>OY720105.1:49091908-50410226 GCA_963082835.1 Leptogaster cylindrica
CCTTTGTTCCTATAACTTTGCATAACTTTGGTTGTAGGTCTAAACAAACGTCGAAATGGATAAACAATCATAAACAAACGAAAAGCATTCGATTTAACTATAGTTTATGATTGTTTAGCCATTTCCAACGTTTGCATACACCTACAACCAAAGTTATATAGGAATTCCATACACACCCACCTTTGTTCCTATAACTTTGCATAACTTTGGTTGTAGGTCTAAACAAACGTCGAAATGGATAAACAATCATAAACAAACGAAAAGCATTCGATTTAACTATAGTTTATGATTGTTTAGCCATTTCCAACGTTTGCATACACCTACAACCAAAGTTATATAGGAATTCCATACACACCCACCTTTGTTCCTATAACTTTGCATAACTTTGGTTGTAGGTCTAAACAAACGTCGAAATGGATAAACAATCATAAACAAACGAAAAGCATTCGATTTAACTATAGTTTATGATTGTTTAGCCATTTCCAACGTTTGCATACACCTACAACCAAAGTTATATAGGAATTCCATACACACCCACCTTTGTTCCTATAACTTTGCATAACTTTGGTTGTAGGTCTAAACAAACGTCGAAATGGATAAACAATCATAAACAAACGAAAAGCATTCGATTTAACTATAGTTTATGATTGTTTAGCCATTTCCAACGTTTGCATACACCTACAACCAAAGTTATATAGGAATTCCATACACACCCACCTTTGTTCCTATAACTTTGCATAACTTTGGTTGTAGGTCTAAACAAACGTCGAAATGGATAAACAATCATAAACAAACGAAAAGCATTCGATTTAACTATAGTTTATGATTGTTTAGCCATTTCCAACGTTTGCATACACCTACAACCAAAGTTATATAGGAATTCCATACACACCCACCTTTGTTCCTATAACTTTGCATAACTTTGGTTGTAGGTCTAAACAAACGTCGAAATGGATAAACAATCATAAACAAACGAAAAGCATTCGATTTAACTATAGTTTATGATTGTTTAGCCATTTCCAACGTTTGCATACACCTACAACCAAAGTTATATAGGAATTCCATACACACCCACCTTTGTTCCTATAACTTTGCATAACTTTGGTTGTAGGTCTAAACAAACGTCGAAATGGATAAACAATCATAAACAAACGAAAAGCATTCGATTTAACTATAGTTTATGATTGTTTAGCCATTTCCAACGTTTGCATACACCTACAACCAAAGTTATATAGGAATTCCATACACACCCACCTTTGTTCCTATAACTTTGCATAACTTTGGTTGTAGGTCTAAACAAACATCGAAATGGATAAACAATCATAAACAAACGAAAAGCATTCGATTTAACAATAGTTTATGATTGTTTAGCCATTTCAACGTTTGCATACAACTACAACCAAAGTTATATAGGAATTCCATACACACCCACCTTTGTTCCTATAACTTTGCATAACTTTGGTTGTAGGTCTAAACAAACGTCGAAATGGATAAACAATCATAAACAAACGAAAAGCATTCGATTTAACTATAGTTTATGATTGTTTAGCCATTTCCAACGTTTGCATACACCTACAACCAAAGTTATATAGGAATTCCATACACACCCACCTTTGTTCCTATAACTTTGCATAACTTTGGTTGTAGGTCTAAACAAACGTCGAAATGGATAAACAATCATAAACAAACGAAAAGCATTCGATTTAACTATAGTTTATGATTGTTTAGCCATTTCCAACGTTTGCATACACCTACAACCAAAGTTATATAGGAATTCCATACACACCCACCTTTGTTCCTATAACTTTGCATAACTTTGGTTGTAGGTCTAAACAAACGTCGAAATGGATAAACAATCATAAACAAACGAAAAGCATTCGATTTAACTATAGTTTATGATTGTTTAGCCATTTCCAACGTTTGCATAAACCTACAACCAAAGTTATATAGGAATTCCATACACACCCACCTTTGTTCCTATAACTTTGCATAACTTTGGTTGTAGGTCTAAACAAACGTCGAAATGGATAAACAATCATAAACAAACGAAAAGCATTCGATTTAACTATAGTTTATGATTGTTTAGCCATTTCCAACGTTTGCATACACCTACAACCAAAGTTATATAGGAATTCCATACACACCCACCTTTGTTCCTATAACTTTGCATAACTTTGGTTGTAGGTCTAAACAAACGTCGAAATGGATAAACAATCATAAACAAACGAAAAGCATTCGATTTAACTATAGTTTATGATTGTTTAGCCATTTCCAACGTTTGCATACACCTACAACCAAAGTTATATAGGAATTCCATACACACCCACCTTTGTTCCTATAACTTTGCATAACTTTGGTTGTAGGTCTAAACAAACATCGAAATGGATAAACAATCATAAACAAACGAAAAGCATTCGATTTAACAATAGTTTATGATTGTTTAGCCATTTTCAACGTTTGCATACAACTACAACCAAAGTTATATAGGAATTCCATACACACCCACCTTTGTTCCTATAACTTTGCATAACTTTGGTTGTAGGTCTAAACAAACGTCGAAATGGATAAACAATCATAAACAAACGAAAAGCATTCGATTTAACTATAGTTTATGATTGTTTAGCCATTTCCAACGTTTGCATACAACTACAACCAAAGTTATATAGGAATTCCATACACACCCACCTTTGTTCCTATAACTTTGCATAACTTTGGTTGTAGGTCTAAACAAACGTCGAAATGGATAAACAATCATAAACAAACGAAAAGCATTCGATTTAACTATAGTTTATGATTGTTTAGCCATTTCCAACGTTTGCATACACCTACAACCAAAGTTATATAGGAATTCCATACACACCCACCTTTGTTCCTATAACTTTGCATAACTTTGGTTGTAGGTCTAAACAAACGTCGAAATGGATAAACAATCATAAACAAACGAAAAGCATTCGATTTAACTATAGTTTATGATTGTTTAGCCATTTCCAACGTTTGCATAAACCTACAACCAAAGTTATATAGGAATTCCATACACACCCACCTTTGTTCCTATAACTTTGCATAACTTTGGTTGTAGGTCTAAACAAACGTCGAAATGGATAAACAATCATAAACAAACGAAAAGCATTCGATTTAACTATAGTTTATGATTGTTTAGCCATTTCCAACGTTTGCATACACCTACAACCAAAGTTATATAGGAATTCCATACACACCCACCTTTGTTCCTATAACTTTGCATAACTTTGGTTGTAGGTCTAAACAAACGTCGAAATGGATAAACAATCATAAACAAACGAAAAGCATTCGATTTAACTATAGTTTATGATTGTTTAGCCATTTCCAACGTTTGCATACACCTACAACCAAAGTTATATAGGAATTCCATACACACCCACCTTTGTTCCTATAACTTTGCATAACTTTGGTTGTAGGTCTAAACAAACGTCGAAATGGATAAACAATCATAAACAAACGAAAAGCATTCGATTTAACTATAGTTTATGATTGGTTAGCCATTTCCAACGTTTGCATACACCTACAAACCAAAGTTATATAGGAATTCCATACACACCCACCTTTGTTCCTATAACTTTGCATAACTTTGGTTGTAGGTCTAAACAAACGTCGAAATGGATAAACAATCATATACAAACGAAAAGAATTCGATTTAACTATAGTTTATGATTGTTTAGCCATTTCCAACGTTTGCATACACCTACAATCAAAGTTATATAGGAATTCCATACACACCCACCTTTTTTCCTATAACTTTGCATAACTTTGGTTGTAGGTCTAAACAAACGTCGAAATGGATAAACAATCATAAACAAACGAAAAGCATTCGATTTAACTATAGTTTATGATTGTTTAGCCATTTCCAACGTTTGCATACACCTACAACCAAAGTTATATAGGAATTCCATACACACCCACCTTTGTTCCTATAACTTTGCATAACTTTGGTTGTAGGTCTAAACAAACGTCGAAATGGATAAACAATCATAAACAAACGAAAAGCATTCGATTTAACTATAGTTTATGATTGTTTAGCCATTTCCAACGTTTGCATACACCTACAACCAAAGTTATATAGGAATTCCATACACACCCACCTTTGTTCCTATAACTTTGCATAACTTTGGTTGTAGGTCTAAACAAACGTCGAAATGGATAAACAATCATAAACAAACGAAAAGCATTCGATTTAACTATAGTTTATGATTGGTTAGCCATTTCCAACGTTTGCATACACCTACAACCAAAGTTATATAGGAATTCCATACACACCCACCTTTGTTCCTATAACTTTGCATAACTTTGGTTGTAGGTCTAAACAAACGTCGAAATGGATAAACAATCATAAACAAACGAAAAGCATTCGATTTAACTATAGTTTATGATTGTTTAGCCATTTCCAACGTTTGCATACACCTACAATCAAAGTTATATAGGAATTCCATACACACCCACCTTTTTTCCTATAACTTTGCATAACTTTGGTTGTAGGTCTAAACAAACGTCGAAATGGATAAACAATCATAAACAAACGAAAAGCATTCGATTTAACTATAGTTTATGATTGTTTAGCCATTTCCAACGTTTGCATACACCTACAACCAAAGTTATATAGGAATTCCATACACACCCACCTTTGTTCCTATAACTTTGCATAACTTTGGTTGTAGGTCTAAACAAACGTCGAAATGGATAAACAATCATAAACAAACGAAAAGCATTCGATTTAACTATAGTTTATGATTGTTTAGCCATTTCCAACGTTTGCATACACCTACAACCAAAGTTATATAGGAGTTCCATACACACCCACCTTTGTTCCTATAACTTTGCATAACTTTGGTTGTAGGTCTAAACAAACGTCGAAATGGATAAACAATCATAAACAAACGAAAAGCATTCGATTTAACTATAGTTTATGATTGTTTAGCCATTTCCAACGTTTGCATACACCTACAACCAAAGTTATATAGGAATTCCATACACACCCACCTTTGTTCCTATAACTTTGCATAACTTTGGTTGTAGGTCTAAACAAACGTCGAAATGGATAAACAATCATAAACAAACGAAAAGCATTCGATTTAACTATAGTTTATGATTGTTTAGCCATTTCCAACGTTTGCATACACCTACAACCAAAGTTATATAGGAGTTCCATACACACCCACCTTTGTTCCTATAACTTTGCATAACTTTGGTTGTAGGTCTAAACAAACGTCGAAATGGATAAACAATCATAAACAAACGAAAAGCATTCGATTTAACTATAGTTTATGATTGTTTAGCCATTTCCAACGTTTGCATACACCTACAACCAAAGTTATATAGGAATTCCATACACACCCACCTTTGTTCCTATAACTTTGCATAACTTTGGTTGTAGGTCTAAACAAACGTCGAAATGGATAAACAATCATAAACAAACGAAAAGCATTCGATTTAACTATAGTTTATGATTGTTTAGCCATTTCCAACGTTTGCATACACCTACAACCAAAGTTATATAGGAATTCCATACACACCCACCTTTGTTTCTATAACTTTGCATAACTTTGGTTGTAGGTCTAAACAAACGTCGAAATGGATAAACAATCATAAACAAACGAAAAGCATTCGATTTAACTATAGTTTATGATTGTTTAGCCATTTCCAACGTTTGCATACACCTACAACCAAAGTTATATAGGAATTCCATACACACCCACCTTTGTTCCTATAAACTTTGCATAACTTTGGTTGTAGGTCTAAACAAACGTCGAAATGGATAAACAATCATAAACAAACGAAAAGCATTCGATTTAACTATAGTTTATGATTGTTTAGCCATTTCCAACGTTTGCATACACCTACAACCAAAGTTATATAGGAATTCCATACACACCCACCTTTGTTCCTATAACTTTGCATAACTTTGGTTGTAGGTCTAAACAAACGTCGAAATGGATAAACAATCATAAGCAAACGAAAAGCATTCGATTTAACTATAGTTTATGATTGTTTAGCCATTTCCAACGTTTGCATACACCTACAACCAAAGTTATATAGGAATTCCATACACACCCACCTTTGTTCCTATAACTTTGCATAACTTTGGTTGTAGGTCTAAACAAACGTCGATATGGATAAACAATCATAAACAAACGAAAAGCATTCGATTTAACTATAGTTTATGATTATTTAGCCATTTCCAACGTTTGCATACACCTACAACCAAAGTTATATAGGAATTCCATACACACCCACCTTTGTTCCTATAACTTTGCATAACTTTGGTTGTAGGTCTAAACAAACGTCAAAATGGATAAACAATCATAAACAAACGAAAAGCATTCGATTTAACTATAGTTTATGATTGTTTAGCCATTTCCAACGTTTGCATACACCTACAACCAAAGTTATATAGGAATTCCATACACACCCACCTTTGTTCCTATAACTTTGCATAACTTTGGTTGTAGGTCTAAACAAACGTCGAAATGGATAAACAATCATAAACACACGAAAAGCATTCGATTTAACTTTAGTTTATGATTGTTTAGCCATTTTCAACGTTTGCATACACCTACAACCAAAGTTATATAGGAATTCCATACACACCCACCTTTGTTCCTATAACTTTGCATAACTTTGGTTGTAGGTCTAAACAAACGTCGAAATGGATAAACAATCATAAACACACGAAAAGCATTCGATTTAACTTTAGTTTATGATTGTTTAGCCATTTTCAACGTTTGCATACACCTACAACCAAAGTTATATAGGAATTCCATACACACCCACCTTTGTTCCTATAACTTTGCATAACTTTGGTTGTAGGTCTAAACAAACGTCGAAATGGATAAACAATCATAAACAAACGAAAAGCATTCGATTTAACTATAGTTTATGATTGTTTAGCCATTTCCAACGTTTGCATACACCTACAACCAAAGTTATATAGGAATTCCATACACACCCACCTTTGTTCCTATAACTTTGCATAACTTTGGTTGTAGGTCTAAACAAACGTCGAAATGGATAAACAATCATAAACAAACGAAAAGCATTCGATTTAACTATAGTTTATGATTGTTTAGCCATTTCCAACGTTTGCATACACCTACAACCAAAGTTATATAGGAATTCCATACACACCCACCTTTGTTCCTATAACTTTGCATAACTTTGGTTGTAGGTCTAAACAAACGTCGAAATGGATAAACAATCATAAACAAACGAAAAGCATTCGATTTAACTATAGTTTATGATTGTTTAGCCATTTCCAACGTTTGCATACACCTACAACCAAAGTTATATAGGAATTCCATACACACCCACCTTTGTTCCTATAACTTTGCATAACTTTGGTTGTAGGTCTAAACAAACGTCGAAATGGATAAACAATCATAAACAAACGAAAAGCATTCCATTTAACTATAGTTTATGATTGTTTAGCCATTTCCAACGTTTGCATACACCTACAACCAAAGTTATATAGGAGTTCCATACACACCCACCTTTGTTCCTATAACTTTGCATAACTTTGGTTGTAGGTCTAAACAAACGTCGAAATGGATAAACAATCATAAACACACGAAAAGCATTCGATTTAACTATAGTTTATGATTGTTTAGCCATTTTCAACGTTTGCATACACCTACAACCAAAGTTATATAGGAATTCCATACACACCCACCTTTGTTCCTATAACTTTGCATAACTTTGGTTGTAGGTCTAAACAAACGTCGAAATGGATAAACAATCATAAACAAACGAAAAGCATTCGATTTAACTATAGTTTATGATTGTTTAGCCATTTCCAACGTTTGCATACACCTACAACCAAAGTTATATAGGAATTCCATACACACCCACCTTTGTTCCAATAACTTTGCATAACTTTGGTTGTAGGTCTAAACAAACGTCGAAATGGATAAACAATCATAAACAAACGAAAAGCATTCGATTTAACTATAGTTTATGATTGTTTAGCCATTTCCAACGTTTGCATACACCTACAACCAAAGTTATATAGGAATTCCATACACACCCACCTTTGTTCCTATAACTTTGCATAACTTTGTTTGTAGGTCTAAACAAACGTCGAAATGGATAAACAATCATAAACAAACGAAAAGCATTCGATTTAACTATAGTTTATGATTGTTTAGCCATTTCCAACGTTTGCATACACCTACAACCAAAGTTATATAGGAATTCCTTACACACCCACCTTTGTTCCTATAACTTTGCATAACTTTGGTTGTAGGTCTAAACAAACGTCGAAATGGATAAACAATCATAAACAAACGAAAAGCATTCGATTTAACTATAGTTTATGATTGTTTAGCCATTTCCAACGTTTGCATACACCTACAACCAAAGTTATATAGGAATTCCATACACACCCACCTTTGTTCCTATAACTTTGCATAACTTTGGTTGTAGGTCTAAACAAACGTCGAAATGGATAAACAATCATAAACAAACGAAAAGCATTCGATTTAACTATAGTTTATGATTGTTTAGCCATTTTCAACGTTTGCATACACCTACAACCAAATACCCACCTTTTCCATACACACCCACCTTTGTTCCTATAACTTTGCATAACTTTGGTTGTAGGTCTAAACAAACGTCGAAATGGATAAACAATCATAAACAAACGAAAAGCATTCGATTTAACTATAGTTTATGATTGTTTAGCCATTTCCAACGTTTGCATACACCTACAACCAAAGTTATATAGGAATTCCATATACACCCACCTTTGTTCCTATAACTTTGCATAACTTTGGTTGTAGGTCTAAACAAACGTCGAAATGGATAAACAATCATAAACAAACGAAAAGCATTCGATTTAACTATAGTTTATGATTGTTTAGCCATTTCCAACGTTTGCATACACCTACAACCAAAGTTATATAGGAATTCCATACACACCCACCTTTGTTCCTATAACTTTGCATAACTTTGGTTGTAGGTCTAAACAAACGTCGAAATGGATAAACAATCATAAACAAACGAAAAGCATTCGATTTAACTATAGTTTATGATTGTTTAGCCATTTCCAACGTTTGCATACACCTACAACCAAAGTTATATAGGAATTCCATACACACCCACCTTTGTTCCTATAACTTTGCATAACTTTGGTTGTAGGTCTAAACAAACGTCGAAATGGATAAACAATCATAAACAAACGAAAAGCATTCGATTTAACAATAGTTTATGATTGTTTAGCCATTTTCAACGTTTGCATACACCTACAACCAAAGTTATATAGGAATTCCATACACACCCACCTTTGTTCCTATAACTTTGCATAACTTTGGTTGTAGGTCTAAACAAACGTCGAAATGGATAAACAATCATAAACAAACGAAAAGCATTCGATTTAACTATAGTTTATGATTGTTTAGCCATTTCCAACGTTTGCATAAACCTACAACCAAAGTTATATAGGAATTCCATACACACCCACCTTTGTTCCTATAACTTTGCATAACTTTGGTTGTAGGTCTAAACAAACGTCGAAATGGATAAACAATCATAAACAAACGAAAAGCATTCGATTTAACTATAGTTTATGATTGTTTAGCCATTTCCAACGTTTGCATACACCTACAACCAAAGTTATATAGGAATTCCATACACACCCACCTTTGTTCCTATAACTTTGCATAACTTTGGTTGTAGGTCTAAACAAACGTCGAAATGGATAAACAATCATAAACAAACGAAAAGCATTCGATTTAACAATAGTTTATGATTGTTTAGCCATTTCCAACGTTTGCATACACCTACAACCAAAGTTATATAGGAATTCCATACACACCCACCTTTGTTCCTATAACTTTGCATAACTTTGGTTGTAGGTCTAAACAAACGTCGAAATGGATAAACAATCATAAACAAACGAAAAGCATTCGATTTAACTATAGTTTATGATTGTTTAGCCATTTCCAACGTTTGCATACACCTACAACCAAAGTTATATAGGAATTCCATACACACCCACCTTTGTTCCTATAACTTTGCATAACTTTGGTTGTAGGTCTAAACAAACGTCGAAATGGATAAACAATCATATACAAACGAAAAGAATTCGATTTAACTATAGTTTATGATTGTTTAGCCATTTCCAACGTTTGCATACACCTACAACCAAAGTTATATAGGAATTCCATACACACCCACCTTTGTTCCTATAACTTTGCATAACTTTGGTTGTAGGTCTAAACAAACGTCGAAATGGATAAACAATCATAAACAAACGAAAAGCATTCGATTTAACTATAGTTTATGATTGTTTAGCCATTTCCAACGTTTGCATACACCTACAATCAAAGTTATATAGGAATTCCATACACACCCACCTTTTTTCCTATAACTTTGCATAACTTTGGTTGTAGGTCTAAACAAACGTCGAAATGGATAAACAATCATAAACAAACGAAAAGCATTCGATTTAACTATAGTTTATGATTGTTTAGCCATTTCCAACGTTTGCATACACCTACAACCAAAGTTATATAGGAATTCCATACACACCCACCTTTGTTCCTATAACTTTGCATAACTTTGGTTGTAGGTCTAAACAAACGTCGAAATGGATAAACAATCATAAACAAACGAAAAGCATTCGATTTAACTATAGTTTATGATTGTTTAGCCATTTCCAACGTTTGCATACACCTACAACCAAAGTTATATAGGAATTCCATACACACCCACCTTTGTTCCTATAACTTTGCATAACTTTGGTTGTAGGTCTAAACAAACGTCGAAATGGATAAACAATCATAAACAAACGAAAAGCATTCGATTTAACTATAGTTTATGATTGTTTAGCCATTTCCAACGTTTGCATACACCTACAACCAAAGTTATATAGGAATTCCATACACACCCACCTTTGTTCCTATAACTTTGCATAACTTTGGTTGTAGGTCTAAACAAACGTCGAAATGGATAAACAATCATAAACAAACGAAAAGCATTCGATTTAACTATAGTTTATGATTGTTTAGCCATTTCCAACGTTTGCATACACCTACAACCAAAGTTATATAGGAATTCCATACACACCCACCTTTGTTCCTATAACTTTGCATAACTTTGGTTGTAGGTCTAAACAAACGTCGAAATGGATAAACAATCATAAACAAACGAAAGGCATTCGATTTAACTATAGTTTATGATTGTTTAGCCATTTCCAACGTTTGCATACACCTACAACCAAAGTTATATAGGAGTTCCATACACACCCACCTTTGTTCCTATAACTTTGCATAACTTTGGTTGTAGGTCTAAACAAACGTCGAAATGGATAAACAATCATAAACAAACGAAAAGCATTCGATTTAACTATAGTTTATGATTGTTTAGCCATTTCCAACGTTTGCATACACCTACAACCAAAGTTATATAGGAATTCCATACACACCCACCTTTGTTCCTATAACTTTGCATAACTTTGGTTGTAGGTCTAAACAAACGTCGAAATGGATAAACAATCATAAACAAACGAAAAGCATTCGATTTAACTATAGTTTATGATTGTTTAGCCATTTCCAACGTTTGCATACACCTACAATCAAAGTTATATAGGAATTCCATACACACCCACCTTTGTTCCTATAACTTTGCATAACTTTGGTTGTAGGTCTAAACAAACGTCGAAATGGATAAACAATCATAAACAAACGAAAAGCATTCGATTTAACTATAGTTTATGATTGTTTAGCCATTTCCAACGTTTGCATACACCTACAACCAAAGTTATATAGGAATTCCATACACACCCACCTTTGTTCCTATAACTTTGCATAACTTTGGTTGTAGGTCTAAACAAACGTCGAAATGGATAAACAATCATAAACAAACGAAAAGCATTCGATTTAACTATAGTTTATGATTGTTTAGCCATTTCCAACGTTTGCATACACCTACAACCAAAGTTATATAGGAATTCCATACACACCCACCTTTGTTCCTATAACTTTGCATAACTTTGGTTGTAGGTCTAAACAAACGTCGAAATGGATAAACAATCATAAACAAACGAAAAGCATTCGATTTAACTATAGTTTATGATTGTTTAGCCATTTCCAACGTTTGCATACACCTACAACCAAAGTTATATAGGAATTCCATACACACCCACCTTTGTTCCTATAACTTTGCATAACTTTGGTTGTAGGTCTAAACAAACGTCGAAATGGATAAACAATCATAAACAAACGAAAAGCATTCGATTTAACTATAGTTTATGATTGTTTAGCCATTTTCAACGTTTGCATACACCTACAACCAAAGTTATATAGGAATTCCATACACACCCACCTTTGTTCCTATAACTTTGCATAACTTTGGTTGTAGGTCTAAACAAACGTCGAAATGGATAAACATTCATAAACAAACGAAAAGCATTCGATTTAACTATAGTTTATGATTGTTTAGCCATTTCCAACGTTTGCATACACCTACAACCAAAGTTATATAGGAATTCCATACACACCCACCTTTGTTCCTATAACTTTGCATAACTTTGGTTGTAGGTCTAAACAAACGTCGAAATGGATAAACAATCATAAACAAACGAAAAGCATTCGATTTAACTATAGTTTATGATTGTTTAGCCATTTCCAACGTTTGCATACACCTACAACCAAAGTTATATAGGAATTCCATACACACCCACCTTTGTTCCTATAACTTTGCATAACTTTGGTTGTAGGTCTAAACAAACGTCGATATGGATAAACAATCATAAACAAACGAAAAGCATTCGATTTAACTATAGTTTATGATTATTTAGCCATTTCCAACGTTTGCATACACCTACAACCAAAGTTATATAGGAATTCCATACACACCCACCTTTGTTCCTATAACTTTGCATAACTTTGGTTGTAGGTCTAAACAAACGTCGAAATGGATAAACAATCATAAACAAACGAAAAGCATTCGATTTAACTATAGTTTATGATTGTTTAGCCATTTCCAACGTTTGCATACACCTACAACCAAAGTTATATAGGAATTCCATACACACCCACCTTTGTTCCTATAACTTTGCATAACTTTGGTTGTAGGTCTAAACAAACGTCGAAATGGATAAACAATCATAAACAAACGAAAAGCATTCGATTTAACTATAGTTTATGATTGTTTAGCCATTTCCAACGTTTGCATACACCTACAACCAAAGTTATATAGGAATTCCATACACACCCACCTTTGTTCCTATAACTTTGCATAACTTTGGTTGTAGGTCTAAACAAACGTCGAAATGGATAAACAATCATAAACACACGAAAAGCATTCGATTTAACTATAGTTTATGATTGTTTAGCCATTTTCAACGTTTGCATACACCTACAACCAAAGTTATATAGGAATTCCATACACACCCACCTTTGTTCCTATAACTTTGCATAACTTTGGTTGTAGGTCTAAACAAACGTCGAAATGGATAAACAATCATAAACAAACGAAAAGCATTCGATTTAACTATAGTTTATGATTGTTTAGCCATTTCCAACGTTTGCATACACCTACAACCAAAGTTATATAGGAATTCCATACACACCCACCTTTGTTCCTATAACTTTGCATAACTTTGGTTGTAGGTCTAAACAAACGTCGAAATGGATAAACAATCATAAACAAACGAAAAGCATTCGATTTAACTATAGTTTATGATTGTTTAGCCATTTCCAACGTTTGCATACACCTACAACCAAAGTTATATAGGAATTCCATACACACCCACCTTTGTTCCTATAACTTTGCATAACTTTGGTTGTAGGTCTAAACAAACGTCGAAATGGATAAACAATCATAAACAAACGAAAAGCATTCGATTTAACTATAGTTTATGATTGTTTAGCCATTTCCAACGTTTGCATACACCTACAACCAAAGTTATATAGGAGTTCCATACACACCCACCTTTGTTCCTATAACTTTGCATAACTTTGGTTGTAGGTCTAAACAAACGTCGAAATGGATAAACAATCATAAACAAACGAAAAGCATTCGATTTAACTATAGTTTATGATTGTTTAGCCATTTCCAACGTTTGCATACACCTACAACCAAAGTTATATAGGAATTCCATACACACCCACCTTTGTTCCTATAACTTTGCATAACTTTGGTTGTAGGTCTAAACAAACGTCGAAATGGATAAACAATCATAAACAAACGAAAAGCATTCGATTTAACTATAGTTTATGATTGTTTAGCCATTTCCAACGTTTGCATACACCTACAACCAAAGTTATATAGGAGTTCCATACACACCCACCTTTGTTCCTATAACTTTGCATAACTTTGGTTGTAGGTCTAAACAAACGTCGAAATGGATAAACAATCATAAACAAACGAAAAGCATTCGATTTAACTATAGTTTATGATTGTTTAGCCATTTCCAACGTTTGCATACACCTACAACCAAAGTTATATAGGAATTCCATACACACCCACCTTTGTTCCTATAACTTTGCATAACTTTGGTTGTAGGTCTAAACAAACGTCGAAATGGATAAACAATCATAAACAAACGAAAAGCATTCGATTTAACTATAGTTTATGATTGTTTAGCCATTTCCAACGTTTGCATACACCTACAACCAAAGTTATATAGGAATTCCATACACACCCACCTTTGTTCCTATAACTTTGCATAACTTTGGTTGTAGGTCTAAACAAACGTCGAAATGGATAAACAATCATAAACAAACGAAAAGCATTCGATTTAACTATAGTTTATGATTGTTTAGCCATTTCCAACGTTTGCATACACCTACAACCAAAGTTATATAGGAATTCCATACACACCCACCTTTGTTCCTATAACTTTGCATAACTTTGGTTGTAGGTCTAAACAAACGTCGAAATGGATAAACAATCATAAACAAACGAAAAGCATTCGATTTAACTATAGTTTATGATTGTTTAGCCATTTCCAACGTTTGCATACACCTACAACCAAAGTTATATAGGAATTCCATACACACCCACCTTTGTTCCTATAACTTTGCATAACTTTGGTTGTAGGTCTAAACAAACGTCGAAATGGATAAACAATCATAAACAAACGAAAAGCATTCGATTTAACTATAGTTTATGATTGTTTAGCCATTTCCAACGTTTGCATACACCTACAACCAAAGTTATATAGGAATTCCATACACACCCACCTTTGTTCCTATAACTTTGCATAACTTTGGTTGTAGGTCTAAACAAACGTCGAAATGGATAAACAATCATAAACAAACGAAAAGCATTCGATTTAACTATAGTTTATGATTGTTTAGCCATTTCCAACGTTTGCATACACCTACAACCAAAGTTATATAGGAGTTCCATACACACCCACCTTTGTTCCTATAACTTTGCATAACTTTGGTTGTAGGTCTAAACAAACGTCGAAATGGATAAACAATCATAAACAAACGAAAAGCATTCGATTTAACTATAGTTTATGATTGTTTAGCCATTTCCAACGTTTGCATACACCTACAACCAAAGTTATATAGGAATTCCATACACACCCACCTTTGTTCCTATAACTTTGCATAACTTTGGTTGTAGGTCTAAACAAACGTCGAAATGGATAAACAATCATAAACAAACGAAAAGCATTCGATTTAACTATAGTTTATGATTGTTTAGCCATTTCCAACGTTTGCATACACCTACAACCAAAGTTATATAGGAGTTCCATACACACCCACCTTTGTTCCTATAACTTTGCATAACTTTGGTTGTAGGTCTAAACAAACGTCGAAATGGATAAACAATCATAAACAAACGAAAAGCATTCGATTTAACTATAGTTTATGATTGTTTAGCCATTTCCAACGTTTGCATACACCTACAACCAAAGTTATATAGGAATTCCATACACACCCACCTTTGTTCCTATAACTTTGCATAACTTTGGTTGTAGGTCTAAACAAACGTCGAAATGGATAAACAATCATAAACAAACGAAAAGCATTCGATTTAACTATAGTTTATGATTGTTTAGCCATTTCCAACGTTTGCATACACCTACAACCAAAGTTATATAGGAATTCCATACACACCCACCTTTGTTCCTATAACTTTGCATAACTTTGGTTGTAGGTCTAAACAAACGTCGAAATGGATAAACAATCATAAACAAACGAAAAGCATTCGATTTAACTATAGTTTATGATTGTTTAGCCATTTTCAACGTTTGCATACACCTACAACCAAAGTTATATAGGAATTCCATACACACCCACCTTTGTTCCTATAACTTTGCATAACTTTGGTTGTAGGTCTAAACAAACGTCGAAATGGCTAAACAATCATAAACAAACGAAAAGCATTCGATTTAACTATAGTTTATGATTGTTTAGCCATTTCCAACGTTTGCATACACCTACAACCAAAGTTATATAGGAATTCCATACACACCCACCTTTGTTCCTATAACTTTGCATAACTTTGGTTGTAGGTCTAAACAAACGTCGAAATGGATAAACAATCATAAACAAACGAAAAGCATTCGATTTAACTATAGTTTATGATTGTTTAGCCATTTCCAACGTTTGCATACACCTACAACCAAAGTTATATAGGAATTCCATACACACCCACCTTTGTTCCTATAACTTTGCATAACTTTGGTTGTAGGTCTAAACAAACGTCGAAATGGATAAACAATCATAAACAAACGAAAAGCATTCGATTTAACTATAGTTTATGATTGTTTAGCCATTTCCAACGTTTGCATACACCTACAACCAAAGTTATATAGGAGTTCCATACACACCCACCTTTGTTCCTATAACTTTGCATAACTTTGGTTGTAGGTCTAAACAAACGTCGAAATGGATAAACAATCATAAACAAACGAAAAGCATTCGATTTAACTATAGTTTATGATTGTTTAGCCATTTCCAACGTTTGCATAAACCTACAACCAAAGTTATATAGGAATTCCATACACACCCACCTTTGTTCCTATAACTTTGCATAACTTTGGTTGTAGGTCTAAACAAACGTCGAAATGGATAAACAATCATAAACAAACGAAAAGCATTCGATTTAACTATAGTTTATGATTGTTTAGCCATTTCCAACGTTTGCATACACCTACAACCAAAGTTATATAGGAGTTCCATACACACCCACCTTTGTTCCTATAACTTTGCATTTTGCATAACTTTGGTTGTAGGTCTAAACAAACGTCGAAATGGCTAAACAATCAAACACAAACGAAAAGCATTCGATTTAACTATAGTTTATGATTGTTTAGCCATTTCCAACGTTTGCATACATCTACAACCAAAGTTATATAGGAATTCCATACACACCCACCTTTGGTCCTGTAACTTTGGTTGTAGGTCTAAACAAACGTCGAAATGGATAAACAATCATAAACAAACGAAAAGCATTCGATTTAACTACAGTTTATGAAGTTTATGATTGTTTAGCCATTTCCAACGTTTGCATACACCTACAACCAAAGTTATATAGGAATTCCATACACACCCACCTTTGTTCCTATAACTTTGGATAACTTTGGTTGTAGGTCTAAACAAACGTCGAAATGGCTAAACAATCAATAGCTAAACGTGTTCAACTCAAGTGTGAATAAAATTATTTAATATAATTTAAACAATTTATTTATTTATTTTTTATTAACAGTGTGGTTGAATTGAAGGCCCCGAATCGTGAAATCCCCACGAACAAACACAACAACAAAACATTTACACAACAAAATGCGGATTTCTTTCCGTCCCAGCAAACATATCGATTCGATATCGATGCGAAAACGATTCGTAGAAGCGAAGTAAAACTTCGATCTCGAAATCGTTCTCGAACCGTTATCGGTCTGAATGCGAACCGAATGGAACTCTAGATCGGAAGACAATCTCGCTTCGATAACGGACAAATTTATCGAATCAATCTCGAATGATTTAGTGGTGTGCAATTAGTACATAAAGATCTATATATTCGAAATTTTTACGAAAAAGTGAATTGATATCGCATCATCTCTGCGAAGTAGAAGCGAAGAAATTCAATGACTGAAGTTATTCAATGAAAACACTCATTTTTTTTTAAATTTACATATTATTTAATAAAAAATAAAAGCAACAGCACAAAATAACACAAGGAATTTCAAAATTCATTTTAAGTAAAATAAAAAATAATACACTCACTAAAATAACAAAAATAAGGTATAACAAACTACAACTTTTATTTTAAAAAACACTACTTTTCCACAATTGTGTCATTACCATGGAAAATATAACTGAACTGAAGAAATAGTTCGCAAGAAGCTGAATAAAAAATCTGGGGGCACGGCAGTGCCCCCGCCAAGTCGAGCAAAACAAAAAAGCGGCACGGCCGTACCATCCTTTTCTCGAAACAGTTCAGGCCATTTTCGACCCCCTATAACTTCGTTGTGGATAAAACTAGAAGCCTGAATTTTTAGTAACCAAGCACGCATTGTATAAACACGGTATATTTCAATTTTCATTCAATTTGAACCAGTAGTTTACGAATTATAACTAGTCAAAGTTTCTTAATTTTGTCACTCACTCACTCACTGACTGACCGATCATCAAAACTCTAGGGCACTTCTAGCAGACATAGAAGTTTCAAATTTAGAATGCAATTAGTGTTTAGTGTATAAATCATGGAAAAACTAAAATATTTTGCAATTTCAGTCCAGTCAAAGAAAGTATAACATAAAGAACTTGTACCCAGTACAAGTTCGCGTTTGACAAAAATTTGTGCCTGGGGTCGCCGCGCCAGAACCCCATGACGTCATTCAGCATTTTGTGAGCCGACCCCGTATTTCCCCAGGCACATTCAGCTAGCTTTCTGTGCCAAGCATGGTAGAGTCGTGTGTAAGGCAAGGGGAGAGCGCAAATCGCGTCGCGACGTCCGACACAACGGCATACACAGGCAAATGAACTAACTCAAGTAGCTTGCTGCTAGAGCAGGGATGGGCATGCAACCACATTCTCAAATTGAGATTGTGTGAAAGCATTTCAAAGCTCTCTCCTGCTTTTTATACACTGTTAATTTTGGTGACGTCATCTGTCATGTAAAAGTGAAGCCACATGGCAAAATGACTTCAAATTTACAGTGTACCTGAAAGCAAAGTGCAAAGAAACATAGTCCTGCTCGTATGACGGCCGGCGGCCGAATGATGCGCTCTCGACTTGAAAGCTGCTCGTGTACATATTCAAAGCTCTAAAAGCTGGAGTGCCCGCGGGCATAGGCCTGCCCATCACTGTGCTAGAGCGATGCGTACGCCGACCATCGAGCTCATGCACACTGCAGTGGGTGGCTGGGCGTATTTTCTATTCTTCTCATACGGCCGCGATTGAGTAGTTCAGCAAATCTGAGTATTCAGCTGAAGTGAAAATTCCCCTTCAGAAGTCTCTTTACCTCGCCCGCCCAGGTCCACAACCGGCAAGAATTTCGTCAAACGCGAACTTGTACTAGGTGCAAGTTCTTTATGTTATACTTTCTTTGGTCCAGTTTTCTAGATACACCAACTGCCAATAGAATTACAAAGTTATATTTGCAGTGAATGAATCAGTGTACCTGTATAATTTGTATAATAAAAAGAAAAACGTAGGACTATCTACAAAAAGAAATGAGATGCCATCAAAAACATAACTTGTAAAAAAACCAAGTCTCGCAACTCAATTCTTCTACCGTAAAAAGTTGTGAGATCCATGTAATACCAAGTCCGTTAATTCATTCTTCAGTCCCTACTTAAGGGACGTTCTGTCTTACGTTATTACGTAATTAGCTAACCTAAAAACATCTTATAGTGACCATATTTATATTAAAAATCTTTTTGTTTTAAATAAAAATGATTGACTTGGCAATCGCACTAGACAATCTAATTTAATATAGGATGTATTACTTGTGAGATATATTGTGTTTTTATGCGATGGCCAAGTCAATCGATTTTTATTTAAAACAAAAAGATTTTTAATATAAATATGGTCACTATAAGATGTTTTTAGGTTAGCTAATTACGTAATAACGTAAGACAGAACGTCCCTTAAGTAGGGACTGAAGAATGAATTAACGGACTTGGTATTACATGGATCTCACAACTTTTTACGGTAGAAGAATTGAGTTGCGAGACTTGGTTTTTTTACAAGTTATGTTTTTGATGGCATTAATTTTACTCGAAGGACTGTTAGAACTTCGAGATTACTTCGCTGAAACAAAGAAGTATCTACAAATCAAGAAAACCACGAATTCAGCTCGTTATTTCGATAAATAATCGAATGATAGATTTGTTGTCGTCTTCTAAACTAAACCTCTCCTGCTCTTTAAGTCTTCGAGAATTTTTCGCTTGGACATAAATAACATCGAGAAAATGTTTGCTGGGGTAATTAAATTTTATTAATCCGTCATGTGTAGAAAAGTTGCATTTTGACACCATCTAGTTTTCAGTAGAATAAATAGAATTGAAGTTGCTGTATCCTAATTTTTTGCAAAAACTAAAAACAGTCTAACAAAATCAAAATCTCGCAAAATTGTTTATAATTATGTAATTTATTTGAAATTTCAAGCTAAAAGAAGTTAAACATAAGAGTTTGAAAGCTATTTTCTTTTTTAGAAAATAAGGCGACTTTTATAATTTTGACTGTGGCGGGCTCAAGAGAGTGCTTTGTTTTTTTCTGACTAGGAACTGTCAACGGATTTTTAGTTTAGAAGCGATCAGCTGATGTAGTTTTTTAGATTTCAAGTACGTGATTCATAATTGCGTTACAAGTTTTCTGAAATGTAATACTTGTTAGACCTGACTAGTTATATTCTCACAAATTTTATTTTGTATTTTATTTAAAATGGCAGAAACAGATTTACCTGCAAATCAAGGTATTAGGTAAGTTCACCGCAAACCCATTAAATTCCAATGTAAATATATGATTTGTATACTAGAATTACGTCACACGTGTACATACATCAATTATAGCACAAGAGCTATAATAAATGCAAGTTCATGTAATGAATTTCACAACATGCTTCTGGTTTGTTGCTTTTTCTATCATAATATTTTACAGTTCCTGGGTTTGGAGTTGGTTTAATTGGACCTCTACATCACCGACTATGCTAAGATCAGTTGAAAAAAAAATCTTTTCTTGTGATTATTTCATTACTGGCATGAATGAATATATTAATAATGAGAGCAATTTTAGATTTGAAAACTGCATATAGAGGCTTTTATGTGGACATAGGTCCGGCTGTTGGGAATGTTGACAAAATATGGACCGTAAGTTTGAATTCTGAAAATTCAAATACACCTTTAGTATTGTTACATGGACTAGGAGCAGGCGTAGCTTTGTGGGTTATGAATTTAGATTCCTTAGCACAAAATAGACCCGTATACGCAATTGATGTACTTGGTACGTTTTCCTTTAAAGACTTATCGTCCCGATTCTCATACTGGATGATTTTCATTAGGCTTCGGCAGAAGCAGCAGACCCAAATTTTCCAATGATGCCTTAATTGCTGAAAAACAATTCGTGAAATCAATAGAAGAATGGAGGAGAGAGATGAATCTAGGGAAAATGATTTTATTAGGACATTCAATGGGCGGATTCATTGCCACGAGCTATGCCATTTCACATCCAGATAGGTGAGATAATCATTTCGGATTTTAAAATGAGTACTCGTCACTCTTTCACTTTCCAGGGTTAAGAATTTGATTTTGGCGGATCCGTGGGGCTTCCCAGAGAAGCCTCCTGATGCTCTAAACAAGCCGAGCATACCGTTGTGGGTGAGGGCGATTGCAACTATAGTTGCCCCATTAAATCCACTGTGGGCATTGCGTGCTGCAGGTCCTTTTGGTCAATGGGTTGTTGAGAAGACCAGGCCAGATATAATGAAAAAATTCGCTGCAACGGTCCAAGAAGAAAACTTAATTCCACAATATATTCATCAATGCAACGCTCAAACTCCCAGGTAAGCGTTGATGCCGTTTAAGTTAAGCAGCTGTGTAAATGTGATTTCATTAGTGGAGAAAGTGCTTTCCATGCAATGATGGAAAGTTTCGGCTGGGCAAAATTTCCAATGATCAAAAGAATGTCGGAGCTACGATCAGATGTGCCTATCACTCTTTTATACGGATCTAGATCATGGATTGATAGCACTGCTGGTGAGAAAATCAAGGCCTTAAGACTAGAGGGCAGAGTAAATATAGAGGTGAGCGAACATAAAAGCCGTAAATTTAGCGTCGTTGGTTTATTCACATTCAATTTAGGTTATCAGTGGTGCTGGTCATCATGTTTATGCAGATAAGCCGCAAATATTCAACAAATATGTCGAAGATGCTTGTAAACACTCTGAAAATGAATCAAATCTGCAAAATGCTCCGTTGAGCAGAGGTAACTTAAACTCAAAGATAATTAGTATTAGATCAAACTGATTTTTAAGTAATTTCAGAGCTCAGTGGCGAGGGAACTGAATCAGATCAAGAAAATGACCCCAACTTAAACAGTGATCGTAGGTAACAAAATGCGCACTTTTTTAATATATACGTAAAATCTTATTTAAGTAGTAAATTGTCAATAATTTCACGGGTGCTTAATGTTGAATTTGTTTTTGTGTAATAAACAAAAAATCATCTAATGTTTATGGTTTATTTTCAATACATATAAATGCTCTCCCGGAATTTTGCGTTCCATAAACTTAATAACTACGAAACCATTTTCCTTTAAATATAACATAATTTCTTCTGGATTGTTTTCTTTTAACACTAAAAGGTATGCGACACCTTTTGCGGATATCATATGGGCCAGACGCTTTAAATATTTATTGATTACCTCTCTACCGTGCGCACCGCCACGCCAGGAGTGCATTATTTCTTCACTGGTGATACCTCTTTGGGGATCTATTTCCATTGACTCAGTGACAACGTATGGAGGATTAAAAATCAGCACATCTACTAGTCCTGGCTTCAGGCAAGTCGTCATGTCCATATTCAAAGTATCAATCGAGGTGGAGTTATGCACAGCCGTTCGTTTGGTGGCCTGCAAATTATTCGAATAAAAGACCTGTGGAAGAAAGGAATTATTTATTATAAGTACTTACACGACATGCCTTGTTGTTGATATCTGTTGCCAAACAATAGGTAGATTTAAATTTCTTAGCCATGGCTGTAATTATTACGCCACTGCCACTGCCAATTTCCAGACAAATCGTTGGATTGAGTTTTTGTAAGTAGTCTATATCAGCCTCCAGTGCATCAAGCAGCAAAAACGAATCTTCAGATGGTTCGTAAATGAACTACAATTAAACAAACACTGATTTCATCAATATAATTTCATTGCATTAATATTACTTCGTAGTCTTCCTTAGTCAAATGGTTCGTGAGCGGTGTATCCATCTTGCGCTGGATTACGGAGCGTTCGCTTCAAGCAAACTTTTTCGTTTCAATTGCTCTTTTTCTATATATTTATGCAATTCATTTAGGCGTTCCTAGAAGAAGATACTTAGTTAAAACTCTCAAGCCGTAAATAAAAAATGATTAAGAACCTGGCACGATTGTAAAATGTTTGTAATGGTTAAGACCTTTTGTTTTATGGTAACTAATTTCTTTATTTTGACGCTGTAATCTGGAATTAAATTTTGTTCTTTTTCGATGTCTTTTAACTGTTGACTAAGAATATCTAAGTGGAGCCTTAGTTCCGATTGAGTAGCCCTAAAAATAAATAAAACATCAAGACCAACAAGGAAAATTCTTGGATTATTAATAAACCTTGTCGTCCTAATTTTCTCATCTAATCGATCTATGGTTGGCTTGAATAAAGAAATTAAGCCTTCAGCCAAAATGTCCCTTGTAGGATTATCACAAAAGTTTTCTGTATTTTCATCTATGGAAGTTACTGTGCTATCCGTATCTTTCTCCATAGTTTTCCTTGCAGGTAATGACAGAACTCACCACACATATAGTGACAGTCATCCACAAAAGCGCGGCGGGGATTAGTGCATCACGATTATTCTTACCCTCAACTGTACGTGAACATCTGTCAGCGACTTCTAGACTGCTGAACAAGACGTCGTATATCCAGTTTCTTTAATAAGTTATTGTTAAAAAATAATGTTAATTTTGTCATATATTCCATCTATTGCAATAAATTGAATTGATTTGACAGAACTCATGGAGTGTCAACAATTTCATGCACTTATTAATTTCATTCAAAATGTACCAGAATTATGAAAAACCAAAATTATTAATCATAAAACTTAAAATATGATTATTTTAAATTAAAGGAAAACTACTCAGAAGTCGAGCATGATTAAAAACCGTAAAATAAATGTTTTCTAAGAACCCACATAGTTTTAAAAAGGAGTGTAATAGGACATACCGCTAGTGGCTCTGATATCGCATTGAAGGTGAATGGTTGACGGGTCGTCGTCGTTTGAAAACATCCTCTAAAATCCCCACCTGTTTTCTGTTTCTTTTCCCCTCCCAACCGGGAAATTTCATTTAAATCAATTAAAAACAACGTTAATTAAGTAAAACGTTAGGCAAATTGTAAATTCCCTCCGTAAATTTCGAAAGCCACCTGAAAAACAAGATGTCGACCGGATTCGAGAAATTTTTATTAAATACGAGAAGCGTGAACCTAGACCTTGCCTCTCTGCTAACTTTTGGAAAAACATGTTTTTCATGCGTATATTGAATGGGGGAGATTATAATTTTTAGGGATTTCACTTCTTTACTACCTGCAGTCCCACCTAATTCCATTTCAAGTATTATTTTCAGTAGTTTTTTAGAAAAATCTCAGTTGAGATTCTCACGGAAAAATTGGCTTCTCAGTTGAGAAGCCCCGGGCAAATCTGTCAGATTTCACACTTTCCCCTTTTTCGGGACATTTCAATTTTTCTAGATTGAAAAGAGGTGGAAAAATTACACATGCCAAGGAAATTTTACGGGAAATTTAAGTCAGTCGGATTTTATTTAATAAATAATATTTGCTTCTTTCTACTGAAAAATTCTGGCTCCGGAAATTTAGGTAAAATTATTAATCAGAAATATTTAATCAACATTCAATGCACAATAGTTGGTTTTCCATTGTCCTTTATTGCAAGTGTATTTGAAAAATTACAAATTGTGTGAACTCTTACATAATAGTTATGGAGACATGGTTATGCCGAATTTTTGACAAGGTTCTTATTTCAGAATAAAGTGAAAATATGCAGCGAACAGTTTCCTCTACTGGGCTCTCCCTCCTGGCCGCCCTTCAAAATGGGTCCCAGCAAAATCGTGGAATGGCCACTTTGAAAGCAATTTCCATTCGACTTAAGTCCGTGAAGAACATCCAGAAGATAACCCAGTCTATGAAGATGGTGTCAGCTGCTAAGTAAGTTTTGTCGTAACTTTATTAAATGAACCTGAAATAAATTGACTATTTTACAGATACACGAAAGCTGAAAGGGATTTGAAGCAGGCTCGTCCGTACGGTGAAGGAGCCCAGCAATTTTATGAAAAAGCAGAAATCGCCCCACCAGAAAAAGGGGAAACCAAGAAGCTTTTCGTGGCTATGACATCGGACAGAGGTTTTTTACAAGTGACCTAAAATGGTTTTTTAAATAATTTGAGTTGTTTAAGGTCTCTGCGGTGCTGTACACACTGGTGTTGCTCGCCAAATCCGTAACGAGTTGGCTCAAGACGATTCTAATACAAAAGTGTTTTGTGTTGGGGACAAATCTCGTGCCATCTTGCAACGTTTGTATGGGAAAAACATAATGATGGTTGCAAACGAGGTAATTCTCATACAATAAAAACAATAATTACATTTATTTTAATCGCGTTGATATTTTTTGTAAGATTGGACGGCTTCCTCCAACATTTTTAGATGCCTCTAAAATTGCAGATGAAATCCTGAAATCAGAATACGAGTTTACTGAGGGAAAGATTTTCTTCAATCGTTTTAAGACTGTCGTGTCTTACGAGCTTTCCTTTTTACCAATTTACAGTTCGTCTGTAGTTGAGGTATGAATTTATCTTGTCTCTACAGATTTTCGCTAATACTTCTTGCTATTTTAGACTTCCGACAAGCTTCTTTTATACGATTCCTTGGACGCTGACGTCATTAAAAGCTACTTGGAATTCAATCTCGCTTCTCTCATTTTTTATACATTAAAAGAAGGAGCATGTTCTGAACAATCGTCAAGAATGACGTCCATGGACAATGCATCCAAGAATGCCGGAGAAATGATTGAGAAACTAACATTGACCTTCAATCGTACTAGGCAAGCTGTTATCACCAGGGAGCTTATTGAAATTATTTCTGGAGCTGCTGCTTTGGACTAAACGGTGGAATATTGTTTTCGCTCTTAAAAAACAAAGTTACATCATCTGATTGTCATAGAAAAAACATTTTTATTTAAGCACAGTTCGGTCGCTGGCTAATTAATATTTTTTGAATTGTGTTTAAAAAACTATGTTTATCTTTTTTCAAGAAATAAATCTAGATTGTCTGAACTCTATTTGCGGTTTTCAAATTCGAAAAAATTTTGATTTCAAATACAAATTTTGTAAATTCTCTTTCTTTTTAATACATAGCACTTTAACAAATTTGTATGTAGGGTTTATACATTATAAAGTAGTGGAAACAAATGTTACTTATTTTTTAGTTCTGGGGAAGAATTCAGCAGCTTATCGTTGCCGTACTTTTCGGAAGGGGATTGCTCATCACTGGCATTGATTTTATTAAGGTTGTTATCTTCAGGAGCAGTTTCTCTAGTAACTGTTTTGTAAATGCTTAAAGCTTGGGCCACTAACGAAGTTATATCTCCAGCGTTTGCAGGCAAAATCATTGTATTATTCGTTTTTGCTAAATTAGTAAATGCTGAAATGTATTGCTCTGCGACAGTCAAAGAGGCCGCGCTTTTGCCATCCTTGTAAAAGAAAAACAATTATTGAGGATAACTGTAAGTTTAACTAAACCCTTACTTTGACACAAAGTGATTTTGCAATCGTTTGTAATCCTTTAGCTCGGGCGTCGGCAATCGCGAGTATAGCAGCAGCTTCTCCGCTTGCTTTATTGATGTGTTCTTGCCGTTCAGCCTCTAAAGAAATTTAAGACATGGTAATTTTCTTAGACTGAATATTTTTCATAATTTCAGTACCTGATGCTAAGATTCTTGATTTTCGCTTGCCTTCTGCTACATTAATATCTGCTTCCCGAACTCCTTCAGACTCCAAAATTGCAGCCCGTTTCCTCCGCTCTGCTTCTACTTGCATTTGCATAGCTTCATGCACACGTGTGGGGAGCTGTAATATTAACACAATATGTTGCTTGCGAAATACATTTGGATCAGATCAGAGTACGTACCCTAATATCTCGAATTTCGTATCTCAAGCATGTCATCCCCCAAGCTTCGCTGGCCTTGTTTATCGAATCAACAATACTAACATTCAAAGATTCCCGCTCTCTGAACACTTTGTCCAAGGACATTTTTCCTAATTCTGATCTCATAGTTGTCTGTGCCAATTGAGTGATTGCGAACTCGGGTTCCTCGACACCATAAGAAGCTGCAAAGAAATGTTACAGTTGATGTTCGATTATGGTCGGAAACCAACCTCGATATGGATCTATGATTCGTAAGTATAGCACGCCGTCTATGCTTAAAGTGACGTTATCAGAAGTTATAGCGCTTTGTTTGGGGACATCAATTGCTATTTCCTTTAAGCTCTGTACATATTTTATTTTGTCAATAACCGGAAGCAGTATGTTTAGCCCAGGGTCAAGTATTCTATGGAATTTACCCATTCTCTCTATTATCCATGCCTGCAGTTTATAATTGCATCATTATTATTCTAAAATCCACTTCAATTACTTACTTCTTGTTGAGGAACAAACATTATAACTGTATTTATTGGAGTGGACACTTTTTGTCTGTACGAATTTCTAAGCGGTAATATCGCACCATGCAAGAAATTACTCTGAAATTATGAAATTAATCAAGTGCATGAAATATATTTATAGTAGCTACCTTATTCATTTTAACATATTTTAAACTGCGTATAGATGAGAACATTTTTGTCGTTGAATTTCGCAAAATAATTCTCGTTTTGCAGGTACTACTGATTAACTTGCAACATAACCTAACAGTTGACGTTTGACCATTTATCATAATGACACCATTAAGTTCAAATAACAAATGTACTCGTTATTTATATAAATTAAATATAACATTATGGTTTAATAAAACGTATAAACTATCTTATACTTTTCTTTTTTCATGAGAGATTTTTTTGCAGGAATAATAATTTGCAAAATAGTGGCACAAACGTTTACTGTAGATGGCACGTCGAACTTTTAGAAGTTTCATTAAGGCGCTTAAATTCAAAATTGATAAAGAACGTAAGAATTGTTTATAACTTCCTTTATTTCGCAAAACTAATTTAAACAAGATTTTCAGAATATCCTACAAATCTTGAGGTATTTCTAAACTAATCGTCATATAAGATTCTTTATGAATATCACTCCATCTCTGGGAGATTTTTTCTGATAAACATTTCCGGAACACTAAGCAAGTGATATGAGGAAGCTTTTGAAATTTTATTCTGGAAAATCCTAGTTGTCCGAGAGTGTATCTCCAGTTTTTCATCAATTTTGCGTTTTTTCCAACGTGCTGGGAATCTGGAGTAATAATGATCAATATTCCTTCAAAATTTAATAAGTCGTAGGCTCTTTTACAGCATTCAAGTCTTTGTTCTGAAGACGGGAGATATTCTAAGAGCAAGCTGAATGTAATGCAATCAAAATACAACTTTGGAAGTTGCTTCAGTTCGTTATTTGAAATCATTAAATCTTGTCCAATTTCCACATGTAAAAAATCGCATTTCAGAACTTCCTTGTTAGCTGGACTTAAATCAATGGCAGTAACATCAAAAATATCCTCTTTTCCGAATGGATTAAAGCAGCTGCCAACGTCCAGTAGTTTGATTTTGTCCTTTACATTTAAAAAAATGATTTTGAAATCAGCGTTGATGCTGCAAACCTCTGCAAGATGTTGTTCTTTTAATCTTTTTTCCAATAGTATATTTTCATTCCAAAAATATTCCGTGCAGTAATTAATAACCCATTGTATTCGACTTTTGGCAGAACAAGCTTCTTCTCTAGCATTTTCTTCCCAAATTTCTGCTAAGTCTTTCATTGCTTTAGAGTAATTTGCCAAAGAATGTTCATCTTTTAAATGCTCCTCCCATGCAATGGAAGCGCCTAATTTCTGCGCAGATTTTCGCAAGTTCTCGTGGACCTTCTTTATTACACTTGCTAAGTGTTTGTGCTCCTCCGATGCCATTTAAATTGTATTAATAATATTATCTAGCCAACTAACTAAATATCTAACGATTCCGTTATTGAGTTGCTTGCATGGAACGTAGGCTGTTTACTCACGAAATATTTGAAATAAATTCATACAATATTCACCAAACTAAACGTCTTAGAAGTACGTCTTAAATTAATTATTTTCCAAATGTTTTTATTGCCACAAGACGACTTAAACGACTAATTTTCACAAGCAGACCCAATTTAAAGAAGCTGTCAGTTCGCACCACTACATACAACGTTTGTGCTTTCGTGATTAAGTAAATCATATCGCTAGTCGAGAAATTTTGTTTTCATTGTATAAATGTTATCTTCTATAAAATATTAACTGCTTTATGGAAAATTTCTCAACAGATTATTTTAATTTTGGTTTTAATGTAAATTTTAATTTGTAATCATGTCCTCTTTATCCGCGAGTGCAGAAAATCTCTCCAGTGACACACAAGTGAGTAACTTGGCATTTTTAGGTGAACGAATCATCAAGCCAAGCCCATTTTCCAACATTTTAATATGTTTGCAATCATTTAATGTTATTGAGTTAAGAAGTAAATTCTGTTGTGTAGAGTAATGATGGTTCCTCTATGTGCTTGGAATTGGCGTTGGAGGGAGAAAGACTGTGTAAGGGAGGAGATTGCAGAGCAGGGGTAGCATTTTTCCAGGTAAAACATTTAAATGAAAATGGGAAAATTTACTTAATATTATGTATTCAAGGCTGCAATCCAAGCGGGAACAGATGATCTCCGAACTCTCAGCGCAATATACAGCCAACTTGGGAATGCATACTTTTACCTAGGAGACTACTCCAAGGCAATGCAGTACCACAAGTTGGATTTGACTCTAGCCAGGTGAAAATTTCTAAACATGTTAACATACTTACATACTGACGAAATGCTATATTGATAGGTCGATGAACGACAAATTAGGCGAAGCAAAATCGTCAGGCAATCTGGGGAACACCCTGAAAGTAATGGGCAGATTTGACGAGGCCGCGATTTGTTGCGAACGACATTTAATTCTGGCAAAACAGCTGGGCGATCGTTTGTCGGAAGGAAGAGCTCTATACAACTTGGGAAATGTTTACCATGCTAAAGGAAAGCACATGGGTCAAAAGGATCCGGGAGATTTTTCAGATGAAATCAAGGAGGCCTTAACAAAGGCAGTGGACTATTACAAGTAAGATGGTAGTACACAAGATGTAATTTAATTTCATCAATTTCTCTGAATAATCAGGCAAAACTTGGATTTGATGAGGGAATTGAAGGAACGTGGTGCTCAAGGTAGAGCCTGCGGTAATTTGGGGAATACTTATTATCTTTTGGGTGACTTCGAAGCTGCAATCGAACATCATCAGGATCGCTTAAAAATTGCTCGAGAGTTTGGCGACAAAGCAGCTGAAAGAAGAGCGAACAGTAATTTGGGGAACTCCCATATATTTCTAGGACAATTTGAGGAGGCAGCAGAACATTATAAGTTGGTTGCTTGTATAAGATTTGTTTGCCAACATTTGAATTACCTGTAATTGCAGACGCACGTTATCTCTAGCAATAGATCTTTGTGAACGAGCTGTGGAGGCACAGGCATGCTATAGCTTAGGGAACACTTACACGCTCCTGAGAGATTATCCGACCGCTATCGACTATCATCATAGACACTTAGCTATTGCCCAGGAATTGGGAGATCGAGTGGGTGAAGCACGAGCTTGCTGGAGCTTGGGAAATGCCCATTCCTCTATTGGGAATCATGAGAAAGCACTTCATTTTGCTGAGCTTCATTATTCGTTAGCCAAAGAAGTATTATAATTAGTTCTTATCAAAATTTAAGCGAATTTTAATTTATTCTTGCTTAGTTATCCGATCCAGTTGGAGAATCAACAGCCAAAATTAATATTGCTGATTTAAGAAAACTTCTGGGATTACCAAATATGGTCGATGATGATGACACCAAATCAGAGGCCCATTCATCAACTGGATCAGAGAACACTCAAGTAATTTCCGCTAATAGTAGAATCATACGAGTTCGTCGTCAAAGCATGGAACAATTGGATTTAATTAAGGTTTTTTTTTGCCTTTTCATTTAATTTAGTTTTGTGTTATCGTCTTTAATTTTTGTTCGTTTTAAACACGCATTCGTGACTTAAGACATAACTAAACTTATTTTAAAAAATGGTTCGCATTAATCAGAAATAATTTCAGATTACTCCTGATGGAAAAAGAAATAACCAAGTGCATAATAATGACGAAAGTAATCAAAAACCTCCGAAGATGAATGAGGACGAATTTTTCGAGCTATTATCAAGATCGCAAAGTAAACGAATGGATGATCAACGTTGCTCCATAAAGGTAGCTTTCAGTTTGTTTGATTCATCAGTTAATTAATTGATTCTGTAGATGATCGGCAAAGAGGTCCAAAGAAAACCACTGACGCAACAAAACATAAATTCAAATTCAAATGTGCCAAAGGATAACAGGTACTGGACTTGTGCTTAATTTTATTTTCGTTATTTTATTAATTTATTTTATAGGAACGCCTTATTAGAAATGATTGCTGACTTGCAGTCCGAAAGGATGGACGAACAACGAGCTATGTTGCCCGGTTTGAAGAATCGCAGTGGAACGAGCAGTGTAATGAATGTTCAGGAGCAGAGTAATACTGCTCCTGATGACGCCTTCTTGGATATGCTAATGAGATGTCAGGTAACGAAAATAATTAATTGATTAAATTAGTGTTTTTATATCTTGATGGTTCTGTAAATTGCAGGGGTCCAGATTGGAAGAGCAAAGATCGGAGCTGCCACGTTCAAATGTAACAATGGATGCTGAAATTGGTGAGACCAGAGCCACGGCAACTTCTAACATTGGAGCAACTGTTCCAGATGAGGATTTTTTTTCTCTAATTATGCGAGTTCAAAGTGGTCGAATGGAAGATCAAAGAGCAGCGGTAAGTGTTCCTTAATGACTTTTATAACATTATATACAGGTCACTATAACAACATATTTGCTCTTTATATCAGGTGCCTTTCGATAATCGGCAAAATGTGAATTCCGTTAAGAACATTTCCAGTGATTTATCGTCCAAGATCGCAAAATAATTGTAGTTTACAAGGAATACAAAATTCATATACAAAATTGTTGGCTATTTAAGTTTTGATACTAAGATCTTACAATATGCTTTCTACTTGTCTTCTGCATTGTGTTCAGAAACTAACGAATTTCCACGTCTCACCGAAGACGTCATATCTAAACAACTATTGTAAAATATATAACCACCAGTGATTCCTGCGGGGAGTATTAACAATTTAGAAAATATGATTATTTAGAACTAATTTACAGATATAGACGAATATTTATTTGATATAAGCATGTTAAATTTTTATAATTGATTTCATTATTCAAATTCGTTCACCATTCCATATTATAAACTAAGGCAGCATTCGGCATGTACGACTGTTTCATTTTTTATCTACCTTCTTCTATATTTCAAATCTTCTTCATAATATTGTGAGCAAAACTTTTATAGTGAAAATTTCTTATGTTAAATAAATTCATTCTTCAATAAAATGTTGTTTAATATATTTTGAGTATACTATATGTTTGGAACGTTTTGTAAAATTTCAATTTCAAATGGGAATTAAATAAGACAATTTTTGGATAAAATATTTGTTTTTATTGCTAAATAATTTTTCCTAGCAAACTATTGTAATTTTTACATATAAATATACAAAACTTCTTGAATTATAAGATGTTGAAGGAAGTAGAAGGGAAGTTTCAGTCTTCATTATAATATGGCAAATGATAATCCTATGGGCCTTCGTCCAGTTGTAGACTTAATCTGCATGGGACATAATAAGATTGCATAGGTTTAATTTACCGGCTAAATTTACCAATTCCACTGACCATGCTGCGGGCGTCGAAGAGTGAAAATTGTGACTGGGAAATTGGATGATGAGGTGGATATAAGCGATAGGGATAATGTACACAGTGCTGATACTGATGCAATGCTGCCAATGGGATTGGATGTGATATATGTTGAGCAGATATTTTACGGGGCGCCTTCGGTGGTTCCCTCTTCTTGTTCTGCTTCGGTGTTTTTATAAAATTAGGAATACGAGCTAGAAGACCACAGTAATATGGATCATCCTGTTTCTTTCGTTGTTTAGATCTCGTGTCTTTCTCTTTGGCTGTTCGTCTATGTTTAAATGTTTGTCCTTTTTCAAAAACTTCATAATCAGGCTAAAAATATTATTGCATTAATTTTACAGAAATATTATATTTTTTGATTTTACCTTCGGTTCATAAATGCTATCACTCGGCTTGGAAATTATTTTTGCTGATTGACTCTTGTGAGGAAGCAATTCAACTTGACTATCAATTGTAGTGTAAGGATCTTCGCTGCTCGATGGTGGCGAATGATTTTCGATATCAAATGATTTTGGAATCGACATCATTTTGCATTTGAGCATATCTATAGCTACTACATTAATTACAAGAATCCAAAGCGGACAATTCAATAAATTATCACTGGTTTTAACAAGAGAAACAGCTGAAAGACAGTAAAGCTCCAGGCGACTTCTATCAGGATACGGTCGAGACAGTTCTTTATTCAATTTAACGCTAAATTTCTTCATATCAAACAACTGCCAAATACAATGTAAGATAAGTCAACTAATCATGATTTATTAACTGAACGTCTTACCGTTGAAGATTTCGTTAGTTCAAGGGCTTGACTGGGCAATTTGAGGATGTCATTTCCAATCACAGTTTCATCATTTGCGTTCTGAACAGTGCTCTTCACGTACACGTTGTTCTTTCCATACCGTTTAATTAAAATATTTCCTGTTTCATCCATCTTCATCTTAAAGCCTTCTCCGACTCCTTTCTTTGCCTCGACTGTTTTGGTGTCCCGCATTGGATTATCGAATCCATTTACCCCGATTCTGGAATTTAACAAAAAAAAAAAACAAAATGCAGTGTTATCAACCGATTACCGAAGTCTTATAGAAAATTGTTTTTTTATTTACCGGACACCGTCGAATCCATGCTTAGAACCGTTGATGGTTATTACGGGGGAACGAGCATAGGCTTTTGCTACCCGACGATTTCTTTCGAACACAACAATCTTAGCCCAAATCTCATCGTCGATCTGCGTCCATTTGTCTAGAACTTCTTGTATGTGATCCTGAAAGACAAAATAAAACAAAACTACAGGGATTTAATTTCAGAATTCCTGTTCGCTTTTGCCTTCCAGTCAAAGCCTAACGAACATGATGTATTTGCATGGATAATTATAACAGTCATATTATGGATGCCCAGATTGCCCACAGATGATATGCAGTTCCTCTGGGTTCAATGCACACACTTTAATTCGCGAATGCATAAATTCGGCGAAAAACGTTACCAAGCAGGTTTTGCTCGTTTGTAAATCACAGTGATGTAGGAACTTGTAAATTACAGAAAATTGTTAATAATTTGAAAATGGGAGTTTTTAATGAACAGGAAAAAGTGTTCATAAGTGAAATTTGATGACCTTCTTAGGCCAGAGCATTGAGTAATTGGAAAAAACGAGTGCAACGATTTTACTTTCTTACATCCGAAGAACAAGACAGAAAACCAGATTCCAGCTCCTAATTGAATTCAATCACATTGGAATAACAAGGCTCTGGCATATTTATGATGCAATCATGGAGAAGAATTTGGAGGATCGGCTAAGATTGATTAACCATAAAAGAAAGAACTTTTTAGCTTTATTGTGATGATCTTCATGATCAGCAGTAAGATAGAAAATCAAATCAAAGTTTAGAATTTTTGAATCGTAGCATTCATTTCAACTGGAACATTTTTTAGCAAAAATAAATTTGAGCACAGATAGTATTTATTTATTCGCAAAGTAGAGAGATGTTACGAAATGTAAATAAATATTTGTAGGAGAGAAGCTCCAACATTCTCAAAACTAGTTAAAATGTCAAGCAAATGTTGCAGATCGGCTAAAGAAAATCCAGAGTCGTTCAAGGTGAATGCTTAATAAATGCCAAAGTGAAATTCTCGCTTGCGGTTTGATATCTTGTATTTAAAAAATAAAATTAATTTGTATGTAGTCATCAGCTGTATGCAATTGAACTGCATCTTATATTTTAAGCTACATACAAGAAGGCATATAACGCTGCTAAAAACTGTCAGTAGGTATGTACATTATACATTAAAAAAACAACAATCATCAACAAAATCTGGTAATTACACATGTCGGTCTTTATTACGGCTCTTTTCAATTCAATTACGTGCCTGAGTACAATATCTCACAAACCCTCACTTACCTTACATAATTTGTCCTTATCGTACCAAATATCTTCTTCCTCGTCATTCGGTGATAGCGCATCCAAATTATCTAAGGATCGTGATAAAATTTTCCGGCGTGAAATCATCTTGCTGTGCCTGTAGCTTTTATCTGTACAAAGAAAATGCAGAACTAAATTAATGTGACTACGACAGAGGATTGTGAAATGCAATCAAACCGAATGCAATTTCTTAAGAGCTGAGATTTACATAGGATCTACTAATAGAAAATGGCAAGTTAGATGGCGGGCTTAAAGTCAAGTAGTCGTCAGGTCATCAGTTGGGGTATAAGAGTTGACGGCACGGAATTGATTGCCGCCAAGCAGAAAGCTTAATGCACTGGAACTAGTTAGCGGAGTTTGGTGCAATGCATGCACTATTGCACTGGTGTCATGCTGTGATTGAAAATAAATTCTTGACGGGTGTATGTCACAGGTTTGGAGCAGTGTTGAAGGTTGAAACAACATTAAATGCAGAAATGAGCGACAGCGGAGATGGTGAGCAAGGAGTATAGATTTTAAGACTGGATATTTTGATGCCATGCAACACACCCATTTCAAAGTTTTGTACAATAAATTGTTAAACGAATTATCGGAAAAGTGGTTTCGATAAAAAAGTTATACAGAAAATATTTCTTATGCAATCAAACGTGAACAGTTTGATTCACCTAAGAAAAATGTGGCAATTATCTACGCATTGTACAAACATTGTGAAAGTTTGCAACACGTATCAAGGTTGAATTTCCGTTTTTTTTTCCAGTTCCCTCAGATACCGAACTGTTATAATAACCGATCAAGGTGTCTACTACATGCAGGTAAATACAACAGAAGCATTCGAAAGTTAAAAAATAACCGTTAAAATAAAGTAATTTTGTAGAAATTACTACAAAAACCATCCATCGTCTCGGGGAAGAGTAATTGGGAATTAGTTTTTAGTATTCACTGCTGATCGGTATTAAACAACATTAGTGCGGTAAAACCTTGAGTCCTTTCATAAGTATTCACAACAGTTGCAGCAGCAGATGAAGAAACGCTGGTTGCAGTAAAAGTTTGTGCTGCTGCTTGGTATGCGCTAAGCGTATTTTTTCTGCTGCAGAAAATCATAGCACGGTATAAAGGTAAATCCTAAGAGTCATGGAGGCCTGCGGTACAACGTTGCTTACTCCTGGCGGAATTACTATTCAAACTGAGGCGGCATGTAATCAGAGAGCGTGAAAAGTTTGACTGTAAGAAATAAGAGCAACACGTCGACCCTGGCAATTGAACGAAATCATGCACTGAAATTGTTAAAAGTGCCATGAATTAGCATATTGCCGCACATATAACTGTGTTAAGTAATTGTCGCAGTGAATTTCAAGCAGTTTCAAACTCAGAAAGAGACTAGAATAAATTTGATATTTAGCTCTAGTCCTTTCGTGGTTGCTCCTTGTTTATGCATCACTTAACTGTGACTGATGCCCTCTGGAGATATCACTCTGGAGTTTTACTTGGCTGAAGCCGCCATCTTTGATCCAAACAGCCACAATTATATTGCAGTGCAAAAATAGTAATTGCAGACGTAATGCTGTATTTCATACTAATTATCGGCCAATCGAAGAATGGTAACAACAATAACACCCCATCACCTTGATTTGTGTATAATTCAGGCGGCAAAGGATGTTCAATGTTGTTTTTGAAATATTTTCCCAGTAACTACGTGCTCATCATTTAAGATTTGCATTTCTTTTGTTCCATTGAAATAAAGTGCAAATTGTTCCGAAATGTCGGCTCTCTTCATAAACTGCGGAAGGTAGAAAAAAAACTGCGACATGCATGCTGTGAATTACCACTTCCTCTTCAAAAGTCGATTTTTATCTGTTATTATCCATTGGTGAACATTGAAAATTTCTCAGATCACTTGTGATCTAATCCATACATGTGTTTCAAGTTTCAAGATTAAATTGAATTCACTGTTAACGTTACAATTGAAAAGTTTTCAGTTTGGATTTCACCATCGTTTTAATTGAGATATTTTTTCGTATACAAAAATTTACTCCTTTCGTTTGCAATTGTTAGTCACGGAGTTACGCGAGTAAAGTAGTTGCCGCAAGAGAAGCACGAGCAAAACAGAGCTGTGCATAATCATTTGGTTGCTAAATTCGAAATTCAAGGTATTTCTACATGACTGCAATTTCGAAGTAATCTCGAATTTGTGTTGATTACAATTTTCTGATGCGTATTCAAATCATAAGCCCGCCACGAAATACGTGCGCTAAATTTAATGTTTGAGTGGTATGCGATCGAAAGCAGGTTTTGGGCGGAGCAATTTAATTTTGCTAATATGTAAAAAAACCAAATATACTAGACTAATAGACTTACAGCAACACGATAGTTTTAAAATTTCGGTTGTATCAAATCAGTTTCGGCCAAGGACTAACGATTCCCATAAATTAGTTAATCCACAAAAATGGACATTTCCTCAAGGTGAGCCAAACACAATAATCCAATCTGTTGAATATTTTTGTGCGACGCCAAAATAATACGTTTCCGTCTCTGATCACTTCCAAATCACAATTTACTTTTTTCAATATTTGCAAACTAGTATAGACATTTCACAAATTCGTTCAAAATTAATTTTTGTGGTACAGTTTCGATAGCGTCCTTCAACCCACGAACTATTTGCAGTCACTCGCTTAACCGTGCACTCTTTCGTAATCAGTACGCCCGAATAACAACGGCTCAAAACTCAGCATCCACGCTCCGCGAAATTCGCTACTATACTAAAAGCCAGTTACTGGAAGATCGGTGATCATATTGGAGCTGGAAGTAGCTTCGACTACCATTCGCGAGTCGCAGCACTCCGTGGACGGTACATGCTTGAGGTCAAGTTTAGCGAATTACATCATTGGGATTTTGGGTGTTTCAGATTTCTATTCTGCTACCACATGAAATAAATATGAAAAAAAAAATCAGAAATGGGATGATTAAATGATTGTCGCGCTAGTAGCAAGACGAAGGTGAGCCAAGGAGGATCTTTCCCTCGATGACGATTCTAAAATAGAAGGGAACAGAAAACCAGTCCAACTAATCGCAGCACAGCAGCTTCCAATTCGAGTCTACCTTGACAAAATTGAAAGTGAAAGTCCGGCTGAGCTGAACGTAGGAAACAGATTTTGCCCCCTTCTGGTCGAAGTCGGCGGCTTGCCACTGTTGCAGTTGGTACAACGTACAAATGTGAATTTTGGATATCTGCGGCTGCAGTAGGTCGATACACCTTTACATTAGCCTCTTAATTGCTCAATTTTCCTATAAATATATCGAAACAGCTTACAACTCATTGACCTGAAGTGCCGCGGTATTGGAAACAAAATCTGATTTTGGCGCTGATTTTTAGATCTCAATTCATAACCATTAGTTTAAAGATTTCAAAAGTGAACATTCAGGGCAAGGTCTTGATACGACTATAAACAAGCATTTAGTATTATGTATGATTCGAAGTCAGTCCAAAATGCATTTTGCATATTCTTTAAATAAAACACGCTCCTTGAAAAATTGAATTAATTTTTTAAACTATATTTAATTGTGGTTAAACATTTTCGTTTTACTGCAAAACGAAATTAAATCGAAAATATATCAAAGCGAGGATGATGACTGGAGAGTAGATGCTAATTGCAGTCGGCAATACTCATTAGCTGGCATCATTCGCGTCTGAGGGCAAATCCCAAGTTAAAGACGCCTTTTAGGCCAATGTGAATCACAAAAATTTCTTCCTTCAAGGCTGCTCCATCAGGCAAAAGTGAAAAGGAATTTTGTTACTAATTGCGACCTTCGACGGCATCGACTGAAAATTGTTCATCCAAGACTGCAAATTCCACTTTATTTATTTCAACTGTTTTTGCCGGATGTCATTAAGTAATGTTCACCCAATATTTTCGCATCAGAAAATTAAGTCGCTCAATGGTGGAAATTAATTTTAATGGGATTCGCATAACTACTTAGTATTTTCAAAATGTTGCATATTTCACTTGATAAGTTTGCGCAGTTTTCGCGTAGGAGGTCAATAAAAGCAGCCCTCTCAGCGACAGGAAGATGTTTATGAAGTTCATCCTGGACTTCGACGATAGCATATCTTTCGCAAGAGTCTCCCGTAAAAGGGTCCTAAACTATTTGAGATTCTGCCATTCTGGTCATTGGAATGTCCAAAATCCTGATTCAAGAGCAATTCTTAATTTATCCTGGCAATTGTTATTTTTATTCGGATAAAAGAGATAATTCAAAGTTATTTTATTTATGCGAATTATTTATTAATGCTTTTAATTTTGGGGGAGGCCAAAAGTAAAGTAATCGATGATTGTCGATGTACTAAATTTTAACTGCCATTAAAATTTGTGTTTCAGGTAAAAGCAGACAATCGCACAAATTGAAATGTTTAATCAATTTAATTGACTTAATTAATCTTTTTCAGGTAGAATTTTATTTAAAAGTATTTTTGTAGTATTGTGTGGAAAATAAAAAGAAATAATCTCAACCAAAATGTTTAAATAAAAGCCGGTTTGATTATAAAAAAATGATATGCTGGAGATATTTGTTTAGGAGGCTTGATGGTGAATGTTTAACAATCAATATTTGTCTTACCACGTATCCAAAAAACTGTTTATTTCGATGAAATGTTTTTTTTTAAATTTTTAGTACGCAATTACTTAAACAAGAATAAGTTTTAAAATAAAAATGATCTACGAAAATCAAGTGGTAGAATCAGAATGCGGTGAGGAACACGATTCAAGCATTGTTCTGTTGTTAAAAAGGACAAAACGGACAACTGCATTGACTTTATTATGCGATCGCCGTTTATCAATAACCACGTCGTTAATAGCTCGTAAAAATACCTCAGCCTTGCTGATCGTGCTAATTCTTCATGTTCTTATGTGTCCTTAGTCTTTGCGGATCTGTGTTTCATCATCAATCAGGTCAACGTCAACAATAACAAACTCTTTGTCAGGCCAGCGACCGAACCGCTAGGCGAAACCCGGACTTGAGTACAAATAAAAGTAGACGCGCGATTAAGGTAGATCCCGATTTGTGCGCAGGCGCCCGAGGTCAAGTGTTCCGATTACTCACGCGTGCATACCTTCCACCGTTCTGAGTCACTTTCTGGGTCTTGAGGTGCGGATTCTGAACACAATTATATCAAACATGGGACATAACCGAATTATGATGGCGCATGCGCCTCTAGCGCGCTTGATTTTAATCGGCGCGGCGCGGCGCGATTATAGCTATATGGCATCGTGTCTATCAACGAAATCCCCCGGTAACACTTCGCGTCGGCATATTTCTTGACAATTAAGCGTGAAAATATAATCAAGACCCGTTTGTTCGTCTTCATTAAGTTGAACATGGTTTTAGTTATGTTACTTCTTAATGCGATATTTATTTTGGGTACAAAATCTTGTCTAAGCCAGTTTATTTGTGAATGTCAAGGCAGCAGATCTACAGTAACAGATCTGAGTTCATTCTTTAAAAATGATTACAATCTCAGGTTGTCCAGAGTAGATGCGATTTTATTTTTGCAAAATAACTAAAACAATTTTTTCGACGTAATTTCTGTCGATTGTTTATTGTTGTTGTAATTTTATTTTAGAAAAATGATACAACGTTGCTCAAGATATCTCACTTAGTGATCATCACAATTTTTTTAAACGGAAAATAAATCTCATATGCACATCACATAGGTATGTATGTAAATGTACTACACATATGCAAATTTAAAAGGATAATGAACAAAAGTTCGAGTTTCAAAAACCCCGCAGCTTTTTTGGACAGATAAAGCAATAAATTTAAAAATATTCTCTTGCTTAAATAAATTTGCATTCCATTCAATTTGATCATTTATATTCCAATTATACTAGAAAACTTGTGAAGAAATCCCCACAGGAAGTGCGTTGACTGTATCCAGACTCGGTGGATATTGATTTAGCCCACACTATAAGCACAAATTGCTCCACAGTGAATCAGCAAGGTCGTTGAACATCTTGCGGTGAATTAAGTTTTCCCGTGTAATTCAGAATAATTCTGCAATTCTGAGGCATCAGAAAATGATGGCGACTGTTCTGCGTCATTAGTGAATATCTTTCTGCATTACTAGCATGTAATATTTTGAACTAATGACGATTTCGCTGACACATCTTCATCTTACGTGGCAAACGGAAAAACAAAATGTATTATATATATGTATTCTTTTGAATAATTGCTGTCTGCAATGACTTAAAAACGTATCGACAACTCTTCTATGTTATTTGCTCAACAGTTTACTATCTTTTTCAGGGCAAGGATTAAATGCAAATCAGCTAGTTACCTAAAGTCGAACAGTTATCAATCAATAGAGAACATTTTCGTTAATTTGTTCTTCTAAGAAGTTGAAAGCAAACGTAAATCAAGACGGGAGAACTCATCGTTCGAAGACTCGCGGTGTTAAGGTTGCAAATGAGTTTTCTCAAGGAGGACACTTGATATCGCGTCTAGACGGTTTATATGTATCAAGTGTAGAACGTTTCCTTTAGTTGAATTTATTGTTCTTGCGGCTACCGACATTCACTTCCAGCTGAGATCTGTGCCGTTTCGGTTTGCCCAGGGATCCATCCGGCAGAGCCAACCTTGTATGCAAAATTCAATTAACATATTTTATAGAACAGTGGGCTGACGTACGCGAAAAGAAATACCAATGCTACTGATAAAGTCTCCAATGGATTTTAATGATGTTTCTGCGAGTCTTCTTGTCCCTCACAACAAGTACTTTATCAGATAAAGTGGCTTCCACCACTTCAAGTGGTGTATGCAGTATATACAACGGAAAGGACTAATATTTAGGCATCAGGTCGATCAAGTTTTCTGATATCTAGGACAACATGACACATTCGCCTGTTCCATGTCACTTTACTTTGTTTAATGGGAAAATACGACCCAACGTTGACGCATTCCCCTTAAAGTGGACAAGGCTATTTCAAGTTGAAGGCCGTCTTTATTGTGACAATAAGAACGTTTTACCAAATGATTCCATTGAATCGATAAAAAAAAATCTAACTCAAAATGAAGAAAAAAACGATTTAATTAGATTTATAAATAATTGTTATTCAACTCTTGACGAAGATTCAGATCCTTTTCTTGTTCGATTACATTTGATCGAGTGTTTTCCGTTGCATACGTTTTTCAAAAGAAACATCGAAAACTTTGAGTGCTCACTAAATTGCAATATTGGATTCTTACTGATTACAATTAAAGCAGAATGAATGACGAAGATGCAGTGCACCGTGAAACTGAATCCAGGGAGGCTTGAAATTAATCTCGATTTAAGTTTTTATCAACATTCTCTGCCCCAGAGCCAGTCCGGCTCCGAAGGATGCTCGTGGAATTATCACTTGTCAGAATGTCATTATTACCTGTCCAACCACTGTAACAATTAATTGTTGACGCTGCTAAGGACAGGTGATGAGCAAACTTTTGATTACAGGAAAGAGCGCTAAAATTAATCTTATATTCAGGCTGAAGGGAGTGTTTTAAAAACTAATCAGTGATTCCTAGAACTGCTTATTACTGTCGAGCAATCTGAAGTCAGTGGCGCCTTGTTAAACAAAATTGTTTAATTTGGTTTCACCGATTATAGTAAAAATCAACTAAATACCTTTTGGTGTTGTGCATTTTTCAACAGTTAATTAAAATAATTTTTGAGAATATATTATGAAAATTATCCTTGGTTTCTGATTCTGCGCTGGGTTTTGCCGGAGATCTGATCACGTTGCAACAGTTCATCTTAAAAGTTGAACATGATTCAGAGGTACGATACCTAGAAAATTCACTCAGTTTACAAAACGCTTCTGTAAGAAAAAATGTTCTTTCTTGGAAGATTAATGGTCTGCACGGTCCTCGAATTATCCTTTCTGGCAGGTAAAAAAACATTAACAAAGATCACTTTTGTTCCTTTTTAATGATATTCCTTTTCAACTTACTGCACATTATTAAATCAATATTTAATGGAATATTTATCATGAAAAAATTCACTTGTTTTTGTATTATGTTAGAGATTGTATAAAAGATTTAAAATCTACTTGGCATTAAGTGTGAATATACTCAAAAAACCATCAATAATGCGTGTTTATTTCAAAGCTTGTTCTTAATGTTCATCATTCAAAAAAGAGTAACATAATTGTACCCATTTTATCAGAGATAAAAATCAAAATTCGTGAGTCGATTGGAATTGTCAGAAAATAAGTTCAACATAACCCAAAGCAAGAATTTTATTTATGAACTCGAAACAGAAACTAATTCAAGAGGTGTCAAGGCTGCTCGGTGAACGAGTCTCGAATCAGATCCGCGAATCTGGAGATTATCTTTGTGGAAGCAGAGGACCAGCCAAAAAACTGGCTGGTATACAATAAAACGCAGTCCGGATAACAAATTACATCGAATGATTTGTGTAAGAAGTTGCAAATATTTCCGGGTCCTGACCAAAATCTCAAGTTACTGGATGCCAGCCAACATGGTACAGAACATCTGCAAACACAAAAAAAGAAAGAAATGAAGAACGAAATTAAGGAAGAAGTGCGGGAGAAGTGAATCTTAAATTACTTTGAACAAGAACATTGGAACCTTTCGCGCTTCTGAAGAAAGTACATCTCTGGCTGGGCCATTTTTTTTTTTTAAAGCAAAGAAAATCGAAAGTACGTGTTCTTTTGAAAATATTTTTGAGGTGCATTTGCCAGGTTCAATGACATGAGATTGCAAGGATCCCTGGTCATGGGCAGCTTAAGTGGAGATTCTCTTTTTTCCACTCGCATACGATCGTTATTTCTCAATTTTCGCCGACAGCGAAGGTATTACTTTCTTTAGCTGTTCAAAGAGGAGGAAAACTGTCGATTTTTCATTTTTAAATACTAAATCGTTCTTAATTTTACTTTCACAGGTGAGATTTTTTGCACAGACAAGAATTTATGACATCGTTACTTTGAAGTTATCAAAGAACATTAACTTTGGTCGGTTATATGATTTTCATTGGGAAATATTTTTTTGTGAAATATGAAGAATGAAGGTAATTTTTGAAGTTGAAGCAAATTATTGTTAAATTATGGAATATTTACACTTTAGAAATAAAAAAAATTAAATAAAATTAATGTTGATTTGATTTGGTCACGCTTAGCCAAGTCACAAACCTTGGTTTGTGGACGTGAATTAAAAGTGTAGTTTAATTTAAGTGTATAGTCACTGAGAAAGAAAAACCTTTGTTACTTTCTAATTTGTATTTATTTGAATTTATTGTAAATTATTGTAGGTAAGTACATATCTACAACGCCTTCGGATATCAACTCGCAATAAAGTTTTAGAAATAGTAAGTAGTTCTGCCACAATCAATTGACTATCGAAATTGCAATTTAACACATCGTTGACTTGGCAAGTTGGCAGGCATCGATATCGTATCTTCATCTAACGCCAAACAAGAAGTGAATCCTTGTAGCTCGTTAAATTGTCACCTCGTCGCATTAATTTTATCAAAATTCGCGTGGCAGAAATCATATTTTAGTACGTAACCATTTGACCCTGGCAAGGGTTCTATTTGCGTTGTGTGCTTCTATAACTGATCGCTTTGTTATTTTGTCACATAAAGTAGTGGTAGGCGCGTGTTAAGCAAAAATGAATTCGATATCTATTCCATAAACAACACCTCCGTATCTCGTCTAGACATTTAAACGCAGCAAACATTTGTGCTCCTGGCCAATGTCCGTAGGGTGCAAAACTTTAGGTTGCCTTATATCTTCCTTTCGAGATAGAAACTAGCCCACGATTTATTGTTCTCTTCAGTATTAACATTCACTGCAGAGAGTTTGTTGATTCTTGGTATTCAAGAGGATTGTAGGACGGCAGTACAGATTTACATTGCAATTAACGTTCTTTATAGAGTAGAAGGGATAATTTTTTTTACAGTGGTCAGACAATAAATGTCTACCATTGCTGAGAAGGATAATATAAGAGGACTCGTCTTGGACATGTATTGAAAAATTTTGTAGGAATCAATCTCTGCTGGTTCTATCAGCATTTTACTATGTGTACTTAAATGCTACAAGGATGGTATTCTGTTGTCCAATTTCTTTGATAAAAAAGGGTAAATAATAAATGATAAATTCCTTTCTTCAGTTAGTAAACTATGAAATAAATACTAAATCACATAAATTTCCATTTATTTTACATTATCCATTCGCTCATTCTATTTAATTATTCCTTCCATATTTGATATTTTTTAAAAACAACAGCACTAAATTATTTCATTGACTTCTTCATTTTATTAAAGTAATTATCGAAAATGTTTTTCTAAAGCAATAACTTCCTCATAAATAGTCGATGTGATTTTCAAAGCACTAAGCCATATTAATGTTTTAATAAATTGACAGTGAAAAAAATATTATGAGGATCTGGAATGGCAGAGAAATCCTGCAGGGCGGCTCGGTTTGCATTTATGCCGACACGCGAATCCCCGACTAGATAAGACCGCATGGAGCGATAATCTCTTATTAGAGTGTAATTTATGAACGCCTTCCTGAGGCCTGGCATCTGTTGCATTGGGGAAATCCCCAGGCCGGAATAAACTGCCGGCGAAGGAGCACCCTGAACGCGCAATTTGTTCAGTGAATGGCTGCACTCACACTTGCCGTCCTGTCGGCGATATTGCATTTGCAATTTATTTAATTACCGAAGAAGGTGTCAAATTCTATCGTACAAGCAAATGGAGCAGGAGGTTAATGGAGCTGTCCTGTTTAGCAAGCAAGACGGATGAGTTAATATAGGTCTCTGCTCGTCCAACACGCCGAAAACCCTTTTTCCAATTTGCACAAAAGTTTCTTCTAATGGCATTATTACACCTCTACGAATCGCGGATTGGCTTACTGGTCGTGTAATCGTGGAAAAGAACGATTTATGAGTTCGAATAAAGTAAAATGAGAACAACTGTTGCGATCCAGTTCAGGTGGGATAAGCGCAAATAAAATCAAATAGGTATAAATAAATAAACCAGTTATGTTTGAAATGGTTTGCATGAATAAATTAAAAAGCCAGATTCATGTTTACACATTTTCTTATCTGTTAAACTTTTATTTACACCAACACAATCGATTGTTACTTTGACTTTAATTCGCCGCCATTTTTCAACTCAACACAGAAATTCTATTTTGGGTTTCAATAAAAAAAAACATTCTATGCTACATTTGGTTGTAAGTTATAAAAAATGAAAAAGAGACAAATTGATAACAACATTACTTTGATTTGCTTTGTGCATGTTAATCTTGCACAAAAATGGCAAAATCATAAATTATACTTGGGTTAACACATTTTTCTAGAGACCAAGAACTGTGGTGACAATTTCACCTTGAACTTTAGATTCCATGTAATAAGGATCACTGCACTTGGACCAGTAGATAACTTACTGTTATTAATGAATGTCTTTGTAAAGAATTGATATCGAAAAACTTTGCACAATCATCAACAAATTTAACTCATTTATTATATGATAAAAAAATGTCTTGTGCTAAGTTGGTCTAATTGAATATAGTGATATTGATTGATTCCTTTGTGAAAATGACCAGAGATAGCAAATAAATAAATTACTTTACTTAAGTCACAAATATTTTATTGTTAAGTAGGTAAAATGGACAACATGGAGAACAATGTTGGAGTGTCATTTAAAAATGTATTTCACCGTCAATATACAAGAACTTATGACTCTCCATAGTTGTATAAAAAAATATGACAATGTTTATTTTGTTATTAATGTTATGTATTTTTTTAGCTTCATAATAAAGCAGCAAATTGTTCGTAAGCAGAAGAAGCTGTAATGGGCCTCCTTTACGAGATCTGGGGTATCTGTATCACGTCGCTGAACTGTACGTTATTAGCACTCAAATAAATAATGCATTTTATTGCATAGCAAGAATGCATTGTCGCCTGTGCAGAATTGCAATTGCTGCACGACCACATGACCTTGGTTTGAATTGTTTAAATATAATGCTTCAATGTTTTACAAGATGAATAACGCATTCGGTCAATGGCTCTTCTGAACTTTGCTACTGGTATTGTTAATAATTCGTTTATTTTCTTAACAATAAGTAAATGAACACAATTACTATTCTCTGGCAAAGGTAGAAGGGTTATTAAATTTTGTCGCAATTAAATCTGCATTCTCAACTAGTACACGCAGGAATTCATTGTAAACGTCTTCCGCAATAAATATGGATAAAAATAAGTTCAAGGGTTGTTGTGTTGTATGAATTGATTTTCAATTAAACTAAATAGATACCTAAATAAAACACGTGCGATACCTTTCAGCAATCTATGGAAATTTCTGATGAAACTACAAACGACAATGCCTTTAATTCGAAAATCACCAGTTGCTATCTGGTAAAATGAAACGAACGCAGTTGGAGTGACCACGTACTCGTGTTTTATTCGCGGGGTGCTCCAGGTGTTGTTCAAATAAATTCGGTACTCCCCGCAGCAGTCTTGGGCCACACCTTCTCTGTACTAGAATGGAAATTGTCTTAAGATCGAGTCAGCTTCTTTCAGCGCGTACTTGAAGTGCTTGGCGACAACACATTTGATTTGCAAATGGCCAAATGTGAGAACATTGGAAAGTGCAAGCAGAATGTTGTACGGATCATGGGACTGAAATCCAAGAAGGAATGCTCATGGGCTTGATATGTTTAAATAACTGTTTTATTGTTCTTGTCAATATCAACACATGTCCATTACGGTTTGTACAAATCTGCTTGCGAAAATTTTATGCAATTACAGATCGCGTGGGTTTGAAAGTAATTAGAGTGTCCGACCTAGAGTCAGTTAAAATGTCGTAATTGGCTTTCGGGAATGGTTTTGAACAGCTGAAGAAATATTTATTGCAATGGCACAATGAAAACACACTACGAATTTATTATAATACATATTTCTCAGTATGAATTAAGTTAAGTGCCAATAAATATTAATTTCTATAACGAATAACGAATAAAATAACAGTAACGAATAAAATAATTTTTTCTCATATTTAAAATACTATTAGGTGCTCGTCAGACACACACACAGGTATATTATAAAATACATAATACATATGTGTACTAGAACAAATTACTCTTACTGGAGCTGGAGGTATAGCAATGGAACAGCGCTGTGCAGCGGTGGTAAATATCGAAACAACAATCGAATGTTCACTCACAATCGCTGAGTCGAGATTATCGCTGTCTGCAATTTTCGGCACATTCCTCAGTAACAGTAACGCACGTATCGAACCGTCCAGCTGGGATATTGATATGACTGACCCCTTCGAACATTTATCCTCGTTTGCCCTTGTTGTATTCAATGACACTAAGGTTACTTGTCCTGCTTACATATATTCTGCTGGCAAATTAACTTTACTGATAGTCTAACGTAAATAAACATAATATCCATTGCATTTTGTCTCTCAATATTGTGGTAGCAAGAAATCTATAAAATAAAAAAGTAGGAAAAAGCCATTAAACGATAGTTTGAATATGCGTGTGGACATAGAGAAAGGAAGTCGATTAACTACAACAAACTTTTCCGCGGCCTAATTTGTTAAATCCACTTCAACAAAGAAAGTGAACTAACATATTTTGCGCTAAAATTTCCATGTCTGGTTCGAATCGCTTCAATCGCCATGATTGCCACTGGTCTACTGGTTTCTTCTAAGCCTCAACTGCACCATTTGGCACTACTTATATACTCCTGAGTTTACTGCTTTAGTTAAGATTGATACAGTCTTTACTAAATTACCTACAAAAAAATAAAAAGGCACATGTGAGTGACGTCATAGAGCAGTCAATCCAGTTAACAGACTTCCCGGTTCCCCGCCGAACACAACAAAATGGATGACGGAGTTGGATATCGTGTAATTTCATATAGTGTCATTCAACCATTTTCAAACTCTCACTTTCGTGGAAAGAATGTTAACTAAGGAGGGCAGAGGAAAATTAAAAAACTTCCGGTTTTTATAGAATTGGTTTTTATAGTCGATTGAATTTTACTTGCTTTTTACATGTTAATTTTTATAGTAGGTACATTTTGTTAAGAAGAAACGTTCAGCTGTTGATATTTCAACATCCATAGTCCAAAACTCCACCCCCTCACATCGACTGGATTGCAATTTTTGTCAGCGGGCATTATTGCTGTTCCTGAGTGAAAACTATTAAAAATGGGGGCAAAATATTAATGTCAAAGTAGGGATGAAGGGGAATCTTGCAATATATCGGTGTAACTGTTTCTCAACAGTAATTTGCAAGGTACAAGGTCTTTTTTATTGTTCTACAGAAGGACGGATAAAATCGATGTGGTAAAGTGGGATATTTTCTGTGGAATGTTAGTTTAAATATTTAACTTCTTTTTAAAACATCACAGTTTTAAAAAAAAATGTGTGTTAAGTATATTGTACCATTTTTCATTTATTATCCTAACCATGCCAATTCCAAGATTTTGGTAACTATTCGAAAGAAATTCTGATGTTAGATGTATAGTAACATTGGTGGAAATTGGGTTAAGCTATTTTGTGCGATTAAATTTCAACAAATTGTTTGCATATCGTGAAAAAAACTTTCATGTAATCCTGATACTGCAACAAATTGCCTAGAAAATATGCGGGCAGGTGCTTGACCTGAGCTGTTTACCTGCTGCCGGTGATTGATGAGTGACAAGAGAAGAACAAACGATTCTGGCAACGAAGTCCAAAATTATCGAATTGCAAACTTCGCCTCAAACTGTTTAGTGTTTTTTTGTTTTTACATTATACCGTTTAAAGTTAATGTTAAATAAATGATCCGAGAAATCTTTAACATTTCTGAGGATTACTCAGCACGCTTAGTCGTGCTACGTAATAATGTAATATATTCATCACAGTATTACGTGAAGATTACTTGAAGTGAAATAAATTTAACCAACAAATATTACATCAACTTCGTGACAAACAGGAGTGTGTGAAACATTTGGTGAAGAAATTCTTTGGGTGACAAATTTGGGAAGAGTAAGTTCACTCAATGAATTCTGGGCAGACGTGATGTGATTTTTGATTTTTACTCTTTAAATTCTTTCAAGACCTGAAGAAATTTACGAAATTTTTTTTGTTTTACAGATTCTTTTTGCTGAATTTTAAAAGCATACAAATAATGCGGTATTGTTAAATTTGTCATTGTAAAATTACTGAGATAAATTTCCGAAGTGAAAGATACTCAAAAAGTCATTGACCGCAACGAATACTTGTTTTAATAACAAATATCTGAATTAAAAATTTTGATTTCTTATTAACGAACAATGTTTTGCAGAACTGCAAATGCAAATATTTTATTCTCCTATTTGTAGGCAACATTATAATGTTTTATACTTTTTTAGGAATTTAAAAAACATTTCCGTACCTATACGTTTCCAAATTTATGTTTGGTTCCGGATGTAGGTACATATAGAAAATGTTGATATATATTTATTCGAATTTTCGTTAACCCTTACCTATTTCTTTATAGAATAAAAAGCGATGTACCTAAGCGAATACGAAAAAAAAAACATTACATTTACCAATCTTTAATGAATCATGTACCAAAAGTTTTTTCTACGAAATAATTTCTTAATGAGAAAACTTCTAAAAATCAATTGTAGGTAACAATTTGCAGGTATCGCACACCTCCTCCCACGTACTTTGTGGGTCTCCAAATTAGAAGTCGGGTTCGTCGCTTAAGTCTTTCGTTTACGCTCCAAATGACATTGCGTCCAAGTACGGTCTGATGTAGTTGTAGATCTATCTAACCTCTCTACTGGAATTAAACCTCCAGCAGAGCTTTTGTAAAAGTAGCCTGCATATTATTTGCATATAAGTTCACCCACATGCAAGCGATTTAAATGGTTTTGCACCACCCAGCTTTGTGGATTTTCTTACAAGACCTCAAGAAACGGCTTGCGGCTGCGCAATCTTACGTGTATCGACGTCATGGCTTAAAACTGAAAATTTTTACTTTTTAACAACGCGAGCCTCGATGGTAGGAATGAACGACCTCCTTCTACCGTTCACCGTTTAGTTAGGTCGCGAAAGCCGTCGAGCACACTGGTCTCCGTTCGCGCCGCCAGATGCCGTGTCTTTTTGTCGTACTAAAATTCACCTGAGCTGAAACTCTTCTTCATTCGTCGTTTTGTTGTTTTTTTTGGACACCGGTGTTGGGGCAATCGGGGTGCGTATATCTGGCAAAAGTCTTTCGAGGTACATTGCGCGAAAATTTCGGTATTGTGAAAACAGTTGACCACGACGGTCAATGTGTTAGTGACTTCTCCCTTCCATCCTGTCGACCTCGCGAAGCGCATTTCATTTTGAGCACTTTCCTGGCAATATTTTGTTGTTTTTTGTTTTTCTGCTTTATCTTTTGTGAAACTGCAACTGTTTTGCAACTTACCTAGTGTAATCACTGCCATAACGTAAATTCAGAAGCTGCTTTGGTGTCATTTTGGATATATACATAAATTATATGTGACAATAATATTTTTTTTTTGGTTTTTTGGATTTTCTTGCAAATTTGAGAATCCTTGCAATATTTTATGGATAAATGTATGTTAAGTGTTCTTACCACTTCCCTGAATTACGGATTATTTGGATTACTATTCTTCCTGTACTTCGCTGATTTGCTGCTGCTTGTGAAATTATGAATGAATTTATCAACGACAAGAGTAATTAACTTGTTGGAGACATAAAAAGAAAAAAAAATACCCAAAACGAAAGGAGAAAACTTTCTTTGTGGTAAGATATTATTTTATTTATAATTATTATTACATTTAGAGGTCGTACTGCTTTTTATTGTCTCCAAAGTTTCACTGGTTGACTCGTTTTTAGGAGATTTGTCAAACAATGAAGCAGTCGTAGAAATACGCAAAAAATATTGTCTCAGCAATAAATTCCACATACTCGATTGGCAGCTTTTAAATAATAAGAATAAACGAAATTGCAGAATCTATTCATATGATAATATGATATGATATCTATCTTCAAGGTCATCTACGTAATTACAACCATCGAACTATTAAAACACAATTATCTGTACATTGAGATTTTTTCAAATATCTTAATTATATGGAATGCTTTCTACATACTTATATTCACGCTTATTAATAATATGTATTATATCTTGGGACAGTTCTGATAATGACGCCTTTCGAATTTCGCAGAGTTTAAGTTGTATTGATTCATACAAAATTATTTCTAATGGTAAATTGATTACAATTGGATTCAGTATTAAAAACCGCAAAACTTTAAACTATTTTTGGATTGGAATGCATATCGCGCTTGAGTCTATCTCCATCACAAAAATAAAGATAATGTACAAAACCATGGATACATTAATAAGACTCAGTATTTGTTTCGACAGAAAAAAAATTAGTCATTGTTGAGTGTCATATCAAGTTGTGGGAATTGAAACCACCACATTTTGCATTTTCTCGTTTTCAAATTGACGTATCCCAGTAGGCAGTAGTGTCTTCCCTTTGTTTAACAAATATTCTGTTGAACATTAATAAAACTCGGAAAGAGTGGTGGTGTGTACTTGATGCGGTTCCCATATACCGTCATGAATAATGAAATTGCCGCCGCCGCGCCGACGCAATGCTTGTAATATTATTAGGAATCTGCGACACAATTGACATAACGGTTTACCTGTAAAACGTGATAGTTTCTTGAACCTCTGAACTGCATAAAACATTCTAATTTCGCTAGTTTACGCAACAAACATTAAGACAAATTAGACCGACAGACGATGGCGCGGGTATGTGCTAGATTCGTCTAAAGGGAACACCAGCAAACTCATTCATACCGCACCTGAGAACCTCTTCATCCTCTTTTCACTGCAATCAACTGTAAAATCAAAATTTTAGCGGAATCAGTTTCCTGGGGTTGAATGACAATTGGTCAGTTTAAGTCCCACTGGAAGCCAAAGTTCCACCGAAAAACAACAGTCATTGCATAATAAGTATCTGATTGGCATTCATGACAAGTTTCCAACCGACAAGAACTGTAATTCTTAGGCCTCATCGTGGGCCTCTCCAGAGCGACTCAAGTGAATTCCTCATGGCCATCGCCACCGAACGGTGACCACCTTCTCGAATCGTATGGAATATTTCAATAATTCAATTGGCCGTCGTGTTGCACAAATTCCAGGCTGGTCCAATTACGTACAAATGGTGTTTGACGCTGCACATATCTGCTGTCCAGAGTTATTGCTCAAATCCCTGCAGTTGCATATTCTGTTGTTGTTGCTTTTTACCTCCCCATCCACTTGAGGATCGCTGCCAATTCGTGTGATCGGCAAGCATACAAAATTTCACGTATCGGAGAAATTGACGCCGATTATGAAAAATGCTGTTCATCCAAAGATCTGGTTGGATACCCGCTTGATATTCAAGCTCCACTCATTGGGGAGTGAAACACTTTGGCCGCGTTTTCTCTTTTCGATTACAACAAGCGTGAAGAGTTTTCCTTTTTTTTCTGCAAAGTAATCCAAAACTTTTTCTAATACTTAAATGTTCAAGAGACATTATTTTGGTGGACACCGCACAAAGTGAAATTGTTCGTGAATGTTTTTATATTAGCCCAAACTAATTTTGAAATCGGTTTTTTTAATAAACAGAGAAACTACAGCACCCAATATTCAATGCTTTCATTTTTGCAACAATTCATTTGAGATTCATTGAGAGTGTCGGCACGCCTTCATTAAAAGAGGTTTCCTGATGGTGAGGAAGGCTCAACGCTCAACAATACAATTCGTAAATAATTACTATCACGAAATTATAGGTATTTAATTAGACCACAAATAGTTTTTTATGAGCTTTCAATATTACCGCTTCACTAGTCCTATGATATTTAAGTCGAATACACTTTCCGAATGCTTGTCTTTTTTGCTACCGGAATTACGATCGTAGTTGAATTGTTGCGTAAGGAGCGAGTGCATTATTTTGATGTGAAATTGTTTCTACAAAAAGTTCAATTGGAAACAAGATTTTCGAAATATGCCCAATCAAGTTCGAAGATCATAACATTTTGCATAATGCCTTCATATAGCTTGAAGTTTCACGACCTTCGATGACTTCATAATCAGGTCAAATTCTAGTTTTGAAACAACTATCTAGCGAAATGATTTGTCCGAAAAGGCAGTGCTGCATCTATGCTCGGAGAAGTGAAAGTTTTTCGGAGTAACCACGTAAAACCAATTAATACCGAAGGTTGCCACCTTGTCACCAAATCTGCTTTGAAACAAGTCATTTCATACAGCTTGAAATCAAAATTAAAAAAGTCGCTCAACCAATTTTGCGAAAGAACCGGGAATAATCCAGCGTAACTTGCGCACCCCCGCCTTGAGAGTTTTCATCTCGCAATAGTCATAAAGTCACTTGCACTATTGTAGTGCATGACCAGTTTTTGTGTTTCGTTTTTTCCAAGATACTTGCGGTTACCTTCACCAGAGTTCCTCAGAAAATATTGTTGCTTAACAGTATTTCGGTTAGAAATAATTCGCTCCATGAAATGAGTACAATTTTACCTTCTTAGCTTTTTAATTTTAGCTTTTGTTTTTACTCGACGATTGAACTTATCTAACAAATAAAAATTGCTGTGAAATTTGTACTTATATACTATTGTATTAAAAAATATGAAACTGACGTAATTATTTTATATTTCAGTGTGTAAAAATCAAAGCGGTTTTGAGGAGAAATGGTCTCAAGAAGGAGGATTCTTTCCAGGTCTAGAGATGATCTAAACCTGGATCAGACTTTCACACAACCGGAAGAGGAGGAAGACATTTGGTACCAAAAAGACAAACTATTCAAGGTAATTATAGTGAATATGTTTTAATTTTACATAAAATACCTTTAAAAAAAAACATTAAAAATCGTCGGCTTGTTTGTGATAGCAGCAAAATTCCTTTCTTCGTCGGGCTCAGTGAAGAGGTTAATGAATACATTTTCAGCCTTATCTTCATAATTATAAAACAATAATGCTGTGTCAAATATTTTAATATATTTCTCAGCATGTTATGCGCGATGATGAAAAGTTTTCACTTTCACATATTTCCAGCGGCACCCTGACAACAAATACACAGTCAAAACATCCGAACTGAACGGATGAAGAAGAAGCAAAGTGGAAAATAGTTCCCACTGTAAAAGGCGGAGAAAGCTACTCATAAATATTGCAAAATTCATAGACGCAGTGTAAATGACTCCACGGCATGTGAATCTTGTGCGAGTCCAGACCTCTAACCATAAGATCCTCATGATGAGCACAAAAGACATTAACGGCATTGGTCAAAGAAAGTCACCTGCAACAGGGCGATAAAAACTTGATTGCTGGGTTGCGGTTCTGTTCGTGCTCCATCGTCCAGCCTCCGACACCGGTGTTTATTACCGTTGAACAAGAAAATGGTTCATCTTCACTCCAGCAACATGATCTTTTTTACTTGATCTTTAAATAGAGCGATAGGTGGCGATCACGTTACTAACTGTGCCTTTGCTATTGGGCATCAGTGTTATCAGACATTATGTAAGGTTTAATGCCTGCGGCTAGAAGTGAAACCCATTTGCACCTAGTTCCAAACCAGTTCTGTTTGCTCAATACCTGGTGGCAGTTCGAATGCGTCTTCTTCCCCTCTTGAATCTGATGCGCCGACAAGTGCTTCCGCAACGCATTGCGGCAAAGTAAACCCGCGACCTTTCCGGGGGATGACTCTTCTCGACCGTGCATCTTCTTCACAAAGCTTTTATAACATTTTCGTGGTAAAATATCAAAGTGCAAATTGATTCTGAATTAGCTTCTTTCGCTTGTGTGACTTTGTGTTTTTTCTGGGACACCACTCTTCGGGAATTGTTTACATTGCTGTGGCGGCAAGTAGCGAGCACTTTCGATTTTGTTTATGCTCCAAAAAAATAAAATAACATGAAATAAACAAAACTCGATCTGCTTTACGTTAACATGAAGTTTCTGAAGAAGCCGAAATCCAAAACGAACACCTGAAAAAACTCGATTTCATTTTCTTGGCCTGAGTCTTGCAAGTTGCGTTCAGCTGGCGCTGAGTTTTGTGACCGAAGGCACATTGCTTGCAAATTCAGTGGGATTGAGCAACCGTGCTGAAGGAAAATGAAAGTTTCCTTCTAGCGAGCATATGTCGGCCTGCTTTCAGCCAGCCAGTTCCAAGTCCTTCACCGATCCCCGATCCCTCAGAGCATTCGTGACTTACTTGCACTCGACTCGCTGCACAACTTGCATGGATAATTATTTTACTATGCCAATTTGATAGCCGCCATTTTCAATTTAGATTGGAAGAAAAATATCCTCAACATTGGCGGAGAACTGGATTTGAAATGAGCTAATCTGGATAAAATATCTAGCAGAGACTGCGGCAAACTAATTTAAAGAAAACTGTTCGTCTTAAATGTCCTTAAAGTAATTATTTGAAACCACGCACGCAAATAATTACAGAAAAATCTTGATGCAAAACTTCTACCCCTTCTACAAAATTTTCAGCGAACACAATTGCTACATTCACTTGCATATTATTGCAAATCTTAAACAGCTATTTAGTAATGGCAAATAAGACATGAGAGGAAATCATTTTGAAAAAGCCAATGTTCAATGAAACGGGATATCGTAAAACTACTGAAAGTGGATCAAACTCATATAAGAACAACTTTATAAACATATGAATTTTAATAACTTTATCAAATTGCTGTGAATTTTCCCATTCGATATACTCGGCAACATGTCCACATTTCATACTCCAAATTAATGCTCGTGCTGTTGTCTATTTCGTTGGCAAACCCTATGGAGTAATTCTATCCCAACTCGTATGCGGATAAAATTACTTTCATCCGAGACACAGAGCAAGAATTCCGAACCGTGACAAATTCAAAGCAAAATGTAACGAGCATGACGCAAATTAACTGCAACTGCAAGTAAAAGTGATACGTTGAACAAGGCCGTTCAGTGACGGCAACTACAACAGCAACTACCGTTGGGGACGAATAAGAATATAGAAGTATTTTTTCCTTTGCTCTCCTTGTCTTTTAATCTTGGCGAGGATAACTTGACGGTGGGAGAGGGGAAGTGGAATAGCAATTACACGAAGTTATTGCGTGGTAACCTGCTATAACCTATTATATATACATGAATTTTTTTACATTTCAGGAGCATATTCAGGAAGTGCTTGATAAATGGACTCAAATCGATGACGAGATATGGGCAAAGGTGATCGTCTTCGAAAGGAATCGTCGAGTGGCAAAGGCTTATGCCCGGGCTCCAGTGCTGACGATAAACGGCTCCGACGATGGCTTCGACGGAATGCGGTATGTATTGAATTTCATCTACAATCGGTGCCATTATTAATTATTGAATGCGGTGAACTGCTGTTAATTATTCATTGAACTCTGGGAGTGGGTTATGTAGGTTATTTGGAATTCAGGTTCGTCGCCTAAGTCTTTTGTTTGCGTTGTCTGTCCATGTCTTTCACTCATATCCAGACATATTATGAATACTTATTTTCTTGGTGAACAACGCCACAATCTTGAAACAAAACACAACATATTGTACATATAAGATATGATAATTCCCAGTAAGTACTAGCTTATAACAACTGAAAAATATCCTTCACATATCCACTCCGAAGTGCTCCGCAGACTCCAATGAGATAAATTCTACTACATAAAATATGTATGCAATCGAAAATAAACAACAATATACGGCCCACATTTCGGCATTTACGTACATTCATTTTAAGATACTTATCATTCAATGATCCGCAACGAAATCATAAAATTCGCTATCTTGTTCATGTCAAGCAGTTGTCTACGGTTAAGATTAATAGAGATTTGACTCGGTTTCATAATCATGCTGGCATTATGAGCACCTTAAATGGGTGTGCATGACTCTAAAATAGAATAAATAGAATTGCATTGGTACCACTTTCGAATTTTCAAGCCCGTGTTGTGTTTTTGCGTTCACCCACGTCTCAAGGATCTCAAAATCCCGCACGAACACACAACACAACAACAACCCTTTGCTTCTGTTGCTATAATTTTTGTAACAAGTCACCTGGTACGCACAAAATGCCCAATAAGTTTCCCTATCGGTGTGTCACGAGCTCTGGAAAGTGTCCACAACCGATGGTAGAACAATGGCAAAGGTGCAATTACAACAAATCTAAGAGAACGAGGGACACTTTGCTATCGAATTGCAACAATCGAATTCTAGCTGATTTCAGATTGGACCATTTTATTCTTAACCAGCGCACGTGTCTTGTTATATATATCTGCAGATTTTATGAAAATGGGCAAGGTACAGAACAGACACAGAAGAGGTGGGTTCGTTAAAAATATCTGTTCTTTGCATGCAGAAAAAGTAAATCAGGGTCGCCATGACATTTCTTGGCGGCATTTTATTGTGCTTGAAATGCTTTTGTACTGAAATTTGTTACAATTGTTTTAATTAGTTGTTTGTTAACACTTTTTCCGGTAAATTATGCGAAACCTTTGTTCTCGCAATACGTTGAACATAAGTGGTAGAAACTTAGACCAGAGTTCTTGTAGATTATATTGTATCAAATGGCTTTGTTAATTCTGATGTTATCGTGTCTAAATACCTGTACACTAACATGAGACCAAGATTCTCGTCTGCTTCAGATAAATTCTCTTTTGCTTTATATAACAAGCTGTTATATAAAAAGATTCAGAAAAATAAATTAAAATATAAAATTCCAATCAAGTTGAATATCTTAAGTAGGTATTTAAACAAGAACTGTTTCATGTTAAATTCAGATAAGGAATTTGAATAATGGTTACAATTCACCACAATCATGGAACTAATTGCTTATGAAACAACAGTGTTTAATCTAGACTGGAACACCACCGCTAAACAACAGTTACCAACTTAACCTTGATATCTGGTTTATTAGCATATTAGGACCGGTACAACTACTTTTATCCATTTTAAACAAACGTAACCATGTTCACAGGTTCAAATAGTTCAACAAAATGTAATTAAGATAATTGATGATGATACAACAAAAACTGTTTTGTTTTGCTGTTAAGTTTTTTTTAAACGCGACCCAGTGAAAAGTGCGATTCTTTTGCTGTGAAAATTATGTCGAAGTTCATAACGCCGTGAAGAATTTATCTCTACAGCCGCAATCTCAATGCAGAGAAGTGAAACTTTTGGGCTCAGAACAACTTTTACTTTTGTTCGATATCAACTACGACAAGGTCGACCAGTGGTTTCGAGTTTCAAAACTTGATATCAAAAAATGTCTGCTCTCAGCGACGCTTGGGCGGATTTCTTGTGTACCAACAGAAAAAAAAAAATTTTTCAATTGAATCTGGCCCATTTATCTAAATCATGCATGTACCAATATTGCATTGAGATCAAATACGCAACAGGGAACATGTATGTTGTATAGTGCGTATGAGCGTTCGATAAAAACTAGTTACAAATCTGAAAGCATAAATAATCCGCGGTGTGCTGGAGTGACTGCAAGTGGCACCACATAAATTTCTAGCAGGATAAATAAAAGGCTCTGATAACTGAAACTCACTTATATGGCAACTGTCCAACTGGAAACTTTATGTTTTTGCAAATTTTTTAGTACTTAAATGTTTCTTTTAGCTTTTGTAAAAGCAAAGTAGATATGGAATAAAATATAATCAACGAAATATTCCTCAACACTGAATTAAATAAACTAAAACATTCTAAAAAAAAGACAACAGAACAAGACGACATTTTATCCATTCTGTCATCTTTCTGACCATATGCAAACGTTAATTTATATCGGGGAATCCCATTTAAAAAATGTCCCCCTGATTTATTTAATGTTTTTTTGTTGCATGATTTAGCATTGCGTAATGCATAAATACATTAATTTTTTGTCGAAATACTCTCCCTAGAAAATGTCAACTATATAAATACATTCAATAAATTTCTCCAAAACTAATCTTTCAAAAAAAAAATATCTGATTTTCTAAAAACAAATACCACAAACTAATTTAATTCTATTAAATTGCAATGCCATTCAATTGTTGTCGTAATAATTTACCTGTGTGAAAACAAACGCACTACGTATTATAAAATAATGGAGAAACATTGCGTAATTCGGTTCCCATTTTGACTATAAGATGGCGAAAGGTATGGTATGTTACAATTTCGCCTTCGTTTTTGCCAATGCAGCTTATTTTCTGCACCCAACATTTGTCTTGTGCTTAATTTCATAATCAGTTGATGTATAATGGATAGGTGGATATAGCAAACACATTAAAAAAGCCACTTTAAGATTCAACCACTGTAACACATCATGATTTTTTTTCCGTTTGCAGAATTGGACTGTGTGGGTTCGATAATCCAATGCGAGACCAGAAAACAGAAGAAATGAAACGGCATATCGGACAGGTAAGGCCAGCTCTTCACTGACAGTATTTTGTATTTTTTGTTGTTGTTGTTGTGTACAGAGTTTGAGTTGTATTTTTGCGATTTGAATATACGTACAAACCACATTTGGACTGCGTAGGTTTTCTACTAAATGAAATGAACTTATTACACAGTTCAATGTCTCGCAAAAACAATTTGAAATTCTAAAGGAAATTACTTAATTAATTTTGTAGCACACTAAACTATAACGGTAGATTCTTTATTTAATGGATAATATAAATTGTATACCAAATTTTTTTATTCATACACCCATGCTGCACGACCGACAGGAAGTCTTAAGTGCGTTACAGGAAATGACAGAGGACAGAAAACTGTTAAACTTAACGCAGCGCCACAACAAAAGCGTCTGGTTGTTATTTATAAAGTCAGCAATGGAAACTAAAAATTAATGCACTGCCAGTTGTGAAGAATATAGTGAAAAGATGAATATAATATACCCACCTACCTACACTTTAAACTATAACTATATTAAATTACGAGACGTTACAAATGGTGTAAGGTTCTGAGTTTTCAACAATAAGAGACTTCATTGCTTTTAGCAGATTCGAAACAATATATGCAAATCGCATAAGTGTTGCAGACCTTGCGAGCTCATTGCAAATTATACTCCAGCACCTACTTTGAGATGCCGAATGTTGGCGAATTGAGCCTACGATGGAAAATAAAAGATGCTTGCAATTCGAAAGAAATCACCAGAACGCGAACTACTGATCTCAATGGCAACGGCCTATTGTGAGGCAACAGTTTCGAGCGTCTAGAGACGACATATTAAGGCCAAGGGCAGCCAACTCATTTTCTAGCAATCGAGAATAGTGCAAGAAATCCAAACAGAAAGGGAATATAAAAAGGCAATAATTAGCAAGTAAATTTTCAAGTAGCGGTGAACAATACACACCCACAAAAAGTCGAGTGCATGCAAGCAGTAAATTTGATCTACAGTGTGGTGAGCGTCCTCTACCACTTTTTTCCCCTCCCAACAAAGATAACAATTTTTCCTGCAAACTGAGCTCGTTTTATATTAAGACGAAACGAATAAAATCAGGAAAGCAAGCAGCACGTCATTTTCGGTTTTACCTCTTAAATACCGATTGACGTCCTTGAGGCCAACTTGCCAGCAGCCACCCCGCCCCCCTCACAGTGCGATCACCAAGAGCGGATGCTCCTACCTAAAGACCAACCTTATACTTAGCCAAATCAGAGGTATTCGCAGATTTACATTTTTCGCGGCGGCTTTTGAATGTCATGATATTTACTCGCGGCTGATTGAAAGAGGAAGAAAACAACTCCAGATGATGAGATGAAGCGTAGTCAGAGATGATTTCGCAGCGACAAATTTCAGATTATCTCATTTGCTGGTTGACATCATTTATCTTTCCGGTGATCCCTTTAAACATTTTTATTGGTCCTTTATGGAGATGAAATATATTCGGTTATGTTCTGAATTCTGATTACATCGAAATTTGAATTCGAATTCGGTTAATTAAGTAATTTTTAAGATATTTTTGAGGATAATTTTAGATTAGTAACCTTTAAAAACTGAAATTTATATCATGTTTCACGCCACTTCTTAAAATTCACCGACACCAATTTTGAATCCGGGTTCGTCGCTTAAGTTTTTCGTTTTTGCTTTCCTGAAAAGGAGCACAGATGAGACAAAGAAAACAAATTAATTACCTTTTATAATATTCTTTCGCTGAAAATGTTAATACTATGTATTTTGCAGGGTGTGAAAATAAAAATGGATGATGCTGGAAACATTTTAATAAGGCGATATTCAAAGAGCAATGTGTATATAAAAAGCACTGCCAGTAGTTTAAACGAGGAGACCTCAATTGGTGCAGAAATATTGAAGTTACCAAATCAAGCAATAGAAAGTGAAAAAATAGTTAAAGTAAGTTAAAAAAATAAAATTGTAAATAATAAGAAAAAAATAAATTTTATATTTTTAGTTGTTCGATATGAAAAAGTTTCAATCGAATGTTAATCGTGAATTGCGACGAGCATATCCTGACAGGAGGCGTTTGGAAACACAATGTCTGTCCGCCATAGCGTTTGTAAAGTCTGAAACCGATGTCCTAGAATGTCCTGTTTGGGTTCTCATCATCAATGTTGTAGCTATGGATATGCTGAAAAGCAAACTGCCTCCAGGTATAAAATTTACATCATTCAGAATATTTTATTTATTCATCTAATTTAAAATCCACATTCCAATAAAACTGAAAACAAAACTGTAACAAAAAATAAACGAGAAATTTCAAAATATTTTCTGATCAAATCCAGCAAAGGTCATTACATTTGAATAACTTGTAAACAAAGTGTCTTTGATCTTTATTGATTCACATATTTTGTTCTAAATACAGAAATGTTGTAGGTGTGTTGCTAGAAATGAACTTGTTTATTATTTTTTTGTTTCGTAATTCGCAGTCCAACGACCGGTGGATATCAAAAATCGACCAAGGATACCGATCCCAGATGAAGATCCATACAGCGTGGCAAACAATAGCGGGGGCAGTTCCGGCAGTTCTGGTTTTGGCACCAGTGGCGGCGTCACAGCGGGGCACGTGGCGGCCACCAGAGAGCAGCTTTTGATACAGACCCAGCAACTGGCTCAGCGAAGAAGCGAAAAACCACCCAAATTACCACCAAGAGATAATTTTTATGCTCATGATATTCCAAAAGTAAGTGAAATAATTTTTTGGTTTATATTTGTGTCAAAAAAAAAAAAACAATGGACAAATTCTTTAATGAATATGTCGTAGAAGAACTGTGGCATCCTTAAGGGCATTTGGGACAAATTTATCTCAATTTTACTAATAGTAATTTATGGAATTTTGCAGCCTGACTACGATGACATTGAGACTGAAAACAGGCTGAAGACGTTCGCAAGGGGTAAATCAGATAAAGGCAAAGACAACAAAAAGTATGGTAAGTGAAAAATTTATTTTAGATGTCTGTTGCTGGAACAGAGCAATAAATAAGCGAACAGAAAAGCTCAAATGGCAGAAAGCAGATGGCATTCAACTCAGGAGGCTTCAAAGTAATAAACAAAAGAACAATTGAAATTGATCATGATTTTTATGCTCCTTTTTATTATTTTTGTGTTTTTTTACGATCGATTTTACATCAATTGTTGAGCTCAAGTCCATAAAACATGGAAATGCATTTGATCCACTCCGATTTCAATGTCGACATTAAAATGCCGGCAAATATTTTTGCAGCAACTGCACATCTCATCGCATATTCGTATTTTGTTCTAAACAAATGTTATCACCAGTCGTAAATAGTACTATATGTTTTGTATCTAAAACAATGCCCAGTTAGCATTTGTTGCTTAATCTTCTCGATATTTAGAAGTGATCGTCGATTGTTACACAAATCAAATTACAATATTGATAAAACAAATGTATGATTGATCTTCTTTTTTCGCAGACGATCCATATTATTGCGGACTTCGTGCACGAGTTCCAAATTTTGTAAAGTCGTCAAAATCGAATAAGGAAAAGGACTTAGTAACCACCATAGCCGCTCAAAAGAAAACTTCCATAGCGTCACACCTTCCTTTGGCCGTACCTCTTCATCAGATGAGCCCACTCCACCAGCATCCGCATCTCATGACGGCACAACAGCATCATCAGCATCAAATGATGTGGCATGCTAGAAGCTTTGAAAGTGGAATAGGTATTTACAGTCAAATGAATTATTTAGTCGATCACCCATTCAACTACCAATACCGGGACTACACGCAAGAGTGCACCAACTGCAACAACACAAGACTGTACGACAAAAATACCGAAGGCCGAACAAATTACTTGCAATCAAAGAATTTTCCAATTGTCCAGAATCCATATGGACACACTTGTAACTACTACTATAAACCACGACCGTTACAGCACAAATGTGAACTGCACAATGCCAATAAATGGCGAAGTGAAAGTGACATATTTGACATGAACAAAGACGACGCTGACGAAAACATTTTACACAAAATATACGACTCAAGACAGGATATGAACTTATCACATTCACCAATCACTGGAGATGTACCACTAATACCACGAACATCATTTAATAGTAACACGAAAAAGAAATCAATTCCGGCTAGCAAAAAAAAACTTGTACTATCGAAATCGGATGCAACAAGTAACGCGTATCGTTTTGACAAATCTCGAAAAATTTCTACGTCGACGGATAGTTTTTTTGAAGATCCGTTAAATCGAAATTTTTCAAATGATAGCTTGTACGATAAAGTAAAACGTAGTGAACAAAACAAAAGACCAAATGATAATGAACTTGACAAGAGTCTGGATATATATTCAGCGGCGATACCTTCTGTTCAGATTAGATCAAAGGATTTAAGCAATTTCAATGAGAAAAATAATAACATGCGGCGAGATTTGTTCCGTTATGATGTCGGAACGAACATTAACAAAATCGATACTGATATGGAATCGATTTATGGGTACTTGAAGCCTAGAAAACCAAGAAATCATGGATTAAAGCAGTTTGCAAAGTAATTCGCGATCAACAAAGGTAAACATGAATTTAATCATTGTGGAATTTAAAAAAATTAGTCGAATGTTATTTTATTTAAAATTAAAAAAAAAAGGATTGTTCACATCTTTTTAGCTATAAACCTACAGACAGACATTTACGAAATCAATAATAATTATTTAGCAGTAAATCAAGATCAAAGCAATGGCTCCAGCAACCAGCGAGTGTAGAGAATAAACTCCTTCAGGAAATCTAGCCTCCGCTGGACCATTACACGATTACTTCAAAGCGCAATGGATTGCACACTCCTTGACCATTCAGGGTAACTGCAGCAAAGGCATAGATGATATTTACATAATATTTCACACTAGACATGTGGGCTGAGAAATTATCGTAGCTACTGTTTACTTTTACACTCCGCAAACCCTTAGTTCGCCCTCCCGCCCCAAGGTTTCGCGGAAATCCTTACCGTGGTGTCATAATAGCTGCAATGGCATGCGCGCGTTTTTGTTTGCTTTGGATGAGAGATGTCTGGCGCCAGATATATGCACAGCCGGAGTTATGGAGACACGGAATTATTTATTCTATTGTGGCTTACTTATCCAGCAATGGAAACAATTTCCAAAATGACAAAAATGAGTCCGAAATGATTCAGCAGTTCTGTGGGTGGCATCAACCACTCGACGTCCATTGTAAACGATACTCCCGGGGTCGTTTGCGGCTTACCCACCTCGATGCCGGTGATCTCAAGTCCTCAATTTGCGAAAGACAATACAGCAATAATTTACATTACATTTACATGCTCTCAAGATGCTTCTTGATACTTGAATAAGTACAATTAATTTTACAACTTAAAATCTCCATTGATTTAATAAAAATTTCGAACTAAAGTTGATTAAGGTGAACTCGACAAAATAGCAACTTATCCATGACAAATTTTCATCTGATTTCATGTCAATTAAAGTACAACATTTACTTATTTCATGTTGAATATTTTTACAGATTCGGATGCTGTTGAATCCCCCTACAACCAGATATATGGTCGAGTGCCACTTCCCACAAGAGGATACGTTCCTGCCCCAAGGACAATGTATATCGGCGAATGGGACTAATATCATATTAATTAAAACATTGCACAAAATTCCATTGAAATTATTGCTAAGGTGACTTGTAGCACATTTAGTTTCTTACACTTATTTATGAGACTGCGCAAGAAAAACAAATGAGAGAATTTCTTCGAATAGATTCTAAATATGCTTTTCCAGATGATCAGTTTTTCAGAATGCTGTAATCTTTCTGGAAATTCTGTTAACAATTTTTTTAAACTTTTGTTGCTATTTTCAAAACCATAAAATGTTATTAATTGACTCATTAAAACATTATGTTTAAATAAAATCACGCCCAAGGCTGTAGATTACGTTCATCGGGAATCACCTCTATCGCAATCAACAATAATACTTCGTCAATTTGCTCTCTATTTTATGTATAATCTTTAAGTAGAATATAATAGAAATAACAAAATAGGAAAACATTATTGATCAACCAGGCATTGTTGTGGAAGGATTATATTAGACTATTTGTTCAAGAAAAATACACAAAGAATATACCATTTTTACCGCTATGAAGGAATACAAAAGATTTTGTTTATAAATTATTAATTAACGCACGTAAAATAGTATCTACAATCTACATAGAAATGCATGTTTTTTGAATTAGATAATTTTGTTTCCAACTTTTTTAAATATAAGATGTTCAATAAGAATAGTTCTGCATTTCACATAAATTTACTACTTACATTCATGCTGTTTTTACTTTCATCTTTGCTTCGAAATAATATAGTAAAAATATTTTAAATTTGAAGAATTATATAATATTCTTATTTAGTTCCTAAAATACAGCAAAATCATTCAGCAATTCAAACACACAAAATAATAACAGTAATATTAATAAAACAATCAACAATGTTGTGGCACTATGTTGTTCGTTCTATAGGGAATGATATTAAAATAACTTTAGTATTTGTGTATGTAGTATTTATATTGTTAATAAAACACTTGTTAGAAGTCTACTTGAAATTTGAAAAAAATTATTGAAAAGACAATATTAAAAACGGCTCAGAAATAATAATAGTTTATTTTATAGTATGGTGTATTTATTTTAGACAAAATCATTAAGGAGACTCCAGAGTCGTGTAATTTAATAATATGTACTTTGGAAAGTTAAATAATTTCAAGTAGTTATTACAGTAAGATTTTACAATTTAGTTAAGATTCGTATTACAAGAATAAATTGATATTTTTTTAATAATCTATGTAAATGACTAAAAGTAATTGTATGTATGACTTAGAGCGATATATTAAATAAATATGGTGTCGGAATATTTACATCGACAAATTGTCTTTATTTATAAAAAAAAATGTGACAGGACGCAGCAGCCATAGTGAATAAATAAATAAGAGAAGGCTTATATGACTCCCAGTATGCAGAAATGACGTCAGTAAATAAATTTACATTTATTACATTAAGAAGAATAGGTATAAGCGTCAGTCAGAAAGTTAATTTTAAATAACAGTATAAAATGACTCTTTCGGGACGATGTTATAAGAAATCTTCAATTCGATCCGAGTCCCGTTAGGCCGTTATTATTTTCCCATATGACCAGTTAAATAATTCGAACTTCTAAAGTCATATCTGAAATTTCTAGAATGGCATATTGCGAAAGATCATTCTCGCAATAAGTAAGTAAAAGTAAAGTAAAAGTAATAAGTAAAATCATTTAAAAATGGTTCTTTACAGCGGGGCGCTAGCATTATACCAATGCTAGGTTTACTGACCTAAATTAGCATTGGCTGTAAATAGAAATAAGTAAAAACATAGTAAAAATCAAGAACATTCTAGAAGGTGAAATAAATAATCCCCACAACAGTTTTTTTTGCCAATTTTGAAATTTGAATTTGAACCTAGATCTTCAGTACTCCACAGTGCTGTTGTAGTGCTTCGTGTAGTAATAGCTCAAAAACCTCTTTATGTTACGTATTTATAAATTGAAATTATGGTATTCGTTAATATTGCATATAAATAACTATAAATTCAGAACTCAATACCGATAAGAAGTCTCCAAGAAATAATATTAAAATAGAAATTATCTAAACTCTCAACTCTCATGTTCTCTCTTTTTCTTATCAATATTGAATGTCAACAAAAAAAGTTGACCCGATATTTCGCGGCACATGTTTTCGGCGCGGTTAATAGTCAATAGTTTACTAGGTTTCAGTATCAGACTTTCTAGTGAGCAAGCAAGTTCGATGGCATTGAACCAAGCAAAGCAAATTGCGGCTTACAAGGCTGTGGATGAGTGGGTGAAGGATAACACCGCTGTGGGAATTGGGAGCGGATCAACAGTTGTCTTTGCAGTGGAACGGCTAGCCCAACGGGTACTGAAGGAGAATCTGAAGGTTATCTGCGTGCCAACGAGTTTTCAGGCTCGCCAGTTAATTGTGGCACATAATTTGATCTTGGGAGATTTGGATACTAATCCAGTGCTAGATTGTGTCATTGATGGTGCGGACGAAGCTGATGCCAATCTTACACTAATCAAGGGTGGAGGAGGATGCTTGCTGCAAGAAAAGATCGTGGCATCGTGTGCCGCTAAGATGATTGTTATTGCAGACTACACCAAGGATTCTAAACAGTTAGGACAGCAATACAAGAAGGGTATTCCCATCGAGGTGGTGCCCGTCGCCTATGTGCCGATTCAAAAACGAATCGAAAAGGAATTCGGCGGGAAAGCAAACCTCCGCATGGCTGTAGCGAAGGCTGGTCCTTGCATCACAGACAGTGGTAATTTCATCCTTGATTGGCAGTTCATTGCAGACAAGGTATACGACTGGGAAAACATTAACAAGGATCTCGTACTCATTCCTGGTGTTGTGGAGACAGGACTTTTCGTGAAGATGGCTCAAAAAGCGTACTTTGGAATGGCCGATGGCAGTGTCAAGGAACATGACGCAATTATATAATTAGCGGAAAATTATACAAGCAACACTAATAAATTTGTTCATATTATATTTTTTAAAACCGTTGTTCAATATGTATCAATAATTTCAATGGGTACTCAGGAAGTGTGATCAAATAATTTAGCATTAGCTACTTAGAAGGATTTCTTGCTCCTACCCGGCAAAATTGAGTCTTTCATGTAGTTGAATAAGGATAGTAAGCCTTGCTTATTTCCTTTTCTTGAGAAATAGTTCGTGACTACATCAGGATTATCTAAAAGTGAAATGAAACTGTATCAGAGTATTTATCCGAAAAATCAAATATTTTACCTAATAAATGACTGCTTTCGTTAACGGTTGGTAGAACATTATCGTTTGCGCTTAAGGAAACGAACAGTGCCAGAGGCACCAACCAGAGGCACATTGTAAAATAAGCAAGCACCTGAAACAAGAGATTTTATATTAAGTTGTGAATTGATTTCATATATTTTTCTTACCTCTGTGAAGGGATAGTAAATGCTGGAGAAGAACTGAAATGCCAGCAAGTGGTTAATGACTAAGAAGGCAACTCCTAACAAGAATGAAGGCGATGTAAACTGCACGTAAGGAAAATTGCTCATGATGAGAATGTGAAATATTTGCGCTCCCAAACCGCATAAAACAATAGACCATGGAAAATTATCGAGAAATATAAACAGCACGTATATTGTTGTTGTTACTCCAATCAGCCATGATATAATCTTTTTAGCAACTACAGTGTATTCTTCCACTAGTTCAGCCAAGTAGTACAAACCCGCAGCTGAAACAATTGCAAAATTAGAATTCTGGTTAGCAAATATCGATGCTATTGTACCTATTGCCACAGTTATGAAGCATATTTGAAACAATATCGACACATAGCTTAGAAAATATAAGAGGGACATTTTTAAATTTGTCCTTTATTCATTGTTTTCAATAAAATTACTTTAAAATTTGGCTTAACTTTAAGGTTATGTTTATGTATTTAATTCAAATGTCAAGGGATGTGGGAATATCTTCTTCTTGTTATCTTAATGTCTCAAAAGTTGTGCATCTATAACATTACTGTAGATTGCAAAAAACCTTTTGTTTAGTACAATTTACAGTATATAATAATAAAAAAATCGAATTTCTTACATTTTATTAAAATTGATAATATCTGCCTTGCCAAAATTTTTTGCAAATTACTTATTCAGGCTCAACTTTCGAGTTCGACCATTCGAAGCCGACAAGCCGTCACGCCGTGTAGCTTGGGAAATGACAGCTTCACATACAGCAACATAAAAAATAAGTCTGTTTTAATATAATAATCTGTTATCTCGGAAAGTGTTTCTTCTATGTGTCCGTTCTCCATACCTTTTACAATTATAAACTGTGCCGTTTGATATATTTATAATATCTTTATTAATAATAAGAGGGAAAATAAGAATTTGCTGGCATATAAAATTGATAGAAAGTGAGGTTAAAACTGCAAAGTGCGTAAAATCTAGTTTTGTAAGGAAAAATGTCATCGCCTGTAAATCCTGAAAAAGTCCTAGAAGGCAAGGATTTACAATTACTATTTCGTTTATGGGAAGAAAAGCACACTCAACCTGGGTTTGATCCAGTTCCTGTCTTGAAGAGGTAGTACAAATTATTATAAATTGCGCGAACCTCAGCTCAATTTCAAGTTGACACGAGATCCTTGTTTCTTGTCAACTTGAACATATTTACGAATATTTATCTTTGATACACAAGTGTGGAGTAATTATCTGTGGGTTTTAGATTGTCTGAAGTTTTTGAAGAGGAAACGGAAGTATATATGAGAAAAGATCCCGATCCTTTTGATGACAGACACCCTTCAAGAACCGATCCGGATTGTGAATTTGGCCGCTCATTAAAACTTCTTTTCCGCAGAGATAACTTTATGACAAAAGTAAGTTAGTTTTCAAATGGTTAAAAACTGAAATAAATTTTCTTCTGTCAAGTTGGTCAACGATTATCTTCGCGACAATTATTTCACCCGGCAAAACATTCCAAAGAGTTCCTTGGAGCTCAATATAGTTGCGTGTCGACTTATTTTGGTTATAATGCCTGGTTTAGAAACCTCTGCAGTCTTCCAGGTAATTGCTGTTAGTTTACTGAAAAGCGGAAACGCTTTGCACCACAGATGAAAAATCTAAAAAAAATTCATTGCAGACAGAATACGACAATCTCATCAATCGCATTTACAATTGGGCCGAAGACAGCATAGAACCCCTTCAGACGTACGCAACTGGATTGCTGGCCGCCGCAATGGATATCACGGACATTGCGGTCACATTTCGAGAACACAACACCCGCTTAGTGCCAAAAATGTTAAAGCGATTGCATATGTTGCAAGCCCTTTCAAAAAGCAGGGAGAAAGATGCGAATGATAGTCAGAATCATAATTCGAAAAATGAGAAAGGTTATCCGTTGTGGATGGGAGGCTCAGCGCCGAGCAGTCCTGCTAAAATTGATGAGAACGTACTACCCCCCAATGGATTAGTAAAATTCCCCAGCAGCTCAAACCTATCTACTTTACTAGAAAACGAAAACAGTATGGATGTTTCAAGTCAGAAAATTACAAACAAATATCTTATTCCCATCTATCCTCCTACAACCGCTACCAGTCAAATGAACATCCTAAAATACCTGGCCACAATGGGGGAGTACCAAGAGGTACTTCTTACTTTCGAAACAAGTCGGATTTAATAACGCAAAACCTTTCTTACAGTTCCTTGGACAAGTCTTCGAAAACGGTGCGATGCAAATTATTTTCGGGTACATTGAGAACATTGACCCTCGGGACACCTGCCTTGCCTTCGAAGCCTTGAAGTACTTAGCCTCGCTTCTGTGTCATAAAAAATTTGCCCTAGAATTCATTTCTCGTGGTGGATTAGCGGTATTGAAACTCAATTCCCTTATACTAAACTAGTTATTAAATATGCATTCGATTGCAGCTGTTGTTGAAAGTTCCTCGACCGAGTGTTGCATCTACCGGAGTATCAATCACATTCTACTATTTAGCGTACTGTGAAGATGCAATGGAAAGAATTTGTGCCATGCCAAAGAAAGCGATAACCGAATTAGTTGAGTATGGACTGTGGCTGCTGGGTAGATCCCATGATTCAGGAAAATGTCATGCAACAATGTTTTTCGGTTTATGTTTCCAATTCAAAATAATTTTGGATGAGTTTGATGCTCAAGACGGTCTCAGGAAACTTTACAATGTGGTAAGCAAAGATTTCGTTTAGTTATGTGTGCAAATTCAAGAAATTTATCATTCAGATATCAATTCTACCAATTCTATCGGCGGAAGACACTCCTCAACTGAATGATGATGAAGAAACAGCAGCCCGAACTCTTGTTAAGCATGTGTGCGTTGCCTTGAAAAAGTACTTGGAAAGTCATTTGTTTTTCAAGTACCATCAGTTTTTGAGGCATCAGTGTCCTTTATCCGATACAATTCAACTGCCAGCCAAATCTACTAAAGCCACATTGGAACAAGTTAGCGAGCAGGTTCGCACTCTACAAGAAAATATGCCAGTGAGAATGCATTGGCCACCAGTAGACCAGCTGCTCAGACTAGGCGGAGTTGGTTTGCTGCTCAGAATTATTGCGTTGACCTACGATTGGAATAGCAGCGGAAGGTTCGCTTGATGTTAGAGCGTGACTGATCAATGGTTTTTACAATACTTTATTTACAGAGCTGAAACTGTACGATCTGCTCTCGATGTTCTTTCCATTTGCTGCATAATTCCACGTGTTTACAATTCCTTTTGTGATTCAATGGAATTACCTGAAGGATTTTTACCAGGTTCTTCAGCAGGGATAAATGCTATTCTAGGCGCAGCTGTTGGCGAAATCGTTACTGATGCAGAAGTTCAAAAATCTGCTTTGGCTGTTCTTGTTCATTGCGTTTGTGCACCTCTTAATCGTGTAAGTTTCCTTCATTTCATATGTCCTGAATTCTTAACATATTCTTTGCAAAAAATATTTAAATACTTTCATTGTTTGTTTTATTATATTTTGTAGCCAATTGTAGCAGTTCGTTATGGATCAGCTCGAAGGAAAATGCCGCCGCAGAAACTCGGAGAAGAGTTAATCGAAAAAGTCTGGGAGAGCGTTTGCTCTAATAATGGCATCATAGTGCTGCTACAATTGATGCAAACTAAGTCACCGATTACAGATGCAGATTGCATCCGTGGAATGGCTTGTAAAGCCTTAGCTGGATTAGCGAGATCCGATAGAGTACGACAAATTGTCGGAAAACTTCCTTTATTTGCCAGTGGCCAAATTCAGCATTTAATGCGAGATCCAATTCTACAGGAGAAAAGAGCTGAACATGTTTTATTTCAAAAATACGGCCTTGAACTTTTGGAAAGAGTTTTAGGTAAAGCAAAATCAGCTAATAGTCAATTTGATGCTTCATTGTCTACCTTGCACAAAGCAAATGTTGTGGCCCAAACTAGGATTCAGTTTAATGAGCATCAATTAAATCAACTAATTCACGATCATTTGGTGTCCAAAGGAATGGTGGGTGCAGCCACTGCATTGAAGAAAGAAGCAGGCTTGAATGTTCCACCTCCCACAAAAAGTTTTCATCATTCTCCTTTGGATTATAAGTAAGACATCTGGAGATTTTTCACTCGAACTCTAATTAATTCCTGTAATTTTCTGTTTCAGGGTCGTTACAACGAATGCCATATCTAGGTCAAGAATTCGTGCCCGAACTCAGGAACTAAACTCTGCACTCAATGCTGCGATTAATGAGCCAGCTCCTAATTCCTTAGCCAACGGCGGTTTACAAGCTGTAGATTCTCCTGAAGAGCTCCAGCTTACCAGTCAATCTATTACACCAATTAAATTAATCAAAAAGACAGCAGCAGTAAATAATTTGGCAACACCGAGTACAGTTGCTCACTCTCCAGCCCAAAGATCATTGCAGAAGCAAATCACATCCAATGAGGGTTTCGCAGGATTAAGTAATGTGCCACGCGACTATCAAAATTCAAATAACGTAACACTAACAACAATTGTAACTGAATACCTCACGAACCAACATGCGCTCTGCAATAATCCAATGACAACTTGCCCGCAGTTTGATCTCTTCAAACCTCATAAGTGTCCTGATCCCAAGGCCAACAGAGGAGTTGGACTCGAACATAATTTAACAGCGCGACTATTTAAAGCTCAGTTGGGATACAAAACCATGGCCTTAGATCGAAGATTTGTGCACACACAGTTTTGTCTTTCGAAAACAATACGACAACAGGATTTTAATGAGCTTCAGTTCACCTGCTGTGATTTCCTACCCTGCAACAATTTAATGATTGCAGGTACGTATCACGGTGATGCTAAAGTGTACAATATAAATGAAGGCACCGAAGAATTCTCGACAAATTGTCACGGTTCGTTTTTGGAGTATGTGAAAAGCAGTCGGGATGGTAGTTTAGCACTAACCTCCTGCTCCTGGCGATCGCCCCTCTCCTGCCTTTGGTCCATTTCCAATAAGGAATTCGTCTTAAAAAAAGAATTCGATGATGAATACTACTGTGAATTTAGTAATTTATCAAATGACAGGATTCTGGGAACAAAAACCGAGGTACGAAAACATAATATAAATTTTTGAGACTTTTCACTTTTGAAATACAATTTTAGGCAGCAGTTATTTTTGATTTGCACACGGGTGCAAAGATCGCATCATATATTCCAACAATTTCAAATCAGTATACCAAAAACAAAGCAACATTTTGTCCAACAGACGAGTTAATTCTCTCGGGTAAGAATATGCTAACTTGTAAAGGACCTTAATCCATCGTTGAATTCATTCACAGACGGAGTATTGTGGGACGTGCGAAGTGCAACTCAAATTCACAAATTCGATAAGCTGAATCAAACATTATCGGGAGTCTTCCATCCAAATGGCCTTGAAGTAATTACAATTTTCGTATTTATAATGGTTTATGGTATTGAATTTAAAAAATCACTCTTCCTTCAGATTGTATCCAATACAGAGGTGTGGGATTTGAGAACATTTCACCTTCTTCGAACAGTTCCTGTTCTAGATCAGTGCCTAATTAAATTCTCATCGCTAAATGTAATATACGGCATTAATCTTGACTTAGATACAAGAGTGGATTTTGAAACAGCAAACAGTTATGACTCTAGCTTCAAGGTACTGGACAGTTTCGATTATTCAAGTATATCAACGATAGATGTCAAAAGAAATATTTACGATATAAGTGTTAATAAATACGGTAGCCAAATTGCTTTGGTGGAAAATCAAGTAGCATACGAATCCCTGCAGGAAAGTTATATTAGAATATACTCTGTTGGTGTTCGAAAAAACGACGAGCAGGAGGAGGTGAGACGAGTAAAGTTCTCTAATATAAGAAAACGCATTGAAATTATCATTATCAATTTTATTTTAGGAAGAGGAGGACGAACTTGATACGGATGAAAATTCGGGAAGTGAAAGTGATTCCAGTCATGGTAAATATATTAAATATGAATTATAACTTTTGATAATCATTGTGCCAACATTACCTACCGTTATTCATTTTGTCCTAATTCTAGTTTAGTAATCTGAAGAATATATAACACAATGTATTTAGTTCCAGTATTTCAAGTTGATTTAGATTTGCAACCTGCTGGAAGGCGACGTAATCGACGTAGAAATAATGCGAACGAAAATTTCGAGGAGGAAATTATAGAATTTTTGGAATCAACAAGCAGCGAAAATGAAGGCGAGGACGAAGGTGATGATGCAGCTGAAAATGCCAACGATGAGGATGATAGTGATAGCGAATCTTTACTCAGCCCGAATCCTAGCAGTTCCTCAGATGCTTCTACTACCGATGATGAAGTGGACATCGAAATGGACTAGTCTAAACATATAGCTGTTAAATTGTTTCTTAATAAAATTTAAATAAAAGGAAGAACGCTCACCTCCTCCAGATAATTATTTTTTTAAAACAATAAATAGAATTATTAATTTAAACACATTTTTTTCACAAATATTTTCAAAATTGTACAAAATGTATTTAAGTTTAATTTAATAAAATAATACAAAAGTTGTATTTTTCAAGATGATATTTTCAATCAACATTTTCGTTCGTCGTGAATTGATCTGCGAATGAAAAATGGAGGGGCTAATAATAATAAATATGTATGTGGAAATGTATAAATATGTTATTAAAAACGCTGGAGAGAGAATCCTCGGTAGAGTAGTTTTCATTATCCCCCGCGGGTCGATTCCCCGTCGCGCCTGGGAGAATTTTTTTTGTGTTTGTTGAAAATTAATGTCGCATTGAAAACGTTACGTATTTTTCCCAAAAATGCTTTATGAAGCTCCGAAATTTTATGGGTTGTTGTTATATACCTGGATGACCTTTCAAACAAGAATATTTTTTAAAAGCTGATCTATTAAATGTTTATAATTGTTCAGGAATATTTATAATGTTCTCATTTTAGGTGCTTTTGTTAATTTGATGGATTTTTAAGTATCATCGAGAATTAATATGTATTTTTGAAAAATATGTCACAAGATTACAAATTATGTATATTGTTTATGTTATCATACTGACTATAAAAAAGATCACCTATGTGTAAAAATTAAAAACAAATTCATCACAAGGAAGTCGTTACGATTTGTTACATTCTCTTTCTAGAACATATGATTTAAGAGCTTTTTGTTAAGTTTATAATACACATTTTATAATAAGATATGTGCAGTAATACGACAGTAATATGCTGTGTACAATAAACCCTTTTGTAGTTAATAGTTTTGTAGCACGTGTTTCATGTATAATTGGACAGCACAAGCGATACTCAAGGTGAAGAAACTATCAATGTCGAATTTGGAAAAGTTTTGCTTAACGTTATATTTTTAATTGCAAAATGATGCCTTGATTTAAGATCAATGCCAGCCATTGTTCCAGTTTTGTCAGCGGCCCGGGGGTTAAGTAGATCCACCTGAGGGGGTGTGTAATTGGCACTTGAAACGTGTAGAACTTGAGCCCAATCGAACCGCTTGAGTGCTGCATTTGAAAACGTTCATATTCAGGCCTATCGGACGGAATCGATCGAAGACATTATTTCTTGCTAACCTTGTAATGCCTTCCTAAGATCTTTGAAATGAGATTATACCGCGATTGGTTCGCTCTAAACTCTAAAGCGATCGTCCCCAAGCCGTTCACATTGCAATGGGAATGTCCAAGTTTCAAATTTGATTGATGTTCGGAAACTGTTCAGTATGAAAGAGACTTTCATCAACAAACAAAAAAAATCTCCCCGGCGGGGAATGAAGTATGAAAACTTCTAAACGACTTAGTTGAGTTCGATTAGTTTCAGTTAATTTAAAATCATTTCATAGCTCAAAACATTTGCGCCTTCAACATAAGTGGATACGATTCAATCGACAGTTCCGAAGCTTGCGTTTTGTTATCCTTTCATTTTCAGCAAACTGAAAATTTTATTATATGCCGCGAACCCCGGCAACAAGGCGGCATTTCGAATTGATCTTGTCGTCACGTGTCTTCGCTGCCCATTCATCGATCCAGTCGCTCTTCAAATAGTGTTTGAAACTGTGGGCACTTGGTGCTCTAAAAATGCCTTTTTAAAAATATAATTCCATTTTATGTATGTTAAGGTGCTCCACAAAGAAGCAGTACCCTCGTGCACATTCACCTCTCTGCCCACTTTTCATCTTGATTCTTGACTACGTTTCATTGTTGGATGCTTCTCAGTTTATTTTTGTAAGCGTTCACGATCGGTTGAGATCCCAATGTACGCCTGGCGGGATTTACGTTGACATCGGAAATCTACTTAGGTTTTTCTAATACGAAATAATATACACATTAGGTTATTATTCTTTGAAACCAGAGAAACATAATCCATAGGAAACATCAGCGATTGAGAGGTTCTCAGCGGAAGATCCGTTGTTCTCCGTCAATTCTTGCAGTTCTAAAATTAGAATTCGCGACGGTTGTTTGTAAACTAATGAACTTCGTCTCGAGTGCGCAGAAGTGCTTGATTAGTGCAAATATCCACTTCAACTGAAAGTATTGGATAAGTTCTGCAGCAGCATGAAGGAGGAGGATCTGGCACTTGCACGTGCCATTGTGGCAGAATCGCAGGACTCCCCGGTTCCTTTGAGGAAAACACGAATGTTCGACCTCAAAGATAAGACAAACCAATTTCGGTATGTATTTCTATTTTAAACTATATACATATTGTAGGATTTCGGTAAAATCTTTATTCAGACGCGAAGACTTAAAAATAAATACCATGCTTGATGTTCTAGGAATCTAGACGCTAGAGCTATTCTCAGATACTTCTTTTCTTTCCTCCATGGCATTTATTGACCAGTCGGCAGTCGGAGACTAAATTAGTTTGAAAAAAAATGTTTCAATTTGCATATTAAGATGAACTTCGCAGGAAATAGTTTGCAGTTCGGTGCTACTAATAAATTTGACCAAAAAAAGAAAAAAATCGAAAAAACTGGCATTTTGAACAGAACTGAAGAAATTGCTGCGTTTATTTAACAAATTTCGAGGTTTTTTTTCGTTAAAAACATGAGATCAATTTGTGATCGTCGTGACGAAGGAAAACAAGTTGTGAGTGAAGTAAATAAAGGTTGCCTGCGTAAATGTTTCCGAGTTACGTCATCATAATGAATCTATTATCTATACTCTCGTTAAATTTAATATTAGGTTTCAGTAAGGTTGAACCGTTGAACGCACGAGGTTGATAGGAGGCGTTTATATCTTCCAATTACCTGAGTCCTCGTATTCATATAGTAAACTTAAGTCTCACGGAGTCAACAGTAAACCAAATTAAAAAGACAAAAAACCAAACAACAAAAATAATTTTTGCTAAATCATTTAATTATGTATTTTAATTATAATATATTAAATTAACAACATCCATCGAAACAAAACATAAAGAGAAAAAGTATGCGGAGTGACTTTTTATAATTTGCATTGTTTTGTCTTATTTTTTTTTTTTTTTTAATGACTACGTATTCTAGTACGTAACTACGCTCTAGTAGTTCTAGTTCACACATAGAAACTTAAACTGTTTTTGGAATACGAGTACGACAATTCGTACAAAAAATCGATGTAATCTATTATATTTTAAAATGCATATGCAATTAAGTTTAATAAGCATTTATTTATCACTGTTTTAACAAACGGATTCTTAATCACCAACAATATAATTAAAAAAAATTCAAATAAACTTTTGCAGCTTAAATTCTTTTAATTCAATGTTGTTCAAGTTCATGATTTATATTTGAAATTCAAATTTTCTGTCTGGTTATTTCTGTTATTTTACTTTAAAAATTCGTTAACAAAGATTAATGGGTTTTCCAAAAATCGGGATATGCTTTTAACTGAAACAGTTGAAAACTGATTTAAAACTTTAAATTTTCTAATTAAATTGTTTAATTTTTTGTTTTCAGTCCAATTCATATTATGTTTCTTAAAAACAATAGTTCAATTATTTAGACTATTTGTTTTAAATAATGCCATTATCAAAAGATGTAAACTGATCCATTTTAATAAAAAAATAAAGAAAAAAGAAACATAATTTAGATAAGAGGGTTCAATCCCGGTCGAAGCAGGGATCTACTTTTTTGTGTTTTGTGAAACAAAAATCTTAACCACGTCAGGAATCGAACCCGGGAATCATGGGAGCTAGAAACGCAATGCAACTATTAACTCGTTCTGTACTAGAATGGGAGGATCGATAAAAATCGCCTCTGCTCTACTACATTGGCATGAATGTCGCGGAATTCTCATCGCTGGTTCAAATCTTGCTCGAGGAATAAGATTTTTGACACTTTTTTCTTCTTTTTAAGGAAAATGAACAAAGATCAAAAACTGCATTTTTGTGAAATTTATTTCACTTTCAATGTTCATTTAAAAGACGGTGGGATTTTTAATATAGGAATAATAAATTAAAGTACAAGGTTTTTTTTTTTTTGCAAAAGTACATTTAAACCCTGACTTTTTCAATCAAGAAAAACAAATAAAATGTGGAAAATATTACTATATAATGCGGTTAATTTTGCATACGAGTTAAGTGTGCCAGTGAATTTAATCAATCTACTAAATCAGTGAAAGGCACAAGGATAGAATTAAGCATATAATTCTCATAAGAGAGAATATATAGGAAAATACACTTAAAAAAGTTAAAACTCGCTCTTAGCGTAACCGTTTTTTCAACATAACCTTTTGGAAATTGGTACCACAAAAAGTTCCACACGAGGTTTCGAACTGCGGTGAAGGTGTATAACTTGGATGACTGAAATTCTGAGATGCTAGGTACATAATATTAATTGGGAGCGGAGCAGATTGATTTTTCGGAGAATGCAGAAGCCGACAAGTTTTATTTGACCTCCATGATTTTGAAAATCAAAATGAAGAAGTGAAACCGTATTTACTAAGTTCCAAGTTTGAAATTAATTAACGTACAAAATGACCCGTACGCGTACAAGTGACGTTTCCTCGCACACAATTGCTGAATCTTTCGAAAGTGTGCGTGCGGAATGTCAAACTTGCGAGAGTGCATGTTTTGGGAAAAAGAAAATTGGAATTCAAAGATTTCTCCGCAGTTTCCGCTGTAGCAGCGGTTCTTGACGTGCTAACCTTGCGGTTGGTCACTTTCTTTTTTGCCGTTTGACCACTAGACAAAAAGTTGAGTATCCTTTGTTTACTTTCGTCAGGTCAAAAGTCATCTAGACGTCGATTCATCCTGCGAATCCTAGGTTTAGGTCAGTTATTATGGTCGACGAGTTCCTGAAAACTATCGCCGTGTCAGTTAGTGTTAATTAATTGCGGACTCGTCATGGTTCTGACTTCTGAGTAGTGATCGACACTTGCCGAGAGTATCGTGTGTTGGCATTTAGTAGCCACGGATTTCGATGGAAACTATGTCCAAACAGGTTTTAACAAACGGTAGTGGCGGTCGCCGGGACGATCCCCATGAAGTAGAAGCTATGCGAGAATGGTGGTAAGCATTAATAATGGTAGGATTAGTATGCTTAATGTTTCCGATATTGTGAAATTTAATGGATTTTGAAAGTGGCAAAAATTCTAAGAAAAAAAAATTTGCACTGCCCGGGAATCGAACCCGGTTCTCAAGAATGGGAATCTTGCATGATACCACTACACCAGCAGTGCTCCGAACTCTACTTTGCTTTATTATGTACTTTTTATACAAACGTACTGATCATATTTAGTATATCTACTTATTACATAAGCATAAACACGTGCACCTTATCAAACTAAACGAATACACATGCAAACTGTACAAATGTAAAAATAAAGTTGGATTATAAAAATGCACAAAAACTATACGGGCTTTTAGTAGCCAAGCAAGAACAGCAAATTGATGATCTACATTCTACAGTCTTGCTTTTTTTGATTTCGATTCAATAGTCGTTTTATTCTATAGAAAAACAAGTTTAAATGTTTATAAATACCTCAATAATCCGATACATGTCTGTCCAAAAATTCACGCAAATAGCCGAATTTCAATAACCTGATGTGATAAATTGATTTTCCAAGACCTCTTTATAAACAAAAAGAAGCCAATGCATTGTATAAATTGTTAAGTAAGATTCTCAAGATAAAAAGGGGCGGAGGACTAAACAAACTGTTGAATGCAGTTAATTATTTAAATTCACCTTGTCCAGTTCTTCGTTGATTCTGCTACAATAAATAACTGGCTTCTTATGGTAGTAAATTATCGTTAAGTTTTACTAAATAATTTCTAAATTATTGCTCCATCAAAGCGAAAAGCTTAACTATAGTTATTTACGCGAATTGACAAATCTAAAATCAAAAATACAAAGGAACTATGGCGACTGTTTTTTGTTTTGAAGGTCTTGGTAAATATTAAAGAGGCGCCGATTTAATTTGAAGGTCAAAAAACATCGACAAAACAACACACTGTTTCGCATATTACTTCTAACTCATTCGTCTTCTTTTTACCATGAACTTTAGAAAGTTACCGACGGGCGACGATCACTGTTTGCTTCGGAGGTTTCTAATTAAGGCTCGATGAATGAAAGCGTCCAAAACTACGCACATGAAACTCCGAAGAATTTCGGATTGTTGGTATTTTTCTTTTACAAAAAATTACTTTTGTCAAATCGCACAATGAGTGATTCAAGCAAAGAGAAATGCCAAAGTTTGCACGCCGAGATTAGCGTAGATTAAATATTTACAATTGGTTAGATTAGTAAGAATGTTTGTGTTTTTTCAGTTTTGATTCTCTGATCTTATGATGACTTATCGTCCTTAAGAGTACTGATCTGGCGTAAAATTCTAGTTCCCACTAGACTCAAGGATGATCAATTCATTGTGTGGATGCAATGGAATGCAATTACTGATTAGTTAATTTTATGCGTTTGTGGTTAGTCATAATTGCTTGCACTCGTAAAAGACAATTAATATTAAATATACTATCTACTGTGGGCGGCGGCGTCGATCGTCAGGGATGAATCTTTAGAAAACGCAGAACACTGTGCTCTACTGTGAACTAATTAGTTCGGTTACCCAATCGTCCCCATTGTCCTAATGTAATTAACTCCAGTCGTAGGGTCTTTGCACTTGTGACCACAAAATTGTGAAAGTCGCACGTTCTATAAATCGCTTGATCGAAGAAGTCGCTATCATCACTCGCTAGCGCCGGGATCAGTTGCCCATGTTTCTAAATATTTTTGTAACCTAGATGACCTTGGCCTGATAGGACACCCAGTGCTGGCGTAGGCGCACTTCACTCGCGTTTCGGTGTCGATATCTGCGATCACATTCATAATTCGTGCTCACGGTATCAACGGCTGCCTTCAGTGCATGTATGCGATAATTGCCATTGCGACGATCGTTATGTGATTTGGTGTTTTTATATTAGTTTTTTATTTTTTCGCGCAGTTTACGGGCTGTGCTGCTGCGCTGGTGACTGCTGCTCCAACGGGTATTGGCCCTGACATGTGGTCATGGGTGAATCAGCTGACAAACAGCCGTTCCTGTTTGATTGCGTGCATTTTCGGGCAGCCGATTGATTAATATGCTTTCAAGGAGCCCCAGTCGCTCGAGGCTCTTGTTTTCCACTTAAGAGGCCCCAAAACACTTTCATGGAGAACCGTCATGCCAGGCAATGATGCACGATGCCAACAAAACTAGACCCCAGTCGTCTGCCTTGTCCACTAAGCAAATCAGTTCGCGGCGGCCGTTAAGCACGTAGAAACGTTTCGCGAACAGGCGTGATAGCTTCGCCGTGCTCCGTGTCGTGGGTGTGCAGAAAAAAAGTAAATGTTCAACTGCTGTTAAGTACACTCCAGAAGGTGCAGTTTGTGAACTCCCTTAATGTATCACGGGGAAAGGCAAACAGCTTGTTCACTGTTTTCAGGACATCTATTTGAAAAATAGTGCAAGTGGAATTTAGTTTTATGAACACCGAACAGTGAAGGGTTGGGTCACTTTTTGATCATTGTCTTTAACATTTTATATAACATCAACTTGACACACTTCCATAAACAAGTGAAATTTCAGGTGTTGGACCTAGCGCGGCATTTTCGAATCCGCGCACTTAAAAAACTATCACTTTTCATTGAGTTTCTCGTTCGTCGCGGTCGCGCATTGTGGCGTGTTTTTGTTTGGTCGCACTTGGCCGCAACTGGCGATCCGCTCTTCTGTTAAAAAGAGCATTCGCGAAAAATGGTGTCACTCGAAATAGGGAACTCGGGGGGTTAATGACCAACAATTATTTACGAAGCACTTTTGCACATGAGGTTTCATTATTCTCTCATCCGCTATGCTCTAGTTGCTCACGTCTTTTTGCAACTGTAGGCATGATGACTTTTCAGAAAATATCAGACGATCGTTTTTTTGTCATTCTTATGCTGGCATTTCTATGCTAAAACTGTCCTGTCCTTGGTTGCAGTTTGCGTAACATCGGTTATTCCCAAATGTTTTGCAACATTCCCATCTCGCGATCGCGGAATGGTTCCTTACATATTAATTTCGGGGATCCGTGTGCTTCTGTACCAGGCACGGCGATCAGATCTGTCCACCGTGTTTTTAAATTGCTAACATTTCATCTTAAATTCTTAACAGGCTCTTGGCAGAATATTGAATAATGTCCGAAAACCTGTCTGCTAACGATATGAATGTTTTTTTGTTGTCTAACTTCCTGCTTCTTGATGATCACCTAATTTAATAAAAAACACTCCTAATAATTTTTACAAAGAACTGTAAATTTTCCCTGATTTTATCCAATGTTTTTTCTTGAAAAATTGTGAGTACACAACTTTAGAGAATAACATATCGCCACAAAACTATTCTATCTCTTGATTAATGATTACTAATTTACAAACAATTGTTATGTAATTCCAAATTATGTCAATTTTTTAATAGACACGATCAAGTAGGACAAAAAATCCAATGCTGCGAACAAAGTTCGTGTTAGAACGATTTTCGCGACGTCTAGGGTCAAAAGAATTTGAACAAAAATGATTTATTCGCAAAAAGTATTTTCAAAGATTTATTGCCAGCGATTCCTCAACATGTAAAACATTTATCAAAAAACGTGAAGAGAATTTAAAGTAGAAACGTTTTGCTCGCTCTTTTGCAAATATATTGATGTTTATTTTTTGTTTATACCAATATAAAAATGTCAACGAACTGAAAATTCCGTTAGGTACCACTTCAAAATTTTTGTAATAGATTTTTGTTGTGTGATTTTCATTAAATAAAAATTAAATTTTAGAAGAAATCCAAAGTAAATCCGCTCAAACACTGGTTTTTCATAAACTTTATAGTAATGTTTTTTAATTAAATGTCTTAATTTATTTGCATAGGTCAATAATTGTTGTAGAATTTTTCCATCAAAATGAAGTGATCGAGAGGAATTCTTTGAAACGCTTGATCACGTCCTAGACTTTCACTTTTTCTCAAAATTTTCCACGGTTAGTTTTTTGCGATCCTCTGAGCAATCATTTAAGTAAACCGCTTCGGAACATTTCGGTATTGACGCAAGACGCAATACCTGAGCCATGATTTGAGTTGTGGGCTTACGCATGCGTAGCATTGAAGTTCGACTAGAAATGGAGCTCGTGCCCGCCCGATCGCAAATTAATCACCTCCAGCCAAAGAACTATCAATTCTAGCTCAACTGGTTTCACCGATTCGATATAGATTTCAGTTACAAATGTAACAACCGAAACATACTAGATGAAATTAATACTCGCGTGATTGGGGTCTTATGCAATGTGTCGACGGTTTTGCAGAACATTGCAGAATCTGATTTTGTTGGTAGTTGCCACACAAACATAATGTAATTCTATTTATTGTTTTTTTTTTTAAACAAGTGAAATCAAAAAATAAAAACAACTCGTCACGGATAGTGTTAAAAACTGGGACGCGACGCGTCGTTCAAATGTGCATCCCGAATAAATTTGCATTTAAATATGAATTCTTTGGCCAATCAGGTTCAATTAGCATTAAAGTTCCTTCCTCGGGAAAATCACGGTCAATTCATAAACGTAATTGAAATCAATTATGATCTCTCTTCCGGCATTTCGAAGTTGCTTTGTGTTGAACAATATCAGAAAATTAATTCCGCCCATCACTACGAAACAAATTAATAATAATAGAAAATGGTTGTGGGTGTTTCTGGGGAGATTATATTACCAAAATGGGAGGGCAAATTGATTTCGATTTCTTTTATAGTTGCATTTGCTTTTGAGGGTTTTAGTGCTAATTTGTTACGCTTTTAAACAAAACATTCCGTTCAGGTTTGCATCTCAAATTAACGAACTGGAAAACTTTCTTATTTTATTATTATTACCATAATAGCCACAGCCGTTGTTATTATGTAATGTTTTTTCTTGTTGACGTAAATTCAAATTCTAGAAACATGAAAAAGTTTTTGAGCATAAAAAAAAGACATTACGTGGCGAGGACATTCAGTTGAAGCAGGCCAAAGACAAAGGTCCGGAAAAAAACCTGTGAAATTTATTGAGGTGTTCGAATTATTGCTAATTAAATTTTATTCAATTACACGCGCGTGATATCAATTGAAGGGCATTGAAACGCAAGTCATACATCTTATAGCTAGATGTTCTTAAAACATTTACTTGCTCCTAGTTTGCAGAAAACGTGCCTCGGTTTTTTATAACACTTACTTTTCTAAATGTTTTTTTATGGTTACTTGTTTAAGTTTTTTCTTAGGTACTTAGAAAATTCTGTAAGCTCTAAACGATATTTGTTTAGCGTTGAGGAAACATTTAACAAGTATAGTTATCGAAAACGTTGTTCATTTTGCAGTTAAAATTGTGGTATTGATGAATTTAGTAACAAGAATAGTTTACAATTTTGTTGGTCTAGTTTTTTTTATTGTTGTTCAATCATTTGAATTAAATAACACTGGAATAATGTACAAAGCAGTGTTTGGCAAGTACAATTTTAATTTTCCGTAATACTCTTTAATGTGTCTTTAATGTAAACTGCACAGTAATTTTCTTAAGCTATTTTCTTTGTCCTACTTTTAACCATTGTAATCACTAATCACACACAGAAATGCATAGCATTAGCGATAAATTACTTCTAACAACTGTGATTACGTTAACAACAATTTTAGGAGTAAGATATCGATTAGAAATCGTGCTTCATAAATCACGCAATCTGACGTGAATTATATTTTTTTTTGTAATATACAGAATTTTGCGTTGCAAATGTTTATTGGGAAAATGGTGCGAAAGTCAATAGTACGTTATATCACAAGTGGAATCTGTGGAAAGCACATCACCTTAGAAGGTATCAATTATTGAGGTGATAGAATGGCGCATTCTGAGGTCGAACGATTGCACCCTCGTGTATTTGTAAAACAATTAACAACTCCCATCTCGAAGTTATTGTTGCAGTGGAGAGAGATGAACACTTGCATTGCATAATTCAACGTTTTGTTCTTTGTATGATTCAGGGAAATTACAGCTCTGCGGATTCTTCCCCTTGACCGTTCCACTGCTCTCCAGAGTGACATAAAATGCAATTTAACAACAATTACACCCCTTCCCATCATTTTAGAGATTCCAACATGATATTCATATTGCCTTGCACGATTCGTTAAGGACTGTTCTTTTGCAGTTGTGCTGTCACACAATTCAGATAACTTTATTGGAATTTTTTCTTGCATCTATGACTATCTAATAATAATAAAATATCCTCTTGGCCTAGTGACTTCAACAAGGGGACTATCGATTAGGGTAAAAGGACTTTGATATTTTATGTCTCAGCATTTCTATGTGCATACGTATGAATATCGATTGACCTGGAAGACCTTTGATGCCTGGTTGACCTCTTCCGTGAAGTCAAAATTAACTCCGGTTGTTATTAGCATTGAGTGTGAGCCATAACCATTCCCCTGTCGCCTTCTGAATGGGCTATTAGTGTCAAAAGCATTGCTCACTGAGTTTTACTTGCTTTGTTTGGTTTTGTTAATTACAATACACATATATGTATTCATAACTTTAACTAATTGTCGAACATATTTTTTCTTTGTCAGTGAATGTCGAATTTTGTGTGACAAAAGTGACGAATTTGTGGTTGTTGACGTTGGTTGTTGGTCCTTAGCCTCCGAATAAAGACAATTGAATTTCAGTACAATAGTTGAGGAATGAAACTGTGAAGTAATTATTTTTGTAACTAAATGTATTGAAGTAAAATGGCGTGCTTATCAGATATTGATCTTGCAACGTTACACAAAACACGTCTTGAAGAGCGTGTTCGTTATAAACTATCATCGTGGACCTTAAAGCGTAACCTAAATAACTGTTTTATGCTGAATGATATCGCAAAAAAGTGCTTCCAGCATAATTTATATAGTAAAACAAAATTAGAAAATATTCAAAATCATAACTGTGATGAACTTAGTGACAATTTTGATAATTTAAAACTCAAAAATGATTCAAATGAATTCATAGATGAGGATAACAATATCAGTACAAACAGTTACTTTTCTACCTCAACAAGAAGACGAAGATCTGGAACTTGGCCGTAAGTAATGCAAATTGTTTAATTTATAATAATATTATACGTTACAATTGATCTGCAAGAACGTTGAACTCAAACGGCATCTGTTTTGGTTTTATTTAATAAAATTACTCGTGTTCGAAATATTCAAATTCAATTCCTCGAATGTTCTAAATGAATTATACAAACGTTGAAGAAGTTGGTAATGAATTGCAGTACAAGTAAATTATCGATTATTTTGAATATTAATTAGTTACTTAATTAAATGAGCTGCGCTTCGCAACGTTCGGACTTTTTTGTATGGCGTTCAGAAGTGCGTAAACAATTTGACTATTTTTTAATTGAAGTTTTCTTTTTTAACAAAGCCTCGTACAGTTAAATTTTCTTTCCGATTTAATTAACGTTAATAAGTTTTCTGCAGTTCAATGAGTTCTTCGCACTGAAGCAGTTGTTCTTTTCGCTCTACTTTTCTTTCTATATTTATGAAATTTGTGTGGAAAAGTTTAGAAAATTTCGAATTAGATTCTGTAAGTGAAATAATTAATATAAATTTTAACGAAATGTGTTAAATAATACTTATTACTATTTTAATGTGTGATGAAGTTTGTTAAGAAATGTTGTTGAATTTCTTGATGTTCAGAATTCCATAATTAATGCGAGCAAATATGCAGGAAATTTTGAATAGTTAACAAACATTTTTTTATTAATAATCTTGTGAGTATCTTTTTAGATTTTGCGGTATTGTGCCTATTATGTAAGATAGTTTGCCTTTCTTGTGATTATTCTATTGTTCAATAGTTATATCTGTGCCGTGAACTTCTGATTGTTAATTGCGTTGCCGTGAACTAAATTAGTCACTGATTATGCTGGAAATGTTCCCCATAGTAACGTGATCAGTGACTCAGAGTACTACCAAATAGTTTTAACCAAAAAGCCACAACATGAACGAATTTTATATCATTATATATCTTTCATTTAAATGTCACGTTATAGTGTAAACCATTCGCATGATGATCGTCGTGTCTTGGTCGCGCCGGTGCAAGGTATTCTGTTCGGCCCTTGCCTGAATTATAAGGTGATCCTCTGTCGTGAACATTCCGAATGATCTCGAAATCGCTTTCCTCTCATTCGGCGGTACATGCAAGCGATCCGGTCACTTAGACCCAATACGATCAGATATTTATGAGTTAACCTTCAAATTGGCTTCCAACAGATACAATACTGTACGACGACGGTATGTGCACGTATTTTGCCTGGAATTCGTTTTCGTTGGTTTCACTCAATTTGGTAATCACCTGTTATCGAGGGACCTCGCCCGTTTCACTTTTTCCGCACGTTGTGCCTCCCCGTTTAAAGTAGACCGAACAGAAGTGCAGTATCAGCCCCAAATCATAGTATTGGGGGCCGTCAACAATTATTTAAAAATAAAAATTCGTTACAAAATCAATATTGGTAAGGAAGAAAGTGCGCAGATTGTGCCTTCGGCAGCAAATTGCGTTTTCGCTTATTGTAGTCGGTTTATGCTCGAAAACCAATTGAGCTAATTAAGTACATACGTGTGTCAAAAAATTTGCATTATTTTGCATATTCTTCAGTACTTGCGGTGACTGTGTTGGTGGCGAGACTTGTTTCGATCAGTGAATGGATCGCATCAATTAGCGAATACCCGGATATTCAATGATCGTATAATTTTGCATCTAGTACATCTTGAGTGATTGATTTGCTCGAGACTTCAGTAATTGTTTGCTTTTTCGTTTATTCGCGTCGTGCCACCTTGACTTACTGGAAGACCCTACTCGATCACCGGCCACGTTCACGTAGTCGGGATTTCTTATACCATCTTCTTGGAGTGTTTTGCTATTGTTTATTTTAGTTGTGAAGTAGTCTTTCGTGTGTTAACAACTCCAATTAATTCGTCTCGAAACTCAATCCTTCCGAAATCAATATATTTTGTTGTTGTTGCTGCAAGTTAAATTTTTTGTTTCGTGTCAATGGTTAACCGAAGAATACCATATCGACGCGAATATTCACTGCAAGAAGATAATGTGTTTGTGAATGATTTTTCAACATCCGATTACCAGAACTATGGAAATATTTTCGTCGATCAAATTTTAGACTCTTACCACAACAATCAGATAAAAGCTTACCATCAAAATACCTACAAAATGCCAGTTGAAACATCACAGAAGATTTTAAGGTCATTAGAAACATATTAAAGTAATTAACAAAATAAATAACATCCTATTTGCTGAAATCGTTGTGCTTTGTGAGAGAGTTATTTAGGATAAATGTATCTTGCACGTTTTGCGTTGCAAAATCTTAACAACAACATTTATGTAAATGATTGCTTCCACCTCTGGTATTTCGTTTAGCAAAACTTCAAGGACAGTTGTCGTGAATATGACTTGTCCTGATGTATTGAGTGCTACTAAATGTCTGAGAATTGTTTACTAAGTTGTTGATCGTTTATTGCTATATCATGTTCACTTTATGCAGTATTTTTTTTTGTCATTTCGCGGTAAGATCAAATTCACATTGAGCATTGTATTCACGGATTACGAATTTCAAATGAAGGTCAACGTAACTTCTCTTGTTTTACAAATTATATTTATGGTTTGTTATTGTATTATACAATAATATAAATTGATTCGTCACTTATGTAACAACAATTCATTAATACTATTTAATATTAACAATCTTTTATTTGATTTTAGGCGAACCAGAAGTTTAAACGCACCGTCACCAATTCAACAGTTTGGACCATGTGGGAGAATAATGAAAAATTCAGCCATGGTAATGTAAGTAATTTTTGCTATGGTTTTCTAATTTATATTATTAAAAAAAGTCGCTGCGGACAGGATTCCAATCTGTGCGAGGAGAATTCAATGGATTTCAAGTCCATCTCTTTTCTACTTTTGCGCAGGATATTTACTTTTCGGGAAAAAAACACAAAATTAATTGTTTCATAATAATATTATAAAATAAAATTTATTCCTTCAGGCAAATCCAGGATCCGGCGAGTCAACGGCTGACTTGGTACAAGCCACCTTTAACCGTGCTCGTTATAAAAAAAGTTCGTGATTCAACAGTTCTACCTCCATTTGTGCAGTTGGTTGAATGGTTGGTGCAGGAGAAACACATGGTGGTCTGGGTTGAGGCAGCTGTTCTTGACGATCCTCTGCTGGAGGAGGATAAAAAATTCCAGACCATAAAGGACAAATTAGTTACATTTAAGTAAATTAGTATTGAAAATGTATATTGAGAATGGGTGTTTAAAATAATCCTTTTCTATTTAGGGACGGTCGTGATGACTTAACAGATAGAATCGACTTTATTGTGTGCTTGGGTGGTGATGGGACATTACTGTATGCTTCGCTGCTATTTCAGCAATCAGTTCCTCCTGTGATGGCCTTTCATTTAGGATCTTTGGGCTTTTTGACTCCATTCCAATTTAACAATTTCCAAGAGCAAGTTACAAACGTATTAGAAGGTCACGCAGCTCTTACACTGCGCAGTCGTCTACGGTGTATTATAGTGAGGAAAGGCGAACGCTCGAAGGATTTGAATGCTATGGAATTTACTAATGACAATAACGGTGCTGATCTATCTCAGGCACAAGTTACAAAAGCGTCCACAAATATTTTGGTAATATTGATGAGATTAATGTTGTGAGACTTGAGCACTAACAATTACATTCGATCAGGTACTTAACGAGGTGGTTATCGACCGGGGACCCTCTCCTTACTTAAGCAATATAGACTTATTTTTAGACGGGAAACATATAACCTCTGTGCAAGGTGATGGTTTAATTGTTTCCACACCAACTGGCAGCACGGCATATGCAGTGGCCGCTGGTGCATCCATGATCCATCCATCAGTACCAGCAATAATGGTCACTCCCATCTGTCCGCATTCTCTTAGCTTCCGCCCGATAGTTGTTCCAGCTGGAGTGGAACTGAAGGTAATCAAGTAGAATTCAGAGAATTCAGTGCGTGACCGTGCAATATTTAACAATTTTCTGTAGATTTCAGTTTCGCCCGACAGTCGCAATACATCTTGGGTATCGTTCGATGGACGAAATAGACAAGAGCTCCTCCACGGAGACAGTCTGCGTGTGACGACTTCTATATATCCTGTGCCCAGTATATGTGCACAGGACCAAATTTCCGATTGGTTCGATTCTCTCGCGGAGTGCCTTCACTGGAACGTAAGGAAGCGACAGAAATGCTTAGACGAGTTGTCAGACTTGACTGCATCCGGGTCGGAGGATACCCTGGATGAATTGGATCGAACTTGTGACCCATTGTTAGATAGCTAGATAATTTTGTATACAACATGTTATTACTGTCTATAAGACTCTAAAGGTTTTTTTATTTTGTGTAATTTTCAGTCAATAAGCACTGAAGTCGATAAGCAAATATTGCCAAACGCACGTGTTTTTTTTATTAAAATGTTTTGTAGGAAATTGTTGATTGTAACATGAAATGTTCCCCTTAAAGTGAAAGTAGTATGTTGCCCAATTATTTCACTTCTTTTTATATACATTTACCATAATTGATTTCTTTATAAAATTAAATTTTTTGTACTCTATTTAAGTATTAATTTATTGAAGGTTGTAGAACGTTTTTCGGAACTTATAAATTTTTTTAATAAACAAAAATTTCTATCCAAGAGATAATCTTTAATATCTAATTTATTTTAATCCATAAAATTAATAATGCTATTTAAGGACACCTTTTAAGAAACATCATCAGATCTGAGATCATCAGATTTTGCGTATGAAAAGAAAAAAGTTTGTCGCTGCGGACAGGATTCGAACCTGTGCGGGTAGAACCCAATGGATTTCAAGTCCATCTCCTTAACCACTCGGACACCGCAGCCATATTTCGGAGTTTCCCAAAACACTATTTGCATTTTATTTTGCCACAGATTCTCTACGGGAGAAAGCCATCTGAAAGCTTTCTTCATCCCGCATCGCGTCACACCGAAACAAAATCACGTATTTTTCGTTATCTCAGTCATATTTTTCTTGCCTGGCGCAAGAAAATGCTGGATAAAAGGTAATTTTGTGATGTGGGGCCAGTGCAAGTGCAGGAAACTTATGACCAAGCCCTTTATGTGGGAGCAACAGGGATCTTGGTTAGTAACAATCAATATCTTTTGATACTGCAGACCTTGCAAATCCTCCACACTGGAGTATACTCTTTCATACTCCAGCCCGATAGCTGCAACCATTTCATCAAGCTTTACGTCACTTTGACGTTTCCGCCTTTGACTCCGAACATTAACGGGGACTCCTTCTAGAGCGAACACCCCATAATGTGTTTCGGAAAGGTATTTTGGAATTGCAACGGCTACCATTGATTCGGCAGACTTGCCCTCCGTTATTATGAGGGTGCGTGCAATTTTTTCCATGGTTCCCTCCATCATCGCTATGCGATTATTAATATCCCTCCGTTGATAATCTTAAAAGGCCAAAGAAAATATTTGTAGAGAATCGTATATATATATATAGATCAGGAAAAGATTAAGTTGCCTGAACTAGTAGATTTTGAGCAATTGTTAGAAATTTAAAAAATGTACAACTGCTTCGTATGCTTTTTATCTCTATCATCTGTAGGTATAGTTATTAATTGAACATTTAAAGTTGAAACATAATAAACAAAAACTACCACGTTTGCAAAATAATTGTATGTCACCACCCTTTCTTTCCTTCCCTTTTCTAATGTCAAGTTAGTTGCACGAAAATCCGCCATTTTTAAGTAAAAAATTCAATAAAATTGGTATTTCGCCTTTTTGGTTAGAATAAAAGCTCAATGAGAGCTACCAACCTTTATCCTAATTCAACCCCCAAAACTATACTCCATTGAAAAAACTAACCAACTATTATTGTAAACTGTAAATCAGTTTAGTTGCGCCTATTTTTTTTTTGTTAATGCAGCAATACCATACAATTAACGGCACGGTACCGATTTCTTTGGCCGCAAGATTTTTTATTTTTTCCGAAGAATTTTGGGTCGCTGATCATGGGCAAAATAGTAAAATTAAAGTGTTTAATTTATTATTAAAACGAGTTTAAGTTGATATGAGGTCATTAAAGTGGTTTGCAGTGATAGCAACCAGTTTTCTAAACAATTTTGTGAAGTGAATGTACCGATCTTTTAAGAGAAATATCTCCTAAACGTTACATTCAGGATTTTTTTTACTATTTTTCCCGTGTTCAGTGACCCATAATCCTTCGGAAAAAATAAAAAATGTGGCGGCCAAAGAAATCGGCAACCCCCCCCCCCCCCCCCCCCCCAATTAACTAGTTTGAGGTAATTTAAAAATCACTTGAATGTATTGTAAATCAATTTGTTTTTAGTCTGTTTTTGATTACAATCACTTGAACACGGAAATCATGTGTGTGTCTGAACAGGCTTTGATATAAATGCTTATTTCAGCTACCGGTATTACATACCAAAGTTTAAGGTATTTATCGAAGGAGGACATAAATGATGCTATTAAAAATATTGGCTTAAGGGCAGAATTTCGCGAGAAACTTTTTATATGGAGAACAAAGGAGGCATCAGTAAAATTTTACGTTTGAATTTTCATTTTTTCATAAAAAATAATTTACAATTTAGTATGGACTGGATGATGACACTTTGTCTATCAACTCAATAGTAGAACCTTGGCTACAAAAAAGGAATTCAAATACATCAGTATCGCAAACATCAATAATTTCTTCGGAAAAAATTAAGGTAAAAAAACTGATAGATATAAAGAAATAGTGGAAGGTAGGACAGATCGGTGTCCTACATTTACTAAGATTATAGTATAATTACATCAGTAATAGTTCTCCGGTCTGGTCTCCTTATCAATCGACTCATGTTAACAGAATCGAGTCTGTTGACTGTTCAACGTAGGTTCCTTCGCTTTGCCCTTCGTAACCTCCATTGGTGCGATCCTTTGTCCCTTCCCCCTTATGAGCACCGGCTCCGACTTATTGGGTTGCATCCACTTCACCTTAGACGTGACGCAGCTGATATCCTGTTCTTACACCAACTTCTTTCCGGTTGCATCGATTGCCCGTCTCTGCTGCAATCGGTTTCTCTTAACACTAATCCCCGTAGTCTTCGATCGGTTTCTCTCTTCCGTCCCATCAACCACCGTACCAACTACGGCCTCAACGAACCCCTCACAAGGATGCTTCGAATGGCCAATTCCCTCCCGTCCTTTGATTTCCATTGCAGCAGGGATTTCTTAAGGAATTTGATTCTCAATCCCGCCTATTCCACCCCACCTCTCCTCCCCCCGGCGGATCCTTATTCTTTTAAAAATTGCAAAATTATTTGGTGAATTTTTGGTGAATAAATAATAAAACTTGACTTACCAAAATGTTCTCTTTCCTTTGGTCTTTTTTTTTTCCTTTCGAGTAAGGCTTATCCAATGTTGCTTTAAACTACAAAAAGAGAATTAGCGTTAGAACATTAAAGCTAGGATTAAATGTTAATTAAGATTTTCTAAAAATTTTTTTGTTGTTTAAAAACCAACATTTTTTTAATATAAAACTTAATTTATTCAAAACTTACACGAGTTCCTGTTAGAAATATTTAATCGTAGTAGTATTAATTGTAGTAGTTTTCGTTGAAAATTGCTTTACGTATATTTATTACTGCAACTATAATTTGTGTAGTGTAAGGACGTAAACGTTTCTCCTTTTATATAAATTGTTTTCTCTGTACCTTTCTCGTTTAATTGCACTGAAACCTGTAAAACTCTCTCAACAGTTTCCAATTGTCCTTTGGATTTATTTGCACTGATTTATTGTTTTTTAATTTTTTCAACAATCTTCCAATTCTTCTTTCACTAACAAATTTTTAACACTGAAAAAGGAAAACTCACGGCCTACCTACCTAGCTGATGACAACCAGGGGTTTGAACTCAATTGGTATGTGGATCGAACTTGAAAACCAGTATTTTTAATTGGGCTGTACAATAAGTAACATTATTACCACACCAAAATTTTAAAGAAATGTTAAATGTTTTGTATGATCATAGGTTTTCTATTAACCCTTTGTCATATAGAATTTTGTTTCAAATTAGTTAATTTGGCTTGTTTATTGAATTCATTGGTGCCAACATTCATGAAAATAAACAAAGCCCCGGCGGCGCAAATGCGTCAGCGCCTCTACCGGTGGCAACGCTTTAATATAAATATTAGCAAAGATGCACTCCATATAAACGTCCCATCCCATATATTGGGATATACTTTAAAATTTTGGGACTTTTTTCGGTTTTTCGCTTATATCTTTCCCAAAACACTAATTGCATTTTATTTTGGCACAATATGTCAGGGTTGTGAATGCCATACCTTAGTAGCCATTTCCGACGTTTGTTTACACATACAACCAAAGATATAGGACCGAAGGTGGGTGTGTATGGTATATATATATATATTTTAACGCTAGCGGCCTTATTTTTACTTCTATGTGGGGGTACCGTTGAAATGCTCCTGTCGAGTAGTTTATGAATCCATAACTAGTTTCTCGATTTTGAAATAATTTACCCTAATAAATGCAATCGAAACACTTCGAAATCTACCTCAGCCGCCTGTAGGCCTGCCGAAAGAGATTTTTTTGCTATGGAGCGTACACGCAACAAAAACGCACTGTATTGCGCAAAGCAATTTCTCAATTGTTTCCATTTATTAACGCAAAGGATTTAATTTACTTTATTTATACCTTAGTATAGCTCTCAACCAGAGTTGTCCCAGACGTAGTCGAGATTTTGAACAACGGATGGTCACACCGGTATAGTTCTATTACATAGCTGCAGGAAAGTGTTTGCAACAGCGCCGCTGTCGGCAGTTTGGCAAAGCTTCATTCTAGAGAATAAACTATTTTGGACATTCGAATTTTTCATTAATGCAAAAGATAGATGAGCTCTTTAAAAATCACATTAACAACATTCTGTGCTTTTTTAAAGTCAACAATTTCTGTTGTTTCACAATTTTGTGATTCGTTGTTAAGAATTTGAATTCTAAAATAGTAGAAACATACTCTTAATTCATCTGATATACAACGATCAATGGCATAGGTTGATCGATGAAAAAACTATATGTATGTGTAGGTACTCCTTATTTTTTATAGTTTGATAAAATATATAGTTTTATGCCCCAAAATTGTGGAGTGGTCTTGCGGTAAATATCCATTGGTTGTAATTATCAAGGACTAGTTTCCATTATAAATTTTACTCGCTTGCTTAGTGAAAATAACTTGTTATAAACTAAGGAAAACAGAAACGAGCGCCTTCTTTATGTTGCACGTGACTTGAGGGTTTCGAGTGGCGATAGTGATTGACACACCTTTAAATCTGCTTCTCCATTTAATTGGTGTCACGCGTGTTTTGTGCCCATCTCGGCTGGAAAATCCGCACGAATGGCTGTTAAAAAATAAAACGTTTAAACAGAAAAATCATTTGAATAACTCCATGACAAAGGATAGACAGACAAGCTAAGGATGACAAATGCTAATTCATGTGCCTTTAATTGCACGGTTTTGCCTCATTTTCCGCACAACTCCGAAATGTAGTGGTCAGGGTCAGGTTAGGTGTGGTCCGTCCGCCCTAAATGACCGCCTGGATTCATTAATTCCCGATGTCACGCCATATTCGCACAGTTGTTTAACATAAGTTCAACTGTTGACCTTATTCGATTTGCCGAGATTTCAACATTGAAGTGTTCGTAAAGATTGTGATTCCATGAAAATGATTTGGGTTTGGGTTTTAGTCATTGATTTGTTTAAAGTTACGGTTGCTAGGTTTCAAAATTAAAGAACGAAAACCGCTCCACAAATTTTCAGAGGCTGGAAATCCTTCAAAATTCGGATATAAATAAAACGTTAAATACGTAATAAGAATTTATGAATTTTCTTTTTTTATAGTGTCGTATAAGAACATTGTTATTATAGTGTATTATAGTTGTCGTTTAGCGATTATATTCCCCAGATAATGTTTGAACTTCAGTTGATGGGTTTTCTTCGCATGTTATCTGCGCGTTCTTAGAAAAATCTCTGAAACACTTTTAACATCTGCCCGTGCCCGACAACTGTGGGTTTCCTGAATTTTCCCCACACATGAACCTTTCATGAACTCCGATGAGGAGGTTAAGTGTTGACGTCACTCGTTCCAGGTCCTCTTTGACGTCACGAACGTCCTCAATATCAGTTCCCCAGAAGCACAGATGCAGTTCAGTCCGAATGCATTCTTCTCGCATAATAGAAAGATTTTCTTTTAATTATCCATCTTTGTCAGGACCTTTCTCTTCGGAATGAAAATAGTTGGCACGAAGGTTTTAGATGCACTTTTTGCACAGGGACATGGAAATATTTAGAGAATAGAAACATTGAAATCATTCATATTAATTTATGCAAAGATTTCTGAAATTTATAAAACTAAGCCTTTTACCAAAAATACAAAACATTATATTTTAGTTTAGAGATTTTACGATGTAAAATGCAGCCGACAGGTGTGCGCCTCTCACAGTCGTTTGCTGATAGCGATGATAAATGTATAAAAAAAATATATTTTAAATGCATAAATACATAAAAATTGAAAACAAAAAATTATGTTCAATATAATCAGATCTGCAGTTAACAACACTTTCTGACTTTCGAAGGTGTGGCTTGTGAACCGTTATCCAGCAGCTGCTATGCTTGCGATTAAAGCGTGCTTGACTGGCCAACAAATGGAATTGGCACATGGCGTTCGTTCCGTTAAAATGCACGTTTAACGGCATCGCCATAATTCAAATTGATGGATTTGCAATAGATAAAATAAATCCTTTATCGGAACTGAAAACCACTTCATTTCTTCTTTTAGGAAATTGAAAACTCAGCAGGACCTTCCATGGTCGATCTTATTTATTGCAATATTTTGGCCAGCCGCCAAATATATGTAGATTCCAATCGGTTCAAAGTTTTTACCGACGGCAATTGAATGGGGATTTGGGTAGAAGGACGCGGTTTGGCTGCTAAATTGCGGTTATCGTTAAACATTCCTTGTTTTGGTGCTTGCACGCGGCATTCACAAATTTCTCAAAGAATATAAAATGTTTTTTGGTGGCTGATTTAGGGGTGGGGGTGGGTTGGTGCATCTATGGCTCAGTTGCATGTTTTTCGCCTGCAGAAATTCCATTGACGTCACTTCTGGAGGAGGATGCCAGCAAAAGGGATCTTATGTGGAGAAAAAGGACACTATACGTAAACAGTGACATTATTCGTTTTCCAGTGTAACACATGCGCAGTAGTAATTTATTGATTACGGGGAATCTGTGTTTACAAGAATCAAGATGTGTGTGCAGTTCTCATGTGCGATTGAAGTGGACTACCAAATTCGCCAAATGGCAAAAACACTGAAATTATAACAAAACCTTAAATGTTTAAACCAAAAATCAGTCATATACAAATTCAAAGTGTTTGGCGCACAGGGAACTTAATATAAGGTTAATGTTTTTGAGATCAGTTGAAAGTATCTTCGTCCTTACGAAATCCACAAAAAACGGTAACACTTTAGAATCTATTACAAAAGCCTCTATATAGTAGTAGGGGAAATCTTACGTTCAAAATATATAGAAAAATTTAAAAACTCCTCCATAGTAAAAGTGTATGTATCCTTCCAGTAGGGATAGAAGCACGACGAGAGCAGGTTCGCAGTCGGGATACTTGCAATGTTTTCTTGCTTTTTCAGTTTTTGGCTTAGTAAACAGGGAAAAACAAGTTGCTGGTATAAATAATGTGACTAAACAGGATCCTCATAGAGAAGGCAGGATATATCCGCGACTGCAGTGGCAATTCTAATTCCGCGCGTGATAAAATATAGTGTTTTCATAAATATTTTTATTAAGTGAGAAACTCAAGCACTTTATCCGGGTAATTACGAGGGTTTTCAAAAAAATGTGAATCATGCACTAGTACAAATAATATGAATTTGTTTAAGTTGAGTTCTGTGATCGCATTTACATATACTCAGAAGTGTTCACGTGCATTTCGGGGGCTGCTCGTGACTAGATTGCCTTAAAAGCAAATATACTAAAACATACTAAATATATTGCGAGCAAATTATTTTATTTGGCTGTTATAGATGTGGGCTCAATTAGCGCTAGTTCAAGGCTGTTGAGGTGATGTCCTTGACGGTTTCAAATTCTAAGCAATTTTGGTCATTGCAATTGAATAAACTAAAGTCCGTTGGTTTGTTTCTCAAATTATCTCGCCTGGATGTTCATAATTATTTTCCCAAGAACTTTCAGTTTCCTTCTATTGCGAGCAAATTATACAATCCATTATGCACGCAAGACTCTTATTTGTGGTCATTTAACGAAGAGCTGACCTTAAAAGCGCAACTGTTAATGTTGCTCTGTTGAGTATTTTTGTATAGAGAAAACTCACTTTACTGTTGTTGTACTCACTTATTATGTTAACCACAAAGTGTTTTCCGGTATTCTCAATTATTGACTAAAGTTGCCAAAAACTGTCCTCCATCCAATTTCAAGTTTTCCGAAATAAATTGTTTTCTAAATTTACCCAACAAGGGTTAAGTGATTACATTGCAAATGAACCTTCTTCCAGATCTTCTTAAAATGCAAATTCCGTAACATTTTCCTCTTGAATTTATGAATTTTTGCTTGCGTCAAACTTTCATGTTTTCTTATTAACCCTTTGGAAAAAGTATTTTCTTTTATTTTCTGTAATATTTTCCTGAGACGTGTTGAGATTGAATTTTGATGGAACTTTGGTAAAGAGGTTTTTGTAATTTAGAAAACTGATGGAAGTATTTCACATATGTGAATTATTTTATAATATTTACATAAGTTACTTTTTTTTGCAAAATGTTCACAAGTTATTTATTTATTTATTTATTTATTTATTCGCTTAATACAAGCAAGTAACTTAAACCTAAGCCTTAAACAAATATCACATATATACATTACTACAACTAAAAAAACAAAGAAAGAATCAATTAACAATTATCATATTATGTTAAATTTTTTTAAAATTTGTTTTTCTCGTTTACACAGTTCGATGAAATTTTAAATCAGAGTTGAACATCAATCTTGTACTTTTTATATTATTACGACAAAAGAAATAACATTTTTTTATTAATTTTTTATTGTTATGTTTGCTTTTAAGACCGCTTATGGGTGTCGAAGGACTGCCAAAACTTGTAACTGAGTTCAATCATCTTCTGACTATTGAAATGTGTTAAAAAAGGAAAAAAATATCGTGTTCGAATTGTATCATATTTCATTTTAATATTTCGCAATAGTTTACAATAAGATTTTACGTCTTGTAATTTACAACAAAAAGCTATGAACTATGAAAAAGAGAAGAAAGATTCGGCAGCTGCAGTTTTATTAAAAACTTTTTAAGTGTGTTTCTTAAAACCACAACGAAGAACGCTCTGCCCAGTGAAATCAATCATCATTATAATGCCATTTGGACGCAAGTCACCTCTGGAGGCTCTGGCCCTTCCTGGCGTTATCCTGGCATACAAGTACAGTCAGTTCCGACAGAGAAGGAGGGAGGCTGCAAGTCGCCGCGTCACCGAAAGGGAACTCTCAGCACTGCACCACAAAATTGTGAGTACATTACAAAAGTTTCCTTCCACAGAGTCCTTCGGGCTTCGAGGACAATGATCTAACGATGATGAATTGCCATAATCCCTTTTCGAATGTATAGACGAAATCCATTCCTTAAATTGAAACCATTTTGTTGCACGGCATTGTTTACCTGGTTTCTATAACTATTTCTGCCTTTATCCAGATTGCCTTCCTGCTGCACGGTGAACTTTTCAGGATATTCTATAGAATCAGAAATGCAACAAGTTGCTCCTGCGGAAGGAACTAATGTCGTTCCAAATATTTATTGTCCGATGATCCCCATTGGGGAATGCATTTTAAAACTGCAAAGCTTATTGAGAATTTATGGATCACTCCACCGGGATAATTTGTTATGTGGGTGAAGTAATCGGGATGCATTTTTAAATTATATCTTTTCGTGTTTTGTCTTATTTCCTGGTTTACAACATTCTTCTGCAAAACTTACGTAATAAACCACTTCGCTACAATTATTTTAATTAGCCTTAATTTTGATTTATAGTCCACATTTTTAACTTTAAAATAACCGCAAACTTCGTTAAAATCTCAGCAAATTAAAATAGCATTATTTTTAATTGCAATTCGAGATTCCATTAATTTCGAGAGAAAATCGTTTAAACATTGGAAATTTCAAAAATATTTTGCAATGTATTTTTAATAAGGATCAATTAAGCTGATAGGTAAAAACTGAAAAATAATTCCTCGAGGGCAGAACAAGGATACATCTGTATGTATACCAAATGAACTGAAGCCGTATTGTTTTTTTTATATTGTTGCGGTCAATCTTTATAAACAATTTTTCAAGCAATTATTATTACCGCAAATAAAAAGAAAAACTTTGGTATGAAGTTACCAAAAATCATTGGAAAAGGATTTCAATTGATTCCGCAAAATGAGACGCGTGTATCACATTGCATTATTAACGACATCCTGTTTGCGGGTAACTGGAGATCCCGACGGGAAATATCAGACTATTTTGCAACGCAATCCGAGATAATGGCCCAACATGTTTTATTTATTCACTCCTCCATCATTCATTTGGAAATGTTTTGTGTCTCCAGTTATATCAAGAATTTATTTGACCATTAACTAAAATTTATGTGAAACTCGGAATATTTTCAAAGTTGAATGCGATTTCTATGTGACAAAATATCAGGACAAAGTTCCTTTTCGCATAATATGATTTCTGGTTTGGGCGTGCATTGTAAACGAAATATAAACAACTCGAGAAACATGTTAAGAATAGGAAGCATTAAGTTCTCAACATTGTTGCCTTCATTCTAAAAATATATAATTTTTGAGGTGGCACGAAGTCAATGACAAGCAGAGGAGTGCTAAGTTCTGGATGGATGTCGCTGAGGAGTTCATACAATAGCACTTGATATCATGCATTTCACCGAGTACAGCCACTCAATCGTCAAACCTTTCGAGAGGAGACCGAGTGGTGCCTAAAGATAGGCAACAAGTGGGTGGGATGGATGGGGTTCGATGTCAGGAATTGGTTGGTGAAAATCAAATTCAGGTCAATATAAATCTTAATGTTATAAATTTGTCTCTAATAACCACTTGCAACAAGATAGTTCCACAATGCATTCTGGTGCATTGTGCATCCTTAATGAAACTCTGAACAAACACTTGACGTAATGAGTCGACACAAGTGCATAGTAATGAGATCGATAGTCCTATTAGGGCATTGTTGGCACCACACAGAGTGCCACTGAAAGGCGGCATCTGTTACGGGCTCAGGATAGGTACTTCCGATTAATTCCATTCAAGGACACCAATTTTCAGTTCCGTAATATAGCATGTAGTAGGTACTGTTTGCTTATGGCTTGCAGAGCACTGAACAGAAGTCACGTTTTGGGCTTAGATCCTGCATTTAATGCATCGGGAACAATACTCAAAATAATTTTAATAATGTTTGATTTAATGGTATCCGTTCGCGTGTTGTTTTAATGGCATTAATGAATCCCGCTGGTTGTTAACGCTTTGTAATTTACTGTGGTGCTGAAATTAAATATTTAAATCAAAAGATTTATCATGTCATGTCATGTATTTTAGTGAATAAATTCCGACAAGGGATACCTACATATTATATGTATAGGTATAAGAGAAGCCACATTCATTATAGCTTTAAATTCAAACGAACTTTCAACAACACCCAATGAATTTATAATACTAATACGAATCCTTTTATTGGTTCAAAAACTTTGTGCCTTCGCAACCACGAAGGTTTCGCGCGTTCTACGCTCTATTGTATATACCAGCTTTTAAAAATACCTTTTATCCTGTCAAATGAAGTTGTTCTTAACAAAGTATGAATGCTTTTACGCTGGATGTGGAAAGGATGAAGCACATTCTCTATTTGCTCGTCCACAATAGTAAGTCTGAGCTACTTTTAAAACCTTCACAAATTAACAAGTAAAAATGTAATCCTGCTCGTCCTTTTCTGGTTTTATGAACAGAAGGAACCCAAAGGAAAAAACTTATTCCCAGCTCATTAAAATGTTAAAAGAGGGGGAAAAGAACATCATAATCCTGGAGAGTTTTACTTAATGTTGACCTGCTGTAACAAAATGACGAGCAAGTGGATCCTGAGGAATCCTTGAATTAATTCGTGGATATAAACCGACAGGATAATATTAACCGAACATGGGATGTGGAAATGTGGGGACAAATTTTTAGCTTTATTTTAAGGATCTGCAAGTGAGCTGTGTTGTTGTATAGCTGTAAATCGACCAGGATGTGGACATCTGGGCAGATGATGCTGTTAAATTATATACTATGGAAGTGGTTGTATGTGGTTGTATTTTAGGTCCTTGTCCTTCATCAGAAATGTTTGCGAACGTTTTCCCGTTAACAAGGACTTCTGGAAAAATATTTATTTTGTTTTTAATAACAGTGTCCCCAAATTTTCCCAGCTGTGTCACTTTATCAGCTCTCCCCCGCGGGGGTGCAGACAAAGTTATTTATTGTGTTGATGGGAGACTTCCAACCGAAAATCTGTGTGATGGCAATCTGCGGGAGTTTTATCGAATAAGGCAAAAAGGAAAGAAAAACAATAAAAAAAAAAACAGTAAAAATGCTTATGTGAGAAAAATCAATGGAAACAAGCTAGACTTGGGGCTTAATTGATATTTCAGAAGTACCCAGCAGGGGTGTAAGCACCAACCCCATTTGAGGCGAAATAAAAGCCGTGCAAACAAGTGCACCCGGAATACCTAATGAGCTAGTCCTTGTGGGATACAAAGTTACACGATAACCCCTGTAGCTTTGTGGCCAATCTGAGCGAGAGCAGCTGAAAGGAGCCAGGAGGAGTTCATAAGCGAAATTTTTAACTTGCTTCTAATTGCAAGTCCTGCGATTCCTTGAAGTGCAAATTTTCTGGTTAGCTGTTTTCCGTTTTTAGTTTTTACAGATAACTGCATCCTCTGTTGCAATGAGAAACGCCGAACACTTGTGGCCGGTATTTTTGAACTTCTGAACTGTGAAAGGATTACATTTATTTTTAGATTGCAACCCTATATTATAAAGAAAAAATCCATTTGTCAAGGTTGGTTTTTCTTCAGCATTGATCCACAGTAATCTTGTTGGAAATTTACATAAAATAAAATACTTTAAGTACGAGAATTTTCTTCCTTGCTATGTAGTTCTTAAGCAAATTGTTATTTTTGCAGGACATAGCAACCATCTTTTTTGGATTCCTTCACGTACATGTGGGGGAGTGAATTGGACGGTCATTTCATATGCAGGACAGCATTACAAAACTTTTTATGGCAAAAAATATTTTTATAAAACATCTGCATTGGCTTGCTTAGGCATTCAAAACAGCATAAAAAGGACATAAGGACACCAGTTACATTACTTTGAATGCTTATTGTTCCGGCGATATAGAATACAAATCTTTTGTGTACATCCTCTGATTCCTTTCTAAAAACTGCACGCTATGCCGCCACTGATTCTATTTGCTTAGCATTCATGGAATTGTTTGGTTTAGTTGAGGAATTATTTATGTCGGAGTTTCTTAAAAAAATAGTCAGTAACAGAAAACAATTGTTTTTATTCCCCATAGTTGAGAAGTATTTTGCTTGAACGTATTAGACTCTTATTAACATTTTGCATGTACCTAACAAACAGTATAGAATCTCAAGGATATGATTTCCAATATGTCTATTGCAAGCTTCATATTATTTATAAGCTTAAAATTATTTAAATTTGGAGAAATTTGAGAAGAAAATGAAACAATTTCCAGTGTTTTTCACCACAATTTGTTGCGCAATTAAATTCACCTTGATAACGGCGAGCACTGATACATGGCTGCCAACTGAAGCAGCGCATAAAGTTTAGCGTGCAAAACACCCAGGAAATCACCAAAAAATTCAGCCTTGACGTTGCCCTTTCTTGATACGTAACCAAAAGAGCTATAAATCAAGGAGGTGAGCTGATATTAGGGTTGCATAATACATTCTCTGATGGAAAACTGCGGGGGGAGGGAATTAAGGGTCAGTTACAATTTCCGCCTGTTTTTTTGTGCTTGTCAAAATAACTGTGGAATGGGCGTTCTGTGAGAAATATATACACGCCGACAGGACTGCCGCGATTTATGGCTCCTTCACAAAATAGTCGCTTTGGTGAAAATCATGATACGACGAGTCACGCTAACAATAAGTAAAATTGTTCCCCAATATTAACCGGGAGAAGCGCCCGTTTAATGAGTGGTGTTCTGATTTAGCTGTAAGACGTCATATCCATAAGGAGCGTATCGAATTGCAATCAAAGTATTTTTACGATTATTCATTATCCGTAATAAATTTGCATAAGTACAAAATCGCAACGTTAAAACGGTGCTTGTGTCGGGCCAGTGACTGGATCCTTTAGCTATAATTGGCTCCCTATTGATTCAACGATTTTAGCAGAGTCTCACAAAATGTCGCAATGGATAATGAATACTATTGATTCGTCACTGAGTCTCTTGTTCATTTGTCATCATGGATGTGTTTACTTTCCTAACAAACAATATCTCAGATTGCAGGAGATCTCAAATAACTTCTAGAATTGTGGGAAATATTTTTCCTGTTTACTCTTCTAATGAAAAATCAATATAGATTTTCCTAATTCGTCCGGAGTACCGCTAGCACCTGATAGAATCAACAATTATGGGAATTTACTATTCAGAATGAAATCCTTCTGCGGATCTAATTTTAATTTATATGTAGATGAGAGTTACTGAGGAATTACATGCAGTTTTTGCTTTGATTACTTTTTAAACCTTGGAAAAACGATTTTTCTTTTAAATTTTTTTAGCTGAAGGCTCACGTTGTGACAAGGTGAATCGCTTTAAAAAATTTATTGAGGGTAATTACTCGAGGTGAATAGGACATATACCGTACCAAGAATTCCTTTAATTGGACAGGAAAATGACAGAAAAATTTCCATATTTCGGTCTCCCTTTGTGGTTGGATTGATAAATTTAGCTGTCTGAATAATATTCCTAAATGGATTTAGAAATTCTGAATTAGATTTTTTCAATCATAAATATGTAAGGACTTAAACCAAATATTTTGAAATAAATTTGTAAAGTTGTAATCCAATGTTTATAAATCATTCAAGCACTTTTACAATTAGTTAATCGTTTCCCGAGATTTACCTACATTAACATATTCATTGAAATGAATTATGGAAAATATAAACTGTAACTTCAATTACATAAGAGCATCCTTGGATACCCAAACGGTATGACGTAAGCTAAATGAAAATTTTATCAAACATTAAAATATGTATTCAAGAGTCATGCTCATGGTGCGTCTCATTACATGAATAGCCGCATAATTAATCTGGAATTCATTTTAATTTCCCAAGAAATCCCGAGCGTAATCTGAAGGGAGGCTTGCTAATGCCAGGAGACTAATTACGCGTCAACCTATATCCATCAATCCGTCGTCGTCCTCGTCAGATGTGTTGGATGCTTTCCTCGGATGGCATAGTTTCAGTGTAAGAGGAAATCCGTTACTGTTGAAACCTAGTTCAGTGAAATTGCAATCAATCTGCGTAAAATCAAACTCCTGTGCCAGGTAGCATTAATTGGGGTGGTGGTTGAACGTTAGTCACGCCATAGAACAAATTCACAACATCGCTTGCAGCAGGTTCAAAATTGCTGGGGTCAACTAACAGCTTCAGCCCGAATCGCTTTCGAAATTCTGCTGCTGTCGGCTAATAATTCTGCAAATGAGTTTAAATGAGGCCTGAGCCCAGTCAATCCTCTCGACTGCCTACCAACACAACCCCTGACCCCCGGAGGCGGGAGGCCTATGGTATCCTTTGCCTGGAGCCGGGTTCCTGATGGTGACAGCAAAACTCGATGAGTTTCACTATAGGTTACGGGGGCCGGAAGAAGGAGGCGGGAAGTCATTGTCTTCATAGCTAGCGGTTAATGAAACTCGTAATTCGATTATGCAATTATTGTTGGTCCCCTCGTGGGTGTTAAAATCTAATTACAGGAGGGTAGGAGTGAAACATTTTAACTAACATTGCTTTTGTGAGGTAGAGTTGCGAACGTCAGGTTATTGTTTAGTAATCGGAAAGGTTGGAGTTGGCAGGATATGCATGGGGAAATACTCGGAGGACATTGAAAGCACGCTCATGAAGGAGCATTGACGTAAATCTGAAATGTCATGTTTTGTAAACAACCTGCTCATGTCCTGAGATGATTCCCAAAGGGATGTTGAAATAGGAAACGAGATCTGGGCCGAACAAAGCAAATGTTATCCAGAAAGGATTACTCAAATCATCACCATTGCTGCTGACGAAGGTTGTTACAGTGAATCCAGAGCATTGATGGTCATAAATTTACATTTAGGTACATCGGAAAAGTAGGACACAAATAGTAGTCGTTGAGGTAAAACATCCGTAATAAGAACGTAAAGAGGCCACTAAAGTTGGAAGATTCCTTAAAAGTACAATCACCTTCGCTTCTTTTTTTGCCTGAACGAAATGGTGTCTGGTGCTAAAATAGACTTAAGTCTAAAAAGAAAAACAACCAAAGGAATAAGCAAATAATTTTTTTCCTTCTTTCAATATACTGTTGCTTGGAAACGAAAAGATCCTGGCGCCCTTAGAGAAGCCGTGATGAGCATTTCAGTCGTCCTTCTTGTAGGTCAGGACTCGGGATTCTCACAGCTTTTAGTTCTCTAATCAATATTTGAGATATTTTTACCCCGTATCCAGGAGTCGCAGGACATTGTGAAAGATGCCATCGTTGGCACATTTCAGTTGAGTAAATAACTATTTCTGTAAAAATGTTTGAATACACGTGTTACTTAACAAGGATATTATGTTAAACAATATATACACTAATTATATTTTATCATTTATTCAGTTTTTATGTTTAACGTGCTTTTACTTGAACATAAAGTCCTTTCACAGTCAAGTTCAAACAGGATTTCTCATACTAACTTCCATATCCTTTATATTCAAAAATAAAATTTCTAATTTCAAAATCTCTCTTTTTTTATAAAACTTCAGTTTCATTTTGTATAATTTCTCTTTTGAATACCGTTCAGAAAATTGAAAATGAGGTTATGTAAAATTATGGAAAGCAAAGTGTAAACCTTGACTGCACCTCATTTAGAATCAGACAAAAACTATGTTCGTTTCCTTTAACGGAAAAAGTGTCGGAAATCCTAGAATCCTTAAAACGCTCCATAAATCAGGCTATATGTAGAAGAAACATCTCCTGTACCTTTATCAAAATTCGTACCTCGGAAAATAGGGATCCACCATAAAAGGAAATATTCCAATGATTAAAATCAGCTCAACTGGAAAACTAGATTCTTGTGGGAAACAAAGAAATTGCCTTGCAAAATTGCTCCTGCTGCGATGTAAGAAGCCAACTCCTGGAGGAGGTGGTGGAACAGATGCGGTCTTCCTTGTACCACTTCCGGTGGCTCTGCCGAGAGGAACTTGTGCAACAGTAGGCGCTCGTTTCGGTTTATAGATTCCATTCGTTACAAAACTGCTTCACTTTTATAGCACAACGGGAAAAATCCTTAATGGAAGCTTATTGAGCGTGAGAAGTTAATTTTACAATACGTCGTGGGTGGAGGTAATGACCTCGTAAATTCATTCCTTGCGGTTCGTTTGATCGTTGTGAAATACTGTTTTCTTATCGCTCTTTTGTCCTGCACTGCACTAATGGAGAATTCTTCGATGGCGCTTGTAATAAACAAAGTGGGAGTAGCAAACACCTTTAATTGCAACCTGTCTTAATTGTAGAAACACCGTAATACATCGATGGTTTTTTTGATTACGACCGACTTTATTAGGATTTTTATTTTGTCGTTGTAATAAACGAGCATGTCACATAAAGGTGATTTCAAAGTTCACGTTTATTGCCCGGCATCGCCATTTGTTCTTATACTTTTAGTGCTTCATTGATTGGGCATTGTTCTTTTATTTCCTTTGAGGAAATCCAAATAAGAAGCACTATTAAAAAAACCATGTACTGTACTGTACTAAGTTTCTTGAAGACAATAAGATATTTCAATTGATATATCTCTATAATCTAAGCGTCTTTCTTTAAGAATCCATTTTCAATATTTTGCGATTGAAAAAACAAACATATGCCAAACACAGCTCCAATATTTTTAAAAGGAAAATTCGCTGGGTTTTTGCACAAACAAATCTTTAGAGGAAAAACGAATCGAAAGGAAACAGTCGATGTGAAACTCTTTCCTCCGATAAATTTAATTTGATTCCTCGAAAACCTCATTTGAAAAAGGATATGCTTTTACCGAACCATCACAACAAAATTCTAAAAAGCCATTTACCAACTCCTGATACCTGATATAGATAGTCCTCCTCCATGCCATTTAACTTGGCGCATGAGGCTGACTGGATTTTATGTTTCTTGAATCGTGAGACACTTATGTAACAGAAAAATTTAAATTCTTCCAGTTACTATATAATGTGTCTTACATGATATATTCCCAAATGCACATTACGCTTGAAAGAAGTATGAATGGTTCATAAAAATATGTGTATCTACTTGCACAAGGATAGAGAAAGAAGAATTGAAGAAAAGATGGATTTCCGCGGAAAAAGAAATTGCAAGCAGATTATCCTGTTTCAACGATAGTGACTCTGGGGAATGTGAAACCGCATAAAGAACATTTATAAACACATAAGAATGGTTTCACTGAAGCCATTGTTGGCATTCCAGAGTAATCCACTTGAAATACACTCAGAGTCCTTTCGTTTCGTTAAGCTCACTGGTGGAATTTCGTGTCCTCTGGAGCAAGGAACATGGCGAGCAACGAAATGCTAATATAGGTGTTTACCAGACGTATGGTAATGAAGATAAGAATTATTGGCCCGCAGTGCACTAGACAAGTTCCTTGAAAGGAGTTGCCAGTTCTCATATTTTTTCCCAACGGAAGACAGTATCCCGCCGAGATTTCAAAATCTTAGTTTACAAATGAAAAGGAAATACAGAACCAAAGGTTTTGTTACTGGAATAAATTCAAAGGATGGTTTGAAGTAATTTTTATTACAACTATCGTAGTTCAACATTCAATCTTAACACTGTACACTATCCTTAGTTCTATCTAAATTTCACAACAAAACAATCAACAACTGCTTATAACTACTTAAAATAGTAGTAATAATAATCTCTGATGAGCCTACTTGCTATTGCATAAAGTTGCTAGAGTTCTACATCATCGATTGCAAATTAAACGTAATTCTTCCCTCACAAAAGGAATTCGGATAAGAATAATACTCAGTTCGCAAAAAAATATCCCTGAAGGACACAAAGCAGCACCTTACGTAACTGGTGAAATATTCCTTCCGAAGGGTGCTTCCTCATTCGTTTCCAAATAAAATTTCCCGCGCAATCTACAGATAAATAAAGATAAACATTATTACATGCATTATTAATAAAAACAATAAATTTAGTTCTCAAAGTTATGAAAATGTAATTGAACTATATTGAGCAATCAAAGCCTTTGTGCAGTGATGAACACAAAGTGATTAAGGATATAATCGCAATTCCATCAGCCAATAAAGGTGCTCCCACATGCTTACCTGAAGTCCGCCGCAATTCCCATATATGCCTTAATACCTGTCTGACATGACAATCCTTGGAAGTTCTCCGACTCCTCGCACCGGCTGGCAAGGAAGGCTCTCGGCCACTTGAGGGACTCGAGGAAATATTGCCAGGCTCTCTGGTGACTACATCCAACTGTAAAAACAACAAAAAATAAACAAATGTTTCGATACAAGTTGAATGTAGTTTACTTATGACACCCAGCCAACGGTTGTTTGCGATTTCCTGTCGAGCACATCCTGGCTGTAACGCAGTTCCCCCATTCGGATAGAAGTCGGCATGGCCGAGCGGGTGAGGATTGCCAAAAAGTCCTCCATCCGAATGAATAACATCAACGAACTTGGCATCGGCAGAACTCAAACGACGATGGGAACTTGAGTCACCGAATAGAGGAAACGCAGGATCCAATCCTTTTCAACCGGAAAAAAATTTAGGTAATAAAATATTTTTCATGTAAGGAAATGGAACATTAGGACATACTTAGTCCTGAGCTTTGTAAGCAAATACGTCTTAATATTAACCACGTGCTTTCATTTTAGAAATCCTTTTATTGTAGTGTCTCCAGGCAAATTAGATTAATTTTCCCACATTACTCTGTCCTTCATTAACTGGCGTTGTATGAAAACTTGACAAGGATATATTACAATTGGGACGTGGTAATTTGTCACACACAAATAAAGCAAGTGATAAAAATAAATTGTACTTGGAGAATATCATTGGTTACAAATAGTAATCCAGATTGTTGTAACGTGTTTCACGTGTTAATTGGTAATTACATTCCGGCGTGTACACTAAAACTATTGCACGAAGAGTTGTCCTTAATTTGAGGCACTCTTATTCTTATATGGACATTCCTTTATGGGAAACACAAATAGGTATTTCAAAATAGTGTTTACTATTTGCAAAATGAAGACATAGAAAACCATATTCCTATTTGTTCAATGAAGCTGATGGCAAATTACTTATTCTGTAATTAGCGAAATTTGAAAGTAATTTGCGTTTCGCCTTTTCAATTTGTTTCAATACCCCGATATTATTCTTTTGACGATTCAACAATTTGAAGCAGTTATTGTTGTTAACAACAAAATTGGCTTATTACTCTCTTTAAGCAAACCGGACGAACGAATATTTTGCTCGAATATTTTTACAAACACCGCCATAATTGGCATCCACTTTTCTAGAAAATTCAAAAGTGAAACTAATTTTGCAATTACCTCAATGATTGAGAGCGATTCGATGATTGTTTGTTACTAAATTATCGTTTGACAATCGCGTTAATTTCAGTTAATTTATGTCAATTAACGAGCATTACAAATTGATTAAATAAATTGATTCAACTGTCTCATCAGTCAAGCAATGGCGAAATGGAAACTCTGGAATTGGACCAAATCAAAATTTCCGAAATTCATGTACCTGTAATTCGTGGCAATTTGATTCCCCATTCCTGCAATTGCTGTCCAGCGAATCCTGCCGCCTCAGCACCCAAACTAAATCCGATGACGTGAATTCGCTCGACCGGAAATCCTGCATTAATCAGAAATCGAAGGAACCTTGCCACATATCGAGAAGCCTTGGGCATGTTCTCCACAGTTTGGGTGTACCAAGGTAGCGCCGTCAACGAGCTCCAGTCGACCAGGATGACGTTGTAATTTCCGGTTCGCAGGAACGCTAAAATGTGCTCCATCGTCAAAAATTATAGGCATTTAAAAGAAGGAGTTTAGTAAATATAACGGAATTTTGGAAGCTTAAATGCTTAAATTGAGTTTGAGAAAGGTGAATAAAAGGTTAATTATAGCATGACGGAAATCAAGATCGATTCTAAATACTTACCATCACGTACTTCCTGGCTGCTCTGTCCCTCACCCCCGGGCACCAACTCGGAAAACCCATGTAGAAACAGGACCAAGGGTTCTGACATATTGAAATTGCTGTTCCGCAATCCAGTCGTGTCTGTCATGTAAAGAATATCTGCTTTCGAAGGATTGCTCCTGGTAAAAATTACAAAAGTGAAATCTATTGATCAGGGGGGTGATAAGAATTCTACCGAGTGTATAGGAGGAACCGAATGTCCCGCACCTCCCGCAGTTGACAGCAATTGGTACAAGTTCCCCGGGGCGCCGGACTGAAGACCAAGGGTGATCCGGCTGAAAGGAAAAGTTTGATTAGTTTAGTCTCGACAGGAACTCCATGTATAGATGGGCTAATTTACTCTATGTTTCCGCTTGGGTCAACGTGACTGCTAAGTGTAACTTGGCTCGCACAAAGTGCTCGTAAAGTAGTCGTAATCACGTCGAAGGGTTTCTATTTATTCCCACAGCCGAGGTTTGTCTAAAGTGCTTGAACTTGGTGGGGTGCTTCGACTTGTAAGTTATTGTTATTGGATGTTATTGAAGGACGAAATCGAAACAAGAAAAATTTTCCCCTTTTTATAGCAAACGGAAGTTTAACCAATGAAAAACAAAACGAATATTTTAAGAAAAGCAATGAAGCATTTTGTTTTCTTTTTAGAAAGCTTTTACTTTTAGAAAGTAAAAATCAACTAATTTTGAATTGTTTGATGAATTGAAAAAATTAAATTAGGGAAACCAATTGAAGAATTCAAACACGAAATAATATCAACTCAAAGAAATTTGAACAAACTACTTTTATAAGATTATCCTTAAAGACAACTGAAATTTCTAGTCATTTTGCACGTCCAATGAATTTGCCAAGTGCATTTACGTATAATGTGCATTTTCCGAGCCAATTCACATCGAAGGAAAAACTCAATTCCAAAAGTGATTTTTCCCATCAGAACGAATTTCATTTCACAGTTTATGATAGTTTTAACGGACCCAGATATTTTTTGTTTTATGATTTTGAAATGTAGAGCTTAAAAAGGCCGTTTTAGTTAGTTCCTCAGCATAAGATAAACATGTAGTTCAAGGCATTTTTGACAATGTTTTTTATCAGGAAATTAAGGTCAAGTTGCGGCATTGTTTCGGTCACATCTGACAAATTATAAGTATGCCTTGCGATTTCTTTTGCATATCCATTACAACGATTTACACACTGCAGTTGTTCCACACTCCACAGTCAAGGCGAACAGACGCATTTACTTAAAACAACCAACTTTTCAATGTCTTCAGTAAGTTGCATTCGTCTGCATTATCGACAACACTCTGATCCTTGAAATCGAATTGTCCATTCAAATTAGCACCACTACTGTTGTGGTTCTGTGCATCCTGTTTTGTTTGTCTGCAATTGAATTTTCTTTCGTCTTTTACTTGCCAATTAAAATTCTGAGATTTGTTGCTGACCTTTACATGATAATTTTGTTTTGTTCGGCTGCCATTGACCATGACAGTTGCATAATTCCTGCCGGTCTTATTGACCTTATTAACTATTTTCAACCTGCTGCACAGTTTTTTGTGTTCACTATTCGACTTGAACTGGACATAACGACGCCTAAAATTGCTCTAGAACTGTCACAGGTTTTTTGCGGTGAAAAAATGAATTTACAAAGCTTGTAATGGCGGACCTTGCAGCGTCGCGTGCCGGAGATATTCGGTAAATCCACACACCGGCTGACCACGAAACGAATAAATTAATTTCATCTGCCCTCCATGTGCAAAGCTTTGCTTTACAGATATTAAAACATTATTTAATTTTCCATTTGCATAATCATTCGGACAGAGCAAATCATGTACCTGGCTTAATTAACGAGGACAGTTTCATTCGGATAATATGAAATGGATTTACTTACATAGTTACAAAGCCTATTTAAACAAATAGAGCTTACACCGAGACATTTTGCTATTTTGCTCTTTACAGTTATTCCAAATAGTTGAAAAGTTCTTTAAAAAATCTTATAAAAACCCTATTTTCTGTTTTGTGTTAGAACGAAAATATGTCCTGATTTTCGTTACGTACATATTTTATGCAACTCTGGCTGGAAAGTGAATGTTTCAAAAGCTGACCTAGGAAAGTTGTAAATACTTGATTGCCCCAGTATTTTTTTCTTATTGTTTACAGTAAAAGTCAATAATGTCTGAGAGCGCGATTATTCCACTAAAACATCAATAAATGTGGAGTGAAGAGATTGTTTTGTGTTTGTGGCTCCGTATCCAGCACTTGATTCCCTGCAAAACAGATCTCCAGCCTTGAACTAATATTTACAGAATATTGAATGGAATAAAAAAACCCACAAACTTAAAAGTTTTGCGTTCCCGTTGTCCGCACAGTTCACTAAAACTGCGTCGAAGGTTGTCGAATATGGTTAATATTTTGCACAAATATATCTTCTGCGGCTCATTAATTTCGTCGCGGCGCGGTCCACCTGAGGACAGCTGAGGAAACGCCGGTCTTACATCACATTATCACAAATAATTTGCAATGCATGATTGCGGCGGGAGCAACTAATTTTAATCAATAGAAATTACATTAATTTGCCCCTCCATCCGCTGGAAATTTGGGCGGGTGAACAACATCAACCATATAGTAATCTGCTCAACCTTGTGTTTTCTCGCACCTTATAAAAATAAATATGTACTGATTTTGTAACGTCCACAGCAATCGGATCGCAAAACAACTGTGCAAACGTTTAAATGAATCTGCAAACACACGCGGAACTCGCGGCACAGGAAGCTCGTAATTGTTGGGCATTTTTTTTACCATATTGTCAAAGGATCCATTTACACCCTTAATTGGGCTTGAAAATTTGCGCAAAATTCAAGTTTGAGAATTTTGTGTTTTATCTTTTTGAAACCATTGCAATGTCTTTAGGGAAATAGAATGGAAATAATCCAGATTTAATGTCCTGAAGGGAATCGCTTAAAGTAAGTAATAGGTCGAGGCTCATTTCAACTGTGTGGAGCTTTTGGTCTTTTGATATCACTTTAAATCTTATCAGTTTCATAACGAGCAGCATTTCAGTTCTAAATGGATCCTTGTATAAATTTTAAGGGTTTGAGCGTCTCGCAAATTAAATTTGAATTTTAAGTAAATTTGTATCGCAAAAAAAAACAAGAACATCAACATTTGACATACATTTTTTTAAATGTACTCCACGAATTTTTTTATCAAAAGAAAATGGTTACAGAAGTTTGAAACAAATAACGGAACACTAACTCACTAAAATACAACGTAAAGATGCCGCACAATGTTGAAGTCGCTGGCAGCACCATTTCGACGGTTTTCACTGATGCAAAAAATCACAAATGATCCTCACAAAATCAGGTGCACAACTGCATCGGCTGGATCGATCCATCTATCTTTCCACAATCGACGGCGAACGAATCTCTTGGACAATGCGCTCGAGCTGGACCAACATTCAGCGTCAACCAACAGTGGCGCGTTTCACCTGTCGTCCGGGCTCCGGTGACGCGTTCGCTTCTGAGCACGAATTGCGCGAAACTGTGCGCGATCTGTGGACGCAGTGCGGATTGCCTCGCGGAATATAAGTGAAGATTGACGAAGCTCAATTTGGAATGTTTTTCGCGTCCGGCGCGGCCCAAAAAATGGACAAAAGAAGGGTTTCCGATTGCTGATTCGCTTTGTCTTACCGCCAACGCACAATGGACGTGACATAAATGATTGCTGACTTCTTTTTCCGCGGGTGAGTTTAAGAATGATCTCAAGGCCACGATCAGGTTTTTTACGTACAACAAAGAACTGTAGTTGCTCTTAAATTGAGGAAGGTCGCGCTTCGAGCCGGTAGTAAAAGGAAGCACTCTTGCCACCGGAATACGAATTTATTGGATTTTGGTTTTTTTTATTTGCTAATCGAAGGCAACACATTCATTTTTTTCGCTATTATTCATTATAATAATCACTTCACTGTTTTTTGGTAAGATAATTTTTACATATCGATTTTAATTGCAATTTACATTTACATATGAAGTTGAAAAGTAATTACCAATTTTTTTCCATTTAAACTTTTAATAATAAAAAAAAACATCACTTTTTGAAATATTTTTCACCAGTATTTGCGATGTGAAAACAGCTCCAAACTATTGTTGTCAACTGAAAATGGATTCTAAAGTCTTAAACTGTCCAGGATGAAATTTATTTCCAAAGAATTATTCTTTGTGTTTGCACAAATAAAAGGACTCAAAAAAGGGTTTTGAAAACAACAGTGGCGAGAAGGTTGTTTATTAATTCTGACTCATTCTGAATAAAAAATCGTTTGAGGAAGTCCGCCTCGAAAAGTTGTAATCCAGTGGCGAGCGTGTAACCCACTCAAAGGCCATCGTCAGCTTTCATACTAATGAAGCGGATTCTGCCCGCTGAATAATTGAAATTCAATCGAAGTTTTCATAAAGACGACTTTGTTTCACAATTTTGTTTTTTTCCTACTTCAGTTTTTGATGCCTTTACTAAATTCATCACGATTCATCCTTGGGACCGTGAAACTATCAGAGAAAACTTCTACCCTAAAATGCGATTTGTTATTTTATTTGCATCCAGCAGCAATGAGAATAAATTCGTAATTGAAAATTACAATTATCTGGAAGCGCGTTTAACTCACCGGAACTCATTGACTAAAGTTGAAATGTTGAAATCAAATTGATTTTTTAAATTTTTACGACGATTTTTAGATGTACATTTAGCGGAAAACAAATGTTTTGATTTCAACATCTGAAAACATGAAATACGGCAGTAAAAATGCCGCCTCACGAAAGCTGAGGGAATTTCTGACTAATATTCTTAAAAATTCTTCCGTTGTAAAGGTTAATGGCAATGACTTTTTGTTGCATATTTCCAATTTCGGTTGGATAAAATGCCTTGAATATTACCAAAGCATGAAGCATAGAAATCTAATTTCATAAACCGTTTCTCCGAGCTTCAATTATCCGTAATTTGAATGTCAAGTGCGGTGATGTAGGAAAATATTTCGGTGGTAGGTAAAGGTCATTGAATTTGTTATTAAATCCTCTCATTTTGTTTTAAACATTTATGTTGATTAAACTGATTAATTGATTGTGGATGTTTTAAATTTCGGTACCTACATGAATCGTGAGCTTAAATGTTTAATCAAAATTACGGTATTCATAAGTTACTTAACTTTATCTCTTATCACATACAAAAATATGTGTTGCTGTTTGAAAACTAACTTCAAAGATATATCAAAACATTTCTAAAAATAATTTATTTTGTGCATCCGTGTTTTGATCACTTATAGCAATTTTTTAACATCCGTCACTGACATATTTTTCACCAAACTTCAATTAAGATTTTAAAAAAATGTACAATTAAAATAAAGAGGTCAAAATGAAGCTCGCTTTCGGATCCAGCATGTACCAAAAAAGGAATCATTCTGACTGCAATTAAAAATTGAAAACAGTACAAAACACGCCTAAAACTACCTGCGATATAAATGCAGATTGCATGAATGAATTTTATTGTTCCTTTGTTGCTAGTACGAATTGGAGAATAGTTCTTATTTAGCCTTTCCTGTACACGAAAGTTTCTGCCATTGCAACAGTGCTTGTTATCTTTGTTAGTGAATGCAGAAAAATTGAAAGACTCCTGAATTTGCATCATTCATGATTGCTGTTCATGTGATGGATTCACAATACAATAATTGACTTTAAATGTGGCGAATGAAAAAGGGAATTTTTGAAATACCGTAATATGTGATATGAAGAGGAAAAATGTGGGCCAAAATTCTACATGAATATTTTCAAAGCAGCGTTGCAATAAAGTTGCAATGTTCAGTCATGCAGTTTGAAAATAACTGACCAAATTAAATACAAGAAGATACAGAAATCTGTTCAAATCGTTAAAAAAATTCTTTCAAATAATTTCATAACTTCACTAGAAAAACCCCGCATCAGTTAGAGAATAATTTCAGGCGTTTTTAAAGTTTATTTTATTTCTAAAACGCCTGCAAGTCAACAATTTAGGCTATTTTAAATAACATACATTTTCATAAACAAACAAATAGTTTTGCAGCAGAGCACCTTAGATAGAACGAACAGTAGTAGAGCGACCTCCATTGGAGAGCACGAAAGTACTGGGCGTTCGATGGCGCCAAGATCATGTTCAGTAGATCAGAAATTCTGCTGAATTCTAGCCGATCTTCTTTTGTAACCTAACCGTTCTTTCTGTGAAATCGCGCATTGTTTTAATTAATGAAATTGTCGTCCGATTTAGCTTAAGATTCCACTTCTGTACAGTTGGCTGATATGCCTCTTATATATGTTCATACATTGTATATTATAATTATGTTACATTATAATTACAAATTTCAATTACCTACTCATACTATTGCTACTATATATTTGTACAAACAATGCATTTTATTTTTGTGCAATTCCCAGGATAAACTCTTAAGCAAGTTGGAAGAGAGCGAGCCTGAACCACCTACGTCCCAGGAAGACGAGTGCGTGATCTGCATAAATGCCCGCGCCACAATGCAAACCTCCCCTTGTGGGCATCGAGTGGTGTGCCGTCGATGCTTTGTCAAAACGATACAGACTGCCGTAGCCCAAAGACTTTTGCCACTGCGATGTGTTATATGTCGAGCCAGGGTGAATAGGTTGACCTCTACTTCGGGCAGTTGGAGGCTGCAGGAATCAGCGAGCAGCTACTCGATGGGGGCTCACAGCTGGTCCGCCGGAGTTCCCCAGTCTGCCAGCTCTTATTCTGTCGGTGATCACGCTCATCATCATCACGGCCACCACCACAGGGTATCCCAGTCGGCCAGTCTTTATTCCATGAGTTCGCGATCTTCTTCACTGTCCAGCACATCTAATGCAACGAGCTGTTCAAACACATCTTCTACATCAAGTGGGGCCGAGTCGTCATCTGGATCATCGACAAGCAGTTCATTGCATCACTCCCATCATGTTTTGAATAATCAACACCACCTCCACCATCATGCGACTTGTCCAAGTGGCTGCTTGGGAGCAATACCCCGAAAGCCGAGCAACCCAAACCCCCTGAATACGTATCCTGGAAGGCGGTATACCAAGGGCAGAATAGCCGACCTTCAAAATAGACTGCCTCCCATCAAGGAGTTCAGAAGCCCTGCTAAAGTTGCAGCCCCATCTCCTGTTCATATCAACAATCCACGTTTTCGGTAGACAACTTAATGATTTTTAGACGTAACGGAAAGATACCACTGAATGTTTATTTATTTCCTTTTTCAGGTTTGCTTCGTACACGAAATCGCAAAGCCCTCACGAGATCGTGCCTCTGCTTAAGGATCCATCACCGTCACGAGTTTCCCATTCGAATTCGCAGGCCCCGAAATCATCCTCTAAACTTGGAATGACATCCAAAGTTAGTCCGATATCGACCAAAACCCCAATCAAAAAAAATGGATTAACTTCGCCCAGCTCCAAACAAGAACCGATTCCTCCAAGTTCTTCCAAAAACTTCTCACTAATTAGCTCTAAACATAGTAGTAACAACGTTAGCACTAGTAACTCATCTTCCCGTAATATTCACCAGGATGAAAAGTCTGACAATAAAAAGAACGAGAGTATGGAGAAAAAGAAGAAGGAAGACAAACTTAAGTTGAAGGCCGAAAAAGAAGCGCGAAAGGTAATTGATTAGTAATTATTATATCGTCCGATGTTCCCTTGATATTGTTTATTGAGTTTGTCTTGCAATTTCAGGAAGAGAAACGTCTAGCCAAGGAAGAAGAACGCCTTGCAAAAATCTTCGCCAAAGAGGAAAAGAAAAAAGGCAAACGAGAGGCGAAGGAAATGCTCCTAGCCAATGATGGCAATAAAAAGTAAAAGGATAAATCGACGATCGAGCTGTGCTAGATGAATAAGGAAAAATTCTCAGAAATGCCAATTTTTTATAACTTTTCGAAAAAGAAAGAAAACAAGAAATTAAGAATAATTTTTCATATTCGTAGAAAATATCATCTCGGGCCTCATTTTATATTTTTTTACCTGTGTTCCGTAGAGAGATCCAAGGATTGTGATTAATTTTAAGTACCTAACTAATTAAATAGTCAAGTCAAATTGTCGATTTTAAGAGCTTCGATTTCCCCTTACCCTTCCGTTTCTTGAAACTATTTTTATGTGAGAAATTGAGAATTATTTTTTGTTTCGACAACTTCAAAGGGAAATTGTTTATTATGTACCTATTATTATTATTAAATTATTATTGCGCATGGCTTTTATTTTGAAATACTAGATACAAATCTTCAAGATAGCAATATGTATTCCCTGTAAATACAAAGTCTAGAATAAGGCATTAAGGGATTTTATCAAGGTTGAACAATTGAACACTAACAATTTCGGTTTTAATTGTTATAATTAAATTAGAACATAATAGCGTTAATGAAATAGCCATGATACAGTTTTGAAACTATAAGTATTAATTAAAGCAATTGTCTCTTTCTAAGGACTCTTCTATAACTTTGCCTACTTTTATTGTATTTTTATTCAAGTATTTTAAATAGTTTAGGAAAATCTTTGGTAAGTACAATATTTATATCCACTAACAGCAATAATTGTTTACACCATTATTTAAATGTTTCGTTCTCGTTCTTAATGACAAAACTGTTTTGAAAATGCTCAGTTATAATAAAATCTTTGTGAATGATAAATGGGTAAATGAATATTATTAATGTTAACAAAATTTCATTTAATGCATTAAATTTAAATTGATTCTTTCGTAAAAGTACACAATAAATAGTCAATTAATAGATTTAATTAAATTTCCATCAGTTTTAAACATTTTTGCTAAAATTTTCTACTTTTTATGTATGTATTTCGTTGAGTAACAATCAGATATTATTCCAAGAAATACGGTATTTGTAAAAGTAATGTAATATCACTGTTTTCATGAAAACAGTTAAATTGTAGTTAAAACAAATGTGTAAATAATTAAATGTTGATGTTGTGCATTTCACTTAAACAATACTGCTGTATAATTTTCATTTGATTTTCCTATTTTGATATTTTGTTATTATCAAAAAACAAGAAATTATTGCATTGCTTTATACGCTAATAATATTGCATTAACAATAAAGTTATATTTAAATTGTTTATAATTTTGATTCACTTTCATTAATTTCATGATATAATTTTATAAAAAATGTAATTCAATGAATCTACAATTAATGTGAAACTAAAGCGAGAATGTTAAAAACAAATTCTAAAATATAGAGGAACTTAGCCTAATATAATGCAAATATACTGTTTAAACAAAATTAATTAAGTGAAACGTTTCCCAAAAATCATGCAATTTGGTTATCATAATAAAAAAGCAATTCAAGATTGTATTCGGTTTCTGATTTCGTTGAAGAGTGCATCAGCTTCAATAATAATTATAAACAATTGAAGCAATGTGGAACATAATAATATTAAAATGTTCTAATTGAAATTCTTATACATATTAAAATTTAGAGACTGGGAACATGTTGAAGTAATTCAATTGTTTACTATTATGTATAGATTGAAAATTGTTAACGAGTTTGAGAAATAGATTTAATATATTTAGAACCAAGGTCATTATTTAGTGATTAGAAAAACTCGAATTATATATTTATTGAAAATGAAGTTATAAAAAATAAAACAATTCTTGAATATTCTGTTTCAATTGATTATTTATTATTTTATTTATTAAGATAGTACAAATCATTATCTGAAATTATCAATTTTGGATAAGGAGTCTCTTGGAAGGATGCAAGTATGGAGTTAACGAAAAAGTTCATGCTCCCACTGCCTTCAAGCAATTGTTCAATTTTGTAACGTAGGACACGTTCAGATCCCCGGATGAACATCCATATCCTCCCAGCTTGTGGATAGCGGCGTGGTCGTAGCAGTTAACGGATCCATCTCCGTTGCAATCCTGTCCGAATTTTTCCATGTAGGCTTGTACTGCGCGAGCGGCGCAGTAGGGCTCATTAACACAGTTAGTGTATGCTAAATATAAATAAAAGTTTCATTTATTACATAAACATTTATTTGTTTGTTCTAAACAAAAAGTACTAGCAGAGAATTACTTGAAATTCTCTGCCGTTAGGATTCGAACCCGCGATCTCCTGTTTACGGTGCATTGCCACAAAATTTTTAAATAATTAATTAATGATGTCTTTTTAACACAATTATTTTGGTTATCACATATGCCATAAAATTTTCAATTTATTCAAGAGAAAACTAACCTGTTTGGGAAGCTGGATCTTCACCGTTGTTTGTCGGTTTTCCCGCATCTGCCCAATACGCCCAAGAGATTCTGAACAGACCACAAAATTCACCATTACAGGTTTGTGTTTTGTTACAGCCGCTAATTGCTTCGCAAATGCATCCTAAGCACACCTCAGTAACAGGGCCAGGATTACTTTTGGCATTTGAATTGGCTGAAAAAATCAAAATTTTAGAGAAAAATAAAATAAAATAAATTCCCGTGCCGGGAAACGAACCCAGGCCGACTAGGTGAGAGTCAGGTAGCCCCACACGGGACCATATTAATTACAACAACACTAAAGAAATACCTAATCTTTTTAATTATTATAAAATACATTTTATTAATCCCTCTTCAAAACAATTAAACATTTAAAATCCTTAAAAACACATTGACGACTTAATCACGCAAATATTTCCTACGAAAATCATCTCTAAATTTCTATTCACCATTATTTATAATGGTAATATTATTATTGATGTTCACCTGGAATTAGGATCTTTGATTTTGCCTCCTATTCAAAAAAAGGCTCCAACGAAAATTAAAAGAAAAGTAAATCAAACTTCATAAACTTGAGACGGAATTTCCAGATGAGACGAACGAAAGAGCAACCTCAGTTTATTAGTTTTATAAAATTTATGTATTTCTGTAGACATAGATTATATCAAATTGAGACGATCAATGCAAAACAAGGGGTGAGGCTAATTCAGCTAAAAATAGGCAATGATTGTATAATTGCCGGAGCAGGTCGCGTCGCCGTGATCTGCTTGATGCTTTTGTTAGTGCAAAATTCTGAGATTGCCAATGATGATATCGCATTAAAAGCTGAACAATTTCTCGGAATTCTGTTTAATCGATGACTATAAATTTGCGATTTCTCCAAGAATTATTGAAAATGATACTCTACATCCCGGGAGTGTTGAGGTACTTGATTAGTATCCTCGTCGAGAATCCTAGAACTAGCCGCTGAAATTGTTTCTTCATCTTGCCAGTTTTAATGAACTTGAAAAACCACTCGCTCTGCTGTGGTCTGGAACGACATTGAACTTGTCTTATTCTCAATGAACAGATGTTGCCCGAGGGCCAGTAACGATTTACAAACCAAAAAGATACATTAAGATATCATTTTATTATCTCCGATGTCACTAGAAATATCTGCATTTCAAAATGGCTGCTTGAAGAGATCACGCCAAGGTTATCATCGACTACGCAGGAGTGCATTGAACACCATTCAGGAATCCTGCTACCTATTTGTTACAGACAATGCGACTAACAATGCATTATTGTTTATAATTATTCTTGTATAATGACAATACTTCACAGAAGCTCTTGAATTCCAGTTTCAACTTTGTTAGTGATTAACGTGGGTCGTGGGTGCAATTCATATCGAGAAATCTTCCATTGGAAAGAAAGGCAAACGTGTTTTGGAAGTTAATTAATCTTTATGGATACTGAATTTGAATTGGGACTTGGGAGCCAAGTTTAATTCGTCACAAGTCTCCAGAGTTTGTCTTCACCGAATTTTGGTTCTGAACAGGAATGTATAGATGCAATCAATGCGAAAAAAAATAGTTTAAACAAACTGTTGTGCCCGCCGGGGTCCTTGGCCACGTAACGACGCCACTTTCTGCAGTGTTAAGGTCACAGAGTTGATGCTCGTTGGGACACGAAACAGTAACAATGAAATAATCGTAGAATTTGACTTTGAATAATCGTAAATCAATGGTGGAATAATTTTATTGCTCTCCCCATAAATATAAATTTAACTTTAAAAATGTATAAACAAAATATCCGCGTTATTTTTACATTCTCCGCTGATTCATTTTATCCATCGGAAACTTTGTTTCATTGTTACAGACCATAACAGAGTTTTAATTAACATTCTGCTGACGCTAATTAACTATAATTATGCGGAAAAACTGTAAAAGAATTAATCATTGGAAGATAATTGTTACTTCTTTAACGATTGCAATGTTGATGCTCCCGTTGTGAATCGAGTTGATGTGAATCAAATTTTATACTTTAAGTAATGTTATTTAAAGCTTTGATAGTACAAGAGAGAACTATTGTTCTTGAAAGTTGTTAAAATTGGTAAATTTAATGTGACTAAACGGAATGTTTTTTGTTGTGGCTGCAGTAATTTATTGTGAAATAAATATTAACGAAAAAAATGCAACAATATGCACTTGAAATTGACAGCAACTTTTCCCATAAGAATAAAATAAAATCATTGACGAATCACGAAAGCATGTACCGAAATCACGGTATAATTTATTAATACTGACATTGACATTTTTCCTGGCTTAATGTTGCTGGGCGTATGTGTAAATTTATGGCTTTAAGTTTAAATAAAAAAGTAAATAATTTTAAAAAGCCACCAGACGCGGACTGGAGATATGCGTTAATTCGGCTAGTCAAAGTTACCAACCAAAAATGAACTTCCAACGGTAACCGGTTTGAGAATTGTGCGTGGATTTTTTCGCTTTTTTCTTTGCCTATATTTTATTCGAATACCTTTATTATATTATAATAGTTACAGCGAGACGCTTCTGACTATTATCCAATTAAAATTGCTTCTAAATTAATACAATATGACAAAAGTTTTACAACATTTATTTATGATATTTTGTTACAGTTTTTAAACAGTTAGAAATTGGCGAAAGTTAACAAACCATTGAACAGTGGAATTGAAACACGGGGAAGTTCCGAATCGTCATTTTACACCCCTAAAAGTTCGTTGGTCTACACACAATTTATACAAGGAATTTGAAAACAAGTTTTAATACTTAATATTCGGAAATTGTATACCAGTTTTCACGCCACTGAATAGTGACAATGTTATTGTAAAATGAGTTTATAAATTATTCAAACTTGTCATAATTTGGACACGAAATTAAATACCTATAATTTTGAATGCCAAGCGCGTTGTGTGGGAGCCTGGTGACAACCATTTTGATTGTGGCATGCCAAATTAGTTTTAGCGGCTATAAATAATAATTTCAATCGAAGTTTAATTTGATATAATAAAATAAAATTGTATGCCGCAATATGTAAAACTTTACTACACTATACTTATTTTCAACATTAAACAATAAACAACAGATCCGCTCATATTTGATCAATATAATTAAGAGTCTTGGAGATACAATTTAATTATTTTCACTGTTGTAATCTTCCAGTCATGGCCTATCAATCACCTTTAAGTATTAAATACTCTAATCACGATCACCAGCCGCCGACCTCGTTAAATTAAAGGCAATTTAAATTGAATAATGCCTGGAAAATCCATCGTAAGAAAATATTCCTTATAATAGGATTTCTTCGGTAAAAATGAATAACAACTGGATTCACACCAACATTTAATTTTTACAACAAATTTTCATCACGAGTTGACGACCTTGACTAAGATCGGCGCTTGTGCTTGATATGGATATCCGTCTCGCAAAGCATGCACATCCATCAGAGGAGTAATTCCAGTGATTTACATCCGATCTTCATTGCCGGCAATCGATTTGCAAAAAGTTAGGCTTGATTGTCAATAAATTCTACTCACTTATAAGAAATTAATTATGTAAGGTACGAACCCAAAGGCAGATGGGAGACATCGGCGCTGACCAGAAGTACGCAGGTTGCGATGAGCACAATCGCGCAGACACAGAGAGTTTTGGTGCCCATTTTATTACGTATTATTATATGAATAAACTGTTAACTACTTTGCACAATCACGATCAATCACTAGCAAAATCTCAGTAGCAACTAAGAAGAACTCCAGTTTGAGAACGCTTTTAAAAGTTTGGCGCCAACCTACTGGCAGCGGTGGTGCGGAGAACTTGCAAGAGCAACGTTTCAACAGCCCCCACTCCCCAGAATTTGATGTCATCGGGCTTACTTATTTTATTCAGCGATAACAGAGGTTTTTAAAGTGTACATTTACATCCTACATTATATTAACAGAAAGTAACTACCTATTTTGTATTTTAAATATAATATAATAGGTATGTAATTGGAAAATCGTCCTTATCGTGAATCGAAATCGGTACTTAACCGGCACATAACCGGTATATCGATACCGGTCTTGCCAACTTTCAATAGCTGGCTAAATACGCTCGCTCTATTACTTCTTTTGCCGCGCATTAAATTCCTAGTATGAAAGTATTTTTTAAATTGGCTATTAAATTTTAAGTTCATTTTAATCCCAATTTTCATTAAATTTATTTTTTACTGCTAAAGTTTAGAGATGACACTCCATCTACATAATACCAATTTATCCCAAACAACATAAAAGCCATTCCGAAAAAACAAAACTAAGAAGAAGAGTATGTGTCAGACGGAATCGATGTAAATAAATAGCAGTTTTGTTTATTTTATGCTTAAACTTTAAAGTGACGTAGTTTAGTTATCTAAAAATGGCATCAGATAAGCAAAAACCAATTGATAATTGGTGTAAATATGCTAAAGAATATGATCCAATTAAATGCGGTTCTATTGATGGTGACAAACTTCAACAAATTCCCAACGTATATTTTTATATCTGGATTCCTGTTTCATTTTTCAGGGACTGATATGGAGCCCCACGATCGCGCTATTATTCGAGCGATGAATTCCCATTTCAAATCAAACGCAACTGGGGATCCAGAATGTACGATCTTTGTGGGTCGATTACACTCAAAAACGGATGAAGTACCTCGAAATTGTATAACCCTGATTTTCAATACTGTAACTCATTTCTTCAACAGAAAAAGTTAAAAAACAAATTTGAGAAATTTGGCAAAATATGGAATTGCAGGGTGGTTAGAAATTTGGTAACTGGAATGTCTAAAAATTATGGTTTCGTTGAATTTGAAAAGCCGTCGTCAGCTAGAGCAGCGGTTAGGGAATGCCGAAGGGTATTCATTGATGAATTTGAAATTGTTGTAGAGCATGAGCACGGCAGAACACTTAGGGGCTGGAAACCGCGTCGTCTAGGAGGAGGATTTGGTGGCAAAAGAGAATCAGGTCAACTTAGGTTTGGAGGGCGTGCGCGACCATTTCAACGGCCTCTAGATGTGAAAAACACTGCGGACATGAAAGAAATATTTAGACACCAAAAGTACAAGAAACCACCCTTTAGACATTAATCGGATTGAACAATAGAATTATATAATTTCAATAATACATTACAAATGCAATAAAAGGGAAAATATATTTTTCCATACTGTTTAACAATTTTTTTTACTGCAATACAGCTGCATTTGCGACAACACTAGGATTATTAACAACTTCTCCAAGGCTTTCGAGAACCTCTTTTCGGTAGTCATCGAAATCTCCTTCGATCTGGAATAAACATTATAGTAAGACCTGGGCGGTAAATTTGCGATAGTTTCCTTACCTCATTTATTGTTTGTTCCTCAATCACATACAAAGTGCAGCTAGTTTCCCGAATCAGACGCTCGTCGTGAGACACAATGATCACTCCTCCTTCGTACTCATTTATAGCCTCCGCCAGGGCGTCAATCGACTCAATGTCGAGATTATTTGTGGGCTCATCCTGTACGACAGTTTAGTTAAATATAAATCTCATCAATGAATCTCTCATGAATTTGTTACCAAAATTAGGACATCTGGAGCACTCAAACACAACTCAGCAAGTGCAACACGAGCCTTCTGACCTCCAGACAAGTCCTTCATTTTGATTGTGTGAGCATGACTAACTAAACCAAATGATCCTAACGCTTTTCTAGCTTTCTCGTGCTGCAAATCGAACAATCGTTGAAGGTACTCTGCAGCAGATTCCTCAGCTGTTAAGTGTTCACCGGAATGCTGATCAAATCTTCCGATTCTCTACAAGTTGTAATTTCCATTTTGTACAAGGATCAAAACCACTAGAGATGCTGAACTTACCAATCGGTGATTCCTTCTGACTTCACCTTTCACGGGTTCTAACTCTCCAACCAGTAGTTTCAAAAAAGTTGATTTTCCCACACCATTAGGCCCTACAATAGCCACTCTACTGCTTAAATCAATTCCAAAATCAGTGTTGATAAATAATGGCTTTTGGCCAGGAAAGTTAAATGTCACACCTGCAAAAATACTTTGTAAAATTAGAAAGAAGAGAGTAATCCAGAAGACATTACTGTGGAGACCCAAAATTGGGGGCTGTAATTGCGTTGGTTCTGGAAAACGAAATTTAACAATGTACTCCTTCGGCTTGCATAGAAGTTCTTGAGGACCGTCATCTTCCTCGTTCTTCTGTATTTTCGTTTTGTTCTTTTCCTGTTTACGGGTCAAGACTTCCTTTTGCTTCTTCTCCTGTAAAATATTACGAAATAAAGTAAGAAGTCGCTAAAAAAATTACAACAAAGTCAACTCACAGCAGCCTTTTTCGATTGACCGTGTGCTTTTAATTCCTTAATCCGTTTCTCCTGCTTTTCATACTCCTTAACCATTTCCTTCCTCTTCTGTGCGTACATTTTCTTGAACATCGAGTAGTTGCCCTTATAATAGTGGAGCTTTTTAGTGTCCAAGTGAATTATTTCGTTGCAGACATTGTCCAAGAAACTCTGGTCGTGGGAAACAATCAGTAGAGTTTTCTTCCATCCTTGCAAATAACTGGAATTCCCTAATTCAGACTTGTTTTATGAATTTCTTAAAACTAAGTTTCTTACTTATCCAGCCAAATGACTGCATTCAAGTCCAAGTGGTTTGTAGGTTCATCGAGCATTAGCAAAGTTGGCTCCAAGTACAAGGCTCGAGCGAGGGAAACCCTCATCCGCCAACCACCAGAGAAGTTCTTGGTGGCACGGTTCTGCATTTCCACAGAGAATCCCAAACCTGCCAAGATCCGCCTAGCCCTGGGCTCAGCAGAGTCTGCTCCGATCGCTTTCAATTCAACATAAACCTCGTTCAGTCTGTCTTGAACGTCCAAATCTCCATCTACAAGATAGATTAATGCAGGATTGCTCCACAATAAACCGCAGAAAAATTACTCTCAGCTTTCGCTTCCAGTTCCTTGCATTCATTAATCAACTTCGTCCGTTGGACGTCGGCTCGCAAAATCGTCTCCACTGCCGTATGGTCATCAGCTACAACCTCCTGTTCGCACAGCAACACATCGATATTTGGAGGTATGGCGAACGCTCGACTTGCTATATGTCTGAGGAGAGTAGTCTTCCCATATCCATTGGGTCCTACAAAACCGTAGCGTCTTCCGTGCGCTATGAGCAAACTGGCATTGACGAACAGATCGTTGCCTTTCGCCGAAATGGTGAAGTTCTCAATTTTTATGTCCACAGCGTTTTCCAGTTGTGCTTGTTGCCCTGCTGTCTTTTGGGCCTGGGATATTGTAAAGTTGCTATCTAATTCGGATTGACCTTGACCCCCTTTCTTCGTCAACGCTTCCACTTGTTTCTCGTATTCCATTTGTTTTTTCAGTTTCTTCTTCTCCTTGTGAGTTAGCTTCTTTATCTGCGATTTTTCATCGTCGACGGCGACAGACGGGTCTTCTGTCTTTTCTGATGATTCTTTTTTAGGCTCATTAGCTTCAATGTCTAAAGTTTGCAATTTTTCCTCGACTTCTTCTAAAGGCTGTGAAGATTCTTTTACTGTTTCGCCGTTATCTAATGGACCTTTGTTATCTGCTGAGATATCTTCAGTTTCTGTAAAAGTATTTTATTATTTTATTGATAGGTACACTATTTTTATGGGAAGGAACCTTTTTTATTGAGAACTGGCTTTGCTTCAATTTCTTCATTGGACAATGTTGAAATGGGAACCGGCTCTGCTTCTGCTTCCTCTAAGTCCTCCTCCTCTGACCAATTTTTCTTCCTTTCTTTCTTTTTGCTTTTCTTATCTTTGCTTGTTGCTTTCGCTACTTGAATTATGGCTTCATCTTCAGAATCTGGTGGAGGCAATTCAGGAACTTCATCATCATCATCTGAGAAGTCATCGCCTTTCTTGGCTTTCTTTTTACTCTTCTGCTTCCCTTTTTTAACTACCTGTGGAACACTGTCTTCACTAGAAGCGTTTTTAAGCACAACTTTCTCTTCGTCACTCCAATCCTCGTCTTTTTTGCCTTTCTTATTTTTCTTGCCACCCTTTTTACTCTGAGCCGCTGGAATAATGGGTTCAGAATTTTTTGACTCGGTATCACTGTCTACATTCTTTTGTTTTCCTTTTTTCTGGGATTTCTTTCCACTTGCCTTCGGCATAATTTCATCATCCGAGTTAATTATAGAATTCACCTGTTGTTGAGACTCATCATCACTCCAATCGTCTCCTTTTCCTTTCTTCCCTTTCTTTTGCCTCTTTGACATTTTTCTAATAGTTTATATTACAAAAATAACATAAAATCACGAAATTTGCAACGCAAGCAGCAGGAAAAGTGACAGGTGGTGGGGGTCGGGTAACCAGATTCCAATTAGAAAGTGACAATGTGACATTCGACATTTGGCCATGTGAGAAAATTTAACCGTTTCGTTTAAATATAATTGAGGAATCTCAACCCACTTCATTCACTTCACAAGTTTATTAATAGGTGAAGGTGAACATGATTTTTTCTCAAATTGGATAAAATCAGTTTTGCAGAAAATTCCGGGTGGAATTAGTACAGAAATAAGTTTTCCATTCTTTATAAATCCGGTAAACATCTCCATGTCCGAAATTTTTTTTATTAAAAAACAATCGTAAGGTACATGTAATCCACATCTTTATACAACAATATTATGATTATAAGTGTTCATATATTTCAAAATAAATCTTAGTTCAATAATAAAATTAAAAGAATTTTGGTTTTGTTGTGCTTCGATTTTTTGAAATGCTTGGCATGCAACTATCTTCAGAGTAGTTAGTTGTACTCGATTATTGACTGTCATGTTGTGGACCCCCCCAGCGTTTTCTGTTTCGTTTCCCCTCCCAACAGGGAAATTTCATATAAATCAATTAAAAACAACGTTAATTAAGTAAAACGTTAGGCAAATTGTAAAATTCCCTCCGTAAATTTCGAAAGCCACCTGAAAAACAAGATTTCGACCGGATTCGAGAAATTTTTATTAAATACGAGAAGCGTGAACCTTGCCTCTCTGCTAACTTTTGGAAAAACATGTTTTTCATGCGTATATTGAATGGGGGAGATTATAATTTTTAGGGATTTCACTTCTTTACTACCTGCAGTCCCACCTAATTCCATTTCAAGTATTTTCAGTAGTTTTTTAAAAAAATTTCAGTTGAGATTCATTCTCACGGAAAAATTGGCTTCTCAACTGAAGCCCCGGGCACAGATACAAAAACATAAGGTAAAGTACATTTGACTAGTGCTTCTACCATCTTGCGTGTCACTGACCTGAAACGTCAAACTTTGTTCTGTCAATATCATTGTTTACATATTTTAGAAAACCAAAAAGTGATTTTAGGTTTAATAATTAAGGAAAAACAACGTTTTATAATGGTGAAGTGCAGCAAGTCTTCAAATTAAATAGCTAAACAGTTTTCCTAATCGACTTTTCTGCTAATTCTAAGTGCAATTTACTTAATGTTTACATTTGTTTGTTTACCTTTGTAATGTCAAAAATTTTGAAGTTTCAGGCCAGTGACGTCACAGCAGGCAGTTGTCAAATGTGTACTTTACCTTATGTTTTTGTATCATGCCCCGGGCAAATCTGTCAGATTTTTCACACTTTCCCCTTTTTCGGGACATTTCAATTTTTCTAGATTGAAAAGAGGTGGAAAAAATTACACAGCCAAGGAAATTTTACGGGAATTTTTCTTAAAGTGCTTAAAGTGATTAGTAAGTTTTAGTTGTCATGTTGTGCTTATTGTTTTGGCTTATAAAAGAGTTTAATTAGTTTTGAGTTTACTACATCAATAAAATACTTTAGAAATGTCCGCTCTTCAGAAGCATTTAAGTAAAATCCGTGTACCAACGGTTTTCGATAACGTGTACAAGGATGAATGCGTTTATTCATACGACACGCCGGTGAGTAATGAAGCCCGTTGTATGACTTGTGGTTTTTTCAGACACTGCGGCAATTATTGCCTAAAATAGGGCATAAAATCAATAAAACGTATAAATTTTATTTTAAAATATGAATTAATGACAGCGCACCATCTTGATTTAATATGCTTACCATTTGTAGAACCATAAGAGTTTTCTATGGAAGCTGCTAAGCGTTTAGCCACGCTACCGAAACTGCTTGATATAGAGATAATTTTTTTTAAAAAAATTTATTAAATTAAGGTTATTAGAAATTTATGAATATTTAGCTAAGTGTAATTTGTTAACGTAAAGTGAAATATTAAGCCATTTGAATAATTTTCAGGACACCGAGACTGGACTTTTTGTGAGTCTCACCTCATTTCTGGGATTCGGCTCAGATTTCGTTCAGCAGTATGCTAAAAAGACTGGAAACTTTGTCTTCTTAAAAATTTTGCGTGAAAAATTCGAGGTAAAATAGAATGCAGTGTTGTTAAGGTGTAAGTAATGATCACACAAAAAATCATAGGTTCCTTCAGAAAAAATTGGTGAAGGCCCTGAAAAAAAGATAACACGGTTGGCTATCGGCGTGGAAGGAGGATTCGATCCAAATGCTTCGAAGAAGAAGTACGAATACAAAACACAATATGAAGTGGTTGTATTTCCCGAAAATGAATCTTGGTCCTGGGAAAAAAAACGAGATGATTTGCCACTTATAGTAAGAGGGTTTTTAAGTCGAAATCGAGCAACTTTTTAACCAATTTTCTTTTGTCTAGGTTCAAGAATCCGTTCAAGCGATTATTAATGCTGAATCCGCAACGTCAAAATTTGAAAAGGAAGCACTTACGGGCACCTGGGATGGAGAAGTGCGTATGGAATCAAAGTATGCCAAAGATCTGAAGCAGTTAGACAATGGGAAAAAGATTCCTCCATCAGGGTGGAAATGCGAGAAGTGTGACCTGACAAATAATTTGTGGCTGAACTTAACAGATGGCTCCATTCTATGTGGAAGGAAATTTTTCGATGGATCAGGAGGAAATGATCACGCTGTAAGTGTTGCGTTGAATTGTATGTTAAACATTTTTGCAATGAGTAAATTTTCAGGTGGAGCATTACAAAACCACAGGATATCCGTTGGCTGTGAAACTCGGCACAATCACCTCCGATGGCAAGGGAGACGTCTACAGCTATGCGGAAGATGACATGGTTGAGGATCCCAATTTAGCAGATCATCTGTCGCATTACGGCATCAAAGTAACTTCTCTTCAAAAGGTATAAAGACAAATAAAGGTTTATTGCTAGGAGTCGATTTACTTCTTTTTTCCACAGACTGAAAAATCAATGGTTGAATTAGAATTAGATCTTAATCAGCGTATGGGCGAGTGGAGTGTTTTAACCGAGAGCAGCAGCAAACTGGAACCGATCAGTGGCCCTGGTTATATCGGAATGCGTAACTTAGGAAATTCGTGTTACTTGAATAGTGTAATGCAAGTAAGTCGTTAAGGATTTGGTTCGTTTAGCAACACAAAATTATAATTGATTACTTCCAGGTTATGTTTGTCATCCCTGACTTCATACAGAGATTTGTCAAGGGATCGTCCAAGTACTTCAATGAATATCCGCCAGATCCAGCCAACGATTTTAATATACAAATGTATGTCATGTGATTGATAAATAAATTTATTTAATGCTGTAAATTCTAGGGCAAAATTGGGCACGGGTTTGTGGGGCAGCAAATACGCTGCAACCAATCCTGAGGAAGATCCGGAAGGAATATCTCCAGTAATGTTTAAAAAAGTAATTGGAAAGGATCACCCCGACTTCTCTACCAAAAAGCAGCAAGATGCTCAGGAATTTTTCTTGCATTTAGTTAATTCTCTGGAGCGTTACAGTGGAACAGACCCGAATCCATGTGATGCTTTGAAATTCTGTGTTGAAGACCGCGTGGAGTGCACAACAAGTAAGAAAGTAAAATATACCAGAAGGGATGAGTGGTGCTTTCCTCTTCCGATTCCCCTTCACAAAGCCTCCAACAGGGAGGAAGTTAAGGAGTATGAGAAACGGGTGGCAGAAGCTGAGAAATCAGGAAAAGCTTTGTAATTAGTTTTTACTAGCATTTTAAACGCTTTTTATTTATACAAATCCTCCCATAATAGAAGTCCTGAAGGCTTGGTCCGACCCCGCTTGACCCTGAAGGATTGCTTGGACTCATTCGCCCAAAGCGAATTGGTAGAGCAATATTATAGTACAGCGATAAAAGGGCACACAATTGCGAAGAAGTAAAATCTTTTTGTGGTTTTAAAAGAAGTTTTGGACAATAACAATTTTTCCTGTAGAACTGCCAGACTTGCCACATTTCCCGATTATTTATTGCTGCATTTGAAGAAGTTCACTCTACGTGAAGATTGGATGCCCATTAAGCTGGATGTGTCGATTGATATTCCAGACGTTCTGGATTTGACTGATTTGCGGGCAACTGGACTGCAGCCAAACGAGGAACTTCTGCCAGACATAGATTGCAGACCTCCAACTCCACCCATGGATGAAGCTGTACTTGGTGAATTGGTAAAAATCTGAAGAAATCTATTGCTTTTAATATCTAACATGATTCTATTATGCAGATTAATATGGGATTCCCTCAAGGTGCATGCAAGAGAGCACTATTTTTCACGAAAAATTCTGGTGTGGACACAGCTGTACAGTGGTTAATGAGTCATGTCGTTGATGATGACTTCAATGATCCATTTGTATACCCTGGAACCGATGGAAATTCCAGTAATTATTCCATTCCTTCTTTGATGTGTACAATATTAATTAAAAGCCTATCATAGGTGCTGCATTTGAACCGAATCCCATTGGCATGGAAACCATGATGAGCATGGGATTCACTGAGACTCAAGCAAAGCGAGCTCTAAAGGAAAACAACAACGATTTGGATCGGGCGATGGATTGGATTCTTGCAAATCCCAATCCTCCGCCAGAAACACCTGAAACGAAGTCTGAACCAAAATATCGTGATGGAAATCCAAGTAAAACCAATTAAAGATAAACTTCTGGATGTTGGTTGTTAATTGGGGTTTGTCTTCTTGTCTTTTCAGAATACAAATTAATTGCTTTTATTTCCCATATGGGAACTTCTTCTCAAGTCGGCCACTACGTCTGCCACATCTTGAAGAACAATCAGTGGGTGATTTTCAATGATGAGAAGGTGTCAATCTCTCAGAATCCGCCCAAGGAGTTAGGCTACCTCTATATGTATGAAAGAACATCATAAGGAGATCGATTTGCATTACAGATTTCTTTCGAGTTGAAGTTTGTCAAATATATAGTAATTTAAATGATTTATAAATTGCGGTTTTTATTTATTAAATTTTAAATAAACACCATCTATTTGTGATTTGATTTCTCTTTGATTTTGATTAAAAACAGCCAATATTAATTTTCTGCAAGTTTACATAAGAATCACTTAATTTGCAAAAAGAAAAACATTTAGGTATTGTGATTGTTTATTTGTTTACACCGCCCACGGCTACGCCCAAGATGGAAAAAATTTAAATTACAACAAAAACTTAAATAAAAACTGAATAAACCACAAAGCAATAAAACAATAACTAAGAACTAAACAACAATCACAGATAGCCAAATTCAAGACGCATGAATGAGTGATGCAGCCACAACGAGCCAAAAGCGAGGGCTTTTATACAAGAACGGAAGTTATCTCGGCTCATTTTGTAGGTGTATAAATAAACACATAAATATTATCAAAAACTTTTCATTCATTGCGAAATTTCATTCATTTCAGAAATTGCGAAACAAGTTCGGACTTATCAGAAACATTAACGAAAAATGTATTCTTACTTTCTCTATGATAATACATATATTATCAATCTAGCTTTTCTGTAATACAACTGTTCGAACATTTGATGGGATTATACGAATAAATCTTCATAAAACTATGTAACTCATTGTCAGACGGAAAGAATTTGCCTATGAATGAGGCTACCCTTCGCGAAAACCTTATCACGATGAATTTTCCAGATAAGAACATGATTCTGATATGATATCACAAGTAGTATCATATCGTGAGTATTATTATCAAGGAGGCATATAACGTTACACGACTCAGGTATCTGTTTTAGTGTTCGAGTGAAAATTGTGGTAATCACTATGAACGGAACTCCTGTGTCCGAGGACGAGAAGAAAACGAGTCCTTTGGAGTTCCCTTACGACCCAAAGGGAGCAGAAGCGGAAAACGAAAAAGGGTATGTGGTCAACGAAGATTGTTCTGCATACGAAATTTCGGAATTCAAATGTTGTAATAGATAGTGAAGTGTGTTAATTTATTAGTGAGCGAGTAATATCAGTTGGTATTGTTGAAATATTAATATCAAAAGTGCAATATCATCAAATTTCTCGTCTATCTTATACTTCTGATAATTCAAAATTTATTGAATAAAAAGAATTGGAATTGGAATTGCGACGGACGAGTGGCACCCTTGAATTCTGGTACAAGTTTTGAATAAAGCTTCGGTTTAGATAACGGTTTTTAAAGTAGCTAAACTTTAGTACGACATCCGACGCTAGACCGTTTATTGAACTTCCGTAACTCAATTTTTGTGTAAATTTGTTAAGGATTGTCAAAACCTTTTAATTTCATTGAGTAGACTCTAATCATAGATATCTACTGAAAGAATCAATTGATTCTCAAAAAGAGTATTCAGATTAATTATATTATTATTCATCAACAAATGGTAAACATGATGATACAAGCACTTGAACTTTCAATAAGTGCAAGTAATTGCGATTGCGACGCCAGAAGTTAGTGGCTCAGCTGTTAAAAGCAAGATCAATAAATTATTATCTAATAGATATTATAAAACCGATGAATATTTGTTGTTATCGGAAATCAGAATTACGGTCAAAGCACAAATTAAGGTGGAAATAACTTCGTCTGGAACAAATGATACGATAGTTCTAGATATTCGGTTCGTTTTTAAGAGATGCAACATAACATAAGAATATACAAATTATTGATTAAGATAAGACCCCGATCAATTTAGATCGTGCCGCCTTCCAATTACATTGAAGTGAGTCAAGTGAGCAATTAATACTTGTGGAATAAAAGCTACTCATAAATAGTAAATATATCAATTGGGAGGAATTGAACCATATCAACAATCAACATGTGAATTTTATTTTATTGATTTGATTGCCACAATAGACTCCTGGATAATGTTCCACGTATTCCATTCGCTGTGCCATCTTTGTGGTTTGAAATATTGAATATAACTTATTGATCGCTACATATATTGGGGCCTACCGTGAACACATTGGTGTCAGTCTTTCGGTTACTCTGGATTGCCGACCTCCATTCAAGCAGGCAATGAGTAAGACTTCTTGAGTTGGCTCAAGTTCAAATGTGTTGCCATAGTCGCTCCTGGCGCTCAAGGGAACTAGTCACATTCAATGAGTACCTAGTTCAAAAACTCCCAGTATTATTAGAACGATCCGGGAACAACGTTCGTTAGTTCCGCGGTTCTAGCAGTTCGCACGTGTCCACCAAGGAGCATCCTGCAAGTGAGGCAGCTTCGAACATCAATCACCACCGACTGTTGGCCGAACGCCCATTCATGGTTAGACTCAAGTAATGATTGCCAAGGATTTCAGACACCTATTTCACAAATCGCAGAAATTTTAATTAAAGTGCTTCTTAAGTCAAATGGGGCCACCGAAAACTTATTGCCCTTTGCGATAGTTTTGATTTAGAAATCAATAATTCAGTGATGGCCAAAGTTTCTACAACGCGTGCGAATTTCCCAGAATGCAATCAGTGCGATGACGTGGCAGTGTTTATACAATCAATTTAGTCATAAATATGCTTTTACTGAAATCAATTTTCAATTAGCCGATGGGCGGATGAATTGTTAAAAATAGTGCTCTGGTTGTAAATTTTGGTTATCAATAAATTAAATTTAAAATTAAAAAGTTCAAGAGTTACGTTAGTGATAAATTGTAAATTTGGGAAATTAAAGTGCGTGTCTCATGTTTTATGCATTTACAGCAATTGACGGAATTTTAAATTTCTTCTACATATACCTTTTTTATTTTTTATTTTTATTTCTTTCTTGGTTCTTCGATAAGACAATGTGGACTTAAAAATAGATAAGGTACCATGTTTGCCCTTTTCAATTTAGATTTAGAATTTCTGAGGGGAAGGACATTAATTTTATCCTAATAATATAATTTTTGAGGAAAATCTACAATCTACAATCTACATACCTATAGTGGTTTCTACTTTGAATTGTAATATAATAACTCTTTCCACACTGAAAACTTTCCACACTGATATGGGTCAATTTTGAAAAGCTGTTAAATATGAATTTGTATCGATTTAGTTAGATAATTGTTATTGTTCTAGTTTGTTTCACATATTATAAAGTTAAATATTTAAGAAATATTGCTAATCAATTTAATCATCTTATTATTCTGTTGTTCCATTTAAACTTTTAGAAGCGACGTAAAAGAGCAGGAGGAAGTTCCACCAGTATCGTTTTTTAAATTGGTAAGAACATTCAACAATTGGAATCGATTAGTCATTTTAATTTATTATTAATTCCGTCCAGTACAAGTACTCAACATGGAAGGACAAATGCATGATATTTGTGGGAGTCCTTGGAGGTATTGCAACAGGATTAACAACTCCTGCAAACTCTCTGATATTTGGAGATCTCGCAGATGTAAATTACATTTAAGTTATTTAAATAATTACCTTTAGAGTTTAATTATAATTTGTGCAGTCTATGATTGGAGGCCCAGGAGGCAATTTCATGGATGGAATTACAAGTTTCGCAGGCTATAATTCAATTCTGGGCGCAGTAATGTTGGTGTGCAGTTATATTTCCATCACACTTTTCAACTACGCTGCTCACGCTCAGGTAGCTTTTTGGTAAAGGACATCGTCATATTATATAAAAAATTGCATCCCTTTTAACTAGATTTTCCGAATAAGAGGAATATTCCTCCGGTCAGTTCTGAATCAAGACATCCAGTGGTACGACTTCAATTCAAGTGGAGAGTTTGCCAGCAGAATGAACGAGTAAGTGATGTTAACAATGTCCTAAAAGGATATATTTGTTAGTGTACAAGTACAACAGAGTTGCAAAACGTCTTTAAAATATATAAGCAAACATTTGATAGGTAATTGTTTTGCAGAGATCTAACAAAGTTAGAGGATGGCTTAGGTGAAAAAGTCGTCATGTTTGTACATTTCATTGTTGCCTTCTTTGGATCCATTATCCTGGCATTTACGAAGGGTTGGAAGCTTGCTTTGGCGTGCCTTAGCAGTTTGCCTGTAACATTCATATCAATTGGATTGGTTTCAATAGTATTGCAAATTGATTACAATTTTAACATTAATAATTACAAAAACTTATCAAAAGGTTACTGCGAAATTGTCCAAAAAGGAAATGGATGCATACGCAAAAGCTGGAAATGTAGCTGAAGAAGTATTCAGTGCTGTTCGCACAGTTATGGCTTTCGGAGGTCAACAGAAAGAAGTGAATAGGTACCAGGAGAATCTAGTGGAGGCAAAAAAATTGAATATCAAAAAAGGTTTTTTTTCTGGTCTTGGATTTGGTTTACTCTGGTTCTTCATTTACGCCTCATATGGACTCGCATTTTGGTATGGAGTTGGCTTGGTCCTCGAGGAGAAGGATTTGAATCCTAATGAAATAACCTACACTCCTGGAACGATGATTACAGTAAAATACGAGCTTAATTAATTTGTTTAGCAAAATAATAATTTAACTGAATTTTTTGCAGGTTTTCTTTTCAGTAATGATGGGATCGATGAATTTAGGACTGGCGTCACCGTACATCGAATCGTTTGGAGTTGCAAAAGGGGCAGGAGCTAAAATATTTAAAATTATTAAACAAATTCCAAAAATAAATCCGATGATGGAAAGTGGAAAACGTCCCGATAAGGCTTTAGGCAGTATTTCTTTCAAAAATGTATACTTCCAGTATCCAACTCGTCCTGATGTTCCAGTAGGTTTTAAATTTGAAACGAAGTTCTCAGCACTTCAGTATGCAATATTTGTAGGTCTTGAACGGACTGTCCTTATCAATTCAAAGAGGTGAGACAGTGGCTCTGGTCGGATCATCAGGTTGTGGAAAGTCCACATGCATTCAGCTCCTTCAAAGGTTTTATGATACAGAAAACGGAGACATCTTTATCGATGATAACAATATCAAGGATATCAACGTTAATTGGTTGAGAGAAAGAATTGGAGTAGTTGGCCAAGAACCAGTCCTTTTTGGTACAACCATATACGAGAACATCAGATATGGACGCGAGGATGCTACCAAGGAGGATATTGAAACCGCAGCAAAAGCAGCGAATGCACATATGTTCATAAAAAAACTGCCCCAGGTAAGAATTATATTTATGAACTTGCGTAATTGTTGAAGGGATACATTACAGGGATATGAAACACTTGTGGGTGAACGAGGTGCTCAGTTATCTGGCGGTCAGAAACAAAGAATCGCCATTGCAAGAGCCCTGGTTAGAAATCCTGACATTTTGTTGCTTGATGAAGCCACGTCAGCCCTTGACACGGCGAGTGAGGCCAAAGTTCAAGCCGCTTTAGAAAAGGTACAACAAGAAATCCACGTGAGACATTTTACTAATTAAATGTAATACATTTCAGGCAAGTGAAGGTAGAACAACTATAATTGTTGCTCACAGATTATCTACCATTCGGGGAGCGGATAAAATTGTTGTTATTAGCGCAGGGAAAGTGGTGGAAACAGGAACTCATTTTGAATTGATGAAAACAATGGGCCATTATTACAACTTGGTGACAACGCAAGTGGGACCTGATGACATAGGTAAGAATACTGAATGTCCAATTTAAATCTATTATGGTCCATTGCAGCTACTTCACCGGACACAACCACTCCAACCACTCCCGTATTTTTGCAACAAATTGATGAGGATGAAAGTGATGTAAAGATTTTTTCTGAACACACTGTGAGTGAGCTGTTTTTCAACAATAGACAATAGTATGTGTGTTTGATTGGACAACTTACTTTTTCTTTACAGTCTGCAGATGAAGATAGTTCAACAGTTGTGAAGGAAGTTCCGCTAATAAGAATAATAAAGCTAAATTCGACAGAATGGCCATATATTGTGGTGGGATCTATTTCGTCTGTAATTATAGGATGCGCGATGCCCCTGTTTGCTGTTCTCTTTGGTGATATATTAGGGGTGTTGTCCTCCAAGGATGATGAGTTCGTCCGCAATGAAACAAACATGTACAGCCTCTACTTTGTCCTGGCAGGAATCGCAGTAGGGTTCTCAACATTCCTGCAGGTAATCGATTATAAATCTTGTATATCCATTTTTCAAATCCTTAAAATGTTTGATGTCTGAAGATCTACACATTTGGCATTGCGGGTGAAAAGTTAACAGAACGGCTGCGAGCAATGACATTTACCGCTATGTTGTCGCAAGAGATCGCTTGGTTTGATGACAAGTCTAACGGAACAGGAAGCCTGTGCGCAAGGCTGTCAGGGGACGCTGCAGCTGTTCAAGGAGTAAGGATCAAATTGAATTGACTTTTGCGATATATTGGTAATATCATTGTTATTTAGGCCACAGGACAGAGGATTGGAACAATTCTTCAGTCTTTAGCGACCTTCTGTTTGGGTGTAGGCTTATCAATGTACTACGAATGGAAACTTGGTTTGTTGGCAATGGCCTTTACTCCTTTTATCCTGATTGCCACGTACCTTCAGCGAAAAGTTATGGCACAGGAAAATATGGGTAATTCTAAAGCCATGGAAAATTGCACAAAGGTTTTTATTTATTGTTACTATGAAGTATGAATTATGGTGCTATATTAAATAATTCCAGTTAGCAGTAGAAGTTGTCTCAAATATAAGGACGGTGGTATCTTTAGGACGCGAAAGAATGTTTTATGATCAATATATTGCCCTACTCACACCTTCTGTACAAGTAAGTACAAATTTCGATAATTGAAATTTAATTTTTTGAGAATTGAAATACATCACTAACCTTTTCTCAGATTGCGAAAAGGAACACACACTACCGCGGATTGGTGTACGGTTTGGCACGATCCTTAATGTTTTTCGCGTTTGCGGCGTGCATGTACTACGGTGGTTATTTAGTAGAAAACGAAGGTTTATTCTACGCAAAAGTATTCAAAGTATCCCAGGCTCTAATAATGGGAACCGTGTCCATTGCGAATGCTTTGGCATTTGCTCCGAATTTCGAAAAAGGTGTCACAGCAGCTGGAAAAATATTCGAATTATTGAATCGAGTACCGAAAATTCAAGATCCTCCAAATTCCAGTCGCGATATGAAATGGGAATCAGACGGCAATGTATATTACAAATCTGTAGAGTTTCGCTATCCATCTCGAATGAATATTCAAGTGCTGCAAGGACTATCTCTGGACATCCACAAGGGTCAGACAATTGCTCTGGTTGGTCCTTCTGGATGTGGAAAATCTACCTGCATTCAACTTCTAGAGAGGTTCTATGATGTGGAAACTGGAGGCGTATTTGTAGATGAGAAGGATGTGCGTTCGGTGACTATGAAATCTCTGCGGGAACAACTGGGAATTGTTTCCCAGGAACCTTCCCTCTTTGATCGTACGATCGCAGCAAATATCGCCTACGGAGACAACAGCAGGGACATCGATCAGACGGAAATCATAGAAGCTGCGAAAAAGGCGAACATACACAATTTCGTACTCACACTGCCATTGGTAGAATCCGTATTTTTAAGCCCAATTCTCTTTTTCACAAATATATTTTTGCTTGAAGGGTTACGACACTAGATTAGGGGAAAAGGGAACACAACTTTCTGGAGGTCAGAAGCAGCGACTTGCCATCGCTCGTGCTTTGATAAGAAATCCTAGAATTCTTCTTTTGGACGAAGCAACGTCAGCACTTGATACGGAGAGTGAAAAGGTTTAATTTTTTTTAAATAATTCTGTAAAAAGTATTCGTACTAAGGAATTGCAACAAATACAGGTTGTACAGGAAGCTCTCGATGCAGCTAAGGAAGGCAGGACATGTATAACGATTGCTCATCGCCTCTCGACCATTGTGGACTCAGATGTGATATGTGTGATTGATAAAGGTGTGATCGTCGAACGAGGAACGCACAAAGGGTTGATTGAAAAACGCGGAATTTACTATAATTTGTATCGCCTACAGGCCCGTAATAGATAATTCCTACTGCTATTATTTATTTTAGTACAAATGACACGAATTAATGTATTAGGTGTGATGCATGAATTTTGGTTTGGTTTTATGGTAGAAATATTTATAATAAATGAATGTGTTACGAAGAACAATTTTTTTCATTTTAACACAATTGAAAATGGATACTGCAAGATATGACATAATAATTAAAAAAATACTTTTTAAGTGAATGATTTTAATGATTTTACATTTTCAGAAGAAAAAACATTAATTCTATAATAATAAATAAATACACTTTTAGCAGTAAATGCAAAATACTGTAACAATTTTACAGTTCACATAATTTCTATAGCGACAGCAACTGTTTTACTAAACCTAGTATCAATTTTTGAAAATTCTTTATCTATTATAACTAAGAAATCGTGCAATATTATAATGTAATCATTTGTTTGAAGTCAGTGACGTAGTATTGGGCCTTTGCATGGACCTCGTTTCTCACCACATTCCCTCCATATCCTGAAATAAAAAAAAAACAATCAAAATTAAATTGAAATTGTACATTTTTGAATTTGATAGTAAACTCTTAAAATTGATTTCTGCCCGGAAATAAATTTTTCTTGTAAACAACACGAGTTGTATTCACGTGAGACTCGCATGTTTTTTATTTTCGAAACAAATCTTATCGTGTCTCGATGTCGTTCCTAATTCTGTTGTAGGTTATTGTTTCTTAAATAATTAGGATTCCCCTTACCAATGAAGTTGTTGGCCGGTGGAACCGCCTCCAGATCAGTAGCTCCATCACCAATCATCGTAATGTTGGCATCGGCATGCGTCTGCTTGATGATTGAAATGGCGTCTCCTTTGCCCCCTGATCGGGATGTCGGCTGGGCAGTGTCAAAACTGGCATAGTCGCCTAAATAGATAACAATATAGTAATTACTGGAGTTGATAAATTTCCGGTTTCAACTAGAAATGAAAGAGTTTCTTATCGGTATTATTTGTGCCCTATTCGAAGGTTGATGTATGTGGGACGATAGGGTCAAGATTTTTTCCAAGAAAATATTAAACAAGCAATTAAATGAGTTGAAAGTGTGCATCAGCAATATACTGCAAGAGTTGCTCACTTGAGGGTCATGTAATCATGTTGCTAAGTGTAAACACCTGATATCATCACGATCACGGTGAAAGTTCATTACCTCTGCTGTGCGATAACAAATTGCTCGTCAAAATGACGATTGTTTTTCACTCAAAATGTGAAGAAGTTGTTACGAAATATGTTTGTTTTGAGTTTTGACTTCATCGAGAGCTTGGAGCATATCTGATATCAGTGAGATAATGGTACCTAATATTAAATGTGCAAATAAAAGGAAAGTTTATTTTTTTCTCTAATATTTGAGGAATCTACCAAACTTTTCCGATGGACGGAAGCATCTCAATTTACATGAGGGTTAAATAAATGAAATTATCTCGAAATTCTAGAATTTCAAGGGTCAGTAAATTAAATTATTTAATAAACAAATAATTGTAATAGAAAAATTAATTTCAGCATGAGAAGTGAACAAAAACAACGGAGTGAATGTCGCGTGCTCGTCACTGTAATTAAGAAGTGTATTTAATTTACAGATATTTAAATTTCGAGTTGCGTTATCAATTCAAAGAAGAGTTCTGGAGTTTAAAGCACTTTGCTCTACAATTAAGTCGGACAAATAAGTAACTTTTACTTTTTATACTCAATGATCTTTCTCAGAAATATTATGTTGCTAATATGCCATTTTGAATTGCAGAATGAATTACGAATAAAATTTTACTTACCATAAAAGTCGAACAAGAGTTTGTTGGCGAAAACGTGGCTCATTGGGATGCCAAGGTCCGTGGCGACCGGTTCGATTAAGCAATCAAAGCCGCCCGAAATCAAGTACACCTTCGTCCCGTTCCGTCTTATATAATGGATGAGCTCCCTTTGGGGAAAACGAAATATTTCGTAAGCAAGTTGAATAACTTGGCATATTTTAAATAAACTCACTTGATTCCAGGTGACAAAGTGCTCGGATGTGTTTTCAGAAAGTCTCTAATTTGCTTTTGTGAAGGTCTAATTATGTCTAGCCTCAATTTTAGGGCGTCTTGGAATGTCATGGAACCCTTCATTGCTTCTTTGGTCAACCTAGCGACTTCGGCACCTTTGCCGCAGTAATTCGCTAGTTCATCAATACCTTCCTCTTTTATCACAGTTGAGTCAACATCAAAACAGATGATATCCGAATTTTTGATAATTTTTGCGGCCTGATCTGTGCGTTTGGCTTTATCTGTTGAAAATGAATTCAGGTTATTGAACTGCGATGAAGGAAAATCAGAAGCATGAAATTAGCAACAAATTATCTATAGCGACAATTTGAATGTTTTCCAATGTGAAATTATGCAGTTTAATTGCGATACTGTGCACGATCGACTCACCTTGATTGGTCATATTTCCGTTAAGAATGACTGGACCAGATGGCAGCACGGTCTGCGAACTATCAACAGCCGAGATAGCAACTAGGCTAAGCAACGAACTATTTATGCTAGAAAGTAGGAAGAAAATAAGCGTCTTGCAAGTCATTATTCAATTTTAGCTTAGTCCAATGTCACCACGCGAAAGCTTATTATGCAAATGCACTGAGAAATAGCTAACAAACAGGTAAAAGTAAAAACAAAATAAAAAAAAAATGCGAAATTGTAACGAACAATAATTGTCTCCAATCAAAAATGATTAACAGTTTCGAATGGCAATTGGCCAGTCGTGTACTAGTAGTTGTAAGTTTGTAACTGGAAGGCTTTTAGCTTTCGCGGAAACACTGGACCAAATCACATGGCACAAACTGATCGCGACATCAAAGGACTCGATCATTAAATCAGGGCCACTTACCGGCTCATTTTGATTTTATGTTTCACTTGAAAATTCACAATAAACGTTAATTTGCTCCTCAGTGGAAAAACCCCGAACCTTTTGTCTTTTGATTTTTTATGTGTATCGCTGACCGAAACGTAAAGATCCTCTTGAAGTCTAGCAGATCGCACAAAATAACTTGGTAGCGTCTCGACGAAGACTGAACTCTCCCAGCAAATGCTGCTCTTTTAAAGAGGTGATCGATGATAGGGCAATCGGGGAATCGCCTGACAACGATAAGTGGTTGGCAAGCCAGCTCTCGATCGGTAGGACTGTAGCCGATCTGTTATAGCTATAGCTATTTTGATAGAGTTCTTAAAAACATGTTGTTTTTGAGCTCGCGATTTGGTCAAGATCAGAGTGTGTTGTCGGGCGTTTTGATAACGTCAATTTTCGCTCGGCTACGATGACGTTCCCAGGGGAAAAAGGGTCAGCAGAACTGGAAACTGGGATTCAGTTTTTTTTTTAATTTATATGTTTTTCAGCTTTTTGTACGAATTTATTGAGAGCTGTTTGTTGGCGAGCGATTATTTTTTTGAACGGCTGGGAAAGTTGAAGAGATTAAAGAGTAAGGAGCAATGATCAAGTGCATTTTATTGTATGTAGAGAGATAAATTTCATTGGTATGGGTTTTGAGAGGAAAACACGTGCAAACAGAAGTTTATAAAAAACTGGAAACAAAACAATCATTATGAAATTGAGGCTTTTAAAAATACATTCAAATGACTACCAACACGATCTCAGATGCTGATGGTAATTTACGAGATTTGTTTTATAATGAATATGAAAATGTTTTACGAAAGTGCGATCATATGGCAATTGCGTAATTAATTCAGTATCCGTTTTTTTTTTGCCAGGAAAAGTGACCTGGTGTTATTGAAACTCCTGATTGACGGTGATACCACAACGACGTACGTTCATAGATCTACGTCGATCTCGATCGCTTGAAAAGTTTGCAGCTGGAGCTCCGATCTGCGTAATCTTAATTGCACGCGAACCAAATAAGAAAAATGGGAATTATGCGATATGCAATTGGGTGCAGTAACTCTCCTTATCGGAGCAACACGCCCGTGTGACGTAAAATTGTACACAAAGAAAGCGTTTGAATTTGAAAGGACAAGGTTGATCGACTGATCGTTGATCGATGGGAAATTCGCACGTAAAACTATTTACGCAAATACATAAATGCTCTGGGGTGAATTATGATTTGTTTACCAAAAGATCTAAACAATAACAAGTTTTAGAAATATGCAGACAAGACGCCAAGGCAGGAAAAAGTTATTAAACAATTTTGCCGACAACACAGGTATATCGGAAATAATTTTATACTTTTTTTTGCAAATTATGTTTCTATTGCGTTGTACTTTATAGAATTGCTGTTTACAGAATTCTAAGTAATCTAGTTTTTTTTAATTTTACCAAGTTTTAAATTTAAAAGAATTAAGTACGTATCTCACAAAGCAATAAATTCGGATGACAAAAAAAATTAATTTATTGTTAATTGTATTAAATTATAATTGTAGTAAATTCCTTCAAAATTTGATAACAGAGTTTTGGGATGAAAAACTACATTGTATACAAGAAATTTTTTAATTGAAATATAATTTCCTTGTTGCATATCAAAACAACTTTTATCTAAATCTGCTCTTCAAAAAACCCCTTATTTCCATTCCCACGTTTTACTGATAAAATCGCCAAACGATTTTATTTATATGAATATAAAGAGGTGAACAATGTTAATCATCATCCTCTAGGCTTATCTAAATAATAATTAAGTAGGTACCTAATTTAACGCATGTGACAAAAAAATAATTATTTGATAATGTTTTTATCTGTAGTATAAATTAATAAAATGGAGTACAGAATATTTAAAAAAAATATTTTAACTCATTTATGAATGATTCTTTATTATAAACATGTTGACTGCTTTATATAAAAAAAAATAACATTAATCTGAAACCTGATTTTAAACCATTTTAAAAATATCAATTATAATTAATTGATATTATTATTGTTTAAAAAACATTGACCCTACTAGGTAATTGGATTTACAATAAGTGTACCTATATAAATAAACAGGATTTGGAATCAGGAAGTGGTAGACTATAGATCAGTTTCAAGCTTGAAGAAATTTCATCAACATGCTCCGGCTCGGAAAACAATAATTAATTGCAAATTTGCAACCCCTAACGAAATTGACTAATTCGAATTTGCTGCTTCAATTCAAGAAAATAATCCCCGCACATTCGTCATTGGTGAACTCGAAGCTATCAAATTTTGCTAATGCATCAACGAATTTAGCTTGATAACTCTGATAGCAACGAAGCATGTGAATTTCCACAATTTTTTCCACTGGAAGCCAGTATTTGATATTTTTGTTATTAGCCATTCCCCGGAGATTGTTGCTACGTCAACGAACGAACAACTTCGATTTGTCGCGGGGCTGCGCTTACAAACAACCCCGATAACGGAATTTTACGATGCAATTTCGCCGGGAATTGCCGCAGAAAGACAAAGATTAGGATGATCTTGCTCTTATACGGCTTGGATCAGCTGATCGTTATTGTCAGCAATTCTTATCTCCAAAAGTCTATTAAATTAGCGGTGAGTGGATTTTTTTGGAAAAAATATTATTGCCGATGATTTATCGAAGGAGATAATAGACGGAAAAATACTTGTTAAAAACAAAGTGTGGGGATTATTGAGGATTGATTACACAGGTCTGCGATGGAAAAATTGTCTTAAATATAATAAGTGATATTTGTGGTATTTTTTGAGCTGATTTCAAAAATGAAATCCGTTTTTCTCCATCACGTAAGGTTTTCCCACAAAATAGAGAAATATCGTAGGAACAATTATTCCAATTGGAAAAAAATGTCATTTTGAATTTTTTTAATTTAATCTATATTTGATAAAATTTTTCAGTAACTTTATTGTTTTAGCTTGGTTTTACTTGTAATGAAGTAATTAATATAAAAAGGTTTTAATATTATTTCAGTAAAGTAGTCATTATTACGTTGAACAGACAATAGTTGAACTAGTCAAATCCGGTTCAAACTGGACATTTTTCCTGCTTACTCCTGTCTTTTTGTCGACCCCCCTCTCCAAAATTCCTCTCCACTCTACTAGCTGTCAAGTCCTTCTTTACTTTTGACCTTGTAGTGTGTCTCTTGACTTAGTCCTGTACGCATTTCTTTTAGTGTTTAGAAAGTGGAAATTATTCCTTTCTTCATTCTGTGTTGTTTATAATAACATGGGTTCTAAAGGATGTGTTACTTCACCAGACTGTTTTTCTTACATTTGTGGTAACTATTACATTAAAAACACAGCAAAGCAATATCTCTGATTTTGCGAAAAATGTATAGGTACTATTTCGTTTTAAAGTAATTAGTCCGTCCGTCGGCGCTCCCCAAAGTTTGTAAGAGTTAAGACAAAGGACTGAAGATAAGAGACAGTCATTTCATTTTGGCATTCCAACGGTCTGAACGGAGCCGAAAACATGATGAAATGACAGTGATGTCATGATGACTGTTAGTTTTGTTCGTGTAACGTGCATGGTTTTAACTTAACAAATAAGAAGGAAATTTTCTATACCAACATCTCATCAGCGATCCGCCCTATATCTTGTGGAGCCGGTATGGCGATATACCTGTACCTAGTCTAAATATTATAGATGATGTTTTAGATGAGCAAAACCACTCAGATTCAACCGTTAAGTATAGTGAGCCAGATAGTGATAGTTATGCTCCTGTCTTAAATGAATTCTAAAAGAAGTTTTGATGGAAAGCGTAAATGGTTCTATAAGGATTTATAACCATACTAATTGTATTGTATTACAATTGTTACTATTTTTTTAAATCTTTCTAATAGCTAAAATATTGTGTAACTCACAAACTTTATCAAATGTAGAATAAATAAAAAAAAATAAAAATTACCTTTTTTCTAATTGGAATAATTGTTCCTACGATATTTCTCTTTTTTGTGGGAAAACCTTACGTGATGGAGAAAAACGGATTTCATTTTTGAAATCAGCGCAGAAAAATACATTAAAATAAGCTACTATAATCAAAACAATTTTTAAAAAGTATATTTTTGCAGACCTGTGTTAGTAATAAAACCATTTAATCAACCATTTCTTTTGCCCCCAATGAATTTTAATGATAAATAGAGTGTTTCCATGCTTAAATTAGAGCAGTTTGATTAACGGAAGAAACTGATTAAAATTATATAGTTGAAAAAGGGGTTGATGAAATTAAAAACTTGCCAAATATAAATTCACAGAATTAAGTAATAAAACTGGCATTTGTTAAGCCGTTTTCTTAATCGATATGTGGCGTTATAGTTACACTTCCGCATTTCACTAATTTTATATATAGTTTATATATTTAAATATACTAACCTGTTACTTATTTTTTAAACTCTTGCAGTCTTGCCGCTATTTACACTAAGAATTCAATTGTTCGTATACTTTTTCTAGTTGAAGAAATCGTAAAATTTCAACCGAGTTCCTTACGCACTATAAATTTCAAAAACCAATTTTCTTACGACTGTTACTAGCTGCGGACGAGTAGTGACTAGTTTATAGTTCCACGGTCGGCACTTGTTGAGCCAGCACAATTGAATGTTACGTGAGCGAATGCGAACGTCAGCAATTGTCTACAATTTACATGGGACAAGTAAATAGTCGCGAAAATGCACGCGGCACGAGCATTTCACTTACCTTAATTGGCGAAACCATGACCTTCATCTGATCTTCAAGAGTTTTCCTCCCGCCTGTGAGAGATCTTCTGTATGAATTTTAAATGTTTTATAATCTTCTGATGGGTCTTTTGTTCTTGGCAAAGAAATCAATACTTTTTGGAATTGTAACAATAAGTACACTGCGATTTATTTTTGAAATTCAGTAGTTATATATAAACGACAACTAAAACCTATTGTATAATGTATCTCTAGAAAGAGATGAAAAATGAATGTGTAGTTATATTTATTACTTGATTAACCCAATGTGTTTAAAAAAAATATATTGTCTTTCAAATTTGTCTGATCGCTTGATGACTGATTGGAATTTGAAGTTGATCCTTCCATCCTTGGATCCGGTTCACTAAAAATTTCGTTACTACCAAATGAATCATTAACAAAGGAGGGTGGAGATTGAGTCCTCGCATTCCTTGCTTGGCTAAAAGTTGTGGTATTAATATCAAGCGATGAGGACAAGTTCAAGTTGTGCCTGTGCAATTCTGCCGATGGCAATTTAGGAACCCGAAAAGGACACGGCAAGATGTCTTGTGAATTGTCGATAGCTCTCGTTGGCAGGGTAACAGAAAGTATCTTCCTAGTCTTGACATTTCTTTTGTCTGTTTCATGGTTCAAGGAAATGCTCATCACATTTCTTTTTCTTGGAACCACATTCGAAGATGCTTTTAATATCTCAGCTATGAAATCTTTCGGTTGATTTTTAATGAATTCCTTAATAGCGGAACAAATTTCGCTGTTGTTTGCTGTCCTTTTGGATGGTTCCCTTATTCGAATTGCAGTAAGAATTGTTGCACACAAATCGTAGAGCAAGTATTCGATGTCTTTTAGCAATTCCCTTGCTGTAACTATTGTTGAAGCATTTAGTGTATGTTGATTATTTGCAGTTGAATTCATGAAGTTCGCAATGTAAGAAATTGACGCTGTACTCTCTCGATTTATTGTGGTGTTCATAGTCCTCTCCAAGTTGCAGAAATCTGCATTGATATAATCAGTTTCTCTTGATTTATGAGGTTCGTTCTAAAATAACAGTGACAAATATTGCAAATTTTGGAAATTATTAGTGTTTTTAAAATGACCTGATCACCCAAGTTAATGGAACCCAGAATCTCAAAGGCTCTTGGTAGAACGCGACTAGGAAAACGAACACATCTCGCCAAGGACAGTCCATATGCTTTTAAAGGAGTCACACCCACCTGTGGAAGTAGGTATCACATAAAATATAAAAACATTGATTTATTATAAACATTAACGGTATTTTAACTAACCATGACTTTATGCGTATATTTTAAACAAACATCACCATTTCGAATGGACTCTTCCGCAGCCAAGTGTAAACTGAAATTGTCCACATATATGGAATAAATTCCGAATATCGAAATATTGGCAAAAATACTTAGTAACATTAAAATACAAGTTCGACAACGCAGTTATGTTTAGAAAGTGTGTCGTAATATAAATGAAAGGCGATGTAATGTTGCTCAACTTGGTATTTTCAATCTTACTGGCGTCTTTCGAGGAAGTTTCGTTCTGCAAATATTGTCGACAATTATTCAGCTGTATGAAATAAACATAATATAGTTTTGAAAGAGTAACTCAACCTTATTTGAGAGAGCAGATGTATCTTTTTTACGTCCCATCAGAAAACATAGCTTCTCTATAAGTTTCCACGCCAATTCTTTTCCCTCTATTGCATTTGTACTCCTTAATTTAACCAACATAATTTTCAAAAATAAGTGAATAGATTTAAATCAATCAATCTCACCTGCAAAGTTCATCCACAATTACCAAACTGTTTGGTGTAACGTTTTTAAATATATTTTCCATTTCGCGCATCTAAAATTTAATTAAAAATTCTCTACTCATTTTTTTCTTGTATTTTCTATATAAAAAAATATACCTCAACTTGAAAACTGGAAGCATTTTGTTCAACATTGTCTTCGAAACCGATGCGCGTGAAAATCCGATCGCATAACCTGAAAGTCGCTTTAGTTGCGGGAACGAAACAGCCCAACTTAAAAACAAAAACAAAAACAATTCAACTATAATCTGCTATATTTATAAATAATCACTCACTTGCGCCATGATTTGCAGGATTGCGATAGTTTTTATGTAAATTGTTTTTCCTCCCATGTTGGGGCCAGTAATTATGAAAATATTATATTCGGGTGTGGCAATCTGCAAAAAGTTTTGTAAGAATTTGTTGACTCTGTAAACAAATGGTATACGATATGATTTGGAACAGTTACTGGCCGCATACGGGTGAAGTCCAGCATGGGATTCGTCGCATTTTCCACTCGTGTCTCCTCACCGAATTCTGGACAACAATATCCATTTGTTAAGCTCACCTGTGTAAGACATTTTGTATTTTATATCTACTACAAGCGCAGAATGGTTCACCTTCGAAAGGGATTGAATGATGTCTAAATTCGCAATGGCTCCCACTAAAATATGGTTGGATTCCGTGTACTGTATTATATTTGAAATTAGTTTCCGAATAATCCTTGAAGATAAAAAATTGAAATTAATTTGTATTTAGTTGACTGAAAGTTACTTACGAGTCGCTGGTGGTATAAATCTCATTTACAACATCCTGGATGCGAACATTTAGTTTTATTAAATCCGAACAAGTAAAATATATATTTCTGCCGTTTGTGTATAACTGAAATTTATTTGAAAAAATTAAAGAGTAATTTTAGAGGTAATTGGAAAAAATTTTAACGTACAACATTTAATGATGGAGGAACAGTCTCTAGAGGAGTATTTTTTGGTTGAGTTAATTGCATGTGAAATCCTCTTGCAATGGTGTATATCATTCGAAGCGGAAGATTGTGGGTCTTACCAATTTCCTTAACGGTTTCTTAAATAAAAAAAAAAATATTATACGTATAATTAGATAGGTACCATAAAATATAGTTAGGTTTTATTACCTCGAATTGTGTCAGTTAATTTTGTATACATGTTTTGAATCATATCCAAAAACTCACTTACACCATCACGAATGGCGTGAATCCTTTGGAAGTGTTGCGCAGTTCCTTTGGTAAACTGAACTTCAGGACGAATGATGTCGTTAATCGCAATTAACATAATCGAAAAATTTGAATCAGTGAATATCTGTTAGACGAATATTTGAAAATACTTTTAAAAAAGATCGTAATTTTCAGAGCTTTACCTTGTATATAACTCGAAATATTCTGCTCTTCAAATTTCTTACAACATCTGCCAATTCTGGAATACTTTCTAAAACAGTTTTCAGAAGCAAAATTTGATTCAGCATCAGTTGAACGGATTTCACATGATTTTTCTAAAATATAGGTAATTAGGTAATAAATTTGTTAACATATATCGTCTGGTTTGTTGTGTATAAATGCCCACAAATACTATACCTCTGAGTTTTCAACACATATTTTTAATATTTTGTCCACACTAGTGAAAACTCGAAGGCAACTCTATAAAATCAATTAATACATTTTACTGAAAATTGTACTTTAGTGAAAAATAATATGAAACAATACTTCTAATTTCACCAAGTTTTCAGGATTATGCAAAAGTTCTTGAATGGATTCCTGCATTGCGTGAATATTTGATTCTTCACAAAATGGTTCCAAGACTCGAGCTCGTAGACATCGCTTTCCCACGGATGTCACAGTGCGATCTAAAATTCCATATAGACAGGATCTCTTCTCTTTTGTAATACAGAGAGGATACAACAGTTCTAGTCTGCGACAAGATTCGTAATCTAAAATAATTGCGATTATAAAGTCCTTAAAGGATATATCGAACATAATTAAAAATTTACCGATCATCATTCTTCCATAACGGTTTTCATATTCAACTTTTAAACTGCTTGTTAAGAAAGTTACACTCATGATGTGTTTCAGGTACAACAAAAGTCCCGATGCGGCGCTCAGAGTATAATATCTATAGTGATAAAAGTGGATAAAACATTTTCAAATTGTTTTTAATTTGATTGTAAACTTTTTTTCTATAAAACTGATGGAACTGCTGGACTTAGGCGAAGCATGAGTTCTTATCAACCGCAAACCTTCCTCAACATTGAAATGTCGTCTTGGCAGAGGAGCAATTTTCTTGCCTTGAAAGTTCAATTTTAGTAACTCCACTAATTTGCAATCACTGTTGACAATTGTTGATGGTAGTATAATCTACATGAGGAACAGTAATTGAAGCCTGCATGTTTCCTTACTTACTCAACTTACTTCAACGGGATTCAATACCTTCAGCTTAGTAATGCAACTCTGATATAAAAACTCATCGCTAAACTGCGAGAGGAGAAGGGAAGGGGCACTCAAATCCAAGGATGCCATACCCACTTCTCCTTGTGCATATCCACGTCCTTCTGTTATCGCTAATTTTATACAATTCAACAAAAAACAAAATCACAATTGCATACAATTTTTTCGAAATTTTTGTATACGCATTCCCTTACCAACTACGACGAAACTGGAGTCAGTAGTTTTCGCAAGAACGCTTTGATTCTTCTGCTCTTGTACTTGTTTGTGGGAATTATGTCCGAAATTGTACGTAGTATCATTGAATGTACTTAATGATGAGCTCGAATTTTCGGAAGTTAGGAATCTGAAAATGTTAGGTTATACAAAAGTAACGGTTTTAAGAAAACACCGTTAGCAACATTCGATATACAAAATTTGCTATAATTTGCTATTAATTTTTGTATTATAGAAACGCATAGCAATCAGCCTTGTAATTGGCCGCGGTGTGTTTACTTACGAATTTTTGCAATTGTTTGTTCTAGTGACTTCGTTACATTTTAAAACCGCAGAGCTTTTGATTCGAGAAGAATCTACAAAACAATTAGAAATCACAATTCGCATTCTTTATGTAAAAGCAGTATTAAACAAACCTAGTTTTCCAATTCTTTGATAAAGATCTTTATTTGAAATGAAATTCATGATTTCCTGGAAAAAACGTGTGCTTCCTTAAACTTGACAGTAAGAACTAAAACCGAGCTAAAACTCATCAAATCGTACAGTTATTTAACTTTCACGATCACGATTGAAGAGCACTCTGGATTTCAACGTGAAAACTATCATGTATTATATCAAATCAAAGTATCGAGTACTTAAATATCAGTAACGACTAACGAGACTCACAGTATCAGTATCGAAAGTATCGATAGAAATAATAATAATTGCAGAATTCCAGGCCGTTATAGCAATAATATTTCCAGTGTAGTAGTTTATTTAATCTATGAAGTGGGAAGAGTGGTGTCAAATACTTTGAAATAAAACAATTATATATTTCTTTAAATTTATTAAGAATTTTTGCATTATTGTATAACAATTATGCTGTTGGGCTTGGGCATTGATAAACTTTTATAATAAGCAACAACGTGTCAAAATGAATAAAACTGACAGTCAATTTTTCAATAGGAATTGAAAACGATTCCTCAATTTTTGTTTTTTTGTTTTTAAACTTTTTTGCTTACAAATGAGAATAATAAAGTTATAGTTAACAATATTTCGATTAGAGCTACATTATTATGCAACAGACTTCAGGTGGCTTAAGACAATTATTTTTATCGTTAAGATTACTATAATCAACATTATCATTATTAATATTATTAAAAGTATCAAGCAATGTTTCATGTGCTACATTACTGTCGCTTGCATGCATCTTATCCTTAGAATTGATATTGTTAAAACTAATAATATTCTTGCTTAGGAATTCACAATTATTGGCTAATAACTGATCATAGTCAATGGTTTTGCCGTAAACGCTTTCGTACGGGGTCAAATTTTCACTGGGCGTTGTACTGAAGACGGACTCCTTGTCTTCGCTGCCACTACTGTGACCTGCAACCAGCCAATTTTTGGGATTCCGAATAAATTCATCGTCCCAGTAGTCCAGTAGATCACTTTTTGAGATCTCGGTAGAGTTGGTAGCAACCCTCTCACACGTATTGTCATCTGCGTCATGCTTCTGCTGACCGTCGCTATTGTAGTCGCTGTCGTTATCATTACATGAATGTTCTTCATGAAGTTTGTTAACAGATGACACATGTGAGGGGTTGCTTTGCAAGTTTTTTGAATGCTCCTTGTGTTTGCCCATACCATCCACCTTCTCCTGCACCTCGTTTCCCTCTTCTTCTTCTGATGACCAGTCCTCGTCGTCATTGTCATAATCTCCGCTCTCGAGTATAGAGGATGCAATTAGTGTACTAATTTTGGGGTCGCTTGGAACTCGAAAAATTGGCTCTGGAGATTTCTCTTTTAGTTCGCCATTTAACCATTCTAGTACTGCTGTTGTTAGGGGATATTTTCCGGAATTTTCCGGCTCTTCAGGAGCAGTGAATGACTTGGATGACGGAGGATCAAAAAAATTTGGGCCATTCGCACAATTGCTCTTCAAATTTTCATCTGTAGGGCTATTACACTGAGAAATCGAAGCTACTCCATTGCATACAGGATTGGCTGCGGCGTGCGATACATTTTCAACGCTGTTTCCGGTTGTTAAGGAACACACGATGCCGCTGTCGTTAGCGGGCGAAATGCAAGATGGAACAACATTAGTTTGTTCTCCGTTATTTGAGTTTTCAGAATTCGCAATTTCACAATGATTTATCAAATCCAATGAATTTACACAATATGCATTTTTATCAACTTCCTGGACATATTTTGTAGCCTTTATTTCTGTTGAGCATTCACCGTTGGTTATTTGTTCATTAGCTGTTGAACTTTTTTGCTCCATTTCGTCCGTACTTATATGCACGTATGGTGAATAGTCCGTTTGTTCGAGTGGATCAGTTTTTGATATTAATGATGTTTCGTTGTTATTCTTCTCCTTATATACATCTGAATTCTTAGCTATGTTCTCTTCTTCTGTAAACCCTGTTGTTGTGATGTCTTCTAGAGATGCTGTTGGTTCGACTGGAACACTTTCTTCAGTGCTTTGTAAAGAAGCAGATTTGTCTTCATCGATAACAGTGGAACAATTCGATGTTGAGACTTTCATCTTCACATCTTCCAGTAAGTTTTCTATAATCGTAATATCTTCTTCTTCTTCCAGGTCTTCATTCTTATAAAAGCAATTTGCTTCCGGAAAATGTGAAACTAAATTTTCTGTGGTGGTGTCCATTGTATGATCACCAGAAACAAATGGGCTTTCAAAAGTTTCGGCGTGTACAGCATAATCACAATTGTCGACGCAATTCACATTATTGCAGTCGTCTCCGCCGTTTATGTTAATGCAGATAGGTTCTTCTAAGTTGGCCTCCTTACTTGATTCTACATTATGTCCAATTATTGATTGATTAGATGATAAATTGTCTTCGCAAGAGGTCTCAGAGGAAATAAGGCAATTTTGAGGCAATTCTGATTGTTGTGTATTTTCACTGGAAGGTTTTTCAGTTTCCTGTAATTGATCGCATTCAGCAACTGCAGCTTCGTCTTCTTCAATTTCATTCTTCCTGCTTGTACATTCTGATAAATCTGAAATGCTTGCTGACCTTATAGTGCCATTTGGAATTAGCGATTCAGCCATATTTTCATCGTTTTCTATGTGACTGGTACAATCATTTTCGTTGTCATGGGTAGAGCCATCATCCATCGCATCCGATACTGGAGAGACGTCCAGACTGCAATCAATCGTTTCTGACACATCATTTTCCTTATTTTTTGGAACATGATCAGATGAGAAATTAGTTTCAGAATTTCTCGATTCTTGCTGTATGGACTGGTTTGTTGATAAGGACTTTATTACGTTGAGCACCATTTCTTCCTCCTCTTTCAAAATAGAACTGCTTACCTTAAATTTGCAGTCAAATCCATTCAAAATTTCCAATGGATTTCTACAGAAATTATTTGTTATCCGGGAATTCTTTCTATCGAGGAAGTATAAGCTATCTAGAGTGACATCTTCTACAGAAGTTTTTGGCCTAATTAGCAATCTGCTCACTTCCTTTATGTCGTCTTCATCCATAGCAATTGAGCTGCTTTCGATTGCTTTCATTTCAGTCTTTTTATCAATAGAACTATTGTTCTTGTTTCTAGTTTCGTCTTTTTCTTTAACCTTTTTAACAGAATTTGTTGATTTCTTTGGCTTTTTATTTTTAACTTTTAATTTCTTTTGGCTATTTTGAACGTTCGGTTCGACAGAAACATTTTTAGGAGATGACATAATTTCTGGAACACTTTCAACAACTTCTTCAACTACTTTAACAACATCAGCAGTTGCAACGGCCTTGCCAACTTTAACATGTGCTGCGACTTCATTTTGGGGTTTGGTTTTAGGTAATACGTCAATCTCAGTTGGTTCAGCAACAATAGTTGGTTCCTGCACCTTCTCTACTATAGTAACAGCTGCTTCTTTAACAGAATATCTGCCTTCATCATTGTTTTTCGTAAGTTCTTCATCAACTTGATGAAACTCTTTGGTGTGTTTATTGCGTTTGCCCTTTACCTTAACAGTTTGCCATTCATCATCGATGTTTTTATTTTCTACAGGTGCTGGTGGTTTGAAATCTTTAGGCTCCCTCTTTTTCTCAATTACATTCTTACTAATATTTTTGGCAGGATTTTTCTCACTATTGCTATTCACGCTCAAAACTGCAACGGGCTTCTGAATAGTTATAGTTGTCTTATTAGCAGAAGTTGTCGGAGGAATCTGCTTGCCGTTTCTTTTTTCATTTCCTTTAATAATTTTCTTATTTTCTAATTTTATAAAACTACTTTTCGGTGGACTAGATTTTTCAGAATGCGTGCTTCCATCGGAGAATCCTTTCTTGATTCGCTCAGCCAGTGTAAGATTCTTAGGCTCCTCCGAATTTTGTGGCGAAACAATGTGTGGTTGCTCTACTAGAGGAAAGTGATCTTTTCTATTTGTTTTATTGCTTGCTGAATTTTGAACGTTCTTTTGTGTCGAAAGTGTTCGCTTAGATGATAGTTTTGCTCCGTCTTTGTCTTTAGTTGCTCTGGTTATTTGCACTTCGCCCGCCTTGCTCTCATCTGACCTGTAACTCTTTGGTAGGAACTCTTTAACATTCACGTTTAGATGCGGTTTAATAAACCGTGGAATAAATTCCTCTACGTCAGCATTTAATACAACTTTCTTTTCGTCTTGAAAGACCTGCAAATATTTCATTACTTTTTAGTTAAAATTAAATGTTATTTACTTACAGTCTCTTCGTTACACTCTGATTTCACTTCCTTCACAGTATCACAAGAAGTTTCTTCAATATTTCCGTTTTCCTCGCTCGCATCGGTATCCTTATTTTCACAGTCTTTCGTAGAGCAATCAGCTGGTACCTGAAATAGCGAGGAATCATTAAAATATCCTAAACCAATAAAATATATTTACATCCACTAGTTTTCCTTCCTCCGTTTCAACGCTTTGTTTTTTCAAACATTCATCTTCGTTTTCGTTACTGTTTTCCTCAGCAGATTGATCAAATGAATCATATCCTTTTGAAATAATAAATTTTTAAGTGTTATTTTTCGGGAATTGTAGAAACAATTTGTATTCACTCTTACCCACTATTGGTATTATCGGCTGACCGTACATATAAGGGAAGTAATAGGGCGGGTAGATTGGTTGCATTCCATAATTATAAACGCTGTCTACTTGAGTATTTTCTTTTTCTTTGTCCTAAATTTAATTTGGGTTTTAAAATGAAATTTTATAATAAAATGAAATAATTTACATCACATGAATCCTTTACGATGTCCTTTTTCTTAACTTCGTCTTCATTAGATTCTGATTTTGTTGATTCTTGAGAATCCATTTTCAAATCACAGTTATTTGAGGACTCAGAATTCGTGTCCTTGATATCGTTATCCTTGTTTCCGGGTAAGCTCTTAAAATATTTTCTATAAAGCTGTGTTCTACAAATTTAACTCCACAAAGGATATACCTCATTCGAATCCGATGAATCAGTCAATACAGTGCTTTCTTCATTTTCAGTACTTTGCGCAGGATTCCCTACATCGGGAGGATAAACATTATAAGGCTGATAATTGTAAGGCAACATAAGCATTTGACCGGTGTATTGATCGAATCCATTTGGTAAATATGCTGGGGAAATTTAAAAAACAAACATTTATTTAAATAAGACAGTCCGTTTTATATGCTATACTTACGATTCAAGTACAGAACACCATTTTGATCGATATAACTGTAGATATAAGCTTGTTCAGGATCCAGGGAATCAGCATACGATGAACACTGTTCGGGACTAAGCGAAGGTGCACTTGTGGCTGAAAAGGACTCCTCAGTGGACACCACACTAGCCGCGGCTGATGACGTTGTGTTCGTGTCCGTAGATGATAAATATTTCCGTGGTTGAGAGAGGTAACCTTTTTTGAATATTACATCTTGTCGAGGTGTTGTTATGCGAGTATATTCTTCTGAAAACAAACCACGTTCCAGATAACAACAAAGGAATGAATGACAAGTACCTTCATTGAAAATAGGCTTATCCTGGTTGTTCTCCTTATTGGATTCGGAAGTTCGGCTGTATTGCGATCCAAACCTTCCCCCCGACTTATAGCCAAAGTATCTAGAATTTCCGTTCCCGAACTGCCTGCGTCGATATGAGTTACGCGATGAATACGATGAGGATGAAGATGGTATACTACTTTGGTTGTAATGGCTCTTACTGAATGCGATTCGGGCTTCACTTCGTGAATTTATTGATGACCCAAATGGTTGCTTTTGGTCCGTGTGCGATGTATTCGAATATCTGTAGTTGCTATCTCTCGATGCTAGAACAAACAAGAAACACAATTAAAGTTAAATTTAAACTTAATTTAAACAAGATTAGTTAAAATTAAGTTGAATTGGTGTTTTTTGAATTCAAAATTATTCTTACTTAAATACCTTAAATATTGTGACATTTACATTTCACTTTCCGCTATAAAATTTTCATTGGCCATTTTGTGTATAAGAAATACATGCAAATTAAATGCAGCACTTAAAAGTTCGATAGGAATCTGTGACTGAAAGGATCTAACTTATTCAAAACTGCATAAAATCTTAGCCTTTATACAATGGACCAATTCGGTTTTGTGAACGAAAATAGAAAAGTCAATGTCACCGAAATAGTTTTTTCTTAGATCACACGAAGAAGAGACACTTTGCCATGATGTCTGTTGTTGTCGCAGGCATCATTTGAAAATACCTATAGGTACTTATTTATCACAACCTCTTGCGTTGGGTGATTGCAGTTTTGAGAATGTTGTATCTAAATTTAACTACGAACAAAAAAGCACCTCTAAATAAATGCATCCGTGAGGTTTGTTCTTCCTGGATCTTATGTAATCCCAACTCGTCGAACATTCTCATTCAATTTAAAATAGCCTGACATATTTCATGCCTTACTATAGTTGAGTGTCACGTTGTCAGGCAAAAACAATTTATCTATTTTTAATTTTTATAAAATCTTAAAATATGTTGAAAAGCGGATAAACTGAAAATGTTGCTTTACATTTTACCGCAATTTCAGTATTGTAAAATTTAATATGACTTTTAATTTTTTTGTTTTTTGTTGTCAATGTTTCCCCAAAGCTTTAATCTTTATTAAATATATCGTCGTCGTTGTTTTTACCTTTGGAAGATGACTTGCGTCGAGCGTAATCAGTTTCTTCCAATTTGCTTCATCATCGATTCAAAAAACATGACGTTTCATAAATTATAATTCTTGAACTCTGGGTTGGAGATAAGACAGTGGCTTTTTGTGAGATAAAAATAACAAAAATGTTGAGAAGACAACAAACGGTCCCCGGGAAATTCGGTGTAACGGTGTAATTCAGGAAGGCATTTCCAAAATGATGAGCGTTTTTTATTACATTATAATAAATTAATAATATCGGTAATAGATTTTCAAATCTTATGCATATTGTAATAATTGTTATCGATTTAAAATTCTAAAATCATGTCGAATATCTGTTTACTCTTTTAAATGTGTAGTAGTTTAAGAACTAATATTTTTACTGTTCTCTATTGGAAATTGCAAATGACCTTTGATAAGGGAACAATAATATTAGTACAACGTTCAACATAAAGTTATTATCACTTTTATGTAACATTCATAAACACATTACAGTGCCGAATGTAATTCTTACCGGAAATGGTAACGTCATTCCATTTTTAGTTACTATTAGGAATATTTAAAATTGTTTATTGCACAAATACTGTCCGAATTCATCAAAAACCTTTTTTGATTGCTTAACGAAAACAGCAAAAATAAAAATCAGAATTGTTAACTGGCATTGTGATTTGAAAATCTCCTGCGGAGCAGGAGCGTGACCTGCTTAGTGCTAATGATAATAGTATTTTTACTGGGGCAGATCAATTGCCAGCAAGAGATAAGATTTTTGCACATTTATTGCGCTTTAAACTACTGAAGCACTTCCACAGACACTTGCAATTAATTTTATTAATATGTAGGTATACTGTGCAGTTTTATTTGAGACTATATAAGAATGACGGCTGCTACTCTTTATTATTCTCCAACAGAAAGACAAGACATTTATGTTAGATGGAAAAAAATGTTAATTCAAAAATTCGAAACTCGTTTTGAAAAATGCTAAAGCATAATATAAAATATGTGGACAATATGTTGCGATTCCTGAAAACATTTCACCTGGATGTTTTCCAACATTTTAACATTTTGTAAGATCACCGGATTGTATTTGCGGTTAGAAAGTGAAACCATGAAATTTTAATTTTCTTTATTCAAATAATTAATCTGGCGCAATTCCAATTGTTGAAAAAAATAATAAACATAGCATGACACATTCAATTATAGTTTTACAATTGCTTGAAAAAATTTAACATAACCGAAAAACAACAAATAACTTTCTGTTTTCATTTAGTGAATATTATACCTATACCTAGACTACTTACTGGTAACAATAGACTGCAGACTACAACTTACAAGACTACGTTTAATTGTTTACGTATATAATTCACATTTGCAAATGGAAATAATTTCTCCATAAAATAGAATTGTTTTGAAAGAAATTAATATTTTCCAGTTAGGTATATTTAATATACGTAGATGAAAATTGAATTTCAATTGGAACCAATTGAAAATGGAAAATTTAATACCGAATTTCGATTACTACAAAATAATGTTGCTACTTATAAATTCCCAAAGTCAAATTCCCAAATAACTTATATTTTGATTATGTTCATTTGTGCTTGTATTTACTGAGTAGAAGAAATATCAACCCCATCTCAACTTGAATACAAAATAAGAAAATTTGTAAAGTGATTTGCCAACTTTTGTCAACTTGAAATATTTATTTTTACATTCGACATTAAAATTGAGTCACGTGAATCAACAAACTTCTCGTAATGAATTTGCAACAGAATTTTCTAATTTAATAAAGAACTTTATCATTTGCAATTGACCAAGAAATTTATACCATTAACTTTGAAAAATACAAAAACTTTCAATTGAGGAAATTTCATTAGAAATATCGCAACCACACCTCAATGGCCGCGTTGATATCGTAAATTTTGTGCAAACAAATAAATCTGCAAATAGTGATAAGTGTGAGAAACGAATGCAAGACAACTGTGTACTCCCATGTGATTACATTACACATGCTTCGCCTTGGGCGCCAAGAACCACTCGGCTTACATTATTCACGTGCTGATTCCAGAATTAAATAAATTACGTTTACCTGAAAAAAAGTTTTCTTGGGCATTTTCTTTTATTGTCAAATTAATTTAAGGATAAACTGCAGCCAATATAATTAATTTCGTTTAGGCACTTTGATTTAAAAAAAATAATTTTCCTTGAACTTGACTGATTTTTGCAACCAACTGTTAATTAGTACGTGACTATTAAACTGCCAAGAACCTCTTTCTTCTAGACATTTAAATGTTAATGTTCATTGCAAAACCCATTTTGTTTTAACATATAAAAACTTTACCCCACGAAAATCGTTTTTTAAATACGGGACACGTTGTGAGAAATAATTACAACTTTTTCGTCGTATCAAAATAAATTTGGTTGTTTAACATTTGCGATAATAATTTTCTAACATGACCACGGCATTTTGCAATTAGAGTTCCCCGTTCCGTTAATATTTTTTTAAGCTAACTAACTGTAATTCTTGTTTATCTTTTTATCTTAAAAAAATATGTAGTTAAGTTATCTTCAAGGTAATGTCAATCACTTTTGTTGGAAGTCAAAATGAATTAAGAGATCTTCTTCTACTTGTTCTTAAGAAACATCGACAACTTTTAATCGCAATTTTATTGCAAAATTTGAAATGCATGTGAAGAAAAATAATATCTACAAATCACTAGTAAAAAAGATAATTGCAAAATTCTTCTTATCTTGCTTAGAAATACGTCAAAACTTTGAAGATTTGGTCAAGCTTGCTCTACATTCAAAACACGTGTTTTAAAAAACACGAAAAACAGTGATAAACTTGCCATGACCTATTTCATTCAATAATTTCTATAAATCTGTGTTGTTTGGCTCTTTTCTGTGAGTACATTTCGCACAATTGACCTACCATAAAAATTATCAGTACAATACAGTAGCATGTTGATTGATGCTATTCATCACATGTCATGCAGCGATGATAAATTTAACAAGTTCAACATAATTCTGATTTCTTTTTTATGTTTGTGCTGTAATTAATGTGCGCGCGCAACTTTGTCCATCAAAGCATCATTGTCTGTTCGCAAATGAGGACAGGCAACGTGAATTGATTCTAGCAATAGCGGTAGTTTTGCTTAGAATTCTAACGAGCCGCTTTGCTTTGTTTTTTAGCATAACCCTTTTTTTATAGTTTAACAAGGTGTTAATTTATTGCTGGGTGTTCTTGGAGCCCATGTTGAGAGCGTCCACCATTTAGCAACTTGGTGTTATCATCTCTATTGACTTTCGTGTGCATAAACAGCCATTATCACTTCGGGTATCAAGAGCAGTTTATTTGATTGGGACGGAAGTGCAAATACGAAACATTTCACTTGCTACCAATTACCGAAATGAACCATGTCTAGTCTTCCACCTCGAGACAAGTGGTTCAAAAAAAATACAAGTCGAAAATTTCCATGGTATGTCACTTTGAAATCGGAGACGTGTGTCGAGCACTTTTCGTGTCTTGAGTTCGTCCAAGCGGCAGGAGCGTTGTCATTTTTTGAAAACGGACAAAAAGATCCAGATTAAAACCTTGTCTACTCAAATTCAGATAAAGTTACTGCACTGGATTTAGTAGTGAGGTTCTTGGTTTATCACTTAAGTGCTTTATCAACATGGATAAGTGTTCGTTCAACCCTCACTTATCCGTGATGATATCTGTCGATTTTGGATGTCGCCGGCTCGTAGAATACGAAACAAATTCAAATTTATTCGCACACGTTGCCCAGTCTCCATTTTGTAAATTAAATTGCGAATCTATGTGAAAAATCATTTAACAAATTCATCAGATTAACGTAACATGAAAGGGTATCACATGCATCGTGTAAACAAGTTCATATCCAGGTCATTGGTGCATAAATTGCACCTTCAAGACGCACAGTTTTCGATTTTAATTCAATAAATAACAGCGTCGTGCAAAATCCGCCATTAAGGTCGATCGGGGGGGAATTCAGTGCGGTTTGTTTTTGCAAATGCCTCTGCCAATTGAATTAATTATATTTGGAAAATGGAAATTATCAAAAAGCTATATCCACGTCAATAAAGTATTTAAAAATGTTGTGAATTATGCAAGGAATAAGTGAAATTTATTGAAACAGTACAGGTAGTTATTATTTGATTTTGTAGTAATAATTACAGTAATTATAATATATCTTGTTGAAAGTGGTCAATGTTTTCCCTTATCTCTCTCTCTCTGTCTTTAAATTCCTCCCCACCAACCATTAAAGTTGTTTTCTTACTTCGTGGCTGTCATTCGGTTCTGTTTTCATTAATTAAAGCAGACATGCCACGTTAAATAAGCAAATTAAATATAATTTGAAAAATGAAAACATCTCCACAATGCATCGCAAGCAAGACGACTCCGATACAAGAGACTCAAGTCCTCATCGCTCTGAGAGGTTAAAAGCACTCTACCCACACTACTGCAGCTGGGGGGTTTATTTTTAACTCATTCAGTTCACATGAGTGTACAGATATATAAAATTCACGTGATAGCTCCACCACAAATTGCAAAGTTATTCGCTATTTCGTCGCCATTACAATATAATTCAACAATTCAGCATTAAGTCAATCAAAAGCAACTTAGATAAAGACTAGAAATTGGCCAATGGCCAATCAGTGTCGAATGGATCCCAACTCCCAAGTCAAGGTGGTTGCTGTAATCACCGCAGTCGCCACCGGTGTGGCTGGCCATGGCGGGGGTGGAATGAAGGCGGAAAATGTGTGATAGTACACCGAACGCATATATTCGGTATAATGAATACACGCAACAAGGCCAACAGGGGATGAGCAGGCGAACGGGGGTAGCTTGGGGAAACTTACGCAATAAAGGTAAGAAGTGACGATAATTTGTGCAAATGCACAAACTCGGTGCATAATTTCAGCTGCAGGGGAAGAAGCTTTTGTAATTTCGCAATCAAGTAAAATGTTTTTCTGCTGAGCTAAACACCCACCCCCACCCACCTACGGTCGGCTACACACAACCCTAACTCGTGACTGGCAGGCGCGTTAAGTTTCGTGACGTCACGGTTGAAGCACGTGCTTTTTAACGAAGCATATCTGTCCCCCCACCAACACTAAGAGAGTGGCACCCGGCATAGAGGCATACATGCGCAATCCGTGTAGCTGTGTAACTGTGAGATCCACTTGATGTCCATTATGTAACTGCCGGCATTTCATCATGCTCGCAATAGTTGCATATTACTCGATTGCTGCAATTAATAAAGCTTGACGGACGACAGACGCACGGCGGCGTCGGATGCGGATCGAACACTGACGGGAAAGACCCGATAAATTGGAACAATTTTTGATTGGTTTTTGTTTTTTGCAGAGATTCCTTATAACGGGTTACGGGGGCTATTTAATCGATATGGGGTGAAGGGTTGTTGGGAAGCCAATGAACTCATTACTAGGCGCTGGGAATGTTCCCGAAACGACCGATGAAAACATGCAGGAGCCGAAAAGGACTGCTGCAAGTCGTTTAATGCCGTTTGTTTACATAACTCGAGGACCGAGGAGTGACCTGATTATATCCTTACTTTGTTTTCCGTGGTTTCCTCATCTATTGTTATTCAAGCAAGACAACGCTCCAAAACACACCGACAGCACTTTTCCTGATTGTTTCGGAATTTTTTCTGTCTTTTGATGGAAAAGGAGTTTCCTATTCCTTCATTATGCAAACTTGTGTTGTCGTTGCAGTAATAATATGTCCTAGATAAATGTTATATAAACAAGTTCTCATTTTCTGTGGTAAAAGTGTAATATGCAATCATGTTTGTGAACATTTTTTATTTAAGTTTAGTGCTGAATTTAATCGTTAGTTTGGTAATAATAAATAAAAGTGATTACGAGATTTTATTCAGTCGAAACGTTTTGTCACTAATTTGTTATTGCAATTTGTTCAATCAACTCCGGCTGGAGCGATTGAGGAAGAGTAGCGAACATGCGATACTGCACCTCGGCTAGCTTAAGGTCAATTTTAATGTTGATCCGCCACTAATCCGTTTATTCAATCAAAATATATTCGCGGGGGTGTGTCCCACTTCATTCATGACAGCTTGAAACAATTCCTTTATGACTTTGATTAACGACTCAATGTAGCTCCAAGCGTTCTTGATAATCCCCCTTCGAGAGTGTTCTCATAGGAAACAAGAAAGAACTTTTTGAAATAAACCAATTGTCGCTATTAGTCAAAGTCTGTTCAAATTTTAAACACCAAAATTTCGCAGACTAAAATTGTTTAAATTTATCTTGAATACAAAACTTTTTCCTTTTTGTTTACTTCACCATAAATTCCAGGATTATTTTTCCTCTCTAAAAATTATTATTGATAATTATTTTTAGATGTACGCACTTCAAAAGATGGTCTATAGAACATAATATTATCCGCTTTCGATCGCATCTGTGCAACAATTTTGAATTACGCAAATACATGAAATTGTGTTAAATGCAATGCACGACTATCAAGTTAAAATGTAATTAATATTATGAGTTTGGTAAATTATGCGATTAAATGGAAAACTAAAAGTCAAAAGTGTCTGAAGAAATTGAAATTTCGCGTCAACTTCAAAATATATATTTTTGTTTTTGCACTAAAAACGAACCGTTTGACAGAAAATAGTATTTTTTATTATGTGATATATGAAGACTTTCACACTTTTCTTACAAAAAGAATAAAATGAGAAATGTGCTAACTATTCTATTTCAATTTTGAAAAGAGGAAATATAGATTTAACATTTTGTGGAGGTCATTACTTTATTAATAGGGCCTTTTAGTAAGTTAGTCAGTGAGGACTTTCTGCAGTATCCTTCAGAAATACAAACCCTAAAAATATAGCTTGAACATAAAAAACACAAACGGTCGTCCACGTTGAGCCATCAATCATTATGCTAGACACATTATGACAGGTTTTTTTGTACTTTAGTTTGTGCAAAATACTTTAAGTACTTCATGAAAGCTGCAAATCCTAATTTATGTTTTTGAAATAATGCCGTCATTCAATCCATTTGTTCTTCGTCTCTGAAAAATGGCATAAAACTGCCATCAAGATAAAATTGTTTGTCTAAATTAAGAACCAATTCCAAAATGAAAAACTATTGGAATTCGTGAAGTAGAAGAATGTTTAAGGATTACCTCCTATTTCGTCCTTTATGCCCGCATTGCCTTCCACTGGTGCAGCATTTGCACCATCTGCGGAGTCGATGGAGAGAGTTCGCCATCTGGTCTTCCTTTTCGTTCCTTTCTTTCCCATATGGATTTAAAAAATATCGCCACTTAAATCTGCTCAAAAACGTTCAGACGGAAAATTCCGTGTTCACTCAGCGAACCAAAGTTCAAAACACTTTCAAACACTGTAACGAATTTCACCGATCTTATTTTCTTATACTCTTATTTTTGATTTTCGCTTTATTTTCCCGCGATCAAATTGTTTTTGTTAAGTTTCTCTCTCACGATCGTTTCCCACACTAAAAATCTACTGAAATTAATACCGGCGTTTTACACCATTTAATCGAATTGACATTGCGCAGAATAAAGATCTCTCGATTCTCGTGATCACCGGCGAAATTTTTATCGATACACTTTCAATTTTCGTTGTAGTTGAAAACGCACTCACACATAGATCTCTGTTCGATTTTGCATCCACCAACACAGCCCCAATGCCAAAGGATTGGGTTATTTTAATATCAGTGCACTTATATATTGCATAACAAAATTATTTCACGTGTTTTGAAAATATTTAAAAATTGAAAGAGTGCAACGGTTTTGATAAAAAAGTTAATTACAAATTTTCAGTCTCCAATTGACAAGAAAAAAAAAAAACTTTTCACTGATAAGAAATGGAAGAAAAAGCACTTGTCAGTTAGTGGGGGTGGCGGTGGGTAACAACCACCCAAGTTTCTACTACTGTAAGAAGGGCACAGAGACTGCCAGGATCTGTCTCCCTGAACAGGATAGGCGTAGTCCGCACAATTCAAATAAAATTATTTAACAAGAGCCGCGAAAGGGTCGGACTGTTATATAATCGGTTTTTTTTTTTTACTTTCGTTTTCAATTTTTTTAATAGCGTTCTAAACTACTAATCACAACTTCTTTAATTGCTACATTTGCTAATTGCTTTCGAGAAAATTCTTCAGTCGCGTTCACTGGGTACGTTTCAACTGTTAAGTAACCAACATGAATGTCTCTCCAGTTTCCTTATAGTAATTCCATATCACAAGGCTCATTACTTTTCGCACATTTATAACGAATTTTGCATAATCACCTCACAGTTACAACAAAGGCAGTACGAAGGCATACAAACTTAAGTTCCTAAATTATTGATCAAAGTCAAGTCACCGGTTGTGAAATAGTCCTTTTCTGCTCGCTGTCGTCACATGCATATATCTTCAGCACCAGAAAATCGAGGAGAATTTCGAATAAAAATCGAAAATTGGAGCACATCACATAATTTTTTCTTCTCTTATTCGAGTCTTGTATTCACTTCGCCCCCATTAGGGATAGCTCGCAGGAAATCCTGTCCGTACATCCTGGCCTACAGTCGTCGTTCGTTCGCATTAAATCCATTTTCTGTTGATGAATAATAATCCTTCAGCAATTATTGAAGCCAACAAAATATAATTTTCGTAAATATGCAATATTAAAACAGTAGTATCCAGTATTTTACGGTTTAGCGTAGTTTTAATATCCAGCAGCACTATTTTTTGTATTCACTTTTGGAGTCGATTTTCGATATACGTATTATGATTATTTTATTATATAATTTCTAACTATGTACGAAAACAATTAATTTATCGATTTGTTTTAAAAGAAGCAAACGAAATGAAGGAAGTATAAAAGTGAATTACAACCCGCTTTTACATAACAAAAAAGTTCTGCGACTAGACGATTACGAGGAAGAAGTCGGAATGAATGCTCAATGCAACTCCCAACGGCAGAGAAACGGGGACTGGAAAATTTTTACAGATCTTTCGTTTAGTTTTCAATTCCTTAGTGTAGAGAGCTTTTGTAATATTCGAATGTGTGCCACATGATAAATAGATAACTTTTCTTATTTTGCCGGTGTTCTATGTTCTTGCGAAGAACATATTGCCGTCCCTGTCTCTATAGCAATTACCTCTAAACCTGTCAACGGTAATTCGACTTGTTATTTCAAGTAAAAGTGCGTGATTTAATGTTTTTTGCATATCGACAAGCGCTTGTCAAATGTCAGCAGTACCCGCTGCTAGGATCCAACCCATCTGTAATCACTAATCAGTTCATCTTCATCTAGCCATCGTAATTACAAGAACAAATCAGAGAAGATTATTACAAGAGAAATCAGGAAGATACTTCAATACTTGAAAAAGTGAACCGAACACAGAACAGATATTCGTTTTTAAGGTTTTATCCTGTGCCTGTAATAAATGAATGTGAGACTTGGAAAAAACTTAGCTAATTATATGAAATTTATTGTAATTTATTTATTGATCTGCATCACAAAAATGGTAAAAAAAGTTAATTTAGAAAATCCAGTTTATTATAATTCAGAATCCAACAAACAAAAATTTACAGGTGAAAATTATTTGTACAAAATTGTTCCAAAAACTATTTAACACCAACATAAAAGTACGATGTTGTAGATAATGAATGTTGCGCTTCATTTTCATGTTGCAGGAACATGCTACACCAGCTTTTTTTATGACTGTTTGAAATCTTCATGCGGTTTTGTTCCCGTTATGACTATTTCGCTCATAGATGGCGGATAAGTTTTACGTACATCCATAACAGATGGCACTGTTATGAATAGTTATATTTTAAGTTATGTTGTTATAAAAATTTTTATATTCAAATTGTTAGCATTCTGAGATAAAAAATTATTAGGAAAATCGATAACACATACCGAAGCGAAATTATCTTTTAGTAATTAGTCATTAACAATAAAAGACCACCACCAGATTAAACAAAAAACTGTTTAAAAATTTTTTTTTTATCTTTTTTGGGGTTGTGGGGGTGGGGGTGGAACCATCTCCCTTGGAGTTGCGCTATTTGGGGAGTCTGTGATATCAAATTAAAGCTCATGCTGAGTTCTATTAAATTAAGCAGTCGCGGACAACTAGCCTTAGTTACATAAGAAAATGCAGGTCTAGATTTTTACATAGAATGAGTATATTTTTTAATTTTTCTGCATCTAGGGTACCACGTAATTGGTGTGAGCAATTGCTTCCTAGAAACCAGAAGCAATAAAATAGCCACAGAGATCTCTCCTTTTCGTGTAGTCGTGAACCCTCCTCCAGTTCATACTCCACAATATTGAAACTTTATTTTTTGATACTTATGTTATGTACCTACTATTTTTTTTCTATACACACATGTTGAAAAGTAGCAGAAAAGTAGAAGACTTTCATTTTCGTGGTATGTCATCATGTATGATCTTCACTTCTGTTCTCAATCGTGCTCTCTTCTTATTTTTTAATGGAAATATGATTTGTTGAAACCGATCCGCCCTTTAATTTATAAATTATTACAGGAAACGCAAGAACTGTGACTGCACGCATTCTTTTCTACTTATTTCCGTTATCAGAGCACAGATGTAAGCAAACGTCGAGGCAGATGGAAAATAAGGAGTTGGTACGTGCACGTTGATCGTGGAAGTGTCCTCCACTAAAAAACAGCACTATTATTAAAATCGTGGCCAGCAATTCAAATGAGATGCAGCAAACAAAAAACTGGACTCCAATGAAAATCGAGTTTGTTTATGTACATAAATCCCGCAGAATGAGAAAACCGTGATTTTTTCGTCTTGTTTGTAGCTTTCCTCAGTAGCAGGATCACAGCCGTACCAAAAGTTCAAGGGTTATGTGACGATTCCACGGATGTATGTAGTTTATCCCGCCAAAAAGCCTCTCCTTGGTAGATTCCTTCACATAGCACTACCTTCGCAGCTGGCTCTTCCCCTCCAAATTACCTCAAACGGTTTCTTCATTTACTCCACTTATTCCTTTGAGAAAAACTCCTTGTCGTCCCTCGCCTATGTAGTGCGCGGTGCGGTGCAGCCTGGCCAGCGACCTGTTTGAATGAGGGTAGCAAATTTTGTTGCGCATGAGCAGCACTAGCGGCAGTTTCAGTTACGTTGCGGGCTTGTTACATTGCGCGTGCGCCGATTAGCGGTGGTTGTTCCTTGCGCGCCAAAACATTATTTTTGCATATTTATATTTATTTTAGTTGTGGATTTCATTATCCTAATTGAACATTTGTTTTTGATTTACGTTTCTGATTTAAGTTATTGATTTTTTGAGTGTTTTTTGTTTGTTTTTTGTGTTAACGTTTTGTTTGACAATAATATCAGTTATAATGTCGTTTTCTAAGGCCAAACTAAAGAGATTTAACGAAATTCCAGGTAAGGATTGATGTATTCAAATTAAAGGAATTGTTTTTTAGTTCATTTTTTGGAAAATGATCAAAAAATGGAGTAAAATTGCATGCAGTGGAATTTGCGTTTTCAAATTTAAAAAACCGTTTGATTTTACCAGCGCGTATTGTATGCGAAGAAGAAATGTTGAGTTAAATTTCTAAAATTTTGGACGAATTTCGATGCCGTTATTTTAGTCTAATTATAGTTTCACAAAAAATTAGGAATATTCCAACAAACATTATAACTTTTTAAAAAATATATAACGATTTTCCAACACTCATACACTCAAAATATTTATCGAGATTCTGCGGTTAAGTGAAGCATGCAAAAAGAAGACGCGATTCGGTCTGATGAATCTTTTGATTTAAAACGGAAAGGGAAGAGAACGAGTTCTTTGAAGGGATCTTCCCTACTTTTACTTATTATCCTTCTTGTAACTATCTTGTTAATTTATGGGTGAGGAATTACGTGCGTGTTGTAAAACATATATGCGGTTCAAGTTTAATTTCTTTTCCAGTTGAATGATTTCTATCCACCCAAGATGCATTCATACTATCTGCTAAAAAACTACTTATCCACTAAATTCTGCCATAATAAATCGATTAACTTTGTTTTCATAAACAGCTGATAAGAACCGAATTTTATAAAATCGGTGGATCATTATTATGCAGTTATTACTTCCAGCGGAAAAGCACAATTATCCTCTCCAATACTGCAAGAATCCCCGGTTGTGCTTAGATAACTAGGATCGATGTTTATTTATTTGCAATTATTGTCAACTAAATAATCGCTAATCTACGGATTCAACGCATTCATCGAAAGAGGAAATGCGGTTGAAGTGCATCAAAATGTTAAGTATTCAAAATCCCCAAAACGTTTCGACTGATTTCCCTGAATAATTGAAAAAAAATGATAATTTCACAAAAATTCATCCATTTAGAAAATATGAATAGGGAAATTTTAACAATTACGAAAATTGTTGTTACTTGTACTTTAAAGACTTACGTTGGTAGGAAATGTTTATCCAGATCTGCAGTTTGCATGGATTTAATTGAATTTAACTTGAGATTGCATGCTCAAAAATGACGTAGTTCCGGGGATTACAAAGAAAATAGAAATTGCTTAATAAATTGAAAGACTGCAAAACAAAGTTGTCATTTTTTTTCAAAGAATTAAGTGTGCTTTTTCAAATATTTAAATTAAGTGTTCGAAGAAAAGACATTGGAGTCATTGCCGTTTGCATTCAGTATCAAAAAGGATTCCGAATTTTGAAAGTGTATGACTACACTTTATGCAAGATCGGCACAAAAATGAAATTTTCTTCTTGGTAGGTATTTGTACTTGACCAAGTTGCAAACGTGCCTGAATTCCGGGTATTCAGAAATTCGTTCCAAAACTGATCTGTTCCCTGAAGTAATGACATGCAATAAATCACTAAGGAGATCAGTCAATAACACCTTAGCGATCCTGCACTAATCCCTTTCAAATATCCAAGACGATCGGGGGAGATAAGGACGTCTTTATTTACCTTTTGATAGACCCGAAAACTATTCTCGAGCCATCTGCTACCGCTTATTTACATTTCGCTACAGTTCCCGCTCATCAACAAGGTATTGGCGATGGTGATAATAATTAATTATTCGTCTCGTGCCGTTGACATAATACGTCCAGGCGGGAGGCCTTTTTTATCCTTTGTGGAGGAAGAATAAGCAGATGAGGAAGGAGTTTTGAAGACTTGACTAAAGAGAAGGCTTACGAACCAGCCTCATTGCATTTGGTAGATACAATTTTTTTTTTAATTATCCCCTAGAGTGTCGTTTGCGGGTGTCGCCGCTCGGCCGATCTTATCTCTTGGACAGAAGTCACCCTACTGGGCCCTGCTTTAAGACATCTGCCTTGAGCACACTTTTATGACCAATCTGAAAAGATGCATTGTGAGTTGTTTTGTAATAAAGCGATTATAACAATTGCAAAAAAATAACACACTCCGGTTGCCAGTTGCGTCCGCCAAACTCCTCTCTGTGTTCCTTTCTTCCAACTTGAAAACATCGAGCCGATATTTGACGTTCCACTGGTTTCCTTATTCTTTTTATAAAGTGCACATCCCCAGGTGATCGGAAATTATGGACTGCACTTCAAAGGTGTCCTGCAATTGCGCCGAAAAATATTTTAAATTGTAACTCGCATTCGAGGAAGAAACTGGAATCAAATTGGGGTAGTTAAAGTAGGGCGGAATTATTTGAATAAACACAAATTTCTTAACAAGGATCCTCAAATTGGTGAGCTAACATACACTTTAATGAATTAACAATCCTGTTTTAAATTTACATATTGCTAATATCAAAGCAGATGTGACGAAGGATCCATTTCTGAATTCGGACACTTGAAAGCAGTTCGCCATTTCCGTTCAAATTACCGGAAATCCAGTTCAAATTTGCATATATCCTGTATTATTATATACTAGTATATTTCCTTACAAGTCCATTCGACTACATAAAATTGACCTTTTACATCCCTTTCTATCTTTCAAATGGATTAAAGAGCGTACAATATTTTTCGTCGTAACGTGAAAATGCAATGACAAATAATGAAAAGATTCTGTGTCACATTTCCTGTACCGGAATCTTTTATTCCCAGGATACATGTAATTTCGTCACCCATTATATTCACATTCGGAAAAAAAAACAAATTTTCATATGTAAGGATTCAATTCTTCAATATTGCATCGAAAGGAACCCTCCGTCAAGAGTGAAAATTTTCTCATACCCTACCACTACAGATGCACTCGGTGAACTGCATTAGAAGACATTTGTGTACATGTACTGTGGAAAATCATTTTGTTGTTCCCTTGTTGTATTTTTGGATTTAATTTAAAAAGGAACTTTTCTTGTGTTCCTGCACGGTCATGCCTCAATAGAGTTGCGTACGACTTCTTTGTGATATTATCTGGATCCAGGTGTCTTTGAACTTTTTATTGATTCAGGATTTTATCGCATGACCCTTCTCGAGCGATTGTTGCGTTAATATCAAAAGCGCTTTCCCTTTCGGGGTTCCTTCACTCTTTCTTTTGGATATAAAGCAAAATTTTCTTTCTTTTCTAGACTCAAAAAAAAATATCTATTCATTCTCCGTATTTACAATTTATTCAAATTCTAGTTTCAGATTCGCCATGCACGGACCGGAAGGATCAAATCAAGAAGTTCTTAAAGGACGTTAAAGATGGAGTTAAGGAATCCAAAGACAAGGATCATAAAAATCCGCCGTCTACTCCTTCGGCATCATCAGACACCGAATCAACGAAGAGCTTCAAATCAATGAGACTGTTTCGCACGGTGAGTAATAAAAATCCTTTTATTCAACTAATTTTTATTTAATTAAAAATAACGTTTGTAACAGCCATCCTTACCAAAACGCTTGAGATTTAAAAGTTCTGATACCACACCAAAAAAAGAGTTGCAAAAGGATATTTTGAAGGGAAAAGAAGCACTCCAAGCGGCCAATAATGAAATCAAGTGTAAGTCTGAAGTATTACAGGAATACAAGAGTCAGATCCAAATACTAAAGGACGAAGTTAAAAAATTGAAGGAAGTGGAAGAGAAAACTCGTGTAGATTGCAAGGAGGAGTTGTCTCAAAAACAAGAAGCAATAGAGAGTTTGACGAAGGAGTTGAATGACTTCAAGAACTCCAACCAAAAGTTAAAGGAGGAAGGAGACTATTTGAAAAATAAAATGGCCGAACTTGAGCGAGAAATTAAGATGCTTTTGAAGAGTCATGAAGATGAAATTAATTTTCTTCTGAGCACAAACAGTGAGACGGAAAAAAATCGCGACAAACTACTCTCAGAGAATAAAAAACTGCAAGAAGAAAATAACGGCTTGAAAGTCGAGGTCGACAGAATGATTGGTGAGATGAGCGTTATTAAATTGAGTCTTCAATCTACCGAGGATACATGCCAGGAAAAGGATTCAAAGCTTGAAAAACTGACTGCTGAAAATCTGTCCCTGTTAGTTGATATTCAAAAGTTGAAGGATCAAATTGAAGCAGACATGAACAAATGTAGATTCGAGAGTGAAAGCATGTTGAAAGAATTGGAAAATCTAAAGTCGGAGAAGGACAAATTCAATGCAGAGTTGTCGAATAAAATCGAATTGATCAAAGCTCTGGAGGAAGAGCTGGCGGACAAGGACATTGACTTGGACTCCTACCGAGACTCAATAAAGGATTCTTTCCAGGAAGAAATGTCGACTCTTACACAGAAGTACGAAAAACATATTACGACACTGAAGGAAATGTATGAAATGAAAATTAAGGAATTAGAATCGATCCAGATTTTGGAGACGTCCCAAATGAGCAGAGGCTATCAGGAGCAGATTAATGCTTTGAAGCAGGAAAAGATTCGGGAAGTTGAACGAGCACACGAATTGGCTGAGGAGAAAATTCGAATTGCAGAAATTCAAAATGAACAAAAAGTAATGGCTCTTGAAATGAACATTGAGGAGGCGGTGCAGAAGGAGAAGGCGATGTGGAAGGCTGAGATCGAAAAATGCCAAAAGATTGCCGAAACGGAAATAATTCAATCCGAATTGGAGAAACAGGACTTGAGAACTCTGCTGCAAAGTGCCAACGAACTGCTGCGGGAGCGTGAGGAAAGGATCAAGAACTTTGAGAGCAAATTAACAAATGGCATTGATTATTACATCCGATTGAACGATCAGCTGGAGACTCAGCTGGCAGAAGCCAAGCAGGAGTGCGCCAGATTGGTGACGGAGAAGTACAACTATCAACTGACTTTGAACAACACAAGATCAACCGTGAACATCCTGATGGAGAGGCTCAAGAAGTCAGACTCGGATGTTGAGGGGCTCAAGGTTGATCTTGAGGCAGTAACCAACTGTAAAAGGGAGTTGGAAGCACGAAACGTTAATTTGGAAAATGAAATGCTGAATTTGCGAAATGAATTGGATGAATACAAAAATGCGTTGACTGTCCTTCGGAATTCATCGCAAGCATTGGAGCGTGAAATGAAGGAAAAGGAAGTGATATTCGAGAAACTGATGACGTCCGAGGAAGAGACTCTAGAAACAGTAAATCAAATTGGTAAATTGTTTAACGATAAAATCGAAGAAAATATAGATAAGTACTTTGAAATGTACGCAGAATTGAAGCGGAAGTACGAAGCTCGCGAAACGTACATTAAGGACATGAAAACTTTGCTCGATGAATTTGCTACAGGAATTGAATTAGCACGCATTGAACTCGACACCAAAGACAAGCAGTTGCTAACACTCCATGATGAAAGTAAGAACATCAAATTGGAGAACATGACTTTGAAGTACAAATGCGAGCAATTCGAAAAATATCAGAACAATGATTTTAATAAGAAAGAAAACCTCAAGAAATTCGATAGAGCCGAAAAGGAAACAGACATCCAAAATACCCTGAGTGATCAGCTGATCGAAAGTGTCCTTGGACACATTGATCAGGATTTGAAAACCGAATGTGATCCGATCCAATCACGTGTTAATCTGGATCCTTGCAAACTTATGGAGGAGAATCAGAAATTGAAAACAACTCTTTCCGAACAGATTCGAAGAAATAACATTTTGCAGGAAATGATCGAAGTTGAAAGCGAAAGCAGCGTTGAGAATGAAAAGCTGAAGAAGAAGGTAATTTATTTTAGAAAATTAAAGCGAAACAATTTCTATAATTAATTATTTTTAGATCGAAGAGACTGATAAAGCACTAAGGAATGCAGAGAAGTTGGCCAATGAAGTTACTGAGAAGTACAATGAGCTGAAAGCGCAAACAGTCAATGCTAAAAATATGGACAATTTGAAAGAAACCAACACGCACCTCAAAAATGTACGTTGTCTATGAAATAAATTATTAACAATTGAATTTAATTTAATTTGCAATTGCAGAAAATACTCCAACTGCAATCGGTCACCAAAGAGCAGGAGGCGACGATCACTGATCTGCAAGAAAAGATTGTTGTGGCAACTCCCAGGAAGGTCATCGCAAAAACCCCGGGTACACCACGTACTCCTAAAACGCCCCGCACCCCGAAAACACCAAAATCCTTGCTGGCTCAATTTCCTGGCAAAGAGAATCTCTCCCCCAGTTTGGACACCTTAAAGAGCCCCAAAGGAGTACTGAAACCACGCAATTAATTCTGTCCTCTGTTCGCAAAGATGCGTGATAAAAAAAATATATCCTATTACTCAGTATCAGATGTTATAAGAAATTTGTGAATTTGTATTATTAATTTTGTTTATGGGAGAACGCTATCACCGGCAGAAGGATTGCGTCACTACATTGGAGTGTTTCAAGTGCTGATTAGAAAAGTCGGTAATCGGGAAGTACCTCGGCGCACTTTCAAATTTTTCGATGCTGAGTGTCCAGGTTCTCACGCCGTTTAGTATTATACTATAATCTGGAGAAATGGATTTTACTTCAATCTGAATGCGTTAATACGTTTGAAAGTATAAGAAATAAGAAATATATTTGTTTATAAAAGATAAGAATCATACAAATAAAAGTTTATTTTCGTGAATCTGTTTTGTATGCTTTTTTTCAGTTATCAATATTCTGAATGATGGAAAAGGTCAACACAAAATCGAACAGACAATTGATTTCTGTTTCAATACGTTTTGGAATTGTTTTAAGTCATTCCATATGGATGCCGATTAATGCAGAGAAAACATTTTTCTAAAAACACAATTCAAATCTTACGCAATTTCACACATGTTATTACAGTTGGTTGAAATTTTTTTTAAATTTTAGTGCCTGGTACGGCATCATGAAATAAAGAAAAATCCCCTTAATTTCCGTTGTGAACAAAACTATGAAAACATTTACTGCACTACGAAGTATGAAGTGACTAAGGTGTTTGTGCAATGCTCACTGGATCGGCTTTCTTTCGCTGATGTAATGAAACAACTGCCACAAAAACACTGCTTTTGAAAAAATAAAAAGTGTTTAATAAAACCTTTGACAACAGTTCCTGCTTTCTTAATAAGCATCTCAGTGTCACATCTCAGTGTCCAATTATAAAACTATAAATTCTCTACAAATTGTCATCAATATTTATTCTTATGCCAATCAAATAAAAATCTGCACTTGAAAGGTTAATGAACCAGTGTGATTTGTGAATAGAAATGTTGACCATATTCCGTATATTTATAGTAAAATTTTATGTCCAGTAGATAGTTAAGTAAATCAGGTAATGCAAATTTTAACGCAGGGGATTTTTTTTAGTAAATGCGAAAAAATTCCTGAACTCATCGCACTTACTTAAGAGAGACTTTTAATTGCACATTACCGACACTAATTCATTTAAAATTAATGTTTTTCATTCACATTTTTGTTCTGATGTCTTCATGGAAAAATCCTGAGTGTAATGAGAAAATAATGTGCAATATAAAACTTTATATTTATTTGTTCAACAATTAAGAAAATCTCAAACTTTTCATAAAAAAATAAATGTTAACTACCAAAGCATTCAAAATAACTGTGTCTTATACATATAAGTGCAATTCCTCACGTGACCAATGATCGCAATATACCAAAAAAGCAAAAAAATAAAAAAAGGAGATTGATCTTTTGCATTTGGAACATGAAGAAAATATTCGGGGATTTTTGCGTATCAATTTGGAATATTGGAAAAAGTTTGATTAGGATTTTTATTAACAGAAATTAACAAATATATGCGCATAATTTACACGCACTAATGCAGCAGGCACTCTGCAAAAATAAAATGCATTTGATTTTATCATTTTATTATATTTTTGGTCATATGGTGAATTGAAGGTGCCTCATTTTCCGATATTCATCAGTCACGTACACACCAGGGACTTTTTTTACAAAAATAGATCACACAAATATGAGAAATTATAATGCAATTCAACAAGATTGTTGCAAGAGATCAAATAAAAAAACCCAAAATCAGTTCTTCACTATTTCCTTCATCGATTGGAGAAATGCAAATTTAATCATGAATTTCCGCTGCTCTAGAAAATTTTCGACAAAAATTAAAAAAGCTTCCAGATCGCGTGACTAATCGCTAAGGTTTCTTAATAATTTAGTAACAAATGATTACAACGCAAATAAATTGACAAAGAACATAAAATCAGAAAAGAGACAATTATGTAAATTTATTCAAATGACTACTGGACGATTTCAATTGCCTCGAGGTGTCTGCAGCAGTTTTAAAAGAACATAACATTTTTTTACCTATCTTGATTTTGAAAAACGGAACTTTGAGGGGATTTTCGGAGTGTTCCAACGATTTCGTCTTTAAGCAGTGTTTTTTTGATTTCTTGTGAACAAAATATTTCCGGCAGTAAATGGATCAAAAACTTATCAATGTTTACATTCTTGTCGTACGGAAATAGTGGAAATATCTTGCTTGAATTTATTGTGGTCAAAGTGCAAATTCGAAAACGGGTTATGGAAATTCTTCGTAAGAAGTATTTTTGATTGCTTACGATCGCACATTTCTTGGCATCATTTTGAGTGATTGAACCGAAATTTCCTGGATACTTTTTCACATCCTGGTTTCAGTTTTCTGCACATAATTTTGCAACATACTTCCGGAAGTTTTTCCAGAAAAAAAAAATTCTTACTCACTATTCCACTAAATTTATCTTTGTCATCAAAAGTGTTTCTTCTAGTGAGGACTTAAGCCAATTACGTCTTACCATTACAATCTAATCCGTGTCATGATCGAATGGAATATGATGATTCTTTTTTCCCACAAAAGACGATCAGTGATCGGCGCCCACTTTGCTAAGTTCGCGATTTCGTAGTTTTAGTTAGAATCAAATTTTCGCGCTTATCTCTACATAGATTGAAGTGGACTGATTTTTATTAAACATACATATTTATCATATTATAAGCTCGAGCCAGAATAGATAAAACAACCGCAGCGACCAGCGCAATTAACACTAGATGTTTCATTCACGATTATTATGATGTTATTTACTTATATAATTTCTAATAAAATTTTTTTAATTTTTTTTTAGAATTCAGACAAACAAAAATTATCATAAACATCGGTTTTCAATAGAAATTCAAAATGGAATTCCCAAAATTCAATCGTTCAGCTGCGGTTTGTTCTCAATTACCCAAAAACGATAACTGCTGAATTTTTTCATGGAAAATGATGTAAAAATACGTTTCAACAATTATCAGTAATCACCTTCGTGTTCTTTTGTTGACAAATTAATTTTCGTAATTGATTATTTTTCATCGAGAGAGCGACGCAAGTTGGCCCAGGCACGTGCATTAGAGAAGTTTTTTTTAAAGAGTTCTAGCAGAAGCCAACAAACTCTTTGATATCATTTATATAAAAAATACTTCTTTATTTTCAACTTTTATCTACTCGCAATAAGTTTCTATGTTCAATAACAAATAATTCCCATTGGGTTTGCACGTCGAGCTTATATCGATGGGTTTGGTTTGAACTGTTTGTGGCAAGACCTAGAATACACAAATGTTTAAATTGGTTTGCAAATACAAAGTGTTTGAGAGTTTTTGTAAATAAAAAAAAAGATATTGAAAAGTATAAACAGTGAGAATTTCCGGGACTCGAAATTGTAGAAAGTTAAGGCGAGTTAATAACCGCTTCTTTTAAAGCAGAATCGACAAAAAATAAAGACGTCATCTAAATTTTGAAATTCGGTACTTTTATACTAACAGTCATCAATCTTCCGCTGCCAATTTCTTTCAGCCATTATTCAAACGATCAACGAAGATCGTGTGAAAGAAATGAGAACATCACCGATCCAGATTGAGATGCTGTTTTATTAATTCGCCGCTGACCGAGCCATGATTACTTCAAATGCTCCAAGTTTCAAATTTTTTCCGACCCGGCGGGAAAGAACCGCGCCAACAATTGAGTTTGCCACTCGAGAGAGGGAGCATTCGTCACAGCTCCTCTTCAGCTGATTTGCTATCGCATTTAAATAGCTCGCCTGGCGATAGCTCATTCAGTGTTTGAGGATAGCTTGAAGACGCTTGGTGTCGTTGGGATCGCCCCCTGAAGACAATCGGGACTAACACGTAAAGATCGCGAATTGGATTTAATGATCGTATATCGAGAGTTTCCTAATCTTGCAAACAATAAATCGTAACATTCAAATATGGTTGTGCCTGTAAAAAGTAGTCCACCTAAAGAGAACATGAGTAAACGTGAGTTCGTCGGGAATCGGAAGGAGTTTCGCATTGAAGCAAACAAGCAATATCTGCGGATTATAGGAAATGGCAACAAAATCCGTATAGTAAACAATTCTGGGCCACTGGAGGTGATCGGAAATGCAACGAATGTGAAGATTGTGCAAAATAGTGCAGGAATCACTTATACCGGAAATAATGGCAAAGTGTATCTAGGAAAAGAATCTTCGGTTACAGAAGTTAATTACATAGGAAACAACGGAATTTTAAAAGTCGTCAGCAGTTCAGCACTTTCTACTAAGAACAATGTTCATTCTTCCGGATCTGATCGTCGTCACAAGTACACTGGCGCCGGTGATTCCCCTGTTGGATCTAGTGACAGTGACGAGCCGGACTTCACCAGACATTTTGGGCCGTTCGGCAAAACCGGAACTAGTAATTTCGGTGGACCAAACGTGACATTCGACACGAGGAATATTTGTTTGCAAATTAAAAACAACATTTCGCTGCCTGATTTAAAGAATGTTGGATACAGTGCAAACATTTCTAACTCCATAAAAATCGCCAGCAGCACTGGAAATATTGTGGTTAACAACTACGTTAATGTTTGATGTTGATTGCTTATCTAATCTAAATTAATAGTGTTCTTAGATAATTGTAGTTGTAGTATTTATTTATTCATGTTCTAATTTATATTGCTCGCTCTAGTTCCTCACTTTTGTATAACCCATCGTCGCCACTGTACGGCGTCTGTATTTGTTTGAAGTATGCTTTAAACGGTCTCAAGTTGCATTCTGTGAATGTTTTTCTAGTAAATAAATAACAATAATTAGGTAATATCAAAGAATTACTTGTTTCATTGCACACTCACCGGAAAATGAATGTTGCCTTTCGAATCGTCGCCGTCGTTTTAAAATCGAACTGTAATCTAGCCTGAGATAATCTGGAACGCCATTGCGCGACATTGACTTAGAAAAATCACCAATACATACCGGAAGTATAGTAATTGATTTTGCCATGATAGAAGTAAGCATGTTTTATGCGTTGGAGTTCATCCACCGTTAAACCAGATTGCAAATTGGATTTGGAATTACCCTTGCGCACGATTATTGACTCCAGAATATACCACAATGGCTGTTAAGCAACTATTTGGTCTCCACTGCTTTCCACTACGATTAAAGGTCATGGTTATTATTTTGCTAACGTGAAAAACATTATGACGAAATTTATTGTGAAATTTGAAAATTGTTACGAACTTACATTTGTGGTCGCAGATGATCATTGTTCAATTTAAGGCGAACTCAGAGTTGCCTTCGGTGGTACTCTTCGTGGCAGGCACCGTTTCCGAGAACTAATTAAAAAACTACACATTGGTGCTTCTACGTTGACGAAAAAAAGGGGTTTTTGAACTGCAAATTCTTCTGCGGTGATAAATTATTTCTCAATATGCATACAGAATAAACAAACAAACTCGAAGAAATTTTTAAAGATATGTAGAATTTTATTTTATTTTATCCTGAGGGAAGATTTTAAGAATCTCACATTCAATCAAAGTGTAATTTTTTTTACTTTCAGGTGAATTTAGTGCTTTGTTTATTTCAACAATTTCTACATAATATGATGTGTATTTTTGAGTCATTTTTACAGAATGAAGAAAGTCTATATATAAAGACCAAGATCAATTTTATGGTGATTTTTTCGTGCGGCAAATAAGGTCAGCGTGATTCAGATTATTGTTTGGTCATGGACTTTTTGCTATTCCCAAGAAAGTTACTATAGTTAGTTATTTATTTATAAGAAGCCCAGTACAGAAACAATATAAGTTCCCTATTACACTAAAAAAAAGCTAAAAAGACAAAACAATCTAAAGTACCTACATAACAAAATGCAATAAGATCAAGAACAAAGGACAAAGTAATCAAAGAGAAAGAAAGTACAAATAATAGAAGATTTATAAAAACATATGCAAAATTTACTTCTGTACTTAACCTAGAGAGGACCAACAATTTAATCTAATATAGCTGATGTTATTTAAAGATTATTATGATGACACCGGATCGCGGGAGAATTGAAGTAAACAGAAAGTAAAGCTCTGGGGCAAATATATCTTTATTATGACTATTAAATAATGGAATCCGTCCTATAAATTCATTAACTAAAGTTGTTCTCAGAATATTGTTTGTTAAAAATGCGATTCTGTCAATTAAACTTGCGTACTTGGCGCAAAGAACAATGTAACAAGGATTTCAATGTCCTTGCCAAAGTTGGAAGTTATTTACTTAAATTTTATTACACTTACCTTCCTCTTTTCATTTAAAAAAATATGAGAATCAGTGAAAACTGTCCCAATTTCAAAATTCACTACAGCACTTAATTCTGACAACCGGAAGTAAACAAGGCACCATTTTCAAGCAATTATGCAGTTGATTGGAGAAACTTCTTTTTAGTTGAGAGATAAAAAATATATCTGCAGCTATGTAAATATTTAAATGAATACCTTTTTCGGAGTAATTGCATTAGTAATACAATTTTTTTTCCCTCATCTAACTACTTGCAAAGCAATCGGTTGCGGATACATTGAACTGCCTTATCATAACAGCCGGGAAGCGGAGAAACGTCAAATTCAACTCGTTGATAAATTCGCACTAGAGCGGGAGAAATTAATACAACTTGTAACTGTAAAATTGTGTTTGAACTTTGAAGTGCCTGGAAAAAATAAGCGGCTCTCAATATGTTTGCGTCATCAACTATTGGCGGCACCGGTACTTTCGGAGGAACAACAACGGGCACAACTCCAAACCCAATGAAAGATTTCGAAGTAGTTTCACCACCAGAGGACTCGGTTTCCGCCCTGGAGTTCAGTCCGTCTACAATACAGCAGAATTTTCTTATCGCCGGCAGTTGGGATAGTTGCGTGAGTAGCACAAACAATTATGCAAAATTATGAAATTATTCTGGAGGTTTAGGTTCGATGTTGGGAGGTGGAGCAATCGGGAAAAACAGTTCCACGATGCATGAAGACGATGGGTGGCCCAGTTCTGGACGTTGCTTGGGCAGATGATGGCACAAAGGTGTTTGTGGCTTCCTGCGACAAGCAGGTGAAGTGCTGGGACCTCGGCTCAGATCAAATGGTGCAAGTAGCGGCCCACGATGCTCCGATAAAAACCTGCCACTGGGTAAAGGGAAGTAACTACACCTGTTTGATGACTGGATCCTGGGATAAAACTCTGAAGTTTTGGGACACGCGGTCCCCAAATCCAATGATGGCTATCAATTTACCAGAACGTTGCTTATGCGCGGATGTAGACTACCCCATGGCCGTAGTAGGTACGGCAGGCAGATATCTTCTGGTATACTCCCTGGAGAACAAGCCTACTGAATTTAAGCGACAGGAAAGCCCTCTGAAGTACCAGCATAGAACCCTTTCTATTTTCAAGGATAAAAAGAAGCAACCAACAGGTATGAGAACCATTTGAGTTTATTTGCCTCATTTTTCCAGTTCATTCATTTCCAGGATATGCTCTGGGCAGTATTGAGGGTCGTGTTGCAATTCAGTACGTGAACCCAGTGAATCCAAAGGACAACTTCACTTTCAAGTGCCACAGACAAAACGGAACAACTGGCTGCCAGGATATTTACGCTGTGAACGACATTGCATTCCATCCTGTTCATGGTACTCTAGCAACGGTTGGATCGGATGGAACCTTCAGTTTCTGGGATAAGGATGCCAGGACGAAATTAAAATCGTCGGATGCAATGGACCAATCGATTACAAAGTGTTGCTTCAATTCCAATGGGCAAATCTTCGCCTATGCCGTGGGTTATGACTGGTCAAAGGTAATCCTCCAGTACAAGCAAAACTTTCGATTAAACCTTGATCCATTTCAGGGACATGAGCATGTGAACCCCAACAAGAAGCCAGCGATATTCCTGCGTCCTTGCTTCGAGGAATTGAAACCTCGCATTCCACAGAGTTAAAAGTTCATACAGTAAAAATTAACAAGAAATGTTTTGTCTAATTTTTTTTGTTTAATTAAATTTAGAATTACTCAACAACCGCTAATTTGTTTTAATGATGACCATGTCCGTGATCGTCACCACCCGCCTTTGACATTGCGAATTCGAAGCCGATTGTTGCTACGAATGCGGCGAATCCGAGAGGGAAGCCCCGGAACATGAATTTCACTAATCTCTGACGATGAGTTCCGAACTCCTTGGCGTCGTACCGCCACGCTTCGTTCCTAGAGTTAATATATTTAATTTGAATTAGTCTGGTGGTTAAATGGAGGCAATCCCGCAGGAACTCACCTAAGCCACGGGTCCTTCAGACCTTGTCTAGCTAAGGCCTGTTTTACTTGCAATAGTTCTGGGACTGCTTCCACCTTATAAATAGAAGCATCTGGCACTTTATAGGGCTCATGGTGGTGTCCTCCCATTGTTCCTAAAATGTAAACAGAGGAGAATTTAAGTAAGACATAACCTGTAAGTTACATAATATACATTCAAAAACCGAAATAAATGGAAAACTATTGCGGATGCAAGACAAACTATTCAATAATTTGGATTTCTCTGCCATTCAGTCGATTATTACCTTTTATTATCACTATATGTAATGCAACTTGGTTGTTGGTTTTGACAGCTACAGTCTACGAAGCCAAGAAACTGACAACACCTTTTACACTAGAATTTGTAAAAAGTTGACAAGCTTTTTAATTATACAGTCAGAATAGAGAGGATTAAGAATAAAGACAGAAATCAGAAAAATCGGCGATTTTACATTTTTTGCGGATTGGCGCTTTTTTATGAACGAAAAAGATTATTCTTTCTGGGTGTATATTAGTGTTTCATTACAAATTTCCTTAATATTTTTACAAACACATAAAATGATTCGATTGTTTTCGTGAATTTTTTGTCCCAAAATTTCTTCAAATTATTATTGGTTTTTAAAAACAAAATACTGTACAAAATTTGTATTTCTTCGGTTATATTCTTCCCGAATTTTCCATCCTGACTACTGTGGAATCAATTGGTAGAGTTTTTTAAGAGTTTCTAAAGTTTCTCTCTTTAAGAGAATTCTCTTCACAACAAGCTTCGTAAATTTGTTAAAAGAAAATCACGAACTTTTCTCAGTCGCGCTTTGGCTATATCCGTGTTAAGTTCTTGATTCGAGTACGGGCGACTGTATTGCTGTGATTTTTCCTTTATTTCCAATTTTACATAAATAATTTGTATAAATTTAAAAGAATCTTTGTTTTTATGTAACCGATTGAAGTAGAAAGAGGAAAATGGCGTTGAAGATGCGAGTCCTGAATTAAGGACGCTGTAGTGTGAAGACAGTGGGAGAATGATACTGAAAACGCATTCTGCACATAACAAAACAACAACAATGCGCGGAGCTGCTGCAAACTGTCAATGCAGAGATTCCTCGGTGGTTCTTCCATTTAAAATAAGTTTAGCAGTGATCATTTGTGTAGTTTTGTGTTGTCTTAATAGTGTGGAATTAATTAGTGCAGTTTCGTTTGGTGAAAGGTACACAAAGGGTGATGTTGCAATAAGTGCAACCGAAGATGGTCAGGAGCGGAGCCGCTTCCCTGGCAGTGTTGGTGGCGACTTTTACAAAGACGACAGCAAAAGTGGCAGCAGCAGCAGCAGCACAAATTACCAGAATAAACCGGGTAAAAAGAGATCAAGACATGCAGCCGTCAGTGGAAGTGACCAGGACGGCCAAATCGGCCACATGAACCAGAGCAGCCGATCCAGATGTAAGTTTTGCTGTTGATATTTAATTGATCGTGTTCAGAGTTTGGCCCTTGTGCCGGGGGAGAAAGGTCTGCCGAGTCGTGTCCGGAGGCCTCTTGGGTCAGGGAATCAAGTTCAAACCAACTAGCCACATCCGCGGTTTTGCTTCGTTGCGGGTGACCGGGGGTAAGTGCTCCCGGGGCGGGTTGGGGCTGTGTAAACACATCACAACAACGCACTCGGCACTAGAAACTGGGGACAGTGGGGCACCTACGCCAGTTTGTTTACTTCTCGAATTCGAGTCACCGCCAAATGTAGACCAAATGCGGTTCGGGTTGATGGGCAACGGGCCGCGCACTGCACCGTTCCTGACCAGCAGCTGACGGGAAATCCTCGAGTACCTCTGAAGTTCTCAATGCTTAATTCCAAGGCAGGGAATTAAAATCAGCGTTTCTGAGATTGTTTATTTGTCGAGGGACTATTAAAATTACATACAAAAGAGTCTGAACAAAGAGGTTTGTTAGAGAAGAGTACACATCCCTCGGTTCACCGTCCTTAACGAGGTTGTGAAAATGCAAATACTGAAAACCAGAGTTTCTTTTGGCCAGAAATATTGTCGCAGAGAGTAAACAATGAAAGAGTACTCCATAAGAAATGCAGATAATAAGCAACTCCAGTCTTTCAGGTGTCTGAAGCAACAAATGCCGTCGGAGTTCGATGACTGAATTGCAATAAGACCAAAAAAGTGCTGAGGTGTGGAGGCGAGCGACTAAAGTTCGACTCCACTGGAGCAGTTAGTCCACATCGGGGACATCGGAATGGCCGAGGTGTACAATCGAGGTACCTTTCGGGCATTGTTTGCACTGGCAGAGATTAATCTGACCTCGACTTTCTATGCTCCGCCATGGGAAACCGTGGTTCGCTGACGATCCCCCTCCGCCCAAGAGCCCAACTCCAGCATGTCACTGCAACCACCTTTGAATAAACAGAGCCCCATTAAACAAGTTCAAGACTGCGCTCATTCAGCCGGAATCAATGAACTTCAGTCGCCAGGTGATTGCGGCGAATACTGGCTTCTTTTTTCATATCCTTACTGTCGTCCGTAGATAAACTCTGCTGGATTTTTTTAATCGACTGGACGGGAAATCAAAGGCTCCATGGAAATATGAGAATGATAAAATATTGCATTAGAAAATCAGACATCAATTTATACTGGACGGGAGATTGCCATAGAGTAATGGAGATGCCGAGATGCCATTGATTTCAATTTCAACAAATTCAAGTGAATAATTGAACTGGGGTGAATGCATTATTGCAATTAGCATCGAACCTCGTTTCTCACTCCTCATTTATTGCCTCGAGTGTCTCGAAGTGGCTGTTAAGGCCATCACGGCACTCGGATTGTGCAGCTAGTGTAATTGCTCAATTAGGAGCGAGTTCCACCTTCGAGAACTTCCACAATCACTTTGTCGATAATTCAGGACGACATAATGGCGCAGGAGTTCTGAAATACCTGAAATTTGAATACTATTATTTAATATATAAAACTTTACCTTTAGTTTTGGAAAGTATAAAAGTTGGAAAAACAAATTTGAATATAAAATAAAACAAGCAATCTCTAAAATATTCACTTGAAATCGGTGAAAGAATTTCAATGAGTTCTGCAAAATTTATATATAGTGTTGATTTCAATACGAACTTAAAATCAAAAAACTCAGAAAGTGCAGAAAATTTATGCGCATGTATACAAGAATTACTAAAGCAGCAAGGAACTTTCCGCCGGAAGAAAATATTTTATTCATGAAGCAGTTTCCTTATTTTCATTTTGCGAAGGCGACACCAGTTACCGACCGAGTGATATCAATAATTCTGAATGGATTCACCCTTCGAATTGTTCACTCATCCCGGAAAAATCTTTTTGCCGAAAAACAAGAATCGAATTCGACCGATGAACGCGTGCAGTGGATTAATAAACAAACGAATAAGCGTTCAAAAATTCATTTGCATCGATAAAACATCATCAAAATAATCTATCATCCACGTTCATTGCAATAGGTTCGTTTTTTGTGTCATATTGTGTTATTTTTTTTTAATAAACACATTCCCCTATTTTTGGTTGTTTGACTCAATATTGCGAGTGTGCTACGAAATATAACGGTACCTCCACCACATTCTATGCTTAAGGATAAGGGAAAACAAAAATTCTTGCTCGTGGAATTGATTTTGTGAAATTGGCAAATGTTTTGGTTTTGGCCTCGGTTCCTGGCAGCCAGGCGCTCTCAGATTGTTGAATCAATATCAAATGATTGAGCGGCTTCCATGAATATATTTATATTATTTTTGGGCCAATTGAAATAATCTTTGGAGAGTTGCAATTCAATTCCTGCCCATAAATTTCTAGAGACCGAAGATAAGAAGTCGAGGACCTCGTCAAGCACTTGAATATTGATTAGGCTGAGTGCGGAAAGGATTTGAATCAATTTTGGCTTTATGCAATTTTTGAATATCAGGGTTAAGTTTAATCCTTAAATTTCCTTTAATTTCGAATTGTAAAATAAGTCATTTCGAATCAGGTCACTCTGCAAGCAATTGCATCTATTCTAGATCGATCAGTCTAGGGAACCTAGATTGCAACTACGGATTGCAATTCTTCCAAAGAGGACACTTAATAATCACATTAAATGGAAATGAGGCCGAGAATTTCGTACACAGTCTAGAAATAATTTTCCGGTCCCCCGACACAGATTTATTGTTCACGTTTGGTGCACTTGAAAAGCGACAATTTCAGCAAAATATAAAACATGTACATAATAAATTAGATGGCCGCGTTCAACGGAGGCGTAGAGTGACTCAACCACACTACTACACTCTGGGGTCCCGCTTTTATGAATGGATAATAAAAAAAAAAAAGGAAAAAAAAAAAATAACTGTCCACCACCGCCCAGTGGTTTGCTTTAATTTGTCCACACCGCTTTTTTAGATATGGCGGCGTTCGCTGAGGAAGCGAATTAAGAAAGCTGAAGTGGTCGTAATCTCTTAATGTGGCCGAGAGGAGTATTTCCGAGCCGAAAAGATGAAATCCGAGAATTGGATTATGTAACTGGACTTTCTTCATATGGATGTGCTGCTTGAGATAAGAAAAGGACACGATTTCCTGAAGCTAATTAAAAGTTTTCCCTCAGGCGACCGACTGCACAATTTGTTCGCTTCATTCACCTCAAACAATGTCGGTTGGATCCTTGATCGTTTAATAAGGAATTACACGTGCTCAAAGTAAGCTTTAGTTAGCCCAAGGACAAACATTGACTACAAGTTTTTGCTCATTGTTTTTCAGGAGCATTCATTAACTTCAATTCATTGTAAATATCCTCGAAAAGCTTATTCCTTCTGATAACGAATCGTATTCAAAATAATATTTTTCACTATGCTGCGCAACAAAATGGACACAATTAGAAGTTTGTTTCAAATGATTTATTTTTCTAATTCCGTCCTAGATCGGTTTTCATCTGCATAAAATCATTTTATTGTCCTGTGCTGAAAGCATCAAACTTTTATTTGGTCATGCACCAAAAAAATTCACTATTGTTATCAACTGCAATAGAAAAAAGTTTTATCAGCAGTAAAAATAAATTTCATAATAAATCCAGAACGCTATTGACACAAACTGTGGAAAATTGTGCGAAAAATAAATGAAGCTGAGCACTAAAAAAGAATCCTGTATTTTTTTTTGTTGGTTTTTTTTAAACGATGTCACTTTATCCTGGTTTTTATCAGTGACCTAAAATTCCGAGGTACACCAACAGAGAATTGCGAAGCGATTTAAATTAATTTGGAATCCACATTTAATGCTTAAAATTTCAGATTAAAATAATTAATCAAAGTTTATTTTTGCTTTCCAAAATTCCTTCTATGCGAAATTTAATTGCAGCCCTTTGACCCTGCTGTTGGAAGATGAGAGATTATGTGGGTTTGGGTTTTAATTAGTGACCGAGAAAAAATACGCAAGAGTTCTGACATAATCTGTGAAATTATATTACACATTTTTTGAGTTTTCATTAAAATATTGCATCAAGAAACACTAGCGAATGTAAGGAAACCTGCTCGAAGGATAATAAAGATCAGGACAAAGGAATGCATGAGAATACTGCATAAAAACAAGATGCAGAAGAAGTTAGACATTGATATTCAGATGACAAACTTTTATTTAAATGATATCTACCTCTACTCGTCCCAGATACACAATCTTTCGTCCTCATTACTCCCTCAGTTATGTCCTTTCTAGAACGTGCACATACATGGCTTTCCCTCATCTTTTTTATGTGAAAAATAATGTAGGTATATATTTAAAAAAAGCCGGGTAATTTCAATGGCGCACAAACTATTTTCATTTTTTTGTTGTGTATTTAAATATTGATTTTTTAATAATTTCTGCATGATGATGATAAAGACTCTGATGTCAACAACCTTCGCACAATGTCACAATAGAACGTATACTCAGAGAGAGAGACTTACTTTTTCAGGTTAGGGAGATGGGGTTAAAGCAAAATCCTTCCTGCCGTTGGAAGGATATTCCTCATCTCATCGCTACGCAAGAAGTGGCTTATAATAATTTAATCATATAAGCGTAAAGAACTCTTCAAACAGACGAGCATTATATCGTACTTAAAAAAAAAAATATAACAACAATTGTCGAAGGATGTCGAGGATGGATTTTATTACAGGAGCAGGACATACTCCTTCGCTCGGATCGCATCTCACCATTCACGATTTACTGACAAGTGACACGCATATATTGCAAAAGTAATCGGCTAATAGTACGCATGTTTATATTCATCCTTACCGCTCCATCCCTCCCGTGGGAGGCGAACGAACCACCGACAAACTGTGATGAAAGAACATGAAATGTTCTTCCTGGTTTATACTATACATAATAAAAGGAAAATATGAAACTTACGTTTGCCAAGAACCTTGAACCTTTTCTGTAGTTTTGACTTTTGGTAAAAGTAGAATTGTAGGTGTATGAAACGGTGTATTGGGGGGGTATGCGGGCGCTGCAAGAAATCTCTGCACGGAGCACAGTTATTATTCATCATCATTATCGGCGGCGGTATCACATTCTAATTACTTCCAATACAAATGCATGCAGCCACCCGGATTTCATTTCTGCAGAATGTTTCCACAAAAAGTGTATCCTACCCAGCGGATATGTTTTTTCTGTCCGTTTCTCCTGTGGAATGTTCTCATGCAACGGCAGCGATTTTTTTTTGAAATATACCACAAACAGGAACTAATCAGAATCTGTGTATATGACGTAGAAAAAAAACATCCCCGGCACATGAATTAAACGTGAAAAGTTTTAATAGGAGGGAATTTTTTAAAACAACTTCTCCCCTTTGGGGGTGTGTTTGAAAGCATCATGAATGTATTGTAATAAATTATTACGGTGGTACAAGTAAATTGCTTTGAATATTTTCAAAAGCTATTCAAAGGCATTTTCAAAAGTTTTTGGCTTCTCATATTCGTTAAATAATTAAAAATAATGAAAGTAGTGTTCAACAATTTTAAGTGGGTTTTCTTGATACCTTTTAGTACAGGATTTTTATTTACTTGAGCATATTATATAAACTGAAATTTCTTTAGTACATAGTGCAAAACTTTTTAAAATACTGTAAACTGAATTTTCTTTTCATTCTTTCCACTTTTCTTTTTGTAGTAAAAAAATTTTTTACGTTTCACAATTTTCGAGTAAATTAAGTCACTCCCAAATGGTTTCCTCATCGCTGAATATTTTAAAAAAAAGGAAATTATACAAACATGAAAATCCTGGAGCAAGGCAAATGTTGAAAATCAATGAACATCATGTGGATCTTCTCGGTGGAGTAATTCCATCCCTGGAATCGTAGTTTTCTCGTTTACACACCTGGAGGAAGGCACTCCATTAAATTTCTGATAAAAGTGGCTCGGTTGGGGAATGCATCCACTACCTCTCGTCCCCTTCTCCTGTCCCGTTCATTGACTTTAATAATATACTTTTTTTTTTGGGATGTTTTTGTAAATATTTCTTATCTTTGATTTCATAGCTCGGTGGAAGTTTCGTTGTTTATTGACTTTCGTCAGCCCTAAGCTTTTAGTAAATAGATTTAATGAATGATGACAGGATAAGTTTATGTTTATTATTTATTTAGACAACTCGAGAAAATAATGGACTTATTTGCACCATATTCGTCATCGATAGGTTATTGCACTTCACCAAAGATAAGAAATCTAATTGTATCTGCAGTTCTTGATCTAAAGAAAGTTGCCATTTTTTTCTCTTCCTTTTTTGTGCGGAGAACAATTTAACCAACTGAACATTTATTCTTTTTGTTGGAAAATAGAAGAGAAATAAGTTTTGTCACTTCGCCAATTTCCAGAAAGTTGCAAGAGTCTCAACAAGAATCAGTTGTCAGTAATTTTGTCCCGAGAAAATTCAGAGTTGAAATAAGAACTGGAGGATTTGTACAAGTTGTTGTCCTTTGTCCAAGGATTTCATCTTGTTGAGTGTATAAGAGCCTGGTCTAGTGGAACAAGAGGGGACTCTCTATTGATACCTCGAATTGTATGTAAAGTATGGAGGAATGATGGATTCAAAGGTTTGCTTTTTCTTTACATTTTTTATACTCGTAGTTCAAGTTGTTTTGGTATTGTTAAGAATATACGACGATATTTCCAAATTGCACTTGCATTTTAGTCGTACGATTCCGTGAAAGAGAATCTCAGTTACTTGAAACTTTATAAAAGCAAAACTAAAAAACTAAATAAACCTCTAGAGAGAGGAGTGGAGTAACTTTAGGAAGGACCTCGTGCAAATATAATCAAAATACCACGGGGAAGAGCTTCAAACTGAAAAGGCTCTATTCCAAAAGTACTCATAGACCTTTCACAGAAATCCTTTTAAAAATCAACACCAGTCATTTCGATAGAATTTCCTGTCTGCATTTGGGAGATGAAAATGATTTTTCCAGCGCTTTTCGGATAGAATAGTTTGGAAACTTGTTTTAATGAAAAGATTTTGTTTTCATAGAATTTTGATATAAATTCCATTCGGTTGTACGCTGGAAGTTCTTCATTTTTGCCTTTTCCATTTCTAGGGTTTTGACGGCGAAAGTGGAAGAATTTCCTGCAACAAGAATAAAATTAAGTGTTGAAAGCGTAAAAAAATAATACGTCTGAGTATTTCATTAAAATTACCAATTAGATGAAATTAGAGGATCGAGAATCATAAAATGCCGGATGCTGGAAATTTAAGTTTGAATTTATGGAGTGAATTATGGAGATTTGAAAGCCGCTTATTTAAAGTGTGCGCCACGATTTGTGGAAGCGCCCTGAATACATTCATTAACATCCCATGGAAGACTTATTTCCGGATGAAATGAAAATTTATGACAGAATAATCCACATTCGACATTGATTGATAATCGGTTTTAACCATAGCAATTTATATTTGCATGCAATAATGTTTCAAATGATTGAAATAATTCATAAACTTAATCATCCTCGGCTAGCATCAGCTGAGCTTTTCAGATTAGATTCACAGATTTTGTGAGATTTCTCGCTATTGCAACTGAATACAGAAATCCAAGTGTAAATCAAACATTTGAAAAATATTTTGAAAATAAATTATGTCGCACTTCAATTGGCGGTTAAAACATTGAAAATCACCCAGAGCAAATATTGTACATTGTTACAGCAACTAGACACGTAGTCTGAAAAATTGCGACCTCTTGAACCCCGATTGATAGTCGGCTTGTTCCTCGAAGTTTTCCGATAAGTCGATAGCCGCTGACCTTCACGGCCGTAATCCAGCCGCAGGTCCCTCCTCAGGGGTGCAGTCGAAAACATCCAGAAGCCGAGATTAGATAACACAAGTCACATCATCAGAAACAATGCATCATCTTCCGAATTAATTTCACAATTGGAGAACAATTGCTTGTTTTTGTTTCGAATAAATTGATTCCATTTGAATTGTTTATGAAACTTCCATGTTTAAATTAAATTTTTCACCTGTTAGTAGTGAGGAAATTTTGAGTTTTTGGACATCACATTGTGGGATTTAAAGCAGGAAATTGCAGATCGTGTAATTAATAAATACAATTTCAGAATTTCTGCTGATATTATTTTTTCGAAAGTTATCAACAAAACTCCAAAAAGTCACGAAGTTCAACGAAATGATTCATTCAAATCGCCCACATTTTTCCTTATTTATTTAAATGAATTTCGCCGATTTTATTGTTGAATTTCTAGAATGCAAATCATGGCGCCAACATAAATTTTCGACAATTTATTCAAATAAACTTAGTTTGTGTATTTATTTATTTTTAGATGAATTCAAAATAAATGAAATCGACCTCTATCTAATATTATAGCTGTGAAATTCTTTGTTATTGTTAGAACTACTATACGCAAGTAGATTTTTTTTTATGTATTAATTTTTGGTTGAAAGTGAAAGTCAAGTCATTGCACTTTGAATTTGGCGAGTCTAAAAATATTTTCAAGATGACCGCTTTTAGTGACCGTGAATGTAGTAGAGGAGATCAGTGATCGTCCGATCGCGATCGACTCTTTTGCTGTCTTCTTTGGTTTTTTGATTTAACATATTGCAGATGGAACATCTTATGAAGCTTCTTTTTATACAAACACATTTTTTATCTAGACATCAAAAGAAATGTTTTTTTCCCTTTATTTTTTTGTATAATAAATTCTTGTTTGCGCCATGAAAAAAATCTTTACTGCGGCTGAGAGTGATTGAACAATTTCATTCCCATCTGCGTTTGTTGACCGTACAAACTCCTGACATGTGATTTGAAGCATTATCTTGAGGAAATAATTCTTTCATATTCTCAGAAGAACTTGTATTTTTTACTGAATCGATTAAATAATTCATGTAGATCACAATTTTGAGGCCATTGATAAGATTTCTTGATGTAATGTTTAGTTGTAATGGCTTGTATGTTTTTTAAAGGCTGTAATTGTAAAAAAACGCATGTCTACAATCTCTACTAGCTTCTACTAATTGGCTTAATTGCCTTTTATTCTGACGTATGAAATCAGCGCAGTTTAGACAATAATCTTTGCGTGTTTTTTTCTCTTGACTGTTTTTTCTGGTGTAGGCAAATGGAGCGTCAATAACAAATGTTTCATAATAACCCATTGGAAATAAGTTTCGTGCTTTATTTTATGAATTCTGTATTTGTTGAAACACTTATACATTCTTATAACAAATTGTTTAACATTTATCATCTAATTGCATAGTTTGTTTGAAAGGATTGACCAATGACATTATGGAAATTCAAAGAACTCTTGAATCTGTCGTCATAGTTAAAATAATTCGTTGTAGCAAACGGAAAACTTCTGTTTTATAATTTATTGTATATTTTTCCGCTAACTAAATCACTTGAAGACCGTGAAATAATCTTAAGCTTCGGAACACCGCAAAGAAACATCAGCAATAATTCACTTGAATGTCAGAGAATTCCTCTAGTATATAAAATGGCCGATTTTGAGTTCCGGAAATCCACAATTGATGCTTTTTCATCATCCCCCAAATGAGAATTCCGCTGCGACATCGGAGGAGGTGTCACTAGGTCGTTACATTCTTGACTCTGGTGTCGTTCGAGGAGGGGATATTTGTATGATGACTCGCGTGATAATTGGAGGCGACGCGATAATGACTAAATGGATTTAATGTGAAGTACTTATGGGTCCAATACTCGAGCTCTCATGCCACTAAATTGGAAGAAAATTTGTTTTCAACCGCTCAATTATTCAATGTAGTCAAGCTGAAGGATCATCATGTCAGCAAACTTAATTGTGCATATATTCTTCAACGGAAGGTACAGAGGCCATTGACTGAGACGACGACGACGACGACGAGAGAAGAATGATTGGGGAAGATGAACGACTACGATGAAGTGCAGAAATAGGTTCAAATCTCAAGTCAGATTGCTTGGAAAGTCGGAAACAGTTTATAGTACGGCAAAGTTTTCCAATAAATCAATTGCTTGGAACATTTTAAATACGAAGTAATGGTTTTTTGTTTGTTGGATATTTCTGTCACAATTGCAAATAAATGGGGAAATTTTATTATTGCAAATAACCATGTAACAACATTAGTTGCTCACTTATGTGAACGCAATCAAAACTTCGCCAACATGATGCTGTGAAAGCGGCAGATGTTCTCCTCTCTTTGCCAATTAAAGATCTGTTTCAGTCCTAAGAAACAAAAGGAAATATAATTGTATACAATACTGAAGAATGTCCATTGGATTGGGAATATCATTGCGTCCAATCAAATTCTGCCTAATGAAACCTTGTTGTTGGTTAATGAGAAGACACCAGATGCGTGAAGGAGGCTGGAAAATTCAGTGGCTGTGAACGACCAGGAGTAACCATCAATTGACCGCTTTATGACACACTTCGGTTGTTCTATCAAATCTTGAATGGATGATAATCTCCCCTTTTGTTGATAAGTGATTATATTTATTTGAATGGCGCTCCTGATGATATTTGAATCGTGGAATTTATTCAATTGAATCCACTGGATAAGATTCTGCAAATTGCCCTAAATACAGTTTGTTTGATGATTGATTGTTCAAAATATCGTTCATGGCTTGCAAATTGTCCTGGATGGTGGGACTTTCTTGAAAGACGTATTATGGTACCACAGGTCCCAGAAATTCAATTATCCAAATGAAGCTAATTTAACAATTGTATTGTGGTAAACAAATGACATTATACATAATCTAAATATGTATCCTTAAAGCGAATGTACATAACTACAAATTTTCTGTCATTCCATTATGCTTGAAAACTTTAAGGATTTGGAGTTGACAGTCATAAGCCTTTTGGCAAGGATCGAATTGAATTTCGAGTTTATCCGGCAAATAAAATAGGTTGATGTCGGATGGAAAGAACTGGTTAAAGTACCTTAAATGGCACATGATTGACAGGCATACGACGTTTAACGGATAACAGTGAAATTCAATTATATAATCCTGTAATAGACGTCGATGCTTTATTGAGAAGTAACTGATAGATTATAAGGGTAAGCAATCTACGACATTTATTTATGATTCTTACACGTTGTTCGTTTAAAGGAAAATATTGGAGTTATAAAGCAATTTCAGAATCGTTATTATGAGTTATTGGAATGGGTTGAACTTTGATGGATTTTATATTCAAATTGCTGTCAATATTTTAATATTTGAAATTTACCTTTGTCCTTTGATAATAATATCTGGATTGAAGTTTTCATAAGTTCTTTCAAAGTACACCGCCTTCGATCCATAAATGGTTTATTTTTAAACACCATTGTATAAAGTGGCTCGACATCATCCATTGAATTTGGGACAAGCTCAGTTCGTGAACCAGCTAGGAAATGTCGATTACATCCTCATATGGCAAAAAGAACACTGCAGTATATCACAAAAGAGGAATATTTAGAATGACATTAAAGAAAGAGTACGGCTCCCCCTTATTCCAGGACATCCGAAAGACTGGGGAGCTGTGAGCAGATGATTTACGGAAGGCAGTCTTATCTCGTAATTTATATCCCTTTTTCGACGTTCAAGTATGGAGTGCCAATAATATGGCCGCAGGGAAATCGCATAAAATATTTCTGGTCCATAATCCATCATCGAGAGCTCACTTAGTGACAATGGGGTGTGCACAGGACACATTTGTTCTGGATATAGTGAGAAATTCGGAAATCATAACATACGTTGTGGCAGGGCGTACCGCAGCTGGAGAAATGCTTTCACCAAAGTGCCGTTAAACCGTAGTAAATGCGGAGAATTTAATGCTCCCCTAGAGTGGGAACGAAAGTTACATTCAGGACCACTGAAGTCTGCCCCACAGTCTATTACTGTTGATGAGATCAAAAAAGATTTTTTTCCTTTTTCGTTTGTGCTTTATATTTTGCTTTTATTTTGCTTTTTTTCTCGTACAAACTCGCGGTTTTTGATAAAAATTACAGAAGTTCTTGTGATGGGGGAAACGTAAGTACAATTTGTTCGGCTTACGAACAGAAGGAATAAAAATGCAACCTCCACCTCAATATGTCTGAAGTGCAGCCGCCCCCCACTCGCCACCCGTTACCGCCCTTTTCAGTACCTGCTGGGAATGAATAAATGATTAAGAGAAATTCAATGGAAAGTACTCTTTAATTTTGAGTGGGGTGGGGGGAGCATTGCATTCAAACAGGCTGTAGTGCATCGGGCAATCCGAACCTCAGCATCCTGCCACTGTTTACCACACACTATTTAAATGCGATTATATTTACGTAAGTGCAAGTAAGCTACTACAAACTTCTTACTTTGTACAATTTCAAATTCTCTGCATGCTTGACTTCATTCCCTGAATCAAATTCGCATCGCACTTTGATGTTATGTAAATCGTGCGAGCAGGGACGGTGCTTTTGAATAAATGCTTAAGATTATTTATTTGCATAGGAATAAGCTCCATTCGCTAGCAGAAATTAGCACGTCCCACTGGCAAATCTAAGTAGTGTAGTTTTTGTTTTTTGTATCACTTCCTTTGGACACAATGAGCGGCAAGCCTATTTTGAGATCTTCCTAGTTGGTTTTCTATTTTGAGCAGAATTATCACGTATTGTGAGCTTCAAATCGTCTCAACTTTCCAATAATCATAATTTTCCAAGATTGCAGTATTCAAATATGCAATAAATTGTAGGTAAAATTTTTCTATCACCCTACAAAGCTGTCTTCACCGTTGCTTGAACGTTCGCTGGTTGTTAATATGTTAATAACTATACGGAAGTGCTTTGCCCAACATTTCAATGATTTATGGCAACAGAAATACATATTTTCAAAAACAAACATTTTAAAATTCAAAATCAAATTATTCATTGCATAATTTTAACCACATTGAAAAGTAATCAGGAATGAGGGATTAATTCGGTTGAATTCGTAATTGAGTTAGAATTTTACAATTCTTTTACGTTAGAGGTCAGAAGAGGGCAAGACCCATCAATTATATTATAGTATTCGGACTTCCTCAATCTTCAGAGACTTGTTGAGTCATCAAAATAAACTGGGAAACAATTTGAAATTCAAATTGTTCCAATTCGAATTAAGTTATAAATATGTTTTTCCAAAACAAAATTTAAATGGAATATCAGTTAATTTAATCGTAATATTTTTGTATACAAAATACAATTATTGCTCCTAAAAAACTGCAAGTTTGTCTGCGGTGCCAAGAAACTGTGTGCCTCGTAAAAAATGTCTGATTAAAATTAACTAATTTGAGTGATTTAGAACGTGATCTGAATTTATCAACCCGAAAAACTGATGTCAATATTCTTTTGACCTTCTCTTTAGCAGTTCATATCGAACATTTTTTCATTCTATTTTGATATAGTGATTTATGAATTTTTTGCAACGATTTTTCAGTTAAATTTATGATAAATAAAGGTCAGGATTTCTTGTTTGTATTGAGAAAGTAATTTATTTAGCTGGATACATTTACTTTCCCGGGAGTCAATGATGAAATCGTTATAAATTGTTTGTTGAAAGTAAATTAGATTTATTAGTTTGATTGATGGATTTCAAGATTCAAGTGTTCATCTAGAAAAAAACATCATCGATAGATCTTCCAATTATTTTCTGTTGAATGTTTTATTGATTTTAATAAAGATTTTTTGCATATACCAAAACAACATCTTAGCATTAGATGTTTAATTCATATTTATTGCAAAATAATAATAATCATAGTAATATATAGTTTTATTAAAAATCTCTTTCTATTTTATTTCTTTCAGCATCAAAGTGCAACGAAGGACAATTCGAGTGCATCCTGACGAAGAGATGCATACCACAAAGTTGGGTATGCGATGGTGACTATGATTGCGGCGATTGGCTGAGCAGAGACCTTTCGGACGAGAAACAATGTACCTTGACCATCTACAATAAAGCAATTGATGTGGAGTCTGCTAATTATGCTCCCTTTGCAGGTGACAATTCCACCAAATGCCTTGCGTACGAAGCGGCATGTGATAATGGTTACTGCTTGGATATATCGAAGTTCTGTGACGGCGAATGGGATTGCGATAGCGATGAACGACATTGTGGTTTGTATTTTTAGCATTTTCATCCTTTGATGTGCCATCAAATTGGTTTTGTGTATTCACAAATTTTCAGAAAAAAATGCCAACCTCTGTAGACCTTTGAAGTGTTCGTTTGATTGTAAGGTAACATCAAATGGACCAATGTGCTTTTGTCCTCCTGGACAGGAGCCAAATGGAACTCAGTGTCAAGGTAAACAATTAAATTAATTAACCGGAGTTGTGGTGTTAATGTTTGGATTTCACAGATTTTAATGAATGCTCAATTATTGGCATTTGTGATCAAATTTGTACAAACACACCGGGATCGTATAAGTGTTCCTGTGTTTCAGGATATGTTAAACATAAGAATCGTTGCATTGCCATAAACGGTATAGTTTAAAATAAATGAAAACTGCGCCAAAGATTTCAACATTTTTTATTGTATTCGCAGTGCCAAAAAATGAAAATGCCTCATTCGTTTTCCTTTCTGAAGGTATGCTTCACCGGTACTTGTCCTCAGGGCGAAGTTATACATACGAGAATGAGGTAAGGTTAACTTCAATTTGCTATTAACGAGTTTTCTCTCAATGTACATCGTTTCAGCACTTAACTGCAATTGAGGTGTGTTACAGAAATCGAACTGTTTGTGCCGCGTCTTCAGCAAAGCCAACTTTAAAATTTCATTGCCATAAAATAGATGACTTGAACACATTTTGGAATATTCCACTTCCCGAAATTTTATTAGCATTGCCTAGTGCGTATTTATGACATGTTCTTTCTAACAGTTTTTAACCTTCCTATCTGTCCAGCCATTGATCAAATAAGACTAGACTGGATATCAGAGAATTGGTATTTTCTCAATACTGAAGAGAGTGCAATTATCATGTGCAGGAATGACATGAAGCATTGCATATTACTTTTCGAGAATTCATTGAACAAACCATCCGCAATAGCGTTAGACCCAACGAAAGGGTAATGCTTTATTTGGGAAATAATCAGTGCATTTTTTAAAAGAGTTACAAAAAATTTATTTAGATTTTTGTTTTTCACTGACTGGACTCCAAGTTTTTCTCGCAGTTATCTGGATGGAACTAATAAAACAATTTTAACGAAAACAAAAATTCAATTTCCAATTTCGCTGACGTTAGATCTTCCAAACGAACATGTTTATTGGATCGATGTTTATTTAGATTGCGTGGAAATGATGGACTATTATGGAAAAATGCGGTTATCTATACGACGGAATGCCGATGTAAGATTGCACTTTAGTTTTAATTGATTTCTCTTACGTATCTTGTAATTTCAGACATATTATGTTATTAAACATTTGCATTCAGTGGACGTGTTTGAAAATAAATTATATATTTCAACTCTCGGGAATCACAGTATTGTGTCTATTGAACGAAATCCAAGACGAACAAAATGGCTAATTCATGATGTGAAAGCGAGCGATCTTCGTATATACCATCGTCAAAAACAGCCACAGGGTAAATCAATGAGTTTTATTTGAAATGCAATTTATTTTATATTTTAATTTAGTTGCACATTCGTGTCGAGATGATAACGGAGGCTGTGATCAAATATGTGTTCCCTCGTGGAAGAATGGTGTCTCTATAGCCCAGTGCCTTTGCTCAGCTGGGTACAGGCTGAAAGCAAAAACTCAATGTGCCCTTGTTAAGCACGATTCATTTCTACTTTACGCAAAACGGCGAATAGCAAGGATAAAAGGGATCTCAATGTCAAATAGGAGTGATAATCAGGAGGAAATCGTTCCGATATACAATCTGAAATGGCCTCCTAATTACGACTTTAGTGTAAAAGATCAAATGATTTATTTTATTGAAAGCGTAGGGTATTAAATATTTGCTCATTTTTATGACTGTGATTATAATGGATTTCGTTTTTTGTAGGAGAGACTTCACTATTTCTAGTCAGAATATGGATGGCTCGGACAGAAAAACAATTTTTACAGGAGCTGATAGTGTACCAACGATTGCGTATGATTGGATTTCGGATTACTTGTTTTGGGGCGGAACCAACAAACTGTATGTTGTTTCGATAAAAAATACAAGTTTGATAAAGTCACTGGACCTATCACGAGATCCTATGTAAGTGATAGCACTAAACATTTAATATATTTGCATCTGTATATTTTATTTACACATTGAACACATCTACAATGCATGAATTTGTCGAAATTAACTGTATTCTTTCACATAAAGAACATTCTTTATGCTAGGTCAATTGTTGTTGACCCAGTTCAAGGATTAGTTTATTGGGCTCATTGGAAAACATACGATCAGCCAGGAGTGATTATGAGCGCTTGGATGGATGGTTCTCACAAATCTACCCTTACTGATCATTCTGTATTACCGATCAAGTGGCCGTTCAGTTTAAACATTAATTTTATGGAGAAGAAAATTTATTGGTAAGGAGAGATATAAGATGCAGAATCATCAGATTTTTATGGTATTGCTTAGGTGTGATTTGAGTGAAAACACAATTGAACGGATGAGCATAGACGGAACAGATCGTGAAGTTTTGTATAAACAAAAAACATCTTTTCCCTCTTCTGTTGCTTATCATAATAAACACATATTTTGGACAGACACCAGAAACGGAACTATTATGAGATTTCATCTAGACGAAGACAAATCGGACAACAAAACGTAAACATATTCTTGCATGATTGATTGAATTCATAAAAGAATATTCTTTCAGAATTGCAGAAGTGTTAGTTATTGAAAAGGATCCCGTGACAAATATCAAAGTCTTCGACAACTTGACTCAAACTGGGGATAATGACTGTAAGACCACCAAATGCCCTGGACTTTGTTTATTCACTCCCAAAGGGCCTGTGTGCAAATGTCCTGATGGATACTCATTGAATGGAAAAGGAGATAGATGTATTCCGTACTTGAACTATGAAACTGCCACAAATTGTACTCAAGGTAAAATTTATAGAACACAATAATTGTTTTTTTAATTAAAATGTAAATGTGTACAGGTTTTGTGTGCAAAAGTTCTGGACAATGCATCGAAAAGAAAGAAGTTTGTGATGGCTTTGTGGATTGTAAAGACGGTAGTGATGAAGACTACACGGATAAAGGTCCTTGCAATATTAAAAACTGCGACTTGAGCATAAGTTTTGTGTGCGATAAAGTTCATTGTTTGCAGAAGTATGTTCAACAAAAGTTATATCGGGGAAGATATGTTCATAATCAATTTATTCACATAGATCGGTTCTGTGTACTGCCATAAAATATTGCAACGATGGAACTGATCAGAACGGATGCGATGAACCAAAATCGTGTACCGAGGATGAATTTAAGTGTGAACAATCTGGAAAATGTATTCCGCTTGCATGGGTGAATGACGGAAATAAGGATTGTGGTAAGTAGAATCATATTGAACAATGTTGAACCCTCGTAAAATCATCGTCATAGGTTTAGACGATTTCTCGGACGAATTTACGTTTTTCGATATGCCATGTCCGGAATATGAATGCAAGAATAAACGTTGCATTTCTGATATTCATGTTTGTGATGGAGAAAATAATTGCGGGTAAGTAAGAATGGCTTGAGATTCTAGCCATTTACTTATTTTATATCACAATTTTAGGGACAACTCTGATGAACTAGATTGTGACTCCAAATGCGAGTTCAATCAAAAGTATTGCGTTCCAGTGGGTTGCTACGACACCACTAGGCATGTATGCGATGGTATTATTGATTGTTTGGATGCCAGCGATGAAGCTAATTGCAGCTCGATAATTGCCAGTGACAATAGTCATCATCTTCCGTTTTGTGAGTTAAATCAAAAGTATTGCGTTCCAGTGGGTTGCTACGATGCTAAGCATATATGCGACGGTATTGTGGATTGTTTGGACGGTAGTGATGAAGTTAATTGCAGCAGTTCGTTTTGTGGCCCACATGAATTTTCATGTGCAACGTCATTCGAATGCATTCCAAAACACTTCCAATGTGATGGTATCGAAAATTGTTTTGATAAATCCGATGAAATTAATTGCACGAAAATTGATAAACGTCCAATATTTGATGATATGGTAATTTGTGAACATCCCAATAGATACTGCAAAGTATCGAATAAATGTGTGGCGGTAGACAATCTCTGCGATGGGAAGATGGATTGTCCAGACGGATCTGATGAAGGCTTTCGATGCTTCGAAAAGGTTTGTGATCGCAATTCGGATTGTTCACATTTTTGCCACAATGCCCCCGATGGATTTGTTTGCTCGTGTCCATTGCACATGTTTCTAGAGCCGAATGGACTTCGATGCAACATGGAACATTCCTGTGAACATTGGGATACATGTTCTCAGATTTGTGAGCCGAAGGGAAGATCCTACAAATGCAAGTGTTTTGAGGGATACACCTTGCAATATGACGGATTTTCTTGTAAGAGTAATAATCCAGACTCACCATATGTAATTTTCAGTAACAGACAAGAAATTCGTGGTGTTGACTTGAAAACATCAGCGGTAAAGAATTTCTATGCTTCTTTGAGGAATACAATTGCTTTGGATTTCCTATATTTAAACAATTCTGTTCAGATATTCTGGACGGATGTTATAGATGATAAAATATACCGAGGTGTCTTGATCGGAGAGGCGTTGAGTAATGTGGAAGCTGTTGTACAATCTGGATTGTCTACAGCCGAGGGCTTAGCAGTGGACTGGATTGGAATGAACCTTTATTGGATCGATAGCAATTTAGATCAAATTGAAGTAGCCTTGGTAAACGGAAGCTTCCGAAGGACACTTATAGCAGGTGATATGGAAAGTCCTCGGGCAATAGCTTTAGATCCAAGGGAAGGTTACCTTTTCTGGACCGATTGGGATGAAAACTATCCTCGTATCGAACGGTCTACTATGGCTGGAGAGTACAGAATAACAATCACACAAGTAAATCGAGTGAACGGCGCTTGGCCAAATGGTTTGACATTGGATTATATCTTAAAAAGAGTGTATTGGGTTGACGCCCGATCGGATTCCATTCATACAACAGATTACGAAGGAAAAAATCATCATCTCGTAATTAATGATCAAGAAACATTGTCACATCCATTTGCCATTTCACTGTTTGAAAATTACGTCTACTGGACTGATTGGAGGACGAATTCTGTGATCCGGGCGAATAAGTGGAACGGTTCGGATATTCAAGTTATCCAAAGGACGTTGACGCAACCGTTTGGCATCCAAGTTTTACATTCAAGTCGGCAACCAAGAGATGTATTTAATCCATGTGGCAAGGATAATGGAGGCTGTTCACATCTTTGCCTTCTGAGGTAATAGAATTAACATTAAGTATTTGCAAATATTAATGTAATGAAATTGTTTTTAGTGTGAATAAAACTTCCCGCTGTGCTTGCCCTCATGTAATGCGTCTAGATTTGAAGAATCAGAAAACATGTGTACGAAACGAGCAAGTTCTTCTTTTTATTATGGGAAATGAAATTCGAGGCATCGACTTAATGCAACCGAATCATCATACAATTCCAACAATTAGCCATTCACCTCAGGTTTGTTTACTGCAGACACATTTCTCCGTGCTCTCTACAAAGATTTTATTAGGTAATAACACCACAAAGGATCGATTTCACAGTTGAAAATAGCAGGCTCTATTGGACGGACACTCAATTGAATGAAATCAAAACTGCAGGACTTTCCAATGGTATAATTGAAACAGTCATGAACACTGATATTCAAAAACCGTTAGGATTTGCTGTGGATTGGATTTCGAAGAACATGTTCGTATCATCTGGGAAAGTTAAATCACAGATTCTGGCTTGTAATCTTCAGGGTGAATACGTCACGGAGATTTTGAATAATCTGAATTTGGTGGAGAGTATTGCATTGGATCCAGCAAAGTAAGTCTATCGTTTTCCCAGTTCATATTTTCTTACTTGGATCGTTTCAGCGGAAAGATGTTCTGGGCACATTCAGATAAGTCCGAGGATCTTTATCAGATTGAAGTAAGCTCTCTGGATGGATCTTCACGGGAGCTAATTTACAACAGTTCGCAGGCAGTTATCAGTTTAACAATAGATCATGATTCCAATCGATTGTACTTTGTTTATTACAACTCGGGAACAATTTCGTATTATGATCTGGTTGATAAAACCGTTAGTATTAATTTATTTTAATTGAAGACAAATACCTGTACTGTAAGTAAATTATTATTTAGGTGCAAGAAGTATTGTCGTCATCTAGTGAAATAATGATAATTAATGGAGTCACTGTTTACAACAACTCGCTTTACTTCCCTGAAAATATTCAAAGCATCATCATGTCCTGCGAGAAGGACAATTGTCATGATACGATGAAGCAACTTAGAAAAAATACAAGTAGGCACTCAATGTCCAATTTTAATGCTTTTTCTAATTGTCTTTTTGCAGACAATATTCAGGCTCTAAAGATGTATTATCTTGGAGCGCAAACAGGAACAAATACTTGCGGAAAAAATCGTGGAGGTTGCGAACATCTGTGTTTAGCGACTTCCAATACTACACACGTTTGTAAATGTGCCATTGGCTTTAATCAAAATCCTTCAGACAGTTCTAAATGTGTGGGGAAATCTGAGTTTGTTTTGTACTCCATCGGGCACGAAATAAAGGGCCTGAATTTGTATTCAAAGGAAAATAACAGTGGATATTTGGAAAACGAGAAAGTAAAAAAATTTGTTTAGAAATAAGTTGAAAACTTTAAATTTATTGCGATCATTTTTCAGGCACTTGGACCGATATCACGCATTTCCATGGCAACGAATATCGACTATGATGTCAGAGAAAATTACCTGTACTGGGCTGATAGTGAGAAGGGATCAATAACCAGGATAAAAAGAGATGGTACTCAGCGGGAGATCATATTGAAACAACCTGATCAATTGGATACGAACAACGCCGACTGGCTTGGAGGTATTGCTGTTGATTGGGTGGCAGGAAACATTTATTGGAGCGACCAGAAACGAAATCTGATTGAAGTATCACGTCTGAATGGGTCTTCGCGTTACGTTGTCTTGTCTAACATTGAAAAACCAAAGACACTAGCAATAGATCCGATCGCAGGATTATTATTCTACGTTGGTGAAGGAAAAATCGGCCGCACAGGATTGGATGGAAGCCAGCCTTTTATATTAGTGAATCAAACAAAGTCTGTTAGCAATTTAGTTCTAGATATCGATAATCAAATTGTTTACTGGTGCGAAACAAGCAATGATGTAATAATGAAAGCCGATTACGACGGAAACAGAAAAACTGTGATGTTGAATCATAGCTTGGAGAATCCAGTTGCTTTGGCTATTGTAGACAATATGCTTTATTGGGCAGCTAATTCCCACAATAAGGGAAGTATCAAGGTGGCTTCCATTCATAACTTAACAGATCACACAACGATTTTGAAATCAGAGGGTAATCCATTACATGATCTCAAACTGTTTTCAAAACGAATACAAATTGGAACAAATCCATGCGGAGACAACAATGGCGGATGCCAGGAACTTTGTCTTTTCAACGGAACTCATCCTGTGTGTGCGTGTTCCCACGGAAAAGTTACTGATGATGGTAAAATGTGCGAGAGTTATGATAATTTCTTAATCTACTGTCGAGGAACAGCGATCGAGAGCATTCACATGACCGATCATTTCAACATGAATGGTCCTATCGAGCGCATTCAGAATAGCACTTACTTGAAGAATGTAATTGGGTTGAGTTACGATTATAATAGCAAACGAATATTTTATTCGGATATACTACTGGGAACTGTTGGCTGGGTGTTCTTCAACGGAACGAATTTCACTGCCATTGCGAATAAGCAAGTAACTGTTGAGGGACTTACTTTTGATCCTTTGAACAATTATCTGTATTGGACATCGAACAGCGAAGCATCTGTAAGGTCCTTGGACTTGAATCTGATAACATCTAATGTAGACAACAACACGAACTTGGTGAAACAGATTTTGAAATTGAATTCGCTCGATAAACCTAGAGGAATTGTAGTGGAACCGTGTATGGGTACTGTGTACTGGGCCAATTGGAACACTCAGGCGCCGTCGATTCAACGAGCATACATCTCTGGGTTCGGATTGGAAAATGTGGTGAAAACCGACATCCGCATGCCCAATGCACTCGCCTTGGACTACGTCGAGCACAAGTTGTATTGGGCCGATGCTCGGCTGGACAAGATTGAAAGATGTGACTATGATGGAAGTCACCGTGTCGTTTTAGCACATTCAACACCCAAACATCCTTTTGCAATGGCGATTTATGGAGACCTACTTTTCTGGACGGATTGGGTTTTGCATGCAGTAGTACGAGCAAACAAGTACTCTGGCTCTGATGTAGTGTTTCTGCGGAAGGACATAGGACGCCCGATGGGTATTGTGGCTGTGCAGAATATCACCCAGAACTGTAATCCAAACAAGTGTAATATAGTCAATGGAGGATGCGAGGATGTTTGCACAACTGATGCTGCCGGAGAGGTTAAATGCCAATGTACTCGCGGAAAATTGGCGGCGGATGGATTCCGTTGCATCCAACAAATATCGAACAAGTGCCCTCCTGGTTACTTTCTGTGTGGCTCAGGTGAATGTATTCCTTATCAATTGACTTGTGATAATGTCTCGCACTGCATTGATGAATCCGATGAAAAGAATAGCTACTGCTTCGTACGAGAATGTCCCAGTGATTTCTTCATGTGCGGAAATCATCGGTGCATTCCGTCAAATCAAACCTGCGATGGAATACAGAATTGTGGGGATGGATCTGATGAGAGTATTTGCGATTGCGGTGAAGGGAAATTCATGTGCAAATCTGGAGAATGCATTTCGAACTCTTTTAGATGCGACAATGTTCCTGATTGTAAGGATGTTTCCGATGAAATGTTTTGCGCTTTCCGTGAGTGCACCCATGGTGATGCATTGTTCATTCACTGTGAGAACACCACAGCTTGTTATATGCAATCATGGCGGTGCGATGGAGAGAACGATTGCTGGGATGGAAGTGATGAAGCTAATTGTGAAAACGGTACCAAAATAGACTGTGGTCCTGGACAATTCAAGTGCGGCAACGGGCATTGCATTAACGAGAAATGGCGCTGTGATAGCGAGGACGACTGCAACGATGGTACTCCACTGTCCCCGAGCTCAGATGAGGTGAATTGTAACATCCCCTGCAAGCAGAATGAGTTCCAATGTGACAACGGTTGTATACCGAGCAGTTGGCAGTGCGATGGCACCACCGATTGCCAGGACGGTACCGATGAAGGTGATCAATGCGACAACAGGGAGTGCAAACACCAAATGTTCAAGTGCGGCTCATCGGGGCGGTGTATACCCCAGAAGTGGTTTTGCGATGGAGAGGCAGACTGCATAAATAGAGAGGACGAGCCCGCGAATTGCGCAGCAATAACTGTGAATCGGTTACGCAACTGTCCGCATCCGAATTTCCTTTGCTCCAATGGGGAATGCATTGAACCTGAACTTGTCTGTGACGGTGATCATGACTGCGAGCCCGGCGATGATGAGTACAAGGATTGCGATCCATCGGTGTGGGCCCATCATACCTGCAACGATGATGAGTTCCGCTGTGATAATGGGGAATGCGTTCCAATCCATGTCATATGCAATTTGAAAAATGATTGCGCTGATAATTCGGATGAAACTCCGGAGATGTGCAAAAATTCAACGAAAATTTGCGCAGGTCCTGAGTACTTCCGCTGTGGCACGGGAGCATGCGTTCACGTGTCACGGCTGTGCGATGGCACCGACGATTGCGGAGACTACAGTGACGAGCAAGCGTGCGGAGTCAATGAGTGTCTGATACCAAATCTGTGCGAGCATAAATGCGAGGATAGACCTGTTGGATATGAATGCGTATGCCACAAAGGATATAAAGTAAATTATTTAAATCGACACTTGTGCGGAGACATCGACGAGTGCGCCGAAACGAAACCTTGCAGCCAAAACTGTATCAACACTGTAGGATCCTATCATTGCTCGTGTCTCGATGGTTTTGAATTGAAAGCAGACAAGCATGTCTGCAAGGCCACAAGTAATGAAACAGCCAAACTGATATTTTCGAATCGATACTACATTCGTCAGGTGAACATGCAGGGAAATGGATCCATTTTGGTGCATCAACTTTCAAATGCGGTCGCCCTGGACTATGAGTGGTCTACGCATTGTTTGTTCTGGTCAGATGTGACTTCAACAGTCAGCATGATCAAACGATCGTGTCCTGAAGACAAAGATCTATCTATTACAATTCATCAAGCAATGCTGAAAAATCCAGATGGTCTTGCTGTCGATTGGGTGGCCAAGAATCTGTATTGGTGTGACAAGGGTTTGGACACAATTGAGGTCTCTAAATTGGACGGGAAATACAGACGCGTTTTGATCAACAAAAATCTGCGGGAACCCAGAGCGATTGCGCTTGATCCTTTCAGGAGAAATATCTACTGGTCCGACTGGGGCGATATACCGCATATAGGAAAGGCTGGAATGGACGGTTCGAACCAAAAAATAATTATTCAAGACAATCTCGGATGGCCAAATGCGTTGACTATAAGTTTCGAAACTAATGAACTCTTCTGGGGGGATGCTAGAGAAGATTTCATTGCAGTCAGTGATCTAGATGGAAAAAATCATCGCATTTTGCTGGGTAGAAGCACGAATCCGTCGCTCAAGTTGCATCACTTGTTTGCAATTGCAGTGTGGGAAGACAAAATTTATTGGTCTGATTGGGAAACAAAATCAATAGAGTATTGCAATAAGTACAATGGCAAGAATTGCTCAACTCTCATCACAACTATTCATCGGCCGATGGATCTGCGCGTGCTTCATCCGTACAGACAAAAAATACCGGCCGAAGGAAATCCTTGCGAAAAAGCAAATTGTTCTACACTCTGTTTGCTGTCTCCTGATCCGCCATACTACAAATGCATGTGTCCCAATAATTTCATCCTCCAGGCTGATAATAAGTCATGCGTTGCCAATTGTACCTCGGCACATTTTGAGTGCTCGAAGACCTTTAAGTGCATTCCATTTTACTGGAAATGCGACACCCAGGACGACTGTGGCGATGGCAGTGATGAGCCTGAACTCTGTCCTGAGTTCGTTTGTGAACCTGGGCAATATCAATGTGACAACAAAAAATGTATCCATCCATCCCTTATTTGTGATGGGAAGAACACTTGTGGTGATAACTCGGATGAACAAATCTGTGATAAATTTACTTGTTTTACTGATCAATTTAAGTGCAATGCATCCGCGAATAGAACATCATTTTGCATCGATGAAAGTAAAAAATGCGACGGAATTAGAGATTGTCCGAATGGAGAGGATGAAATAGATTGCAAGCCAGTGACGTGCCAAAAAACCCAATTCCAGTGCGGAAATGGAAGGTGCATTCCTTCGGTGTGGGTGTGTGATGGGGACGCAGATTGTCCTGATAAGTCTGATGAACAGAGCTGTGATGGTCGAGTGTGTCCTGCGAAAGAGTTCAGGTATGTTTTTTTTTTATAAATTTGGAGCTTTGTTTGAACTCATTGAATTTTATTTAAAGATGCACTTCTGGACGTTGCATTCCCATGTCCTGGCGATGTGATGGTGAAGTGGATTGTCCAAGTGGTGATGATGAACCTGCGAGTTGTCATTCGACAAAGGAAAATACTTGTGAACCGACTTATTTCAGGTAGAGGATTATATTTGGATGCCTTCTTCAATGGAAATTATTATATATTTTTAGATGTAACAATTCTAAATGCATTCCTGGTCGATGGCATTGTGACTATGAAAACGACTGTGGAGATGGAAGTGATGAACTTGATTGTCCTCTAAGACAGTGCTCGGAAAGTGAGTTTAGGTGTGGCACTGGAAAGTGTTTAAGACATGATCAACGTTGTGACGGTGAAGTTCATTGCGAAGACGGCAGCGATGAGCACAATTGCAATATAACCTGCAAGGAGAATGAATTCAAGTGTGCCACTCTGAGTACATGCATAAACAAGTAATAATTCTATACGAAGTCAGTGAATTTGAAATAATTGTACAATGCTCTCCCGTTTAGGCAATACAAATGTGATGGAGACGATGACTGTGCAGATGGCTCAGACGAGTTCAATTGTACCTGTCCCGCAGATCATTTTGTTTGCGGGAATGGAAAGTGTATTTTAAATAAATGGCGTTGCGATGGATGGTCTGATTGCGTTGATGGATTGGACGAAAGTATAGAAGTCTGTGCTCATACGCCATGCCATGTGAATGCCTTCAAGTAACAAGGGTTAAACGTTCACTTTCAATAATGCTAATGACTATATTTTTAGATGTCCAAATTTGAAATGTATTCGAAAGTCTGCTCTCTGCGATGGAGTCAATGATTGCGGCGACAATGCAGATGAAAGTCAGGAAGTGTGCGAATCGTTGCCGAAGTGTAGACACGACCAATTCCAATGCGAAAATGATATATGCATTGCAAAGTCACTCAGGTGCGATGGCCAATACAACTGTATCGATGGGTCTGATGAAATGAATTGCCAACCTCCCGTTTGCGGTTTTGGAAGTTGCTCGCAAATTTGCATTGAAAAGAAAGCCGGACACTACAATTGCAAGTGTGCTGAAGGATATCAAAAAGGAAGCAAGAAAAATGATACCTGTTTAGCTTCTGGGCAGGAGCAAATTCTGTTGTTGGCATCCGAACAAGAATTTCGATTTATTTTACCACAAAAATTGGATACTACAACTGTAATGGGATTTGTGCAAACGGGAAGCTTAAAAATAGATGTATTTGATGTTTTGTTACGACCTTCGGAAACATTGTTGTTCTGGATTGATTCACATCATAACAAAATACACACAATGAAAATTGATTCGTTGAGTGAAGCGAAATTTGAAATCAGGGTTAAAAGAGAAACGGATGTATCCAAGGAATTGAAAGAATTAACAGCATTTAATGTAGGTGTCAACTTTTTGAAATCATGATTTTTACTATAATAGATTTCAGATTCCCAATTTGGATGATCCAAAATCATTGGCCGTGGATTGGGTTTCGTCTAAATTGTACATCATCGATTCGCGTCACAATAAAATAATTGCGACAGACGTTAATGGAAAGAGACACACGACAGTTGTATCCACTGGAATGCATCCCATGGACATTGTACTGGAACCGGAAGCTCGTCTGATGATTTGGTCGACACTGGAGAATGGTATTTTAGTAGCGTCCTTGGATGGGAAGAATAAGAAGAGTTTAGTAGAAATCGATGTCGGTTGGCCCATTAGTCTTTCCATAGATTACCCTACTGGAAGATTGTACTGGGCAGATTATCGTAAAGGAACCATCGAGACATGCTTGCTAAATGGAAAGGATCGGCATGTGGTCAGGAGATTTGAAAATAATGGTGCGCTTATTTTTGTTAACAGTAGTATTGAAAATCATATGCATTACTTTAATTTTTGTTTCAGAAAAACCACAAAAAATTGACGTGTTTGAAGACTTCCTTTATATAAAGCTTTATGATCAAAGTATAATTAAAATGAACAAATTCGGAAACGACAACGGAACTTATCTTCTCAAAGGATACAGGTCTTCGGACATTGCAATTATTCATCCGCTGAAACAGAACAGAAATGGTAGTTTTATTTACACTTATTTTGCTAGAAAAATAAAATAAATATTAAAATTATTGCCAGTATCGAATCCTTGTGACAAGGATCCTTGTCATGAAGAGAACGCCATTTGTTTGCTATCTGCCGACAATGCACTGGGGTATACGTGTATTTGTCCAAGTGATATGATAAGGAAGGAGTCAGACGATGTAAGAAATCAAAACTGTTTATCCGAGAGCATATTTTATTTGTTTTTATTTTAGAAATATAAATGCACAGAAATTGTAGAAGAGTATTGTCCACTGAAATGTAATTCTGGAGAATGCAAAATTGTTGATCACAGTCCAAAATGTGTTTGTCCACCACAATTCGATGGAGAAATGTGCGAGCATTATCGATGTTCTGGGTGGGAATGAAAATACCTCGAATAAACATTTCAACATTTTTCATTAACTTGTCCACTTTATATAGATATTGCAAAAATAGAGGACTTTGTCAGGTAATCTCGACACCAGGAGAGATAAATACCAGAGAACCACCTCCAATGAAGTGCACTTGTCCGCCAAACTGGACCGGGGAAAGGTGTGAAATTTCTCTTCCAGATTGCCAGAGTCGTTGTCACAATGGCGGCTCATGTTTAATTTTGGAGGCGGGAATCCAAAAATGTCTCTGTCCTCCAGGATTCCAGGGAGATCATTGCGAGCATTGTGCTAATTTAACATGTGAAAATGGAGGTGTATGCAGGGAAACTGCAACGGGATCTACTCAGTGTGACTGTCCTGATCGGTGGGTATTCAAAAGAAAAGCCCTTTTCGTTTTATATTCTTGATTGGCTTTTCAGTTTCACTGGGAAACGGTGTGAAGTTAACTTTTGTCATGGATTTTGCTACAATGGCGGTAAATGCACAATTGGAATCCAAGGTCCTCAGTGTGAGTGCGAATCAGGATATTGGGGTAAACAGTGCGAATCCGACTCCTGTAACAATTTCTGCAAAAATGGAGGAATGTGCAGCAACCATTACAACGAGTTGACTTGTTCCTGTTTAGCGAGATTTAGTGGCAAACGCTGTGAGGTTGACTTGTGCCAAACCGATCATCCGCCAGAATGTACATACAACTTTGTTTGTTATATATAATTTTATATTATGTTTAATCTAACAGTTTGTGATGAGTCCATGATACCAATAAGAACACCTTGCACGGATGTCCAATGCCAAAACGGAGGAACCTGCCACATTATCCGGAACATCGGTATTTGCAACTGCACAGAACAATGGAGCGGAGAGTTTTGTGAAGTACGTTGCTAATTATTTTATTATGTCTATTCCTTGTTTTAAAACACTGGACTATTCATTTTCAGAAAAAAGTTCGTTACGATAATCCTTGTGTAGGATTCTGCGCAAACGGTGGAATCTGCCAATTGGACAATTTCCTGACTCCACAGTGTATTTGTATAGGTGAATGGGGCGGACGAAATTGTACAAGTCCTCCACCGTGTGAGGGAGAATGTGGAATTTGTAAAACCGGAAGCTCGATTAACGAATGCTTGTAATATAATATTAGAATGTTTTCTATAAATAAGACAAATAATGCTTTGTCTTTGTGAATAGATGCGATAATGGAGTAATAAGTGCGTGCATCTTTGAGAGTCCTGTGGTAATGAGTCCAGACAGACGAAGCACGGCACGAGTTTTAACAGTTTTGTCAGCAATTTTATCGATTTTAATATTATTGATTTCATTATTTGGTGGTGCCGTATTTTTCTTGAAGTACTTAACAAAAATAACAAGTTGGAGTAGCCATAATTTATCTGTTTACATTTTTAGGAGACGTCGAATGGGTCAACCGTTCTCACATGCGAGATTAACGGATAATGTCGAAATAACAAATCCAATGTATTTAGGGGACACGGATGAAGCACCTGCGTTTGTGCATGAAGACGATAAAGTATTTACAAAATTTGGAAATATTCAAAACTTTCTTTATTGTGATAAAAATGTTCTAGGGCAACTTTGCGAATCCTGTGTACGAATCGATGTACGCCGGAGGCCAAGAAAACCAACAATCTGTAGAGAGTTGTAATACAGCTCCCGATGAAAGGAAAGGACTTTTGCAACATGCTCAAGATGAAGTGATTGCACAAGATAACATTTGATGATCAACAACCAGAGGTTGACAACGAAAATCTCTCGAAAATTTATTAGAAATTTTCGAGTAAAGCTCATCACAGTAAACGAATTTAGTTATTTAAATTAATTGAAAACGACTCACGTAAGACGGTTGTCCTTGTTTTTTTAAACCGTTACAATTGTACATAGCTAATTAAAATTAAGAATACTCTTACGGAAGAGAGTAAATTTTTGTAAATTATATCGGATATATCATAAGAAGCTCGACTAAGCTCCTTTTTCTTACTGCTTCAAGTGGAGACTAAGATTAGAGGAAGTTTTTAATAAATTTAGCCGCTAAGACGAAATGGTGAGATTATAGCATAAGCAATTTTAGTTGTAAGTGTTTCATATTAGCTATCAGTTGTTTTATTTTTTTGTACAAGGATATTTTCTAATTGTATCATTTTTATGTGAAATACGCACAATGCGATACGTAAATTACGCAACTAAATCTTTTTATACTCAACGATCGAACAAATTTTTTATTTATTATTGTTAGTATTTGTATAACAAATGCAGCTTTAGGATAATTTATTATCCATCCACTTGAACATTTATTTAAGCTTATATTTCATAGTTTAATATCAATTTTTATATTTACACATTTGTAAACAATAAAAGTGCAGCTATATTTAACTGAATGTGTGGTTATTTGCGAACCCTCGTCCCTCAACCAGATAGCATGTGTTGTTTCCCCCAAAAGGCAAAAACGGTTTTATAATTGAATCTTAATTCGTTTTTAAAAGGAAATCAAAGAAGGGATATTCTTAATGTTGTCCAAAGGTAAGTACCATTTAACGCCCATGAAAATTAAGGACGAACCGAGAAGAATCATAATCCTTCGTGGGTGTTACTCGATATGAAAAGGAGCAGGTAGCTGGATTTTCGTTGCTGGTTGAAGAAGACTATGGGAAATATTTTCATCAGGCAGAAGATTCCCATGCAGGTCAAGATAATTGGGTTGCGGGTACAAGTGCATCTGAAGAATCACAGGCCACGAAACTGACCGGAAGTTTTGGTTATTTATGGTTCCCTGGATGATGCAAGTTATTTACTTCCGCAGGAATTGTGTGTCTATCAGCAGGACACTGTTCTATTGTGAGGATAACAGCATGTGTGTTAAAAACTAAGTTGGCTCAAAAAAAAAAAAAAAAAACCAAAAAAAAATTGTATCAATAATAATTGTGTTTAACGCTAATTTGAAGTATGTTACAATTAAGGATTCTAGTTGTTGGAAGGAAATTATATATGTTAATCCAAGAGGATTTAAAAGTAAAAAGTATTGTTACATCGAACTTCATTCTTTTATGGTCGAAACGTTTATGTCCTGCGACTGCGACACATGTCATACAAGAACGTCACTAGTTAATTTCACGTCACCAAATACAATTGCCAACATAAAACTTTCGATGTAATTCCATCCATCATAAATTCACTTTACTGCGCTGTTAGTGACCATCATTGGTTGGCCATTTCTGACATCTTCTCTTTGTGTCCTTTAAATGGAATCCTTGAAGGCATCAGTTTTCCGTGAGGCGTATATAATGATTTTATGGCTGTCTTTTCTATTTCCAGTAAAAGGAAAATGATGAACATTTTTTTCGCATTGTTTTAAAAAATAGCAGGGTACAACATGACCTCTATTACTTCGAGGATACAACTAGAAATCCTGGGGATTTTGTGGTTGAGAAATTCCATAAGGGAGGCAAATCATAAGGATTTATTTTACCGCAACAAATTGAGGGAAATTCAACGAATAGCAACAACAGCGAATCTAATTGCTGAAATCTTTTTTCTAAGTAATTCGGGTTCCACTAATTAAGGCAATTTTACCTAACATATAGCAATTCTTCTTCTGTTCATCGAGGTGTATTTAAGGCAGAACGTTCTCTAATCTCTGTACAACATCCTTAAACATAAATCGAGATATTAATATCACGCAACTCTTATTAAAATATCATGAAAATAAACAATATAGAGAAAACCACCATTATAATTATGGATAAAAAATTCTGAAACTTTATTTATTACCAAATCAAACTGCTTCCCTTGAGGAAAACAATGCGAAGGGACGAAACCTCCCTGTCCGGCGTCTTTGCATACTTGCATGCTCTTCTTATCAATCTCGAAGGAAGTACGCTCTGTGAATATTTAACGGGCGTAGACAACTGAAGACGTTACAAATCTTTTCGACCGTAAATCGGGGAAAAGAATCACATTTGTGGGATGATATTTAATAGATGTTCCGGACATGGCAGGTGCTCTTCAACCGGAAGTCGAAAGTCAGTGGTCAAACGGACTTTCACGAAGGGTAGTTGAATGGAGATCACGGAACACTAAGAAAGTGAATTGAAAATTTGCATAGATTAATAAAATTAATTCTAGTACAAATTGGAAGGAACCGTTACTATACTTAATTAAAATTATTGCGTAAACGAATCTTAACCTTTAATTTTATCAATATTTTTAATATAAAATATTCAACGTTTAAATGTATACAATTTGTGAACTCATAAAAAACAGACGCACTTTACAGAAATAAAATTTCCCACAAAGATGAAATCCCACAAAAGATTCCAGGAGATCACCTTTCCCGATCGTTCATAGATAAATCGATCGTGAAAAAATTTCCAAATCAAATTCGAAAACACGTTTTTTGGAGACCAGTGATTTTAGTGATCAGCATTTCGCCTGGCATTGTTTACCTGAATGAAGTTTCCAGGTAAACTCTATTGATCTTCCAGGTAGGCTTAATGCACTTGTTTCCCAGGAACTAGATCGATTGGTGAAGAGTTGCTCAGAATTGGATGAGATTGATTTTCTCATACCTCTTGAGGATATTTACAAAATATCGGGTGGGCGAGGTTAATCATGTCGCACGGAAAATGTTGTGAAATGGGATCAATCAGGACTAAAGACCGAACAAAAAGCAGGATGTTGTGTGAGAGTTCTTAATTCATTGTTTAGATTTGGTTGTCTTTGTAGTGCCAACGTCTTTTCTGTTGTACTTTTCTTGAGTTTTAAATGTAAGTAAGGATACAATAATTATTTTGCAGAAACCCATAATTTCTGTAAAATATGATCATTTCGGAGGTCAACATCCAATAACCAAATCTTAGCAAGCTGAATATCAACGGCATTCTCTAGTACGAACATTGAAAAAGTAATTTCCCTTTCCACCATGAAATAAAGGAAATCCTTGAGCCTGATCGCGACTTTACAACATAAGTCGCGAGTTTAGTTTTATACGTTTACAATCAGGAATAAAAGTATTTTAAGTGTGCAACTTCAAGGACACATAAAATGTCAGACACTATTGCTATAATGACATTTCAAAATACCGATTTTAGGATGAAAGTTGCCGCTCAGAAAAGGATCTTATGAACTATTAGTGGCTTGCCATTATGAACGGATCCTGAATGAGTTACCCAGAAAGGAGAATCCCGGCAGGGTGCCAGGCAGCACTTGGTTGTACCATCAATAAAATTTATTACAACTTAAAAACGCCTATAAAATAATAAAATTAGGAGATTTATTTCGAGCCTTGTAGTTTTACCTTGAGTCAATTTGAAAGAACAAAACAAAAACGTTCCTTTGAATTTTGAACAAGTAAATGTCATTATGTGAGTATTAAACTATAGTTCTTAAAATGAATGTTTTAAATCAATTTACAAATTTAAAATTTGCTGTTTTAACGAGAAATATTAAGTTATTAAATTTACAACTTTGAAGCGACGAATGCAAATTACATCAACACTCAGAATGTGGTTAATTGTGGCGCGTGTGATCCTCAATTACATTCCTATTCACGAGATGCATCAAGAAATCTTAAAGATTCTCAGCACGTGGCTCAACATCTGGTCAAACGTGTGACTTCAATTCAATGAAACAAGAAATCAGAAGAAATTTTTCTTGATGGCTGGTTTAATGATGCACAATGGAAGGCGATGTGACTTCAGGTATCCGTAGTTCGTGCAGGCTATATGTAGTCCTCCTTTTATCAAATGTTCGATGCTTTCCCCTTTGCTATAACAACATCCAGGTGTTCTCTTCTATTCACAAGCGTAAGTAAGCTGAAGATCCGTGTGACTTTTACAAAAGACAATTGCGTTTTGGAAAATTAGTTTTGTATCTCTGAATGCTTCATTATCACGAATGTACCTAAAAATAGCTCTTACAAGAAATTTTCTCTATTTGCACACGATCATCCCTTCAACACCAAAATTTTCCCACGATCGTGAATATTCTATTTCCGATCCGATAAGGAAAACATACTTCTGACCACAACAACTCGAGGGGTACCCGAGCGCACCTCGAGCGAACCCCACATCCGACTTCCATTGCGATCCCCTGCCCCAAAATTAGTCATGAGCCCCTCTAACTCACGAAAGTGCGACTTCGTGCGACCGTCGCGTGTGCGTTTCTTGCCCAAGAAAAATTCCCACAGTAACCAACACAGCCGCGTTGACGCAGGGCTCGAATATGCAGACGCATCGTGTAAGTGATCGACGATCGTCACATACTTGCGCAGATCGTGCGACGATCCTCTCGCACCCGATCCGAGGGGAATCGCGATGGAACAGCAATTGAAGCCGGCGATCGCGATACTGCTCGACTATGAGCAGAAAGTTCTCATGGGGCGCTGTTTTTTCATAGCACAGGTGTTGCCTCGCGATCACATCGCCCCTATGATTGCCCCGCCAGAGATAATCCGCGGGCATGGGAACCATCATCATCACTCATCAGCTAGCGGTTGTGTCAGAAACGGAAGTAGCTTTTATTGGGCCGTAATGGTACCTTCCGATCTGTAATTGAAGATGTCGTTCAGTTGGCCTTTTTTACGGATGCAGAAGGTGTGCTCCGTTGTTGGGCATTATTATTATTGGACCTTGGATTGGATGGTGAAGATGAAATTATATTCACAGCTTTGATTTTTTTCAGGATCAACAAAGAGTATCTGTTGGTGGTAGTTTTAACAGTGTTAAAAGAAACCATACTTCATTCCTCGACAAATATGCTTAAGTTAAATTTCTGACAGCGGCCTTTATTTCAAGCCTTCTCCCTTCGACGATGGGAACCAGTTCTTCCTGCAACCCAAATTGACGTCACGACGTAAGTTTTCCTCCCCTTTTTGGTTTGAGTACATACCTACAATAATTGTGAAATCGCAAATAAAAATCCGTCATTTATGAGAAATCCATAGGAAAGTCCAAGATTGATTAGCAGCAGACAGATGTGAGCTCGTCATGGCCAATGCAAGGGGGACTTCCCCTTGCAAGAAAGTCTTAAGTCAAATGTCCTGGCAGAAAAGCTGCCACCTGGGTACGCTATACACACGATACCTATGTTTTGAAAGGGTCCTGGCAAAATCGACGTTGAAGAAGTCCTTTTAGGATAAATGCACGCAAATGAGAACCTCAAAGCGAATTTTCTTCATCGGAAAAATGAAGAAAAGGTTTGCGGTACTTGAGATTATAATAGTATTTTTTTTTTTTCAAATTGTTTTAACAAAATACAGTCGAAATTGTTAATCCTTTCATCCACTAAGGTCCACGTACATGTAGGATTTAAATATTAAGAAAAACTCCAGTAAATTATAATATCCCGAAGGAGTTTTAATTTTTCAACAATAAACAAGAAAACAAGGACTTCTCTGTCGAAATCAGAACTTCATTAACTTCTGTTTATTAATTCGTACAAACAAGAGAAATTTGATCTGCTCGGGGCTATTTCTATGTAAACATTTTAACCTGTCGCATTTCCGGTTCGCTTCCTCGGTACACTTTCGCCATCGTCTCCCACAGATGGTCATTTTGTGTAGAAACAAAGGGCAGAGCATGGAAAAGGCATAACAAAAAAATGAGTACACAAACAGATCTGACCCTTCCTCGTCGTCGCCCTCCAGAAAGCCCTTGGCGAACGCCCGCTCCAGCCCACTGAAAAAATTCTCACGATGTACTTCTTCCGTTTTTCACAGGCGTTTCTGGGTGAAGGAACGGAGCCCAGCTGCGGGACCGGGAGGGTGACGCGTACATATGCATCGGCGTTTACACACGGGTTACCTTGCGGCTTGCGGAGACTTCGCGGAGCTCCGAAAATTCCCATGGATCCTCCGCAGCGCAGCCCGAAATTCACATGAGATGGATGATGGCATGGGATGGGAGTGCGGACCTTCTGGCTTCGTGAACCACAAGGATGGGAACTTTTTGAGCATAAATTCCAGAACTTCTGAAATTCTGTGACCAGGAGAGGGTTATATGGTCGGTCATATGGACGCTGGGACGAGGATCTTGGACAGCGTGAGAGTTGGTCGCTGTGAAAAATGCACACTATGGAATGGTGTTGCCATCAAATATAAAGAGTTTGGAGGAGTCTTTTCTGGTGGCAATTGTTTCGAGCTACTCCAGAAGTTGATTAAACGAAATGTTTTGAAAAGGGTTGTAGTGGAACTCTTAAAGTGGATCACAGAGTTTGCGAAAATTGTTTGAGCAAGTTCTCCTTTGATTTTATTTGCAACAAGGACGATTATATTACTTGGATTCGGTTTGCTCTTCTGGTTACGAATTTACGATTTCTCTACATGTTTGTGCTTAATTCGTCATTTATGTGTTTTATTTCATTGTTTCAACCAAAAGGATAATGATTGTTTTTAATGTTTCCATGGTAATAAATTATTTCCACCTGAGTTCTTTTACCTTCTACTTTAAAATTTACGATTGAGAGTATGCGGAACTGGAGCACATAATCAGCTGCAATAACGATTTATTTTCCAAAATAATTGTGCATAAAAAAAAATAAATCTGCATCTCAATTTTTACTGCCGATTCCCTCAGGATCACATCGATCTGTTTTCTCCAGTCATCTGGTAACTCTGCAGCTGATCGTCGAAATAATTTTCTCACCGTGATCGCGTCACGGCCTCGAGGAGGGCTGCTCTGGGAGCGCACAGCTCTACGATCGCAACGCACATCGCGCAGCATAAGTAGATCACTGCGTCTGTGCCTCGGGTGGGAACGGCTCGCGCAAGGGTGCTGCACTGCTGGAATTTGCTATATCGGTAAGGGATGATGAGCAGTTGGTGGGGGATGAAGGTACGCGCTCGGAGGAATTCCTCGACTGGTTACCGGACATTCCGGTAGTATCCTTTGCGTTACGAGGGTGATCGGTTGGGTGCTGCTCTCGCTGTTTCGGGTGCGAAACACTGTTCAATTGTTAATAGTGGGTGCGAATGATATCCTTGTGCAATTATGATTTTTAGTTTGTGAAGTTATCACCGATCGTTTGTTGACTTAATTGTTACAGTTTCGTGTATTGGTTTGACAGTGAATTTTGTTTTTTGTGTATCGTTAATATTTGGATACTTTTAATGGATTACAAAATGATGCCGAATAGAGAAGAGGAGTGCGATGGAGTTAATAACAATTTGACGATTGACAACGATTTCTGCTCAAATGATTCATTGAATAATATTTCGAATCATCAATCTACTGAATCACAAAACACCGCCGGCATGTCAAAGGCGGAATTACGGAAGGTAAGAACAAAATGTAATTGTTAGGTATAGGAATTAGCTATAGGAAAAACCACCGTTTTCAACAAATAACAAAATAAAGTGAAATTTATAAAAAATATAAATTATAAATTTCAAACACCAATATCAGACATCAACAGTTTATTTTGAATCCTTTAAATTTCTGGTTGACGCCAATTGTTTAAAAATATTTTAGAAAAACATTGTAGAAAAGCATTTTAATTATTATAAATTTTACTAATGATGTGTTTCTTCCACTTCCAGAGCAATAAACCAATTATGGAAAAACGACGCAGAGCCAGGATCAATCACTGCTTGAACGAACTGAAGTCGTTGATTTTGGAAGCAATGAAGAAAGACGTGAGTATTTTTTCCAATAACAACAATAGTTTGTTTCAAAAGATTGCTCACAAATTAAAAGAACAAAAAAGAATTTGATCTCCAGTTTGTTGTTACCTTTAATTTCAATTCTTTAATTAATTCAAAAAAACAAAACAACTACGATCGAGCGAGTTCCCACGCTTCTTTTAAATTGTTCCAACAAAACTCAAGCGATCATAAAGCAAATGAAACACGATGAAAAAAATAAAATACAAATCAACAACAACAAAATGCATGAAAAGGAGCATGGAAGAAAAGAGGAGCACAAAAAGGCAGCATTTAAGAGATTTTTCTCCGTAATATGCCGAGTATGACCCTTTATCTTCCTTCTGGTTTCGGCAATGTTTTTTTTTTCCAATTTTTTCACATTATGGATGAGAAATTCCTGTCCGTTCTCTTGACCTGTCGATCAGTCGTTCCCACACCCATTCACATCGGTTAATATTCGTGTGATATTTAATATTGGTATCCCAGTAAAAATCGTACTCTACCGTGGTCAGAACTCGCATGCAATGACCACAGTTAATTACATCTACCACAAAATATTGGCGAAAGTGTTCGGACCTTCAAAGTGGCATGATCGGTTGGGAGGATCAAATTGCCAATCATCGTACTGTACAGGGAAAATTCACTTAGGATCTGGGTAAAGTGAATCGTTGCCGGTATCGTAAGAAGTGGTTACTGTGCGCGCAGCTACCTTCGACGATCGTCGACCACGCTGATTCTCATCGGGAAGGAAAAACGACCACATAAACCACCGATAAAAGTACAGAGAGGCTCGACCTTAGACTCCTCCGGTGAATCGCAGACGACAGCACTACAGCAGCCCAAAGAAGAGGCATCGAATGTGTTGTTATTTTTTTTTCTGTTGAGGTGTATAAAGAATTTCTGAACAATGCGTGGGAACATGGCTTGAACCTGTTGCACGGATTTATTTTGGGGTATCCAGCGAGGATCGTTTGTTTGGCTGGAACACTTGACTCTGTCTTCTAGTGCGGAAAATCTTAAAAGATTTAAAGAATGAATTACATTTTGGGTGTTGAGTGTCTTGACGACTCTCAATTTTCGGGGCCCTTTCCGTGTTGAGTGAATATAATTTATAAGCGGTGTGTTGGGCCAATGATTGTAATCCGATCAATTTTGCATCATTTTGTTTGGAATTTACTAACCGTTAATTAAGTAATTGTTGCCATCAATAGCTGAGGGAAAGTACGACGATAATTATGAAGTAATTTGTTTTCTTGTTTATTTGCAGCCAGCCCGTCATTCAAAACTCGAGAAGGCGGACATTTTGGAAATGACAGTGAAACACTTGCAGTCCATACAACGACATCAGTTGTCCTTGGCGATCCAAACCGATCCAACGGTTATTCACAGATTCAAGAGTGGATTTTTGGAATGCGCTGAAGAAGTCAAGCGATACGTTGGCCAATTGGAGGGCATCGATTCAGGGGTGAAGCAACGACTGGCGAATCATTTGAACAGTTGTTCCACCAGTTTGGAACAAATCGGAACATTCAGCAACTTCTCATCTGGCTACCGTGCAAATTCAAATCCTTTCGGAAGTCACTTTAATTCCACAAATTCTGCATTCCCTTTACCTCAGGATGTCAACAACAATGGTCGATTGCAGATGGGCGGAGTTCAGTTGATCCCGTCACGACTTCCTTCTGGAGAGTTGGCGCTGATCATGCCAAACTCCACTTCGATGCCATTCTTTATGCCAAATATGCAGTCTCCGAGTTTGGATTTTTCGAACACGTTTTCGAGAATGAGCGCCTTTTCAAGACCAAGCGTTTCAGCCAGTCGGCCGACAGCAACTCAAACTGCAGCAACTGCGAGCAGTCCGCCATTGAGTCCGGTTTCGTCTATTTCTAGTTTAGGTGAAGACTCTATGCACACCAGTTCTGACTTCCTCTCGAAGACTCCTCCTCTGGCAGTTAACCAGAGCTTTTCAAACGCTTTCCCGACTCCCCCTAGTGCTGAATCGATCAAATTCGTCTCCCATACCTCCCATCTGCAACAACCCTTTGTTTCGTCAACAAGTGAACCTCTGCAAACGTTGCGGGAGGACAACGAAGAACTTCTACCATTCAAAAAACGACTTCGTTCCGACGACTCCGAATTTATTGGTGAGCCCGCGAAGAAGGTCCTGAAAGTTGACTCGGAAGATGAAAAGAATGGCAATGTGACTAGCGGTCAACAGAGCCCCACCGAAGGATCAAATGATATGTGGAGGCCGTGGTAGGAATAATGGAACAAGAGGTGAAATGACGCCATCTTGGAAGAAGTATGAACCAAAAATTTTCATCTACGACTCTGATTTAATTTTTAGTTTTGTTTTAGTCTAAGAGAAAACGATTTTCCATTTTCCTTTTGTGCAACATTCAACTTGAGTTGTTTATGTTTAGAGTTGTTTTTAATCTTTCGTACTCATAAGTTTTATTTTGGCAATAGTTTTTTCATGTTTGTTTACTTTTTATGTTTTCATAATTCACAACTCACTTTGTTTGATTGGTTTATTGAGTTTTTTACATTTTTAAATCTTCATTTTGCAGTCATTTAACAGACAGATTTTTAAGCGTTTTTGGCTTACGGTCTGTATTTTGAATTTTATAAATTGTTTTATCTAAGTTTTGAGCACTGTTTTGACAAACATTTATTATTTCATTTAGTATTCTTTTGGACAAGAACTTTTTCCTTTACTTTTAAGAAATTTTTACCCAAGAAAATATTTTTGGATGACTATGAATTTTGAAAACATTTTGTGTTTAACGCTTTACTTTATAGAATTAAGGTTGTTAGTGGTCCTTTATTTATTGCGTGGTGCGCAAGTCCTTCACACCTCCCGCCGGTGGAGTACCTTAATGTTAGCGGTAAGATAAAATTAAGTTCACTGTGTTAATTGTCTCTGATATCTGTGATTTATAACGATTTAAATAAAAAAGTTGCAATTATATGCTATTTTTTATATAATTCTTAGCATACATTGAAATCTTTCACTGAATTTCTCGTTGCATTTTCGCAGATCTACAATACAGAATTGTTTTCCTTTTTCTGCAAAAAATTTAAAGGCTTCAGAAAACCGGATGTAGTAAGTAGATTTTTTAAGGAAGCTAAGTAACTTAATACAATACGCGTGTGACCTCCGGAACCAGTTTTACCTCATTTGAAATTCTTCAGGTCAAACGAAATCAAAACGAAGGGAAAGGATATGAGGGATTAAGGGATTTACATTACAACGTCGCTTTAGTTTCATTTTCTAGGTTGAAATATTCTTAAAATAAAGTGATCAATGACTAATTCCGGAAAATCACGACTTTATTACTTTTAAACTTTAAAGACACAATAACAATTACGAAACTCGAACAGCAAAATATAATTGATGGACATCAATTGAACCAAAAGGATGTTGCTCAAAGTATTCTTGAGTGGTTCTTGTACAACTCCTTAAGTAACATTTATCAAAATGAACATTAATGGGAACAGGAAGTTCTCTATTAGTCCCGTTACTTTCTTAATGCCGGAAGGGATACCTGAAGGGTTTAAAAATTATCTCTTTAGAAAACCAGATGTCACGGATTCCTAGGATAACAGGTAAGAGTCGAGGAAAGAGTTCACGAGATGAAAATGAAAGGATTCTCCAGATGTGATGATTGCGAAGAACGGGACTTTTGCTTACTAGAACACACGGGATTTTCGTTTATTTTTATTTGAGGATATCTAGAATCTAGAATCTAGATATGTGTGAGAAGAAATTGATCGAGTTCCCTTCCATAAAGGGAGTAATTACGCTTAGAGCGATTTATCGCAACAGTTGCACGCCATTCGATAATTCTGTTATGCACTTCGAACAACTGAAAAAGAAAATGTAAAGTAAATATTAAAATCAAAATTTTTATATTGTAATCTCACTGATTGGAAAACAGCCATAATCGATTGCTGAACTGAATAGCGGTCGATGGTGTCAACTTCTGCGGTAAGGAGTTCCATTTTATTGTCCTTGATTTCCCAAAACGGGATCCTTTTCTCCTTCCACAAAACCAATCGATGCAACTGATTGGATTCTAACGTTTTGTTTGTTTGCTTAATCATTGCGGCATAAGTGTTGGAAATGTCCCGGGCAAACGCAAAAGCGCCTTGCACTCGAGCGCGGGTCAACCAACGATCGTTTTTCAATTTGATGAACCTCTCAGAGGCCTGCATGTAATCCTTTCCGGCCAGGGCGAACTTCCTTTCGGATTCGTAGACATAAGCGCGCAGCATGTAGGCTTTTCCAATTAATAGGGATAAGTTGTGCTGCATGGCTATCTGCTCCCCAAGCTTCAAATATTCATGGGCTTTTTCGATACGATTCGTTCTTTAAAAGCAACATTTTGTATTTCCATATTTATATAATCGAACAGTTCCTTACGCCCTCATGCAGATCCCCTTCATTAAGTAAATCTCACAGAGAATTGAAGGATCCGTGCTTTTGTTGGTGTACTGCTTGGAATGATTGAGAAATTTATTGCCGATGCTCCAATTTTTCGCGCGTATTTCAAGTTTAGCACGAAGTAAGTAAGCTTGAGCGCATTCCTCGTCCCGTCCACCTTATTGTTAGATCCCCAAAATGATAGAGTTTCATACAAATTAACGAAGATTCCCCGAGGACCTACCTTCCACTGCGTGCATTAGTGCTTTGGAAGAGAGCTCCATTGCCCGGTTCAGTTCAGTTGATCTTATTTCATACGCCTGGAACAGATAAATATTAAAGATCAAAGAATTAATTTCCCGAAACACACTCAGATTAGAGTCATCTAAGCTCCATGGTTGGAACTTCGCCAAATTATAACCGTTCTTCAGGATCGCAAGAGCAGCCCCCCTTTTATTGGCTTCCACTAAAAATTTTCCAAACGCATAAAGAATTTTCACCATGCACTCTCCATGATCCTTTTCAATGGGAGTTGATTCTTCCAAAGCGTATTCGAATAATTTTATTGAGATCCACTGGTACAATTTGTTTTTTTCTGTCAAGGATTCAGCCAGATTCATTAGGACTTGTGAGTCCTTGTCACCTGTTTCAATTGTTTTCAATGCTTCCGCAATTTCAATGAGTACTTTCTTTAATGATAGTTCTGTGGAAACGAATCCCGTTTGAGTATGTTTCTTTTCTTCTTCTAGCAAGGACTTCATAAAACTCGATGATTTTTTGAAACCATTTTGGCAAAGATGGTCAACGATGAACTCGCGGAATGGGCCTTTGGCAAGATCATACCAAAGGAGGGGAGGGATTTTCTTTTTTAAGTGGTCCTTTATAGCGGTCATTTCCTTGTCGGAAACAAACAAGCCAACTCTTTCCGAATTCATTTTAAATTATAAAATATTAACAATATATAATTCAATTTTTCTCGGATATTGAGGATGGTTTGAAGTTTCCAAGCACCTTCGATTTTAATTTGAAATTCCTCAAGGCAAACTGAGGTAACTATTTAAACATTATGACGTAACAATAATAATAGGAATAATAAAATCACAGGACATTTTAATTTGAAGAAGAAAGGTGATATTTACCTGGACTTTATTTATACAAACGATGTCTTCGCATTGCCAGTGCCCTGCAGATCATTTACACTCTCCCAGGCAAAATCCATTCATTCACCGAGATCCTCGAAGGAAAGTAAATTACCTTGATACACAAGGAACGCAAATTTTCACATCAGGGCATCTTCATCTTTTTCCCATCCATCAAGAGATCCTATCGAGCGCATTCACTTGTTGCGCCCACTAAGGATGCTAACACAAAAAGAAAATAATTTTGAGAGTCGAAAAAAGTTGTGGGAAAATTTTTCTGTAAATCACATTCTCGTGGGACTCGGCCAAAGGATGTTACAGTTTTCATCTCTTTGTGAAAATTTCACAGGTTCTGACATCTTTTTGGTCAACTCCTTTTAACCGGATAGAAAAGTGTTGAAAAGAAAATTTTTCGAAAGAATTACTTCAGTGATGAAGGGACCTCAAAGTAAGTATTTAAAAAGGAAAAGTTTCTTTCTAATGCCAAAAATATAGGAACACACTAATGTTTTTCGCATTAGTTTCTATGTTTCGAAATCCGATTGTACTCCGAGTGTAGCTTTTATGTATTTATACAGATGCTGTTTTAAAAAAGAATACCTTTCATGCTAATACTATCTTTTTTCGGACGAACACTATTTTTTTCTGGGGAAACACGGGCTCTTTTCTACTTTATGAGATCTACTACATTTTTTTAACAAAAGTCAAAAACCTTCCTGTAGCCCTCTACATGTGAACATAATTCGTTTAGCTTCTCCGGTTCGATACATGGATAAACTTAGTCATACGGTTAGGGATGGCGGTTGTTGCCAAAATAACCGGTTTTCGGTTATTTCGGTGTTTTTCACCTGCGGTTTAACCGGGCGGTTTAAACCGTTCTAAATCACCGGTTTTTCAAATAACCGGTTTTCGGTATTTTTTAAAAACTTTTATTTTTTAAACACCAAAAGCTCGCTACTGCTGCATAGTGCATAGCAAATATGGAGCTGGTGCTGAGCAGCTGTAGCCTGAAGGTAAACTCAAATCAAACACAAACTGTAAGAAAATATCTATTTCCTTCAGATGCAAAAGCAACTATAAATGCAACTATGAAAATGTTCATTCAAAAGCGAAAACAGCTAAACATTTCCAGGGATTTCGCTAGTAAAATTATACAGCTCTTACAATAAAACCAAGGATTTTAATTATTTATAATTTTAAGCCAAGCGCGGGACGCCTAAGTTACAAAAAAAGTATAAAAGTACGTATGTATATTCAATATTGATTATTGTTTATTTTTTTAATAACCACTTTGGGGTTAAAGTTTTAAAGCTTAAAAGCTTTACTTTGATGAGTTTAAATTTACTGATTTGTTTCCTCGCGTGTATATCCGCAGGCCGTTGGCGGCAGCGTTTTCAAATTCAAATCCATTTCAAGCAATAATTCAATTACAATTTAGGTTTTTTTTTTTCTAAGAAGCAAAATGTCACCGAAAGATGTAAAAATTACCATGTTTTCTTTCTGTTTACAAAATTTATTTTGCCGGTTTTTTTATCCGGTTATTGCATTTAAAAAACATCACCGGTGAAAACCGAACCAAAAACATCACCGAAAAAACACCGGTTGACCGAACCAAAACACCGGTTTTCGGTTTAAACCGGTAGGTTTTTCCCATCCCTACATACGGTATTTTATAAGAGCTTTCGTAACAACAAAATCTGTTTCAAAATTTTCGTGGACTTTTATCCGTTTGATATTTTTATTTTTATTTATTTAAATTTTATCTTTTTTCACTGTTTAAATGGTTTGTTTATAACATAATTCTTAAGTTATCTTTTAAACAAACAAACACACTGTTTGTTTTTATTTACGCATGTGAATTATCTGTTGAAAAACTTGTCTTGTGCTATATTCAGATTGAACTTCGCGTACTTAGTATTAAATGCCAGAAATTGTTTAAACAATAAATAGTTAATGTTTTGCTTTTTTTAACATTAGCGGAAAACATCTTATAATATTATTCAAGAATTGTTTAATTGCAAAAATAACATAAACCTTCCAATGTTCTGCAGTTTTTTATTCTCTTAGTTTAAAAGTGAATGTCCTAAAACATTTACAAATGCGTACCTATAACATTTAATTGTTTTTGTTGGGTACACACTTACACAGTTAATAAAAGGGTCTTCTTAAACGTATAGTTGCATTTTGAGGCACTCCTTTTATTACATTCCGAATTTACCAGGATGTTTTTGTGTTCATTTCATTATTGTTTATTATTAATGCTGAGAAAAGTTCACGCATGAAGATTTTTTAATAATATACTGTGTTGCAATCCTCTTTTTTCACATATTATTAGTTATTTCTTTTACCTATATTTAACAAAATTTAACAACTTTAAGTGCAATGCGAAAATTCTTGTTGTTTTATTTTATATGATAGATATATAATAGATTTGTATTGTACTATGGTATATATTGGTATAAAATGTCTTCTTATTGCTTTTGTACCTTCTAACAATTGTTTTTAAATAACTGTTAGAAATATTAATTATCACTACGAAATTAGTAAAGATTTCCAAAGATTACAATTTTCTCTTCTTTAAATCAATGATTTCCGAAATACTCTTTTGCCAGTTTGTGTAAGTCTCTTCTAAATTTGTTTCTACAACTCTTGTGAAGCTGCAAAATTATTAAACAAAAAGGATGAAAAAACATTCTTGCTCTAATTGTTGAAAGTTGGTACAAAAATCGTAACATAGAAATTCTGGAAAAAAAATATGGAACAAATGCAAATAACAATTGGAAACATTAAAACATTGCTCCAAAGTTAGTGTACACCAAAAAATTAGCCTTAAATTTACGGTGTAGTTTGAGGGGGAGTTTGGAGGGGGCTGCTAAAATTAAGAATTCCAGCAATGTTTGCACATGCATTTGAGAAAATAGAAAAATTTCGCCTGGCGCTGTGTCCACATGCTGATGCAATTAAAATTAAGAGGAAAAATTGTTGAAATATTCGCGGCCTAATTACTGTCCTGTGGCCCCCGGCAGACAATGGAGGAGACCCTGCAGCGGTGGGAGCGGGCGGCAAGTGTCCTGGACACAGTCGCCATGCATCAAATCAATTCCACATCGGCAAGAACTGCTTATGCAAACCATTTTTGTTGTTTTTCTATTTTGTTGTCTTTTTTTGTTCATCTTGTTTTTTTAGAATTTTCCCCAGAAAGAAAAATTGGATGACCCGAAAGGACAGTGCAGCGCTAACGAAAGGCCGTTAATTGCAAAGTATTTCTCTGTGCAGAAAAACTGCAACCGGTAAGCCTCTTGCCCTGGTGGCAATTGTTTATTTTGTTAACGAGACATCAACGCCTACTTGAAGAGCAAAAAACTAAAAACAGATGCAGTGGGCGGAGTCTATAGCGAAAATTATTTACAGCTAAGACAGGAAATTATTTACTTCCTCATTTCTCTCCGCAATCTCATTTAGATGACAAACTATGCTAAATAAGGAGAGCACGAATTGGAGCCCGAAAAAGCTCGCGCAAGCTTTTGGTGAAAGCAAAAGAAATGCTCCCACAAGTGGCCTAAGGTAACGGACGGACGGGTACGAAGGATGTTGTCATGAGGCTCATGAAACAAAAGAAACAAAGTCACCCACTTTATGGCAATGCAAATCAATCACACCTATTGTTTAATTTTCTTTCAAAATTCCTGGGAGTCCTTTCTGCACCTCCATGGTCCTGATTTTTGTATGAAGAAATTGGGAAAATTTGAAAATACTGGTCAAATTCGTTAGTTTAAATCAAAAATTCGTATAATTAAATATTTACAAAAGGAATGCTTTCTTCAACATGAAGCTTTATTTCCAGTTATTGAAAAAATAGATGCTAAATAAAACGACATGAAACAATATAAAATTTTAAAAACACAGTTTGACAGTACTTAAGTATTATGAATATCAATTGTTAATAACAATTATTGCTACAACGTTGATGATGAAATCAATGAGTTTGGATATTTTTGTGTATCAGATTAGTCGATTTTTGTAATAGATGTTGTTATGCAATTTATAAATTCATAATATCAGCTATCCATTCAACTACTGAATTGAGGCATAAGCGTAGTAGAACTAGTTAACCGTTACCCTTCAACATTCAAAAATGGTACTTCCGAAATGGAAGCGGAGAGCGGAGATAGATATAAAAGGGTATTACACTTACTTTCTTGGAATTATATTTTTGAAACTGTCGGAAGGGAATCTGAATTTATTACTCCCAATGCAATAGGGACTGCGATCTTGTGTCGAGAGGAGTGGATCAAGGAGTTTCTAGTCCTTCACCAGAACCTGAATATTGTTATGCATTAAGCTTCTTGCATTGTAATTTGGAGATTAAAAGTGTTACCCAGAATTTTGGAGATCGATTCCAATCCCCCAATAAGGATTTAAGTTTCAAGTCGATCATCAGTAATTTCACATTACAGTTCTTTTTTTTTTTTTTTTTTTAAAGAGGTGGAAATCTTTTATAGACAGAATTTGTGGCTTCGTCCATGAACCCAAGTGCTGCATTTTCCCATCTGAAGTAATCCGTCATCTTTCAAATATTGAAAACTCCATCTTATAACTTTCAAATCTTAAAACAAAAGCAGAAAGAAAGAACAACTGAAAAAAAGAAAAAAGTTGTATAAACAAATGTGTACGAATACGCTGGTAATTTGCAACAAAGAAACGTTATTCATCTTTATTTTTTCTGGTGGGAACCATGAATGATGACAAATTAAATTGACACAAGTGGACCGAATTTAACAATTCAAAAATTTAACTTGCAACAATAAAAATCAATGACTTTCAAATGTCAATGTTTATAATCCTTTCTTATCTAACCAATTTCAGTTGTTTGTTCAATTTCAATGACTTTTTAAAATTTTTAACTAGCTCAAAATATGTTTTTTTAAAAGGCATTAATTATTATATAATTGTTTTCTGCCAAAAGTAAAAAAACTACGTCGCATAGAAACGAGTAACAAGGAAATGTTTGTCAGTTGAAGAAGTGTTTGCTGTTTTGTTAATTTTATTGTTATCAATTCAAATAAGACACAATTTAACAAAATTTTGCATATGACGTTGTTTTCGTTTTTGCACCGAAGTAATAAAAATCGAAATGTGTTTGTAGAACGCCAACATTTCTTTTATTACCTTAAAATAATAGTGGCCCAGTTTCGCCCCGCTGAGGCTCCCAGATGAGGTTGGCACTATCTTTTCAGCAACCTCTTATCAAACACGTGAGTGGAATGCTGAATGTTTGCCTCGCTATAAGCCGCCCGCCCGGTCGCTGTTATCATCAGCGGACGGGTTAACAATTACATTGCACAATAACTGTTGGGACGACCTCGACCAGAAAAACTCCGTAATTACACGTATTTAACGATTGGTTAAACTTGATCTGTGACATTGCTACACCAATGTTGACTTAGGTGTTAATGCAACAATGACCCGCAAACAAGGTAGAGCAGGTGGTTGCACTGTCGCCCGATTCCACTGCACCCCTGCTTCGCTTCCATTATCATTCGATTGATATCAGTGACTTGATCAGCTTCTTGGGGTTTTTTACAAGTTCAGTAGATCGTTTTCCAGGAATTTGCATAGGTGTTGTTATCTGTGGGGTGTGGGTGGCGAATTAGATATGACAAAACTGAGGAAAGTACTGCAAATGTTATCAAATGTTTTCTGGCATCTGGATCTACAAGATGTCGCTCAATCGTTGTGGTTGGTCGTCGCAATCTACTTCCGTTTACGTTGTCTAAATTTTGATCTTTCAAGGATCTTGCTTGCTTGCTTTGGTGGTTCTGCTGCTACTCTGTGTGCAACGTTCGGAAGGATGGTTCGAATACTGTGATCATTCTGTGCCATTGACGGCGAATCGTTCTATATATATAAACTCTCCTTATTATCCGAACCGTTATCCATCGGGATCATCATGTCGATATACAGTCGTTGCTCCTGCAGACTACGAAATCAACATTCAGTGCAATATAGACTTGGATAAGGTGATCATATGTGATGAACTTATTTGAGATGTATGATTTGACAAGGATCTTGTTCACAGTATGGAGCCGATTGCACTACGGAATTTTTCTACGTGGCTATTGACGGGGATCCGAATGTGAGAGGAAGCGAATACTTCTGTGGTGTCGGATACATACAACGGAAGTCCTTGTTCAACAGACTTGTGTTGGCCTACACTTCCAGTGGATCAGTAAGCAGTGGTAGATTCTCGTGTTTTATCACAACCAATCCGAAACCTTGTGATTGTGGATGGTCGGCAGCAACCAGAATTACGGGGGGTGTAGAAGCCAGGATCAATGAGTTTCCCTTTATGACTGCCATTTATAATGTTCCTAGTAAACGTGTCTTTTGCAGTGGAATGCTAAGTAAGTAGTGCTAAATGTTCAAAAAGAAGTGAATCGAGAATTTTGAAGCTGTGAATTGAAAAGCGTTCTCGTTTGAGATCACAATTTAATTTTTAATTTTTTTTTTCAATCGAAGACATTTTGTGGAAAATTTTCTAATTTTTTTCCAGTAAGTCACTGGCATGTCCTGTCTGCTGCTCATTGTTTTACTGGAGCGTACGGAGATCGAAGCCAGATGCTTCTTATATTGGGTGAACACGATTTAAAAACTGGTAATTATAACAAATTTGTAAATATATCCTTAACATGACATATTGTTTTACTTAGAATCTGAAAGTCCTTACACTCAACGTCATCCAGTGGCTTACATCAAAATCCACGAGAATTACGATCAACGGACCAGTTTCAACGACATCGCAATCCTGACATCATCTACTGAGATTTTCTATTCTCGAGGAGTAGGACCAATTTGTTTGCCATTGCTCTATTCGTAAGTATTATCCCGATTCCGGACAGATGTTGTAAAAAAATAGATTAAAATGCCCAATAATTTTTATTTTCAGTTTTGCTAATTTCGAAAATCGTCAAGCAACCATAGCAGGTTGGGGAGCAACATCATTTGCTGGCACGGGATCCACTGTTCTCCGAAAGGCAAGAGTGACGATAGTCCCCAACAGTCGCTGTCAAGGGGAAATGGGAAGTTTAAGGGAATCTCAGTTGTGCACTTATGGACCCCCCAGTGACGCCTGTCAAAATGATTCCGGCGGTCCAGTGATAGTGACACTAAATCGATCATTCGCTGCTGGAATAATCAGTTACGGATACGCCTGCGGTATCGATGCACCTGCCATTAATACCAGAGTGACGTCCTACTTAGACTGGATTCAGGCAAACACCAGAACAGATTTCTGTAGAAGAAACTAAGTGTCGCCTCCGACGTTATTCTACTTCAAAGTAAGCTACTTGGATGAACACGAGTGCTTAAGTGTCCTTCAGTATAAAAAAAGGAACGAAATTAATTATGCGAATGAAATACAAAAATCAAAATCTCATTACGTTGGCATTATGAATCCCTTTTAGCAAAAAGTTGGAGCTCGACTGGCTTATGTCACTCCACACCAGTGTGGATTGCCGTATCCTTCGGAGCGCTCCTGTTGTTTCAGTGGAATAAAACCGATATAAAAAAAAATAAAATGGAGCACTAAAAAGGAAGAGGTAGAAAAAATTTGAAAAAATCCACTTGAGGAAAATCTTTGTTCCGCCTCACCTAAGCAAGAGAGTTGAAAGCTAGTGTGTGGGGGGTACAAAAAAAAAACTCCAGGATGTGCAGAAACAAAGACTGACAATTGTTTTGCATTGTTCCTAGCCCAAGGATAATCACAGCACAATGCAAGACTCCTGAAGCTTTGATTAAGCACTGTGTATGCAGGCGATATAAGCTTTATAAAATAAGGTAACAAAATGTCGAGTGGTTACATGTCATGTGCAATATCGACAGAGGGTGGATACTGGATATAGTCATATAGAAGTAGCTGCACCCCAACAATAAGACTGTGGTGTATAGGGTGGATGAGTTGGGGAACAACTCTTCCCACGGGGAACTTATTAAAATACACCACAGAATTATTTGAGCGTGTGGATCCAGGATCATTCATGGCTCTGGATTGTTTGCATATCAACAGATCCGTTTGGATTTCTCTTTTGCTTTGCAAGGAGTTTAGTCCTTTCAGAGTTGAATTTCGTTAAATAAGTTTTTTCCGTAAACAAGCAGGAATTCGACATCGTTTCATTTATTCTCCTCTTTTTTATTATTGGTAGGTACTTGCTAAACTAACTGTAAATTTCTGTTGCATTTCTGAACAATTCAAATAGCATTACTTACACAATTTAGACATCGAAGTATTGAATTTAGGTTGGAAATTTCACTCGGAATATGAACGGAATTCCTTCGACATTCAACAACTGTTTATGTAGCAATGAAACGGATGCACAATTTAAGCTTTTCCGCCACATAACGGTATCCGTGTGATTTACAGTGCACCAAGTGCACTCACGGATTCGTTCGTGTGCCTTAGTACCCAATGCAAAGGATAAGTTAAAAATTATATTTTGCTCGGGTGCCGATTCCAAAAAGACTCATAATAAATGCTGACCCCCTATCTCCACCCACCCCTCGTTTGCCCATCGTCCATTCGATTCCTCTTAAACATTATCCCACCCCCTCGACGCTCACTCTTAACTAACGGTTATACACTGGCCACTGCTGCAGTGAGCCGCTATAAAAATGGGAAAATCAATTCGAATTAAACCGAACGTTGAGGAGTCTGAATAAAGCTCAAACTCATTGTCTAAATGAAATAAGCAACGAAAACAGGTCTGCAAGGGATGTGTATGGTAGCTCACACCTCCACCCTTCCCCCACCCCATCTACCGATTGACCGGTAGGTGTGTTTGTGTTTCCTATCGTTGGGGATGCCTGTAAGAGCGCGAGCTTAAAAAAATTTACAGGCCCCCGATGGATTTATTTGTTCTGTTCGACGCTGCCGACATTCACATACGGTCCAGTCCAGAGTCCTCTTTTGGCTATCTCAACCCTATTTTGGTGCTCCAGAACGTCCATAATTTTTTCAATTGAAAACTCGCACCCCATACCACCATTACCGCTCCATACCCGCTCGCATCTACACCCCCTAAAAACCCCAACCCCTGTGGAGGAGAAAATATACATACCATCCCGTCATCCTGGACGATATTTTCCCGCCACGACGAATAATGCGAATTTTAAAGTAATCAACTTCGTTTGCAATCATTGCTCTGCGGATGCGAATTCTGGAGAGCGCGTTATAGTATAGAAAAGTATGGTCCTGTACCAAATTCAGGATGCTTAGCCAAGGCTGCGAGTGATGTCGACAGGGAATCATTTTTCGTGTGCTTGGCTACTTTTTCGGGTAGATTTTTACTGTTTTTGGGGGCTAGTGATATTTCCTCGCCATCATAATATACACATATAGAAGTATGCTGGGTCCAGCGAGTAATTACCCACGGTCCTGGATTGGGAGCCAGGTGATATATGAGGCACATAATCATAAATATCAAATTTTTACCCCTGCAGTGAAAGCCAATGTCCTACGGACAAATGTTTTTAACGTTGAACATTTTCCCGTTTCTGTTGGTCCTTTTGCTGTCTCACCATCACCGATTCGTTAGATTTGATATGGTTCAGGATGTGGAGCATCACCAGAAACGCTAAATAAAGTTAACATCTTCGACAGGGGAGTCTTCAATAACAATTCCGGGAAATCAATTTGGTAAGCCTTATGAAGATTGATTCTATAGTGTAACTTTTAATGCTGTAGAAAAGGACATTTGCAATATACAACTTTTTAAAATTAATTAAAACTAACTTTTGAATATTTAAACGAATTCATGAGAAATAAAAACAAACAGAAAGCAATTTCCATTTTACATATATACACGTATATTCGCTTATGATCCTGGAAGAAGTACAGCAACAAATAATAATAAAAATTTTAATACACGAAATATGTCCTGGTCGTACATCAGCAGCATCATGTCTGCTTAAATGAACGTGATGTATTTTTAAATCTAATTTATTTTGTTTATAAATACCATAATGCAATTATATTTAAAAATATGCTCACATATTGAATTAATTCATCGCGGTGGAAATATTTTTAGCCCCTTTTTAGGATATGTTCCGTCCATTAGGATACAAACGAAGCAATAAATCTCTTTTGGTGGTGAAAAATTTACCGAAAGCTTTCAGTAAAAATATAAAATAAGAGTGAAAAAAAAAGTAAATTGAAAAAAAAAGAAGAAAAATATGAAATTGCGAATACTAACAAAAGATGAAAGAGTTAAAAAGTTCATTATGTCCAGAGCGCTCTTAATGAGGGTTTAGTACTTTTGTTGAGGACACTCCAAAAATGATTGTCAAGCGAGGAAATTCTGAAGTCTCCTGTTGTTCGCCAAGTCCTTATAGGGCGAGTAAAATAATTTTCTTTATTACTGTAATTAAAATTGCTGAAATCTCGAGGGTGTGCTATTTTTAAAAATATATCTACACACATATATAAAATACTCAGCAGTTTTCAAAGGCCCAACGTATTAGTTAAAGAGGTTGTTACAATTCAATTGTCCTGCACTTGTATGGTAATAATTTTAAAATGTCCTTTAATCCTTTTTTTTATACTAAAATGGCTTGTTTTACAGTAATTAAGTTATATGTACAGTAAATAAGCATATCCATCAAACGTGTGAAATTCGTCTGGAAAATTGTATCCTTTTTCGCAATATGTGAAGAAATTTTGGCAACATTTCTGGTTGCTAATTTATAAAATATGTTTTGCGTAATTGAAATCTTCTTTAACCAATAGCAATAATCCTAATTGCATTAACTAATTGCTCAACAATCGATCCAATAAGTCAAAGTTTCTGAACCCTATGAAATAAGGATGCATCGATCTGCCCAAAAACGTTCTCTAATTCTAATTTAAATGCAAATTAAGTTTCACCGATGGCAATAAGAAAAGGGTAGCCGCTAAATGTTGAGGGAATTTGTGGATGCATGTTGGTCGTCCGCAGAGGACATTAATTAACACAAAACATCCCCTTCCCATCTTTCCTTTCTTCTGTCCGATTCGATCCTTAAGGGTGTAAGTACATGCAACTGAAATATCATTTAAGTGTTACATCCGATATATACACATTATAAATATATATATATTTTTTTTAAAACGCCATGTGAGAGTTCCATTGACACAATTTGCAGAGAGTCTTGACATGGAGAGTTCTTCGCAAAGTTGATAAGTTGAAGGATTCTTCTCGCTGTGAGTAGATTCTCTGAAAAAGGAGGCCATGCTCGTCTAGAAAAATAACAAAACTCCTAAAATAGATGACTTCTTGGGAATTTGTTCATACAAATTATGACAATGTAAGTGCAGCGGAATTGCTTAAAATTTAATTAATAATCCACTAAGCAGTGTTTTTAAAGCAGTTATAAAGGTGGAAATTCAAAGGACAGTATAATGCATGTTCACTGCATAACATTATTATAATTTTTGCATTTGATTAAGTAAAATTACATAAAATGAGTGGAAAAATACTCCGAAATGGATCAAGGACGAAGGACGAAGGTGACATGTTTTTTCATTATGGCTACTTTGAATGCTAATGCATTTTGCTCTTGTAGAAATTCTGGTGAATCAGATCGAAAATATCCTTTTCCCGAGGCACAATATTGTCCACCGATATTAACGTAAAAATTGCACATTCTTGGAACCAGCCTGACGAGAGTCGAGAGCTGCCTGAAAGTGTGTGTTAAATGTGCTCGATTTCCGCATCGTTAAAATCTATAATCACTTATGTGTCTGTTTTCGTACCTCATATTTTTAATTTGACGGCAAATCAATAAAACACACAGGCAGATGGAAGCGGCAAAAGGAACAAAATTAGAATTCTTCTTTCTTTTTTTTTTTTGCTGTATTTTTTGGTCAGGATCTGCAGCAGGAGTAGCAACTCATCCTGTGCTGCCACTTCATAGAGGAACGTGTTCAATGTCTTTGCAATTGGGTAGGATATCATTCTGTTCCTATGCATCTACCGTCCTATGATAATGCTCAACGGGGACACCACATGGCGTCAATATAGCCTTGTGGAGCAAACTCTCGGAAGAAAGGAGCCCCCGAATTCTGGGCCCTATCGGAGCATACATGAAACTCGTGACCAATCGCGGCCGACAGGTTTTTTAGGGGTTGCTGTTTTCATCTTTTTAACTGCAAACATCATCCATGGACCCAAAGTGCCACGAGCCTTCTGGTATGAAATGGGAATGAAGCAAAGGGGTGGGGGGGGGGGGGGTTGTGTGCTAGTAACGTGGTAAATCGCAACCCGGAAGCAGTTGATTCGCAACTTTCGAAACTTTTAAGCTCACGTTTTTCGATGGCTGATGATAACATGTCACCTTTGTTGATTTCCAGGACCACTTTTCATTTGCACCCAGGAAACTGGACAAACTTGGTCCCTGCAATGTAGATGGAAAGCTACTGGCCTTGGAACATTTTCTACAAATTGAGAAAAGTGTCCTTGCGAAAGTTTTGTGGAAAGGAATCATATAAAACGTGGCTATGTTCACAATTTCACGTGACATTACCAACCAGAAACCACACCCTTTTCGAAGTGCAACAAAAACGGGTATCGGGGTATGTTTCTTTTGTATACAATTGATTCAATCAAATGTAGCAAAACTTCAGAAATTCTTTCTTTTCATGCGGACGGGGGTGGATTCTTAGAAGTGTTATATTCTTATACGTAAATGTTATGGAAAATTCTAAAATAGCAACAATTAAATTCAAAAAGGGGTTTCTGAAATACGAACCGAATCGAAAACCTCCGTCCTTCTAGTAGAATAAAATATGAAGTTCACATTCAAATTCAACCCCTGCAGTCCTGCACCATTTAAGGTGATTTAATATTAACATTTTCGCCTTCCACTTGTTTACCATATTTTCAGAACTTTCATAATATTTTGAACAATTTCAAGTGAATGCAAAATAAATTGAATTTTCAAACATTTCTGTTTAGAATACTTTAACCCTTTCGTTCATACCAAAATTGAACGATATAAATTTATTTCAATACGTACATTATGTTGAGAAATGCAGAAAATCCACCGAAGTGGATTTTGATTGATTTGTTGTGATCCTATTGGGGTTTGCCCAATTATTTTTGGAATATAATTTTAATTAATTTTCAGTATCATACAAAAAAAAGTGCAGCTAATTGCTCCGCGAAGGAAGGGGGACTGTATTCATCGACATTTGCAAATACGTACATTTGTTGCAATTTATTTTGTTGGAACCTATAAACATTGGATCACTTCATGCAGTCATTTCAGCCACTCAAGTGTTGATGTAATTTTGAATATGTGGAATAAATGATGCTGCTTGATTTCGTTTAAGTTCGGATTTATCATGCAATTCCTGAATTTTGGGAAATTTAATGTGAATATAGAGGAAAATATAAGGCTAATTTTAAGTATCCAATCGCAAGACAGTTTTTTTTTTTTATTGAAATGATTTGGTAGAATTGGGATCTTGTTTCTCTTCATTTTGTGAAACTTTTTACCTCTTTTCAGGATTTTGTTTTCCATTTACTTAAGCTTTGAAAAAGTTAATTAGACTTTGTTTGAATACATATTGTTGTTCAAATGGAAAAATGTAATGCGACAAAAAATACTTTCAGGACAAATGAAGTGAAACGAATAAATGACAAAAAGTCTCTATTTCCTATGGCAAAATATTTTATTAATTCAAATTCTCTTAAATTTTTTATATCCCTGAATTGAGAATACAAATCCTGCGATGCCAAAGCGACGATCCGTGCATCGAAATCGAGGCAAAGCATCTGTGGTAATTGAATTTTCTGGTTTTTAAATAACAAAAATTCATTATAGTCGTCGGTTTTGTTTTATTCAACTTTTCTTTTTTATTCATAAATGGCAACAAAATTAAGAGGATAAAAATCTACTTTAGATAAAGTGGATTCTGGACGTCGTCATACCTGTGGACATACTTCCAACCAACAATTAAAACTATTTTTTTCAAATTTTTGCCTACAGAATACAAAAAACGAGGATCTTCGGCCCTTTCCTTTGATGACTTTTGGATGACTCAATTTAATTTCAGGAAAAGCTTCGAAGCTTAAAAGGTTATACGAACGTCCAGACTTTTTAAATTAAAAATTTTCCTCGAATTAGAATCATATATATATATTTGCTTATTTTTCAAGTGTGTATGTATGTTTGTTGGTAGTTTTTTGATAATTTTTTTGTGACTCTGCTGAATTGTGACGTATAGTGAGCGTTCATTTTTCATTTTTACAGAATTCATTTTGCATCTTACAAAACATATTAGCTGAGCAGATGCACAAAGCAAATTTTTCCAGCAGGGTCCTGTCCAACGGTGGGGATTTTAAAGGATTTTGTAAAAATTTTAAGCAGTATCAAAATGTGCAACTGAAATGTTGATGGAACTGTACCATTTTTATTTAAAATTTTTTATTTTCACATTCTATGTTAGTGTATTCCATTGAAAAATGTATTTTTCAAATTAATTTTCATTTCCTTTTATGGTTCCATACATTCAGGAGAGTTGTATTTAATAAACATATAGTTTTACATATTTTTCTCCGTTTTGGTTTCATAAAATTCAGACTACAACAACTTTACAATTTAGAATAGACAAACTTTTAACCCTTTTGTGTAGACGGCGGAGGGGTGAAGGGCTTGGTGTTCACTTAGAATGAACGTTTCAAATGCGTTCTAAATGAAATTGAAGTGCAACTATCAGTTTGGTATTTTATTCGGCCGAGCATATAAAAAATTAGAGAGCATAGTTCAATTTCGAGTCTATTAACATTAAATAAAATATTTTTTTGGTCGGCAATTTTGAATCACTTAGACGTTGATTTTGTTTATTTTTTTTTTTGGAAATATAGAAGGTAAAAATCATGTCTATTTGAATATTTCTACCGTAATGGCTTATATTTCTAACTCGGTTGTTTTTGTTCAGAAATAGGGATGAAATTTGTTGGGCTTTGGTACAACTGTGTTGGGTTTTGCAATAATTTCAAAGGCATAGTCGATTCAGTGTTTGATGAATTTTATGGCATACAAAATTCAATAAGATCAGCCATTCAATTAAATAGGTAAAAGTCCTTCTCCGGGCTTGGAGGCTGGCTGCACTGTGAATGGCAGTCAAGTTGCACGGAATTTCAAAGGCCTCTCTTAAAATTTATGAATTCGATGCGATGAATTTCCTATACTATTCAGATGCGCTGTAAAATATAAAAAATCAACGAATAAGGATCACATAAACATTTTATATATATATATTTTTTTTATCGAGAACTGTGAGGAGCAGCACATCTGAACCGAATGAGCTAGATGCAGAATTCACATCATAATCCACTTGTCCTGATGGAACTCAGCCAATCATCCAATATTTACAAAGGCACATCGCTGATTATCCTCATATGGAGCCGGCGCTCATTAAAAAATCCTGAATACCTGTTAGAAATCAGCCTCCATGTTAAAAAGTTAATTTGAGCTTCACTAATGGAAGGGGGGTTCAATTAGAGAGGGATGCTGAAGTGTGAAAGTTGACACTTCGTTCCATTTGATCTCCATTGCTAGATGGAGAAGGAGGGGGTGGGTGGGGACAGGGATTGGGTACTTATTGATAATTTCGCTCGTTGCGAGTGTCATTACAGCGAGTTATTTTATATCCAGCCCAGTGCACTTTGAGCTAATATTTATAAGGTGTCAATAAATATAATTAATTGGGTGATGGAGATCCACCCTTATGTGTGTCTCTTGTATTGAGGCTCACTCGAAAGATCATGCCCGTGAAAAACATGTCACATGAATTAGAATTTTCATATCCTTTTCTTTTAGTGCATTCTGCATTTTATTTTTGTCACAAAAAAACAGGGTCGCATTTGCAAAGAAAGGCATTCATTCGATTTTTTTGAAGATCATCGTTCTTAAGAGCTCCTTCAAGAAGAAATGAAATCATGAAGGGAAATCATAAAGGAAAAATCTTTTTAATTTTAATTTCAAATGTATTAACTTAAAATAATATTTATATTTGTAAGATCCATATTTTAATATCAGTTTAAATCATGTTTTAGTTTCATTGTGTTTCAACAAACCATTTTGATTCGTCGGATTATTATCAAAATACCGATGAAAGAATTTTTAAAAACTTTTGATCAAAAATGAAATCCGAAGTAAATTGCAACTGGAATTTAATTTTGAAAGTGATTTGAGAACTGAAATTGCATGCTACAAAAATTGTTTCAGGTAGTCATAATTGAGGAAAAATCAATTATTGCCTCAAAGGAATAAAAGAGGAGCAGATCTATGGACACAGTTAAGACCCCAATCACACTTGACGTAACCAATGCATTGCGTAATGTATCGAAAAGAGCAGCAGGATGAAGGAGCATGAGTAGCAGGGATGTAGAACGAATCTAACGATACATTGAAGGCTTTCCCAGCAACAAAAAAAAAACACGGATTAGAAAAAAAAATCGTGAACCGGAACAAAATGCAATGCGAACACTTAACGAAATTCTAATAAATGTCACATACGATTGGCTACCCATTCCCGCATATGAAGGCCTCTCAATAGTTGCAAGTTCATAGTCTGGGCAGATAATAAAACTGCAACTTGCATTGCCCTTCGATCGATATCGATGCGATTAATTCTCCTGGACCAATCATGCCTTGCGTGACCAAACACTCTGGGCGGAGCCTACTATTCGTCTCGCGAAAAAACGCAGCAGAAGTCCAGAGGAAAAGGTGAAGAGAAACCCAGAAATGCAAATTTTTGCAACAGAATTGGCCACCAACAAAGTAAAAAAGAACAACTTCGCGGACCTGCAATGATTTGCCACGTTAAACTGGGAAACGAGTGGAGGCTCGTTTAGGCTTCTTGTTTTTTTCTTTTTTACATTTGTGCCCGTTTGTCGATGGGGCCGGGTTGGGGGGTGTGAGGGAGCCGTGAGCTAGCGCTTCGATGGAAATAGGAGAGGCCCCCGACCGATTGTGGTACATACGCAATGAAATATGAAAAAGACCAGTTCCGTAGAGTCGTGGCGCCTACTTCCCGCAAATCGATATTTCGAGAAAGAATCCTGGTTTCGCGTATCCTCTGAGCCTCCTTGGTGGGCCTTCCTATCCTCCTGCAACACACATCAGGCTCATTCCAAGAGGTGGTTCGGCCCCCCGTCACAGGATTCTGCCGTTTTATATTTTCTACTTTTGAAACGTTTGAGGTGCTTTTAAATAAAACTCAATACCTTGAGCTGTTGCAATTGGGGCCCCGTGCATTTCCAATTACACATTTCCACGAAAGCGATGCAATTGCTTCACGGCATATCCGTGCAAGGATTATGTTTTTACATTCGAATAGCAATCGATGTTATTCGTCTGCGAGGAGTTTAGTGCCTTACAACAAAAACTATCTTTCAATTCAGTTTGAATGAATAGTAAGATAAAATGTAGTTTCATGAAAGGTATCCGTGGAATGAGAACTCTTCCATCCAGATCCTGGTGCAGAACGCTGGTGCCTGTCTATATCCAATATATTCGTCCTGCATCCATGTATCATTGTTCCCCAGCATCCGTACCAAAACCTCAAGAATCCGTGCGTTCATTAAGTTTAATAAGCACTAAATGTTATCTTGGCAGTTGTTGCGCATTTTCTCTGAACCCCGTTCAGGGGGCGGTAAATTTGCATACATGAAACTGTAATATGCGGCATTGGATAGACGAACGGAATTCAAGTAGATTCCGGAACTGTGGATCTAAAATGCTTATGCGTTCATATTCCACTTTGTAGCCATCGCATAATTATCTTTCCTCTTGCATTAATGCATTGTATATCTGGGATCCCCAGTTTCATCCTAATTCAAATCTTATGTTTATCGAGAGAATGTGGTCAATGGGTTCAGCATCCATCTCGCTGGACCGGATGTGCATTACATTGCGAATGCATTTACAAAATCCAACTATCCACTAACGATGTTTTCACCCGGCCATCGGACTTGTCTTGCTGGATGACGAAGAAACCGAATCAGTTAAGGATGCATCCGTTGCACATAGATACCAAGCGATAAATCACTGCCCAGGGTGAGGGGCAGATACCACCTTGTTTGATTCCCTCCGATCCTCACCGATCTGGTCCGATCCGTATCGTTGCTCTCTCGATTCCAATGGAAATGAGCCATGAGAGATGTTTTAATTAAATATCCCGGTTAATGTGTGCATTAATTATTTATGATAAATTTCAGATGAATTCAATTCCATGGCGTCAGGCGCTCGTTGCCGAACAACTCATTACTGACGTTATTTGTTATTGCAATTTATCGCATTTGCAACACTGAAAATTAACCATTTTCAACAAATTTACATATTATATAATGTTGAAGTCGGACGATGGCGAATATTTAATGATGGATATCAACGAATTTTGTTTTTGTAATATAAGAATTGGCAGTTGTCAAAAAACAACGGAAAATGATTATAATAAAAGGGAGGATATTTTAAAGGTGTCCTTGATTGAAAATTTTATACTAAATCTAAGATTAGCTTTAATGTATTATATTTTATCTATATTATCTACACTATCTGTACTATTTATATTATTATTATAAAATGGGTAGTCCTGATCGGACTCAACAACTCAGAGCCGTAAATCTAATCTAATCTATAATCTAAGTAATCTAATCTAATCTAAGTAATATTATAAATGTGAAATTCTGGATGTTTGTCCGTTAATCACGCCTACACCCTCGGTGTGCTATTTTTCATTTTTTGTGCAAAGGTAATACTTATTCCAGCTAAGAACATAAGCGTACTTTTTTTCAACCCTTAAGGGGTGAAAAGGGGTGGCAATGGTTTTTCCGGAACCATTAAACCGATTTCCATGAAATTTTTAACACTTTTCAATTTGCCTCATAGGTGCTCAATAAGAACCGGTTTATTGATATTCTATTCCTAAGAGGATTAAATAGAAGAAGAAATTTTGCATGAAAATTTTTAAAGGAAACAAATCATAAAAATTGTTATTTAGCCTTTTTGGTTAGAACAATAGCTCAGTTTTAAATGTCATATTTTTTTTATATACCTATTATGATTTTTACCGACCCGGGTGAAACCGGACACCTGCTTTATACATTTTGATAATATGTGTTTTGGTAATATGTGTAATATATCAAAATGTACTTTGTACTATTTTTCTTAAGAATTCCTTGAAATTCTAGAATTATAAATTTTCAAAGTATATTCCAAATATGGGGCCTCTAAATTAACTAAATTTCTTTTGTACTAATTTAAAATTTGTGATTGCGATATAGGAACTGTCATCTTGAATTTAAAAACTTAGATAGATTTAAAATGAATTGCCTCACGATTCACTCCGTACTAAACTTCCTAAGAATCGGTTGAATGAAAACACCGAATTTAAATTATGATTTTCGCCGACCCGGGTGAAACCGTGTAAATACTAAAGTTGGAAATACGAATTTTGGACAGCACCTAAGCTCTTTTTATGATCAGGGTCAGCAATAAGAAACTATATTTTGAAATTCATCCTGTAAGGGTGTGATGTATTTGTTCCGCTTTTTGAACCCTTTTTTCGTCTTTTTCAGAACTTTGTTATAAAAAAACGGTTGAATGAATTCTGATGAAACTTGTTTCAATTTTAAAACACAAGTGTTAATCTTTAAAAAAATATCTACATTTGAAAAGACAAGATGGCTGCCGGCGAAGTAAGCTTCTTTAAGACCCTGTCTTAAGCACGTGTCCGTGGTTGACATCCTCCAGGCTAAATATGTTATTTGCAATCAAAGTTGATATGTTTTTTAAAAAAAAAGAACCATTGAAATGCGACCATCTGAATTCTTGCAATCACATCAACCAGTTATGAAAAGATGGTTTCGAGAAAAGCGTGTTTAAAGTTTTTGAAAGTTTTATTTTGTATCTGTATGCAGGCAACATAACCAGAAGTGGGTCGTGGGGTCACAAATTCGGCTCTATTTCAAAAACTACTGCAAATTTTATTACAGAATTTTGATGGGATATTTCCAATACTGTGACTCATCTATTTTCATAAAAAATTGATTGTTTTTTTAAACCAAAAACTGGAAAATTCCACTTAAAGTAAATTAGTCTCAGAAAAATTATAAACAGAACAATTTTATTTATCGTATTTTATACAACTAAAAATAAAATAATAACCTGCTGCTGCTTTGTATATAATGATGCATTTTTTATATGGTATATGGAAGACTCTTTATAAAACACCATTGAAACTCGAAGAATGTCAAAAAGTAAGATCAAGTTGTGTTAAAAATGTTTGCTAATTGTAAAGTTAAAACAAAAGACTTTTACTGATGCGATTGTTTTAAGTACGTTAAAGAGTATATTTAATAAAATATTAATGAGTATTTTTAGAAAATATATCGATCCAACAATGTAAAATTTGTAAGTTATTAAATCTATTGAAGTGTGCACTTCTTGGATGCGGTAAAAGGGCTTGTAGGTCTGCAATTTATGGCTTGTCGAAAGCAAATTAACTTCGAAAGTTTATGTATTGGAAAATATTTGTAAAGCTCATATGATTGGGGGAGGGGGCTGGAATCCTCTTTATACCCCCGTCATGCAAATATGTACCTACTTGTTTTATGCCGTTGATTTAGTTAGGAACTAATTTCATTTCCTTCCGTTCGATTGAGTTACGATGGAATTATTTTTAAGAAAATTCAAGCAGCAGATACAAAAGGGGGAATCCCCACAAGTATAAGAAGTTATTTGAGTCTATTATAAATTCTATGTGTTTCTTAATTGACTTAAATTGTATTTAGAGAAAATTTATGAACTTTGTTTGTGCAATAATTTTTTATTTATAGTTGAGACTTGAGTCGAATTGCGTTGAAAGTTTTAATTGAAAACAATATTGGAAAATGTTGTTTTTTCTGTAATTTGCTTTATTAAAAAATTGATATTGAGTATCCAAAAATATGGAAAATAACACTTTTTCCATTTAAAATCATGTTCACGATTCAAATGTATCTTAATTATCACCGAATTTATTGACTGTAGGTCAAAATATCATGAACTCAAAATCAACCAATTTAACCAAAGTCGTTAAAACCAAAAATATAATAAGTTAGTCCTCGTTACAAATACATACAATAAATATGGTGAAACAGAGTAATTCTACCATGATTTCAATTAGCAATAATTTCACTGAATTATCCGGCAGATATGGCTTTTAATCTAAATTAATTAACATGTGTGAAAATGCTACACACCGAATGTCCGAAAAACCAATTTTATGGCCTAATGATGTTATCGTCACTGATTTAAGCGCAGACAATTAACACAAATATCAATTTATATCAATTAGAGGTAGAATGGTTCAGCATCCATTCACCAATGTTGATATTTTGCGGTAGCGATTGAAAATTATTTTCAAAAATTTTATTTACAGCATAAATCTGTTATCAGCTTACAGGATGCCATTTAATTTGCACGTTGATTCAGGATAAACTTCGACTGTCGATTACAATATGCCAGCGGTAAATAACGCTCGAGAAATGGACAGTGAATCTCGCAGGATATTTTATAGATGTGAAATCTGATCATGTTTTGTTTATAGCATATATGCAAATAAGCAAATTGATTGAAAGTAATTGAAGAAGCAGTTACGTTTATTGCAAGTGTCATTTATAACGGAAACAATTGACAGTGAATGTTTTGAGTATACAAATTAATTGAGTTTGTAAAAAGTTTTGGTAAATTTTTAAAACAAGAAAAAATTACATGAAATTGTTTCAGAAAATTAAATGAAGAGTGACGAACATTTTAGGAAAATAGGAAATTGACTAATTCTTAACAGCACATTTTGATTTATTTAATCTTTTCTTCTATATAATATAAAAAATCAAAAACCCACTGACTGACTGAATGATCATTGTTTCTCCGGAACCACTGAACCCATTTTCATGAAATTTGGAATACTTACACAAATTAACCCATAGGGCATAGGTGCTCAACTGCTCATTAAGGACTGCTTTATGGAACTTTAACTTTTAAGGATGTGGAAAGGCGTGAAAACTATCAAAATGGAGGTTGGCAAAGAAAAGGGGTAGTGAAGCCAATTTATATGGGGTGTGGTATCAAGGGAAAGGTTAATAAAATGTTCTGATTTTTGTTTATCCTGTTTTAAATCTATATACAAATATAATGTACATATTTAATATTTTTATTTATTTATTATTATTATTTACATATAACTACTAACTACATTATAAAATTCGAAAATTGAGATTTTTCCTCGCCCAAAATACAAACAACAAATATCTACAACTAATTGGTATTATGATGTGAAAGTTGGTAAAGATTCCAAAAACAATATTACCAACCTATAAAAAAACTTATTTGATTTCACATTCGCTGCGAAGTTTAAATTAAAAAGTCACCTTCTTTTTGAACAGAGTAGTTAACACCCACATATAATATACCCAAAATAACAATGGTGAAGCATTGCCGTTCAGCTAATATTTCATAGTTTCTTAAAATATTTCAAGTTTAGAAGAAAATTTCCTTAAGAAAATTCGATTTTCAATGAAGTTAGGTATTGTTAATTTTAAAACTCGTCATTCGAATTCTTGATGGCCACAAACTGTTGGAAACAGTTCTTATTTTTTGATTTTCTTTTTTTTTTGAAAATTCGAGAGGCTGTAATTATGCGCCTCTTGCGTAACGCAATTAGAATAAATTAAATCCGGCGTTATAAGTTTGTAATTAAAATTTAATTATTGTCCCCTTTCTCTGTCACAAAACGCTATGCTATATATATATTTTTTTATTTCCATGGAAGAGTTTTGGTGAGCGCAACATCGTCTCCTGGTATCTGAATTCTGAGCCCCGTAGCAGCACCAAAACCGTTTTTAATTAATGACTTAACAATAATATGCAAATTCAAGATTACAATTTCAAATTATGATAATGAAGGTAAAGACTAGTCCGCTGGTTCGATTTCGAGGCGAGGAGAGTGCGACCAAAGATAATTAATGAAAGGGTTAAACACAAAGAGGCGCTTATTTAAATGTAAAGGAGACACAAGGATAAAGGAACCATTGGAGCCATCAGACAAGGGATTTGGGGACACAGAGGATTAAGCAGGCACCGGAAAGCGATCCAAATGATGTTATTGATTGCGAATTGCTAATTAAGGGCCCTTCTACACTCCTTTTTAGAGAGACTCTAGTTGATGTTTGTTCAAGTCGATGAACTTGGAATTAGTTTCACCAGTTTACAATTGTCGCCCAATTTCTTGGCATTGCTGGGGAATGAATTCGGTTTGTTGTCTTAGTTTTTTCTGAAGATGGAAAAGACAAAATGGAAAGGAACCTGAAACGGACTTGGTTCCGAGTTTCGTATGCAAATTCTCTCCTTAGGAATTATTATCAAATGAACGTTTAACATTACGAACGAGTTGGGCACGTATTTGATTCATAAATATGGAACGAGCTTGAAGTGAGGAAGTTCTTACTTAATGAGATTACTTCCTAAAACTATGGCTGTGGACCGAGGGGGATAAGAGAAAGCGGTGAGGAATTAAGGAATTTCATCAACTGTAGTTGAAAATTTTGTAAAGTCCAGCACTTGACAGGAAGCTGCCTTACATTCATCCCCACCCGCTCCCTACCGGTTTTTTGGGTTCAGGATGCTAAATAAAAATCCGCCAATTTCGTAACAAGTGAATTTTCGCGATAGTGAAATTTTGCTAGACGCCCAACTCCCGACATTGAAGGGACACTGTACACGTTCTTGTCCTGCTGTGGGCAATTTTTAATCTGCATATATCAATCAGCATATAGCAAACCGCAATGGATTTTCGCGGTTTCCGCTTAAAAGGCAGGAAATGGAAAAAATTAATAAATAAAAGCCAAACGTTGTGCATGCTCACAGTGATTTCACCTGCGACTTAAGTATGCATATCGGGCATTTCGGTCGGTTTCACGCTTTAAATGTATTGTTTTTTTATTCGTTGTTGTTAATTTTATAGAATGTGAAATAATGGCATTTGTGGGTCACTATTTCAAGACCATGAAAATTTAATTTCAAAAGGAAATGTTCGAATGATGATGACATTTCCAATTCCTTTGATTGTTTTCCCCGACTACATTCGGAATCGGAGCTCCAATCACAGAATGTGTCGTTGTCTATTCTTCTCATTGTATTAATCATACTACAGTTGGATATTCCATATTACTTGAGGAGATGACACATCGATATTATCCTGAATTCAGGATAAACCTGGAGTTCAAAGCAATTTTACTCTCTAATGAGTCCACAAATGCACATTAGATGCAATTTTGAGCTGGCAATTTTCTTCGTGAGGGCGATTTCGAGGGCAAGGCGAACGCCAATTACCTTTAAAATCAACCTAAATTAGAACGAGGTCTAGAGGCTCTGGAAACAGTTACTAACGGTAGAGAGTAACGTGCCTTAATTATATTCCGAAAATGCAAGTCCATGATTAACAACACTCCTAGCAAATTTCATTCTAATTAAAGCAACAACAACGGGGTCTCGTGATGGTCGATGTGATGGTCTTGGAAAGGTGAGGGGGAGTGGGTGGAGAGATTGTGGGTTTTATTCCTTCTTGTAACCTGTTTCCCGTTCCACATAATTCTCTCTCCTCTTCCCTCCCTCGCCCATCCAGAGGGGCCATATGGAACTTGTGACGTAAGTTCAGGGTGATGAGTTCTAATTAAGTTTAAGTCTGCATAAATGAGAAGTGCTAATCAATAATTTTCGTTCGTGTATGCTGTCCAACGTCACCATTGTAGTGGCAATTTTGGTTCTGGCATATGCAAATTTCCTTTCAAATAGCCCGACAAGAGGGCCGAGGAGGCAAACTGATCCCAAAGAAGGGACATATGAACAATTTCGTGTGACATGAGACGACGATGCTAGCATTGAAACTTTTGCTTATGTTCTGGACCTGAAAGCTGAAATTCTTAATTGAATTCACTATAACTACGGAAAGACCTATATGCAGAAATTGCGAATTTCTGGTGGAGGGGAAGGGAGATCTTATACGAAATTATGAAACAACTATTTGATGAGGTTGGCAAAGATTTAACTTAATTTTCATGCACCGGAAACGGGGCAACAGAATTCATCCCTGTCGTAGATTTCTACGTGCTGCAACAGAAGTGTCCGCGTTACTTATTATTGTTACTTACGATTTATTTTCTTCTTCACCTAACTGAACACTTCTCTAGATCCTTGAAAATACTTATTCCCTCCAATATCTAACTCACATGAACTACATTTGCATTATATTAATTCCAAATGAATTTAAACTTCTTCGTGGACTGTAAAAAATCCTTGAAGACACTAATCTTAATGCAATCCACGAAAGCACGAAAAGACAGAATGCAGAAAAACCCAACTGGCAATCAGTGATTATATCTCATTACACAGAAAGTGCAGTTAAAAAACGAAGGCAAAAAAGAAATATATAAAACTCTAAAGCACAATTAAGTTGCTCCTGTTGTTGCAGCACATCCTTTGCAAAGTATTCACATAACAAGGTTCATCATGTCGTGATGTTTGTACTTTTCAGCTTTTCAGCACAAGGACGAGCTGTGCAGAGGTGGAGGATAATGAGACAACAATCAAAGTGAAAAGTCAAAGAAATAATGAACACAAATTACCTTAGGGTTTTTATGAAATAATTAAACAAAAGACACTTCTAGAGCCTTGTCCAACGTTATAGTCATTGTGAAATGACTAAAAATAAAAAAAGCATTAAAAAATGGCATAAGGAGAAGCGGAACAAAATAGAGGACAAGTAGAACAACTGGAGGACCAGGAAAGAAATCTCTGAGCTCATATTCTGCATGGAGAGCAAACATGGAACAGCAACAACAACAACAAAATTCTCTAGGAGTACTTTGTACATAGATCATTAAGGAGGTAACAATGAAATAAAAAGGACGTGGTTTGCATCCCCCGCAGCTCATTACGAGATGTAGTACTGCGTGGGAAAAGGGGCGGATATTATACCTTGTAATAAAGGGAGTTGGTTATGCGTAAAGGATCCGTCTGTTATCTCGGCTGGATTTAAGTTGATGGATGTCAGGATAACTGCCCCCCAAATATTTCCAGTAATATAAATATCCAGGACAAAAATGTAAGAGTCCTTGAAGTGCAACTTTTATAATATATTGTTGATTGTAATTTAATATACCTAAATGTTTTTTATCACATTTTTACTATAGCAAGGATTTTAATTTGACACCTGAAAAATAATTACCTGCCATTCGTGTGTCTGTCCGCAGGTAATTAATTGTCGTCCTTGTTGAATTACACGTGTACAACAATCCACGCACAACCACCGCCGATCTGCTCGACAGGACTCGACAGGAATCAACAGATCACCTCCAGGGACAAGTTAATGCCCATTAAATATATCTTGAAGAGGCGCCAGCAAACATATTGGCGGCAGAAATTACATGACTCAATAAACATCGAGCCCAATCTCATTCATTATCGAAAATCGTACGCTCAAAATGAGTATACTGTATATAATTTGTTTGCAGGACGAGAGCCTACGCAGGACCAGCCGGTAGCCGAGTCTATGAATGAGCGCGTAAATCGTAAACATTTTGTCATATCACGGGGACCCTATCAACCGGCCTCATAAATTTGTTCACACCTCTGTGACCGTGCACAGATTTAATTTTTGGGAAATATTTTCCGAGAAGTTTATTGAAACAATTGCACTGCATGAAGAATTGATCCGGAAATCCTGAGCTTCTGATACCCGGCTGCAGCCCAGTCCTCTCGGCCTTATTTGCATTAAATATATTGGAAAATTTTCACGTTTCGTTGTTGTGTTGCTTGTGTTAATTGATCGTTGCGGTCAGCGACGCACGCCAAATATCCCCCTCCGCAATTCCCTTACCAAAACTTACAAATAAAGTGTTTTATTCAATTGCGTTAATTGCCTCAGGAATGCACGCAGTCCAACGGTCCGGCATCATTCGATCTCTGCCACAAGCAAAAAGTTGATAAAGTTATCAGCAATTAAAATCAAAAAGCTTCAACAGTAATTAACAGTTTCGGTTGCCAGTAAAACTAATTATGGTAAATACGATAATCTCCCTCAGCGGCCGTCATTGATGGCAGCATCCGATTGCCGTGATCCTGTCGCTCATCGAAAGGACGCCGCTGATCCTGTGACCGGTTAAATTAGTGTGTCAGCCACATTATGGCGGACGATAACGCACCTGAGAGTGTGATGCCCACAGCCGTTTATTCTGGTTGGTGCGAAAATTCACATCGAAAATCATTTACCGCACTTTCCCAACTTTGCAATTACTTCAAAGAGATTACAGCAATCAAGTGGTTTGGCTGTGGATGTGAACCATATTAATGACGAAGTTATCCTGACAGGATTCGCATATTCTATCACTGGAATATAATGAGATGGTAAGCGGGAGTTGAGTGGAGTCAAATTTTTATGGTTGATTAAAGAGGGTTTATTTGGCAGGATAAAGAAGAAATTGAATTTTACTCTATTATCCTAAAGTTTAAGGCAGCGTTGGCTAACCTATCTAACGTACGCATTCCCGAGGGCTATTTGATCGACACACCTTCACCTCCCAATTTGTTTCATTTATTTATTGTATTTTTCTTAAGTAGGAATTTTAAAACAGTTAAAACATTACGAAAAGATTTAGTTTCTCGTCTTCTTTGGTAGCTTTACGCGCCGTACAGGTTTGGAACCACTGGTTTAAGGAGAGAGTTTAAGGGTAACAACAAATCTTACAAAATTATGGTAAGCCTTTGCGATGAATTTCGCCTTTCAAAAATTGCCCAAAGAAACATTTACTTTTGGATTATAAACAGGAACCGTCATTTTATTGGTAAAGTAATATAAAATAAATATTTTGTGATGAAAAATAAACCTCATTTATATTGTATCAATTTATGCACAAATCATCCATAATTGATATTTATTATCATAACAAAAGTTATGATATTTATGAGTTCCGCTCAACACTTTCGCTATAATGGATCTATAAAAAAAAAATTAGTTCACCTCAATCGGATTTCCAAGTAATGCATTCTTTACGATGGACAGTTATTGAAGGCCGTTATTAACTCTTAAGTGTATTCGTAATTACAGATAAATTTTAAACAGGATATGACTGGATGGTATGGGGTTAATGATGGTTATTCTGGATTCCTCTCCTTAAGTAAATTACAACATTTGAAACTTTTGCAACTCAATCAACTTTCACTTAAGGAGATTTTAGGGCATAAAATATAAATTGGGTATTACAGTAATAAAGAAAGTTAAGTGTAGCTTAAAGTGTACCTAATACGATAGAAGTGCAGGCGAAAATTATTTAATCCTGTTTACTTTAGCAGTCAATAAACTTGAGGAAGTTGCCTTCATACCTGTAAATAATTCGTCAAAGTTTGTAGCTTTTTTGTACACAACAATATATGAAATTCATTCCTGTGGTCACGTATGTTTTGGTCATGTGCTGGCGTGTATTATCCAAAATATCAGTTACCAATTTCAGCAACAATGATTTGGGGATGAGATGCAACAGTATCCTGTTCACCGACATCGACGTTTGTCGGGAAAAATGCTATATTTCGTGTACACATACAATTCGGGCATATTTTTCCACAGGTGGCTACTCCCCAGATAAACCGCGGAAATTTATTCAGTCGACTGAACTGTGCTAATTTTGGAATTATTTATCGGAGTGGATAAATTTGGAATGGGCGACTTTCCCCCATGTCCTTTTGTCCCACTGCTGATGCTGCAGGATGTGATGGATTTTGTATAGAAAATAGAATAATATTTCCAATTTATTAACGCTTTTTAGATGAAGTTTTATGAATAAATTCAGTTTGTTAATTTGATTGAACATTTTACAGGAAGAAATCAAAATGATTTCCTTTCTTGTGGGTATATTAAATAAAACATGCTTACTTGATAGTTCAACGAAAATTATATCGTTTACTCTATAAACTTGGTAATAATTAATTTCTAAGTTTTTTTTTGTTATTAACATAGATGGAAACAAACAATCACTCAAAACAACGTTCTTGTCTGTTAAAAAAATAACAAACGTATTTTATGATCGAATTATTGTCGAATGTTTTTTCCGTATTTTTTACTACTAATATTTTTTTAAAACAAATATCAAAATTGTGTATAAAAATTTAGAACCCGATGCGGCTTGCGTGAGCAAAATCTGCTAAAGTTACATTGATATAAACAAATTTCCTTTTAATAGCACACAACGTTTTTCGACAATGTCATTGTATTAAAAATGTTGCAATTTCAAGAAGTTTTGCTAAAAGCTGTATTAAAAAATTTAATAATTCCGAATTTTTTTTTTTTTTAATACAAAAGCTCTATATTTTGAGTGTTGCTTATGCATAAATCTACAAAAATATACTGCTATGTTAACTTGAAAATTGCCCAAGCGATTATGGACGCCATTTTGGCAGAGGAGTTTTTTCGTTTAACAATTCTTTTATGCGAAAAACTCGATGTTCCTCTAAAAAGGATCCTTGCAAAATTTTTGTTAGGACTGAATAGGCAAGTTGTAAGTACCATTTTTAATGATAAACGTAAACATGATTTTTTTGTCCATACTGTTATAAATTGTTGCATGTTGTTAGACATGGTTCCAACTTCCAAGTACTGTGATATTATTACTTTTTTCGTAAGGCCAAAAACGCGATTGCAATTAATTTGGAATGCAATCATCAATTTATTGAATGCTTCTATTCTGGGCCGTGAGTGTCCATTCAAATTGGCAATATATCGGCAATTTTACATCGGCGCATTCATTTATCCTCAAGACTTATAATTCATAGCCACGCACCTTTGTTCCTGCAACATATGCACACTCGACCGGGCCTCGGCAAAAAATTTAAAAAGGAAAAGCTTTTCAGCGCCGAACTGCTCCTCTACTTAATTGTGAATATGCCCAGTGTACATCTGCACATGAGTTGCAGTGATGCTGCAACATGAGAAAAAATTATTCGCGGAGATAAAACTTAATTCATCCCCCCGTCACCCATCCCACCACGTAAATTCAACCCAAAAAAAAAGAAAAAAAACGAACATTTCGAGAATAAAAACTGCACAGTATATCCAATTATACTTTTTATTGTTCGACTCCTCTTTTCCAATTTCGTACAATACAAACAGACAAACAAACAGAGAAATATTATCAATTCCTATCAAAATGGAAAAATTCATTCGGGTCTTTTTTCTACTTCGTCCTTTGCTCGCTCCTGTTTTTCCTATTTGTTGGAGCTTCGTTCATTTTTCGCGAACTCATTCGCTCTCTTTGCGCCCGAAAGTTATCGATGGAATTTTCCTAGCGCCCGGAAGTAGAATCCGAGTGGATAGGTGGTCAAAAGTGGTCCAGTCCTCCTCGTTTGGATTTTTTTCAAATTTTTTTCTTTCTTTTACGTTTTATTTCTTTTTTTTGGAGGCGGCTGTCGTGTTTTCGGACGATTATATTGTAGTCACTGTCATTAATGCGCGGACTGTAGAAGGACTCATTCCATCGAAGTTGGACAATGAATGTGTACTTTTTCAAATATAGTATAGGGAATTGTTAAAATTAAACTTCAACAAGGACATTGCAAAATAGAAAAAAAAATATTGGTATATGGTATGGTTTCAGTAAATTAGGAAAAAATTTAAATAAATTCTAAAAATCATCATTCTTTCCACTTACTTATCTTTTCATTTATTTCAAAAGAAATAACAAAAAACAGCTGTCTGTAAACCCGTTTTATGGATGTCTATTTGTTGAGATGTATATACCATGTTACGACCTTCGAAAAATCCTTTCATAGTTTTTCGTTTCATGCCTTCCTAAGTACGAAACCACCCCCCGTTCGAAAGTTTATATATATACGCTAGAGGCCGTATTTTTGAAGATATTGAAACCAAATTTTAATATGTTATTTCTGGAGTTAATAGCTCAGTTAAGTTCATTAATGAGCAGCATCGTCCCAAGGGGGTGGCAGGGGGAGGGGTTTGAAATTTTTAAAAAATATATCTCGGCCCCTATGTAGTTTATAGAGAAACTTTACTTGCATAAATTAGAGTACAAACTCTCTATGAGATTAACGGTGACTCCACCGAATTAGGGTTTGGTGGGGGTGGAAATTCGAATTTTTCTAAACCACGTCTTGTGGGATATCGTTGGAAAGCTCTTGATGAGTAGTTTATAAATTCGTATCTACTTTCTCGGTTTTGAAATAAATTACAACTAATAAATGCAATCAAAATACCTCGAAATCTATACCTCAGCCTGTAGGCCTACCGAATGGGATTTTTTTAGACGAAACCTACCTCCAGAAGACTGAAATTTGTTACAACGAATCAACGATACTTCGTTAAAATTGCAGTTTCAAGTTCGTAGGTGATCGAAATTGGGTAACACCTTCTTAGTGTTGCCTAGTGTTGCCATATAACAATAAATTATTTATATGCAAAAAATGTTGATCTCTTTAGTCAATACGTAAGTACATTATTAATTTTCCCTAGGTGCCTTATACTGTGTCTTACATTCTTTTTGGATTGATTAAACTGAAGATCCTTTGTTACATAAGTTAAGTAGGAATTTCGAATAATTGTTATCCAGAAATCAATGAGTGAAACGCGCCTGCAGTTTATCTTCCTGTGCATCCAATCATCGTACACCAAATTAGTTTTTTTATTAGTTTTAAAAAGTGAGTCAAAAATAATTTTCAGCAATATAAAATAGTAGGTATGCTTTAAAAATACCTGCCGAAATACATCTAAATGTAAGAAATTTCATAATTCTTCTGAACCAATTATTCTTTCCTTTCTAGTTTTATTTGTTTTCTCTATTATTTTGCTTGATTTTTTTGGTATTTCTTTCTTATATAATATTAATTAATTGTTATATAATATGGAGGAAAATTCTGCAATTTTTAATATCTTTGGAAATTATTCTCCTGTTCAATTCTGTCGTACTTAACTATTGTAAAATATAATTTATTAAATTAAAAATTCTTTGTTCAACAAAATTATGAGATTGAAATTTTTTTGCATGCTCTGCATCTCTTGTGCTGCCATTTTAATTTGCTGACAGGAAAATTTACGACCATTACCATTCTCCTTAGTTAAATTAATTAGCAATGCATATGTGATCGTGCATTAGGAGGAATTTCAGAAATATTTCATCGATTGCATCCCTGAAATTTATGACTGCCAAGACCAGGGATAAATATTTTGGGCCTGTTTACACTCCGACTACACCACAAAGCATCTAATTATTCCTGTAATAGTCAATGAGTTATGCGTGCACCGGACGAAGAACGAGGAAATTAATGCATCCAAGCAGATTACCTCATTCCGCAATATGGTTGCGGGTGTGGGAAGAGGAATCGCCAGTGCCTCCCCACTTCAGGGTCTCCATTCCATGGGATGGGGAAACAAAAACTCGACTAGAATTCAAATGGAAGAATTTGTAGCTATTATTGCGACATCACCAGAAAAACCTGTCCAGTGAAGCCACACATGAAATTTCTCCCGCAAACACCCTATGTTTGCAAAAGGGTTCCGGACCGCGCCCCCCCCCCCCCCCCCGCCACCATCTATTCACAGCCTCAAACCCTGAACTCATTGATCACAAATTGCCAAAGTAAACTGGTCGTTCGAAGTCTTTTTTTTTTGGGAATCCTTCTTTTTTTTTATAATGCGCGCCCATTGACTTGACGCAACCTTTCGCGGATAATGTTAGCCTCCGCCGAGTGTCTGCTATGCACGACCCCCACATATCGATTGGGACTTGGCAAAACATTAACACCGCCGCATAAAATAAAAATAAATCCCGCTTTTTGGGGGTACTCTTTCGCGATGGAAGACCATACTTACACCCAATGCTCCACCTAAGCTTGAGCCTCGGACCTAGGCCGATTCTCTTCAAAACAAAAATATAAAAAAAGTGAAAAAAGGAAGAAAAAAATAAACATGCATAAAAAGAACAGAGGAGATGAAATGAAAAATGAGTGCAGGGTGCAGACCCCTTCACCTTGATCCATTGGAGTTTTATTGAAAGGGAGATTTCGGGTGAAAGAAGGATGCAAAAATTGACAATAGGTGCCTTTCGTGACGATTTCCACATCATTTATTTATATAATTTTTTTTTGGGATTTTGTAGATAAACATTTGTGTTTTAATGATTGTCCTTTAAGGGCGCATTAAATATTACGCGATTTGCAATTTTTTCGGGTTATTGCAGTATTGATGCTTTAATTTCGCAACAAAAATGTTGCCTTTATATTTGTTTTATTTTTGGAAAACACAAAAACAAAAAAAGAGGTTCCAGTGCAAGAATTCGAAAACTTTAAAAACATTAAAACTTCAAAAACTATAATTGAAAATCAGCATATATTTTTAAGGCACGATAAATATTACGTGTAACAACATAATTAACGGATACATAGAAAAATTAAATTTGGTTTATTTTCAACGCCAACAACTCCAAAATAATAAAAACATTCTACTGAGAAAAATTATTATAAAAATTTACTTTAAAAAATAATATTTTTCAATGAAATTTGTATTTTTTAAAATGAATAATGTTGACTAAAACAAACAGTAGAATCAGGTGTTCAGTAAAAACTATTTCATGCCAAAAAGAATAACATTTTTAATTACATTTAGCTCACCCCTTTCCTTGAATACATAAGTGTCATAAGCAGGACTTTATTCAATTGGTTGTGCAGAAATTTTCATTTGTAAAACCTTCATACGTGTTTTTTTCCTGCAATGAATACAATTCAAACCTTTCCTGTCCTTATATTGCAATCCATAAAAAAGCACTTTATGAATAATATTTGAATGTAACTGTTTCTATTATTTGTAGTATTCTTATTTCCTTACACTCACCCCCAAAAGTCAGTTGTAACGGTCGCGAATGAATGCAATGTACCCACATTATGTTAAGTTGAAGGTACGCATAATCTGAACGGGGCAAAAAATTAGAAAAATTATATAATACAGGGACCAATCAAAACTACTGTTTACCAAAGCAAGAGCGCACGACATCAGCTGGAAGGCCACGTGAACGCTGTTCGCTGTTTAACATGGGTAAAACTGCACGAAAAAATTATAGCCATATAAAGAGAGCGCGAAAAAGCTTCAACAGCGAAAACTTTTTGGGGGGAAAAATCATGATTAAAAAAAAGTTTTTTTAACCGAATATTGGCGCATGGGCGTAGAAAACAAAACAACTGAGACCACGTGGAATTAGTGGGCGCTTTGGTTATCGTGATTTTTTTGGGGGTGCTCTTAACCGTTATCTTCCTTTTTTTTGGTTTTTGTACATTCATATTGAATCATTGCAATTATTCCGGTAGTTTTACAATCATATTTTGAAAGAAATTGCCGGAAGGTGAAAATCAGAGGATTTCGTTGATTTAAAACCGGCGCAAATTGAACGGCCCATTTTAAATCTACCGGAAGATGTAAAAGGGTTGAAAGTTGAAAAGCTATTAGCTATTCATTGTAACTCATTCTATTCATTGTAACTCACACAAATGCACAAGTGACATTAAGAATTTTATGGAACTATTTTATGCAGGAAATTTCGGCACCCAACGTAATGGTGAAATGAATGTTATCGACCAATGGAAAACCCATAAAACATTTGGTGATTAATGCCTCCCTCCACCTAAAAAAAGGGAAAAATCAAGTTGACTTTAATCACTCTCGTAATTCTTCCTGACATGTATGCACATTGCACAAGTACCCAACAGCACTTTCATCTTAACGCCATGAAAATGTTCTCAGCATCTTCTGAGCCTCTCGAAGGCATCTGCATATGAATGACCATTGCCGAATTTATAAGACATCGTCCTACCAACACAAGAAGGACCTTTTAATAACACAAACACTCTTATTCCGAACATGAGTCATGACTATTCAATTCCTGGAAATTGAAACGACTCTCCAGTAAATCAATTCAATGTAATCAATTGAATCTGAAGGCAATCATCTAAACTAATACCTTTTAAATCAATTCACTCGTCTCGATGTTGAATTCTGGGCGAGAGGGAGGATCTGACGTGGCTAATAATTCACCTGATTCAAAGTTACTCAGATGATCGAGTACAAAAGCACTAAAATAGGATGCATTATTTGAGATGTGTGATTACATCTTGGAAATTGTACATATATAATTAATTTTGCAAATCTGATTTAGAGTAAAACATTGCGGCCGTGGGAATGTGGATGCCAGATTTCGATTCCTTCAGCTTATAATGCGTTTTAGGGATTTTCGAAATCATGTTTCTGATGACTTTACCAGGCAAGCAAAATTAAACAATGTAATAACAGTCAGGAGTATTTTGATTGATACTAATGAGAAATTATGATTACAGACCGCATTGCTGGAAATGCTCAAAGAAAAATAATCACCATTCGGTAAAACAAAATTTTGATTTCTGTCTTACGAAAGGGAAATTTTTGAAATTCATTTTCACTTATAAGAGTTCTTAAGAAAGTTCTAGCATACATTTAGGCGCATTTAGAATATCGCTTTGGTTTATACTTTATATGTTTGGATTTGGATATTTTACATAAATAATTAATTTTGCTTTATTATTAATGACAACAACTGCGTCAATTAAATTAGAATATTCTCGGAAAATTATACCAATTGTAGGTACTCTCTTCAGCTTCACAGAAAAATAAAATAGGAATGTTCACGAGTTCAACCAATAATAACGAACTAAATTACATTTCTCAGGGCTTTATTTTCAACTAGTTTTCATAACAGACGTTTACCAAACTTTTACAATTTTCACACATTAATTCTTATACATTTGTTCATATGTATTAAATATGAACTCAGCGTTTATGATGAACCAAAAAAAAATCGTAATTTGAATTCCGTTTCTAGTGCGACTTGCTCGAGAGGTGAAGGATTCGCATCTCAAGACAGTTCGATTTGCCAGCGATTGGAATCGATGAATTCAATTAGAGGTGACCGGTGTAATTTGAGAGTCGGCAATAAATGGTGCTGGGTGCTGCGGGGCCATAAAACCCGAGGCTACTATTGCCGCCTTCGGAGGGCACCTATCCAATTACCCGGATTGCGAATGTAATTCGTCATGGAAGAAGAATATCGGGCTGTATTGTATGCATATGTTATTTTGTGTAATTAAGGCATACACCTGGGCTAATTTACTTTTCTCTTATCAATGTTTGCATCTCCAACGGAACGCAATACAAAAGTCTGGTAGTACGTTTATGAACGCGATGCAGCAGAAATGTACGAAGGGGGGGTGCAGAAAGAAGATCTATGCTCTGGACTTTGATGTACCGAAAAGACCTCCAGATGATGGAATCCAATTTCTCGAATGAAAACTTAATTGTCGCACCCCCTTGTGTGTCCCATTGAATTTTCTTCATTAAGCGAAATTGCGCAAGTGTGTAAAATGTATAACTGTAAACGTAAATACCACATATTAGTGCAACGGCACGGCACATTCGTCACAAGTGGCGTAGTTTCGTTTCGCGCACTAAACGCATGGTAGCGCAAAAAAAGCGGGGAGGCCTGGCTTTCTTCGTCTAAACCAATCGCAGCTGGAAGCTTGGAATCGTTTTTTATGCTCCACGGGTCCCCGGCACTTATATGGATCATGATTATGTATGAATGTTTGTATATGGGCCGCGACTGTATGTGCATCATTTTGTGGGGGGCCCTCCTCGACGATAAACAACAGAGGCACGTAAAGGAAAACTCACAACTACACAAAGTTGTCCTCATCTGATACACGCGGTAGATACACTTTTTGCAGTTTTCTGGTCAGGCTAGTAGGAAAAACAAGAAAAATCTGAATCGACATCCCACCCGCTCGCTGCTGCCCATCGTCATCATCATCATCCACCCTGGCACCACCGGTGGTGCTGCTGGACCCGAGAGTTGATTGTAGTTGTTGTTGTCGTTGTACGATTCTCGTGATGCAGCCCCCGAGGATGCTGGGGGGTGAGATATAGTTTTTTTTTTCTTGTTTCCTTTTTGGAACGTTGTGTGCTGATGATGGTGGTGGTGGTGCTGCTGTTCCTGGTGCCTTTCCACGTAAAAAGTGACAAGATCCAGGCCGTCGAATTGAGTAATTTTATGGAGTTGGGGGACATTGCGCTATGTCAATGGAAATTGACTTCAAGGATTACTGCATGTCACAGGAGAAATGTTGGCCCAGGGAAAGGATTGCGCACCTTTATCGTGCGGTTCACCTTTTGTCGGCACATGAATTCAAGTTGAGCGGGTTTAATTAAAGACGTCAGCTTTGGCCCACAGAGAAAGCCTATAAAAGATAAGCCTCTTTTTAAAAGGACTTTGCCGGTAAAATAATGCTAATTTCCTATATTGTTCCACGTTCGTGAATTTCACCAAGCAAATTGGGATCATCTCACGAAGTATTTTTTTTTAGAGAATCTCATCAACTTTTTGAGAATATGTGAAGAAAAACAACCAACAATGAAATCTTTTACGAGTATATATCGGAAAAAGGACATGCAACTCTAATAATGCAATGAATGAATTAGAATACGATGCTTTATAATAAAAATGAATAAATACAACAGATTTTGCACTCTTTACCCACATTGGACATGCTTGAAAACCCTTGAAATCCTTTTCAAATCCTTCGACCATAAATTGAAAATAACAAACAACTTTGCATCAGAAATTCAAACAAGGAAATACTGAAGACAAATGTAGCCACAGTAAATTATCATTATAAAACTTAATTCAAATGATATACTTGTTCATAAAATATAAAATTCGTCCTTATTGTCTGTGGCATGTTGTTGTTAAGCGGAACATTTAACCAACACAACCAAAGTGCATAAATTCGGCTCAAATTGTGGATTAGCATTTCTCATTAATGCGGACTATAGCTTAATTGGGACTTACCACCGCAGCATCCGTGCCGAGATGAGAAAAACGTTCGGCCATTCTGGAATTAGTTTTCCTTACGACATCCTAGTTGCATTCATTTGCCCTCACCATTGGCCCCTTAACTCCTTATTGATGCTGGTGTGCAATATTACTACTCCTGGATGGCTATAACATTACTGGGATCCGGATTCTCGTACACTCACCAAGTTGTTGCTGGTTTTGTTGTTGCTGTTGTTGTTGCTTTAGTTGTTGTTGCATTTTGTTGTTAGTGCTTCTGGCATCGCTTCCAGCGCTAGTCACTCGATATTAGAATTTGCTGTTGTGCATAAATTAGAATTAATGCGAACGTTAGAATGGGAAAATTCAATTAAATCATGTTACAGAGAAGGGTAGGAAGGGAAGCAGTCCGACAATGCTCGCCGTTGACCAGTTAAAATCGATTGAAGGCTTCTTGGACTATTGATTTATTATTTTAAGAAATTCCTTTGTTTGTGATAGGAATGATGGGCAAAGGTGAAGGGCCAAGGGGAGAGGAGGAGTGTAACGACAAAATTATTTTGATTTGATGATATTTTCCTGGAGCTTTTTGGTATAATTGATTCAATTTCGAAAACAAAAGAAAAGGTAACCAATTTGAATAAACGAAATGTGTTTTTGGATTATATTTTTTGGAAAACAATTTGATGTTCACGGACAATTTAGAAGATCCATTCGAAATGACTTTCTTTGGTACTGTTATGTTTTATAAAAAAAAATATAGGTACCTACCATAAGCAGGGTATGCCTAGCCTCAATCTCGCAAGTAATAGAAACTTGCAACATCACAATCTATTTATTAGTTTAGTATATTTACGAGTATACCCCGAACAGACGAGAACACTTAATCGAGTTAACGAAGTCAAAATGACATGGCCCGTGTAAATTTCCTATACCAAACTCGATTTACTGTAAGTAGAACCCGATCAGACTCGATATGCAGCTGTCAACGCCGGACTGGGCCCTGGTTACGTAGTAGTGAATATAGTTAGAGGTACTAAAACCTACAATTCCGTGTGAAATGCTTTTTTGCTGTTTTTCGATTTTAGGCGAAATAGGGGAAGGCGGGGTAAGATGACGCATTCAGTATTTCTCAGAATCAATTACAGATCCCGACACCTTCAAGCTAGCATAAGAGCCTCTAATGGTGGACAATATTATACACTAGTATAAACATGCACGCGTGGACATTGAGCCTAGTTGTGACCAAAAGTTCATATAAATATAACGCATGTCGACGTAATTTTTGAGCGTGAAAAAGAAAGTAATCTGCATTCTAATACAAGTTTTTCAACTTTCTTACTAAAATATTTTGAAAGTACAACTTAATGCCAAAAAATTCACTATATGGACGTATTTATTTTCCAGTAGTTTTAATTACTGATAAATGTAATTTTTTTGTAAAAATGACGTCAGGGGGAAAGATGATGAACCACCTCATTCCGTGCCCTAGATCGACACTGCCGACGAATACATCGAAAGAAGGCAAAGATGGACTGTGGTAGAACCGGTCTAAGTGTTTGAAATAGGTTCTTATTCTGAACATTCCAGAAGCGATCAGGGACAAACCACTCGCAAAGAATACATACTCGTATAATTGCAATTTTTGGGAAAACCCGTATTTCGTCTATTGAAGATGAAAGAGGCAATTGAAAAATATTTATGGTATTAAGCAAGATATGAAAGAAGTTCTCGTAAAAATTTCAGTTCTTAAATCCATTCGCAGTAGCCAGGAAAAATCGTAGAAGGTTACCCTCGTTATTTTACACCGCCTTCCCGTACTTCTTTATACCAATTTATTAGAAAATAACGTAAGTATAAACACATTTTCTTTTTCTTTGCTTGCTTGCAAGAATCCATTTTACTGGGTTTACTTTACGTCAATTGTCAACAACTAATTCAGTTCGGTGCAGAGGTCAAGCACGACTAGATGACGTGACTTCATTAACTCGATCAAGAGCTGCCGTCTGTCCAGGGCGTTAAGGTTGTTATCCGTCCTCTTTTCCACAACAGTGTCATATTTTTCGGGACGTCCGGGAACGTCTCGATTTTGCCTGCAATTTCATGTGGGAGCCATGGTGTCATGATCCTCGTAAATCCCAGTTTTCTTAAATTTCCTGATAAAAACCTTCTAAGTATATACTTCCATATTTTAATTTATCTGCGATTGGCGCTAGATTTAAAATCAAAATGATACCCCACAAGATATATACTATATACATACATAGTCAACCCTACTTACAGTACTTACTCAACTATTGCAAAACTTTCCATTTTCTATCCTTGTTAAAACTGATTATTACCAAAAGTTCATGAGAAAATGTTTGTCCATTGAAATATCTATGAAATTAAAGACATCTATAAATATTCATCAGAAGTTCACAACTTAAAAATTATGATTATTTCTGAAAGTACTTTGAAGATTACTAATTAACAAAAAAACATGCTTCATACATGTAGAATCCCGATTTAAATAGTTTCCAAACTCATTAAACACAAAAAGGTTAATTGATTCGGTACAAAATAATCTCCACATTAAAATGACGATCATAATCATTGTGCTAAATAACTCAGAAATCCAACATTAAACATTCTTGAACAGGATATTCTACACACAAATAAAATAAAATCGAAACAATTTAAACGGGTTTGGTTTTGCTGTGGGCTGGGATTAGAATTTATCATAAGCAAACATAAACTTCCTCTTGGATTTTAAATGCGTCATAAAATCAAATCAATAAAATTAGCACAGTTTTATTTAATATGCAGTAAATAAACGGAATACGATGAATAATTGTTTATGTTATTTTATGCTTAAATATTTTCCACCCCTTGGCAGCAGTTACGAAATGATTTCATTTTTTTTTATGGACTGAGAAAATTTCACATTTAATATCGGTATTCAAGGAGTAATTATAGCCCTTTAGGGGTATATATTGTTCGTGGTCATAAATCTCGTCTATAAGCAGATATCATAAAGATTCATTAAAACCAGTTGAGATGAAATTTTTGTGCATATTGCCCTAGCAAATGTAACCAACAATCTTATCGTGCAATTAACGAAGCGACTCGTTCAACAGCGAACCCACCATCAATTTGAATAAGAACTTGAATGTCCGTAATAATTTTGCAATTAACTTGAGTGACACCGAACTAAGATTTATGCTGTTCGCATAAGTAACTTGCGGTCACCATGCAGCACACATGCTCATCTGAACTACTTTGGCTTGGCGCATTGAGCGTCGTCGGTAAAACGCCATTAACATGTGCCCAGAGAACCCGCCAAGGCTGGGGCATCGGATATGGAAGGAATCAAACGAGCCTAAGGCACGACTCATAATCACGATTTATATTAATGAGCTGAACTGAGAGAATGGCAGAATGCGCTGGCATTAATACTCCAGACAAATTATAAGGCTGCGGCCATTAGTAATTATCATTACCATTCATACCGATTTTAATTTACGAATCTCCCTCCACCTCTTCCAATGATCCAAAAACATTGGGAATTTGTATACCCGGTGCACGGGGGAAGTGCAGGATTGGCTACCAGGGCAACTGGTTTCTCTTGCACGGGGATGATGGTTATGCATGCTTGTTGCCTGTTTCTGTAATTATGCATCTCATGGAGAAATTTTATGGGATCTCAAACTAACAACAAAATTGCCATAACGTGTTATTCGTATTGCGACCCGATGCCAGTCGATGCTAAATGAACAACTACGAATATAATGTGCAAATAAGACGAATGAGGCCCGAAGCCTTCTGAATCCGCGGCGCGCATAATCGAGATTCAGATCGCTCTGATCTGTGTATTGAGGTGAAAATTGTTGGCTTTCTACCGTCGATATCGGTGATCATCGATCGATTTTAATTCCCTTCTTGGAAAGTGCCCTGATGTGACCACATTATGAGCACGTTATCGCACTGTGTTTTTACACCCCAAGTATTCATGCAATTAAACAGTGCTGTGTTTTTTTAATGCAGAATTCGTGTTAATGCGAAGACACATGCGCAGTTGGAGACTGCCGGAATCCATCGTTACTCAGAATTTTACAACCCCATTTACGGTACAGAATTACTCAACTCTTTAATTTAGTGATTTTATAAAATTGATATCTAAAATAGAAATCATCAAAAAGGGGAGCAATAAAACAATTAAGTAGGTACTAGTTAGTTAATTTTAAACGACCTATTACCATTCTAGTTTAATTGTGAAAAACACTGTTTTATCATTTCAAGGCCAAAAGTTTACGAAATACTAGTTCCAAATCAACGTATTTATGGTTTCTTGTTTATAAACAATTTCCCGTATTTGCTGACGTAGAAATTCCTCCAGGATTTATGAACAATTATTGTTGGAAATCTAATTTTAATACGAACATTATTGAGGAATTATATATAATAGCTTTCTAAAATGTAGAACATAATTTTAGGAAATATTCTTATGGCAATAACAAGTATGTTTTTATAGGATTGTTTTTCTGACATTCCACCGAAAATAGACTTGTGGAATGGGGATGGGTGAATGAAGGAAACTCTTAAACTATATTTCGTTAATTGAATCGCTTTACATCCACCGACAAATTAGGCAATTTCAGGCAATAATTAGTACCAGTTACTTTTTTAATCTCATTCTTTCCTAGTCGAAAGTTGAGCTGAGTTAATGTGGCACTGGAGGCGCATATGAATGCATAATGCCCATCGGAACAATTATGGCGCTACTTTTAAAAATATTAAATATAAATATTAATTTAACAGGTGTGATAACCTGATTGCCAAAGATTTTTAAAATGTTCATAAATAACATTCAAAACCTCATATGATATAATCAAACTGATGACTAAAATATTCACTTCATGAAAAAAACAATTGCATTTACGAAAGTGTTGATAATTGTGCTAGGAAATAAACACCCGGTAGTAATTACCTACTCCTTAAAACTGTCACTTCTACTTACGATAATTTTCTCAACGTTTCCTTCCCTTCAGCCAGTTGATTTATTTAATCATAGTTAATAAGGTGATTTGGAATAACACTTGCCCTAATTTGTAACCAGTTCCGATCGACGTGATGAAAGTTATTAGCCGTACGTGGTTATTTTGAGCGATTGGACCTTGCAGGAACATTCGAGTTCATCAATAATGGACCTCCCCCCAATGTCTGTCGCCGACCAAAGCTCAAGGTCGCACGTAACAACGTTATGCTAACTTTCATTATTTATGAAAAATTTAACTGTCCACCAAAGGACCTCCAATTGGTAATAATGATAGTTTAAGTAAGACTGACCGTTTTTCCTCCTCATTATATCAATTTAGAGCTCATTCCAGTAACAAACATCGTTGTATGTTGACCAATTACTTTCGTCCTCCATTGCTGCCACCCCCGTTTAACGATGAGGATCCGTCCGCATTTAAGTATTATATTTGTGTGGGTATATACAAATTTCGTAGGTAATTGACTCAGCCCTTTAAAGTCAGTTCTCCACGTAATTCAGGTAATTGTTAAGCAACAATAGGACCCGATTAATTACTGGAAATTATCGAAAGCCCATTATGTAGTTTGAACAGCCACGAGTAATTCATGCTACGAACGCAACCTATTAATTCGAGGTGCGTGACGCAAAACAAAAGGCTCCTTCGATTAGCGATAGACCAGGAAAAAGTTCCTCTTGTTTTTTTTTATTATTATTATTTTAAATGTGTTTGTGCTTGTTAGATGCGTTTTTCATCCGGTTTGCGATCACTCACCCCTTTCAATTTTCATTCCCTATGCCGTGCCAGTCGTTCGTAGTACACTCGCCGTTGAAGGTGAAATTATGAGCCTAAGGTCCTGGGGATAAGGAGACCAACACAAATATACCCCAGATATCGAACGTTCGACAGAACGCAATTTTGTCAATAATTAACGAAATTAAGGCGGCGTAATGTGCACATTAATGGGGGAGAGCCTTTCATAAATGCGTTCTGGGCGTTCATTTGAGTCCTTATTCAAGTTCGAGTGAATCATTTTCCTTATCGAGTTACTTGAGTTCCGAGCAATGCCGATTAAGTCTAGGGGTTGATTCTACCAACAATTTAAATGAAATGAAGGAAAACGTCCTGGCGAAAGAAGTTCGACCTCCTTCCTTCGGCTGCAGGCTATTCAATTTTAATGTTGCTCCCAAGTGCGGTGTACAATTCGCGGCTATTCAAATTGTTCACGGACTTTGAGATAATCCTTGTACATGTGGAAGGCCTCTGGTTCACCAGACATTTATAATCCTGCTCCGGAAATTTTTTTTTTCTATGTGTGTAATATTAATTGCCCAATGTAAAAGGATGGCGAAAGAAAAGAATCCTACATCTGTCCTGGTTTTAGCCTAATTACAAGGGATGTAAATTGAGTTCAATTTCTGTTGATTCCCCCTTCGGTAATATTTTTGGGTACCGCATTTTGTCATTTCCTCTCATTAACTGGAAATAAAAAGGAAAATAAGCTCGCCTTCACTCCTGCTACAAAGGACGAAGTCGGAACTCAATTTGGGATGAGACTTCTGATGTTAATGCAGTTGAATAATTTCATTGCAATTTATTCTAATCCGGTTCAATCAGTTCGATGTAAAATGATTGTCCTGCCCCTAAAAGGAAATTCTGTTTATGATTTTATATGGCAGAGTTTCGTCCTTATACTTAAATTATTTACATCACTTAAAATTTTATTATATTTAGAGCAGTCATTTTGTTTAGATTTTATGTTGAGGAATGTTTTAAACAGCCTCGGATGGAGAAGAAGTCTCCGAGGGATGCTGGTGTTCCCGTTTGAGCAACTGGCTCCGCTGCAAATGTATAGTCGGGTGCTCGTGCGGCAAAATTGTTTTGAAATGGCCAGCGTCAGGTTCGTCTGGGTGTCGTAAATAACACCAAATGAAGATTTGAAATCGCTTCCACCACCTCTGCCTAATTTACGATCCCTCACCTCCCCGGGTTGTCCTACGACCGATAATCTTCTCAGCAGACTTTATGTCGTTTCGAATTCCCCACTTCCTCCTGCACCAACATTGGATCCACTCCGCTGTGGTTGCTGGTGCAGACCACCGTCAGTCACGGATGCTGTCGACATCGTGCTGGACCAACTCATTGTTGCGACTACTCATCTTAAAAATACATAATCTGAAATGCGGCCGCGCACTGGATTCAGTTGCAGTAAGTTATGAGCAGGCCGCGGTCGATCGCGAAATATTCGCGTATGTGGCGGCCATCGATTTGCTCGCTGCAAGTACTGAGCCTAATTAAAGCGTTCAATGGCAACTTCTAAGTGCTTCAACATAATTACAACGTGACGAGGCCAAAGCTCATGTTCGTGTGCAACGGATCCGCCGCCGCCGTGTCCCTGCGCGCATGCATATCAGACGGAGCGCGCCACCGTCGTCATCCCTTCTCCCGGTCGGCCCCAGGATTGTGTGCTGGGCCAAACAACAAAAACAAACAGGGCCACTAGTAAAGTGCTAAATGCGAGTGACTAACCGCCGATAAATTTCTCGCTGCCCACCCACTTGTCCGACTGACTCCAGCGGAGTCAACAAACTGCGCCAGGCCTTGCAATGTTTTTGTGTTTTTCTGTTTCTCCGTTTGGGAATTTTGCATAATTGCAAGAGCCTGGGCTCGATTCTGTCCAGGGTGCGGGAATCGGCGAATGAAGGGTCAGCGGAAAGGGATCATTTGAAGGTGGAGACGGTCGCAACAGCAGCGGCAGCCGGTTATAATTAGGGCATTTAAGCTGAGGCACTCCAGTGATTAATTCTAGTCCCCGCAGCTAATAACCCACCTTGTAATGACCCTCGACTGCGTTTCTAATCCAGAGCTGGACGGGCTGGAGGAGCAGGTTGCAATTGCAGTCCGCGAACAAGGGTAGAAAAACAACGTTGAGGATTTAACACTTTTTATTTATCGATTTTAAAGGAATTTAACGTTTTGTTTCGACTTGAGCAATATTACAAACACTGACTGGAAACACAACAAAGGGCAAAAAGTTGTGTCAGACGCAGCAAAAAATAAGACTGCATTTCTGTATTTAATTTTTTGTTGCATTTTCAAGCCAATGTGTTTACCTACTTTAAAAAATTCCCTGAATGCAGAGACAATTATTCCAGTATTAACCATATAAATAAAACTCGAAATCAAAACCAGGAAAAATCCCATCCGGCCACCCACAAATAAATTCGCCGAGGATGTGCACGAGGCTCTGCACGTACACGATAAGGATAATAAAGAAAGTGTTGGCAAGTGAATTGGCCACCCGTAATTTGTTCGCAAATTAGAAGCCATGCGGTAGCAGAACTACCCTTGCACATTATTTACAGATCATCAAAAAATTATCTCCTCCAGCTGAACTTTATGTAGGACCATTCAGCAAGGAAATCTGGCCACCCAACATAAATTTTCCGGCTTCCCGAGTGAAAAGCGAAGACGACTTCGTTTTGCACTTTCTTCATTTGTCTACATGTGTAAAGTGCATCCAAGTGTACGTGGCACCTTTTCCTCGAGGAGTGTAAGGGTAATTAAAATCCGTTGATTAATATGTAAATTTAATGAGATTACGAATTCAGCGAATAAGATTAGATAGCCCGCAGAAAGGACGAAAACGACACAGAGCAGCTAGGTAGCAAGTTGATGGAGGGCAAAAGTCAGGCGAGATGAAAGAAGGGCAAGGATAAAGAAATACGGCATTCGGTACAGATCCCACCCGTACAGCATCCACAACATCCAGAGGCAGCAGCTCTCGTTCTACATCCCTACGTACATAGATGTGTATCTCGGTTTCTACCGACAACAAAACTGTGGAAGGATTTTAAAAGTTTAGCGAAGTTGAGACAGAAGTCTTGTGGTAATGAGGTTGCCTCTGTCAATTCAGGTAGACCACTTGATGCAAATGACCAGGACTCGGGAGGAGAATTATGAACAGTGATCCACTTAAATCAGTTCCGAGATTAATAGCTGCAATGTGCCCAATTATACCGCCCGGGAATTTTCCCGAGGGGCCCAAAACTGTGCAGCATTTTTTCCGGCAATTAGCCATCGTAATTTTTTGGGATGATTCTGCTTTTTGGAGTCCTTTTGGCAAGCAATTCGTAACCATCAAAACACTTGCCGACTCAAAGGCGTCGCTGTCATGGGAATCAAATGCAATTAATCGACGTCCAGGATTTATGAAATACGCGTATTTCAGGATATTGTCAAGAAAGTATAATAAGCGAAAAAGAACCTAACATTATTTAAGGAAATTTAAAACAACTTGCTATACCTAGTGGTTTTTTTTGTGAAGAAGAAGACATGCAACAGGTGGATGTGGAAGGACATAAATTGCGCTGGATCGTTTTTTGTTATTATATGTAACCGATAAAGAAATTAGGCCAAAGGATTTTAAGAACGAAAGAGATTTTTTAATATAGGAATATATTTGTCACAGAAACTTATGAGAAATCCGAATGATATATTATGTATCTTCGAATACAAAATACACCTTAACCCCTATCGTATTTGAGTGGGTGAAGGATACGCTTAAAATGCACAATTTGGGCTATGACTTTCCGGTGTGCATTTATCGATCGATTCGTATTCAGTGCCCCGAAGTTGTACGGATCGCATTTTGCATATGACCACGAAGACCAATACGTTTGCATGAATTATAGTTTGTTCACCTATTTCTGACTATATTAAACGTAAACATACAAGAAGTTACAACACCTGCTAAAGGGCCTCGTACCTCTGCACTTCGGAGCTAAGCCAGAAATACTAGCACCCATCCCCCTAAACCACCCTCCCACCGTATGTAGGATGAAACATAAATTAGAATTTCTCATTAATTCAGACTGAAGCTTAACTGCTACTCACAAACTCAACCATACTCTTCTAGGACAGCCTGACCATTCCACAATTAGTTTCCCTTATAACACCCTCTCATTAGTTTGGACTCCTTCGGGCCAGACCCAAACCAATCTCAACAAATCCCCCGTATCCTTCGGGGGGTTGGAATCGTCCACCGATGCACCCATCATCTACCAACCGGAAAAACCATTCCACCTCCCCAACCCCTCCCCCATCATACTTAGGTGAAAACAGTTATGCACGTAGTACTGACTCAGTACAATTCTCTTATCATCAGTTCACCTTACTTCAAGCCGCCCAAGTTTACTTCCCTGCCATCCAATTCCTGCATTCCACAAATGCGCCTGCTGGCTCCCCCCGAACCAGTGCCCCCGGACTCTAGGTTTTGGCCGCCTTAAGCCATCATGACCACCCCAACGTTCAATTTTCCTTTCGTATTTCGTTCAGTGTTTCAATGTTATGCAAATTAGAGTTAATGCAGACGTCCGAATTGCAAATTAAATTGCATATTCGGCACACAACATACACACATTCACATATATATATATATACCTACACATATACGTAGGAAAATGCCATGTCCAAATACCGGAGACTGGACAGGCGGCCAAGGATCCTCGGGCGGGCAGGGCATGTACACCATCAAACTCATTACCCGGAATGTGGTGTGTTGGTGAGGAGCCACCAAATGCAATATGTGAGCCTCAAGTCCAAGATTTTACCCGGCAGGAATGGGTTATAACTACTCGCGTGTGCGTGTCCGGATTTCAAACTTATCCATCAGGTTGTCCTCGTCCTCGGGCGGTTATACAGCCGGGAGTGATAGAGGAGGGTCGAGGGACTACGGGCAGCGGAGCCTCCCCCTCTGCCGAGACCCCCGTTTACTGGTGTCTGTTAATTACTCAACGAAAATTATAATTTTCGGATAAGATAGCGAAGGGCTTAGGCAGATAATTTCAAAACCTGGAGAATGTATTGGACCCACACAGATGTGTGTAGGCAGTGCACAGTTCGAACCCTCATAAATTTTCGGCTGTACAATAAAGTGGACGTGCAATTAAAACATGCGAAGCGTCCGAGTCAAAACGGAAGAAAAAGTGAACGTCGAAATGAATTTAATTACACCCCGAACACCCTCCTGTAATGACGTGACTATGGAGAGTCTCTAAAAAGACATCAAGAGTATAGTTGCCTCAGTTCGGGAGGTATTTTAATAACACAAAATCCGGCCAGGGAGGGGCTCTGGCTCGCCTGCGGGGATGTGCACGCATGAGATTGATCTCTGCGGCCAGCAAAAAGGCCAGATGGCCGGACTGTGGTCCAGAAAGATGTTCGCACAGCCAAGTGCAAATCCGCGAGAAACATTCGGACAACGTTTTCATGGTTTTGCGCACCCCGACACCCTCGGGTCTTTAAAATTTAGCATCCATGCGTGGTTCTCACACTCCGCAAATCGAAAGGTGACCATCAAATCAATTTTTGTTTTTTTTTCTCTTCCACATCACAATTCTGCATATGCATTGCTTTTTTATGCAACTGCATCATCGCGAAACTGGGTTAGTGCATGTCCGATGAGATGCCGTCACTGACCGATGGTGTTTTAGCGGCAATTCAGCAGTTAGTCACGGTGTCCTTGATACCAGATTCTGGGAGATTTTTCCCGCAAACCCCTTTTATTATTATAAATGGGAAATATTCGTGGGATCGATCGGTGTCATCTTGGCTTGGTCATTGTTTTCAATTATCTTGATACATTTATGCTTAACAGAAAAGTCAATCAATAAAACAGTTTCTGGGGGACAGAAATTGATGGAATTATTATTATTTTGATTGAGTGAAGTCCTTGAGATTTCTGTAGTCATAATTTTAGAAATTTTTTTCGTATCTGTTGGTTTAATTTTAAATTTTAAATATTTCTGTCTATGTAGCATATTTAGGACATTTTGTAGTTCAATTGGCATTCATAATTGTAAAACTTGAATTATATGCAAACTGTTTAACTCTATAAAAACATTTTAATTTAAATTGTTCAATTTTCAAACGATGTGAGATGTCCATATGACAGTAAAATTTGCTTAAAAAATCGAAAAATAAGAACCAAAAAATTGGAAATGATTTAGGTATAGTTTCATAATTTTCAAACGGTATGTCCTTTTTAAAACTAGCGTCAATTTATTGCTCTATCTAAACCCTTGGATTTGCTGCACTAATTTCCGAAATTGCATACGAAAAATTGTTGTGGAATTGCCGCAAAGAGCGGCACATGTTCAATATTGCATCACCATGCATCATCACACTAAAAACGTTGAGGGTATATGGAATGGGGATCACGCAAGGGATCTCTGGTGAACAGGATTGGAGAATTTTTTTTTATTTTTGGAATTCCTCTTAAGGCACATGAGCGCAAAATGGCCAATGTAATATTTTTTGGGATGCTCGCGACTGAAAAAGTTACAATTTCCTTTTCAACAATGCCAAAAAATGGAACAAAAATTATTATTGTGTTTTTGAAATTAATTTTTCGATTGCACTTTACTCATGTGCAAAACGTTTTCAGAGCTTCGAAACCAATTTCCAATTTTTGTTTATTTCTATCCCCAAGTAGGTGCATATTTCTGTGCGCATCCTGCCACATGAAGGAACCGGCACAACATCCTGTTTCGCTTAAAAAGTGAAACGCGAGAAAAAATGTTTGCGTTTGCTGGTCAACGGCGGCTCTCCAGATTATTAAATCTCAGTAAGAGGGGGTGGTGGGCCTAACGAAATTGCAATTAAAATCAAACAAAACTCGGAGGTTAGACAAAACAGAGAAAAATTCATTTTAAACGGAAGCTTCGAATATAAACAGACAAAAGAAAAAAAAAACAACTATGTCCAAAAAAGTGAAAAAAGGAAAAGAGCACGATGAAAATGCAGAAAATAGCACTCGTGGTTCTCTCCCACCTTCGCAAGTAGGAAAAGCGATCTTTCTACGGTGTAGAACGCAAGTACCGTGAATAAAAATTTATGGAAAACGACAACGGGAGCAGCTGAACTAAAGGCCGGCAGAAAATATGAAAAAAAGAAGAATATAACCAACAACAACAAAACAAAAAACTTAGCATCCTCCAGATACAGAGCCTGACCGCTGCCTGTAGATTTATGCCCGGTGTGTGCGTGCATATGTGTCCGGGGGTTGTGTTGTCTATAACTTTTGCATATCAAACGAATTGAAGACTTTTTTTATCGCGCGGCACAGAAATTTTTGCACTGGCCGGCAGATTAATTTGGTCCATTCGACGCCCCAAAGTACATATACGCGCCCTGTGAGTCTCAAAAATCTACAGTCCGCGTTTCGCCCCCAGTCCGTCGTCTCCACCTTCCCCGAAACTTACATTTGAGCAAACGAAACAACCGAATTTTTTTTTTTGTACACACTCCTCCCTACGCTCCTGTCGCATACATCATGACCCCACCATCCACCCAAACTGTCCATTCTGACCAACCACTCTCCATTCCATCCCTCCATCCCCATAGTTCTCCAACTCCAGCTACCCTTCGATAGTCAGTGAAAAAAGTTTAATGCCCAAAAACAACGGAAATTCGCTGGCGGGCCCCCTTGAGAATGGGGGAGGAATACACGCGTTGGTCACTTTCTGTTACGAAAATTTGAATGGATTGGACGCGATGTAATGCATCCCCCGCGAGAGATAGCGAAGTGTATACTGTGGACAGGTAAGAGTTTTCGGGGGGGTTTCCCGGTAATGCGGCCATTCGATGAGCGCTGGGATGCAGAGAAATCTTTTTGGACGTTTTTCTTCTTTTTCTGGAGAGAGTGGCGTTGTTGTTGTTGTTCGATTTTTTTTTTCGAGAATTCGAGGACGTTGGTGTCGGATGGATATTTGCTTACGTGTATGAGGAGGCGTGGGGGGATGGTATGCATGCACTGGACTGAACTGAATGCAACTCGATTCTGACTCTTGTTTCCAAGTGATTTTTTAAATTAAAAATCCAAGCAAGACTGCACCGGACTTGAGGAGTGGAAACTGCACTGGCGAGTAGTAGTTTGGATTTTTCCAGGTTGTGGGGGTGGGTCGGATGCGATTGGGCGGAGGTTGGAAGGCCGCGGCTTACAAGGGGCCCTGGCATTTTATTTGTTGGCCCGTGAAATCGCACATAAAAAGGTCCACACAATTTTCGTTAAAACTCTCTTGGGTCCTGCATCAAGCACACAACACATTCAGTGCAATTTTTTGTTTTATTGACGGCGCGTCGGTTAAATAAATCTGACGGGGATTTATTGCGATATCTTTATTTGTAATGTGCAATTACCAGGTATGTAATTAATTAGGGGTTAAACAATTTTAACGGTCCTGATCCGCCCAATTGATGCGATGTTTTTAAAATGGCTGAAAGCTTGAAGAAAGGAAATTTCAAACTGAAATGATTAAGAACATCAAACAGGAAATGCAATCTAAATTAAACCATAATCATTATAAATTATAATGAGAACCAACAATGACCACTAAATACAAAAGAGCATTCATTAAGCTGTGTAGTTTTGGAAGGGAATTGTTCGCAAGGAATCCTTGCGAAAAGCCTTTCCTTTATAAAATAAATTCTAAGAAGTAAACCGGAATGGTTTTGTGATCAGAGAATCATTGTAAGGATAATAATTGGTTTCGAGTAGGTACGCATTCAATAAACACTAGATTAATTTCAATTTCGCTGAAATTTAAATGCAAATTCTTTGGTCAAAACTTCCAAATTCAAAATCAATTTTGAGTAGCCATCTTGAATTGTGGAAATTACATTAAAATTTTGGGAAAACTTAATAATCGTCAGTTCAGTTGGAAACCCGTTCACTGTTCAGTTACTTAGGGAAAAGCTGTCAGAAACACAATAACGAAACTTCACAGAAAACCATACTAAAATATCCTTCCTTTTGGCCGTATGTTATAGTTTGACCGAGGGATTGGCTTGATTCTCTTTCGTCCAGAACTTATTGTTGATTGAACACTAATTAAGTTTTAAAGTTTTCGCAAAATTTTCGAAATATTTATCAGGTAAGAAACTTCTCTTCAGTTCATTATATCAAAATATTCTTGAAATTAGGTTATACCGTACCCAAGTCCAGGACTCTTCTTCCTTGCATTTGACGTATACGGAGAAAATGAAGTACATCCGAACTAAGTCCATCATTGCAGTGGTAATTAATATATATTTTGGTATCACAAGTTTTCAAAGGTATTTGGAATTGGAGTCCATCTTTGGGTTCGACCGCTTCTATGAACATAACATATAGTCAACTATACTCCTTATTTTCCTTGGAAATTTCGAATCGTTATAGTTATCAAATTCCAGAAATTTGTCCAACTCAATTAAGCTTGGACAGAGTTTGACGAAATAGAAACTTGAAAATAATATTCTGGGAAAAATTGTATCATTATTAAACTCTGGTTTAAGAAATACTTGTTAATCTTGGTTTGTACTATAAATAATGTATTTCAATATTTTACTTTAGCAGAGAATTTTAGCAATTTGAAAATTTGGCAAAATAATTACATATTGGACATACAATTGAAAAAAAACTGCACTAATAATTTTCTGGTTGTGAAGGATGTCGGAAAGGAGTGATCAAAGTGGCTCTAAAGGGATCGTTCGAACTGTCTATAACAACCACATGTCCATAACATTCCATTCCTTGATCGGAAATTCTCGGTGGTAATTAAAGTCGGGAATAAATCAAGATTTGATTTATGGCAATTAAAAGTAATTTTGGCCTCAAATTATGAGATGAGACTTTATTATTTTTATTTTTGTACTTTTCAGATACTCACGGGTCTCGATCTCCTGTAGAAAAAATACATAATTGCAATGGGCGTATAAGTGGTGCATTTTTGTAGCGGATATGATTAGTTGCAGCCAGAGCTTGGCTAGTGATTTGCAATTAAGATCAATAAATCAGGGTAGGACAAGTTCTAATCCCGAAATTTCATTGGCGTGGACCATCCTGTCTCGACTGCTGACTCTTTGCACCGAGGCCACATCTCCTCGGGATCAAACTAATTGGGGACGTAGAGGAGGGCAGCAATCACAATAGAAGAGCTCCAGACGACCAGGGATTCGGATCTCATAAATTATGCAGGTAAATACATTGGAACTTAAGCTCCCCAATAATTTCGCAAATAAGGTCTTCGATCAATAAAGCCCTCGGTGAGTTCTAGAAGTTTATTGCGTTACTAATGCTGATGCGGGCTGTCGATGCTGGGGGGATGAGGTCGCCCCCATCTCCCAGGACACATGACCCGGCTGGATGGACGCGAACGATGTTGGTGTAGGGCGGTAGATGTTACCCTTTTAAAATTAATTTCCCCTTTTTCAAGTGCACACGCAACACAAATCTAGAGTGCCGTGAGCTGGGGGGCAAAAGGATGGGGTGGTTGAAAACTTCATTTTCATAATTTGAATTTGTATTCGAGCAATTTGCATATTTTTGATTAATTAATGGCAAGAAGTCCTGCAGGGATTGATTGGAAAGAAGTTAATTCCCGACTTGATTAAGTTCCTTCGCGCCGAGAAGAAAGGGGTCCACGAAATCGATGTCAACTCTTCTGGTTCTTGGCGAAATTCAATCGGAAGTGAATTTACAATTGCTTCAAGTAACGAAATTTGAACTGCACAACACCTCATGTCCCCGCGTACCCCGCATCCTAAGTCGAGCCGCACCTCAACGATCCCTGGCCGCCGCTCGCGCTGGTTGCTCAACTTGAGGAATTGCATCGCAGGAAAGTGCAAGATTTGAAGCGTGTTGAACAAATTAAGGTCTTGCCTCCACTAATCAGTTTCCTACTTGCATTTCTCCTTTTTCGCTTGCAGAGTTGGTACCGGTGGTGCTCAGGCGGTGGCGGCTGCCGCTCCAGCCAAAGAACTAGGAAATGTGTTCCAGCATGATTTCCAGACGCTGACGAACGAGATACGGATAACCCTTTGACCATTTCGTTTGGGAGAACATCAAATGTGAATTAGTGCGGCCGATGTGCATGCATAATGCACAAGTAATTTTGCATAAGAAGGGCCATAGAGCGCGGAGCCGTCTTAATGTCTTATCGCGATAGAACCCCGGCGACCCTTTCAGGAGCCGTGCGAGCCTGCAATTAGACTCTGCACCAATTTGTTTATTGTTCATTAATCCGGGCGGACTGGCGCGGCGCGGCCAGGTTGAGGCTGAGAATCGCGGGAACCGCGCGATTTCGGTAGCAATTTCTCTCTGAATCTGATCTGAAATTTACGCGACCAGTTCGCGGTGAGATTACGATCGCGGGGACATGGGGGAGAGGGAACAATGCAAAGGTTTCTTGCCAGAGGCCAATTAAACAGGAGCGATCGATGAAAAGTCGTGGGCGATTGTTGTACTGAATTAGAAGCTCCTGTCCAAAGGCCTGCCTCCAAATGAATTGTGTGCTTTTAACTGTGACCTTTGAGAAATGCAATCGCACGGCTATCGATCATTTGCTTAGTTTATTATTAATTCCTTTTTCACGCAGGAAACTTTCTTACAGATTTTTATACTGAATAACCGTTTTTTGCCTCCGATTCTTGCGAAGGATTAAAATCGTCTTTAAATTTCCACATAGAAATTTCGAACATTCTCTTTGTTGTCGACAGAAGATAAATTCCTCGTGAATCGTTTTTGTTTCACGCGCCCTTCAACTGCTAACCCCTAACCCCTTCGGAAGTGCGTTCGAACCGGAAGTGAGGTTTTCTTGGGTGCAGTCGCTCCTTTGTTTTCCCTCCTTGGCCCACTCAAAACCATACCTAATTCGAGAAGACTCCGCCACCACTATCCTAAGCAGCACCATCAGCATAAGGAAGTTGCCCCTGTATATGACAGCCCTCCCCTCATCCTCCACAACCGACCGGTCGTCCTGATTTCACACCTTAACCTTTCTCTGCGCGGCGACCAATGCAGCAGCGCGTAAGAAACGTTGAAGAACCCAGCTGAAAGTCGTGTACGTGCGCGTTTAATTACATGCAATTAGCAATCCTTCGCCCACATTACATGGCCGCACGCACACACTGGTGCCACCACGAGGTCGTTCGGTTGCATTTGGGGGGTGTGCGTTTGTGTGCGTGTTTCGTGCAGTTGCGCGAATGGGAACCAGCATGGTTTTTGTGAGATGCTCGCATCCCTGCGGCTCATTTACGAATGATTCAGAAGCCCCAACGGCGACGGAGAAATATAAACCGGTTATGTACGTTGCACGGACTGCAGTAACAGTGAGAGCTGGCGGGGAAATATTGCATTCGAGTGCAGTATGCCGGGGGTAATTAATTTGTTGTTCCCCGCCATGATGCAATTATGAGGGCGCTGGAGAAATTGTGAAGTGAGAGAGCACGAAAGCGGGCGGTTTAGCGAAAGGGGTCTCTCCCTTCACACTGAGGGGCTGGAGCCCTGTCGGGCGATAAATGCAATATTAACATGGGGAAAGTTTTCCCTTTTTTGACATGTGATAAGCATTGGAGTGATGAAATAGGACTGCGGCTGCCCCCTGTGCGTCCAGCAGCCCGACACAGTGAGAACGATGGTCACAGGAAGCACCAGGAGCCAGGGGGCGGAAGAAGGAGTTGAGCACGAAAAACGAAATTGGCGCCCGCTCACTCCATATATCGTCGTCGTCAGTCAGTTAACGACGCCAAGTCACATTGAACGGATGTTTTTGCCGGGAGGGTGCCGAGCATAAATTCTCCGCTGGCAACATACAAGTCCGCACACGGTGCTTCTTCACACCATCATTTAATTGCCTGCCGTCTCTGGACCACACGGGATCGGTGTGTGCCCGCCCGGAAATCCAGTTTTAAATAAATTGTCGCATTTTGTTCCTTCGTGAAGTGTACAGTGATTACGGCGCGCCCCCAACTGACGACGAGTGCAACCAGCGGTTGGCGGTTACTAGTCCGCTGCATAAAGACGTCACCGTCACTGTCTCCGTCCGTCATCAGCGTCGTCTTCGTCGTCTTCGTTGTCGTCGTCCTAATTCGCGCCACTCTCTGATCTCTTCGACTGTGCTTTTATTAATAGTAGCGTGTGCTCGCGGTAAACAGAGACGGTGTTTGGAGCCGATGTGCAGCGTGTTATGAGCTAATTTAACTGGAATTTTAATTGCTCTTAATTATAACGAAAATTTTATGGCCCCAGGCCTTAAATGAGTTCTCGTATGTAGTCTGGTCTGACATTAAGCAAGTAACGCTTTCATTCTAATAAGTGATTTCTGTTATTTTTCGTGCTGTGGTCAATAGTAACGTTCGCGCAAACTGTAGCAGTTAGTTGTGATTTTGGTGTCCAGTCAATGCACTGATAACAGGAACTTGAACTATCAAGTCGCTAGTGTGTCGGGGAAATCCCGAAAACTGAATTTCTGTGAAACTTTGCCAGTTCAGAACATATTGCGAACATAATCGTGCAATTTTTACCGCGACAGCATTAATCCCAAAAACACGACTTTTTGGCTGCTTTACGTAAAACTATTTCCGGTCTTTTAGCAAAGTGAAAAATTGCGCGGGAAATTCAGGGTTTGCCGGTTTACGTGCTTCGAGGAAGTAAGTGCTGGAAAAAAACAAACACACGAAAAATATATATATAAGACTATCACGAAAAAATCCACCCCAAACCGCCCCCGCCGGGGCAGCTCCTAGTGCTGTTCCAGATGTTGTCGAGTTCCACAAGTTCCTCATTCATGCGCTCCCCATCTCCGCCACCAGCCTGGAAAAGTTCGCCGTCAAAGTGAAGTGCTTCCTTTCAAAGTGGTCTCACCCGAGGAGTTCTTGTTAGTGTGGAATCGTCCTTACGTGTGATGATCGGACTCTCCGTTTTCATCTCGCCGCAAGTGTAGCTCTGGCATAACACAAAAAAAAGTCAAACAAAACAAAAAAAGCATAAAGAAATAAAAAAAACAACAAGCCCCAACGCCTCTCATGAATGAAAAGCTTTTCTTATATTATTGCTAATCTGAGTACAGGAGTGTGTGTGTGCGTGTGATCACGTGAAGCCGGAATTTCGTAGACAGAACGACTAGCTGGTGTTTATTAACCTCCATTCCTCCCTCGGTTGCCCACCTTCCGAGAAGAAAGCGGGGTGCAAACGGATCCAACCCGAGAACCAAAAACTCGAGCGGGGGTGGTTGTCGGCAAATCGCAGCAGCAGCAGCGTGGTCTCGTGCCTCCCGAGGAAAAACGTGCTCCAAAGCGGATTAAACCCGAAATGCGGCTGGCGAAAATGCACCGGAGTTAGTGGAGCGGCTGCCGAATCTTCGTTGGGGATCTCTTTGGTATTCACCCACATTTATTTATTTATTTTTTTCGCTTCTTGTTTTTTGTCCCCCAATTAGCTTATAAGGATATTAGCCTTCTGCTCTTAAACACCTGCGGGAGAAGATGGGTCAGGAGCTTTATCCAGATTCCAGATGTCGACCGCACTCATTAATTGAGCGTTTGCTTTTTGCACAATCAAATTTTGTATGCAATTGGAATTCTACGAGTAAATTGTGTTTATAACAAATCAAAAAATGTTTCTCACAAAAACAGAAGGAACATTTTCTAAACATTGTTGTTCATTTTGCAGATCATCAAGCCATAAACTCGTTTAACCAGTACGTCAATCTTTTTTATAATTATAAAAGATCTTAATTATGCAGTATAATTCAATTAATTTCAAAACTTAATCACAGTTGTAAAGCAAAACACGCAGAATTCTAATTTCGCATTCCTTTTTTAATTATTCTATAGAAAAAAAACTCTTTATTAGGTAAATCCTTTTTACAATCAAAATCATTGGAAAACTTGTTTCAAAATGGCATAAACGAGTTTTGTTCACCGCGAAAGATCGAATACCGATAAAAACACTTTTCAATTCGAAAAATGCGTGCACTTTATTAAAATGAAATTAGGTAAGACTTCCGTGTCAAATCTTGATCTCTCTACCCAATGAAATAATTGTAAGTTTTGTACTCATTTAACATTTGCAATATAATCGCTCCAAATCGATAATGCCAATCGATAATACCGAGTTTCTCTGATTCGAACATTGATTAATTATCCACTTTGAAAAGTAATCACCTATAAATGATGCAATCAGGTTTTTCGAATTTATCAATTAATTTTTATCAATGCCTCTCGAATGTGCAATGATCAGGAATCATTTAGAAAAATCAAAGTTGAATGCATGAAATCGAGGGAATTACGCACAATACTGTGCAAAGCCACGCCATCGATTGTCATGCTCGTTAATTAATTATTATTAATGCCCCCTAGTTATGGAGACGAAATCATTCAAACCGCTCGAAGGTCGAGTTCTCGGTACTGGGCATGAAACAATACCCACAAGTGACTCTAAATTAACATCTGAAATCGTTTCACCATTCGAAATGCGATTGTGGCATGAGCTCCTTGTGTGTCGTTTGGTGCAGAAAAAAATCATAATAAATAAATATAAACCAATACATTGAGCGCCGGCGTGGCCTCCTCAATTACGTCCTGCCCCCGAATGAAACTAATCAATTAAAAATAATTTAAAATAAATACAAGGGAATTGTGATCGCGTAATGCCGTCATTAGATTGTTCCATGCAACATAAATGAAACTTAATTTGGTCCAGTTTCAACTGCACAGAGTCCAAGACTGGGAATCTGTGGTGTAGAGCCGTATATCATATATAATTTAGCTCATGAATAAAATTTTATTTAAACTTTAAGTAGAGACACTCGCCAGCAACACTCGCGAGCTTACACAAAAGATGAACTTTGGAAGCGGGCGAGCAGCATTCGCACTTGCTTAATTTTTCATCACTTATTGTTATGAACTTTTCGAGTTCATCAAGCCTATTATTAATCATGGCAATTCTAACTGTCAACGGCGATATTTCCGCGCGCGTTTCAAATCATATAAAAAAAAAGGAAGAAGAAGAAGAAGAATATTAAAAATTAAGAAGTTTATTGCTTTTTTTATTAAACACAATAAAATTTCGCTGATTTTATTAATCACATCGAATTTAGTTCAGTGGAATTTTTCGATGGAATTTGATAGAGTTGTGCGCAGGATTCTGTTGAAAATCACAAAATAAATAAACTAGTAAGGAAGTATAATTGGCTTAGGCCTATTATAAAATAGCATAGATGTAAAACAGCACAGTTCTAACACAGAAGCAACGTTTGTTAAGAAGTCATGTAAAAAACATGCAAAAACACTTTTCCTGTCGTAAAAAGTGAAATTCGTTCGAAATTATTGAAAATTCCTGGAATAAAGGAAAGTTTTTTTTAACTGTAACTTTTCAAGATTGTGTAAAAAACGGCCGTGTAAAAGCCGTTCCGATCAAATATGTAGGTATAATTAGGTAGTAGTTGTAATACCTATTTATAACACTATTTAACAAAAAAAAGTTAATATTCAGTAAACAACCTTATATGGCTTGTATGCCAGCACTAAGAAGGATTTTCTCGATATTTTCTCATCTTCAAACTTGCTCTGAACATTTTAACGATACATTTTTGTACTAGACTTTAATCCACCTCTACTTACAAGCGTTCTCGAGTTATTGCTTGGAGAGGCAACAGACAGACAAACGGACGGACATCCACAAACCGTTTTCTTTTCACTTCCCAATCATCTTTTTTTTCTGTCACGATTATTTTGACATCCAGGGTATAAAAATACATAAATTACAATAAATAAAAAAACTTCATTCCTACGCGATAGAGTTCACTTAAAATTGTGAAAAGATATTTATAATTAGGTAGGCAGGTAGTGATCGGAACTCGGGAATTGTTTCTGGTCAATTATGCAAGTTTTTTAAAACAACCTTCGTTTGATTTTATTTTTTCCATAAATATAAATTTGCTGATAACAACAGTTCACTATTTTTATTTCAACAGTAATCTGTAGAATATTGCAGTAATAACTGCACAAAATTAACCACAAATTTTAACATCCATACGGGAAAAAATTACAGTATTTTATAATAATTATTTCATAGTTCGTTTGTTCGTTAAAATCTGTCGTAAAAGTTTACGCAAGTTGTAAAAATAATTGTAGAAATTTCTCGTCAATATTTTAAGTAATCAAATGGAAAGTCAAAACAAATAATTTCAAAGAATTTATTTAGTCAGAAAAACAAAAACAGAAGCATGAAAATTCTTGAAGTAATATGAATCGAATTGGAAGATAAAATTACTAATGTTTCTAAATAATGACAGTTGACGTTTTGATAATTATTGCAACAAAAAACTTTAGTCAATGAAAATTAACATTTAACGTCGATTATTTTCTGTTTATTTATTGCAAATGTGTAGAACTATCTGTTTACATTGGACGATGACAAAATGAGTTCGTGGAGCGTCATTGTCAGTGCAAACCAGGTCCCTTTCACGCCACACGAAGGTGATACCAGTGGCGACTCATTCACTTCACCCTCATTAAAGTTTTGCAAATTATGCTAACTGAAAAAACACCAGCGGGATAAAAAAGAAGCCAAACCTCCTCTCATGGTCTCCGCGAAATTAGTGCTCAAATGTTCACTTCTGTACAACGGATGGAGTCCTTGAGCGGAATACTGTTCAGCCTCTTTGCACGTTACAATTTAAGATTTTTCTAAATAATAATACAGCGAGTGGTGCTCCAGTTCTCGAGCCCGGTGTAATCACGTGTCTGTGTTAGTGGCGGGGTCTCAGATTGATTCAGTAACTGTCGCAGAAACACCGGGGCAATTACACTCGAACACTCCTAAAACTAAAGGTTGGTCTGCATTAGCGTTTGCTAATCATTAGATTTATGAAATGAAAATTTTTAATGATTACAGGGTGATTATAAATAGGAGCAGAGTGCTACTTGGTAGTGAAATTGCAACAATTTCTTGTTTTGCTGGTTTGTAATGAGGCAGTTAATTACAAGTGCACACGCAATAATTTCTGCAATAATCAGTTGCCTAGAAAAATTATGTTCTCCCCCTCCTCATCATCGTCGGGCGGCATAGGTCACGATAGTCGCTAATGTACACACACTGATGGAAATAAAAACAACTGGAATTAACGCTAATTATAATTATATATTTTAACCACAACGCATAATTTATTGCTGTTGAGTTATTGCTGCATGGGTTTTTCTTTAGTTGTTTTTGTATGCATGTGTGTATGGTGTTTTTTCTGCAACGATCTCTAGGCAATCGAGTGTTTGCAATTGAACATTTCGCATCAAAATTAAATTCGTAGTTGAAAGGAGATTGGCGATTGGTGAATTTGTGTCAGCGATTTATGTTCGTGTTTGAATCATTCTTTGCGCATGCGCAACACACTAATTTAAAATGTAAATGTGTAATTGATTACGAAATTATTATCGATCACCAATAATGTTCGCCAACTTCAACACGAAGGTGTTTGACCTACGCTCTACATGCACGCCAAATGCTACCCCAATACACCCTCTTCGTTCGTTTTTGCCGCACACCGAAAGGTTCAAGTCATTACTTTCAACACGTAGTCCCTGGGTTTGTCTATACAATTCGCTGTAATTTCGTTAATTATCGGCGAAATTGCACGCCCATCGACTAGTAGCATGGGGGTCGAGACAAACCCTCAGTCAGAGCAATGTTTCTACATGCAATGTTCATACTTTTGCCAGAGGAAACCTATGATTAATTTCTCTGACACAAAAAAAGAAGAAAACGAAAGAAAAAAAACACAAATTGCACACAGATGCACAAAACCCCCTGGAAATCGTATACGCGTAACCAAACTAAATTAGGGATGAAAAAAAAATGGTTTAAAGCGGCGCTTATCGAACGGCTTTTGTCTTGCGTCATGCACGCAGAATTAATGAGAGCTCGCCAGGACAACTGCAACCCTTGAACTTGGGGGATGGATTGCATGCCCGGGATATGAGCGCACGAAACCCATGAAATGAGGATTTTCTGAAGTGGACCCGTATTTAATCGCTCGAATCATTTTGGTCTTTGTTTTGGAAAACGTATTGGAAATATTTTAAGTGAATTCAGGGAATTTTCTTTCAAAAAAGAATTTTCCGAGAACTTGTCGAAAACTTACCTGTTTTTTTGGATGGATGTGTTTTTATGATGAACACTTTCAAAACGACTTCGGATTACAAGATCATTATAATAATATGTTCTCTGATTTCAGAATAGCCGAAATGCGAATCTGACATGGCGGAAGGCGCCGAGGAGACAGACAACAATAGCAACGCAGATACCCCCGCAATGTTAGGAACAGTATTACCCTGCGAAGCGATCACAGCTTCCTTGTGTGGAATGAAGAGAGAGTTCGACTCGATCCGTGTCCAATCATCACCGCCACTATCTCATGCAACCCTCGCATCAACGGCGGCAAGAAGCGCCAAATCTCCCTCACCTTCGTCATCGGGGATCATTCAACAGCATCCCATTAATCTCAAATCCGAGGTAAGTAAATTCCACGATCACTCAAAAGATATAGTAAAAAAAAAAATTGTAATCTAAATACATTCGAAAATTATCACACGGATATGCACTGATTGCATGTCAACCCTTCCCTTCTCTTCCATCTTAGTTTGCTGTTGGTTCAGCGATCATCGACAAACAGCAAAGAAAAGTTCGCTTGGAAACCCGCCCCTAGGCCCCGACCTGCACCGGGGACCCTTGAATCCGATGCCCCGAGCGATCGCTCTAAAAACGAGGCTGGTAATGATAATTACCTGAGCACTCGGCTATAAATTCATAATTTATCCGCGATTGTAACGCATGTACATTTTACCCAAACATTAAACTCATTAATATAACTCGTGATTATAGAAAATGCCCGCGGGGGGATCGTTTCCCGTGAGTGCGGACTTGTGGAGTGTTTTAATTTTCCGTTTTGGGTCCGCTCCGTACTCCGCGTCGCCAACTTGCGGCCACCGCAATCGCGCAAGCCTCTTTTAATATCGGAAAGCGCCAGCATAGAAATGATACACATTCAAAGTGCACAAAGTGATGACTGGCAAAAGTGTATGCAACTTCTGCGCGCTGGTCCACGCGGCTGCTGCAAACTGACCACATTACTCGCGGATAGGCCATAAATCTATCTGGCAGCACTGTGTGTTAACTCTTTACCTGGTTGTCTCGGCAAACATTTTACCAGTGGCCGAACAACGGGCCCCAAATGAGTATGTTTTTACCGGGAGCGCCGCAACAGGGGAGGGAGGGGTGGGGACAATATGCTTACGGTCAGGCAAATGGTCAACGGACCGACCCGATGGCAGACGACAGATCCAGTCGGGTTGCGGGAGGGTGGAATGAAGACAAAATTACTAACATCGTTTCAAGTAATTATATTTTAGCGCAATTGAAATCACGAAAGTCCTCAATAAAATGCGTTTTGTCTCCACATCTGCGGGCCTCTTTTTCTTATTATTGCCAACAACAATTATCGTCCCCTTCGGGCGTACGGACTCATAATTATTCCAAGACTTATAATTACTGGCGAAGAGCCCACATCTAGCAATTATGATTAGAATCCCCTTTCGGGCTGAATTAACCGCCATAAGCTACACGTGCAAGTCACTCAATGTGCTGTTGTTTGTTGGTGCTTGCATTCAAGCGTCATATGCATCTCATTAATTATTAATTACAAATTAAGTACGCCCACGTCTGGATAGGAACGAATACTGCAAACGTTTGCCTCCTCATGGACGCTGGCGATCTTAATTCATTTGATATCATCGAATATTTTCGCAGTCGGGGGAGGAGGGCTGCAAACCAGAAGAAATAATATATTGTATGAAAATCTTTATAAATTATGATGAATCTGATGAGGGTTTTAGTGTTCGTGCACAGATTATTGTTGCATATCCTCCGGGCGTTTACATTTTTATCAAAATCCCTCTTGAATCCATGAGACGAACTCTCAAACATATAATCATCACTCCATTTCGATACGGTAATGATTGATTATAAAAATAACGATAAAAAGTGTGCAAATTTAATTTCGAGTTTGCAATTAGAGATCGCTCCTTTTTTCCTCTCCCCCTGTTAATGTTCTTCGGGTGGAGACGGAGGAATGTGCGAAAAGTGGACCAGACGTAGGGGAGTTGAAATGGGAATGAAATACTTTCGAACTTAACTTGGAATTCATGTTTTGGATTTACGACCCAACCAAGAAAATTATTGTAATTAGCGGGCACAGTGCGCACAGAGCTCACACAATGGCGGCGTTGGTATTAGTGTTCGTGTGCGATGCATTTTCTGGTGTGCAATGCATGAATTGCGTGAATTTTGTCGGAAATCCAACAACGTCGTCGTCGGCCCAGTCATCGTCCTTCTTCCTCCATCTCCTCCACCTCATCCTCGTCGCTGGTCCCCCTTGATCCTCTGTCCTGTAAACACTATGAACTTCGCGTTGTGTGACTGACTGACTGGCCAGTGATTAAGCGCGCTGGGTTAATTTAACTCCAGTTCCAGCGATTTTATTACTTCTGCCCCGCTTTCTTTTTTTTTATTTTATTTATTTTTGTTGTTTTTAGTCGTTTTTTTACCCGCTTTTAATGGCTCCAATTCGAACGGCTAATGGATAGCTTGTACTAAAGGAGCGGGCGACGATGATGCAATAGGCAGGGGGGAGTCGAATAAAAAACCTTTTAATGTTAATAAATGATACTCGTCATATGACTTGGCCCATTACAAATGCATGGAAAATCGCAAATTATGAACAATGGCAAGAGGTGAAGAAGGAAAGAGATTTATGGTATAGAAATCGCGCGATGTTTGCTTTCCAAAATGGTATTTTAGGGGAGGGGTTGCAAGGGTTCTGTGCGGACAGGATTTGAAACAAAACATGTAAGAAAAGTGGTAAAACATTTCGGTTATTTTTCATTTTGGCTCGTTTCAGTTTTTAACCTTTCACTTTTGATTCAAATTCATTTGAAACAAAATAATTATAGAAAATATTTTAATATAATCCAAAAATTTAATTATATTAGTTATAAATTATTAATTAACACAAATACCCACCCACACATACACAAATGTGAATATTTTAAAATTATTAAGAGCATTTCCATCGTTAGTTCTATGACGAGACAATTTAAAATTAAATTTTTTTCCATTCAGGCAAATGTCCTCAATTAATGCTGCAAGGAAGCGGTAAAGGAATCAATTTCCTTCCCATTTTGCCCAATCAATTTGAGCGCATAACCGTCGAACCGTCTTTGGATTGCAGCTTTCCATCACTCGCCATAATGTTTTTAAATCATCATGCAAGTTGGACCCCATCCCCAGGTACCACATTTCTTTCGTACTCGACTCCTACCACGATTCCTTGGGGTTTTTTTTTGATAAGGCAATGTGCGCCCAGGAAGGAGGTTTTGCTGCCATCAAGAGATGGTGTGTCGGAACCGTTGGGGAGGGGTGAAACATTTACATAACCATGTGGTCTTGTCTGCTTAAACGACTTCAGTGTCTCTAGTCAGGGATCTGATCCGATTAACGTAAACATATATGCTAATAGTATTCACTTATGGCTCACAAATTGACTTTCCACGGGTTTTGATTTATTTCATTTTGGGTACAGAGCTCCACGGGTTGAATTGAACCGGCACCAACAATCATAGCTATACCCCCTATACCCCCTCCCAACCTGCCCCAACTTGAGTAAACTCGCGTATTAATCAATGCACGGCCCAAGTTAAATCGATGGATTGAAGATAATGATGGCGTATTATATGTAGATGATGGGTTACATTTACATTCGTTGGGGACTTGGCTTAATAACGAAACTTCTTATACTCGCATTATCCATTATTTATTTTATGGTTTCATAAGTCAACAGAAATTGGACTTTGTGGCTTTGTGGAGGACTCCTTTTCTCTTTGCAAATATGCATTTTGATGTTATTTGTTTCGTTTCGTTTTCTTTATTTTTATTATTATTATTCCTGTCCCAACTATATAACATCAGTTCAGGCGATGATACCCATTTTAACAGGCTCCTCAGAGGGTCTCGTCTCTTTTGCGTGAATGCTTGATTAGGAAGTTTCCGGTGAATGTTTTATTCTAATTGCATCAATCTGACGACCTGATCGATAATCTAAGACGACTAACGAGCTGAATTTAAACGAAAAAAAACAAAAAAAATTGTCATGATCATAAAGGAGTCAACATTTGTGGCGTTGACTCGAATTATGGAGGAAGTGTTCGACTATTTCTCAAATTGTGACATTAATGAACCCGAAACTCTGCCTTCTGGTTCGAGTGGACTCTTACTTTACCGCACTTTTCCACCAATCACAGTTGTGCAAACATTGACAGTACGGATAATGTGTATTTTGAATTAGAGCAATGCGTTTTTATAGTAGGATTCGAAATATGAATATATTTGCATTTGTTTTTCGTTTGCCTTTAGTGAATGCCGCAATATTCATTACGTGGGTTCATTAGGTTCATTTGCGACCACTTTTTTTTTCATATACATAAAACATATATTAAATTTATGTAATTTTTGCAGTAGGTCCCCAATATAATAAATTACATAGAAAAACGACAAAACATGAGCATTCAAACGACTATAAATTTGTAAATTGCTATTTGGAATGGGCTCTTGGAAATTTTCGTCCATTTCGGTGTGTCTTGTGTTTTAGAAACGCTGGAAAGATTTTTTTCAATTAATAAAAAAATTAAAATAAACAAAATTAGTTTTCAAATGACAGTACCTACCTATAAATTCAAATTGATTTTATAGAGAGAAAAAATATTTCAAGTTCTAAAAGCTGCGAATTGAAAATATTTTCATCCTGAAACATTTTTGAAATCTTTTCGTTGGGGGTGGGGATATAATGAGGTGTCGAAAAAATGCATCCAGTCCTTAGGAGTTAAATCGTCCCTTTATCGTCTGCATTTGGATAGTCACATTTTCTGCCTGGACCATCCAATGGCCAAAGGCTATAATCCGTTATCCTGGCAAACAGTTTGATCTCCAATCAGACGACCGATTCCAATGGTCACTGGAGATTCTGTGATTTTGCAACCTTCCAGATTGCCTGTATAAAGGGGAGTACAGCCTTTTTTCCTTTTTCTCATTTTTTCCAGTTTTTTTTTCCTACAATTTTTGTCGACTACTGATGCAGACAGTAAAAAAAAAATGAAAATTCATGGAAAAATAAATCCAAAACGCGTCGTTATTCGGTCTGTCAATGCCTTTGTGTGTTTCGGCCATTGTTTCCCTTAATTAATGTTTAATCAGGGCTCGGGCGTGTAAAAAAATTGACGACAAAATTTTTTTTTTTTTAAGTAACTCGACGCGAGTCCGTTGGAGTCATCATAACACGAAAATGAAACAACAAAACTGCTGTGCGGTCAGCTCACCCAGTGGATGAGACCTGAAGGACTCGCTAAAGGGATGTGGAGGGTGTTCACAACTTTTATTTGATCTCGATCTCCTGCACATGTGTCCTTGCATGCGTTCGTCATCGAGTCCAGTCTGATTTTTCAGAATAATAATGAGAATGTTGTGTGGACATGAGTCGCCTGCTGAAAATGAAAATGAATTAATAATGTCCCAAAATTTATAAGGATGCAATCCTAATCAGGATCAAACACGCATCATGGGGTGGCGAAACTTCCTCACAGTAGAGGTTTATCCGGTGCGAAAGTGATTAGGGGCATCTTCAACTCCATGCATTTCCCCATATCCTCGATGGGGATGTTTGTTGTTGGATTCTTCAGCATATATCCCAAGATGCAAAGTTCTTGGAAGTAAAAGTTTCTCGAAATTAAACGGATTACCTTAAGTCCCTCCTCCCCGTTCGGTTCAGTTATTTTTTTCTGTTCGAAAGTTTGTTCAATTCCGTACACTGCAATTACGTGTAGCCGAGAAGAGCGAAATAAATTATCGGCAAGTTTCGCATATATGTTTATAATACATATATGTATGGATGGTCTTCAACTTCTTACAACTACACTCGCCCCAATCCCATCCGCTTCGTTATACATCTCAGTTCGACCATGGTGTAGCCACTTGAACGTATCGTCCTTCCTTGGGGCTATCGAATCTCATTCGCTGAACTCGTAATCTTATTAAATTTACATATTAATCAACGGATTTTAATTACCCTTCCACCGCACATAAACAGCTCTAAGAAAATTATACCTTCAAGTTACTATCTAGCTACAGGGTGATTCATCTTTCATCTCGGAAGAAGATGGGTGTATAGAATGGTTTCGGTAACTTCCTGGATGGTATCGTATAGCACTAAATTTATTTTCTTATGCCTCAGGATGTACTTGGCTGGTGGAAAGTTTTGGACAGTTTTGCACTGTTAAAGATGTTTTGCAATGGAATAACATTTGATTTGATGAGATTTTAGTCAGACAATTTTTGATATAAACGATTTTAGTGATGATGTTCAACTGAAGTTGCCAGATATTGAACTAAAATGGGATGGAAGCGAGTTTATGGAAAATTAATAAAATTAATGTTAGAATATACCTATTAAAGGTTGACCTACCTATCAAATATACTTGGTTTTACTTTTTTTCAAGGACACTGTCTTGTGGTTTGCTTTATACTCTGGACGGGCGACAGTACTTAATCGAGTTAATGACGACATGACTGATGACGTCACTAATTCTAGTCGGGTTTCTCGTCTGCTATACCGAACTGAATTAGTTGTTGACATATCTGCCTAAAGTAAACACAAAATGGATTCGCGCAGCAGCGAGGAGGAACAAGAAAAAGAAAATGTGTTTATACTTACGTTATTTTGCATTAAATTTGCTGTAAAGAACTAAAAAAGTATTTCATCACAAACAAGTCACGAATAAATTGTCACAGCAAAATGACATTTCACAGCTGATTACTTTATAGTACAACTATTCACTACTACGTAGCCAGTACGGCGCTGACACTGTAAATCAAGTATAATCGAGTTGTAGCATGTGGATTTGAAAATCGAGTTTGGTATGTGAAATTTACGTGGGACACGTCATTATGCCATCATTAACTTGATTAAAAGGGTTTTCGTCTGTCCAACGTATTACTCTTCGATTCTTCAAAGTGAGACCGTAGTTTATGAAATCTTTGATCCTAAACATTGTATTTCTCTCTTTTACAATTTTTTTTGTTTATATGTAAAAAACCAGAATTCATAAAATCAATCTTCTTCCAAATTGAAATCGAAATTCGTTCGCAGCGGCAATACTGAAGAAAAGGACCAAAGAAAATAAGGAAACAGCTATCAACGATATATTTTGTGTATTTTGTTTTTATTCAAAACATGGAAGAATTTCACCTAAAATTTGCTAATTGTTGCTGCTACCGAAATTAATTCCAATTCGACTAAAAGAGAATGAATTAAAATCAATCGACGATTGAAAATGTTGTAATTATTTATTTAAGTCAATTCCTGATAAGCTTGGGACCTGTTTTAAATCAGTAACAGAAGATTTCTTTCGAAAAAAAATAAAAATAACAAACTGAAAAAAAGCAAAGATCTGTGTGGCCAACCGTCTGGGGTTATATAGTGAGTAAACATATGCAAACTAAATGTCTGGGAGAGGACCAGGAAGGTAATTTGCATTTACTTAGTTGTTAAGATATTCAGCGACCACAACGTTTTCTTCTCCACAATATTTGTGAAGGGAATATTTTGTAATTTACATTTTATGCAAAACATATCTTGTTGCGACTTATCATGATTCCAATTACTGTAATCCATTTCGAAGTTCTCCTGATTACTTATACACGCAAACATGTACCTATTCGGCATCCCAGAATTTATTAGGAATTGTCCTCTGGACGGTTTGGTTATTTTTTATTTATTTTTATTATTTCGTTTTTCTGTTGCCTCAAATTCAAAACCAATAAGAAATGCCAGACTTTGTGTGACTTAACACTTCCATTTCGGTTGCGGATATTTTTTGGTTTTTTAAAACATAATAAATGCAGATCGTGTTGGATACGTTTTTTGTTTCCATGATCCACTTACATTTTGAGGGGTTGTGACGAAATTTCTATGACGTCTGTTCGTATCTTGCGAAAGAAAGTGCATTGTATACTGTATAGTGTTTTTCCATTTCAATTAGATACCTTTGGGGTTCTATTTGTAAAATGGTAGGTAATTCAACTACAAAATAAAATTTAATAATCAATATTGGTTTCAATACAATTGAAATTAGTTGAAAAAGTTTCGCCAAACCGAACAAATAGATTTAATATTGCAGCTTAAGAGGTAGATTATAATTGCATTTAGGGTGAACTTTGTCACAGCGCCAGGTTAATTTTCATCCAACCAAGAGAGTACCTTTTCACTTTTGATATATACAAGGGATGGAGATGGAGTCAAGCTCCTGACGACCCCAGCGAACAGCATCGATGGTGCCTAAAATGAAACTATTCTAGGCGAATTGCTTCCTTTTCGAAAGCCATGTAAAATATATATTGATGAAGATGGAAACAATAGTGCATGTAGAGGAAAATTCCACCCTACTGTATTCATTTTCCGTTACCGCAATCAACCCTTAGCCATAGTACCGTACCATAGTTGGGCGGCAGCGGTAAAAGGAACAATTTTACTTCAAGGCGAAAGGGAGACACATGCAAGTGCTTAATTACCCGCTCTATTGATGTTTAGCATAACTTAACCTGTTTTAGTAATTAATTTACTATTGTTCGCTTAAATTAGTCTTGCAACATGAAAACGAGATTACCATTAGATGATGGCAAAAGAAGACATCCAGCACTGTACACGAAATGAATGTATAGTTGAAAGCAGGACGACGACACTTTGAACGAACGACGACTGGTAAAGTTTCGTGTGCACACGATAACGAAAGTTCAATGTAATTACATTTAATTCTGTTTGACATTAAATTTTAATTAGTTGCCGTAACTGAAATAGGCTCCATCTCTGTCTCCATAATTTCCTTAAGGCAGCCAAATTGGCGATAGTGGGTGTTCTTGTTCGCCAAGCAGGCAGGAATCAGCATCGTGTCATTTTTAATGCGCCTTTTCCTCAGTCGATCTCATTACTAAAACAAAACTAAGCTCATGAATAATACTCGTTTAATTGTCGTACCCTTTTGAATTGTGGATGTACAATTAAAAGTCTAAATTTAATAGTTTAATAAAAAAAAAAAACAAAACAATTTGTTCCTTCCATTCAAAATTTATGTAGGATATTTTGAGCTTATAATATTGTATTATCTTTAGTCATTAAAAATCTAAGTTGTGACTGGAAAAGAAAATAAGATACAGTTATAAAAAACACGTCGACCGCGACTTTTGCAAGAAGGACCTGAAGGAAAAGAAAGTTCTCTGTTCAATTAAAATTCTTTTCTTAAAAATTGATCAGATATTTATGAAATTAAAAACCAATTGATTAATAATCTTTAACGCCCTTCATAAAATATGAAAAGCAATCTCTTGGAAATAGTCGAATGTTCAAAAATTTAATTAACTTACATATTTTAGCAACCATCAGCTGCCAGGACGTCCAGAAACGTTAAACAATTCCAAGAAGGAAAAACACATGCATCGGTTCACAAAGCATTCAATGCGACCGTATTCCCATAAACACCAAAAACAAAAGCAGAAAAGTACCCTACAAAAGGGTGACTGGGTGTGGGTTTAGTTGCCCTTTTTGAAATAATGGACAGGAATTGAGACAGGAATAAAGAAATCCTGAAGTGCAATCTGTAAAAAATGGGATGTTTGTATAACTATAACCAACACAGATTGCGCATTGCACACGAATGTGTTTTTTTTTTTATTTTGTTTTCGTTCTATTTTGTAGAAAAACGTTATAAATTTTTGAAAAATTGCATCCACTTCAAAAGGTTTCAATAAATGTGAGGCGAAGGGGAAATAGAGGAGGTCGGATTTTGGGGTAGGATTTTCGAATCAGGAGAGATTCACCATTGATTGAAGTGTTTCCAGAGTTTAACGATAATTTTCTGAACTTTCTCGCAAGCAGCAAAATGAAGTTTCATCTTGTACAAATTATGATTAAGAGTCTCGTAATATACTCAAAATAAATGGACGAATGGTGTCCGGGGAGTGGTGTTGGATTCCATTCGAAGGAGAAGATTGTACCGAGCCATGTAGAAAGGACAAACGTAGAACCATTTGAAATAATTCGGTGTAACACGCACACAAATACATACCCATAATATGCAATTTAATTTACTTGAATTTGCGATTCGGACGTCTGCATTAATTCTAATTTATGCATAACAACATTCAAACATTGAACGACATAGAAGGAAGCCCAAAAGAGGTGGATTGTTTGCCACCCCTAATTCCCTACGCCCATCTCTAGTTCGCATCTCCTCCTCAAAATTCTCATCCCCTAAATTTTCAGAATCTCTCACTATCAAGCAAACCTCCAACTTCGAATGGCTAAAGGGTACTATAAAACCCACTTACCTCCTCCAGATATAGCATGAACTAAAAGAGAAATTTACAAAGTGTGAGGACAACAGTAGTGGCTGGATTTGAAGGTGGTCCACCACTATAGTTTGAGAAGTGAAGGGATGTAGGCAAAAGCTTATGGGGGGTTTGGGGTCTGGAGGTTATAAGGGAAAACTAATTGTGGGATGGTCGGACACTGTCCTAAGCATGGTCGGGCTGGTGAGTCCCAATTAAGCTTCAGTCTGCATTAATGAGAAATGCTAATCCATGTTTCGCCTTGTATAATATATGTATACATCTGTATGTATAACTGTAATACATTGCGAAGGCGTCCAACCCTTTGAAGAATGGCAAGGAGTAGTGTGTGCATAATAATATTGTAATATAACCAAGAATAGAAATTTTCGGATCAATAAACATGAAACGGCTGAGGCAAAATGCAAGAATCGTTTTTAAGGAGCACAAATCGCCTGCCGCTATTCAAGCGGCTGGAAAATCTTGTATCTATTTTTGAAAACCACCGCGTGTTGTTATCGAATGGAATTTTTCGCGAGGCCGCCCAGCTGGTGGAGCTGTCCACCCTCCACCCCCCACAGTCAAGTAAACTAACTTTTCGCACTCATTATTCCCGCCATCGAAGAAGAAGGTGTTGGTAGGTACCTGTCGGTGATAATTCAACTTTGCTAAGAGTTTCATGTCCATCTAATTACTTACGTGGAAGGCACTAATGAATAATTACCCCAGCTCCATCCAGAGCAGACACCTATATATAAGGCTAGACACGTCATTCTGTGCACCCTTTTGCCTTCCATCACTGACATGTATAAAACCCCAGCCCCCACCCATCCTCTGTCTTCCCCACGTTCACTCTCCCTCCGAGTCAGAGAAATTACAATTCAATAGAATGAGAGACCGAAGGCCGATGGGGTTAAGAGTGGAAAGCGGCAAAGTAGCTTCACAGCCGATGAGGAAGGATGGGGTGGATGGTGTGAGGTTGAGTAAGGTAGTAGTATAGTGTTGTCGTCAAATGAATCTCATTTGCATTTAAATTAGGAATGAAGGACCATCGGTTTTAAACATTTTGGGGGTGGCCGTTGGTCGTCTTGTACTTGTACCCAAAGTTTCTATCTCTACTGCCTAAGTAAGTTTTGCTGCGATGTTATGAATAAGGCGGAAAGGGGTTGAATGGAGGGGCAAGAGAATGGGGCTGCCGACTTGTGTATATATGTTCATTATGAGCCGGATGTATGATGTCCTATCGGTGCGATATGTATTACCATAGCCACTGTAGTAAGTATGTGCATTCCCAATCGTTGGTCTTAGAAGCTTGCCCGCACAGAATTGCGATATTTCAGAAGGACAACTACAATAGACCATGCTGGCATGGATAATTAGAATACCGAATACAGTTCTCTTTTATAATTAATTTTGCTTTGGTATTTTCAAATATCCCAGAAGTTCTGATGTGAACACCGAGTGTATTTATAATGAAATTATGAGGGCCTAGAGAACACCTGAGCTGAATTCCTGGCTGAAGGATAATCATTTACATTTATGTTTATTTCATTTGAAACAATTAAATCAATTGAACAAGAACACGGAACTCGGTCTGGGATTTATGTGCATCAAAAGGCTTCCATATTATTTGTTCTTGAAGTGCTGAAAATTGTTCGGAAACTTTTCCTACTGTATGCATTTTCATTGTATTTTTTAATTGTTAAAAGTATTAAAATTATCTTCATTCCGTTGAAATTTCCAATTCATAAACGACAATTTTTAACCTGATAAATAATCTTTTTATGTCTCCAAGCGAACGTGCATCTATTTTATATTAGTCCATCGAAAATAAAAACCAAAAGTACTGAATATCAATAAAAATCCAAAATGGGTAAATTTTTTTGGAAAATAAATGCCGACTCCTGGACTAGAAAACAACATACTGAACCGGAAATAAAATCCAGTGGTTGAAGTTGATCGCCCTTCTGAAAAATTTTTATTTGGCAAAGTCCATTCCACTCTTCAGCGAAAAATGCATGTATGTTTCACCATAAAAATTTATGGAAACTCTGGACAGGGTAGATAGGCAGGCCATCCCCAAAAAATCCTGGTGTCCTGACAATAGCACACGGTATGAACCTGTCCAGGAACAGAATGGGTGTTATTCACTCTTATAGGGCACCGAATTTCAAACGTATTTAAGTTTTTTCGTGTTGTCGTTGTTGTTTTTTTAATTTTTTTTTTATTCAGCTGCTTCTGATGACGCTCTTCTAGTGCTTTATTTGCATCATGGGATGGCGCGTAATCTCAGAAAAAATTTTATTGCTCCCCATATATGCAGCAGCGCCTCTGTAGATTAATTTGGCCTGTTTGGCGCTCCAAAGAATATACACACAGAGGGATAACGTGTACGGGGATGTAATGGCAGCCGCACCACGTAGCTCATTTCAGTGAAACGAAATAACCGATATTTGGAGGCCTACCTTCACCCCATTCATAGGGGGGCTACTCTATCCTCAAAACTTTGGGCTCGCGAAAAAAAAACAACGACAACACATTCGCCGCGCTTGTACTTCCACCAGTTTGTGTCCTGCTTTCATTTTGCAACAACAGGAAAAGAAAAACGACTAAAAAGACTAAAAAATAAAAAAAAGGAATCAGGAAAAATTGTGAACGTTGGGAAAATCAACTTCGTTTACACCCCTTGGTATGCACAAACACAAGCGGGACTGATTGTGTACATAAATACATCCGTGCACATAAGGATAAGAATACGCGCTGGTCAGTTCCCTCTACGAAATTTCAAATAAACTATGAGTGCCGCCACAGCTTTAGGGGAAGCCCCGTGAATTCCGTAGAACGGCGGCGGAGGCCATCGTGTCGATAGTTGCGCCAGTAGCGCACCATCGGGTGACTGCGATGCCTCTGTGCTGGGATCCGAGAAGGATTTCCATGTGAGAGGATTGGATCGGCTCATTTTGAGAAGGTGGCATTTCTCGTTTTTAATTTTTCACCTCCTCCAAATCTACAAAAAAAAAAAAAAAGAAATAATACTGAATCCTGAACGTGGAATATCTGCAGGAACACAAATACCCACGACACTGCAGCCCCAGCACAGCCGCCAACTGCGCCCACCCACCATCATCGCTGAACGCCCTTGCCACCCCCTTTTGGCTGGACAAAAATGCAATGAAATTGTTTTTGCATCGACAAAATCGCTGGCGTTACTTGATTTCCCAGCCCATACCAAATTGGCTCTGCCGTAATTTTTCGTTTTTTCTTTGACAGTCGTCGATTTTCGGCAACAAAAAAAAGAAAAAGAAAAGAAGAGAAAAAAGGACACATGGCAGACGATTGGCTGATTCGGTGAAGATAATTCACAGGCTGTGCGGATCTGGTGCTGGGTGTCCATCTTATATTGCAACTCACACATGCATTTTCCGCCATTAGCAGGAAGTGGCTCGAATGTCTGTAGAGCGATTTTAAAATGCTGCTAAAAATGTTTAAGCTTTTCGCGCGAGAGGATGGATACTTCATCGAAATGTGATGATGGTCACTTTGCACTGTCTGCTGGCTTCCAATGAAGGTAGCTCATCACTGGGATATTGTTTCTTTTTAGCATTGGGAAGCGTTTCTTGTTCAAGCAATTCCAGTTTTAATTAAACGACCACGGGTGGAGGAGGGGAAGAAAGGAAGAAAGGTGGAGATTGTTTATCTATATGTAGATTCGTCGATGAGGTTGATTTTTTGGAGACTATTGGCGAGAATTTTGTATTACACACTGTTGAAAAGGGTTTTTCCTTTTTGTATGTTTATTGTTGTTGTTGTTAAGTACACCAAAATTTGACTGCCGAGTAACACCAGTAGTTATTTTTTGAATTATTTAAAACGCAGAATTAAACTAATAGTAGAATCTTAAAGGTCATATTGGGATACATATTTTAATTACAGTTAAGTAAATAGAAGACATTTTTATTGTCACAATTAATAAAAAGCAGCAATCAAACTCAAAATACTCACTGCATTGTTGTATCATCCCTGTATTGTATTTTAAAATTATACACAAATGAATGCAAAAAAAAAAACATTAATTACGACCGAGAATTAAAAGCGTTTTACTTGTCGAAGGTTTTTTGTTTTTTTATTTTCTTTCTGTGCACCAAAAAAATCTCTTCGCCAACGTTTATACCAATATTCGGAGTCAAAGAATTCCCTTCCAATTTCAACTATCACAGAAGAAAATAAAAGAATTCGACGATGAGGCCAATTAAGAACGTTTCAGCGAACTATTAATTACATATTCCACGATGTTCAACACATTTCGTAGCAAATGCGATTTCTGTTGTTACCCAACATCAAGAATAATTGCCAAGTTAACGACAAAAGGATATTTCCAAAGCCTCAATTGCACTGTGCCAAATATAAGCGTTGATGAGTTGTTGAGGTGTAGGCAATATGAAAAAAAAAGAAAAAAACATAACAGAAGAAAAAAATGAATTGCATAAATGCATATGACGGCGATTCCAATGAAATTAACTGCACCAAGCTTCAATTGAAATGAATTTCTGATTCCGTCGGCGCTCTCCTGGCGCAGATTTCGATTCATTGGTACAACGAAATGCATTCTTCTCCTGGTTTTGTTTTGGGGTCGTCGTTGCTACTCCAGTTGCTGATGAAGTTTTCAAATGAGTTCCCATTGTATAGTTTGCTAACTCATTGTAGAGTAAAAATCACATTTACTCCACTATTTGTTTGTTAATTAAATAATTGTCACTTTTAACATCCTAACACAATGCACACACTCCCGGTTAATGTAACACAAAAACAGGAAAAAAAGAAATAATAATAAAAAGCACACACTCGATGGAATGGTTTATTAGAATTATTGTAAGGTTGGATGTGCAACACTTATGCACTGATGAAGTACTGTGCATTATGTTTTGATTTGTTGCACGTGAGAATGTCAACCCTTTTTTGTAATTCAAACTTGGAAATTAGCCATTTGTTGTTATGTACATTATGCACCTGCCGGCGCACTGCATTATGTTGAACGGAACATGTTCAGCATTTCAATTATTTCTATTATATTCACTTGTCGTGTGTCTATGAAAGTATATAATATCTGCAGCCAATTATAGTTATAAGCAACCTTTTTGCAAAATAAGCTCTTCAATTGTTCAATTCAGTTGATAATCTTTATTAGATCAATTTAGATAATTTATGGTGAAAAAGAGAATTACTTGAACTTCTTGAATCAAAACATTAAATTTTTGTTAAAATATTTTTTAATAATTAATTTTTCCTCTAATTTATTTTCAAGGATTGTGAGAAAGAGTTATCACCTCACAGAACTCGTCCTCCTAGTCCAAATATATGCGCTGCCGAGAAGGAAAAGGAACAGCAGCGTTTGGAATATTATAAAACAATTAGTAACAGTACTAACAATGATCGATTATCGCCGAATGAACAGAAATCATCGGCTGCAGCAGCAGCAGCCGCCCAAGCCCATTTGAACGGAACTAGTGAGTACATATCGATGTCCAATTTGATCTTTGAACAATATAAAAAAACAAAATAATTAATATTTTTTCATAATATGGACTCGTTTATTTGATGTAATACAATTTTATTTATATTTCATTTGAACCTCTTCACATCGTTTATGAGTTAAAATCTTTGTGTCTGTCAGAGTTTTTCATTCTTGTATGTTCATCATTATTTCTGATTTTTCACTCAATTCAACCCTTTTGGATTGGGTTCATTCTGATTGAAGCACTCACTTATATGGATTATCTGTCAGCTGCAGCAAAATTGACAAGACAGCCTTTAATTATTTCAATTAAACGAGTCCACTAATCTGGATGCATGCCTAGAAACTAGATAATAAATTGAGTCTACTTAGTTGACTAAATTTTGTGATATACATTTATATCTATGGCTTAAATTTCAATAGTGCAAGACATGATAAATCTGCAAAAGTTACAAAATCTAGCATCGATGCAGCAACAACATCAACAGCAGCAGCAGCAGCAGCAGCAACATTCGTCAGTTCCGGCAGCACTTGCAGGCCTTCAGGGATTAGGGGGAATTTCATCTGCTGCAGCATTAAACTCACCTTTGAATTTAAGCGTTGGCTCTACATCAACTTTATCATCTACCAACACAAAACCGCTTGCTTCTGGGGCTTTAGGTGGAAGTGGAGGTGGCGTTGCTGGATGTACTCCTCCTGGTGTTTCACAAATGCCACAATTAATATTAGCTTCAGGACAATTAGTTCAAGGTGTTCAGGGGGCACAATTACTGATCCCGACATCGCAAGGTACTAACTTTTATTATCCTATGTATCAACCCAATATCTATATGTTATAGTGGATTATGAAATTTATATTCCGCTCATTATATTTAATTAGAGACATGTATACAATTAAATCCGTTAACGTAATGTCCCCTCCCATTATGGTTGTAGGTATTGCAGTGCAGACAATTTTAACTATACCCGTTAGCCAGCAAATTAACACAAATGAACAATTTTTGCAAAGTTACGCAGCCTTGAGCAGTGGAGCGGTTGCTTTCAACAATTCAGCCCTGGGGGGCCATCAAATTCCGATGCCCCCTCAGACAAGCTTATTGAAACCAAATTTCTTCTCGCCGGGAGTTCAACAGCTGCTGGCTGCTTTGCATCCGGATCTGTTTCCAGGACCCCATCACCAACCTGACCCAATACACACAGTGCACAGTCATCAGGATGTAAAAGGTCATAGCATGCAACAGGTTCACAAGCAACAAACTTCAACAACACCTCTCAGTAATCATCATCGAACCGAAACGATGTCCCCCAAATTGGAGTCACCGCAAGTTTCGAATCATCTTAGAGACTGCACTTCACCCTCACAGTGTGCTCAATACATGAGAGCATCACCCCTGAACAGTTTGAGCACATCGACACACAACTCGAATCCCAGTCCAAACAGATCCACCACTGTTGGCAATTTGGGGGGGCTAAATTTGAGCCATGACAGCAAGCCACCATCAGCGACAACACCTCCATCCACGACTAGTTACAGTTCGCCGTCGGGATCTCAAGTGTTTCGGTCACATTCGCCAAACAGCTTGATGAACTCATCCAGCTCACATAGTTTAAGTAGTCAAGTGAATCCGCCATCTTCGGTTTGTGTACTTAGTAGCATCAATAGGTGAGCCTGTCCGTTGTAGCAACTGTCCATTTTATCGAACCGATTCCCACTGACGCTCCCCCTAATATTTCAGATTAACATCGGCTAACGGCGAACTAACAATCACAAAGTCACATGGACCCCCAAACAATTCCATGAGCACAACATCTTCGTCCCCGTCGCCGGGCTCTATACACCAACAACAAAATCAGCCAATGAAGCTGAGTCCAGCATCGATGCAAATTTCACCAACGGGAACGGAAGCCTCGACGACAGACCTCCTCGTGGACTCGCCAAGTAAGTAAAATTTATCACATTACTCATAGTCCTCGCTGGCCGCTTAGGGAAAAGTAATAGGATATAGCTTTACCCTCAATTTGCATTTCAACCATTTTAATGAAGCCCTGATTTCGAGCATTACTTCAGATATACGTGACTACGCTCGCTTCATGTTTTATTTTTTATCACTGCCTTGTGTTTCATATTTTAATTAATAAATGGACTGGACGGATGTATTACGAAAGATGGTTTTTATATATATTTATCCAAAAATAATACAAAAGAAATCAAAAGTTGGATATAAAATGACACACGATGTCTGTTTGAAATCAAAGGTAAATATTCATATATGTTTTTTTGTGGAAATGATCTAGATGAGTTTGAACACCAACATTTCCCTCGTTGTCTGCCCTCACCGTATCGTCGATTATTTTTTAATAATCCATGCATTCGTTTATGCAGGATATTAAACTATTCACAAATGAAATTTTGGGCATGATTCACTCAAGTTCTTTCATTTATGGCAACAACATTGCTTTATATGTAAACACTAAACAGTCAGTACAAAAATACAAATATTTCTGCAGCATAAAGAAATTGAGTGTATGGAGCCGAGTCCTTTTTTTGGTGTACCTACCCTATTTGTCGACAAAAATTGTTGCGTTTCTGTCGAATGTCGATTATTGCAAATATCGTGACTACCTTCGTACTAAAAAAAAGACTAAACTAAAATACAATTTATGTAAAGGACAAACATCGATAAACAGTCTACAATAGTATTTTTGCATTCTTTTACTAAAAAAAAGTGTCTAACAGAACCTTTTCATTAAAATCCATTTGTATGACTATTTTACCTTATTTATCCCTAGTTTTTTTTTTTTTTATTTGCATTGAGTTGAAACCAATAATTCCGTTAGTGTCAACCAGTCCGCCATTTTTAATATGTCCGCCATTTTCAACCTGTCCGCCATTGTCAACCAGTCCGTTATTTTCAACCAGTCCGTTATTCGAACAAAGTCGCCTTCCTCGCGTGATTTTCAATTGTTTTTCGAGCAATATCTTCGCAACTGTCTTCACATGGAAATAATTTTAATAAATCACCCAGTTTCTGTTTTTAGCATACAATTAATTGACGTTTGATAGTAAGTAAATGCCTTTTCGAACGGAACCGAAAACTTTCGACTGCAATTAACAATCTAATTGCAGTGCTGATACATTTTAAATTATTAATATACGAATATCAACTGTTCGTGATTAGCACAAATGCCACAACTTTGAGGATTCTGAATTTATACTTGATGGAAAACGTGTGATCCTTTTACCATTACGAAAGGTACAATTCTCAAAAATGTCGACCATTTTGTGTCAATTTTAATCCTTCATCACCAAGAGACTGAATTCCCGACAGCCATACACATAATTATTTAATTAGATAATTGCAATATCCCGAATCAATTCTATCCGATTTTAGACAATCTGGTGGTTTTAATGGAGCCAAAGGTTTTCTAATTATTGTCTTCCTTGAAATGGAAATGTATTGGGAAACATTATAACATGGAACAATTCAAGCAAGCATATTATTTTCGATGCTTAATAACTTGGGCAAGTTTATCTTTTGGTTAATTTGAATTAGTGCACTTTACGTTTTGGTAGCTCCATTGATTTAGTATTCGAAGTGGATTTCATCGTCGTTGTAAATTTAATCATGAAATTTGCGCTGAAGTATAATATTAGTTGTGGTGGGGGTAATGACGGTCGACAAAGGATAGTTGAGAATGTATGAATCTTACGAGTGATATTACTTTATACTCCTTCCAGAGATGTTTTCAATTATATAGAACAAGTTTAGGAACATTTAAGTTGAGAACATTGTTTTTGCGGTGTATTGAATAAAAAATGATTATTACTTCCGCTTCCTCGAACTCAAAAAGGAAGCACAGAACTATTATGGCAAAATCATAAAAGGAAGTTCTCTTTCAAATGAATTTAATAACATAGAAGAATTATTTATCGATTCCGTTGTAACGGGAACATTGAAATTTGTAACATTTTGCCTTTCGTTGTAATCCCAAAATTAGAGAGGAAAGGTTTCTTTATAGAGGTTATTTAACAATCTTAAAATACTGTGAACTAATTATTTAATTATTATTGACAAAGCAATTGAAAATAATTTCGTTAGATTTTGTCATGAATTATTCCTGATGAGGTAATTAAGGACATAAAATAAATTGGGTAGACACGATTTTGGAATTATAATCATTCTCTGTAATTTGTCCTGTTAGAGTGAAGAAGGGTTTTCAGAGGTTCACTTTAGAGTATAACGGTTTTTCCGATAAGCACACCCATCGAATTCTATTTTTGTCAATTACACTGTGGAAACATGTCCCCACCATTTTGAAATTCACTGTCGTTTCGTTGGCAACATACTATCATTAATAAACTCACAGACGGAACCAAAAAGAGAATTGTGAGTTTTTAGCTGGTTTTATAGAAATTTTTATTTTCCCTATTACAATTTTACATTACACGAAAATGTATATCCATGTCGCTTATTTTAATAATAACCAATTCTAATAAATCTCCGCATCAAATTCGATTCAGTCGGCGCTTCGGAGTGTGCAAATAAACACAATTCAATTTGTTTTGTTCTTCTTTTTTTTTAATTTTTACTTATTTTGATTTATTTATGTTTTTTTTTTTGGTATCACCCATAGATGAACCGACCATAAATCAGACTAACTGTAACGTGGTGGACGGTATCGATTTGGATGAGATAAAAGAATTTGCCAAAGCTTTCAAACTTCGAAGACTCTCCTTGGGTCTCACACAAACGCAAGTGGGTCAAGCGTTGTCCGTTACTGAAGGTCCTGCTTACAGCCAAAGTGCCATATGCAGGTAAGTTGTAGACGAGAAAAATAAATAATACTATTGCTTATTATTATTCTAATATTTTTCTGAGATATTTAAAGGAACAAAGAGATAATTGAAAATTGTAAATAATTCAAAATGTTCTACTGCAATAAATCTAGATTGTGTTGCATTGTAATATAAAATGTCTTGTGAACGGAGATTTCTTCATTTTGTTGACAGATTTAAATGCTAATAAATTGTTACGTGTACACATAAAATTAATTAGTGATTCAGGTCAAAATGATTGGAGACTGTATTATTGCGCGATTTAAGAATTGCATATTAACCTAAATTGAAGTCAATTTCCTTTGGCTGATGTTTATTTTGTGCCCTTTTACATTTCAGTGTGGTCCTTTTAATGGAATTAAAGAGTTTTAAATTTTATGTAAGATTATATAATGTTTGCCATACCCAATATGTATTCAATAAAATGTTTGCGACACGTTTCTGAATTGTTACTATTGTATTGATGATTAATCAATTAAATTGAAAATAATTTATTTGTCAAGAGACCTGGCATCATGAATCAATTAGAAAAACGTAAATTGTGCACTAAATTCTGATCATGTAATATATAAATAAAAAAACAACAATTTCTCTTTGTTTCATAATTTCTAGGTGCCAGGACATTTTGATTTACGATATAGTAATATTGATGCAAAAAAAATGAAGATACATTAAAGTGATTTTTGGTTGGTTTTTCTTTTCTTTTTCGGTATATTCAAAATCCGGCACAAACGGCGATGTTTTGTGATATCCAAAATGTTAAATCACAATAATTAATTATAATGGTCCAATGAAATTGATAATTGATCAATTGATAAACTGTTTCATCTTCAAATGTTGGACATCGTGCTTGAAACAAATTCACCAATGCTTCACCACGGACAGTGCCCTCGCCGCGCAGATGTATGCCGCTCAGCTGTCGTCCCAGCAGCAAAACATGTACGTTTTCGTTCATTTTGTTTTGTGTTATTTTTTTTTAATTTTCTCCAGCTTCAACACTTAATTTAATTAGAAACAATAATAAAAGCGCAAATGAGAAAAATGTATATTAGCACGGATTTCCGTATGCATGAAAATTGAACTCGACTGATTTAGGCACGTCGTGTTCGTTTGCTGTTTGTGAAAGCGGATGTTCAATTAGCACCGGCAACTAAACAATGGAAGCAGTCCGGAGTCGATTAAATGATTAATCATTGCAGATGCTGATTTTAAAAAAAAATATATATATGTAGAGAAAGAATGCAAAAAAAAATTACAAAAAGCAAACCTTAATATACATTTTTCACCACCACCCCTTGGATTAACACCCACCTAATAAATTAAATGACTCTCTATAAGTAGATTAGCGTTTGATTGTGTTTGTGCATTTAGGGCCAGGGCATTGCCATCATGTACGTAAATTTGGTTTCATTTTTTGCCAGTTACAAACAAAATTACAACAATTCGCAAATTGCATAATTTTTTGTATTTAATCGGTAAAAGTCAAATAATTCGTTTTTCTTTGCATTATGTCAATGTCCTGGCACTGGTTTGGCACATTCATTTCATGCAATTTTATCAATCCTTTCGTTGATAGGCTTTAGTCCTGTTTTTCAAGCTGTAAATTCCTCGAGATTTTTCATTTCTTTTTTGTAGAAAAATGTAGTGCATTGTTTACTTAAATAAGAATTAATTATTTTTCAAAAATTAAAGTTAACATCCTTGCATAGTTTCTATTGATTTTAAAATAAATAAATATTGTGTTTCATAATGAATATATTAAATTTTAATGTTTTACATTAACTCGTTTGCTACCAGCCGTCACATATGTGTGACACATCGGTTGGCTATCACAGCTTAGTGACACATATGGGTGACTATTTATAGTATATTTTTTTTTCTTTGTATTTCAACACGTTCTACATATAAATACACTACTTATTGTATAATTGGTGTCATACAATCCCGAAAAAGGTCTGGGATGTGGTGGACGTTTTTCCCAGAAACCTTGGTAGCGAACGGGTTAATATTATGGAATAAATAATTTATCCAAACGGAAACAGTCATTTCTCCCGAAATATAATAGAACGGAATTATAGCTTGAAATTTATCAAATTTCTGTAAATAGTTTTTAATTAAAATTCTTTTTTTAGGTTTGAAAAATTAGACATTACACCAAAAAGCGCTCAAAAAATCAAACCAGTACTTGAAAGGTGGATGAAAGAAGCAGAAGAAAGGTATCTAAAACGATTGTTATTTAAACATTGTTGTAAACAATAACAAATAAGTTGTTTTGTGAACAGCCACTGGAATAGGTACAAAGCCGGACAGAATCATTTGACGGATTTCATTGGTGTTGAGCCTTCCAAAAAGAGAAAAAGAAGGACTTCCTTTACACCGCAGGCATTGGAATTGCTCAATGCTCATTTCGAGAGAAATACCCATCCTTCAGGTATGATGAAATTTATTCATTTCCTCCAGATAAATTTACAATACTGTATTTATTTAATAAAGGAACGGAAATCACTGGCCTAGCTCATCAATTGGGCTACGAAAGGGAAGTGATTCGCATTTGGTTCTGCAACAAACGTCAAGCCCTGAAGAACACTGTTCGCATGATGTCCAAAGGAATGGTTTAAGGATGAAGCCAAGCTTATAACTGTCATTCCAAAATTCTTTGCGTACAATGTTGCACTGTATATAATTGTATTATTTGCTCTAGCTGCCTCTAAGGTACATAACATAGTTCATGTATTGTAAATAATGTGATAACCTCCCAAGATAAATGGTTAAGTAATGTTAACTCCTTATTTTAAAGTTAACCCCTTAAAAAAACAAAGAGCTTATTTTTTAGAAGCAATTTATATAGATTGTTAGAGAAGAACCAAATTGTAATTTAAGTTTTCTCTCGAAAGTAGTTCTTCAGCCCTGTCGGCTTCTCTTGAATTCAAATATTCCGATGCCATAATTAAGCAGTGTCATAAAAAAAGAATTAACTTTTAATCCGCAAGAATGGGAGTTTGCCAATCTACTTTCCAGCAGCAAGGAACTCCGATTCTTAGTTCTTTCGATCTAATAGTGCCATTTTTGTGTTTCGGTTAACTTTAAGTTTTGTGGAATTATTTCGAAATGCAAATGCAGAGAGACGTGGCTGTATATATAGTATCAAGACCTTCTTATGTATTCTGTATTTCCCGGCTAAATGTAGAAGTAAGGAGTTCAAGAAGAAACCACTTAGACTGGATGTGATTAGTACAGTATACTCTTCAAAAATCTTGCGAACAAACAGATTTAAGAACTAGAGCTAGGCGTTAGTGTTAATTACAGATACATTGTAAAAATAATGATATTAAGCAAATTAAAAGAATAAAAGTGATTGTAATAAAATTTGCTTTTGTTTTGTATGGGATTCGCTGTGGGGAAGGGGGGTCACTATTCCAAGGAAAGTAAAAAGTTAATGGCAAAATTTTCATTGCAAATTAATCAGTGACCGCATGGAAAATAAAATTAATTGAGTGAGAAAAGATTTTTTTTAAATAAAAATTGGGAAAATTATTTCAATTTCTTTAACTTTTTTTTGTATTTTTGTAATGAATGTGAAAGAGACCCAAATAACAGTCTTTCATTTAGAGCAGGAATTTCCTAAACAGGAAAATTGTGTTTGCACCTTGAATGAAAAAGGAAAATTTTGCAAAAGTACTTGTGCGAAATAAATAGTTAAATAATAGAGAAAGCTTTATTGAAGCTTTCTTGGAAAAGTTTTAGGTCAGTTCTTAAAGCTCCAGCGAATACAATTACAAAAAAATAAGACCGCAGCAGTAGAAGAACTTTTTTGTGGAATTTATTTTATGTTTCCGCAAGCTTTAAGAAGAATGAATTGTGGATCGGATTCCGATGTATGTACATAAAATGGAAGGATTTTCTGGTGCTTTAAATGATTTCAGCTTTGTCATCATGATGGCAGCTCTGAAAATATTACTTTTCAAAATGTCCAGAGCCAGACCGTTATAAAACTGAATAAAGGCGCGATGCCTCTTTTTTGAAATTTTTATTAATTGGCAGGAAAAATATGCAAGGATTGAGAATTTCAGTTAATTTACTGCTGAAGCTGAATTTACACGAAAGACAATCTTATCATTTTTTTATGTTTCATTGATGTTGAATTGTTGAATTTTTTGATGTGTTACAAATTAATCATATGAAATTTACAGACTAATTGAAGATATACAGAATTTTTTTTATTTATGTTGAAGTGATAAGTAAAATATTCTGTAGAAATACAATAATTTTTCTTTTTTTTTCTTTTAGTCCATTTTCACAAGTGTAGAAAAATTTCAGATCTAGCCAAACATACCTATATATTTTCATTTTTATTTATTGACTAATGCAAACTTGAAACTCACGTTTTCATTTTGTTCTTTTTATTAAAATAAATTAATGGGGTGAACAGTGTGTATCAAAAGATCTGAAAACAAGTAAAACTCTAATTGTGATGAGTTTGTAATCGTGCATCCACCATTAAGAGGTCGCAGTTTGTGAAATCAGCTCTCGTCCTTTGGTGTCTATCTTGCCCTTGACCTTCCTCTCCATATACTCAATTGTTCCATAACTGTAAACATCAATTAGTTTAAGTTCAAATTAATAGAATTTAAAAAAAAATTAATTACCAAATGAATCCAATTATCATAATTCCCATAACTAGCCGCAATTTAATCGAGGTACAAAGATAAGCACTGAGACTGTATCCAAGGACTGATCCAGTGGACTCCCACAGCCGGAAATTGCTGTACGCTGCAATTTCATTTCCCGGGAACAAAATTCCACTAAATGCTGAAAATGTTATAATCATAATAAATCCCGTCACTATAGGAAGGCGCTTTTGTTTCAATTAACGACACTTTACCGTGCCAGAGCAGATTACTTATGGAGCTTTACAGTTAACAGCAATTAAATAATGAAATTCTGTAATTGTTTCCCATGCATCATATTCATATCCTGGGAAAAAGGACCAAGCCATTTAAACGGATATCACAGCTTTTACACAAGTTAGTAAATATATTTTCAGTTTCAGTTAAAAGCTTGATTTAAATGTTGTTTCAGTGGGGATGCAATTTGTAATGAAATGACTTTGTATTGGACTTTATTAGGAAGCTGTAATTTTAATTACTTTTGTATTTCAATTTTGTTTATATTATATTAATGTGTGAAGGTCAAAAAGGAAACCATAAGTGAATGACATTTCAAAAACTGCATTAACTGTTAAACAGAGAATGACATAATGTCCTGGTTATGAAATTTTGACAAAATTGAAAGGAGTCACCGCATGTACATACCATTCACATTGACCAGCCAAAGGCCATCTGCCAGGCCCCAAATGGCCGCCATTGTGCAGTACGTCCAGTAATCATTCTCCACAGCGGTCCATTCGTGCATCCAAATTAGAAGTGTTCCGTGTATTAGGAAGACAGCAACCATGTTGGGAATTCTTCCCACCAATTTTGCAAGAGCGCCCGCCACCCCCGCGGCAATAGCGTTCGCCACCCCAAAACATATCATTGCGTAACCAATTCGGGAAATTCCCCATCCACATGCGACGAATGACTACAACAATTTGAATTTGGGTTAGACGGAGTGAAAATACATTCGCCTTTGGTTCGAGGGGGTGTTCTCGAAAAGCAACTTACCGCTGTAAAATCCACCGCAATGAAAGCTTCCTCTGCTCCTATGAACATGGTGATTGGAAGGAGCAACAGCTGATATCGTTTGGAGAGCAGCTTTAAAGTAACGGCCAACATCTTTAATCCGGACATTCCGTTACCTGCCGATTTCCGTGTTACCCCATATCTGGAGAATTGATAAATATTAATTATTTATAAGGATTGTGGGTACGGAATTGATAATTTTACTAAACAAAATAAAAGGAGTAAGTTAAAGCATTTGGGAAAAGCGGAAGACGGTGTTTATAAAATGGAACCAAATTGAAAAGTCAATCAAAAATTTGGTGGTGAATCTTCATTTAGCAATTAATAATTCTAATAATCCTAAGCAAAATTTGGACCAGTTTGCCGTATTTAAATTCATTGGGAATATTTCCTTAGAAGATTTATAGTCCTTGTCTACGTTCTTTTGTTGTGTTGTGTGTGTTTTAAAAAACCTGATCCTTTCTAATCCTTTCAGTTGAACAAAGTATACTCAACGGAATTTCGTTGTATGCACATTAAAGTTATCCCTGAAAACAATCTGCTTCGCAATCCTTATTTGCTATATTCTTGCATTGTTGCTCGATTGTTTTCTATAAATCCCATTTAAATCCGTTGTTTTTAATACAATCCTTCAACATCCTATAAATATTAAATCACATCGAATCAATCTCGATCGTGCATTTTCTCTGTCCCATGTTGGTTCAAAATTTTAGAATCCATTTAACCTCCCTTTCGAGTTCATATATCTTCCTACGACGCTGTCAAAACCAGAAAAGGATAAAATGCTCTTCATTTGTTGCTGTATTACACGTCAACATTTCGATTTTTATCGCTAAAAAAATATCCCCGATCCCACATGAACATTAAATCGGAAGCGTTCATATCCTGACAATTGATGAATTATCGATACTCGAACGCATACATAGGCAGTAGGCACGTTCCGGGAGAGAGCGACGTATCAGGAAGTATCAAATCACCAAACTGCCATCGCTTGTATAATAAATTTTTGTAGTTGCATAATACGACAGCTCTTGTTATGTCGTCCTTTATCTGGTGCTGAAAAATCATCGGCTCTTTATCGAAAATTTAACGGCGAGATTTTCGGGACACAAAAGGATTCAGAATTCATGCTGTGCCCAAGGCGAATGCCAATTTCAACTGATTGGAAAAATTTTCAAACGATTTTGATTTGCAAATTATTTTATTTTTTACTTCATCTCTTGAGTAAAATGTTGCAAATACTAAAAATTGAATGGTGTTTGTTATAGAACTACTTTCAATTCGAATGCAATCGAAATAGTCCAGGATGTTTCTCGACAACTTCTGGAATCGCTAAAATTTTGATTTGATGTGAAAAAGTTGTTGCAAATTTAAATAACTTAAAACTTTGTTGAAATATTGTAGTATTCGAATTTTCATCTGCAATTTGATAAATATTTAAAAAAAAATTCTGCTGGAATGAATTTTGAATTGAGGAAGAAAGTTGCTAGTACCGTAGAATATTTCAATTCCCTGCAAGGAGACTCACCTTTTTAGAGAATCAACTCCAAACACAATCAGCATACAAGCAAGCACCATGCAACCAAGAAATATTCCTGAGAGCATATGAATTTGTGCTTGTTCCGGCGGAATTAAATTTGGATTAATGCCAGCATCCACTCCAGGGCAAAATTTTGCTCCGCACAATTCTGCGACTTTCTTTACAGAGTTGTTGTGTCTGAATACAGATGTTATGTTGTCAACGATGTCCTCGTCGGGTGCCATTGTAAAGGATAGAACTGAAATGAAATGAACATTTTCTGTAGGTAATGAAAAGTTATACATATTATTCCTTTGATTATGTTACCGGAGGATGATATTAGATTTCCCCAGACTTGCGCCATTTGATAGAAGACAAAAAATAGCCCAAAATATCTGACAACAAGTACTTCCTGTCTAACATTTTCACCTGAAATGTTTGCCATGGCTTCGGCAACAGCAGACAGATAAGTGCACTTCGCACACCACATAGGACCACCTCCGAATCCAACTAGAAGTCCTGCGGGAATGAATGTGTAGAAACGGGGATAGAACTGGGCGGCGATGTACGGAATGTAGGCAACGAACGAAATGGCCATCGTCCATTTGCAGCCAAACCATCTGGAAGTAGAAAAATGAGAATGAATAAAGGGATCATATGACAGCAAAAATTGAACGTCCTTGGTGTCGCTAAGTTGGAGTAGGTTATGGCCACTTGTTGCTGTATTCAAGTGAGAAGCACATCCTTGTTAATTGCTATATCGAGTTATTCCCAAAAAATTATATAGTTTGAGAAAAAAATTATTAATTAAAAGCAAACAAACGATGTGATTTCAGTTTGGATATAATTGTTAATTAATCTCGGGATTTTATCCTGTTCACACACTTTCTTCGGCAATATCCTGCAGAATTTTACTCCTGCGAAATTTAATAAGATTGTTATGAATTGTCAGTTCAAAGCTTATTTTAAGCCCGGACAAAGTACAAAACTGCATCGCAATTCCTTTTTCCGAAAGTTCTTCTTTGGTGAGTTTCTCACGCTCCAGTTCCAACTTCTATCAGATGCAAACTGTTCATCCTTATAAAATATGTCGGTGTTTCCTGACAGGAAGTTTTAACTCAGATCGTCCTTATTCATTGCAAAGTAGCTGATTTCCTTGTGAACTTCTCCACAGGATGTTCATAAAATCCTACTTCTTCCCGAGTATTGCATTTATATATTTCTTTCGTTATTTATGACTCTTTCAAAAAGGATTGAGTTTAATCGTGCTGAAATTCAACGTTCGCCAATATTTTTCCTTGTCACAACATTTTTAACTGGAGTTTTTGATTTTAAGCACTCAGAAGGACTGATTTTAGCTTGCTTTTCTTTTGACTATTTTCATGTTTCTTACCTTATAACAGTAACAGGAAGAAAAATATTTGACAAAATCAATGATCCATAAATAACAGCCAAAGTTGAAGTTCCAAGAGCTGCATCTGAGTTAACGGAACTCTGCAGATTAGACGTGCCATGGAATGCGGTGAAATGAATCATAAAAGCGAGTCCAATGACAACAACGTTTTTCGTAATCCTTAGTCCTTCATGTTTTCCGTATAGTGTACTTTTTCGGCTCTTGACAGCATCAGCGCTGTTCGTTGCAACATCCATTTCCCCAAAGCTGTTTGTCATGATTGTTTATTATCGTCTGAAAGAATAGATACTTTTTGTTTAAAAAAAAAATCATTGCAAAAATCAAAATTGTTATAGAAAATGCTCGTATCGAAGGGATTTAATCGGAAGTGCTTACACTTAAGTACATTCGGTATGTAACGGTTTTATGTCTTATAGCTCAAGTCGTTTAAGTAAAGTACTTCCGGAGAGTTGCCATGACAGATGTTCTTTTTTTCAAACGCCTGTACTGCTGCTACGAAAGAATATCAAGAGCTCCACTTTCGACTTGCGCCCAGATCAACAATATATCCAAGGATCAACAAAGTTAAATTCCCATAATCCAGTCTTGCCACAAAAACTCGATTTATATTATATTTCGCATTAAAGCACCGTAAAATTACGTTAATTAAACATATCCTCCCCCCACCGTAAGAATGGTTTACACAACAGGGTATTTTTCAGAGTGTATTAAATGGCAGTTTTATCACCAGTTGCAAGGATAGGTGGGAGCGCCCTGATATTTTCTATTCTGGTTCCACGCCAGCCTTCGGTGTAATTGTTACTAATTCACAAAAAAAAGAGGGGGGAAACCCCCTTCTGACTGAGAGAGGGAATTTTATGCACGGCTACCTTACAAAATTTTCGACAACTTTTACTAAACGTAGAGGATCTTCTCTCGTGAGTCGTCCTGTTTGAAGGACTTTAATGTTAGATGCAATGCAGACAGGTTGTTGTTCTGTTTGGATAGAATAGATACAATTAATTTTATGGTGATGAAAAACCGGGTGAAAGTTACTGGGACTACTAACCACAACTGGTGGTTGTAAATGTCTCTCAGAATTGTACGGTTTTATATAGGTTATAAGAATTTCAACTTAGAATTAAACATAATGAATTTATTTATTTCAGTTATTGGATAATGTGATGAGATAATTGTATTTAGCTTAACAAACGTGATTATTTTTTTGTCCGTGCAAATTGAAAATGGATAATATCGAAAACTGCTATTCGAAAAGTGGAACACTAAACAGTAAACACCTCGCTAAAAACATTCAGTGTTTTATTATTTTTTTAGAGTCTGAAAACGTGATTATACTCTATTGCATCACAAACTACAAGACAAGAAACTTCTTAGTTTATGTTTACCATTGAAGTCAACTATTTTGCTGTAAAAACAACAACATAAACTTAAAACTTTAGAAGATACCATATCAAAGTTTCGTAATTACAGAAACTGTGTAACCAATTCTTAATTATAATAAATGTGTAAATACTTAAATAGACAGCTTGGAATTTCATATGCCATATCCATGCTGAGGTTTCTCTTCCATAGAGAAGCTCTCGACTCCAGAGGATACGAAGCTTTTTCATCAGATAAACAATTTCTCTCTTTACCTCTGAGTTTTCTCTTTATAAACAATTTTTTGGGCAAAATTTAGTTTTTTGAGACGAAAAGCTTTTAATTAACAGAAAGAACTAAGACGAGTGTTAAACACAAATGAATTTATTTATCCTGTCCGTCCCGCACCGAAAACCTTCCCAATTTCTTGGTCCTCTGGTCCTTTTAATATCCGTGAAGTATAAATTCGCGAGCAGAAAAAAGGACGAAGTATTCTCAAAGTGCACATTAGTGTGTCCCATGAGGTGGAAGTGAAATTGGAAACATTTGGAAGCATTTAATTTGTTTAGGTTTTGGACGAAATGTAAACAAAAGAGCCAACAGAAAAAGTTTGCGATTTTTGTCTTCAGCTTAATAAATAATTTGTATAAATCTTGGATGCCATTATGAAAATCAGTTTTCACAATTTAATATATTATTTGTATGATTCGCGAAATGAAATTAGTCCGCAATTAGTCGTAAAATCCGTTAAACGGAGAATATTATAGATACCCCTTCCGAATTAAATTTCGCGGACTGTATTCGAATCATTTTGTTTTAAAATCAACACATTACATTTATTGAGGTGTTGTGCAGCTCAAATTAACACGTTTATGCACATAATGAATATTGTGCAAAAACACAGTAATTACTACTAAGTAGCTTAATGAGATTGCGTTTAAAAAGTAACGAGATTTTGTTTCGTACTTTAATAATTGACGGTTTTACGTGATTATTGTGTATAATTATTGCACATTGTTTTTTATCTCATATTATTGCAGGTTCACGTGTTTATCTCGCTTGTAAGATCAAACAATTATGACAGTTCCATTGACACTGCACTTGGAATTTTTGTTTGAAATTAATTTTAAAATTTGCTTCACTAGTTTGCAAGTGGAATTCGAGATCTAGGTATTGTTTTATTTTCAAAAACTAATAATTAAAAATGTATTTTGAAAAGTTTCTTCGTATAATAAACAAAACACAAATGAATAAAAGTATAACATATCAATTTCCCGGTATGAACAACAAACAATGACTTATTTCAACAGAAATTCGTAACTTTCCGATTCTATGAAAAGCAACCTGCAGTCAAATGTCCTTTCTATTAACCCGAACCAGGTAAATGAATAATAGAAAAACGGTTACTGACATGATATTGTACTCCAGGACATCGTTGTAATCTTAACAAAAGAACAGGAAGCAGTTCGGCGATGTGAACTTGTCCTGTGAACGCAGCAAGGTGCTGAATAATTCCGAAATAAATTTTCCATCGGAGTGGCAGTTTGTCCAGTGGACGTCGTCTACGTCGGGAGCAGGACGAGGCAATGTATCACAGAATAGAAAATGGGTTACAAATAATTCATGGGCACCGATTGTCAGGAATTTTCTGGGTCAATAATGAATCATGCGGTCGGAAGAGCATTTTAATGATTATTCGGCATCCGACAAGTATTTGACGCGTTCCCGTCAATATATTCAGACTTTGTTTCCCAGGATTCGACAGGATTTTCCTGTTCAACCAAAATTTTAGTGGCATCAATATCAAGTTTATATATGGTAAAACTAATTGCAATCACATCGACACCTTTTAATGCCGTGATTTTGCAGGATTCTCAATGACCATGCATGTTTAATGATGTTCAATGAAAACTGTTTGATATTTCGAAGTTTTATTTTATCTGAAGTTAACAACAATTGTTTCAACGTACAAGCGCACGGAACGACATCCTGCTTACTAATTTGAGAGATGCAAATAATAGTTGCATAAACAATTGTTTCTACTTTTCGATAATTATCTGAGAAGTGAATTCCTTCCGTCGATCCCACTCGTTTCTATTTGGAATGATCTACTTATTGTTGTTTCTGTTTCTATTTATTCTAATATACTCGTAAATAATAGAGTATTTAAATTAATGCTAATAACTGGCTGCACGAATCACACTCCTTTTCAAGTGAATTGCAGTGTAGCAGCTTAATTAATTAAGACCCTGTAATTGCGTAATTTCTGATATAAAAACAACTAGTTGTTTGTTATTACATGTTGCAGGATGAGGTTTTATACGTGCAGACAAAGGCTCACGACTGGATTGTCTTCACGAAGACATAATTATATGTATTTTTGCATTTGTTGCTTCATTAAAACCCGTTACTGCATCTTCATTGCAATCCACTAAGAACAGTGTAATCAGTATGCACGTTTATTTTTGTGCAGAATCTTTGAAAACTACAACCTTGTTATAATATTTTTAAAACATTAATCTCTGCAAAGTAGTAAATTGTTTCATCATCCGATTTGTGTACAAAAATTTTTAAATTTGATTAACAATATATTTTTTTTTCGCAAAAAGGAAATATATAAAATTGATATAAAAAGTGCTAAAAAATAAATAAAATAATTATTTTATTTGATTTTGATTAAAAAGAAAAAGAAATGTAATTTTGTTTGTATATTTGCAATATTGGTGATGGAAAAATACTCAATGCAAAACTGAGTCAGCTGAAGTCTAGACTTGCATATTGCACAAAAGAATTATCACAAAACAAATTAAATTAGAAAGGAGAATGATATTTTAAAATTGAAACAAAAGACTGATCGAAATGCGGACACGAATGACCTTCCCCGCTGATCGACTTCTGTCCATTTTCTACACTCTGTGGTGACAATGTGCTGGGATTTTTTAGATAGCAACGTTGCTGTTCAGTGTCAAGGTCTTTGGGTGATTGCATTATCTCTGCCCACATCAGGAACAAAACAACACTTCGCACATGATGCAGTACACCTGCCACGCTCTCGACTTTATAATTAAAACAATCCCAACCAGAGCAATTTTTATTCAAGTTATTTACATAATCCCAATTTGCATAAAGTTTAGAGTGTTTTGATAATTTTTTTTTAACTCATAATGAGAGTTGTGTGCTTTTTCGTCTCTGTCAAAGGACAATTAATTACTGAATAATGAAACAGAACTGTCTTACAAAAATTTAAACAGTCATTAATTTTCACAATGCTCATTGCTCACCTGTGATGCCCAGGATCAGGCGGTGAACTGTAATTAAACGTCGCGTGTAATTAATAAATTATCCTCGGGATTGATGAACAATTTTGATATATTCATTTGCAATTCCCTCTGAAGTCGACGATGAGCAAATGCGCTTAAATAATTTATGGACTTAAATTTTTGATACTTAGAAGAAGAATTTATTTATAACACATGAAAATTTAAATATCTCTGTATATGGAGAAAATTTGTTCACAGGAAAACAAGGAATTGAATTTTTAGACAGCCAACAGAAAAAAAGAGTTGTTTCTGTGAAATTGTATGTTTTGTTGATTTAAGGATTCAGAATTATTGTAAATTAATTATAAGTAATATTATTTTACCTTCGTAAGGCTAATTTTTTTTACTGCGACAGATTTTTCAATGAATTGTTAAGTATACCTATACTTACAGTTCGCAAAATTCCCCTTGTATCGGTTTTTTAATTCTTTCTCGCGAAGGCTAAAAAAGTTTTGTTATTCGTATTAAATAAGACTAAATAAGAGCTAAATAAAATAAAAGAGTTTTTCGATAAAAATAAATTTGCCTCAATTTCATAAGATTTAAAGTAAATCAGAATTGTTTTGAAAATAAAAATATATAAATATATATAAAAATAAATATAAATAAAAATATATATAAAAATATATTATAATATTTTAGGTATTTATTGTTGGTTAAATAATAATTCCTGCAAAAACTAGGTAAAAAAATAGTTTTAGATTTCTTGGGATTTGTTATTGATTCGTTTCGACAATTTTCCGTTAAATAACAAAATTGGTTCAAACAACGTTCCAAATATTCAACTCGTTCATACAGTTGACGGTTTTGCAACCTCTGACACTTAATTTGAAATTGTTTGTTATTATTTAAGTAATATTATATATCGTAATAAAAATATACCTAGGAACCTATACTTTACATTTTTGTAATGCTTTTCATTATCAAATATTTGAGATTTTAAAGAATGTATTTAAAAGCAAATGGATCATAACAAGCTACAACTAGTTGTTATATATTCACTTAATTTTTATCCAGATTTGATTTACCACACTTTTAAAACAAACGGATTAACCAATTATTGCTATACCTTAACAAATTCTTCAAATAATCAAGGACATTACTCGAAGGTTCTTTTAATGAATAGTGAAAGTCCTCCAATGATTCGTCGCGCTCCAAACAGAGGTGTGTATTGTGTAAATAATCCAAATTGAAATCTATATCACTTTGAACCGGTTGCTTTAGTTGCTAAATTGGCACTAGATCTCAGAAACTAGTCACTGACCGCAGGTACATTTTGTAAACATTTTTTTCAGAAAACCATAAATGAAGAGGCTCGAATTTTATGCATAACCACTACGGGGATTTCCGAAGCTCTAAACGATTCCGTGGTTTTTTATGGCTAAGCTTTTGATTTAAAAAATATAAAGGCGTGAGAGTAATTTATTCAACGACTTCAGTCAATGTTTATGTATTTTATAGTACCTAATATTATTGTTTACTCTCGTCAATTGGAAAGATAATAATTCATTTTAATTTTTATGTTTCACTTGAAATATTTTTAATTACTTTTTTTTTTATTGATAATATTTGTTTGTAAATCACTTCGATATAATATATGAAGAAATATTAATTATCTCTAATCTGAAGAGGTACCTAATCGATAGGTTTAATTATAGATCGGCCGTGCGAAAATAATTGAAAATCGTGAATATAATGTACTCACATGTGAAAAAAACTAATTTTTACTATATTAAATTCAAATATATCTCCAACTACCGCGTATTTTATTTTTCTATATTAAAGAAAATATTTTTTTTATACTTCCAATTTATTCACAAAACAATTGAATTTCTCACTGAACACTTTGTATAGTTCTTGGGATACTCCTCCGATCGTCCGCGGACAGAGGTTTGCACAAGCCGCTGGATTACACTGAATATGATTCTTTTCGCGGCTCCGGCGATCGCGCACGCCGCGAAGGTGATTTGTGGACTGGATTGATCCGATGGAGTGGAGTCCAGCAAAACCAGACCACGACTCAACATATTCTGGGATTTTCGTTTTCACAATCGGAAATTCATCCATTCACCAAACCTGATCGGCAAAAAATCACTACGCATTTTATGTATTCAAATTAACGTAAAATTCGCAGACGGATATTTTTAAATTTCCATAGAATTCTGCGTTTGATTCGTTGCTTACTTCCGCAGTTTTGAAATGAGTGCGGGGGTGGTGCAACAGCAAATTAAATAAAATTATAATCTTATGTGGTTGCATCTCAGTCAGACCGCAAAACCAATTTTTTATAATGAATTTTCCGATGTAAGGAAAGAAATTAAAAACGTTTCTTTATGCAAAAATGGAACTGAGAAATCAATGGAAGAACTCATTTGATGAAAGTTGGATATATTTTTTCACATCAACATACTTTTCAAGGATGATTTTTTATAGCATCAGCATGAATTTGTTAACTATTAATAGTACCTAGTAAAACAAGAAGAATCGATCAATGTAAAGGTCATTCTCAACATATGTTTTTACTGACGTCGATTTAAAATGTAAACTTTTTATCAAAATCGCAAATACATCCACAGTTTGAATTCTTATCTATAGATTTTTCTATCTCGTTCAAATTTCCCTTCTTAAGCACGTGCAACGTCAACAGTACTTGAACTAGAAACTGTGTCTGTGGTGCAGATAAAACAAAAAATTAATATAACCCTCGCCTCAGCAAACAGTTTCTATTGATTTGCACTTTAAGAAATTAATATGCAATGACAAAAGCCCAGGAACTCGTCTCCGCACTCTTTCCGAATGATCGATGCTGACCACAGGGCGTGTTTAGAGCACGAATCCGACTTGATTCGACCTTCATTAAGCAGCTTATTAAAAAATTTGATTTATTTATGAATAATTGAGCGCCCACAGGCGACTCCAATTTCAATGAGAAAATAATGTCCACGTGTCCGTCCAATGGAGATTCCTGTACTAGGCCAGGCGTGACTACTTATTGAAATAATTAATATGAATGTTAATGAGTGTTTTAATGAGCCTACAGGATTTGAATCACGCCAGGTTTATTTTAATTATTATTGAATTTGAATAAATCCACAATTGCACTCACTACTGCCCTTTTCTTTATTCCGATAAATTAGTTGTTAACTTATGAAAAAATAACAACTTAAAAAAGGTGTCATTAAAAAATTGATTTCGTAGTTTAGAAGAAGAATCCTAAATTGCCGCTTTTGCATTCTGTTTTTATATTTACCGTTAGTCTATTAATCAAACGGAAAATGCTTTGCTTTCGTTATAAGCTTTAATGAACTTTCCCAGAACGAAAATCTTAGTGCGGAAAGCTCTTAACTTTCGGTTACAATGTTTGCAAAGCTTTTTCGGAACAAAGTGAACGAAATTTATTTTACTATCTACAGACAATTCACAAAAAATATATGCACGTGATTTTTAGTGTAACTAAGAAAAACATTATGTAAAAAAAGGAATTAATTATTTCATTAAATGAATAGAAAATTATTTAGGAAACAAAATGCTGTGTAATGTAACTCTATATTTTCATATTTTCTATAAACAAAGCTCTGTTTCAAGTAATTAATATTAAAGCTAACTGCGTGTTATTTTTTTTCTTTTTTTATTGTTGTAGTAAAAACAAATTTATAAACAAAAACATTCAATTCATTATTTACCGAAAGAGCAAAAAGAGACACGTGCATTGCATTAACCATTCACAAATTGTTACTATGAAAAATGAAACGCACAATTGAACATTAAGTTGAAGTCATTAATATTAAATTTGTAATAAAAAAAACAGCTAGAAGTTTTTGCGCGACATAACAACATTAGATGCTGACGTCGAAATGCCTTCAAAAAGCGCTAAATGAAATAAAAATGAATAAAAATTATAAATTGTGTAATGAATAAAATTGCATGAAACATTAAATAACTGTAATAATAAATATAGATTTAGTGGAAATTACAGAGTTTGTTTGCCATTATAAATTGAGGTGAGTCCCGGCCAAATTCAGTTATCAAGTTCTGATCATAAATAAAGAAGGTCCGTTATTCGTGAAACAATTTCATTGCAAAATGGTTCGAATCCTCGGAATCAGTTTGTGCCTCATGATTTTTGCATTGGTGAGTGATCACAGGTAATTATAATTATTAACTACAACAACAATTGCCTGCAGATTCTTGTCCTGGGGCAAGGAATCGAAGAGGATGTGCTGCAAATGGGGCACAGCAGGCCTTATCTGGGGCAGGAAGCAGCAGACACCGCCTGGAATAGAACTCAGGACGTCATGAACAGATTCAGCAGCCAGCTACCAAAATAATTATATCATTGTCGAAGCTCGAAATAGTTTTCTTTTTATTCACTTGTGTTCACTTGTGTTTTTGATGTTGCTGCACCTGCAATTTCAATAAAAAAAAAATTTCCAAATAATTGTATTTATGTATTTAAATTTAAAATTTCGACCTATCCCAATGCGATGCCATATTCTGTGATATTAATCATATGGACAAACAGGAAACCGTATGATAAAGAAAAGTCCTTGCAAATGTTCCATAAGGACTCTGAAAACATTTGTCATTGATTCAAATTCACTATTTATTATAATTTTCACATTAAGTGAAGTGTAAAAAATGTTATCAGTTCATTGTGGACAAACAAAACATTTGTGTTCGGTGTTCTATTATTTATAGATGTATCAGCCATCAATAGCAAACATTAACATTAAGGGTGAATTTCATTGACAATGAGTGGGTGTTTCTGATACGTTGTTTTTGTGTGCGGATTTCAATACGTTGTGAAGCATCGCATGAGTGCGATCTCATCAATGGACAATCACAAAAGCTTACTAATGATTATATCGACATAAACGATAACTGATTCCGATCACCATGATTCAATATACATAAAAAAAAACATCCCTTGTCAGTCACAACAATTTATCATGAATCCACTTAAAGGAGTTCCTTGAAGGAAGTTAACTTAAAATGATGATAAATATGTTTGTGTGTCATTCAGCATGACGCATTAAATTTGAGGAAAAGTAGACAACTTCCGTTAAATACGCACGTCCTTCTTTACAAAATCCTCTTATACATATTTAAATTTGGTGCAAGGACAAGTACTTGTATCGTTGGAGATTTGCTCACATCTCGATATCTCGCCAACTTTTAGAATCCTTTTCAAAAGTTAAGCAGCTTATAAAAATATGACAGGCATTGACAGCAGACTTTTGTGAAATTTTCCCGGAGAAAAAGCTCAGCTGCAGTTGTGCATTGTGAAGTCTGCTTACTATTTTTGTGATCAATTCAGATTGACGTTTAAGGATTTGAGCTTAAAAAATTTCCAATATCACACAGGACTTAACTTCGATTGAACCTTTATCACTTAAACCTGCCCTTAATTTTCCCATTTCGAACCTTTAACTTTGGTCCTTCTTCAAATTTGTGAAAATTTTGAAGTGACAAGTTAATTATAGTGATAAATTAGGGATTGTTGATATCCTTGTAATCAATCAATTATCGGCAGCGGAAAAGACTTTTATAGTTATCCCTGAAAATTATATTTAAATTTTTACAACGTCATAAATATGGATTAACAGTTTCATATTAATAAAATATTAAATAAAAGTTGTGGTGTCACTATTTATAAATTCACTGTATTTGTTTTCATTAAAAGTGTACGGCGGCGCTGGTGCAATTATAAATAATAAGTTCATATTGCATGTGACACGGATTCTTCTATAAATAGGAAATGCGAAATTTCATCCTGTTGGGGTTAACGAATGTGCGTGAAAACCATTCACCAGAATGAGAGTCAAAGTTTTGCCAGGAAATTTTAACGAGTTGCACGCAATTTTATGACAAGGAATTCATATTTACCCTTTTAATTTTAACCTAGTTTTAAAGCTTGACATGAATGTTTAAACATTTAGTACAAAGTATCAACTTACAACAAACTAAAGAATGCGAAAATGATACTCTGAATCAAAGAATGAGTTGGAAATGTACTAGAGAAGCACTGTTCAGATTGCAAAGGACGATATGCAAACGCAATGTTTTTATTCAACTCTTTTTGCATCGGACAAAAATGTCAGTCCTGTAATTATTCGAAATTTAACTCTTTCGCATTTTTACTTAAAAGTTCATTGCTCCCCAGTGGCCCAGTCCCCAACGCATGGATTCTATAAATCCCTGACACCTAGATCCGGAACTTCAGTCAACACTTTCCGGAGTGGATTTCAATGATTATAATCTATTGTTCAATCTAATTGGAAGCAATCAATCATTTTTCTACCCAGCTTTAAGTAGAAACGAATTTGAACTTTGTTATGAATACTTTGAATAAACTTTCATTTAATAAAGTCTTCAACGTTCCCGGCCAATTGTTTTGCATGAATGTCACCCAAAATTGGTTCTTTGTCTGTAGTTATTTTGTACTCGTATAAAACATCAGGAGCTGAATTATGTTAAAAAATTAACGCTGGTCCTTGAACTTTCAGGCATAATTCAATTAATTTGTCAATGTCAAGTTCCAACAAAATTATAAAAGTTGACTCCGAAAATCAATCAAAACCCAAACACCATGAAGTCACATTCATCAAAACTGAAACCCTTTTGATTTTTATTAAAAACCTTCAATTAGCGCTTTCAGATAATCCCGGAAAAGTTAAACAATTGTTCTTGGAAGAAAAGTATTTTTATTGTTTTATTTTTGCTGTAGTTAAAAGGAAGGAAAGTTGAGAGCCCCGCCGAAGTTAATAAATTCATATAGTGGATACCGAAGGGGTTTGAAGGGTTGTGTGGGGGGAGGGGGGTTGAAGCAAAGCAAATTGCTTGAAACGACGGTGAACCAGCGAGGGTTCAGTGGATTGAGGATTGAGGAGGGTTTGGGGTTTCCAACTTGGGGTCTGACGAGAGGTGACATTAAAACGCATTATCTAAAAAATAAATAAAAAAGTGAAATTGACGCAAAACTAAATTTTTACTTAACAATTAACGTTCTTAATTAATATAATCACTTTTGAAGTTTTCAAGGATTCAAGTTTTCGTAAAGTTTTTAAATGTTTCAAGTTTTATTGAAGTTGTTTGCCTGTTTGGAAACTTTTCTTAATTGTTTTATTAATTGTCTATGCGAATAATAGCTCGCTGCAGTTAAAGAGAAAACTCTTAATTGACAGAAAAACAACAAAATTGGTTGAAAAGATAATTAATTTGTCAAGAATGCAAAATTTCTATTTTGTCATTTTACTTGGAATTTTTCTCAGAAACTTTAGTGCCTTTTGGTGTTTACCATTTTCTTTATTGCACTATAAACAGTTGCGAATTTTAACAAATATTTGCCACTTAACATGGAACATTTCTCGGTAGATTTTTATAAATAGTTATAAACAATTTGTGCATTTGCAAGTTATTTGTAAATAACTCCAGTATATTTACGTGGCGAACTTATCACAGCAAGTAAAATTCATTTTATGATTTCATAAAATTATACATTTTCGTGATTTGTTGTAGAAGGAAGATGGATGCTATCAATTTAAATATGTAAAATTATACCTTGTTCCTTGTTGTAAGTTTTCAATCTCCGGAAAACATTTACCAACAGCAAAAAAAATATAAATTATCATTCAGACGGTTCGGGGAAAATGATACGACCTAGATTACCATTTCTGAACGCATTTACGGACAAAATCCTGACTTCCTTTTGAATATCGCAAAAACGTTTTGGTTTTTATATTCCAACCTGAAAGGAGCTATTGGGAATTTAAGTTTGTAAGGAGTAGAAAAACTTCAGAGAAAGGAAACTTTACGAAACAAGAATCCGTTTATGCAAAATATTTTGGCGCCAAGTCCTGGACTTTACCTCAAAGTCCTCCTCCTCGTTGCAGGAGCTGCTTTCATGTAGGCACGAGAGAATGAAATCCTTTTTATTTAGCATTTAAAGAGGGGATTTGGCAGTTAACTGAAATGCAGAAATAGAGAGAGGTCCCGATGAAATGGAATGTTTTACGAGAGGTAGTTTACTTTACAAATGCTGTTTATGGAACTCCATTCAATTTACTTACAATGTCCTTTTCTTATAGTCTTTGTAGGTAATCATGAAAAATGCAGTGTGCAGAGAAAATTTCATCGTCAGTTTTTTTCATTATAGATTGCATTTGCATATAACAAATAAATTCGACCATCTTAAATTCCAGGACAATAAATATTTTTCTAACAGATTCTACCAAAAAAATCATCAAAAAATATATATTTAGAATCTTGATAACAACAAATACTTGCCTTGGAAGATGTTTGCTGTTGGGAAATGAAAAACACCCCCAGGACTTTTTTTTTAGGGACATGGAATTGCAAATGAATGAACAAATATTTGTTTCTTCAGAAAAATTACCAACAAAATAGGAAAAAACCGGAATTAGGTACCGCTGTGTCCATTAAGGACGAAGACAAGGAGTGGAACGTTGACATTTCCACCACATGTCCCTTATCATTTTATCGGGCCGGATCATGCGTAATGTCCATTAGACCAGTGGCTTTTCCCCCACCTCTCCGTGTGGACAGGATGCATGTCCAATTTCCAATTCTCATCATCAGTGTGCATTTACCCGAATGGCAGGACATTTAGATGATGGTAATCTAATTTGTATTCGATAGGAATTTCCGTTGATGACACTTACACCAACAGAATCACGTCCTAATTTAACTCCATCCAAAAAAACAAAAAAAGCGTTACTGTGGAGTGAAGGTCCTTAGTTTTGATGTCCTCTTTGAATTTTTTTTTTTGGTTTCAACCATTGAAGACAAATTTTTGGAATTAAAACTCAAACACTGTGTCCCACCGAAACTCTGAGTACCTATCTTTTATTTTCTGTGTGTTTCTACGTGACTTACCAAGTGCGATAATGTCCTTAGTACTGTGATTTATCAAGGACTTTGGGAACTTTTTTTTGTTTGTAAGAAACTTTGCTTTTTACTTAAAATGTAAAATAACTTTTTTCCTTGTTGGAAAATAATTTCGATAATGCTTGATTCCTCGACAAAGGAATGCACGTTTGAAAAGTTCGTTCTGCTCCATGTTAACCAATACAGAAGTTTCCAGTGAATGAGAGTTGAGTCCTTTAGAATCGACTTCCAGACTTTCCAAATTGATTTTATTTTTATTTGTTCGCTTGGATACAACGTTGCAAATTTTATTTCATCAATCTTTATCCAATTGATTCTTTGATTTGTAATAAAATGTTGTAACTTGCTACACTTGTTCAAGGATACTCTGATGGATGAATAACCACTGTCTTGTTTTTTCCTGAAAATACCTTTCATTATTTCCATATTAAAACTTTCTTGGTGTTTTAAAGGATCTTTTTTGTGGACAATTATTAGAATAAGTCTGACCTCGATATATCAAAAGTGTGAGCACACTTTAAAGTTCGGAATTGTTGGTGGTTCATTTTGCTTACAAGCAAGTGAAAAGAAGTCCATGATTAATGTGACGTCAACCTTTGGCAAGGGGTTGTTTGTCTCAAGAACCCATCCATTTGGAGCAACAGGTTGGATTTCGAGAGAATTTAAACTTCTTGCCCTTAGCGTTTGCGATGTATTTTGAGAGTAGAAAATGCCAAAATCATAAACCGAAAGCAACCCATTTATTTTCCCCTTACTTTTTATCCCTGGCATCGTGCGGTAGGAACTTGAAAAGTATAAACTTAAGGATCACACGATTTAAAGAACTTCATTTATCTTTTTCGGAATAATAAATTGAACAGAAATAGCTGAGAAAAATAATCACTTGATCTGTTCTTTTCAGATACGAAGATGAAAACAGGCGTCGTCATGAATTCTAATTATGTATTTAATGAAAAACATTGTCAAATAAATCAAGCTTATTTAAATAAGAAAGAAATACTTTTGTCCGGTTTCCAGGGACGGGCGGATAGTTGTGAACGATTTGAATTGTTTCACAGAGTAAATAAGAGTTGCACTGTGTTTATTGCACCAATATTCTTCATATGGTATATACATCACCAAAAGTTCGGTTACATACTTAAGGAATCCTTTCTCTTTAACTAATAAAAGTTAATGTTTTCGTAAAGTTTAATTAAGAGCGGTTCTCTTAGCGGCACTGTAATTAAATGAATTCATTTGCGGTGGTTAAAAAACTTCATGTCTGGAAGCGAATTTCCGTTTTTCCTTTCATAGATATTTCCAACAATTGTGAAACGAGATTGCACTGCTTTTACTTCAATTGTGTCTCCTAAAAAGATCGTTAATTCCTCGATGGGAGTTCACGTTATTCAACTCCGATGATGAGGTATTTTTTTCGTCTATTCCCTTTTTATTTCAAACTCATTTCACCTGTATACTTTTCTATGCAAACCGCGACTGGAATCGCTTGTCTGCCTGAAGCGCGTTTAGACAAAAGAAATGAAGCGCATGGTACAACTTTTGGGTTTCCACAATATAACAAATTTCAACTATGAACATTCTTTCTCAATTAACTTTAATGCCGAAGGACTCGAAATTTCCTGATAGATCGAGCAGCTCTGGAGTAAATCAGTCATGTGTGTTTAATTTCTTTCCTTTTTTTCTAAATTGAACAAATTGAGCAAAAACTTTAATGGTGAACTGACCTATAAACGCGAGATTTGGAAGACTGCTTATAGAGGTAAAAGGGATTCAGGAATCAGGATTTTGTGGGATCCCTGCAATATAATCACAATACATGAACAAAGAGTGATTACCAAAGATAAATGAGAAAACTTTTTCTAGATGATTTAAATATAAAACCAAATTATTTCAGGTTTACCTTTTTGTTCGAAATAGGGCCATAAAATTTTTGTCATTTCTGGTAATCATGATTAAATTTTTTTTTTTGCGTTTTTTAAACTTTGGAAAACTGTCGGCGTAACTAAACTGCACATATATTCTGCTTTGTCCTCTGTTTTCCATTATATAGGTTAAGGTTTCATATTTTATTAATTTTTTTTTCCTAATTCGTATGTGTGCACAGTTAGGCTATGTATTTTGTTTGCTCAGCTGCATTATTTTTGGATTCTTCTGATTGTTGACAATGTCATTTCATTTTAGTATTTAAATGCCACTAAATATGGATGGATGGACATAAATTTGTCCATCGTTTAAATCGAAAGTTAAAAAAGTTACAAACAATTTGATAATTCATATTATTTTTGAAAAAACGAAAAATCGTTATAGGTTAATCTATTTGGAAATGTGCGCCACTTTACATTTTTCTCTCGCTCTAGTACTTCTCTTGTCCAGCTCAGCCAAGTGCTGAAAGGGGAAATTTAGTTTTTGTTGTACCCTTCGACTTTGAATTCTACACCGCATAAAAGGTAAACATTTATATTTTTGGGCCATTTTTACGTTGACAATGCACTGTTTCACCTGTTTAATAATAGAACATTCGTAGATGTGGGAAAAAGTTAAATAACAATCCTAAATTCACTTTCATTTGATATTCATCGAACAATAATTTCAGTTTCTTATCGTTTACAAAGTTTCCTGTCGAGAAGAAGTTTTCCAAACGAATTGTCAGCTGTTTTTGACGTTTCACTCTGTAAAAACGCGACCTCGTATTTTTCAATTTTTTAATCGAAAGGAATCTGTTTTTAATTCTAAATGGCGGCAGATATAGCGATGTCTCACGACAATCTGGAGATTCCAGCTTCCAGTTCACACGGTCATTTGGAACAGTTTACGCTGTTAGCAAAAAGTGCCAAAGGAGCCGCTTGTCTGGAGCTTATAAAACAGGTACTGGAAGCCTCCGGTGTTCATGTGTTTGGCGAGTTGCTAACTATGCCCAACATCATAGAGGTAAAGAAGTGGTAAATTGCAGTTAATATTGTTATTAATTTATAATCCAAACAGTTAGAAAATGGTCCGCATGCAAATTACTACAACACATTGAACTTGTTTGCCTATGGAACGTATCGACAGTATTTACAGAGTCCTAATGACTTTCTAGAGCTATCACCCTCGATGAGGAAGAAGCTGCAACACCTCACCATCGTTTCTATGGCAATTAGAACCAAGTGCATACCTTACAGTGCTTTGTTAGAAGAACTCGATATCAGAAATGTCCGGGACTTGGAGGATCTCATTATAGAAGCCATTTATGCAGGTTAGTGACTTCAGGGAAGAGAGAACAGGATCATAATCATGGAACAATCAATTTTAATTCTTTTTAAGTTGTTATTATTTCTATCTTTTATTTATTTTATATTTTTAATGTTTTTTTCACAATACTATCACAATTAAGTTTATCAAATTTTCTGCAAGGAGTTTAGACTCATAGTCAGACTCATTTATTCTTATTTAGTTTAAAGACACCCCCACTCGCTCTTCGCCGTAAATTCTTTGCCTAACGTTGAATGTGTTGTGATTGCATTATGCTGAAATTCAGTATATACGTGTAGGAATCTGGAATATGGAAGTAAATAATCAATGAGAATGTTAATAAAAAATTCATCGGAAATTTCTCTCATGGAAAGTCAGTTTTTGAATGAGGAGTATTCAAAACACTACAAAAGACTGCCCTACGCAAAAAAAAAAATGGAAATAACTTGAAATATCGTACCACATACATTAATATAGAATCATAGAAGTGCAGAAATATTACATCCGAATAAGTCGTCTCCATGAAACGAGGATTAAAATAGAAATTTTCCTGAGAATTGCAAGTATTGAAAATGGAATACAAAATAGAGAATGGTAAAAAGATTTTCAATGTCTCCTTCATCTTTAGAATTTCTGTTAAAAGTGCTCTCGCTCGAAAGTATTTTATTCAAGTGCGTGCATTGCCCAAACTACCATCAGCGTACGTCAGGTTACTGTAATGTCTTCGCTTTTTACAGTTGCCCTTTAATCTCAATCGTACCTTCCTTGACATCCCTTCTCAAAAAACAAACATTCCTTGACATCGGCTCCCCATGACCCATCTACAAAGAAGATAAGCAATTGCAAAGAGCCTCGATAATATTGTATACGATGTAATCCAGGCTCCAGTCTCCTTGAACGTCTGAATGTAATTGATACGAATTGCAAATAAAAAATAATGATGAGAATGATGGCCGATGGGTTGTAGAAATTGAAACTAATAAATGTAATGTAGAACAGAACCTTATCCACACCGTGTGCACTATCAACACTTTAAGTCTACTTAAAGTTCGATGGCAAAGTGTCCCTTCATCGTCTTGCGTAGTTCTCCGCAAGCATCAACAAAAGTCAATTCCATTTGACCCAAAATTTATGTGCACGGTCTGGATGAGACTACGTCCCGGTGCCCTCGAGATACTTTCACAGCCTTAGCAGTATTAGTAACTATTAAGTGTTTAGATGCAGCTGCTGAAAGGACAGTTGGACCGAAAATCCCACACGGTATTTTATCGTACACAGATAAAGGCAAACACCCCAAGCAAATCCAAACTGAGTAAAATCAGTCCGAGCTTGCAGTGAAGTAAGGATGTCCCACTTGGATCGATACAACAACAATAAATTTAAGCATTTCAGTCGCTGACAAAAGCGTCTCTCTACACTCGAGTCTCGACTACCTTCCATTGGGCTTTGGCAAACTTTTCACTTCCATATTCATGATGCTCGATATAAAATTTTATGCGAATTATTAAGGACATTGAATATTGCCTTCCAGGGATGTTGATATGAGTAGATGGGTTAGAAAATATTCGCATTAGGGTATAAGGAAGATTGCTACTTTGCATTGTCCTTTTTAATGAGTCTGATAAACGAATCTATTGAGTTTCGTTCATTGCAGACAAATTGTATTGTATTGCAATTGGAGTTTGTCGGTAGTTGTTTGTAGAAGTAACCGCAAAAGGCTTGAGAGAATTGATCCGTTTTTGAGGACATGAACACTGCAATAAAATCTTATAACACTTTTGTAACTTTTGATATCGGGTTATGATGAAAACGAAAATTTATTGGGTTTGAGGAGTTGGTTTTTGATTGTTCATATCAGCATAAACGAAATTCTCTTAAACTGAGCATTTTTTTCACTTTAGGAAAGCAACCTCATTACAATTAATGAGTTTCCTTTTTTGTGCTGCAGGAGATTATAATTAAATTTTTCTTTAAAATACGCTCCGAGGATTAAAAATATGAGAAAATTTCAATTTATATTTGTTAATGCATTTCGGTATTCACTGACATATAAAAATAATTTATGTGGAGGAAAGCACTTATGAGAATACTTAATTAATTCAATTGTATCGAGCTCAAAGTAACTGAAACTGACTCGTCTGATTATTTTCGAATTAATTCCATTATATTGTGAATGCAAATTAGACAGGATTTTCTCTTATTTTATTTAGCATTCGTATTTGGTTTGGTAACATATTTCCTTTTTACAGATATTATTCATGGAAAGTTGGATCAAAAAAATAGCCAACTAGAAGTAGATCATGCTCTGGGTCGAGATATTCGTCCTGATGATGTTAGTAAAATAGCTGCAACACTTCAAGAATGGTGTGAATCCTGTGAAACAGTTCTTGGCTGTATAGAAGAACAAATTCATCGTGCTAACGCCGAAAAAGCTAGACGCATTAAGCACAAAGAAAGAATCGATCAGGAAGTAATTTATTTTAGTCCTGTTTTCATGTACATCCGTTCACATTTGTTTTCATTTTTCTGAAATTTAGATAATTAATTTGAAAAAGGCATTCAAAACTCGCATGACCGATGCAGATGAGCCGATGACATCCGAGCCACGGGAATCTACTTCCAGTCAGGATCTTAGGAAAAAATCATGTAAATCAAAACCAGCTCGTGCATCTGGTAAGTCGTGGTTTAAGTCCTTTACGTAAACCACAAAATGTTAAAACGAAAAATAAATAAGCAGCAACCATTGAAGTGATTTAATAAAAAAGAACATTTGTTACCTTCTGCTAATTCTCCCCACCACAACAGTAGAGATTATCCTGTTACTTAACCGTATTGTTACATGGTTTAAAAGCAAAAGAATTTAATAAATTAAAAATTATGCAAAAAGACAACTTTTCTTGCCTTTGTAACTTCATTTTTACTGTATTATTCATTTTTCTTTTTTAGGTTCGAATGTAAAACTCCAACGCTAATTTTCCACTCCCTCCCCGAATTACCCTTCGAAATCACCCTCACAGTTTTAGGTCTTTGATGAATTGCAAGATGAAGTTAATTTAGATAAAAAGAACACAAAATTGTTTTTATTTGTAATCTACTTCGGTACATTTTGAAGCAACAGAATATCAATAAATTTGAATATTATTCTTTTAAGTTTTTTTATGTAAAATTTTTGTAATTTTCCAAATAAACCATTTTTTTATACGAATCGACGACTTTCAGTACCTACTTTTGTTTCCAGGAAACCGTGTTGAAGAACTTAAGTATAGTTAATATTTATTCCATTTTAGTTCCATCGTTTCTTTTCTTTTTTGTTGAACTATTGTAACTGGTCGTGTACCTGTTTGGGAACTAAAAGTAATACTTTAAAATAATTTTTGCAAACATGTTTCAATTTTAAGTACCTAATTCAAAACTACACACAAGCTTTTTTTACACATCATTCTTATATGGAACATGAATATTTTAAAGTTCGACAATTTCAGCAAATTTCATCAAAGTTGTTTTCCCAACGGTACAGTTTGTTGCTTGTACATCGTCCTTAGAATTTCCCGTTTCACAGCGGTATTCACGTATGAATACCAACAGGAAATGCATCCTCAGCATTTAGTTTCAGCTAAACAACGGAAACAAGATCGCGAGTGGTGTACGTAGACTGCTGCCAGTGAAAAGCATTGCAGTTTTCTCTGAAAGAATTTCCGTTAGTAACGCGACTCGTTATATTTCCTGGTGCTTCCCCATTCATGGTTCTCATTGTTCTCACAGAAAACACGAATGAGTTGGCGCAATTTATTTGGCATAGTTCAAGGTGCATTTTGCGAGGAGAGTTTATCTTATGATGGATATTTGTAACAAAAGCGTCACCTTTAAATCTTATCAAATATATTATGCTCAACATCAGGAATTACAACAGCTGCTGTATGTTTGAGGAACTTGTGTAAGGATGTAGAACTGCTTTTGAGGATTGTTTTACGTTTACATGAATTTAAGACTGCTCTTGTGAATTGTAAAGCACCTTTTGCATTTGCAATTTAATGTGATTGCATTTACTATTTAGTTAAAGCACCTCAAAGTAAGAGTGACATCTTTGCAGGAAATACAACAAATGAATTTTACCAGGAATAACGTAGGTAAATGAAATGTCAGTGTGTAGGTACCATTAATTTTTTATTGGTGGTAAATCGGCTTGAAATTCGCAAAGGAAAATTTTGTGGGGATTTTCCCAAACATCTGCTGACATGAATTTTAGTTACCACGAATGAGAATTAGTTCATTAATTAACTTTTCAGAATCTCAAAGGGAATATTTCATAGGAAGAAATACAAATCCTTTTATTGACTCTGAATTAAATTCCAGTGAATAAGGAAACCATTTTCTAAGGACTTCGCTGGAATAATATTGAAATAACCGAATTATTTCCCTGAACATAGCGTCATTCTTTACCCTATTATTTGTGTAGAACGGACTCCATGAAATTTATATAGAACAAAATTGTCTCCTTCCACATTCAAATATTTTCGCTCGGTTTCATAAATGAATTCCTTTTTTCCGTTATTCAGACGATGGTATAAGTGTTTTTGCTGGATTTTCTCACAAGAAAACGGCGCATTTTTGTACTCCTTGAAGGAAAATCATCATAAGGAAAAGAAGTATTCGCTGACGACCATTTTCTCACTGCAGATGCAGATATATTCCTGATATATGCATGTAATTTCCTTTTATGGGGACTTAAATCATTTTTTTTAAGTATGACAATCCCAACATTCCGGTGAAAATGAGTTCACGACTCTCCTAAATTTAAATACATTTTCTGTTTTCGGTTTTTGTTTTCTTTGAAGAAATTGTAAATGGCTGAAAGTAAATCGAGCGAAGTGGAAAAGTAAAAGCAGCAAGCAATTTATCACAAAGGCTGAAAATAAAACTTTACTGCATTCGGGAGTACTTGTACTTAACCTTTCGTAAAAATTGCAATTGAAACAAAACAGAAGGGTTAAAATAGATGTAGGCGCAAAATCATGGATTTACTGCTTTCAGAGATATTTCGGATATGAAGTTTCCAACTCCTTTGAGATTTTTTAGATGTAACAGCTTTTTTGTGGGAAGAACTATTAAGATGAAAGGTTTCCTTCTTTGATAGTAAAGGGCCTTTATAAAATTCCTTTGCCAACCCTTTAATACAAATTAAAAGCTAAGAGTCAGTGCAAAAATTGTATAAAGGAAGCGGGTAGTTAACTTTTGACATTGTTTCAAAGTATTTTGTACAAAAACGCTTTTGTAAAATTTTGGTTTTTTCTTCGAGTGTGCGCCAAAATTTTGCATAAAGGAGAGCAAAATCAAAGAAAAATTCCAAAATACATATAAACGAAAATAAATAGACCGCCAATTTACACTGAGGAAACAACACTTTTTGGTCCGTTATAAAACGAGTTCCGTTTTTTAAATAAAACTCTACAATTCTGAATGAATTTTCCGAAAAGACATTGTTTAATGCAATATAGCACCTATAATTAAAGCTTACGTCCTGCGTAGAAAAGTTTGGATTCATAACTGGGTCTTAGGGAGCGGAAATTAAATTTAAAAATAAACTTGCGAAAGTAAATCGAAAACACCTTCCCTCAACCTCATCTCTCGAGGGATCGATCTGGATTAAAAGTGAAGGGAGTAGAAAGGAACCTTTTGCTTCCTGAGTGTGAAGAAAGCGATGGAAATTGCTTTTTGTCCTTTTAATTTTTTAATCATTATATAATTTGTTAATTCTGAAATTCGGCTTTTGGAAATTGATTTTAAGAGTGAAACTCAGAATCATGTCATGGCTCAATGTGAAATAAAAATAGCTCAGAAATTCGAATCCAGAAATACGAAACTGCAACCAAAAAATATTTTAATTTATTTGTTGGAGTAATGTTTAATGAATTAATGCAAGTTATCTGTGGTAGATTCCATGGTCGCCAGCATGTAGCAGCAAGGACGAGTTATGGCCCCATAGTTTGGAGATTGTAAAAGAGAATGGATAGTTCCCAAAAAGCTTTATTTCGACATTTTAAAAAATTAAAAAAAAATCAAAAATGTTTACGCAGGTTTACATACTCAGCAGCTCAGATAATCTAAAGTGCCACTCTTTAAACCTTAAAGACTGAGCTACACATAAATGTTTGGTCCTTTGCAGTCTTCCATGATCATACCTACGAAAGAAAGAAAAGAAAAAGCATATACCAACGTAGTAATTTTTTTGAAGATTTCATTTTATCTATCGAAAGTTTTCATTCGTCACAACTCACAATACTTTAATTTCCAATGTAAAATTTTCTTCATTCCGATGTCATACTATCGATGTTAACCGTTCGATAGTGGCTTCGATGTTGAGTGTTGACTATCGATGGTTGCTCTACCACAACCCGCCATTTCTATTTCTTCTATTTGAATCAACATTTGAATATTGGACTCAGACTCATCATGAGAACAATGCCCTGGGAATGCAGTTGACACATTTTTTGCATCAGTAATAAGCAATCCCAATCTGATGTGAGAAAACAGCGGGACCGAATAGGGCTTCAATGTGCTCTGAACTGAAATTTTATTTGCCATCTTCGATTACCAAAATCAAGGCCGTCAACTTTTTGAATGAATTTCAGAAGTGGTTTTACTTGGTCCCACGAGCTACGACTCACCTGTTCTTCATACTTTGGGAATTCTAGACTCTAGTAACTGCAACTCCGCGCATTCAGTCGGTCAAATATTGCGACGTCGAGATTGAGAATGTCGCCGATACTTGCTGCAATAGTTTTCGGAATTTGCGCATTTCTTGCTGTGCAGATTCGTAAATATGCAAAACTAATAAGGAGCGTGAAAAATCTTCCCGGACCACCTGCGAAACCAATCATAGGAAATGCACTCGAAGTCGGCCTGAATCCTGTCGGTAATCATGGTTTTTTTATTGGAATGTTTTACTATTTGGCAATCATCTGATAATAATGTTAACGGAAATTTACCAGTGTTTAATTGTGTAGTTTTGAGTTCTATGTTCTTCGATTTAACTCTGTTATCCAATTATCGAGATATTTATCACAGTGTGGTTGATTTTTAAAAATTGTTTTTAATCAAAATTTACAAATTAATACTTAATTCTGATGTCATATTTTTTTTATTAAGCTTGTAAATCTGGTTTAAACATATAAAAATGGTTTTAACTTAATTGTTTCGTTTTGTGAACTCCATAAAATTAAAATCCAACAAGACCAGGTTGACTTTTACTAAACAATTCACATTTAATTTTATTTATTTGCTTAAAAACAATGTGCAACAACGAACCTGAAGCTTTTGTTGTATGCAAATACAATGGACAATGGTCAATGGCAGTGGAAGGACAAGGAGTCTTATACTTTTAACCCTTGTTGACCTGCGGTAGAATATATTATAATAAGAGTGTTTTTAAAATAAAAACAAATTATTTCTCTTTCTTATGGAATTATTACTTTTTTTCTAGAATTTGTTAGGAATTTGTTTCTATGGTGGCAAAAATACGGTCCCGGTCCATATCGAGTGTGGTTAGCCAATAGATTGTTTATATTGGTATCGGACCCAAAGGACGTTGAAGTATGAATTTTTTCGTAAACAACTAGATTTTTTACAGTAAAACATTGTTTATAGGCGGTTCTTCTCAGCAATCCACCACTACCGAAAGCTGAATTATACGATCTATTGAATCCCTGGCTAGGAGAAGGATTACTCCTTGCCACTGGTAGGTTTTTCAAAAACCAAATTTACATCAACTTAAATAAATACTTCACAGGAACAAAATGGCACAAGCGACGGAAGATGATCACTCCTTCATTTCACTTTTCAATATTGGTGAACTTTTTTGATATAATTAACAAAACATCAAATGTTTTTATAAAAAAGTTGCAAGAAGAAGCAAATATTGGCAAAATGTTCGATGTTCAACCTTTGATTTCAAACTGCACTTTGGATATAATTTGTGGTAACATTAATTTTTGTTGTTAATTTTACAACTATTTGTACTAACTTCGATATGATTTAGAAACTGCAATGGGCGTCAATATCGATGCGATGAACAATCCGAAATCTGAAATAGCGCAGTCATATGAACAGTAAATTTTGTGGTTTATCCTTTAAACACCAATAATAATGAAGATTGAACTATTTTGTAGATTATGCCATGTGATGTTGTGCCGAAGTTTTAGTCCCATAGAATACTACAATATCCTCTTTAAGTTCACTGGTAATTACAAAATCCAACAAAGTGCTCTGAATATTGCTAAAACTTTTGCTACTGAGGTTTGAGGCTCAAAATAAATAAGTCCTACTTCATGAAATGGTTTTATAAATATAATTGCAGATTATCGAGAAGCGCCGGAAATTGCTGTTTAGTTCTACAACAATAGAAAATGGGAATAACAATTCTACCAACAATGAAATGCCATCGAAGAAAAAAGTGTTTCTGGACACCCTACTCACCGGAACAATTGACGGGAAGCCCCTGGAGTCCTTCGAAGTATATGAGGAAGTCTCAACGTTTATGTTTGCAGTAAATTAAAAAATTTAAAGTCTTATGTTCGTTATTTTTGATAATTTTCCAAAGGGCCATGATACAACCACATCTGGAATAACGTTTGCTACGTATTGTTTATCACGACATTTGGAAGTTCAAGTAAATATTGCTATAAAAATTCTTAAAATATATGGTAAAGATTTAACGCTGCAGGAAAAAGCTTTTGAGGAGCAACGACTGATGTTTGGGGATGATTTGAACAGGGATCCCACATTCAATGATTTGGCAGGGATGAAGTATTTGGAGTCAGTTATCAAGGAGAGTCAACGAATGTTTCCCAGTGTTCCAATGATTGCCAGACAAGTTACGGAGAAGTTCGACTTAAGTTAGAAATTATTAAAATTCTTACAGAACTAAACTGCAAATGGATGTATTTTTTAGATGGCACGGAAGTTTTACCTGGAACTGCATTCACCATTCTATTAATTGCAATGGGATACAATGAAAACAATTTCCCAGAACCATACAAATTTAAACCAGAAAGGTTTCACACAGATGAACGAATTCAAGCGAATCCTTTCGATTTCATTCCATTCAGTGCGGGTCCTCGCAACTGTCTTGGTAAATAATCCGTAAACAAATTCGCCACATGAATAAATTATTAAAAGAATAATTTTTAGGTCAAAAATTTGCGATGATGGAAATGAAATGTGTACTTTCAAAAATGTTAAGGCATTTTCAGATTCTTCCTGCCAGTGATGACATGCCTCCGTTTAAAGGAGCTAACTTCGGTAAGGACATTCATGAGTTGGAGCCTCTCTTGTCATCTGTTCTAACACTTCATTCGAATACAGGCGTAAAAATCAGACTACGTTCCAGAAATGTATAAAATGTAACTGTTTATAAAAATATATATTTAGTTATTTGTTTGTTAATTAGTTTAAAAATAAGAATTGAAAAAATTTGATTACAATAAAAACAGAAATTTCATTCCAAAAATAGTACATACAATAAAAAAAAATATTTTCAAAATTCAACATTAACAGCGGTTTTCAAGAGGAGATTAAAAGTGAAATCATTTAACTATCTCTCGTATTTGTCAAGGTCAGCAGCTTTGCCCAAAATAGATAAAGCTTATTGCGGGTTAGTAAGTTTAAGTCTTCTAAGCTTTAATCTCCCATCCAGTGCAATGAAATTCAGAATGTTATAAATTTGAGCTTGCCATTGTCGATGATATTTGTGACCATTATTGTGGGTTGTTGTGTTTTAATTACGTGGGTATTAATAAGATAATAATATGTGAAATTGTTGCAAAGTGTTTGGAATCTTTACGGTCCACCAGCGAAACCATTTTTTGTAAATGCACTCGACGTCGGCTTTAGTCCTGTTGGTAATGTATTTTTGTTTTTGTTCAATTATTGATCTTGTTGAGTTATTCAAAAAATATTCATGTATAATTATAATTTATATATTTTCTGCGAAAGTTTTTCTGCGGGGGTTAATAAAAGTACGGTCCTGGACCTTACTGGATTTGGATAGGCAACAGCTTGCATGTTGTTATCACTGATCCACAGGATGTTAAACTAATTTACGACGCATACTAAAAACAACTAGTGTTAAATAATTTTGTTGAATATTTTAAGTCTGAGCGTTTTGACGGGTGTACCGTTCTTACCGAAGGCTGAACTCTACGCTTTTCTGCGGCCGTGGTTGAGGACGAATCACTTGGGATAAATTGAATTTGTAACACATAAGTTGTTTGTCCTTTTTGAGGTTCAAAATGGTTTAAGCGACGTCGAATGATCATTCTTTCGTCCCACTTCTCAATACTAACGAACTTCTTGGATATAATTATCTAAACATCAAACGTCTTCATAAAACATTAATTTGCAAGAAAAGGGAAAAACGTGTGAGTCAATGAAGTGTCCTCTTTACTGATCTTGTATAGGTAAGGTATAGGTATATATTTTTAAATGACAATAGAAACTGCAATGGGGGTCAGTCTGGATTTTATGAACAACTCCAATTCCCAGGTTGTTCAGGCGTTCAGAGAGTAACTTTTGGCGAATTGTGCTTGTTGTTTGTAATATACAAATTATAAATTTCAGTCTTTTCTACAACCACCAAAAAGAGGGGAAAGCCTTAAAGATTGTTAAAACCCTGACGAATGAGGTAAATTATGTAAAAATATTTTCATTGTACTGAAATAAGTTTTCTCAATTCCTTAGATTCTTGAAAAACGTCGAGATGAGTTAAGGACTATGAAGGACAAGGTAAATGAAGATATTTACTCTACGAATGAAGAAAAGCAATCAGAGAACGTATTCCTTGAAGCTTTACTTACGGGATATATTGATGGAAAGAGGCTGAAATCTTTTGAAATTGACGAAGAAGTTTCAATATTTATGTTTGCGGTAAAGTAATTAGTTCCCAAAATTATGATGCATTGGTATATTCATATTTAAACAGGGTCACGACACCACCACTTCTGCTCTCTGACATTCATCACTTATTGCCTGTCTAGACATTGGGAAATTCTGGTAAATTAAGGTTCATATTTAATTAAGCTAAATCAAATGAATAGAGTTCTCGAAGGATCAAGTCTTTAGGAACAAAAACTGATTTTTTCGATGACTTGAAACGAGATCCCACATTCAGTGAATTCAGAGATGAAGTACTTGGAATGCGTCCTAATGGAGAGTTTGCGGGTATTCTCCAGTGTTCCTTTCATAGGACGACAGCAACTCGACAATTTTGATATTAGTTTAGAATTTTTAAATATTTACAAAGCATACACTTAAACAATAAAGAAAGTATTTTGTTTTTCAGATGGTCTTGAGATTTTTCCAGGAGTCGTGATAGTAGTGTAATTATTAACATGGGATATAACGAAAAATATTTTCCTAATCCTTACAAATTCGATCCTGAAAGATTTTATTCAGATGAACAAAGTCAGGCGAATCCTTTCGCATTTATTCCTTTTAGTGCTGGTGCAAGGAACTGTATAGGTAAACAGAACGACTAAAGTTTTAGGTAACGCTTTTTGCAATACCTCACAAAAACAAGAAAATGGAAAATATTTCAACAACGCACAAAAAGTTAAATCAATTTTACTGTATAGTTTAAATTGTTTTATTTCAGGTTAGAAGTTTGCTATAATGGAAATGAAATGCGTTCTTTCGTTTCTGAGAAACTTTCAGATCTTTCCTGCCAGTGATGCCTCCATTTGATGGGGCGTATTTTGGGGAGCTTAAACATGAAATGGAACCGGATTTATATTCTTTGATAACCCTGGAATGTGCAAATGGCATCTCAGAAGTTTGTAAATGTTTTAAGATAACGTGTATTATGTAGTCAATTAACAAGGACATATACCTAAATAGACATTATACAATATCATTGTTTTATTTTTTCATTTTTCCCATTTTGATATTTTAAACCTTCAGGACCTGTCCCGCTCGTGTGCTGCAGCGGAAGTTCGACGAGCCGTGAGCGCGGGCTTGTTAACTAAATTAATAATTTATTTAATAATTTAAATAAATTAATAAATTAATTTACTCAAGACACGGTATATGAAGTCGGCTAATTAATTAATTATAAATAACACTGTACACCAACACTGCCAATTAAAATACAATGATTTATTTTTATCACTTAACCATTTTAGCAAAATTTTAATTTTAAGAACTTGTGATGCAATTAGTTTTTTATGTGAAAAACAAGTCTTTTTTGTAAATAAAAGTAATATATATATATCCTCCTTAACCGCAAAAGACCGCATTAATTATATTGATTTCGACTTTGGCGTTGAGTTCAAGTGAGCTCCTTCACATTAGTGTTAACAATTTTGGTTTTGTGAATTTCTTTGTAAATTGATTATTCGCTTTTGTTTAAACATTTAAAAGGCATTATTGGTGGAATAAATTTCTCTAGTTCGTATCCAATAGTGATTGGCATTATTCAATAAAACGTGACGATGCTTTTGATATTTTTAACATTCTGCGTTGTAATTAGCGCAATTGTTGGTTCAAAATTGCTGAAATTAGTAAGATTGTGGAAAAGTGCGCAACATTTTCCAAGTCCCCTCAGCAAAACCAATTCTGGGAAATGCTCTTGAGGTTGGATTAAATCCTTTTGGGATAAAAAATATTTGCTGTGGATGCTTTGTGGTTTCCATGTAAAGTGGGAACTCTTATAAAACTGTGTGAAGGATTTCCATGAAATAAACTCAATTTTTAATTCCTAGAATTCACCAGAAGTGTGTTCAAGTGGTGACAAAAGTACGGTCCGGGTCCTTACAGGGGTTGGCTTCTTCATAAATTATTTATTCTGATAGCGGACCCAAAGGATGACAAAATAAATTACTCAGTTTTTTATGGAATATTAGCACGTTTCCAATGATTCTGTTTTAGAGAGTCCTTTTAAGTACTCCGGAATTGTTAAAAGCTGATTTTTACGATTTCTTTCAAAATAACATGAAGGATGAAATTTATCTATAAATACTTTATAGGATCAAAATGGCATAAGTGACGTGGAGAAATTAATCCTTCCTTTAACTTTACAATATTGATGGATTTCTTTGATGTGTTAAACAAAACATCGCATGATTTTATGGATGGTTTGCAAAACAAAGAAAAATCTGATAAAGTATTTAATGTTGAAACATTCCCCAGTTTTTGCGCACTGGACATAATTTGCGGGAAATTAAACTAAATTTTATCAACAAAAAACTGTTAGTGAATTTACTAAATAATCGCAGAGACGGTGGTCGATGGGGATGAGCATTGAACACGAACTCTCTGAGGAATCAGAAGCGAACTACGATGAAGCGTATACCACGAGTAAATTGGAGCAATTATTTTTATTGTCTTATTACCAATTATTATTAATTTAGCCAGTGTTATGTGATGCTGTGCAGATGCTTCAACATAATGGAAACTAACGACTTTCTCTTTCGGTTTACCAAAAACCATAAATTATCAAAAAAGGCTTTGAATGAAGTCTACACTTTTATAACAGGCGTAGTGAGATAAATAAATTACTTTCATGCCATTTTAATGATCTTGGAAGTTATTTATATAATTGAAAAACATCGTCAGTTACTAAAAAGCGATATTGTGGAAACAGGAAATGAAAACTTTAATTCTAATAAAAATTCAACACCCGTGAAGAAAGTTTGCCTGGATACTTTGCTTACAAAAATTATCGATGGACGTTGGGAGATGACCCTTGGGAGATGATTAGATTTACGAAGAAGTTGCAACATTTATTGCTGCTGAAAGTGTTTTCAAAACAATGCTTTTCGATATTAATTGTTGCATGTTGCTTTTCACGGACATCACACAACTGCTTAACGGCAATAACATTCGTCATTTATTGTTTTAATCACGAAACGAAGAATTTCGAAATATCACTTTAAAATTGTTGTTAATTTTATTTTTCAGGAAAATGGTTTTGCTGAACAAAATATGATTTTTGGATAGGATTGGATAGAAATCCAACTTTCAATAAATTGTCAGATATGAAATACTTGGATTGCGTGATTAAGGAGACTTTGCGATTTTGTCCAAGTGTCCCGATAATAGGACGAGAAGTCACTGAAAAAATTTGATCTCAGTAAAATTGATTTTTAATTTTATTGTTAAATAATAATTACGAAAACTGATATTTTTAGATGGTAAAATTTTTTTACCTGCAGGAACAACAATTGTTCTTCTATTAATAGCAATGGGATATAATGAACAGAATCTTACTGTTCCTTGTAAATTTCAGCCAGAAAGATTCAAGGATAATGGACGAAGTGAAGCGAAATTCTTTGATTACATTCCTTTCAATGCAGGACAACGAAACTGTATAGGTAGATTGCGTGGCTCATTATCTAATTGAGATCATTTTCTTTCAATATTTAAAATGTTGTAGGACCAAAATTTGCCATGATAGAAATGAAATGTGTCCTCTCCAGCATGTTGAGAAAATTCGAAATCCTTCCTACCAGTATAAAATTAAACTTCGACCAAGAAATTAATCTGAGAAAATATAATTAATGTTTTTAATACTTATTTTAGTAAAAAAGAATTGAAATCTGAAACAATGATCACTCTGGTTTGCATGGCTGTAACATGATAGATATATATATATTTATTTATAAAAAAAAAAAAAATATATATATATATATATATATATATACTTCCATGCAGATTAGCTTTCACGATAATCAGAATTTTAATTTGAAGTCGAAATTTAACCTGTTTCCAATAAGTTAGATAATAAATGTCTTCATAAAATGCAAGTTTTTAATAATTGAGTTGAAATCAGAGCGAAACGTATTTGTTTGGGTACGGCGGGTGTTCCTCAGTCGCAGTGGTTCTGCCATTTTGATTGGTTGTGTCTTCTAAGAGAAAAGAGAGGAAAATGTCGCCAATTTTAGTGATTGTTCTTTTGGGAATTGGTGCAGTGATTGTAGCCCAAGTGCGGAAGTACATCCGGTTAATCAAAAGCACTCGAAGCCTCCCTGGTCCTGTTGCAAGGCCGATTTTGGGAAATGCAAACGAAATCGGATCATATCCAGCAGGTAGAATGCTTCAATTACGTCAATTACGTCAACCCCTCAGAGGTCATTTAAAATGCGCGTGGATGCGCTTGTTGCTTTTGTTGATTGTTTAAACTTTGTATTGATAATGATGACTTAGAAAGCAGCTTTTCTTTTGCATAAATTGAACAAAAGGAACGACTGAATGAGTTTTTGGGAAAGCACGAGTTCTTTAAAATTTATTCTTAATTTAAGTTTGAAGAACATTTTTTCGATGAACGCTCTTTCGAATCTCAATAGCTTGAAGAGACTTTTTATTTTTTCATTTTTTAGATTTTTTAAGAAATTTATTCACATGGTGGCAGAAATATGGACCTGGTCCCTACAGAGTCTGGATCATGAATAGGTTATTCGTGCTCATATCTGATCCTAAGGACATTGAAGTATAAAGCCGTTCGCTTGTTGCAGTTGTTTGGTGTGATTCAATATATTTCCAGGTGGTCCTGTTATGCAATCCTCAATTACGAAAGGCAGACATTTATGAACTATTGCATCCTTGGTTGGGCGAAGGCCTATTAAACAGTCACGGTAAAAAAACCAATTTTTTTTTTGTAATTCATTCTACTGGAATTGTTTTTAGGATCAAAGTGGCTTAAACGGCGAAAAATGATAACTCCAACATTTCATTTTTCGATATTAATTAATTTTTTTGATATAATGAACAAAACTTCTGACGTTTTTATACAAAAATTGAAGGAAAAGGCAAAAACCGGTGAAGTTTTCGACATCCAGGCGATGCTGCATTACTGCACTTTGGATATAATTTGTGGTATAATTTTTGTTATTCATTCAATTTGTATACTAAGTGATTCAAATATGTTTATAAATAATCCAGAAACGGCGATGGGAGTAAATATTGACTCGATGAACAATCCTAAGTGTGAATTGGTCGAAGCGTTTTACAAGTAATTTCTCAACGCAATTTTGTTTGTTCAAATGTTTGGATTATGTTTGTTTTTAGATTGTCTGAAATCATGATATATCGCAGCTTTAATTTGATGCAGTACAATAAATTCATATTTCGATTTACTAAGAACCACAGAATTAACGAAAGAGCTTTGGGAATTGTAAAAGCTTTCACAACTGAGGTGAGTTTCAATCAGTATTATTAAATTAATGTAATGATTAATTGGATTAATTCAGGTTATTGAACAACGAAGAAAGTTGCTGGAGAAGTCAAAGGAGCTGATGGATACTGAAAATACTGAAAATGGTTCCAACCCCAATGAAATAAGATCCAAGAAAAAAGTGTTTTTGGACACTTTACTGACTGCAACTATTGATGGACAACCCCTGAATTCTATGGCAATTTATGAAGAGGTCGCCACTTTTATGTTTGCAGTAATAATAGATAAAAAAATCAATTTGTATCAAATATATTACTACGGTTTTTAAATTAGGGACACGACACTACAAAATCGGGACTGTCCTTCGCTGTTTATTGTCTATCAAGACATTTGGAAGTTCAAGTACTGAATATTCAATATTTACAAACAAATGTAAAATTCAATATTTTTAGGAAAAAGCTTTCGAGGAACAACAAATGATATTTGGCAAGAATCTGGCCAGAAGTGCAGTCTTCCAGGAATTAGCAGAGATGAAATATTTGGACTTGATCCTCAAGGAATGCCAGAGAATATTCCCAAGTGTTCCTTACATTTCGAGAGGAGTGCACGAAACATTTGATTTGAGTAATGCTTATATAATGCATATTTTATGACCATGTTGTTTATGTAAAGGTACTTATTCAAAGATGGCAAAAAACTCGCCCCTGGGACTACAATTATGCCTCTTTTTCTTGCGATGGGATACAATGAAAAATATTTTCCAGATCCTCATAAATTTGATCCACAGAGATTCGAGTCAGATGAACGAGACAATACCAGCCCATTTAACTATGTTCCTTTTAGTGCAGGACCTCGGAATTGTATTGGTGAGGTTACCCTTAAAGAAGAATGCCAAAAGCTAACTACACATATAAATAAATGTTTTATATAATTATAGGACAAAAATACGCAATGATGGAGATGAAGTGTATTTTGTCAAAAATTATTCGAAATTTTGAAATTCTACCCGCTTCTGATGACATGCCACAATTTAAGGGAGTTCAGTTTGGTGAAAATCGGCACAAATATGAACCCTTACTGTCGGGGGTGCTTACATTAAAATCTGAATCTGGAATAAACATTAGACTTCGATCTAGAAACTTGTAATAATTTTGGAAATCAAACTAAGTTTCGTTAGAATTTTTGAATACGTCTGAAAAATAAAAATATTTAAATTTAACTTACTTTACTTTGAATTATAGCACTTTCGTGATTTATGAATATAACATCACCTATGGGTCGAAAAGAAAAATGAAAACATATTTTGTCTTTTTGTAGCAATGTCAAGGTTAACTTCTTTTCAACCATTAATACAAACTTGTTGAAGTTCTGGATTTCGTGAATTGCACGCAGAAGAGAATCGCCAGTGATCGCTGATCAGTCGCGGCGATTGGAAGTCGAGATCATCTCTTGGAAGCAGATTAAGCAACATTAACAACAACAATGTGGACGATAATCCTAGTGATTTGTGTGATTGTCTGTGTTGTGTTTGGGTTGAAATCACATAAATACATTAAATTGATAAAGTGTGCTCAACACTTTCCAGGGCCGCCTGCAAAGCTGATCTTGGGAAATGTACTGGAGATCGGCTCGAATCCAGCCGGTGAGTGTTTCAATTTGCCCTTGACCCTTGCGACTCATTCAAGCTCAATGCCAGTAACATAACCGGCGTATAATTATGTATATTATTGTTGAATGTTGATAACGTACTTTACCGGACAGGGAAATTACTTAACTATTCATTGTCAATAATAATTGACATTATGAAGTTGTTGACATTATTTCTAGATTTTCTGAAAAACTTCTTGAAATGGTGGAAAATATACGGTCCAAGTCCGTATCGATTGTGGTTACTAGAAAAATTGCACATATTCGTGGCAGACCCAAAAGACGTTGAGGTTTTAAACAAACTTGATTTGTAATAGGTATGTTAAAAAAAATAACGAAAATTTTTTTGCAGACAGTTTTATTAGCAAATCCACCATTACGGAAAGCAGAATCCTACAATCTACTGACTTCGTGGTTGGGTGATGGATTATTGATCAACAATGGTAATAAGAATTATTTAATCACACCATATTTAATTAATTTGATTTCAGGCACGCAATGGTTTAAACGACGCAAGGTTATTACGCCGTCCTTTCATTTTTCTATATTAGTGAATTTTTTTAATATAATCAATGAGACATCGAATGTTTTTATAAAACAATTAGAGAAGAAAGCAAAAACTGCAGAAATTTTTGATTTTCAATCTCTGGCACATTATTGTACATTGGATATTATATGCGGTGACACCTATTCAATAACTATTAAAATAACCCAAATCAAATTTGTTATATTCCATTTATCAGAAACTGCAATGGGAGTTAAAATCGATTCGATGAACAATCCAAAATCTGAACTCGTCCAGGCGTATTATGAGTAATATTCTAGAATCCTTTTGTGATGTTAATTACTGAACACCTATTTGCAGTCTGTGTGACATAATGGTATCCCGAAGTTTTGATCCTGTGGAATTTAATGAATTTCTATTCAAATTCACGAAAAACTATAAAAGACAGAGAAAAGCGCTGCATGTTGTAAAGACCATTACAAATGAGGTGATTAAAGGGCTGTGTGAAAGGGTGACTGTATGATGGGTCCTTTTCAATTATTGCAGGTTATTGAAAAACGTCGGGAGCTCCTTTTAACGGAAAACAGAGACAGCAATTGTGGCAATGAAGATACAATGTCGAAGAAAAAAGTGTTCCTGGATACCTTACTCACAGCAACTATAGACGGGAAGCCATTGCAGTCCTCCGAAATATACAATGAAGTTGCCACATTTATGTTTGCGGTATTTTTCTATTTTAAAATTATGTCTTAACCACTTAATTGGTATTATCCTCTCGTCATTACAGGGACATGACACAACTACTTCCGGAATAACATTTGCAATGTACTGCTTGTCGCGGCATCTAGACGTTCAAGTAGGTATCTAGTATCTACTGCAAAAAATATATAACATTGAAATATTTCAGGAAAAGGCTTTCCAAGAACAAAGCACAATTTTCGGGAATAATTTGCGGAGAGATGCAACTTTTTATGAATTGGCAGACATGAAATATTTGGAGTTGGTCATTAAGGAATCCTTGCGAATGTTTCCCAGTGTCCCTTACGTTGGCCGACATACAGAAGGAAATTTTAATTTAAGTTAGTTTACACAATTTTTTGCCATTATTTATACTTATTGTTGTATGTAAACTTCCAGATGGTAAAATAATCGCACCTGGAGGAATTATTGTGATACTCTTCATTGCAATGGGGTACAATGAAAAATATTTTCCAAATCCTGAAAAATTTCAACCGGAACGATTTGAATCCACTGAACGAAATAGTGCAAATCCTTTCGACTATGTGCCGTTTAGTGCAGGACCCAGGAACTGCATTGGTATATGACTTGGTATTGGTTTCTATTTGTTGTTAACCGCAGACGTGCGTTCTCTCTTTAAGGCCAAAAGTTCGCAATGATGGAGATGAAGTGCATTTTGTCAAAGATTTTGAGGAATTTCGAGATCCTGCCGCCCATCGACGAAGGCCTGCCTCCATTCAGAGGAGCCAACTTCTCGGACAATCTGCACGAGTACGAACCTGTGTTGTCAGCAGTGCTGACCTTGAAATCAGAAAACGGAATTCAAATAAGATTAAGACCTAGAATTATATAAACAATAATTATGTTTTAATAAAAAATTTTTACTCTAATTTTGTAATCATATAATTTTATATTAAAGATGGCAATTTCGAGATTACATAATCTTTGATGGGGCTTTACTATCAAATTTAGCGGTTATTTTAATCAGATAAAATCGGCAGCCGGTTTTGACGGGTCCAGAGAGAGGAAACTGAATTGATTAAACCATCATCTGCTTCCATGGCCTTCAGTCGTGTCAACTCGTGCTTCAGAAGAAAGTGCATAAACCCAGAATCGTGATTAAAATGTCGCTAATATTCCTTGCAGTGTTCGCTATATTTAGTGCAGTGATCGGAGTGCAAGTGCATAAGTATCTCCGACTAATTAAAAGTGCTTGGAATATTTCTGGTCCTCCCGCAAAACCAATATTAGGAAACGCTTTGGAAATTGGATCCAATTCCGCAGGTTTGTGACGTCTTAATTTCGCAAGTTTAAGGTTAACACTATTAAACCGAATATTTCCAGTGTATTTTATTTGTTTTATTACGTCACAATGAGGGCACAAAAGTCAATTAAATAAACTTGGACGATTTCAATGCCTTTATGTATTTTGAGAATCTTCGCAAATATTTTATGCAAACTTATGTTTGTTTATGATTACGTGAAAACAAATCCACGACAGTGAGTCATTTACTGGATTGCAATCTTAATTCCGGTTTTTAAAACTTCTTAACAAAAAATGCGAAATAAATAATAAAAACACGACAAATATTACTTACTTCAAGTTTGGTTATTAATTGTTACTATATTTTGTTTATATTCGTTCATGCAGATTTTATCAAAAACTTTTTTAACTGGTCGAAGCAGTATGGTCCAAGCTTGTATCGAGTGTGGCTAATGGACAGATTGTACGTCCTTGTTAGTGAACCGAAGGACGTTGAAGTAAGTTATTTTCCATTTTGTTACAACTTAATACATACTTACATTATAATTTCAAGTGCATATTGCTAAAAAATCCACCTTTGATAAAGGCAGAGACCTACGAACTTTTGCATCCTTGGCTGGGCGAGGGACTTTTAAACAGTCACGGTAAAAACAAAACTGGCTTTAATTATTGTTTTAGTCATGTTATTTGCTCAATTTTGCAGGTACAAAGTGGTATAAACGTCGCAAAGTTATTACACCATCATTTCACTTCTCAATATTGACGAATTTCTTCGACATAATTAATAAAACGTCGAATGTGTTTATACAACAATTGGAAGAGAGAGCGACATCCTGTGAAATTTTTGATGTTCAATCGTTAGTGCATTATTGTACGTTGGACATCATTTGTGGTACAAATTTTATTTTTTTTTTTAATTGAATATGATTTGTATATACAAATCGACTGTTAAATAATTTTCAGAAACAGCGATGGGAGTAAACATTGATTCAATGAACAACCCGAAATCCGAATTTGTGAAAGCAAATTACGAGTAAATTCTCAAACATCTTCTTTTGTAAAAATTATAATAACTATTAGATACTTTTAGTTTATCGGATATAATGATCTCTCGGTGTTTTAGTCTTGTAGAATACAACAATTTCTTGTTTAAATTTACTAAGAACTACAGAAAACAACAAGAAGCGCTAAACATTGTTAAAAGTCTTACAAGCGAGGTGAATACTGTCAAACTTTGTTTTCTAAGTATATTCAAAAGAAAAAATTTCAGATAATTGTAGAACGACGAAATATGTTGATGCAGGACCAGGACACTTGTAATCAGGATTCTCTGGATGAGGAACTCTGTTCGAAGAAGAAAGTCTTCCTGGATACTTTGTTCACAGCAACTATAGATGGGAAGCCATTGAAATCCTCCGAAATATATGAAGAAGTTGCGACGTTCATGTTCGGAGTTTGTAAAATAAATTTGAAAATATATTCATTATGAGAATTATTTGTTTTTAAAGGGACATGACACGACCACTTCGGGCATATCATTTGCCATGTACTGTTTATCAAGGCATTTGGATATTCAGGTTTCTATTTATAACACTGTTCTGTAGTAAACATTTCAATTGTGGTATTCTAGAAAAAAGCATTTGAGGAACAGAGAACAATTTTCGGAGATGACTTAAAAAGAGATGCAGTCTTCCAGGAATTGGCTGAGATGAAATATCTGGAATTAATAATTAAAGAAAGTTTGAGAATGTTTCCCAGTGTTCCTTACGTGGGAAGACAAATAACAGAAATGTTTGATCTGAGTTTAGAGTGTTTTAAATAATTTTGCTATGATAATTCTAAACGATTTGTTCACTAGATGGAAAAGAACTTGCTCCTGGAACAATTGTGTTAGTATTCTTCATTGCAATGGGATACAATGAAAAATATTTTCCAAATCCTGAAAAATTCCAACCGGAACGATTTGAATCCACTGAACGAAATAGTGCAAATCCTTTCGACTATGTTCCATTTAGTGCAGGTCCCAGGAATTGCATTGGTGTGTGACTTGTACTTAGTTTCTATTTGTTATTAACGCAGTTGTGTTTTCCCTTTAAGGCCAAAAGTTCGCAATGATGGAGATGAAGTGCATTTTGTCAAAGATTTTGAGGAATTTCGAGATCCTGCCGCCCATCGACGAAGGCTTGCCTCCATTCAGAGGAGCCAACTTCTCGGACAATCTGCACAAGTACGAACCTGTGTTGTCAGCAGTGCTGACCTTGAAATCAGACAACGGAATTCAAATAAGACTAAGTCCTAGAATTATGTAAATTAGGTTTAACAAAATAAATAATTGCATGAAACCATTCTTTAGTGACTGTTTTACATCAATAGAAAACTATAATATTATGCACTACTTTTGTTTGATATTTTCAGAGCGTACTGAAATCCTTTTGTACTTTCGAAACAGTATTTTGGCTGTCCAAATATAAACTTCAATTTCCATGGCCTCAAAAACGTCCTTTTTCAAGCAAATTTGAATAGTGCTGGAGCTGCTACCGAAGGAAACTACGCTTATCAGGGTCTTTTGTCCTTTAGAAAAAAAGTTTTTTGGATATAGAACCATGTTTACAAAAGCTATAGATGTAACGTCATGCAAAAAAGGATATTTGAATAGAAATTGATAAAATTCCAGAGACTAAAATTCTGATTTACCAATTCGGTGTTGAACATCCTCGAACCTTCCATATTTCCAAATATTGTTATTACAGTTTTTATGATTTAACATTTTTGAGCCTCTTTTAGGGTTGTTGAAATCAGAGAATATCGTAAAATCGGGGAATTGCGTATGTAAAAAATATATTTCTATGGAAATATTTAAAGTACGTTATTATTGGACATGAAGGTTGTGAGGGGTTCGCAATTTTTTCATTAGATATTCCGAGAATATTTAATACAGAATGCATATTAATTTGACAATTTGTATAATACAATAAAAGTTTAAAGAGCCATGACGTTAATTTTTTAAGTGGCATTTTGAATTTCTAGTTGGGGTATATACTATATAGTCAAGCTAGTTTTGGAATGTAGAGTTCAAATATCGGAATTATGTATTATTCCTTGAATGGTTTTATTTGCTCTGAATTATGTAATTCTCAGAAGTCCTGCCTTCAATTATTTTCGAAATGTATTTGGTCACATCCTGGAGGTACAGACTGCAGAAATAGCTTTATTAATCAACACTAATTCCAGCAACGTGATTTTAGGATTCGACTTCTGACAGGATAATTTCTGTTCAAAGCCAAAAAGTGCTCTGGATGTTGGCATCAAGGCATCTAAAAAGGAGTACTTAACGATTAGTGCATATCGTCAGGATGCGTGATTTCTGATAACTATGTTTACATCAACCAGACGAAATGATCAGGATAGTCTGGAAAGGGAAATCGTGTCCAGCACATTAAATTCTTTGGAACGAATTATTCTCACAAGGATTATCGATTGTATAACCACCAATACTACCGAATTATTCAAGACGATACTTTTTCCGTTTGACTCACATTATGAACATGTTTTAGTAATCTGTTCTGTGTTATTAGATTATTAGATAAGATTAATAATTAAGGCATCCATCAAGTAAAGGATAAAAACCGAGACTTTTTTTTATGTTGGAATAGGAACATAAAAGTAGGATTTCTCTTAAGTAGCTACAGTCTCAAACTTGACCAGGATATTTCGAGTCAATTTCCATCTTCGTCACAGATGCTATCACCATAAACATCTTATACATACTAGATCACTTTTTGCGTAGAAAATTGAAGACTATGGTCCTTGGAATGGGCAGGAAATTATCATAAGCACTCATGAAGTGCTGATAAAAAGTTGTTGAAATTTTGGGAACCAGAGCTAATGACTGGAGTAAAAATTCTTCTGTAGATAGAGAAACATCAGCAATTACAAAAAAAAAAATATTTTTTCCTTTGCCCTTGAGAGGTTCGAGGGTGAGTTTGTTATCTAATAATTATGACTGGTAAAGCTGGTTGTGATGAGTGGGCGCTTTGATAAGACTAGTCGAGCACCATTAAGCAGGGATTAGTTCCAATAATCATTTGTAGGTACCTTCCTGATGCATCATTACAATTCTGAGTGTGTTTTTTTTGTTCGAAAGGAGAGTGTAATCTACGCGAATAGAAATCCTTAATCATGATTTGTGCCAACGTGCAGGATACTTTCGGAGATTGTGTTACCCAATTATTGTCTGATATTCTGCGCAGTAATTTTTGGCGCTGCAAAGTAAAGCCTGCAAATGAGAATGTTAATAGGATTACTAAGGACCACTTTAGGAAGGGTTTTTTTTGTTATTAAATTAGAAGGGTTGTAAATTGGCAACGAAAAAAGCAAATTGATAGTCGATTTATATAAAACTGTGCCAGGATACCAATTAGTACAGTATGTATTTATATAGTGTATTGTTGGGTTAAGTTTTATAGCGAATTTCGGAAACATTTTAAAAGAGTGATGTCCAAGTTTAAAGATGAGCAAAATGGGACAACACCATCTTAGTGTTGCTATATAAGACAGAATCATTTTTATGCAGAAACTGATTTGGTACATTTGTATTTACCTAATACATTGTATTAAATGTATACTGTCCAAGCTTGTCAGGAATTTTGAAATACTACCTGCTGTTGACGCCCTTCCTCCTTGTACAGGATACGACGTAAATTGCGATGTCGCAGAACATGAGTTGCTGTTATCACCACTTCTTACACTAAAATCAGAACACAGAGTTAACGTTCGACTTCGATCCAGAAAATAAATACAGAATCTGAAATTTAATAAAGCTTTGTAATCTCATATAGATATTTAATTCCACATTTATGACCATTCCTTTAAAAATACGTATGCCTACCGTTTTCAGCGTCCAAACTTTAGAGACAGTTGCAAACTTTAGTTATAATACTTTAGGTATATACGAATTCTCTCTTCGTTTTAAATAAATTCACACCTTTTCAAAATGTCCTTCATATCGGGACAATAAAACCATCTCATTCTTTCAAATCTATTAAACTTTAATCTGCTTTTAATTGAACAAATTGCCCAAGGATGTGAGACATGGTAGAAATATATTCAACGTATTTTATTCTTCCACAAAACTTTGTCTCATGTTGCTTGAGTAAATGTTTGTGTAAGCGAACTTAATTCATTAAGGAATATAAACTATAAGTTGAAAGCCTTTTTTCCTGTAAATGAGATAAGGGCGAGTTCTGTTGGAAGCAGCCACTGAGTTTCTGGCAGTCTTGCATCACCAATTTAAGTTTTACGTTTAACTTACGAAATTATTTTTTAAATCACAAAACAAAAACAAAATTTGTTGTTTAATTCTTATCATTCCATAATGATTAAGAATTATTTTACAATCATTTTGTAAAAACCAATCAAGTATATACATTGCACATTGTTATCTGTTGATTTGAGATACGACATAATTTTAAATTTAGTATTTCGAAAGCATATTTTTTATTTGTATTTGGTATTGGTGTTTGGTATATTTGAGATGGAATTATGTATTCAGGGATCACTTTAAAACAGTGATGATAAAAAAACGAGCCATTTGTCAACTATATTGATGGCTAAAAAAACGATTTTCTGGATGTTCATTTGTCAATCTCTGAGTTCGTCAGTTCGTCTAACGATCTGATCTGAGAAAATTTCGAGAATGCTCATAAATAATTATGAGTGAGATTTGGTACAGTAATATTTTGTTAGAATTTCAAGTTCAAGTTCGAAGACCATCAAAACTGGAAAACACCTTCTTATAGTTTCCGTATGAAACAGAACCATTTTTATGCAGAAATCTTTAGTTTTTTTAAAATTTAATAATTTAGTTATTAATAAATTAATAAATAATTAGTAATTTAATAAATTACCTATTAAAAATACCATGTTAAAATTTATTATAATCACCAAAATTTTACCTACTCATTATCTTTTTTGCAATGATTTTTAAATTATTATAGTTAGGTACCTATAAGAAAAAAAACTTTTGTTTTTCACATTCCTTTTATTTACTTTTACATGTATGAAACCATGTATGAACAAAACATTTCTTAATGACCACTTCTATTTTGAGCATTTTGGAGATGTTAATCTTTTGACCAAATAACAAAAACGAATAATCTGAAAAGTTTTTCTGGAAATGGCAATCGAAAGTGTGTGATATTTTTTTTGGTCCTCCACATTAACTCTAATCATTATAGGGCCTTCTCCGGGGATTTTTCCAATTCCGGTTACTCACCCACTCCTTGTCTGCGCCGGAACATCAAGTGCGAGTGACTTTCAAATTACAATCGCGAATACACAGTACGAATAATAAAGATAACGTTTCGCTCGTGCAGTGTGATTGCTGCAGTGAGATGAGTTATGAAGCCATTTGCAACTGAGTCTTGTTGCTTCGTACTCAACGCAACGGTCACGGCCAAAATAATTAAAACAAGTTCGCGGCGCGGCGGAACCGTAATTGCAATTGATTGAAATAAGGACACAATTCAGTTAGAAAACATGTGGTCGTTAATAATCGCCCTAGTTTTGGGCGTTGTTACTTTCGTCGCTTACAATGTAAATAAAGTTCGAAAATTGTTGAAGAGCGTCGAACATCTGCCCGGACCGCCGTCGCACCCAGTCTTTGGAAATGCCCAGCAGATTGGATCGGACACCGTGTGTAAGTGCAAGTTGTTTCAAAAGAGCCAGTAAACAGTAACTACAATTATACCACACAGTAAATGTTGTTAGGAAAGAAATGCCGCGTATACGTTAATTCCTTATTCAAGTACTGTAATTGTTATTATTTGTTTGCATAAGTACGTATATTGTTAGTTGTTGTTTCTGTGTTTCGGGGGTCAAGCATACATCAAAACATTATGTAATAACATTTACAGCTGGTTATTATTTTCAAAAAATCTGAAATCAACAAAACTACTTTGTTAGCAGTTCCATCGCTTATCTCTACTCTTCATATTGATTCAAAATTTTTTAAATGCCTAGTACTTTCTTGATACCTGTATTAACTACCTGTTCATCTTGCAGTAATTATGACGGATTAATTATCAAGAATGTTTCAAATGTGTTCTTTAGAAACATAAGTAGATTGAAAATATTGCAGATGTGGCATTTTGAAATTTTTACCAAAAGATAAAGTGATGCCCTTATCGCTGACATAATTATATCGTTGAGATAACTTGTAATCTCTTTCAAACGTTCTGCTCGGTTCTTAAACATCTGTTGTGATAATGTCTGAAATGTGAAATACATAAATTAATTATTTCTGAAGCTTTCTTGAAGAACTTATTTAAATGGTGGGAGGCCTACGGCCCGAGTCCCTATAAACTACGACTGCTCAATACATTATTTATTATTGTAACAGATCCTAAAGATATAGAGGTAAGTTATTATTGTAATATTTATTCCAGGACCACACATTTGATGAAGTATTGAATTTCAGGTAATTTTAACCAGCACACCACAATTGAGAAAGGCAGACGTCTACGATTTCTTTCGTCCTTGGTTGGGAGACGGATTACTCACGAGTTATGGTAAAATTCGAATTTCGAATACATATCTTCATCTCACACAATCCTTTGCATAGGAACGAAATGGCATAAACACCGCAAAGTCATAACTCCATCGTTTCATTTTTCTATATTGAATATTCATTATTTCGATGTAATTAATGAGACCTCGAGTCGGCTTATATCAAAGTTGTCCAAAAAATCCGCAACCAACGAAATATTTAATGTTCAAGCTTTGATTCACTATTGTACTTTGGATATAATTTGCGGTAAATACGGCAATAATTCTCCATTGCAAATAGTTTTACCTTTTTCAAATTCAGAGACTGCAATGGGCGTCAACCTTGACTCAATGAATGATCCCAAGTCTAAAGTGGTGAAAGCGTATCAAGAGTGGGTTTCAATTAAATTTGAAGCTTCAGAAATGTAAAACGAATGTAATATAATTACAGAATATGTTCACTAATCACAATCCGCTCGTTTTCTCCGTTGTTCTACAACGACATTTTGTACATGCTTTCTCCGGATTACTGGAAGCAGAAGAAGGCTCTTGATATTTTGAGGACATTCACATCTGGAGTAAAATTATAATACTATATATGTCTATATTCAACGTAGGTAATATATAGAATTCTTGGACACATTTCAGGTTATTGAAAAACGACGAGAACTTCTTGAAAGCAACAAGAATATTGGAAGTAAGCCTAATACAAATGATTATGATGTTGTCAAATCCGAAAAGATGGTTTTCCTGGACACTTTGTTAACTTGCACAATTGACAATGCACCGATGTCTGACTCCGAGATATTTGAAGAAGTTTCAACGTTCATGTTTGAGGTACAGGGTATTGGGAGTATGTCCAACAAAATTAATTGTTGTGTAATATCTACAGGGACATGATACAACTACTTCGGGAATCACTTTTGCCACATATTTGTTGGCCAGACACCCTGAAGTCCAGGTACACTGTACAGTTATTAATGCACTTTACTAAATTAAATAAAACTTCCATTGAATCATATTCTACAAAATAATATTTCCACTTCCATTAAATAATTTGTATATTTAAGCAAAAAGTGCTTCAGGAGCAGGAGAAAGTGATTGGGAAAGATTTGAAGAGGATCCCAAAATATCAAGATCTGGCTTCCATGAAATATTTAGAGATGGTTATCAAGGAGTCTCAACGCATGTATCCAAGTGTTCCTTTTGTAGGACGAATGGTCGATGAAAAATTCAATTTAAGTCAGCATTGTTATTTTGTTGGCTTCGTTTCCTTTAAACAAATTCAGTTTTACAGATGGCACTGAGTTACTTCCGGGTACCGCACTCAACCTCTTTCTTATAGGAATGGGATATAATGAGAAATACTTTCCAGAACCTCATAAATTTCGTCCGGAAAGATTTGAAACGCAGAACCGAGCATCTTCACATCCATTTGACTATGTTCCTTTCAGTGCAGGTCCTAGAAATTGTATAGGTCAGTTCTGTATATTAATTGAATTTAACTCAATACAATTTAATTTTTCAATATTTATTTTCAGGTCAGAAGTTTGCGATGATGGAAATGAAATGTATACTGTCCAAGCTTGTCAGGAATTTTGAAATACTACCTGCTGTTGACGACCTTCCTCCTTTTAAAGGATACGACGTAAATTGCGATGTCGGAGAACATGAGCCGCTGTTATCAGCACTTCTTACACTCAAATCACAACACGGAGTTAATGTTCGACTTCGAACCAGAAAATAAATACAGCCATTGAAATTTAATAAAGCTTTTTAATTTCCACATTTCAGGACATTCTTTCAAAAATAGTAAAGTACTTTTAGGTTCCTTATTGTTAGCTTCCAAACTTTAGACACGCTTGCAAACCTTCTTCAATTACACGAATTTTTGCTCCGTTTTAAACAAATTACCTAATATACAAGTGGACCCTTATATCGAGACGACGAAACCATCTTATCCTTTTATATCTATTAAATTCTAATCTAATCTCCTTTTAATTGAATAAATTGCCCAAATGTCAGACATGTTTAAAATATTCAGCGTATTTTATTCTTCCACAAAATTTGATCTCATGTTGCTTGAGTAAATATTTGTGTAACCGAACTTAATTCATTAAGGAACACTAACATTAAGGAACATTAACAATAAGTTGAAAGCATTTTCGTCCTGCAAACGAGATAAGGCCGCGTTGTGAAGGGATATGGTGGAAATTCAATTCAGCATTGAGCAGCCACTGAGTTTTTGGGACTATTTCATCGCTAATTTAAGTTTTACGTAATTGTGAAATCAGTTTCTTAAAATAAACAAAATGTTTTTTGAGTGGTTATCATTCCAAAATGATTTACAATCATATTGTAACTAAAAACCAATCCAGCACTTGAAGAATTCATTACTGCACTATTTATCCAGAAACATTGTTATCTGTTGATTTATGATACGGCAACGGCATAATTTTGAACTCAGGATGTCTAAAGCATTTGTTATCTGAGATGGAATTATGAACAAATCAGGGACCACTTTAAAAGGATTTTCATTTTTTCTGCAGCGAAAAATCAGTAAATAAAGTTCACATTATTACTAAGCTGCTTAATGAAAAATTCTGCTAGTGCTCTTACCGACAGGATAATGATAGAAAAAGATAGAAAATGACTTCCAAGGATTTGCCAACGTTTGCCCTTTTGTTGCCTGATTTTACGTGAAACGTTGCAGTTGTGGAGACGAAATTTTTACTCCTGGTTGCATTTTACTTAATTCAAGCCTTCCAGGACATTTGGAATAAATGTGCAACGAATCCTTTTTTCGTCGTATCTTTGTTTCCTTTTAAAAGGATTGTTGTTTAATTTATTTGATGGAAAGAACGAGCAATTGTAATACCGTAATTTGAGAACCATAAAGAATTTTTATTAAAAGACAGCTTGTCTCAATGGAAATTGCAGTTGTATTGTTATTTGAATATGCAATTCAATTTAGCAAAAATAACAATTCGAGTTTTGTTTAAAATCATTTTATTCTGCTTTTGTTTTGTTAAGTTTAAATAATTTTCAGTTTTCATTATAGAAACAAAGTAAACTTCAATTGAATTCAGTTCATGTTCCAAATGGAATTCTCTTTTCAAGATCAATACATTTTCACTCAAGTATTGTACTATAAACAATTCATCGATTTTCCTTTGTTCCTTTAAAAAGGCTTAAGTAAGTTCGTGTATTGCATAATTACATTTAGTCCTTACCTGTTTAGCTTGAAGTCCCATTAACATAGAACTTTGTGCAACCGAGCAAAAGTCAGAAGCGGATGCAAATGTAAACTTTGATAAGGATGAAATGTATGCAATATGCATGCATGCTTTTTTGTTCCCGCCGCGTCCAGAATTCGAGGACGATAGTAAAAAGCTACAATCAAGCGTAGAAGGACAAGTCCCTCTCGGGGAGATCCCTAAGAGCTTTGCAGTGTTGGACATTTGCATAAATTACATTGAAACCAGCAGAGTCTGATCAGAAAAATGACAAGTATGCCTTAATGGGTTCTTTATAACGGATTTTATCGAGGAGAGGTTTTTGTAAAGTTGTAAATAAAATAATAAACTGAAAAGTTAGTAGGAAAGGGCTAAGTTTAGTACACAACTTATCACGCCTGTCCTCATTGCGACAGTGACTGGTTTGCTGCAAAATCTACGAAAGGTCGAATGTGCAGATTTTGCAAGGACATTCTTGAACCGATGACCTGCAGAGAGAAACATCTCCGGATACTTTTATGGACAGTGAAAGTCAGTGCAGGACACATAAATTTAATAGGTATTCAGTAGCGCGTGTGAAGCGAACGGCAATAAAGTTAACTTCTCTGAATACTTCACTGTCTAGTGTCCACCAGTTTTTACGAGTGTTCATCTAATAAAGGACATTTGATTATATTTCAAAGTTCAAACAACACACAATACAATGTCACAGTTTTCAAACGTATATAAGTTGTTGCTGTTTTCAAATAGTGTATATCTGTACGTCGTAATCAACATCGCTTTCCCTTTTGATTGAAGGACAACAACAATCATTTACCTATTATAAATTTTTCAAAATTCTTCAGATTTTCTTCATATTAATTGTCCTTTTGTATGTAAATTTACAAAGTTGAGTAATAACTCCCATTCATCCTTACACACAAGTAAAGACTTAAGATAAATTCCCTTTTGCTGATGATATGCTCTGTCCTTCTATGTCCTTTCATTCATGTGGATTTTCTACTAGAATACGAAATGACTTGCACGGAAACAGTTATTACATTGGAAAATTTTAACTAAAACCGTTATCTTCGTATGTTCCGATGTTGGATACTACTGTGCAAAATTGACTGGGCTAATTTGGAAAGTTGTTCGGCTAATGAGTGTTATCTGGAAAGTTTCTCTATCTAAAGTACCAGTGATCGTTTTAAGTGTGCAGTTGGGTCAGGTTTGCGTTAACAACGAGCTCAGCTCAATTACACCAATTACTGGATTCTGAAATTACGAAGTAACATTACTGGTAGTTTTTTTGCCCTAAGTAGAAACTATCCCGAATTTGTATATAAAATTCCAGATATCAAATGCCTGTTTAAGAAACTATTTCAAGCAATATATACAACAAATGGACTGCCTTTGAACGGAAATGGATTGAATAAATTGTTATAACTTGAACGTCAGTTGATGTTCTTCTAGGAATTTATTGTGAACAAAGCTCTAATGTCAGTAAGGATGCATTCTTCGAATGTCTTACTTCCTTCGTTATTTGGAGCAAAAGAATTCTCAGAAAAATATGATGGAATCTTGGTAAAAGTTGGAAAAGTTATTTTTATTGAAGTTGAATTCCTGAAAGGGTTTTTAAAAGGTACGCGTATTTTTGATATAGTTTCAGAATCTGTTTTATGTAAAATTGTCAGAATATAACAATTTTACAAGATCTAGTAAAATTTATATTTTCTCGAGAAGGGTGGAGGGTCATTCCATGACATTTTAACCAGTAGACCGGACGTCAGTTTTATTTATCTGATTGTAACATTTAAACTATTTGCGATTATTTTGTATATTTTTTCTCACAATTTTCAGATCTAGCCCCAGTAGTAGCCTGTCCTCCCCCAAACAACATGTCGTTGCATCTTCTTCGAAATAGCTACGTTTTCCAGGAAAATCTTCATACTGTTTCATACTATATATATTTTACAACGACGAATGAATGAAGTATTTGAGATATTTTAAAATGTGGTACACAGAACCAAAAATGTAATTGCATTATTCGAGGAAAATTACCGTTGTAATGTAAAGGACAATAATACAGAAATTCAATTGCAATTCAATTCTTGTATGCATTGTGTTGAAATCACCAACGCTGTTAATTCCAAATTATGTATACACAATTTCAAATGTAACTTTCCATTCCACGTTTTAAGCTGTGCAATGTGCATCCAAATTCAAATGTTTCTAGAGGCAACAATTCGATTCAAACGAATTTTTTAGGGACTTGCTGATGAAGTGCTCAAGTTTCAACCATGTGGAGCAAAGGATGAACAGCAAATATCCCCACAGTTGCAGCCAATGGTCATTCGTCGTAATTATACGTAATTATGTGAGTCCACAATGAATTTTACGTCTCGATCCAACACAAACAAATTGGTATTCAATTTGAATTCTTGTTTCGCATTGTAATTTTGGTAAATATTCCAGAATTTGCTTTTACAAGATTTCGGATTACACTGTAAATTATCACCGACCTCAACAACACATGGAAATTCTGTCGGAAAACCTGTCTGCCTGGGCCTTGAGGAGTTTGGTTTGCTCAGGTGGAGAATTTCACTGAAATTACGGTGTGTATTAAGGGAAGAACGAGTGGCCTTGGGCAGGGGGGTCATTTGCGCCTCCGGGGTTGCGAGAGATAATTATTTTCGTATAGGCTATATTCAATTCCATGCATATACAGGTGTATATAGCACCTAGCCCTACCAGTTTCTAGACCCACCTCCAAACACTAAAAACCTAAACCGCCATCGGGAACAACGATTGATTTCAGGCTATAAGAGAATTAGTAAAACTAACAAACAAAATTCATTGATTTCCCCCAAAGCGTGCAAAGAGATCAGAGTCCAAGGAACAAATGTTGTTGTGTTGAAGTTGCTTGGTATGACGAATGTATCCACGGAAACGTGGACAGATTGCTTTATTGCGAAAAGGACACCGGCTGCTCTTCGAAGTGGAATTCCAAATATATCACATTCTGCCAGAATTCCAAATATGTATTGTAGTTGACTCTCATCTGCACAGTCATCACAAAACGAACAAAACGATTTTCTATCGAATTTATTTCTTTTGATAGATGTACTTACATAACAACCAAAACTACTAGTTTGTGTATGCCGACGTGATATTTTATTAATCCAAGAACAGCACTTTTATGTCCAATAAAACATCCTAAGACAATGACAAAACACATTCATAATAAAACATCATTTCAAGTTTAAATGCAGCATTAATAAAATATTCCCCAAACTTTGTATCATTGTCTACAACAGACTATTTTAGTATCAATTTCCGGCAGGTAGTATAAATATGTCCAGGAAATTTTGTTCATTTTTCCGGTCGTTTAACTTCAAAACCATACAAGAGCAAACCATACGAGAATCCACAATTTGAGTTATATCCTAAATTGAGTGCATTCGAAATTTTGTTCATTCAATTTAATCAATCTGCATATCAAACTTCCACTCTAATAACTTTAATATAGGATTCAAGTTTATATCGGGCTGAAGAACTTGCAATTTCGAAACTCAGGATGATCATTACGATTGGATCAATTGGTGGAATTTACATATCGATTAAATCTGTAAAATAGTGCTGGGTTATCCCAAAAGGATTAGATCAATTTTCCCATTACTTTAATAGCTCGAATAAATTAAAAACAAAATTCTGTTAAATTCAGATGAATGAACAAATTTAATTGTATCTGAAAAACACTGATTATGCAATTTCAAAAATATCAGATATTGATATTTTGTAGCAGTTGAGTTGATACAGGAAGTCAGTTCCTCGAGTTTGTTTTAAATACTTTAAACCGTATCTTATCAAGTTCTAAAAACATTTCACTTGGTCACGAGATACACAGTGCGACAATTATGTATTAAGACTGCCTCTAGAAAACACAATTAAAACACGATATCTGCTAATTTTTCGGTATAATTATTTGAAATATTCTCCTCCTGATTCAATACACTTGTTACATCGATTTAATAGTGATTCAAACGCGTGTTCCAGCTCATTTTTCGGAATTTCCTCCAGTGCCCTCGTCGAAGCCCGTTGTATGGGTTGAATGTCATCAAAAAAGCATCCTTTCAACTTCAATTTCAGTTTTGAGAACAAGGAGAAGTCGCACGGTGCCAAATCAGGTGAATACGGCGGATGATTCAACACCCAGACCTGATTCTGAGTCAAAAATTGACGAACAATGAGTGCTGTGTAACTCGGTGCATTATCGTGCAACAGAGACCAACCTTTTGGATCGCGGTATTCTGGTCGAATACGACGGATTCTGGCCATCAAACGCTTCAAAACTTCGAGGTAATATGCGGAAGTAACTGTTTGACCAGTTCGCACAAATTATTTGTGGATAATTCCTTTGCTATCGAAGAATGTGATGAGCATTTTGATTTTTGATGGAACTTTTCGTGTTTCTTTGGCTTGTGGTGAGTTTTTTGATTTCCATTCCGCACTTTCTCGCTTTGTTTCTGGATCGTATTAGAAACACCATGTTTCATCACCCGTAACAATTGTTTTCAGGAAGTTTAGAGCATTTTCTGCGGCTGCAACGATGTCTCTAAAATGACTGACTCTCATTAATTTTTGGTTCAATTTCAACATCAAACGAACACGTGTTTTGCAAAATGAATTTTAATAAATATTAAATATCAACAAAATGTCATGAAATTTTGTCAGTTAGTAGAGGAAGGTTGAAGCTTCAAAACGCATGTGCTCACACATCCATGCGCTGCTGGGGTGCTGAGATATGGTTCGAGTCTTAATACATAATTGTCGCACTGTGTATTATGTCAACCCAATTGCTAAAATTAATAAACATAATATCTGAAGCAATACTTATAATTGACTAGGAATTAGATTGACTGGAAAATTGTTGCTTTTTCTTATAAAATTATCAATTTTATATTACTTAGAATGAAACAACTCTATTGCAATTTCTACTGCATTGTGGATCAATTGCTGATAGTACATACATGAAAGCTCCAAAATTATTTTCAAGATCAGAGTTGATCGTCCTGATGTTAGAAACTTGAACTTTGAACCAAAAATTTGCATAATTAACTGTACACTCCCGAATTGGGAGAAGAAGTTCTAGTCAGAAAGTGAAACCATCACCCCCGAAGAGAGCAGAATGCTGTTTTTCATCGTGACTCTAAGATATTCTGAGAGACTAGAAGAGATTTTACTGAATTGTAATTTGAGCGTAAGCAATCTTAGTTGTTTTGATTTCTATTTTTAGGCGGCTGTAAGAACAGCTGACTAAAGTTCTGCTGTCGCAAAGACAAAAATTGTGCAGATACTGCAGATTGAGTGCAATCCCGAAGTGAAACACGCGTTTTATCTGCAAAGTTTTTTATTAATTCAATAAAAGTTATTCTCCACAGCTGATAGCAGACACTCCAAAGATTGTGCGTGACTAACCAAGGAGAGTTCTAAACATATCCTTTGCCCTGAATTGCCTTATCGTTTCGTATCCATTATCAACAATTTCTCGATGATATCACTTAAGAGGCTCTAGAAATTGAAACACAATCAATTTTGTTACCGGATTTATCGTTTCTTTGTGTACTCAACATTTGATTTGTTAATTGTTCACTAATTTTCCGGTGATTGAATATAAATGCGTTGTTCACAATTTTCATCGCAGTTCGCACCGTGATTTTAATGGTGAACGGAACACAGTGTAACGCGGACGAAAATGATAACAAAAAAATTGTGGTTTTTGTTTTGTGTCCTTCCCATTGTCTTGGCTGGACCTTATCCGAATTTCCGTTCAGATTTGGATTTTGTTACTGTAGCAAATGGTAAAGCGAAGGAGTGGTGGGAAACAGGAAATTTCTATCAGATTTATCCACGGTCGTTCAAGGACAGCGATGGCGATGGGGTTGGTGATCTAAAAGGTGAGCTGAAGTTTCATGAGGTGATCCCGGAAAAGTGTTGATATTGATTGATTGATGATTTTGTTCAATGTTCAGTTTTTTTATTGAAATAATATTGTTGATTGAAAAGTGCTAATAATGTTTATCACAAGATGACGGAAGCACATTATAAGTTATATAATGTTACTGATTGAAATCAATTTATGTAATTAATTTTAATAAGAAATGAAATCCTGCAGGAATAACGGAAAAGTTGCCTTACTTGAAGGAAATCGGTGTCACTGGTGCGTGGTTGTCGCCCATTTTCAAGTCTCCGATGAAGGATTTCGGATATGATATTTCCAATTTCTACGAGATTCACGAGGAATATGGAAACATGAAAGATTTTGATAATATGATTAAAAAGGCAAACGAATTGGGAATCAAAATCATCCTAGATTTTGTTCCAAATCACACAAGCGACCAATCAGAGTGGTTCAAGAAGTCCGAAAAAAAGGATCCGAAATACAAAGATTTCTATGTCTGGCAGAAAGGCAGAGCAGATCCAAACGACCCTGACAAATTATTACCACCAAATAATTGGGTATAACGTTGTCAACTAACCCAATATAAAACAATTATTTTATGGAATCCAATTTAAAGGTCAGTGTGTTCAGGAAGAGCGCATGGGAGTATAGTACCGTCAGGAAGGAATTTTACCTCCATCAATTCACCAAGGAACAACCGGATCTGAACTATCGAAATCCCGCTGTTCAGGAAGAGATGAAGGTATGAAATTTTGCAAACTTTAAATTATATAATATATTTATATAATAATTTTAACATTCGACAGAAAGTGTTGCGATTCTGGCTGGACAAAGGAGTTTACGGATACCGTATTGATGCTGTTCCACATCTTGTTGAATGCATGAAAGCTGGCAAATATCCAGATGAACCAATTAATCCTGGAGTCAATGACAAAGACGATTACGGATACTTAATTCATGATTGTACAAAGGATCAACCTGAGACTTTGGAGCGTCTTTACGAGTGGAGGGCAGTTTTGGATGAATACAAAAATAAAGGTCTACCAAGGCATGAAGAATTCAAATCACTTTGTTCTCGTTTAAATATTTTAATTAATAAATATTACCAGAATTTTAATGGCTGAAGCATGGTCTCCCATTGATATACTTATGAAGTACTATGGTGATGGCGACAAAAAAGAAGGATCTCAAATCCCTTTCAACTTCCTCTTCATAACCAATCTGGATATGAATTCGAATGCTGAGGACTTTAGTCGAACTATTCATGATTGGCTTGGAAATATGCCAAAAGGAAGAACTGCAAATTGGGTGGTAAGAATTTCGTATTTATTTAATCTTTATGTTTTCCATTTGTAAAACTCTTATTAATGAAGATTTTTCTGTAGATGGGAAATCACGATAAGAGTCGTGTGGCTACCCGATTTGGAGAAGATCGTATTGATTTACTGAGTATTATCCTTCAAACTCTCCCCGGAGTCAGTGTTACATACAATGTAAGGACATTTGAAAATTTTTCAATTTTTTTTTATTGCGTAATGCCTAATTGTTAACAGGGTGAGGAAATTGGGATGACTGACGTTTGGATTTCTTGGGAAAAGACAGTTGATCCTGCTGCATGCAATTCCAATAAGGATATTTACGAATTATTTACCAGAGATCCAGAACGCACCCCATTCCAGTGGAGCGACGAGAAAAATGCCGGATTCTCGACTGGTCTTAAAACATGGCTTCCTGTCGCCGACAATTACAAGGAAGTGAATGTAAAGGTTCAACGTGGGGTGGCAAAAAGTCATTTGAACACTTACAAGAGATTGCAAGAACTCAGGAAAACCAAGACATTGAAGAACGGTGGTCAGGATGTTAAAGCTCTCAACAGAAACGTTTTGGGTATTTTAAGGTAAAATATTTAGTTTTAATTTTATATTATTTCATGATTCAATGACCTGATTTTTTTTGAATTTTAGGTCATTGAACGGAGAACCATCGTACCTCACTTTGGCGAACATTGGAGGAAATGTCGAAGTTGTTGATCTTTCTGCCTTCGACAAACTTCCAGATAATTTGACTTATGAAATCGTCGGGGATCGTTCACCTCACAGAATCGGGTGAGTAAATATAAATATCGTACTAAATACTTATTACATAATAATTACTATTGTTGTAGTGAACGTGCGCTCAAAAAGAGTTTTGTACTTTTGGGAAACGAGGCTGTAGTTCTAAAAGCAACTCCAGCTTCAAGAACAGTATCCTTAAATGAATACTATGCCTATGAAACCGCTGCTTAATGTAAACACATTTCAGTTATAAATATTAAATGAATATAATTAATTATTATAATTATTTTCACGTTATTCATTCTATAATATAAAAAGTTTGTGTCCACAAAAGCATTTGATCATGTCCCATACAAAAAATATTAATTATTATAATCTAAATTATATCTAGATTATATCATTATATAGTCTGAAAGTAAAGTAAATTAATGAATGAATTTGTTACAATTATGATTTGCCATCAACGAACATTTAAGGATCATTATCGAATCATTTCCATTGCTGATTTTAAATTTTTAAATGAAATTACCCTTATATTTGAAATTATTCTTCGAAAAACCATTTACCTCTAAAAACGTATTCTCTGGTATATAAAATTTTCCTTAATGGGCAAAGTTTCTTTTGATCTGAAGGACCTTCAAAAGAAATCCATTGTTGAGAGGTCGAGAGAATAGGACACATTAAACAGTCATTAAGGGTGGCTTGTGCGGTCCACGATATTTATCTGTAAAGACTGTAAATATTGCTATTGTTCACAATGGAGGCTCCAGTTTGATCCTTGTAAGTGGGCAAATTGTTTAGATTTTGAGTAAATGCATTAAAAGTTTGTTCCACGAGTAAATTATATCCTTTAAACGCGAACCATTTTCGAGTTTCTTTTCCTGTAATTAATATTGAACTTTAAACGAAAATAAATTCATGTTGTTAACCGACGACAATGCTAAATGTTGTAATTAACTGGGTCTTCAGTTCCAAAAGGATTAATTAATCAATAAAATCGTCTTATTATATTCATTGAGATAAAGCCACTTTAGCAACAGGTACGCAGCCGTTTTAACAACGTTGTTAATCATTTTAGTTTTAATATTGCCCCATTCAGCGAACGAGAGTCTTAAAGCAAAAGTGATTGGGGATATTATATCAATTTATCTACAAAAAATTCCTGCACCAATTTTTTTTTTATTGTTTAGAGGACAAGAGCAAATTACCCACTTTTTCATGAACCCAACTAGATTACGTATCTATTAGAAAACATCACCTGGATGTCTATACTTAGTATTATAACAGCACGTCCTCGTTGCGCTCACATTTCCTTATTATCCTAAATTGAAATACGTGGCCTGATATTCACATTAATGCCGACATTTCCGGTTGGTTGAACTGTGAGAGGTCCAAAAACACTTACACGAACAGAAGTCGTTTATAAGATGGATATGAACCAATTGGATAATGCTGAATTTGGCGTAATTGCGGTCCTAATGAAAGGATTTGACGACGACTTAAGTAATTAAAATCACACTGGATATTACGCGTAGCTTTCCTCTTTAATCTTTTATATCGTTAATCAAGGACTCAAAGCTCACTGAGGTTCAATTGCTGTTCTAAATTTATATGACAAAAGGAATTGCGCTGTTGTAATTAATTTGAGTGGAAATGATGGAGGATTTTTGTCGAGTGTTTTAAATTGATTTTATTAATGAGGGCGACAGTTTTGTGGAATTATCAAACGATAGCTCCAGTTTAAAAAGAAGATCAAGACTAAACTTTGACGTTTTATTGCTTAAAAGGAGTGTTTGAATTGATATAATTGTTACCCTAATTTAAAATTCTAGCCTTTCCTGGAATGGATGATATCGCAAAGATTTCCGAGTCCATTGTTCTGAAAAAGTAAATAAGTCCTTGCGAGTTTGCGATAGCAACTGGAGAAATTCATCTTAACCCTTTTTTGGTCTCGTTTGGGCGTGAACAGTGACTACACATTTGCGTTTCCAGGAAATTAAATTTGTTTTAATAGAGGATAACGTTTTCCAGGAGGTAACTGTTTTTGCCAATTGCAAACTGCGACCTCCAAAAATAGTTCTATTTGATTTGCTGCGGTAGGTAATTTCATTAGGTGGAAATAAAACGGTCCTTTAATTAAAATTTAACCATCCAGAAAAGTGATTACGTAAGTAAAACAATCTGGAATTTTTAAACAAAGGATTAGACTAAAATTCAACCTGCGGAAATGTTTCAAACACGTTTTGGATATAAACTCCATTTTCCTGCAAATATTCAAGAAAACTTCATCTTTCCAGAATAATGTAAAAATTTCGTTGAAAAAAAAATTTGTGAGGGACAAGCAAATAGAAAAGGCAAAAGAAATGTCTATAAAAACTTCTGGAACTATAATATTTACATTCTGGAGTCGCGCTTTCATCATTGTTAAAAATTAATAAGCATCAAAATTCCGGGAAAGACATTTCCCGACTATAAAGCGATATTAGATTGTATCCTCCGTTTTAAACTACTGGATCTCGTTCACAACAACTTTACCGTAACGGGGATGTAATGATGGTGACCAGCCATTAAGCGCGCAAAATTCATATCCCTGATATTGCGCTCCTCGTCTGTTCTATCAATTAGAGGATTTCGACGGAAATCATGTCCTTTCCTTTCTGACCGGAAAGAAAACTTTTGGAACATAAATATAACAATGGGTCTTTTATGTCTTTCGGAGTATCACCCGAACTCCTTTTATGGCATCGCTATCTTGAATGCAATACATTGGCTTCAAAGGATCATGATGTTACTGAGGCATTGCGACAGGCTGTGTGATTAGCGCTAATTACTTGAGCTTAAGTACTTAATGTTTATTATTAGGATAGATACGACAATTGAATTTTGGGGACAAATGAATATACAACCCCCACCGGCGAATTAGAGTGGTAGATGAAACCTAGAATGTTTTTGGAAATTTTGTGGTAGGAAGAACTTGAATTCTGTAGACCAAACAAATTTTTAATCAGCATTTCATTGTTCGAAAACAATACGAACTTTTAACTTCATGCATTCTTTTAATACCTAGTCATTTGAATTATTTTCATTTTTATTGTCCTACGCCTGTGGAAAAAAATCCTTTAAGCTTTTAAGACTCCTCCAAATATTGCGATTTCCGAAAGTGTTTAGAAAATATGCAAAGCATCCTTGTGAAGTATAGATAACACTAGATAAGTTCTGTACAAGCAAAAGCTCTATCGTAAATTGCTCTCCTGAAAGGGATTTTTTTTAAACTAAAACATAACAAATCGGCTTCGTGGCTTCGTGAACACACATAGGTGTTGGACCGTAGAAGTCGTGCGGTTGCAGTTACTCCTGAAGGACACCAATGCCGTTATGTGTGATTTTGATAAATTCAGCGCCATCTTATGTGACTCCGGTTATTAATCATCTTCCAAAATTTGAAAGTTTGTTCTTTTTATCTTGAAAAAATACCTACATTATTTCAAAAAAAAAAAAAATGCTTCATAAATCTAACAATGAACCAATTTTTATATATAAAAAAAAAAAAAATACTGAAAAATGTGGAAAAAACATGGGGAAATAAAAAGGAAATGTTAAAGGATCATGCATCAACTTTTCGAGCGGAATGAAAAGTGTTGCTTACTAAGGAGCACAGATGATGGATTTTTTTAAACCCGCAAACAGATGAATTACTCATTAATTCGTTTATTTTGTTTAAATATTTTGAGAACATTATTTACAATATATATCTTTAAATGTATATTGATAATTTTTATTTTTCAGTAATTTAAATATAGAGCATTTGCATTTGTCACACTACTTTTATCTACCTATTTTTTGTATATATCTAATAGAACAAACATTTACACATTTTACGCATACAGATGTATTTTGAAGAAATTACTTATTATTTACAAAATTTACAAAACGTTTTTATGCAAATTCCAATCACAACAGAAATTAAACATTTCTGGTTTTCATTAAGGGTTCAGGGCTCTTGAACGCAATATGAAAGTTATAACCAGAATTTAATTTCCAAAATTCAATAATCGAATAATATTCAATTTACACGTCAATACTGCGTTCTGAATGAAAGGATTTAACTTTTGATAGGAGAAACGCAATATTAAGGTGCAAATGAATTGTTTAAAAATACTTCACTATTTTCCTTAAAGTCTTAGATATTCTCGTGGACATTTTTCCTTCAAATTTTATCTTCAAAGATAAATAGAAACCGAACGAAAGAGGTTCTGAAATTTTTCTCAATTCTACATCATATTAAAATATATCACATGTTTTTTTTTCTATTCACTTAAATAATATCCTTAACTAATACATCCCTGTTTACAGATTTTTTTGTTTTAAATATTTATTGACATTTAATATTATTTAACATTCACATGTAATTAATAATTTTCTGGAAGGTTTTTTAAACCTCGCAAGACAAGTCAGAATAGCACAAAGCAGAAACACTATTTTTTAATGCAGAGTACTGCACTAAATTATATATTTTTTAACAGCGAAAATGTCGGTGGAACGACTGGAATTACTTCGAACAACGATCAATGTACCTATATACCTACATTACAATGTCAATGAGTTCAAGCCTATTTAAATAACACATTTCATTTACGCAAACACTATTTCTGTTTAAAAGTAGGTACATATATTTTTTCATGTTCATGTTAAAGAGTTGTAGAACGGAATTCTCAAAGTTATGTATTTTCATTTAGACGTTTCAATTCCTGACGTATTCTCTTGCAGTATCAAAACAATTTCAAAATAAAAAAAACTTTATACATTTAAATCAAAAACAATTGAAAGGAAATATCTGCAAATTGTTTTAAACCATAAAAAGGTTGGTACTTTATTATTAACTGAAAAAGAATAGCCGAGGTGATTCTTTAAGGAATTACAATTCAACAGGACATTTCAAACGTATTTTATACATGTGAAAAAACCTTAAACCCGACCAAAGTCCTGTGAACCTTCTGTATTTGTTATGACAGAAGTATCCACCTTTTTTTCGTTTGAAATACGAAATTTCTTTTGAACATAAAAGAGCAAATATCTTTCAATACGAAAATACGAATGAAATTCCGGAGGACAATAAAAGCATTTACTTATAAATGCCCAGAAGTAGTCCTTTATAGTTCTTAAACTTAATTATTTTTATCTTCGTTATCAAGTTTACCTTGCTATAAACAAGTATCCACCTCAACTCCCGTCTTAAAAGTTACTCCAATCGTGCTTACAGCTTTTGGCGATTGGTTGTTAATTTTATTATTATTAGCTACTTGAAAATTATCTATATTATTTGGCACATTTAGATCCACAAATGGAATACTCGAATTGGTAATGGCGGTTGCGTCCATGTTTGTTAAAATGCTTGATATATTAATCGTTTGTGTTGCCATTTCGCACAGTTTGATCCTTCCGTTTTCTGTCGGCAACGATATATCGTTTTGTTTGTTCATTGTTGATAAATATAATAAATAATATATATATGTTACGCACCTGTTTGTGAAGGCGATATATGTTTATTGATTTTTGATTCTTGATTGCACGTGGCAGCCGTCACCATTGCCGCAGCCATCATGGATGAGGGACCAGTTCCGGTTCCACGGTTCATGGCGCTATATCGAGCTGGCATCATGCTTTGACGAACATTGCGTTCTGGTCGAATCAGAATAATGTACAACTGGAAGTATTAAAAATTTCAGACGTTTATTTAAAACCAAGCATATATGATATAAAACAAATAATAGAAAACTTATGGATTTAAAATTTAAAACACTACACTCAAATTGTTCATCGACTGTGAATCTCCGAAAATGGCTGTCGATTATTTATCCTAATAATGCGAATGAATTTTCGCATATACTCGTAATACCTACAAATTATCAGTCTTTGGTTTCAATTTATAATGCTGAGTTAGCAAAGTCTTTCAAAATAAGGGTAAACCATAATTGGATTACTTAATACTCCTACTTGGAAGCATCACCACAACAAAACCAAGAACTTAGACAAAAGAGGTGATGTGATGAATGCAGCCAGGATAAGCTCATTTGGCCCGAAACACATTTTATCAGAAATACATTATGCCATAATCCATAAAATAAATCGATTGGTGAAATTTGTGCCTATTCAATAGCATTTCGGAAACATATAGCACCACTACATGCGATACCTTTTCGTGATGTATGAACATTAATGGATTTAATGAGATCGGAAAAATGCTATTCTGAGGAAAAAATATATTAAAAAGAGTCAATTGACCTTAAGCAGTACCAGACGATTTTCGATTTATTAACCGATCACATGTGGTTGTAATCTTAAAGCTGATAAGTAATCCTTAAAGAAGTTAAAGTAAAAATCTTCTATAATGCACCAAAAAGAACAAAAAATCAACAAAATAAATTTGACAATAAAAATATATTATCCTCCTGCTTCTGTGATGATTATATTCAAAAGACTCTAACAATAAGTAGTTTGTTCAAAATCGATGAACAACAAAAGCCAAGTCAAACATTTTCTGTTAAATATATAAGCATTATTATCCTTCGTGGCATTGTTATACGCACCTTGGGGGAAAATAGACATGCCACCGTGACACTTGCCGATAAACTAATTGTCACCGACATCGATGTGATTCTCAAGGACACATGATTCCCAGTCCCAAAATAAAGGGGGACGAAAGCCAACCAAATTACACATGTTGTATACATAGTAAAACCTATATAATATAGATATCGTTAACGGTACGCGATTGGACAACTTGAAATCACTTTTCACAGTTCTTACCAATATGTTTCGATTCATTGAAGGCTTCAGGAATTTTTCTTGTAAGTACAGCATACACAGTACAAACAATTATCAAAACAATGGGGTAAAAAAATGCTATCATATATGAAGCATCAATGTAGGAATCGCAGACCAATAAATTGTCTTCCCTTGTTGGATAGTGGTGAATTGCGTGCGAGGGTGATATGATCATCCAAACACCATTAATTAGTATCTGAAAATTGCATAATGTTTATGTTAAAGTTTGAATGTTCTGTTTGTGGTTCCTGTTTTTGTAGATAACTGAAGTCAAACGATATTTTAACTTCTTGGCATACATACCTGCACAAATGTTAGGCACGCACATATAACCAACTGTGATTTGGGGCTGATAAACGATGGCCTTTTTGCTGACTGCTTACCAGCTTTGAAAATTCTAGCAATGCGATTTGTTTTTGTTAGTAGAGCAGCGTACACAACTGTAAAACAAAATCCGGCACCGAATCTGTGAAAGACATTTAACAATTTAATAACATTTGACGCGTTTCCTTTTCATATTTGAGGAAAGTAATGTCCATATGGAGTCATGTAGACTCCATAGGGCACTAGGCAGAGTGAGTTCCTTTTAAACCCATCTACATATAAGACTGACTATATCAAGAAACGTTGAAGAAAAAACGAAACAGCAGTTGGGGGATGCGTTACCTTTGTATGCCGCAAACAATGTCTGTTGGCCTCAACACCAGAGCGAAGGTGACTAAGTAGCACATAAGGATACCAGCCAAAAGGATGTAGCTTAATTCACGTCCGGATGCTCTCACCACTGGAGTGTCATTATGCCTACAAAAAAATTACAATTTGAGATGGAATTAAATGGGGTATCACTTCGTTTAATATGAAATTGTGGTAGAAAATGTCAACCATTCTCCATGCCACTTACTTGAGGAAAACTCCTACAACAAACAACGTTATAAGGATGCCGGTTGAGCTGAATGCCATCGCTCCTATGGCCCAGGCAGATTCTGGTCGTAAATAAACTTCAGGAATTTCCTTGCAGTGCTCCTTGGTGAGATCCGGCAGTGTGCCCTTTCGACAAGTCAGACATTGGGTTTCGTCGAAAGGATGGCGAATCTGTAGTGGAATGTATTTATGGTGAATTTTTAGAAAAAAGAATTGTTGTTCATATCATAACAATATTAGCAATGTTCTGATTTTATTTTGTTTTCGGTTGAAGAAATTTGAATAATTTTATGGTGGAAAATATTTTAAAAATTTTGATAAATTAAAGTCATTTTGGAACACGAATCTGATTTTAGTAAATTTAAAATGTTATTTAAAGTTCCAATTCTGCTGTAATCGTTATTCAATTAAGGCACTATTAAGGGAATATTTGGGTGTTTTTTGTACGCACCTGATACAGGGAGCAATTAAAACAGTGCCAGCAACAGCTCTCTCCTTCAACGTATTTCTTGGCTTGGCCTCGTTCGCACGGAAGACTGCACACAGACTCAGGTGGTATTGGATGATGGAGGTTGAACTGCACTTCTGCAGGGAGTAATTGAAAATCTTTTATGCAAATTAAATTACGTTAACTCGAAATCCTGCCTTCACTTCAATTCCCATGCAAATTGACACTTTAACTTAAATGTTTGGAACATGAAATCATGGGAATCGTTCTGCATCTGGAAGACGTTTGTTTGAACTGAAGCGTTGATACTTTGATAGGGTTACTATTCTCTATCCAGTAACCCCCAATCAAGTAATAGAATTGTTTTCACAGGCCTACTCAAAGAAATTTCTGACGTGATTCATCAACATATGTGCAGTATACACATACCTATATATTATACATACATAACTTGCATCATGTATTATAATTTACTGAGAAGTAGAAGGCAGTGAACTGCTGGGAGTCCTGCAAATTATGTACCTTCTTTGGTCTACCCCGATAAGGATAATTTAATAACCGTTCCTGGGAGTGTTTGAATCAGATATCACGCATTCTCAACCACACTGTGATAACCAGTGGAACTCCCGTAATAACTTGTCCTTATACAATGAAATATTACGACTCCTTGTGCAAGCTTTGTAAGGGTGTCGAAATTATTTGAAAAAATAAAGGGGAAAGTATTTTAAAGAAATCATAAATGATTACAAGAAAATGTGGTTGTTATCAGTTCGAGAACGATACTTCCGACTTCCTTCCAGAATTCCTTCCTTGTTTGTCATTTCGCAAACTTTCGGTCAACAAATTTCTTGTATTTGATTAATGAAGAATTCAACTTTACGAGTAGCTATTAAAAATGTAATAGCTTCTGGTGGTCAAGGGGTTTTTAAATTAGAGAAAGGACATCGACCGAGGACCCATACTTTATAAGGATAAGAGCAATTACATTTTATTTCCATTACAGAAGGCTCCGTGCAATAATTTCTTATTGCCGCTGAAAATTGGAAGCAATTTGATAAAGTCCTTATTAAATTTTACTTGTTAAAAATTTTGATTCAACGACAACATTTATTATTATTGTTTTTCATTTCAGTTTTGATTTTGATTTTCTAAATTGGCAGTGTTCAGATGGTTCCATAAAATTAGCTAAATACGTACGACCTTTCATGAAATGTTAAAAGATTTTGTATTTATTACAAAGTAACTCTAGAAAGGACTCACCCGACATATCAAGACGCAATTCACCCTCGTAGTATTCGCCCACTTTTATCCAGCGATATTTTCCGAACTCGACCTGCTTGAAGTGGATAATGTTGTACCTCGCAGGACCATCGCCATTGGAATCAAAACGGAAATGGTCGCCACTCAAACCTACAACCAAAGGACGAAATTGATTTATTGCCTACTTACATTTTCCGAGAAAGATAACCGTCAAATAAGTTTGGTAAGCGTAGGAGGATCCCTAATAAGGTAGTTAGTATGGATACAGTTTTTTTTCAGGTCGGTAATTGGACGTTTTTTGAACGTTGGCATATTTATGGGATAATATCTGTCATAGGGAAGAATTTTTCTACTAGCAAATTGACAGATAAACAATGCTAGGAAATGTAGGAGGATGAAATCCAAAAAACATAGCTCAACTCACCTTCAAACTCTACCTTCCGGAGATACTTGAGTAAATCTGCTCCTTTTGTTGGTCGCATTGCATCGCAAAGAGTGGGTCGCCCTCCGCAAAGGTCCCTGTGCATATCTCTGCAAATGAAAGGACCATTATCATTATCTGTCTTCTAGAATTGAATCGGATACACCCTGAGGTTCTGCAGTGCCCTTTTGTGTAATGGAAAATGGAACAAAATACTTGCCTCAGAGCATAAGCAAAGGACATAACAGCATCACTAACGAACTGGAGCTGATCCTCAAAATCTGTATTGTTGCGGGTGAGTTTCTCTTTCGTTGTGCACATTCTTGTGTATTTTGTGTTGTACGGTGTGGATGAACTGTTGGGATATCGACATTGGAAATGATCCTCCCAGAATTCTGAAATTACAAGGATTTGAAATATGCAGCTAGGTTGGTCTGATTAAAATCCACGGGAGATATTTTATAATCTGGTAAAACAATTCACAGAGGGTTGCCGATTTATTACAATAAACTTCAAGAACACCAATAGGGTGCAGATGATTGGATTTTAATCACTACAGATTTATTGCTTTATATGCACATGACATGTCGAACAGACAATCATTTTCAACAAGTATCAATTTCGATTTATGCTTGAAATACGAAAATGTCTACAGTTAAAATTCCACGAGCTGAGCACCACCGCAACCTTTTTTCGTGTAAGATATAATTTTTATTTCAAAGATAATATCAAATTTTATACGGAAAATAATGTTAAATTTAATAGCTAATAAAATGTCTACCAATGAAATAAAACGTTTTTATTTTTAGTCTATAAAACATTGCAAGCAATCAATATTGTTGAATTGCTGAATAAGAGTTAAAGAAAATCTACATTAATTACGTATTTTTGTTCTCCCTCAAAAAGTTTTAATTGAATTGGCTGTTTAGTTAAATTAAGAATTTCCCCTGCTTAACAAAATTCAGACCATTATACCTACCCACAAACCAAGGGTTCCTTTGGTTATTTTCTACAGTCAAATTGAAGAAGTACGACTCAAAGCCTTTCACAGGATTCGCTTGGGGTTGAACAGATAATGTTCCCTCCACCTGCAATTTTATCATTATTAATTACTGTTATTGACGAATAAACTATTGTTGTTGTTTTTTGTCGTACTTCTGGTTCATTTCCATCCGAAACTAAGTTCCGTGCACTCCACCCGTCAGAACCAATCCAAGAAAACAATCCTGTAGCATTGTTCCGTCGCACTGCACGCATCACCCCCGCCACTTCTTGATCAGAACCAAAAATAATTGCACCTGTGGTAAGTAATTAAAAAACTTATTGTTCGAAAATTTCACCAATCATTTTATTATTATTATGTTTCAACAAAAGTTTGGATTGGGTTTGTCGTTAACAGAATTGGTATTGTGAACAATTTAACTTTGCCCATCATCATTTTCACAATTAATTACTTTTATTGACATGACATGTTTTGAAATTTTCTATTGACAATTTATTATACATCACTGAAACATGCAAGTACAAAATTAAATGACAAAATTAAGGGTTGAACGAGGAGAGCAGCGCCATTGCGATGTGACCAAATTCACGTGCCCATAAATGAAACTACAAAAGTTCTTAAGTCTTTGAGTTATGGGAAATTTTTAATAATATCAACCGCATAAAGGAAAAATGTTTTTGTAAAAATAAGTATATTAAATAAAGCATCATTCATTAGAACAAATGGGATAAAAATTTAAAGAAGATTTTCTTAATGGAGTCCAGTGTGTTTGTTGGGTGAAAATTTTCTCGCTAACTAAATGGTATTATAAATTTTTATTTTCTAATCCTTGCAATATAATTTTCTATATGTATATATAATTTGTATTAATTAAAAGCAGCTAATTTAATTTCAGAATTCTATGGTGATGTAATGTTGGGTGTTCCTGAATTTCCGTTCCTATAGAAATTACAAATATGTGTAGACTTTCCGCAGGGCATCGTTAATATAAATATTATTTTGCCAGCAAAAAGCTATTTATTCCACTAACAAAGTAGTTGGATATTAAATTGAAATGCTAATCATTCTCATGGATCCTCAAAATGTACTTTATTATGCACGAAATGGAAGTAGAGATAATGGCGGAACATTTTGTTTTCAAAGTACCGTGAAAATAATTGATACCGTGAAACTTCTTAAGGCAATATTTCGTACCATAAGGAAACCATTATATTGAAAGGTTTTGTTTTTGAATCAACAAATAGAGAAAATCCTCAAGCACTGTTAAACCGATTTTATGGCTGACAGGAATCCAAAAATAGTTTAGTATTTAACAGAGAAATATATTTTGTTGGAATATTCTACAGTGTTTCTTTGTAATTTATTCTATCCTGTCAGCCATTCAACTGCAAATAAAACCAATTTGATACAATTTTTTATATATGCATGAAATTGGCAAAGGGATGTGTAGTAAGCACGACACCAAAAATCTTATCATTCAATTATAAGCTATAGAAAAATGGTAAAATGGTGTCTGGCTAAACGCCATCATCAGTTGTCAGAAAAAGTTCTCCAGATCACTAATTAATAACTCAAATGAAGAAGTTTTAAAAGGAGTTCGGAGTTGCCGAAGACTTTGATCAACATTCGATTTCGTAAGTTGAAAAGTTTGTGCATTTTACTTATCCTCATTTTCCTCTTAATCTGAGCTTTAATAATATTAATTAGCTTGTTAAAATTCAATTCGCGGTGGTAAATAAGTTTCCAGGGAATATTTAATTCATTGAACTATTTGTTACGGTTATTGTTTACAAAGTTTTCTCATAATTCCCATATTTATTTTTCGCGAGAAATGCTAAAACAAAAAAAAAATATCTCACAGATGATTTATATTGTTTTTAAATTGAATTTTGTCTTTTTTCTCCTCAAAGGAACATAATTCTGCAAAACAAATTCTTATTATGAGGAGTTTTGCATTAAATATTATCCTTGAAAAGAAATTGTTCCCTTTGACCCACCCCCTCCCTCAGTGATACTTCACGAAATAATCTTCTTGTTAACGACTTTTAATGCCCTCGCTGTGCTTAAGGTGTTTTCAACAATGCCCTTTGTTAATGTTTCTTATACACAGCATTTCCGAACATCCCGCTGCAAACTTTTGTTTCTAATATAATCCTTGGGCAATGTTTTCAAAACGAAAAACTGACAAAACAAGTTCAAGTTGACTTTTGCCATTTACTGGGATAATAGAAAACGTAAATTTTGAAATCTTTGGAATTTCAGTTTGTCCTTGAGGCTCAGTGAAAATTTTTGATAAACAAAAATATAAAAAAAAAAAAAAAAAAAAAACAAATAATTTAATTGCTTTCTTAATTGGGACAAATGCGAGTGCGTAATCACCCCACTAAAGGGAAAAAAAATGTTTATCAAGGAAAATCGGGTTGCTCAATGCTCATTTGCGAGCAGGACGCCTTTATGGTTCGGCCATGTCCATTTGAGTTATAAACCCTTGAAAAGCCGCTATAGGCTATAAAATAAAATTGCACTCACAGTCAGTGACTGGATCTGTGAGAGTCCTTTTCTCGAAAACCACCCTTCAAGAGGGTTGCTCTGTTACACTACCTATTTCCCATTTGCCAACCATTATCCAGCATTACTTCTGTAGGAAACGTTTAGATAAGAGCCTTTGGGGCTGAAATTACTCACTCGACCCACTTCACCCCTCATGAGTGAGCTTAGACTCCCCTGAATCCTAAATGATTGTCATTCACACTGTTTTGCTTTCGGCTGTACAAATATGAAACTTTTCCTTTCACATGCTTTATTTAATGCCGTGCTAATAAACTCTTCCCATTAAACATTGACATTAAGGATACCTTCCTGTAATTAACGCAGGACTTATACATTTTATAATTCATTCCATACATTTTCCTGATAATAGATTTTATAATTGTAATTTTAAAAATTTACACAATCGTCGAATGGCGTAGGCTGTAGCTGCAGGAAAGGAAATAAAATGTGTCTTTAATTTTGTAACAATTCATGTGAAAAAGTTTTGTAAATTTTTGAATTATGTCCTCAAAATATTTCGAATCACTTCCTCTGACAGCCATATAAGCTTTCGCGATAAATCTTTCGGAACTTGTCTCTTTTCCATCTGCGAGACAGAATCTCGCATCAGTACAAAGGACATGGAACAGGAGACAGAAAATGTCTGAAATCCGGGTTGGAGTCGTTGGACCAAATTCATTTGGAATTCCTGAAGAAAAGCCTTACGTTGAAATAATCTACGTGCCATAAAGATAAGGAACACAATTCCGGTGGGAATTTTATAAGCAAAAATCACGTTTATTTACTGGATCATCGAATTTTCTATGTTTCTTATTTCGAAGAAACTTGAAACATACTTTTTCCATTTACTTAACACTAGAATAAAACTCGCAGCTTATTTTTTTAGGGGGGCGATCTGGATGTTTATCTGTGTCTAATGTGTACCATTTCCTTTAGGGAACCCGCAATTTCGCTAACGTTGCAGAATCCGACACAAAATATGTGGAAGGACCTTTGAAATTCTATGATTCTGACACAAACAAACCCAAAATGAGCTCAGAATTAGCAATATTACAACTTTTATCCCACTTTAACGTCCATTGTTGCTGTTCCTTCTGGAACACAGCCAAGCAGCCCAGAAAACTTCAAACAATAGAGGACCGAAATATGTTTGCCAACTGTTGAACTATAACGTCCGGAAACATTGATTTATACGCCACCTTCTTTGACCTACAATCGTTGCTCATTGATATTATTTTACATACAAAAATCCACCACAAAGAAGGGGTGAATTCTCTTGGCAAAATGTTGGTCAGGATGCGGCAGGATTATTGCTACATGTTATTATAATTAGATATAGAGAAAATATTTCAGGGTTGCAGTTGTGAATAATTAAAAGGAGCATCCTAGAAATATCTGCATCGATGAAAGTCCTTTGAATCTTGCATTCTCGCAACAGTTCTGCGGTGCTCTTTTGAGGAATTCTGGCACGTTGTGCAGAGACAACTGAGATGAATTCCTGCAAACATTACATGTCCGGTGTGCAGCAATTTGTAAATTCTTCCGGGCTGGGAAGTTTCGTGATCATAGTGCTTATTAAACACTCTCATAAATTGTACTCCTCCTTCGCGTGACTCCTTTATGCTTGTTCTGCATGCATGCATTCACGCTTTATTAATTTCTGTGTTTTGTGCTCCCTTCGAATAATTTTACCAACAATAATGATCTCGTGCTATTTTGAGCGTTTCGAGAAATGAAAATGATACTATTTTAACTGAGTGTGTTTAACCCAATTTTTGATTGTTTAAACAGTTGCAAATGTTGACTGGAAGTTGATTTTTATCACGGAGAAACGAAGGAAGTTTTAAGAAGTTGTTTCGGTTTATGGACGGATGAAAGACACCTCGAAACAGGGGCTGAAGTTAAGTGACTTCAGAGGTTCGTTTGTATGGTTTATCAAAAGTTTACATTGATGATAGCGAGCGTATTTTAAACATACTGCACCCACTGCAATACATGCATTCCTATCAATAGTCCTTGCGTTTCCAATTGATTGTCCAGAATAATATTGTTCATTTCGGATTGCAGTAATTTTGGTCAACATATTTGGAGGGAGGTCAGCCGTATTTATTACATTATCATCACTGCACAGTCACCATATTTCCATTAATTCAAGATTAAAATATCCTTATTATTTTTAATCCGATTACACAAATAAATGAATAAATATTCATCATTCATATTGCACCTTAACATAAAATACAATTATATTAATGCCGAAAATGTGACCTGAAAATTGTTGATGACTTTATGATATTTCATTTTCCGTATGGATAAATAATATGATTGATAAATATTAAATATGCATGAATATTCAACTTACCTCGAGCTCTAGGTTTTGTAAGTAACTTTTGGACAATGCTGTCATAAGCGATTTCCTCCGCCACCCCGGAATCCTTTACCAGTTTCTCCTTCACAGCAATACAAATGTGATGTTTTGCTAAAAGTTCCTCCAGTTCCTCAAAAGCCTGAAAATTTAAAATGTAATACCACAGAAAAGATTTACGCAAGGACTGCATTCACTTTAATGCCGTAGTTGCTTTCCTCGTAAATAATGGAAATGTAGCTCCATCCCATCCTTTTCACTATGTCCACCATTGCCTTCACTTGATAGTGATCCGAGGGTATAGTACGCGAAAAATATTCAAATCGCTGTTTGTTGCTGAGTTCAGGACTTGTGGAAAAAAACGAAACCTGAAACAAATCAAATGCAAAAGGATAATAAAAACAAAAAACCAAATGGCGATTTACGTGACCAGAATTGATTTGTTCATTCTTGGTTTTAGATAAGGCACCGCAAACTTCAAGTGGCTTGAAGTTTAATTAAGCAACTTTGTGCAACGGGACAACATTGTTGTAAGTAAGATAAGAAAATTTACGACGACATGGAGTACAGGCTGACAAGTGAAACATCGTGTTTTATGTTTTGTTTTTCTTTCAGCCTTTTCCAATTCGGAAATGATATTTCCAGTGCAACGAAATTTGATAAACAAATTTCTTTGAATTTTAAATTTGATGTGAAACTTCATATTTACAAAATCCTTAATTCAATGCAACATTAAATTTCTTTGAAATCTCAAACGTTTGACGGAAAACACTTCAACAAAATGAAATAAAACTTGGTCCTGAATAATTTTCCACTGGACTGAGTTATTCAACTTGTTAAATAAAGTACAGAATTTTATTGCTCATTTACAAGGATTTGAATAACGTTAATAGCTTTTTTGAGATGACTTTGTCAATTTATAGCAGTTTGGTAAACCGATTGAAGCTTGGGAAGGTATAAAAATATACAACTTTTTCTCAGTTTTACGTTGTTGTTTGTTGTGTTATAAAAAACTCAATAAATTACAAAGGATTTCAAGTTTTTCTCTCCTCTAATTTCTTGGTTACAATTTTGAAACAAATAGGTATAGAAATAAAATTCGTTGACTTAGAAAAGAAACAATTTGAATTTTGTTCAGTTGTATGGAATTCGTTGATCGACTTTTTAAAAATGCATAAGTTTTAACAATAAGAAAATTACAAAAAGGATTATCGGTTCATATTAATATTAGAGTAATGCCAACAGCAGTTGATCAATTATGGTAGGTAATGGACTAACAAAAGAAAAATCAAGTTTTCACTGCGTTACAATAACTGATATTTCCGGTGTCATCTGTTTCACATAAAAGAGTACTTATAAAAGGGTTGGCAGTTTAGATCAGACATATGAGGATTAAAAACATTTTGTATTTTGTACCGATATATCTTATTTTAGAATGGTCAACTAGGAATTCACTATACAATTTTTAATTGGATTTTCATTGGGCAACACATACTATACAAGTTTTAATAGGATTTTCATTTATTTTTGGTGTTGTGTATTAAATTTCCAAAGTTAATGCTTTCAATTGCTTTCAATGAGTGTTGAATAAAATTTCGATGGCCAAAGCCAAATACACATCCACAAGTGTTCTTGAACTCAATTACTGAATTTGAAGTGGTCTTGAAAAACTTTCTAAATTTAACTTCCGGATGATTTTTCAAAAATTTTGTCAATTTTATTGAATTCGTGACGAATTTCATTGACACAAGCGGCACAAAAGTCAAATTGAATGAGCCCCGAAAATTTATTTGAAGTAACGGAAAAGTGGAGAACTGCGAAAGAAGATGTTGAAATCCTGTTCAAGGATGAAATTGAAAGAATTCATTATAAAATTGTCAGTAGAACGAAGATGTGTTCCTGGAAACTCACTTATTTGTGAAATTAAATTTTGTAATCTAATTCAAGTTTTAATACAATTACAATTTAATTGTACGATATTCGTAAATTTAGCAAGGATAAATCAAAGGAGCTACTCTATTCTCTATCCAGGTTATCCCATTCTCGTATGTATCCTATTCACATTTGTTAGTTTCTCCATTCGATGCTGCGCCTATAACATAAAATATTTAAACAAAACTTCATTGGAAATTTAAGACGAAAATAAATTGATTTACTACGAAGGATGTTGTAAGCGTTCGCAATTTCCCCTGCATAGGGAAATTAGTTGGATCAAAGTAAATTAGAATATTGCTTTGAGATCCATAAATTAAACATTTGGTAATATTGTGGTGTGGAAAATAATATTGGTTTTTCCCCCGGCACAGTTGTCGAAAATTTTAAGGTGCGGGCAGGTTGCGTTGAGGACATTTCTTTCACAAAATTTTACCTCTGGCAATTCACAGTACTTTTGGAGTATTTGGAAGGATCAAAAGCTTGAAGAGTGCTTCGGAAAACTTTAAATTATGTATTTTTCAAGGATATGAGGGTAAAATGCTTCCGGCAAATACTTGAGAGTTAAGAAACAAGCGTGAAAAAGGACTCGAAATTATTTAGGAACATTTTCATACAAAACAATTCTTTAACAGTTAACAGAAACTTTTTGGGCAGAGATTTTATAATTGTTAACTTTTGTGTTGCTTTTGAAATATTAAATATTTTTGTTTTGAGTGAGTTTCTGTAAGAACATTTTAGGTTTTAGACTTTGAAGGTATTCTTGTTTACCTTTTCTGATTAAAACATTTACAGTGAAACTGTCAATGTTTTTGGGAAAAGGACCAACATTATTTTAGAGTAGTGTGAGTGGAAAAAGTAATGCCAACTTCACGCAATTGACTAACATTGTAAATTTCTTTATTTTTGTTTAATTACCAATTAAATTGCAAAACTTTTGTCTACTTTACAAAATACAATAATTACGTTTGAGTAAATTTTCAGTTAACAGTTAATTAAACAAAACACAGCGAGTGTCTTTAAAGGACAACGAACATTTAATTGTGTATTTATAAAAGACAAGTAACTACACAAAACTTTGGAAAACTTTCTGCAAGTAATTGTGTGCAATGCAGTTTCCATTTGTTGCTGCAAAATTTTTCTGCCAGACAATTGTTTACTGGTTGGTTAGGGGTTACTTACCTGTGGTATTCGAAATAACCGGAGCAAATTCGCTACTTGAATCGATGTCACCGAAGAAGCAGCTCCCACAACACCTGATATAACCTTCCTCACTTGGGTTTTGTTGCAATGGTATTCGGCATCGTCAATGTTGCTAATTGATCCTGCAAGCAGAAGGAAACAATTAAATAGTTTGTGCAAACTATACAGGAGCAGTGGAAATTAGAACAAATGGGTATCGCAAGAAGAAGAGTTTGATTATTTAAAAACAAAATTTAAACATTAATTAATTATAGATGACCATTGCACCTTCTGATGAAAATGTTGAAATGATGAAAAGCCTATATTTACACAATTACCACGTGTAAACAAATATGTTAATGAAAGCATGAAAACACCACTTTCCTGCAAAACACATTATACAATAATATGTACATACAATATACCTATACATTATATACATACAAAAAACACCAGTTGAGTTCGTTAACTTCGAAAAAGTCAACGAAATACTAATATTTTCCAATGTAGTATTGCAAGAACTTTATTTCAGGGTTGTGTTACTCCTGCATTTTCGTCGTCGCTTAATCATGGCGTTTTTTTTTTACTAAATCCGACACCTTAAAATCACGTTCAACTCATTCTGTTTTGTTTTTTATGTTTTCAATTAAAAGTCCTCACTAGCGACAGTCCAACTTTGTCTGAAATCGCAAAGTAGCGCCAAATGTATTTTTGGACGTTCAGAATTCACGCTGCCCAACAAAAAAAAAAATGTTTTCAGAAAAATGAATTTAATTGCTAATTTCGGTAATGAATATTTTCAAGTAATTAATTCATTATTTGGTTGCGTGCACGTATTTACTGAAGATGAAGGTGAATTCATTACACAGATATAAATCTATGAGTTCGTATTGTACTCCCACCCACACACGAATTAGCTCAGATCACAGCACAATGAACAATTTGAAAAATAAATATTCGTTGCGTTTAGCTGTAAATTTAATATTACCACCGTAAAATCCTCTTTTGGGCGAAATCATCCTTGCGATAACACCACCCGCCACTACAAGGAGTGTACCAGCGTGGGGAAGATAGTCGGTGATTCCATTATTTATGAGCTGATTCATTACAAAATATAATTTTCCAAGCCAGTGAATCAACTCAAATGCTCTCTTTTCACGGACTATACAGACAAAAAAAATACATTCCTGTACGCTATCCTCAGTACCAGTTGCGTACATGCAAGGATACACTTGCCATCCTTAAGTAACAAGTAACTGCTACAGTTAACGCTATTCGTCCCACACGAGACATCTTTTGCCCCCCTTCAGGAGCTTCGTCACAAGCAATAATAGATTTTTTTTTTATCCTTACAAGAACATCGCCATTTGCTCCACCAATATGTGGCTGGGCAGAATGTCCTCCTGAAGGATGCTTTTATCACTTACCAGAGGTGTGTCGTGACACCCTCAAGTGGTTCGAATGGTAAATTGAAGAAAAAGTACGATAATAAAGAATGATTGAAATGGAACGTTGACAGGAGAAAATTTAATACTTACCTTTGATGAAATCAACAGCCATTTCCAGGCCATATGAGTCCTTGTCGCAATCGTCCAAGATGTGAGCGCCCAAACTGATATTAGGAAGCAATTTATCCTCATTAATGCGATCCAGAGTGTATAGCATTGCTTCAAGAGCCTGAATACCTCCCTGCGGCATTATTGGTCCACAAATAATAGTATCCTCCCTGGAGTGAACCATCATTAAGCCACCAATGATAACATCTCCCTCCACTACTGCTTCACGTTTTACAGGCCAATGGAGATTGTGATGCTGGTCATGTATCTCGCTAAAACTATCAATGGGAAGTGAACGGAACACCTTTCCCTTGGCCCGCTTGTGATCCACTTGACCGTTGTATAAATACTCCTGATCTCGGACATACTCTCGATGGAAATGATGTCGCCAACTGTGATTGGATATGTGCTCGTCCCGAAATTCCTTGCGATGATGGTGATGACGATTGTGTCTTTTTGTATGGTGTGTATTTTTCAAAAATGATCCCGGATCACTTTCATGCCATGTCAGATGTGCTCTTCCCGACTGACCTGATTCAGTATTTTCTATAATTTGTTTTCCATAAAAACTATTTTTGAGCTGTCGACTGATATCCTTAGACAAACTTCCGAAAGTGCCTTCTTCAACAAAGTCCGTTAGTGTCCTTGATGGACTTGTGATTGATGACATAGAATATATCTTCCTTCCCAAATTGTGATGTGTCCTGCTTGAAACTCCACTCACTGCAGCTATTGTAAATAGTATAAAAAATACTATGGAAGCAACATATGAGAAAATTGGTGTCATTATAAAATCATGCACACAGGATGTTTTTGACAATTCCGGACAACACTGACACGTTTTGGTTACATTGTTCTCGTTGTTTCACCGTTTCATTTTCGATCGCATGATTTACGTTTAATTAAACACATTTTGACGCACCACAACATTTTGCGTTAATTTATTTTCACTTGTCACTCACCCTTTCGTTTTTAGTGATTTTAATTCATGACATCTGAAAACAAAAGTTTGGTTTTCATTCGCGGGCAATTAAATGTGATGTTAAACATTAAATAATTTAATTGCAATCACATCGTACACCAGTATGTCCTGCAAATAATGAATTATTTTCGGAAAAGTTCATTAAGGATGTTATTTACAGTTGTTTTTGTGCAGCAGGTGCTATAATATTGAACATTTTTTTTACTGAACGGTCGTTACCGATAGCCACAATGTATTGCTTTAAATTTACATTAAGTATAGTTCCATTTTTGATATTTTTAATTAGTATTTTATGTGTGCAAGTGCAGGATTAACGAATAAATTTATCGCGGATGAATGCAAAATTTTTAAATATCATTTACCATAAAATATACAACAGATAAATTTATTTGATAAATTACAGTTCCTCTTCATTAAATGGATTTTAAAATAACCAAATATTATTTTTAATTTATGAAACATAAACACCATTCGAGTCGAGTCAAGGAGTTTGTTTTTATAAAATAAAAATACGTTGTCTCTGTTTTTTGATTACAAACTCATAATTTTATTTTAAGAAAGTATGAATAGCAACAAAAACATTTGGAAGAAGTTTTTGTAAACAATGTCCTGAGATGGAAGTTACCAGTTTTTTTTTACAAAATGACAATATGTTCCTGTTCTAACTTCCTATTTTATATATATTCAAGCACAGAGAGATTGTCACTCGTCGGGGTGTCGTCGTTATTCATGAACTTTTGGGGTTCGTTTCGTAACTTTGAAGGAATAACTTTGTATGTTTTGTCAATGTGGACAAAAGGCGAATATAATCAATAAGATACTTTCTGGAATTATGACAAAAAAGGAGACAAATGTAATATGGAATGTAGTTGACAGTTTCGTTGCTCAAATTGGAAAGGGATTTGAGTGACATGGTAAAACTTTGTGGAGTTCAGCCTCAATCAAGTCAGTATTCCTTGAAACGGATGTAGGAATTCAGCGTCCAAAAACATTAAAGGCTCTCTCGTATACCCAAAGGACATTAATCGCAAGAGCCACTTAGGCCGGTGGTATTGAGAGATAAAGAGCAAAGAAGATAAGAATAGCATTTCCGAAAAAAAAAAACATTTCCTTTCAAGTAACGTGAATCTTTTAAGTCCTTGATGTTGGTTCATCGATTTTATGAAAGTGAAAGGGGAATCTTCGCCGTTTTCTGCTACACCTAATACTGGGAAAATGTGATTAGAAGAACAGCAGGAATTTCATTAAATATTTACTAATGTTTGTAATAGTTCTATTTCCATACTAAATTTATTATCCTTGAAGATAAAATTCATATTAGAATTTTTCTTCGTTACTGTTTAACATGTTTCCGAAAGTTTCCGAAGAAGAATGCCTGTCACTTCCATGGATATTTTCTGTCAAATTCATCGAGAATGTCGCCAAAAAATTTCCCAAAGTCATTTTGTTGTCACCAACTCACATCCTCAGATGTTGTTCGATCAACAAATTGAATATTGAGTGACGCTATATTACTCAGCACTCACGCATTAACATATAATCCCAAAATATTATTACAAAATTTTACTTTGTAACACGTCAAATTCTCACGAAGATGGAATTATTGCAGGAAACATTTGACGTAGTGGAGGGGTGGAAATCGTTTTAAAGGATAAGGTACTTTAGCTCACATGAATGAAAAGTGGAACTCATTATTCAATTTCATTTTGGTTTTATTTTTCTAGAATAAGACTGTTATCCTGATAATATCACTCATTAAAAGGCTTTTAAGGACATTTAAGAGGAGCCATTTGTCAAAACGAGTAACAGCCAATAACAGCCAGCCAATTTCATGTTGAATGTAATGAGCTTTTGTAATTTGCTTTTGTGGAATAAAACCTACACCAATTTGACGCTAAACCGAAGTTCAATAGAACGTGCCGCTCCTGTTGAATCCACCAAAACATAGACAAGCCAAAATGGTCGTAGACACGTGAGCTCACTTTATTTCAATTATTGAAGTGTCTTAATTCGGTTATTTTTGATTAGGACCTCAATTTGGCTAATGTTGGCCATTACCATAAACATCAATGTACTCTTCTGTAGAAAAGGGACTTCTTCAATTTTCAATGTTAGAAATAACTTTTCATTTGCATTCTCAAAACTCAAGTGCTTTGTGAGATTCCGTTCTTACCTCATTTCAAAAATGACGGAATACAAATGGAAATTTAATGGAGGTATATTTCTCAAAATGACGCGAATGGTGAGACGCGAATTTTTACAAATGACTCCTTTTTTTAATATTCTTGGGGTACATTTATCTTATTTTAAGATACTCAAATGTGAAGGTATTTTTGGAGTTGGGGATGCTTGTTGTTATTTTCAGGAACGTGGCTGGAAAATTTTAACATCCTAACGAGAACAAATTCTAAGTTAAGTGAATACAATAACATCATGTGAGAAATATGTTTTCAGCGCATGCTGTTTTTACATACTAGAAATCAAAAAGAAATACAAGGGTAAATAATGTAAACACGGGACATGTGTTAACAGAAATGATAAGTAATCAAATATGTATGCATGATAGTGCCGGTCTCAGTACACAAATCTACAAATATCCTTTGGTGGTTCACATCCAATTAATGCCAGCCGAAAAGTTTGGTAAATACTGTGTCAGAATTTCATCCAATCAAAATATTGATGGTGTTCACCTTCCTAATTGCCACCAAAAATAAAAGTTATTGACACACATTAATGTTAAGTAATCTCATTAAAGCAACCCCCCGACCTTGTTAATGTGCCAGACGTAGTCCTGACGAAGCTCCCTCATTATCACGGTGGCTCAAGCCGCACCCAATCCGCTCACGTTGTGCTCCAACGCTCGGAGTACCAGGATTAATGTCGGTATGGTTTTGAATTTTTACCGCTGAAATGAGATCACGTTCATCGGCTGAAACTTTTTAATGAACTTCAAATCCTTCCGCGGTGTTTGGTGTTAATTACGATTTGTCTCAGTTCTGGGTTGTTTTTTCTTTTGCAGTTAATTGTAACACTGCACCCTTATGATATGATAATTAATTCGTAACAAAAGGAAATGACCTGAATTGGCGCACCCCTAGTCATTATGCCGATGGAACTTTTACTTGACATCCTGGACTTTCCTTCCACTTACGAGCTTTCTATTGTACAATGTACAGTATGTATTTTTTTCATCAAACTGTAAACTTCAAGGGTTCTTGATTTACACTTGTTGACTCTAGGCAGATATGAAGTGTAATGTTAGAAATATATTCCTGGAAATTCGAGCCTGCAGGTGCATTAGATTTCAATTTAATTGAGTGCAGGAGCCCCATTCCCCATGTCTGCTTCTTCACCTTGACACGAGCCAGCCGCAAGGATCAAGTTTCTAATTATTTCAGCAAGGAGCATCATCCATTTTCTGACGCTTTTCGGTAGAATCTCATTATATACAATTATACAAAACTTAATCGGTTCGATGAACATGAAATTACTTTATGCTCCTCAAGGTGGAATTCGTCATGAGGTTAAAATGCAAAATATTCCGCCCTCATTAGAACCACTTAACACAATCTGTGCTTGTATATCCCGAAGGAAGTTCCTGGAACGAACGTTTGATGATACATTCTATCGATTTTCCTTCGCATTTACTGGCTCAATAGATAAGACATTTGTGGATGCCGAAGGACAAAACCGCGACATAATTTCCAAATCACCAAATTCTCATCAGATCCTCAACATTTTGTTGTCCTTTTGTACCGAAATGTTTCGTCTCGAGTCAGTTAAACTATGCGTCAATTGTGGTGTTCAATTCAATAAAGTGTCTGAACATTGATGTGTGAAAACGAAAGATAAACATTTTATCAGGATGTATATAGAATAAACTCGAAGTTTGCTCGTTTCACCTTCCCCTACCCTTTGTCATTTTGGCTTATCCCAACAACATCAGCAGAGATCGTCCCACGTGCGAACCATTTCTCCGTCCATTTCCGTTGACTTTTCAGGATCAAGGGACTCCACCCGAATTCTGGTTATTAAGGATGACACGGTCTAAGGATGAGATGAGGGTACAATTTTTCAGTGGGGAGCATTCCCAAATCAATTAAGTTAACGAAATTAATGGTGGCCCACAATGTTCTGCCCTTCGAGGAGTCGTGTTCGTGTTGGCTAATGAACGCGCCATATTTTTGTTTAATCGAATCGTCCTATATTTATTTATATTTTTGTCGCTCTCTCCATCCCTCGAAGTTGTTCGGTAAAGTTCGATTCCCCCGGAGGGAGAGGAATGCGGTTCCGCTTTTCAATGCTGTAGAATATCTACTGGAAAATCAACATAAGGTTGAACGAGCCGTTTATTTTCTCCGAATGTAAATAATTTCTCCCTGGGCAATAATATATTTTGTCCTTTTGTTGAAACAATAAACCTAACATCAGTGTGACCGGAGCCACAGTTCAGGCCAAACAAGGATCCTTTGCACCACATGCTCCTCATTTATATTGTGTTCAAAATTTAATTTTTGTCGGTGACGACGTATTGCGCCCGCATGGATTGCGTGCTGAAGGCTACTTTGGTCCTTCCATTGTTTTTGATAATTCCGTTTCGGACTTCATTGAAATCAACAGGTCCTTCTCCTTCGGAAACGAAAATTAAAAGAACATTTCCGGAATAATATCGTCAAAAACGAAACTGTAGTTAGCGCAAGTAATTACGAATTTTTAACGAAACATAAATCATTAGAATCACTATTTTAGTTTTAAAAATTATATAATTGTATGGTCGAAATAACGGTGAAAATTCCGTTAATATTACTCATATTCCCATAAATTTTTATCGCGTGAAAAGATTCAACCGTGAACTTCCTGCTGAGGAGCAATCTCTGCTCGAAATTGTTTGAAAGCTTCAATGCAAGGATCTGTACATAAATGGTGAAATTTCAATTTCCTGGCGTTTTTTGTTGTACTTTTAAAGGTAAATTGTTTCGTATTATAAATCGAAATATGCTTTCAACTTCAATACATCGTTTTTTGCCACATTGAACTTGCTTTCCTTTTTAAAAAAAAACAGGAGGGAATTTGCAAAACAGCTAAAATGTGTTTCAGTGCTTTAAAATTATTAATTTCAAGACCTGAACGCAAATAGATCATATTGCCTTGAAAATAAATTCCTTTTTTTTGTATTTTCTTGACGATACAACACTTGATCTGCATAAAAAAAAATGCAACACCGTGAAGAAAGAATGCGTGCACAAAATTGAACCTTGTTGCACTTCCGCTGCAATTCACCTTGCATTGTTATTCTTTAATTCAATGTTGAGGCTGAAAAGGAATTTGATTAGGGTGATTTTCTTGCTTTCATAGCCATCGTCAGCATGAAAAACAATTTTCCGAACGAGCACCTTTTTTCAACGAAAACACAAAAAAGAAAAGAAAAAAATAGAAAAATAAATTAAATGGAAGAGAGTTTTTCAGGAAACTGGATGAAACGTAGTTCAATATTTGAAATTCTAATGAAGGGCACTTTTGCTGACCTTAACAAAGATTATGAGTCATAAAATTTTAAAGCATTAATTTACCCTTGAAGAGGGTGTAAAATAGTGCGGTTAACGGTTTTAGAAGGGTTTGGAAAACTTAATCATATTGAATAGAGATTAACATAAAATTTTTATAAGTTGAACATTTCTAGGATAACAAGCTGTGCTGGTTGAACATTTTATATATCAAGATTCCAAACCGTTTTTAATTTAAATTTTTAGAATTTTGATAAGTTTAATCATAGAGAAAAATAAAAGTGACTAGCATACAAAGGTGCAATGTAAAATGTTATAACAAATGGGAAACCAGGAAAATTTACCAAGAATAAATTGGATGAACGAAAACATTAAAAAAGCAAAATATTTTTACATGCATATATAGATTTGAATGTCCTTTCATATGAAAATTTGCAGTTTTCTAAAGGATAATGATAACAACTACTCTATGCATAACGAAAAGAAAACGAGAAAAATAATTTCCGGTGTAGAAGGATGCTGCATCCATTTTAGTCGCAATCTGTTAAAACTTATCTCAATACTCCTTCCAGACAGGAGCATTAAGCTCTAAGTACTTTAAGTAGATGTGCATTAGGTCCCTTAAGACTCTCTATGCACATCAGTGCTGTTTTGTGTCACATCCTTGTATCTCCTTCTCCTCAATCACACTATCTTTCAAATCAAACATTTTGAAAGTCAAGATCATGCAAAATTGAGCTTTCTTTCTACGTTCACTTGCCAAAATAACATAGAATGATTCAAAAAAAATTTTCAACAATACTGAAGTTTTAATTTTAACGTAGGCACCTAATAAAAGAACATTTTATTGGAAAATTTTAATAACAATCCAATATGTTTTGTATTGCATTCTATTTTTCTTTCGTAATAGCATTACAAAGTTCCCAATGAATTTATTGAGTTTCTTAACAATTTCATAAGAGGAATTTTATGGCTCAATTGCGCAAATATTTTGCAGATGAAGTTTTTGCTGAAGGACACGAAAAGCATTCTCCAAACAACAGCTGCTTAACCCTGTCAGCCCTTTACTGTAACAAGTGCAATTTAAATATTTCGAAATTTTCTACTTATGTGTAAGTAAAATATAAGGATGTCGTTAACAAATCGCTGTGTTCCGCACATAAGTATTTTTATTTCACTGAATAGAACTTTTCAGAGCTTGAAAAATAATTTAACTGAAAGGAGAGTGTGAGAAATGATTTTGTCATAAATAGTTACGTTATAAATTGCGATTTTTGAATTTTTTAAAATAATATTTCGTTTAGGAATAAATTAAATTGAGTTTTCTTTTGGAGGAATTTTCTTAAATAAACTTTTACCGCACAATTTCAAACCTTTATTTTATTCCAAATAAAACAATTTTATTGTCAAATTATACGAAAAGCTTTTTTTCATTTGTATGAACTTTTCATTATGTTGCTGAGAAATTCATTTCTTGTAACCCAAAAATGATTAAAAATTCAGTCCTTCTCAAGCGTAAAATGAAAATTCCCGAAAGGACATTTACTGCAACAGAATCTTATTTGAAAGGAAATTCTTTCCAAACTTCTGCTTTACATATTGCGACTATTTAGCGAAAAATAAATATGAACAAACTTCCCGCAATAGTAGAAAGTTTCTGGAAAGTTTCAAACTGCAATTATGAATGAATCTGACGCATTAAAACGTTCCTTTGCAATTCGATGAAGTGCACTTCAAGGAATTTGCACTCAAAGGATATTACACCTCGCGCCTGTCAAGACTAGAAAATCCCCATTTACCAAGGAGGATTTAAATTTAATTTAGTGAAAAATTCGTTTGCTTGAGTCCTGTAAAACTAAGCAGAATATAAAAAGGATTTTCCACAATTTTATAGAAGTAAAATTGTGGATAATTATGTTGTTGCATATTAATTCAACTTTAATAGAATAATTGTGGTGAAAAAATGTCCTTAAATAACTCGGAACTGCTGTTGAAATCCCACAACTGCCGCAAGCCATTTTCAGAGACTTTTGTATGTATATTTAATGCCAAAAAACTCAGAGTTTGGAATTTGTTGTTTCTTTCATTCCTCCCCTCGGAATCTCCTTCAGCCGGAATGCATTGAAAAGTAGGTACGCAGAAATAGGTTTTGCTATAACAAAGAAGAAGAAGAAGACAAAAACTTGTGTACGCAAACAATTGTTGTCTCAGCCAAACTCATCCATAGATTCGTGGACAAGCAAAGGAAGTGCCGGACATTCTTTGGGAATCCAATTAATTCCTACTTTTGAAGAGTAAAAGGACTATATTTTGTGGGATTGGATATGGGAGCTCAGGGACACGGTTTTTGGATGGATGCCCAAGTTAATGGGAAGTTTCTTTTGCTGTTGATGGGGGCTTGATGGCTTTGCAGAGGGATTTACTAACGAGAATTCTTGACGTTCTGCTTTTTTGCTTTCAATAAAAACAAAAATTTTAGTGACATTTACGCAAGTTGTATTAGTTATGGGTGTATTCAAGACCAAATTTAGACACTGAAGAATGACACTTGTTAAGGAAGATGGTAAGCGATAAAAGTGAATTCATTAGATTCATTAATTTTTGTTGCCCAGTATATAACGGAATGTAATACTTCAAGAGGATTTGTTGTGTGCGATTTTGCTGTTTTCTTATTATTTCATTAAGTTAGAGTTAATGATCTGAAGTAACTTTCTATCATCGCAGGCAGTTAACACGCATAACAGGATATTAATCTAGATGGCAGAAAAAAGTGTATGTAATAAAAACAAAATTATAAGCCAGATTTTCAAGTTCCTTAACTTTGAATTGTTGAACTAACAAAATGAACTATTAAAATTGTCAGGAAATTGTCTTGATAAAAACCAAAAACTTTTCAACTGATAGCAAGTTTAGCGAAATTCCTAATTGAAGTGAAGATTCGGTTAGAGAGTTTGATAGACGAAATTGTTTCTATGCAATGTTTTTGGCTTCCGGGTTTTGGTTAAAGTACCTACAACAAAAGCATATTATATATAAGTTTAATGTTTTGCAATGAAGATGATGAAGTCATAAGTCTGATTCAAGACTTAACGAAGTGGAAGTGTTTTCCTGGAAGTTCAGATATAGGTAGAGTTAAAATCCTTGTTAAACGTTGGTGTACTTTCGTGAAAACTTTGTCTGCTGAAAATCGGAAGCTAGTTAAAACCGTATTTAATGACGAAAATTTTAGTACATCTTTGTTGATAACTATACCTTGATAAAGGATGTACCTTTAATAGCAATAATTTTAACAGGACGAAATTGGCTCCATTGCAAACGGTATCCGATTGAATATCATGCCGTTTGGAAACAATTTCGCCAGGAGCAGTAAATTAGTCGAACTCAACCAAGTCCTTCGAGTAATTGTTATACGTGTATGTTTCACTGTACCTAAAAACTTGATAAATTGCTGATGAACGAAATATTTATGTGGTACACTTGCTTGAACGGTAGATTCGAATTTCGATTGTAATTGTGTCATCATTTATCAGCGTAGGTCCTCTCTTTATATCTCGAAAAAGCCATTCAAGATTAAGTCCTCGAATCGTAAACGTAATAGCTATTGAATGGCAGATTTATTTGCCATAGCAGAATAAAATAGCTACCGTATAGAATCACAACATGAAATATATTATTACAGTTCGTAATTATTTATATCAAATATCAAAAGTCAGCACATGGTTTCTGATAGTCACTTATGATGAAGTGCTACAAACGACGAATAAACGAGCAAGATTCATAGCTGAGGAGGAAAAAGTAATTTGTAAGTCAGTAAGATAAAAACGCAATTTAGTATAAATCAATGCATGAAAAATGCTGATACTTCTTTCAAAATTTGTTACTGCAATTCCAGGTACTTGTCAGTTTATCATTGTTAGTCCTGGGCAGGAATAAAGCGCAACCAATCATTTTTATTTTCGTGTAATAATTTTGAACAAAACTCGGATTCAAAATTTTCTAAAAATATGCAAAGTTTTTGCATAATGCACATCTTGAGAAGCCATTATGGAACTTGTGCCAAACTTCTCACATTAGTTTCATGCCAAGTCACTTCACGTCGTCGACTGTGGAAACATATATTTTGAAACGATTTCAAAATTTCTTAAAGCACAGAATGGAAATCGTATCGAAAGAAAACTTACAAGATTTTTATCTAACTGAACATCCGATTTAAATGCTCATCCTTGATTCAAATTTATTCAAATGTATACTGTTGATCTGCGAATAAACATCCTTTTCCTTCTGGCAAATCAAACAAAAAAGTAATATTTTTGCTTAGATAAAATGAAAAACTTTTCCCATGATTTGGCATATTTTATACAACAATATAATATATTTTTATTTTTTAGAAGAACTTCAAAGAAAAAATCTTTTTTATGCACAATTAAGTAATTTAAATGTAATGCAAAAACTTAATCTGCTTAAAATCAGAGTAAAATGAATGTATCATTTTAATAATGTCCCACATTTACGCAGTTAATCCTGAATTAGAATCACGTTGCGCGGTATTAATCTAAAAAGGCACCTGCCTCAAATGTGCTCCTTGAACTCCCCACCCCTCGCCTTAATTTCAACTAATCTGAGCCCATCAGGTTTCTATGCCATTTCCGCGTGTACGTATTTACATAAAAATGTAATGAAAAGATTTGTCGGAAGTAAACATTGAAATTTCCTCCCCCTACCGCCAATCTTCCAAAAATATATATATATATTTATGTGCTGTACATAATAGTATAATACATATATATAAGAAGAGCGGCCTAAAGGATGATATGTTCCGGTTTGTAACGTGCAACCATGTTCATGGAAAGTCCTACTTTCTCCAGTAGGAACTAATTCACTGGGAAGCCAGAAGGTACCACAGCAGCTTGCGAACGGAAACAGGAGAATGTAGAAAAGGAAACGGATTCGGGTTGAACAAATTTGTAGCTATCCAATTTCAGGTTTGCTCTCAAATAAATTGCATCTACAGTCGCACCAGCCATTCTTCCGCCAATTCACCAAATTGCTATTGTTACGTGTTTTCGACGTTCAACTGATTAAACAGGATCCAAAGAGGGACCAGGGCACGTTGCACCCAACGAATAAAATTACTGAAGTTTATGTGACCTGTGAAGTTGCTTTAATTAATTAAATGTTTCATTACATCGGTTTGGCATGGCTCACAGGATAACAAACTTGTTTCGCTTCAGTTGCTTGTGGTGGAGAAAACAACTCTGTTACGAACTTCAGTAACTTCTTTCGCAACACCTTCTGAATACACAAATTCACCGCCTTCGCTTTCATACAACACTTTCCCCCCCTTTTTTTGTTGGTTTTTATTTAGAAAATTATACAATTTTTTTCTAAGAAGCAGAGCACCACTCCCAACAGCGAAAGTCTCTGACCTTATTGTCACGCAAAATTATTTTATTCCCCTCCCTTTTTTGTACATTCTATCATGGTTGAGTTTTTACCAAATTAATCCTTCTAGAATTTATGATTGTTTTCCTTGGGAAAGATGTTGTTTTTCACGGTTGGTGGTTTGTGATTCAAGGTAACTTGCGGGCAACCCTTTTTGCCGCAAAATTAAGAAACTCAAATAAATCTTATTTATTGGGCAGCACTGTGTTATATCCTTGTGACCGATATATTGAGTTAAATAGGAGCATTATAAACCCTTTTGTCCTTTGTTAATAATTTAATTTGCATCTACGAGAACTTATTTAAGATCGCAAAATATTGAGTTCTATTAGGATATTTTTATCGTATACAATAGAGAACGAAAACAAAACATTAAATTCAGGATCAGTTCTCTAATTGAAAAGGATACTTAAGTCTATAAATAACATAAACTATAATTAAACAAGAGTTTCCCGATTTCGGCAAACTGAAGTAAGTACTTATAAAAAAATCAGTTTGGGACTAAAAAAAGAACTGTCCAGGATCCAAGGACTTTAGGCAAAAAAGGAAATCTTCTCGGAGGCTTCCATCTTATTTTTGTAATACTCTAATATGTAATTTAAAAAAAAATAAAATAAAACTAAGGCACTTTTATCAAACATTTGTTACTAACTTCAGACACTTTAATATAGCAAATCCTGGTATTATGAAGATTTTCTGTGATTTACCTAAAGCATAAGGAATGCTCCTTTTCCCTTTTCAGATCTCTATTGTTGTATAACAACAGACCGATGTTTGTACTTTCAATATCAGGCCGTTTCGTCCTTTTGATCGAACACGTCTCTAGTGATTAACATGACCAACACGTGGCATTACAACGTGACACTAAATTTTATTTGCAAGGACCTTACAGGCTCTAATAATTTAGCATATTTCAATTTTGAGGAGGATAATTAATATTTGATTAAATAATAAATGTGCGTCAGCTTTGTCTATTCAATAATCTGAGAAACTTGCACTGGCCTTTCAAAGCTTATATCCAAAATATCCTTTCACCAACAAAAAAAGTAAAATAAATAAATCATAAAGGAATAAACTTCAGCTTTCATTACAAATTGATGTTTCTACTGATTGTTTTGCGTCCCTTTTGGGAAACACCCTTAAATCCATTGATCCCGAATGGGCAGTTTCGGGCAACCTTGTTTAAACCTTAGAGATATTGAGCAATTAGCGTTCCTTGATTTTGGGTTAAATGGTCTTGGAGAGGTTGAGATGGGCTAAGGCACAAAAGGGATTGAATTGTAATTCAAATAACAGAGCCCTGAAGATGCATTACTTTTGATGAAGAAGATTTGAGATAAAAAGAATGTACCTTACCATCATTTTCATAATAATACAGGATCAAAACGAACATGATTGAAAAGGATACTGTTGGAAAATATTGTTTTTACAAATGTAATCCCAATGTCAAATGTTCGCAACACGATAAATTCCTGCTTATAAATGTAATTTAATTTAACAAACAAAACTATCTTATTTACTACGTCATCCTGATTATTTCTCATAAATTAATCTAATTGTTGTGAATTAATATCTCAAATTGAAGAAACTTGTTCGATTTTGGCGTTAAGCTTGCAGAAATTAATAAATCTGCCAACAGGATTCTTAAAATTACAGGATTTTTACAGCCGTTGGGGGTTCATCAAAGAAGCTGCTCACTGCCGTTCGAGCCTACGTAAGTTGATTTATGTAAAATAGACTATTTAATCAGCGTGGGACGCGGCCTTATTCAGATTAGGTCTATGTATATTGTATATAGTATATTTATGGAGTCCTTCCAATACATCATCTCGGATACAAGTATAGCTGATTGTCGGTTCGACCCGTCTTGTGTTAGGAAATCGCTCGTGGGAGCCTCCTTCGGATCCTGCCGAACAAGTCCACTATCACTCCCCAGCCGTTGGTTTTGCCAATTTTGGGAGTGGATCTCCCAAATGTAGCGGGAAATGGAATTCAAATTTTCTTAAAACTCATGAAATTTAGGAAAGAAAAATTTTCCCTGACAATAGGCGGATTAAATAATTTCTCTTCGTTGATATTGTTTCCGATTTGAAGCTCCGTTTGTCTTTTCCTCCCCAAACCATTCAATATTAATAAATTCGCGAGGGGAAATTTAACATCATTTTCTTTGAACAGAATCTTTTAAAGTACAAAATTTAGAAAGAGGCCAATAAAATTCCAAACATTCCATACTAAAAATTCAAATATAAATTTTTCATAAATGAACGAAAAACAAAGTGTAGTTGTGAATTGTGATAACAAATTAAAAAACCAATACAGGTCCTTTTTCCCATCAATACTAAGCCTGATTGAGAAGAAAACTCCACCCCATCGCTTTATCTAAAACAGATCTATACCTAATATAATCGAAATAATGTCAGGACACAAAAAACTAAATTGCTGGAAGATAGTTATTAATGAAACACGAGGAAAAGGATCCACAAATAAGAGGCAAAAGCTGCTGGATTGTTTATAAGTACTTCAAAGAAGGGAACTGACATAAAGATTAAGGGAGATTAGTATAAGAAAAATAATCCTTTCCGATAAATGTGTCACATTCTAAATGGAACGAAATGTTAGATCAAGTGGCCATTTTCCTTTATAATAAGAAGAGGACTATTGTTGACCTTAACAAATATTTTCGGTTATTATATTCTTAAAAAATATTATTATTCTTAAGCAAAAAATACCTTGTAACAAATATTTGAATATTTTATTTAAATCAGAGAAATTAATTTTGAAGATTGAAACAATGATTTTATCGATCGAAAGTTTTGATTAAATCGAATGCTGTAGGTATCGTTATTTATATTAAATTTAAAAAAAAACTTTCATAAAGGACTAAGTTTCAACTTTAATAATTCTACATATATCTTTCAGATCCTGCTTCTATCCAAACAAAATTATTTTGGCCATTTGCAATTACAGAAATGCCACAAAAACGTTTAGAAAAATTCAGTAAAATCCTCATGTCTGCATGTGACATTTTGGGACAAGAATTTCAATTAATATTTATTCAAATAAACCCCAGAAATACCGTCAACTTTATTTGCAATGTTGTTATTTAAACTTTTAATAAGTATGTTTTGCCAATTGGAATTATTTTCTTTTGTGAACGTGAAAATCCGTTCCTTGAAGGAGCAGAAATGTGTTGCTGGTGAGTTAAAGTCTATTCAGAAAATCCTCTTACATTTAATTGGTCGTTTTCTAAAGCTGTTGGTCCGGCAATTTCAGAACGAGACTAAGTTGAAAAGCAATTAGGTATTTTCTTGGTCAGAAACTAGAAATTAATTAAACTTGAGGCTAACTGTAAATGTTCCAGGTATGAACGGAAATGGAACCAATTAACAGGACTACCAAAATAACTGAAAGGAAAACTTTAGTTAATATTTGTTCGTATTATTGTGTCAAACAATAATTGTCAACACTGTAACGTACAGGATATTCAGAAAATGTCTAATTAATTTCGTGACATTTAATCAAATTAATTAATTTAGATCATTTTGTCCATACTACACATCCTTCTAGTAGGTGTTCCATATAACTAGAAAAGTACTTCGTCCTGTCTGAAGCGGGATGTTATTGAAATCATTACAAATTTACTCGTATTTGAAAGATAACAAATTAATGATGGTTTTGGAACTAAAGTATTTCAATTCAATTACGCCTCGAAAAAGTTTTAAAAGCAGGAAAAAAAAATCCATTGGGCATTAAAACTTAAATTTAAACTTTTTCTCCATTTAAACTGCACCACAAAAACCGCATTTAAGTACTTTGAAAAGTTTAGTGTCATAAGAGCCTTACGAAGCAATGTAGCAACAAATAGCTGGAATTTCATTAGTTTCTTCCTAGAAAAAAATAAAATACCCGCTCATTAATAAACTCCCTCCCGGAATAAAGGATCCTGATGAGTATTTGGAACCTTCGAAATTACGGTTTTGCTCCGCAACAACTACCTAAGGACGAAAGATGCCAACCAAAGTTGAAAAGGGATGACATTGGCCGTCACTCTCCCATGTATGTATGTGTCTTAGCTCCAAAATTAGGACATTCACGAACCACTTCCTGCTGCTGTAAGAAACGCGGAAATAAGCGAAACAAGAGTAATTTATTACCCTGTAGGGAGTTCCCCGTTTTTTTACAACGACTTCAATTTTTATGTAGACTGGAAAAACGACTTTTATTGTGTTGTCCCCGTAGAGCTGGTCATCACTGTATAAGCAATCCTCTAAGGACAACAATACATGTGTCAGTATGAAACTGACATTATAAAATATTTCATAAGTTTTACAGTGTTGTAAGTTTTAAAATGTGAAAAAAGTTGTGTCAAAGAACACAGGTTCATTATGCGACTTCCTTTTCTTATATGTCTAGGGTTGCAAAGACACAAGACCATTTATAATATTGTATAGTATCTGGTAGTAGGTAATATTTATTGTATACGCGCTTTTAGGTGTATAGTACATAAATAAAAATAAAACTTTCCCGAAGGGATTTTCTTTGCCACTTTTTATCTAAACTATAGTGTAAGCATTTTAAATTTTTTATTTGACTTTACAACTTTTGAGTGATCTTATAAAAGTAAAAATCTCTCAAAAGTTCCAACCTTTGCAAATTAAAATCCCTAAATGAAACCATTAAAAATAAATATGTAAACAACTTTGCTTTGGAATCCACCTAGAATTACAGTAAAAAAAATACCAGTTGTTTAAAATTTTTTAAAGAATTTTCATAAAATTTATTCAATATCGAAAGTGTCATACAAGAATGAAGGCTGGAAAATGTGTACTCAGGATCGGTTACGAAGATCAGGAGCACTTGCCACACATTGGCAAATGCAACATGTGTTCGAATTTAAGTGATGCATGTCCTGGCCTCATTCGTATTCACGTCCATGTAAGCTACAGCTTATTGGCTGCAAATTTTCAAGAAGTTTCAAGATAATCCTCGGAGTTTAAAAGGAAAAAGTCACGTTCTAAATTTTTTATTTATGGGTATTCGCTTTAATAAACAGATGTGAATAGCAATCCAAAAGGATGGCACAAAAATATCTTTCAAAATGCAGAAATCGTATTTCAATTTTCAAAGTATATTGGAAGGACATTTACAATTCGTTATGATACATAAGAATGCGCTACTTTTACGGTCTTATGATTTAGAAAATATATTTGTCGTATTTTTCAAACGCATTAGACTGTAAATCTTCTGAAAAATATTTCAGAATAAAATGGACTTAATTTTTCAATTTGATATTGTAGATTTGTTCCGCCAAAAATTATTCTGTAAAACGTAAATTGTATAATAATGTTTATTTACAGTAAATTGCGATAATGATGGTTTGACATTTTATCATTTTATCAGAGGCACATCACAAATACAAAACAGGGCAAACATATTCATTTGGGTGTGAAATTAAGAAAATTATAAAATTGTATAGTCGGTAATTTGACAATAGAACCAAGAAACGAGTTAAAAATGGAATTCCTTGGAAATACCATAGAAACACTTTGAAACTGTGTTAAAAATGGAAGAATTTCAATTCACCTTGGCAATCAAAAAAAGGATATCAAAAGCATTATATTTCCCCATAAAAAACAAATAAGAAACACTTGTGTATCGTTATTTAGAGAAGTCTCGATGTGACTAACATTTTAATGCTCTGTGAAACGTAACAGGATTCTCCGGGAGATGCGGTTTTAGGCAGATGTTTACAGAAACTCTTTGATATTTGTGAAACCAATTTTGTTAAAAGGTCCACAAATACATTTCCTCCTAAACTGTGTACAGCCAAATAATTCTCTGAAAATAGCCAAACTGGAATGCTGCAAAAAAGGACGCCCTCACCTGAATTTCTATTCTAATTAATCCGCCATTAGTATAATTTGTAGGTGATTAACTCCGGATAGCAGCGCCGATATCAGGTGTCAACATTTGTCATTGTACGAATCCTGAGATGTCCTACATTACAGAAATCCACTTCCGAATCGACATTAAGCTTTGGGTCAAAGGATGTTGTATAACAAATTACTAGGACTCCCACAGTTTCCTCCTACTGCGATAAGTTCCAATACTGTCATCGCCGCACGTTTGACCACGTTGTGACAGCAATTAAAAAGGAAATCTATTTATAACAAGTACATTTTTCCCACGTGATACTCTGCTCTTATTCTTTCATAGAGTTTTCTTGGTTACAGAATTTGGGCATATCAACTCAGAAAACGGTTCCATTTAACATGAAGACTGCAAACAATGAAATTCATTACCTAAATGAATTTTGCATATGTAGAAGCCTTTCGTAGCTTGCCAAAATAATAAAGACATCGCTAAATTCTCTCTTCATACATACTTCACAATGGGTTCTGCTACATTCATTCATCGTAAACAATTCAAATTAATTAATTTTGCAGTTAATTAATTAAAGGACCGTGAAAATAACTCTCTTGGCAATTAGAAAAGCTTCTGTTCCTCGATTTCACCATCGTAATTACCGGAAAAGAAATTTTGTTTGAATCAAAGCGATTCATTTATTCGATAAGGAGTTACAGGAAGTCACCGTGACAAAGAGTTAATTACAATGAGGAAATGTGAATAAATGAATTTTATTATATGACCTAGACTTTCGAGGAAAAGTCTTTTCAAAGAAAGAGAACAAAACAAATGCAGTTGTAGTGAAATGTTTCCTAATTATTATGAAAGAGGAATCTTTTTTCTGTTACACATATATAGATAGAATTGAAATTATACAATTAATTATAAACGCAATGTAGGTACATTATCGTTTTTAATAAATGACAATGTTTTGCATGTGTGAATGGAGACAAGATTTTAAGCAATGAGATATATTTCACTATGGATTCCTTTCCCTGACTGCAAGAAGGGAGCCAACTCCTCTGGCCCCCTCCCCCCAATTCTCGCTGGCCCAATGAAAGCAAAGACTTAATTCGTATGTAGCAATATTACTGAGAAAATGCAAATATTTTATTTTTTTTTAAATTATTCAAGTTAACAGCAAACAACACAAAAGAGAACCCATGTTCTAGTTAAACAAAAACTGGCCAGGTTGCACTCAACTTTATTTGACCTGCTCTATTTATATTATATAATACTAATACATAAATATAAATTGCATAAATTATACAAATCCGGATTCCAGAATAATAAAGACTTCATTCACTCCAGTGTCCTGGTATAAGAATGATAATTCCCTTTGCTCATTACACGTTGACAATTACATTTTCAAAGTGTTTGCAGTTCTAAGAGGATTAAGTCAACAAAGAATTAATGAGAAGACTTAATTACGATCAGCAAGTGTCCTTGTCTGGAGCAATCAATGGGAAGGATATCCTAATGACAGCACCTCAAGTAACTTTCGAATCCTCTTGTGGATTTTCTTCTGGCGACGGTTGTCCAATGATCTGGCAATGATGGCACTTTCATTGTGCTTCAATTACAATTGACCTTTAATTTATTAAAGTGCGAAATATATTTAAAATTAAGTTAAAGGAAGCGGAACATTTTGGTGACTAGACAATATTGATTAAACGGGCACAGATAATAATTAACTTAATTTGAAAAGAAGCACGTCATTATTGTTTATTGTGAAGGAACTTCACCTTTGTTCACTCAGGATTCGGTCTCATCAATAAATATCAGATTGTTCATTGAGTTTTTAACAAAATTGAGGAAAATATTTTTATACTTTTCATCCCCAAAAACCTGACATCGAAAATATCATATAAGCCCTTAAGAAAAATCATTAATTGTTACTGCTTGTTTTTTAAAATTTTTATTCTTTATATTGTTTAAATATCCTTTGATCCACTACATCCAAGCATTTGTTCAATTTAAACTTCTGACGACAGCTATTTTCAATTAAATGCTGCTTATTTTCAACATTTTTACATTTCCTCTGGATAAAGAGTCATGTTCAAAAAAATAATAATTTTACTCTCTTAATTCCCCTTTCTCACTATGCTTCTTCTAATTATAAACATATATACATAACATATATAAACATATATTTATGTATATATATGTATATAACATCACTTGGGACTAACTCAAACCTTGGAAGATTCTGCCCTCTTTAACAGATGCTTGTGACTATAATTTCAAAACTAATTGAAATCCTTCTCAATATCCTAGATTGCCATTTCTATTTACTTCCGTAAATGAGCATTGATTGAATTTTGCCAATAGAAAAGAACCAATAAGGATATGAGAATTGAATGGGAAAAGATTTTACAAGATGCGGGGCTTTTCGCGGTTTCTTTTCTTGTGATTATTTGCCTCTTCGGCCACGTACAAAACGGAATAGTATTTCTTCAAGGATCTTTTTACTGATACAGATTCCAATCAATTTATGCGACTACAAACAGGATAACAACTGAATTGAAGTTGTGAGAAAAGTGAAGGCGTTCGTATGACATTAAATCAGTTAATTCAGAGAAGTGGTTCTTATTAAATCTTTCAAACAAATGAATGAGTATTGTTTAAAGTTAATTAGGCTGAGATAGTTTGTTAATAATACGTATGTATAAGAACAACAAGCAGAGAAGATAAAATCAAAACTTCCAAATAGAGTAAACAAAAAACAGCGGAACTCTTCAGCATCCACGTTCACCTGAAATGCGATCACCACCACCCCTTATCAGGAACTTTCATTAAAACAAAAAACACGCGACAAAACGAGACGCAACCAACTAACCTATGCCAAATCACTAGCGGGATCACTAGAGTGGTCACTGGTCATCACGTATTTGATTTGAAGAGGAAACTACAATCGGGCAAATTTGTATCCTGGGGAGATTCATGGAAAGATCGCAGCACAACAACGGCCATCATGGATCCGATTAAACTGACATTTGTTAAAAGGGGAGGTGCTTGTTCATACTTTGACATACTATTAGAAGGAGAAAAATAATATTGGTGCATGGAGCTTTTTACAACCGCTAACGTTTTTTTCATGTTCAACCTGATTGGTTAAAATTTTGAGGAGAGGAACCGCATGATGTTTTTTTTGATAATAGCTAGCACGAAAAATTTAATTGGTTTAGGCCAATTATGAAATACCCTAGATCTATAACGGAACAGATTTAATACAGAAGACACGTTGGTTAACAAGTCGTGTAAAAGCCGTGCACATAAGAAATTTGTTCTAATTTATTCAAAAGGCATTTTTAAAAAGGAAAGTTTTTGGTATCTGTAAAATTTCAAGATAGTTTAAAAAAATTCCGTGTAAAAAAGTTCCGTGAAAATAATCAATTGTCATAAATTGTATAAAAACCGTTATAAATATTTTGAATTTAAATAGGTAATCCTAAATCGTTGTAAGAAGGACAAATTCCGAACATCTGCTGCCAGTACACATTGTCCTAGGTCCTGTAACTTGTATTGTCATTTGGGAAAGAAATAATTTAATCTGAAACTACAGCTATAAATATATGCAATTGTACAGTTTGATTCATGGAATGCAGACAGGACCATGAGGTTCTTTCGTTTATCCACAGAAATATTCTGTACACGTATCCTTAACTTCAATTGATTTCTTGCAATTCTAAGGAGCGGAAACAATCACTTTAAAAGTAGATTGTACAGTGAGCCAAGGATACTGAAACAAATGAACATTTGCACGATAAACAAAGACTTATTTAGTTTTTGTTGTAATATAAAAGTTCGACCACATCTCCAAATAGTTTATGCGTTTTTTCCACTATCGATTTTCATCCTGAATCCTTAGATTGTTGCTGGTGGGAAACGCTTTGTAAATTGATACAGTGCAATTTATTGGTTGAAAATTTCTGAACAATGACCATAAATTGTGGTTTCACATACAAAAATTTGTCTCGTAAAAAGCAGCAACAATTTCTTTCCAAATATTGGAAAAATCATTGATTAAGTAAAAACTTAACTTTTGATTAAGTGTTAAGTAAAAACAAATACATCAAACATTAAAATTTAAAGTCATTTTGTTTAACAACATATTTGAGTGTTTTAATGGAATTTTGTATGTTTGTTAATGACTTTCAACAGCAATAACTTTATGCAAGTTTATTCATTTGATATCTTTTATAATACGTCAATCATTTTCACACCACCTTTCAACACAACCCCGTTACCTAAGTACACAAGCTGCAAAGATTTTTTACAAATTTTGATTGGATTGACTGATAAAAAAACTCCAACAAAAACCTACATAAAAAAAGCCAGGCATGAAAGCAACAGTAACAGAAGATAAAATTGCCCTAAATAAACACAAACAGGAAAATATAACTTTATTGAGTTTTTCCTCGATTCAATTTAAATTCAGATATTTGCAAAAATTTTGGATGCTCACAGAAGTAACAGAATCGTAAATGTTTCTAAATAAAATCGTAAAGCTTCCAAAAAAGTATTGATAATCGAACAAGAACCATAAAAAAGTCATAAAAATTCAATCAGATATTGCATTCTTTTTGTGAATCATTCAAGGTGGCACGAATATTTTTTTTATGGTAAGATGAAACTACACAAAACCGAATCGAACAAATTGCGGTGAATAAAGTACAATTATTACATTATCAATAATAGTATTATGTAGTCACAGTTTTGTACATAATCATTTAAAAAAAAGTAATCTACGATTTGGACACATAATAACTAAATAACAAGCCTGTCTCCTTCGGCTGAGTCCTTGTGAGGTCATTACGATGTGATTGCAGGTGAAAACTTTCACTTTTTTCCAAAACACTCTGATTATTTTTCGCAACAATCTTTTGTTATATATTTTAAATTTTTGTTATATTATTTTCATCACTTTTAAAAGCTCACGTAAAATAAGAGAAATAATTTTGGAAACAATTTGATAAAAATCTTCTCACTGAAATTCAATAACTTAATGTTACCATAACTGTAGTTAAAATTGATATTGGAAACGTTAGAAGTTTCCGTTTTGCATCTATTCCCGCGAAATACCGGCATGCAACTAAATGTTTAACAGAACGTGCCGTATCCTTTCAATCGGTTTCGATTGGTCTAAAGACGGATAAGCAACCAGTAATAGTAAACGAGGGGAAGTACCGAAACGCGCAAGGCAATTTTGTTGGAATTTCCGTTGTTGTTATTCCCTGGATATGGTCTAAGTACTCCGTTAACCGTATAACAGTTTCCGATATTATCCTGATGGGGGATTGGAGGGAAAGTTGGGTTCAATGTGCCTGCAGTTTGATTTGGAATTTGAATTGCATCAGATCCTTCGTGTGGTAAACATTTCTATGTGTTTAAACGGAAATGTTATTCTTTTAAAATAACAATAATTTGACTTTAATATATTTTGTTTATCGGAAATTCTGTCCCCACCATTTGATCTAGAGACTAATGTAAGAGTCATATTAAAAGTTACCATAAATACCCGATCATTCAATAAATTGGCCCCCAATGAAATCTAATGCACAAACAACGCAAGAAAAGGCATGCCAAACGTATTTGTTCCCAATATCCTTGGTGAAAATGCTTCATCAGGAAGCACACAACGAATAGAGATACACGTCCGTAATCATCAAACACGAAGTGTTCCGGAATAAATCTCAGATCCAGATCCCAAAATTCCTAGATTTTTTTTTAAAGATTACGTGATCCTTTTTTATATGAACCTTAACGTGTATTGGATGAACGCTTTCTACACATAAATTTTTGAGTCCAACACCACGTTAAAGATCCGTTTGTCGCTGAAATAGAACTCTGCGTTAAAAACTCTGATAAATTGCCCCGTTATGCAACAAAAGTATTCAAAAGTTCACTTTTTTGTGCTGTGAACTGTGAAATTCTGAAATGTATCCAATTTAAATTAAGTATTTAAAATTAATCTAATCCTTTTCATTCAGATATTTTCCATTAGTATAATATATTCGTGTTTCCACAACTTTTAGTTTTACTAATTCAATATTGCAAAATTCCTCGAAGCTTATTTAAAATAAGAATGGAAAATATGTCAGAAGATAAAACCCATTTTTGAATAATACAACAAAACTTACTTTGCAAAGCTATGGAAACCCGAATTGAAATGCTTTTTTTTTTGTGTTCATTGGACATTGTGTATAGAAAATGTTGGCAAAAAGGAAAATGAAGCACCTTCAGTGGATTTAGAATTTTGAGATGAACCAAATAAGCTTAATGAATGAACGAATTTATTAGAGAATGCCGTGGCAAATATTTAATATTTTAGGAATGCTTTCAATTTTTATGGAAATATTTTTCACTGTTTTCAGAACATAATATCATAAGTTTGGTGAATCGATGAATGTTGTATAGTCCTTCACCAGATATAAACTTTACAAAGCCCTTCTTTAATTGTATAACAAGACTACAAAACAAGAGTTTGAATAACGCTGTAGAAACAATCGAATTTAAAGTGGAGCTCTCCAAACATGTGCAAAGTTCATTGTAAATTCTCTCAGGTATTAATTACTTTATATTACACACGACTTCGTTTATTACCAAATTAGAGAAACTTTCAACGTAAGCACAAGAAGTATCTGCGCATTTTCCTTGAATATGTATGCTTTCGTATTCTAATTTAATTTAAATTAGAAATGAAACTTTATTTAATAAAAATAATTATGAAATATCCTAGATATATGTATTTAAGATATCTTGATATATGTATAATGTATATCTCTATATATTATATATGTATTTAATGTTGTTGTGTTATCTAAAAATATATAATATGTTCCTTTCCTGTAAAATCATATAAGAAATCAGTGCAAAAAATATTAAAAAGTCATTTATGTCAACCCAAAGAAAGTGTTGCCTGATTTTGCAAATCTTTTAATTTGACTTGAATTAAATAAATAAAACATTTTCTTTGGCCTTATGAAATTTTTACAAACTATTTTTGTACCAAATTTAAGTTTTCTATCTAAAAACCTTTGCGAATTATAGGCTGAGCCAACGTTCAGATATAGACAAGCACAAGGACATCCCTAAGACAGTATCTTTCCATTCCCTCCATTAATTATATAGCCACTTTCCCCGGCGTTGAATATGTTCACTCAAACTTAATGTATCCCGTAAAGTGAAAGGTCTAATTTTAATTATTCCACAAAAAAAATCGCAAAGACTTTATCTTACCTGAAACATAAATATGAAGCGTGTTCATAAAAATTGAATTACTAATTTAATTAGCACTATAAATATTAACAGTCTTATTGAATTAATAATATAATTAATTTTGCTGTATGACCACAGAGAGGAGTTAAATCGATCGTAATCAATTTATCCCAAGGACAAGCAGCCTCAAAAGACCGCTCCAGTGTTCGGGTACACTCAGTACAGCAGCACCAAAGGATGTCGGATATCCTGGCTCATAACAACCAGACAAATCAATTAATCTCATGAAATCTTTAAGGCGAACATTAAAACAATTCTCGAGTGTCTATATGTCGGTCTGCAAAGGATAACATAAATGAACAGAGAGTTGAGGTGTACTATAGATCGATATACACTTTAGGATAAGTTTGAAAATATTTAGTGCGATTTTTATTCTGTACGTGAAATTCAGAAGGAAAACGACATTACAAGGATCACGTACCGCAAAATTATTATTTGGCAGTGACAGATAAAGAATTATGGATGAATTTGTCCGGGGAATATCAAAAATGTCAGTCTAAAAAATTCAGATGAAATATATTTTTTGTTTTATTTATTTTGTGTAATAAAGAATTTCATGATGAATTTGAAATAATTCAGGAAAAATTCAATGTTTTTCAGAGAATTTCAGAGGGAGTTTTTAATTGTATTTTTAATGACTATCAAAAAAACGTACGCCTACCGACTTGAAAAAGTTGTTGGGATTAATTTTAAAGGATAATCTCGAATTTTCACTTGAATGAATTTTTGTAAAATTGTATATTAAATTTCACATAGTATTACACATACACAAATCTTCATTAATCCCACTGATTACTTTAATATTTTTATATATTACTTATATTTTTAAAGCTGAGAACTAAAAAGAAAAACGTAACCAAACTTTATGACGCGGATCATTACAATGGACATTCAATGGTTCAACATAACATAATTATATTTGTCTGTGATAATATGCGCCAACAGTCCTACACAAAATATACAGGTATATTTAAATCAAAATTTAAAGGACGTTTTACATCTACCGGCCCAACACTCGCTAGGTGTAAAATGGCATAAACTCTAAAGATTAGAACCATTTTCAAAAGAAAAACTTTGCAACATAACTTTAACTATCGAAAGTCCGAACCAAACATCTAATGTGCCTTCAAACTTCCCAGATAATTGCCTAGATGGGAAATTAAATAATTGATTTGAAGAAATTTAATACTGGAGCTATATATTAACAGGATTGTGGGCTGATAAAAAGTAGCCTATAGTTCAAGTTGGAAGTATATAAAATATGAAGAAACTTTCATGAAAATCGATCCAGCCATTTTCCAGTGATGCTCGGACAAACTAATTTCCCATTACAGTTTTCTTTATATAGATTAATATTATTTATATAAATCTGCAAATAGAGTTTTTATTGTGAGAAGTTAATAATTAACCTGCCTATTTAAAACTCTTACAGTATTTTTAGACTTCGCATCCCTCCGACGCACACATTACAGAACCCCTGCGTTAAGCATTCTTCGTAATAAATTATTATACCTTCCCCGAGATATATGAGTTTTTCGGGAACAACCCCGCCCGCCCCCGATCTGCGCGTTCTCAGCGCAAACATTTCACTTTATACACGACGAATTGAAATTCCGCGAATTGACATTCGCCAATTTGAATACCCCAGCTTCTGAATTTTTCTAAGGGCAATAATCACATCCAGTCCAAATAACTTCGTCATTAAAATAAAACGTATTCATCTCGTCCTTACAAAAGATACTTCACTTGAATTGAAAGAGGATCATACTCTATTCTGAGGGAGTTTTTTGAACTAAAGCCAGAGAGCTTTAAATGACAGCTAAATTTCATCAAGAAAGGAAACTGATTTATTACCAAAAAGTCGCCAAGTTTAAAACCAAAACAAACAAAAATAATGATATCTCTTTGTCGTAAACCGATTTTCTAACCCTTTTTATAAAGTAACTGCCAAAGAGGGAATTTAATTCTCTTCCAATTTTTCTTGTGTTGACTTTTGTAATTATGGTTTTAAAAAAAGGTGCATAACATTAATAAGGGTTCATAAAATGTACTACATAAAATTCCTCAAAGTATTTATCCGTCTTAATTTAAGAGGCTTTTGTTTTTTTTTTAGATACTTACTTAAAAATCTTTCAATGCTTTCTTTGCTTGTTATAGAAGCTTAAGGACTCAAACCGATGTCCGTAAACACTGGCATCATATCAGCACTTCCGCAGAAAGGGTAACAGGATATGCCTCGCACTCAGAATTTATGTGATGTCCTCTCCTTGACTTTTGATCATATAATACGATTCATCTAATCCTTTCAATGTTAATCAAAATACAAAATTTTGATTTGGCTGCAAACTCTTCAAACCCAATTAATTTTTGAAAATTGCATCGTTTGTAAAAAGCAACGACCTGAAATATACCTAATCCCAGTTGTAGACAGACCACTCTATCTACATAGAACACTTTCAAAGTGCCCTTCCTATGCATATTCAAAAATTGCATCCTGATATTGCTTTCGTCCTGTCTGTCTTCAATGTTTTGCATTGCTCATGCCCCGAATATCCTGGGTGCGTCCTGACAGCAATAATTAACTGCCTTTCCTAACTGAAATTCATTTCTGCAGGATTAACTCATAACAAAGTCATTAGGAAGGTAAGCTGTCGATTCTGTGAATCCTTTTTGACAACGTCCGTCATACTCCTTGACAAGGCTTCATGAATGGATTTTTAATTCAACACAAATCGATTTTAAATGGTCATAAATCATGTTTCCATTAAACGATAGAAAAGACAGAAAGTGTTTCTTATCGTCGCTTCTGCTATCGGATTTCCATTATCCTTAATAATGTATTTCAGTGGGTTAATTATGCATGTGTCAATATCTCCTTCACTTTCTGAATGTAATACTTCAATCAATCCTATCTATGATTTGATTAATAATTATTATCGATACCATTGATTTAGTGTAACGTTCTGGAATTAAACCGATATCGTATTGTATCAGTACAATAAAGAGCTAAAGTTTCCAGAAATTTAATTATAGTTACATAAGTAATTTATATATTATAATATACAAAAATACAATACAATATCAATTGTTAAATAAAAGAATCTACCTGGTTTTTGAAAATTAAAAGCTCAACTACTCAATGAAAAGGATATTGATAATGAAACTCCGAAGGATGTATATTAAATTTCCAGGAGGAGGGCTAATGACATTGTAATGAGTTTGCTGAACATTTGAATAAATTTAAAATTTATCAAGGAAAAGTTTGTTTTTCAGGCTTTATCTAGTAAATGTCTTCGTTTTTTCCATTTTGAATATTCGATATAATTTCCAACGAAGATAATTAATTAAAAATTTATGCATTAAATTTAAAGCAAATAAACTCATCTTTAAGAAAACTCTCTTCCAACCTCCACCCAAGAAAACGTGACAAATATATGGATAAAATATTTAACATTCATATCATAAAGTCCACCCCAAAATTACAAACTTGCGAGAACTGACACCTCTAACGTACTATTCCAAATTATTATATATGGTTGATACAGCTTCCTGATTTCATCTCATATTCCTTTCTACGAGGCTAAAAAACCAAGAAAGTCACGCGTTTTCGTTCAACACCTTTCATCTTTCGTACGTGAACCCAGAAAGCGTCAGCTTGGGAAAATCAAATTCATTGTGTTTCAAAATACGCCTACAACATGCGAACTTACGCGATATACCTACCCTGAAACCCTCGTGCCTAAAATTGAATCAGAGGGTGCGACTGGAAATTTTCAAAATGGAATTTACAATTTGCTTAAGGTAGGTAAACGTATTCAAACACAAACCAGACAAACCTCACAAGGTGAGCAAAAGGTCCTTCTTGAAATGAAGAATGGGCTTTCACCTCCTTCCTTGATTTCACTGAACAATTTATGCAAATTGAATATGCGTTCAGGTTATTGAAAGTGTATATCCAAAGTTTAAGAAGGATTTCGGTTGCGGTTTTTTTGGAGAGGACTTTTTGAACGGCGCTGAAAAGAAAAAGGATACGCAACAATCTCAGTGGTAGCAAGTTCAGCTTTAATCTACTTCTGACAGGATTCATTAAACTTACGTGAACCAATCATTCACAAATTGATATCGAACAAAAATCATCACAATCCAGAAAATTTTGAATTTTCATTTACAATTCAGACACAGAGAAACATTTTTCTACACTATTAAATCAGTAAAATAAAAAAATTAAAAAAATTGCTTTTCACATGTCAAGTGCAATTAAAAGAGGCATTCGAGATTGTCTGTTATAAAAATATATGTATCGAAACAATTATTTCCTGCTGCTTTTACATGATGGGGGGCGGCGTGTTCCTGGTAATTTGGTTTTTTTGAAGTTTTCCAGAACTTCGTGGTAATTTTGCAATAAATATGTAGAAAAGAACGTGATCAAATTGAATAATGCTGCCAAAAATTTTGAATTAAATTGGATAATGGTCATTTCAATATTTATTTTAATGTAATCTTTTTTGAATTCTGATTTCCAGGAATAATTCCCAACATAAATTCTACAGAAATTAACTGAAAAAGTGATTGCTCACTTTTGGATCAATGAAATTATTTGAAACGAATTTGCTAGAATCATTTTGCTAATGAGTTGCTTCCAAAACACATCATTCATATTCTCCTAGTTCTATGCCTTGACGATGAGTGTCCTTGTCCTGTTTTAATAGATATTCGTAATGGACAATATCATGATCGAATTAATTTTGCCGCTGCCATGATATGAAAATTGAAATTTCCCCTAATTTCTGATTAAATACTTAGCAAATCAATTGATTTACTAACTCTAACTCCTTCTTGGCAAACAGTGAAAAATTGGCAACACTTAGTTCACCCCGATTGGAATTTACATCAGAGAACTGAATGGGAAATCTGTCAGTGTCCTGAAGGACTTTTCAACTGAAATTCAAGTACAGATAAAAACGATTCTAGTTCCTCTGAAATTCCAGACGCTTGACAAAAGCATTGAGAATATCAAGCATGCCATGAATGATACTCCTTTTTCAACACAAGAAGTGTCATAGAAATATATACACTAATGATTAATGTCGTGCGCCTGAATGAACCCAATAAACAATAATTTGTAAATTATGACATCGGGTGGAGTGGGAGCGAGTGATGTAAGAAAACTATGTGCACTGTACTCGACACAAATACGTGGGATTACAAAATCAGGATTGTCGAGGAGTGCCTGAGGAGGAACGTGTGGAGGAGGTGATAAAATTACCATTTGAACATGCCCTTAAAAGACTGACAGTGTTGCAAAGTCTTTCAAAAGAAATTTTGTGGTTAAACTCAATTTGCCGTTCATCTTGAAGTGGTGATATTGCTCGTCCTGGCTGCGGAGAAGGAGAATACATGACACACACCAATTTATGTCCTTAAAAATGCCAATGTTGAAATCGTCTTTTAAATTGTCAGTTAGCAATAAATTACATGTTACAAGCTTTATTACAAGTTGCTTCATGGAAGAACGCGTGATGCCAGGACATGACGCGGAAGATAAGCAGCGAAAGTAAGACGTGTGAGTTGTAGGAGTTTTCGGCCTTGTTAAGTACAACCATATTGATAAACATCGCAGTACCACGAATTCATGTACCGTGATTTTATCTAACATATTTTTGAAAATCATTAAAGATAAAATTATTTCACAAAATATAGATAGCAACTAAGTATTCCAAATATTATCAAAATGAAGAAGATTGATTATACAAATTTTCAAGTATTATTTGATTAATAAACAAAACAGGGGAAATTCTGTTTATTTATTTAAAAGCGTCAACCGAAAGCTGTCATTTTATTCAAATGTTTCAAAATCCGTATATAACAGAAAACCCACGTCTAACATAATTTCCCACAGGAAAAGTGTGTGCTTAAATGTGACACTCGTAAGAAAAGTGAATTAATATACTAAATAAATTAGAACTGAGCTGTGTGCACGTGTATTTAAATAACGCGTAAAGTATTCGTTGCTCCTTCTGGGTAAACATATTTATGCAAATCTAAAATTTCAATTCAATTTTAAATTCCACCAGAGATGACCGATTCCAATTGCCAAAATCAAATTGAATTCATTTTGGTTGGAAAAAAAACTCTAAGGATTTGAAAGGAATTGCGAAGCCAAAATTAAAAATAAATCATTTTCAATCGTAATCTAGAAATTTTACAAACTCAAAATTTTAGAACAAGACTGCAAAATAAACTTTTAAAACTTCTTCAATGGAAATTAGTTGGATTTGAAGCCGTAATATTTTCAAATCAAATTCAATTATTAGGGAAGATTGAAATTCCGTTTCAACGGATTTATTCGATTTCCAGAGTTGCTATAGCATCCAAAATATTTCGCTAAAAACTTCTAAAAACTGATTTATCCAACGTAACTTCTGCTGTTTCCTCCACACAACCATGGCAGTGCGACATTGGGATGTGGTTGGTATGATCCTGCTTGTTTTAGTCAGATGCTAATAATAATTTGAAAATATACTCTTCTACGAAACAAGATAAGAAACTTCAAAGGCAAATAAGTAATCACTGGGCTTATTATTGACAAACCCACCCCCAAATGAAGCTATTTAATTCGGGATCATCCACGCACACAAACGACTGAAAAACTCTCGTTACAAACGAGATAAAGTTGCCTGAAGTACATAAAAATGTTATATAATTTCGACCAAATTTCTTACATATATAAACTTCTTGCTTCAGCTCATAAAAACCGTTTCGGGTAATACCAGAATATTGTATTATACTAAGGACGAATATAAAAGCAGCTAACAAAGAGTCCCTAGATTAATTTCTAGCAAGTACTTTTTTTAAATCCTTGCGAAATGTGATCACCTCTTTTCTTTTCTTTTCTTTTTTGGTGGAATGCGACAGTAATGGAAATTTGTTTAATTGCTTCATGATTTAAAATGTTGTCTCTTGTCTATTCGTAGAAATTTTCCATGGCTTATAAGATGTTGAACAATTTAAGAAAATTATTCATTAATTAAAAGACACTTTGCAACTTTGATTCTGACTTTGAAATTCTAGAAAAGTACTTGTAGAAGTTAAATCCGCCTTTTTGAGTATTTTTTTAATGAAATAAAATAAGAGTTCTTTGATAGCAATACTTATTAAAAAAATGTGCGATTGTGAAACATGAAAATTTAATTTTTAATGAAATTGTCAACCATTTGCAAAAAATGTTGACAATTTAACATCAAGAACAACGGTTTTTCTCGTCTGGTATCAGTCTTGAATTCGTAGACTCAAGAATCATTTAATTGGTCTGCAATTGAAACGTTAGTTAACAAGTTTTGTCGAATATGTCCTTCGCAAATTAGTAATACTAACTGAGTAGACATATCTAAGGAGTTAAACTGTGCTTGACTGGCAACAAGAAGCCATTCAAATGAGCACGTCACAAGAATCTCCTGAGGCTTAAGGACGAATGCTGGGAACTCGGAATACGGCACTCATTAGAAACTTCATGAGATGAACATGTGTAGCTGCAAATGCTCCTTCCTCAGCATTGTTGATTTGAATAGGGGAGCGAATTATCATCTTACGAGGTGGGTTGACACCAGATTTATGCAATCTTGTGGCATTGATCTGAATTCCTACAAGGACATATACTATGTCACAAATTGCTTCTATAAATTTGGATAGGCACTCGTGATCCTGAGTTGAACACAAAATCTAGTGGAATTAAAACTTTGATTTCATATATCACAGAGTATGTATAGTAGGAGGGATATGGTTTCAGATTTCATGCTATTGAAATCCGAATATTTCAAGGAAGATTTTGAACAACGCCAGATGCATCCTGCTGCTAAGCAAACATTTCACGCTGCAGGATGCCTTTATTGAGGGAAATTAGCTTCTCAACTATTATTGCCTCACAACTTTGCTCATATTGATCAATCCATCTCGTTTCTATTGTTGAACGAAAATGATGTTTTTCGACGTTGCTTTATTAGCAACAACATTTTAATAAACGTGAATAAGAAGACAGCGGGAGGGATTTTCATCAATATGGAGAGATTTCGCAAACTTTAGAATTGTTTATTACTTTCCATAAAACTTCAATAGGAAGCACATTTTTTTATTCCTCTCGAAGAATAAATTCAAAAAGAGATCTCAAATATTGAATGATTTTCCAAACATTTTCTGCCAAATTAAAAAACAACATCCTCGGATCCGAAAACAAATTCTAAAAAATAATTTCGAAAAATAACAAATAAAATTAAATAATTTCCCTCCATACAAAAATGAGAAATATTAACGAATTTGTTACAACATTCGTAAAAATAGAACATTGCTGTCTAAGTTTTTAAGAACTCACTGTTTAAAAGCTTTGCCGATAACTGAACGAAAAAATTCGGAACAACTTCCTGAGCTATTTTGAAGCTTTTAAGTTTTCCTACGGATCCTTGGAAAATGTGTCTTCGAATATTCGAGAAGGACGATTATTCGTTGAGTCAAGAAAAATTTACTAACCGAAAATTCAACGAAAGTTTAACGCAAAAGCTCAAGGCATACGGCAGCAAAGGAAATTAATGCAATCGTAATTCAATACAAAATTAAAATAAGGGTTCATAATTCTTTAGGTAGAATCTTTCATTGAGAGTAACCGACACAAAGTTCTGAAAATTTTTCGTTAATGCAATTCATTAAAATGTAAAATTGTTTAAAATTTATAAATATTAATCGAAACACGCAATTTGCATTGAGATTTGCGATTTGCACTTTGTAGCATTTAGGACAATGCTGCACTTAAATTGTCTCAAACTATAACTTATAACTTATCTAGAATCCCAAAAAATTACCACCTCCTGTATTATAAGTAAGGCTGTGTTTTTACACAGATCCTTGACCGCAGTTCCATTTGCTTAACGCTATTGTTAATGAGTGCTTGTGGATAAATTACAGAAATCTTTTAGCAATTAAGGATTCATCATAGAACTCCATTGTAACATATCCTGCCACATTTATGGTCATTATCACTATAAGTGCAAAACGCCATTAAAATATCCCAAGCGTAAAGAAAAGTAATTAACTTTCTCTGGAGTTTTTGAGCTCAATTTTGCCAAGAATTCCTGAAATAGATCATTTTTTCCAATTAATTTTTTCCAAGGTAAGTTAATCAAGGTAATATTTAACAACAAAATCTCGTTTACTTTTCTATATATTTTTTCATTCATGTAACCTAATTGATTTAATAAAAATACGACAAAAATCAATTTCCATAGAACAAAGTGCAGCAAAAATATAGTTTGTTCGTTTCGCAAAATGAACTCATTTGTTGAGCTAAAAAATTTTGAAAATCACGTTCACAGAAAATATTGAAGGCTATTACAAAAACCTTTCACGTAAGGATGTATGGAGAGTGGAGACACACCTGACAAAGGCACATATACACGTTACACATATTATGCACAGTTTTAAAATAATGCCATAACTCCAAGTTTATCACTCCAAAGTTTATCATTTTCCATTTTCATCAAAATCTACTTTTATTTTTTCTTCACAAGAGCACACAATTTCCAATTCACGTGTACATATAAAAAAACCATATTCAAAAGAGCAATTAGTTTAACGACAATAGCACCTTTCATTATGATTTTTTTTGTTTAAACTCTTCTCCCAGAATCCCTAAGCACTATACAGTATACAATGTTCTTCTCACCTACCTTTTATGAAGTCGACTGCCATTTCCAAGCCGTACGTATCCTTATCACAGTCATCAAGTATATGTGCCCCTAAAGTGATATTCGGCAGAAGTTGAATACCATTGATGCAGTCTAATGTATACAGCATCGCCTCCAGCGCCTGGATGCCACCCTGAGGCATAATTGGTCCGCAAGTTATGGTGTCCTCCCGAGAGTGCACCATCATCAGACCCCCCAGGATAACGTCTCCTTCCACAACGGATGCATGTTTAACTGGCCATAACGTACCATTCACCCGAATCTCCGCCACATTATTAGTAAGATTTAATTTATTTGTTGTATTTAACAATGTACTCGTAATAATATTTTCATCCTTATGCTCATTTTTCAATGCGTCAAAACGTGCATCGTTACCGTTGTGTTTGACGCCATTATTTTGGGGCCGTTTGAACAGTAAAGTGGTGTCGTCAAAGGATTGTTCCGTATACTCGGAGAATTGAACTAACTCTGTCAGAAGCATTGTGTTTTCGGTGGAAAACAGCGATGAACTTTGATAGTTTTGTGTATCAATATCTTCGGTTTCTAGTGCTTTCATCGATATCAATTTAGTTTTCGTTGGAACTATTTTACCAGCAAAAACTTCCTGCTGTTGATGAATGTTTGTGGTTTGTTCTAGCATTGATAGAAAGGTCTCCGTTGTGGAAGGATATTCATATCCCGAGTATGCGTTTGAAGCTAATGTTGCAACTTCAGGAAGCAAATTCGATGACTCACAAATTACTGAAGTTACAAAACAACTTGCAATCAAAGAGAGAACGAAATGAAATGCAGGATTTCCCATCTCCAAGGCTGTACTGCGATTCGGTTTTGGTTGCATGAAAACATTTCATTTAACTAACACAACCCTTTGATAGTGTCTCACATAGTGCCGGGATTTCTGTAATAAACAAATTAAAAGTTTAATAGGAATGTTGTACGTAATATTTTTGTTTATTATTAATAGTAGGTACTAGAAATCACATCAAAAAGTTTTATTATTTTTATTAAAACACTAGTAATAAGAAAACAATAGGAAAACCAATGTTGTTCATACTCTTGAATGTCTAAGGCCTAATGAACTTATTTGTTAATTGCATGGTTTTCGTGTGGGCGTTCAATACATGTACTAATTCCCCGCCCACACTATTTGTTATGTTAAAGGGACACCGCATGTCACCAATTAACATAAACAAGGATGTTTATCAAAGAGTTATATCTAATTGATCTAGGTAAATTTATGTTCATTTGAGAGAAATAATAAAGAGTTCTTAAAGTCGCTGTTTTCATTATATTGAATATAAACTAAAAATGCCCAACAAATTTCATGATATCAAGAAAAGGTTAATAATGATTAGTACCACACTGTCAGAGTGTTAAGAACAACTCAAATTTAAATCTTTTAGAATAAATTAAAGTTTCCAGATAATACTAATTAACTTAGCTCTACATTGCGAAATATAAAAATTGTGTTTTTTTCTTTACGGTATTTAGAATTTTTCTCACAATTCCGGAAAATTTATTTCCATGCAAGAACCTCGACGCTTATTAACAAGCACCAGGATCAAGGATAAATGTATTCCCCAGCCTCGTGCAATGCATTCCAAAACTTCCTGAATATTTAGAGGTTAAAACTGACTGCAAAATCCTGTTATGGAATCCTTTCGTGGATTTTTGCTGTCAGATGCTGAGGAAAAACTTCTGCTTAAAGGGGTTCTTAAATTAACTCCGAGTCTGTAAAATATGACAGACTACGAAATCTGGTTGCTTGTAGGGATTACGGACTTAGATAACCATTTGTCCTAATTTACAGAATCAGTGCTCGGAAGGAAGAATTTATATTAGAAACTCTAATTGCTTGACACGAAATATATGTAGATCCTTTACACTTTCACAGGTGCACAAAAAATACACAACAAAGTATGCAATTCCGAACAGAAGAAACACTGTGCCAGCGGAGTCCCAATGTGCCTTTGCGGTTTTGTTTGTTTTTTCATAAGTCTGGGGAAAATGGGTGCAAATGAAAAGACATGTCTACTACGCCCTCATGACCCATATACAACTGTTTGGCTGCTTTCTACTTTTAATTCAACACTTAACTGTCCTGAACAGGAGAATTGTTTAGATGCAACCTTGTATTCTTGCAGGAGCAGGACTACTTCATTGTTCTAAGGTACTGGCGTGAAAAAATTCAGGGACGAAAAACGAAATCTAAATTGGACAAAAGAAAACAGAGCAGAAAAAATTGAACGTTTTCATTGCAAGCTGAAAGCTGGTCGTCTACCTAGAAAAATCCTTGGAGAGCAGTCTGACCTTTTTCCTTGTTCAAAAGAAGGAGGAAGGAGGATGTTTTGAATTCCTATTTAGTTATAACCACTTCTCTCACGCTTTTAATGGCTTTGAACGCTCCTCTTCCTCCAGCGTAAGACGAATGATCTTTTCAGTGATATTTACTCCTTTTTCCATAAACTTTCTGAATAGCTTTTCTCAGAACAGTGAAGTGGGGGTTATTACACAATTTTTCAGGATCTTTCACTTGCAGATGTGTTCACTTTAAAACTATGTCGGAAAATAGAATTATATCCTGCAACTGTAATTGCATCAATTACTCCATAACACTTCGGAGTATATAGTCTTTACAGGCCTTCGGAATCGCGAGAACAATGTTCAGATCCACCAATCCAAATTCTTTTTCCCACTAATTTTGAAATTGTTTAGAATTAGATCGGAGTTGGTTTCTTAATAATGTTTTCTATTTTCAAGTCCTAATTCCGGTTAACCTATTTAAAACTATCATTAAACTTACAGTAGTCGTGTTAAAGCCAATCAAAAAACGTGTGTAAGTGAACAAAACCGTTAACCAGTACGCTATCTTTTTCTACCATCTTAGAATGCGTGGCAGCGAAACAGAACCGCTTTCTGGAAAGTCCTTTTTTTAATTACATTTATTTCCAATATTTCAACGCATCAACGCAAATAATTTATTAACAGTACAGTGTAGAAGGATTTTTCATTTTGGAGTTGACTCCTTTGTTTTCCCTTCTGAAAAAATAGTTATTACATAGGAGGCTACTGTAAGTGCTTTGGAGAGTTCTTTAGCAGTTGAAAAGCTTCCGGTAAGAACTCTTGAAGCAATTGGAGCAGAACTGAATGCTCCTATTTAAAACTTTTAAGAATCCTTCAGACACACTTGTCCCCAAAGGGTTGACTTTAGTTGTCGTAGTTAAATATTTTTTATTTTATTAGTAATGCTAACTGCTAAGTGGTTTTATTTTGCGTGTAGTGCAAAAAAATACTTCCGAAAAATTCCATAACGAGCTAAAATGCTGATTAGAAAACGCCAATCAATGCTTTTGAGAATGAGATTCCACTGCAAATGCAAATCAAAATGAAACTAACTTGAATTTATAATAAATAAAATTATAACAACAATAACTTTTAGTAACAAAATCGATTTCAATTTAAAATAAATTTTGTTATGCACTGAAAGTTCAAGTTCAAAATGATTCAAAATTAAATTTTTGAAAATAAACTTTAAACTTTAGAGAATGTCTGAAGAAATCGAAAATCTTTTTCTGAACGACGCAAGGACTCAATCCAACAGTTATTTATTTGTGTTTTTGTTTTTGGTGATATTTTAAAATGAAGCGCATATCAATTGAATATACTTAGTATGTGTTATTCTTTAAACCAACAGCAGCACCCCATATCCAAGTACATAATTAAAATATATGTAACAGCTGGGAATAATTGCTGTCGTCCCAAGCCGCATATAATTAATGGTGTCACGCAAGTGGTCCTAGTGTCCCTCAGAGTAAACCTTTGTTACAATTAAGGAGCCCAAGATTATCAAATTGTTGTTTACTTCGTACAGATGCGACTGCTGCTACAAGTTTACAAACAATAACAAGGAGCAAGTTTGCCTTGTTGTGGCTTTCTGTTTTGATTACTAAAATTAATTCAAACGAAAGCGACACACTAAATGTCCAGACGCAGCGAGAAAATAAAACATATATAAAATATTTTTTTTATCCTTCTTGCTATTATTATTGTATATATTTAAAATACACTCGATTTCGTATTCCTGAAGGAGATCAGGAGGAAGGAATTTGTTTAACACAACATCAGCTTTGTCTGGTTTTGTAAGAAGCCAAAGCGACCCAGAAGTAAGTGATGCGGGTGATTTTATGTAAATGTGTGTGTTTTTGTATCCTGTGCGCCTTGTGTTGGTTCCAGTCCATACATTTGGAGCCAGCAGGAGAGCATAAACATTAAACAGAGCTATGTTTAATATGAATATAGAAACTGTTTTCAGTGAGAACTCTATCAATGGAAATTTATTCAGGAAATCTGGAAACAAATATTTTCAAACGATTTCATCCAATCTTCCTGATATAACAATTTAAACATTTATTTCGTCACTTGAGCCGGATTGGTTTATTCAATTAGTGGACGGTTTTTAATTTTATTCCTCTGAGTCCTGATGATTGATTTTTATTAGAAAAGTGTTATATTCACGTATGGTTGACCCACTTTATGGATGACCCATTCTTGTTTAATTGGCACTTTTAAAAATTCAACTAAATTAAATCACAAATTAGTTTTGCTGCCAATTTTCCGTTGTAATTTCAACTGTACTTTTATTTCCTCTCTTATCAACAGCAGTAGTTAATCCCGGTAGCTTTTTAAACTACATTGTTGCAGATGAGTGTTTTATGCGGTTTGTAAAAGGAGCTGAACAACTGTATCTCAAAATCAATTTTCCACTCTGTTGCAGAAATTTTTCTCTAATTAAATTGTTTGAATCTCATTGGGAGTTGCCTTTTATGAGTGCATACTTGGAATTTTATGAGGATAGTTTTAATGACTGAAATGTTATTAAGTCCACTGCCAAATTCTTTTCCTCATAGAGTATCTTTTCAAGGACGAGTTCAATCCATTCCTGTGGTTTTTTTCGGTATTTTATCATATAAACGGGTGTTCCAACAAATTCCTCAATGACAGGATACTGTTATGAAAAGCTATCGTCTGATATCCCAACTATTCACTAAATCATTTATGTCCCGTCTAACGTTTTTGTTTATTACCTTTTTTATCGTTTTTCATACTTTCAATATCAAAGAATATAACGAAGTCGACCAACGAATCCTTCCCTGGCATTTATTAACGTTTTTATGAGCAAACATGCCGGATTTATGTTAAATTTTCAATGAAACGAAATAAATTTTATGGTGAAAATATTTCATAAGTCTCTTAATTTATGTATGTTTTCTTTATGCAGAAATGTCCTATATATGCTTTATATGCCTACATATAAAGAGTTATATACAATGACTATGCATTTTGATTGCAAAATATACATAGACTCAAAGTGGAGTCGTTGTTATGCCGTTATTTTTGTTGTACCAAGTCGATTTCATAAATTTACAATTACCATCTGATTATATTAAATTAAACTAAAATATATTCGACAAGCATGAATATTATTAAATTACTTTAATTTATTACCAGATCCTGTTGAAGTGCTTTGGAACGTGATGCATACCACAATCAGGTTATATCAAAATTAATCATCAGTGTATTTATGTTTCCACCAAAATCACTACTGCAACAATATTTTTCTAATATTTATTTTTCGAAAATTCATCAGTCCTAAAATTAACTTGCTTCCCATGAATTAATTTGGTATTGATTAATTATTGGAATATCACTGAAATGCACGCAGGCAATTATTTGTCGGAGATCGAAATTATTAGCCTCATTAGCCATAGACAAGTCCAGTTTAATGAATTGATAATTAATTGCGAAATAATTCTGTTTGCACAAGGATTGTTGTTTCACTCGTATAATTAGTGTTGCAATTGTTCTATAATTACCACGTGCACCACTTTGGTGTGTTTCGTATTCAACCGAAGCGTGTCAACTTCAGCAAGGAATTCGCGGTTTCTAAGGGAACACATGAAAACGGATTGCAATCAGTGTCAACCAATCAATGGTGTCATGGTTCCGCTAGCTTCTGTTATATTGGAAATCCACTTAGGTTTCTACTTTTTAACGAAGGCCGAACGAGTTGATTTCTCGTAATTCCATTTCACAGAATTAACTTGGACAAAGTTTTAATAAATCCTGTTGTTTTATAGTCATATAGTGAGGAAGAATTAACTCGTTCTTTCACTTAAATAATGAATTCATTGTGAATCATATTATGGATGTATATTTTCAGCTTTAATCTCTCTCTTGTTGGTAATAAAAACCTAAGAACAATTACATTTTAAATGTTCAATCAAAATGTGTTTTGGTTCCTAGATAATCTTTTTACCAGTCCGCTTTAAAATTTGTCTTAAATATCTCATTAACCACACCACATAAACCCTCCCTAATAAAGAATGGATATTACCCACGAATGTTATAAAAACTTTTTCGTTTATCTGAACAAAATGAGCGATCCCATTTTGGCGAACATGATCATGGTCGTTAATTTTCAAAAATTAACTAAAGAACTCACATAAACCTTTCGAATACTAAAAGTTTCTTTATAAAGTTTTACGTTCGTCTCAGCCGTTGCGATAGTTTGGCAAAATAACACTCAAGGATTTAAACTCTCAAACAGATCTGTTTTCCGAAAAACAAAAAATGCTGCAAGACACCCTGAAAGTCGGTGTTCGAATGACTCTAGCCTCTAGGCGTAACAAAGTATTACTAAAGCACTTAAAATCACTTCTTCCCACACTTCGTTTTAATAAAAAAGGAATTTCCCGCCAATAGCTCGACTTCATTTCAGCCAAGAAAAGTTAATGCTCCGAATAAATCCCAATTTGGCTTCTTGATGACATGGAATTATCTTCTTCTCACATGACTGATCCCGGAAAAACTTGATGGCGGACGATAGTCCTTGCGTAAATTATAACGTTGAAAGTAGAGAAGATTTTTTACTTTGTTGAACAAATGCTTACCGCAACCAAGTAAGTTATGAGATTTTTCATGCGGTCTGATGTTGAAGTTGGTTATGGAAGATGGCTCATAAGTTTCTGGAAATTACTTCAATACCAAAACGAAAACAGAGGGATAGAGACGATGTTGGTGGTAGCTATGAAATGAAAGCAGGTTGTACGTGTATATTGCAGAACTATATTAACAACAAGTCATAAAAATTAAAATCATAATTCAATGGCAGAAATTTTTGGCCTCAAATACATTAAATTCGGAACTAATTTCCAGAGAACGGAAAATTCTTGAATTTAAATGTCAGAATTATGGAAAAATTATATAAAACTGCAAAATAATAATTCTGATGTTTATGTTTAAAAAAAAAAAAATTAAAATCAAATCATCATAAATGAATCGATATTTCGCAATCATCGAAACTTTAAAATGAAATATGTAAGCGACATTCAATTCTGTCTCTGATTTTATTTTATTTATGCGAAGCAATCTGTGCAATATAGTAAATGGTTTCATGTCAAGCGTGCGGGAATGAAAGGACAATCAATATCTGGAGCAATGCTTCAACGGTATGAAATATTTAATTCTATTAAAAATATATGTATTTCAAAAAATTGTTCTGTTAAGTAGATTTTCATCAAACCGTTCATGGGTTCAGGTAACGGTAAACAATTCAATCAAATATTCCCTCGAAGGCCTTCATTACGTTGATAAGATCGAATCGCTGGGGTTTTTCCTCTATCATTTCAGGGATGAAATTTTCGTGTGATGACAAAGCTATTAATGCCATGTGATAGCGCGTTATTCAAGCATCGGAAGACATCTTTTTTTAGCGACAGCCGCAATATATTCGCCCATACTGACAGCACGACATCATCTGCAGTATTTTGACGCGGTTTGCCAACGGCATTTCTGGAAGCGGATGAGGAAAATTTCGAATTAATCTATTCGTCCTTGCGAATAGAATTCAAAACATGAAAATTAATATGGTTGTGTGAACGTTCCGCAATACTCTCGGATTCTCGGAAGCATTGTTGGCGCATTGAAATTACTGGGGAAAATTGAAAAATCATTTTCGATTTAATGTGATGAGTTCAAGTGTAATGGATGCAGAAAAAAATGTTTGCAATAAGTTGCCATAGTACTTGAAAGCACATTTATATTAGGACTTTAGATTTTATTTTGCATGACACACCCAATATTATTCAACGATATTTAGCACCTACAGTCTACACATGTATTTAAATATATGTGCATATGTATTTTAATTATACTTTTCAATTAGAACTGAAATTAAAAAGACTAGAGTCAGTTCTGTGAAGTTTAAGACGACTACCAAGGGTGCATTTCCAAAGAATTCTCCACAAAGAAATTATACTTGTCAGGCTTTTGTGAACTTCTAACTTTTCTTATATCCGTGAAATGTCGTCACAGCTTTTGTTACTGATATATTGAAAAATTCCATTTTGTTTTATTTTGTTTGTTTGACAACAAAGAATTTTTCTCAAACCAGAGTGGAAAAATCTTGCTGGAGAATTTTATTATATTTACCCAAAATATTTTTTCATAAAAAAGACCACAACTGAATTTTCGATCGCAAAAATATTGCAAACTTTTTCCCAAAGAGTTCTAATTTTTTTTAATTTCAAACTTTATAGAGTTCCTTTTCATAAAAGAAGTTTTGTTAAAGTTTAAAAAATCAAAAACACTTGAACCGTACAAGAAAACTTTCACTTGAAGAAATAAAACTTTGGATATGATAATTAATTATATTTACAAAAAATCCTCCTCAATTTTATTATGAATTTCTAGAATTGTCGGAAAATATATTTTTTGAATAAATTTCCATCTGAGAAAACCATAAACCTAAGCCCATTGGTCATTAAGTAGCCGCAATTAGGGAGTGAGGTCGGAAGCTCCTTAAGGAATAGTTCAGAAATATTACAAAAGGAAAAGGGAACCGAAAATTGTTGTGTTTCCATCTTTTGGAAAATTCATCGAAAATATGGATCCTTTACTGGGCTTTGTTTTTGGCTTTCGGATTGATTTGCTTTTAATATTGCTGACGGGCTCTTTTCATCGAGACAAGAATCTTAATTGAAGCCATGATTAATTTACTGGATATTTTTCCAAATAGTGTATAATAATTCTAAACGGCCCTTAAGTAATTTTTTATTAGTAATAAATCCACCAGTTATTTGCTTTTGGAGCCCAAATAAAACTATCCATTATTTACTTCGGAAGGTTTGGAAATGTTTTTATTTCAAAAATTGTTCTTTATATAAATTTTTGCCCTAATTAAATGAAAAAGCTTATAAAGAAAATCGTTGTTTGTTTTCTTGTGCGATGTGCCCAAAAAGTTGTAACGCATAAACAATTCCATTTGAAATTTTATTCATAAACTTACTGCAGAAAAGTTCAAAACTTCACCTACAAGAACAAAGTATTGTGATTCCAGGTAAACTCAGGAAATTCCGGGAAAAGCATAGAAAACTACCATAAATTTGAAAATAATGGAATATATGTTGGTGTTACACTAGAAATTCACTGGAGCCACCTTTTAACTAAACAAAGGAAAATTGAAGTAACATTTTCCTGGAAACACGATTTTGAGAAAAGCTGGTCTCTGAGGATGCTGCCCGTTTCACAGTATTTCATATAAAATTCTCCTTTTATGGGACACGAAATGCAAATACTTGAAATTTCGCTTTTCGTTTTAATGTATAATAAATAAAAAATAAAATCATAAGATAAGTGGAATTTTTATTTACGGTTCTGTATTGAACGTTTTATATTCCTTTCATATTATATTCCTTATTATTTATATAAAGTGGTACCAAAAGAAACTATTATTTTATTTTATTTTTCAATTATCGGTAAATAACCGGTAAAACCCGTAATGGGAAGAATTATAAAACACTAGTTGAAACTCCTGTACAGAGGAAAATTCCGGCATCCATATATTTTCTGACTACAAAGTTTCTGTCTATCTGCGAGGGAAATCTCCGACAATTGCAGCTCAACCCAAAAAACTAAATAATTAATTATGAAAACAATGACTAATTATTATCACATCCTGTCCTACATTTTCAAGATAATCACAACTCCGTGTTGTAATTGTATGTTATAAAATGTTCATCGCACTATTCGTACAACGATCAACCAATCGTTAATGCGTAATTTAGGGAATGAATTTTCAAAAATTTCTGAATTACAAAACCGGTAGGATTATGACTTTCATGATTAGAATTTTTACCACAGGTGATGAGGGTTGATGCCTTAAGGAAAATGAATAAAAAAGAACAACGAAATCTCAATTTTCATGTCACACGAAAAACCGTTGAGAAAGAAAATCGATAGATGACTTCATCGAAATCGAGACCTGAAAGGGAGGAAGAAATAATTCATACAACGTAGTCCTACAGGATCCAGATCCTGTAATTTTATTCGGTGCAAGCTCTGTCCTTAACTCAGTAGGTATCTTAAAAAAATATAGGAGTATATGATATCGATTTCCGAAACGAATATTTGAATTCCATTCACGATCCCATTTAGCAAAACAACGAGATTCAAAGCTTTTCTTATTTTAATTCAAATTCCTTCTAGTAAACTGGATACGCAAGGACTTTTATTTTATTTCATTTTAGTTTTTAAGTTCACAAGTATGGGTTGCAAAACTCATGAAAATGATGAACTGTAACCCGAGTTTTTGTAATAAAAATTTAAAATCCGTCGTAAAATATGAATATATATAGATTTTTTATGCTTACTCCTTTTATTACAAGGATCTTTTCAATGCAAAATCGAATGTTTCTTGGCGAAGGAATCATTTCAACCTATTTGACTACATTATCCTTGATTCGTACGGGAATGTCACTTGATTTGGGACATTCTACCGCAAACCTCATGTGATTTGCATCTATGCAAGTGGAGGAGCTAGAGCACTGAATTATTATACAGAAAACAAAATTCGAGGATATGTCGACTTCAGATTGAAATCAATTCAACAGTGTTCAAGGGGTAAAACGATGCAATAATTGTGATTTGAAACTTTTCTTTGTAGATAATATTTTGACGAATTCGGTTTTTATGATATATTGCATCAAGGACCTCACCAACATTTGTTTCAAAATCATTTGATTCCAATTTCCAGTTTGCTTCTTAATCACCTATCAAAACGTAGGGATTAAAACTCATTCCATCGATACTTAATGCTGACAAGGATAAATAAGGTCATTACCTCAAGGATCACGGAACTCTGACGAGCTGTTCCGTTTTCCTTTGTACTATCATTAATCATAATTAAAATAAATTTCCTTCATGATATGAAGAAATTACCTCTGATGTCTTCTTTCCTAAATATTTTGATGTGCATTTTCCGTTGTCCTTGAGCACTAAAAAATGAGAAAAGATTAAAATTATTTCAAAGTGTCTCTTTTTTATGTGATTATGTGATAAAAATGTCGCATTTTCAGGGAAATTACTTGATGTCGAGATAATGTCGACCCACAATCATCACTTCAACACCATTTTCTAGGAAAGGAGGAAGTCTTATTCAAACTTTTATTTTTTCATTTTTTCCACAAGGATATTATGTTGAAACAATATTTTAATGTTCAACAATTAAAACGGAACTATGTAAACATTTCCTTGACCTCCATTTAGTTGCGTATTATTATTGAAAATAAAATTCTCAAAATTATTTTTATTACGCATCGTGCAAATGAATTTCTGTATGTTACTATTTTTAAATCACAAATTTTCCTATTTAGTATTCCGAATTGTTTATTTTGTAATGATAATAATATAATTAATTATGTGTATATTGAGTTATCGACAATTTTTTCTCCGTCAGTAAAAAAGATTTAACATAATCGTAAACAGCTAAAGGCTCCAGGATATTGGATCAAGGTGTGTCCTTATTATCCTACAATGAGGCTGCAGCATTATGATTCTCATTCGTCGTATATTAGACTGGCACTATTGTTTATAATGATGGCGCCATGATTACACTTTCACTCGCTTTTGTATAATCACAACAGTTTCCATTGGCATGTGTTTTTCCTGGTTTCCTTAAAATCCTCAGATCTTTGAATCCTTGGATTTTCCTATTTCATTGGAGAAAATGATATATTGTTTCTTTCAGAAACGATTTTCTATAATACATTAGCTACCTGCTGAGAAATATCAAGGCATCTAACATGTAATGTTAGGGAATGTCCTTGACAGCATTGTTTATGTTTCTTTTTTTGCTCAGAATATATTTTGTAGATAAAAACTTTACTTTGTAATTTTTATGTTTTCCTGTAAAACAGCTTGAACTCCAAAATAGTATGTAACGTTTGTTGGAATTGTTTCCACCCTTCTGCACTACCCTCTAGCACCGTCACCAGAAAAAGTCATTTTTTTGATTGTGATAAGCATTCTGTTGAATGACACAATTCGAAAAGGCTTACAGAAGAATTATTGATTAGTTCCAACTGTGACATTATTTGTCATTGTTTTTTTTTTGTTTTTTTTTTTTTATTAATATGTTCTAGGAGACGAAGAAAAATGTAATATTATCGAGAGAAAGTTTCCAAAACTGTCCTGGAACATATCACGCAATTTTCTGAGCCTCTCTCTTGAGAGTTATTAACCGAAGTGAATTATGAAACTGTCGTACTGGATTCCGGACAAAAGCTGTGAAATGAACGGACCGAATGGACCAATAAATTTGACTTCTTGTTATATAACAATTGCCGTTACTTGTCACAACAATGATTCTATTTCTTGCTAGAATTAGTTCTTTATAATCGTTGGTAGTATTATCAAAGAACTCTCCTAGTTTATATTTTATAACATAATTGTTGCAATACGAACAACATTACAGTAACTATAACGAATTCTTCTCTTTGCATTTTCGGGAATTTTATCCGAATATACAAATCGACCAAACTACAAACGCAAAAAGGACCGCGTTAAGCCCATTACATTCAATTCCCTTAGTTCCTTCCCTCCACCTTCCTTATATAGTACACATTTTCTGTAAATAAGCTCATAAATTGCAGCCATTTGTTGTTCCATTAGAGCTATAAAAAAAGATTTTTCTCCGGAGAATTAAAGGAGAAATTTTTTTATAATTCATGTTTTTTCTGTCTTTTTTGCATCCTCTTGGTATAATTCGGTATAATGCACATTCAATCAACGTATGGGGAGCTTCTACATTACGACAACAATGCAAATCGTTTAAACAAATTCTATACACGTCAATAAGCACGCGGTAATTAGTTAATAAGATAAAATAAACCCGCGAAGGTAATTTTCATTGTATAACAATTTTACAATGCTTTCTGCAAATTAGCGCATCGTGAGTGAAATCAATGGACTGTGCTAAAGTTTACAGGAATCAAAGGATTATACACTCTGCAATTTTATCCAGTGTAAACAATTATCTACTTTTAAAATGCAAATAAAGTACTCGCAAGGGAATTCGTAATAAAACTATTTCAACAATGTTCCATCAATTTGTTCAATTAACTGATTAACTGAAAATTGAAAACGTTTTTTGTTTCATTCTGCAATATAAAGGTAGGGATATTTTTCTGGGATGTTCTGAGTTCGATTGCTGCAAGTGAAATTATATTTTTAATACACCATATATAAATAAATTAATGACGGTGTTTTATTCAATTCCCTCTCGTGAATTTCAAAATTAAATATAAAAACAGTAATTCATTTTTATACTTCTTGACACGTGTCCTAATTATGATATATTTTTTTAGTAGGTGTGTATTTCTGAAAGGATCATTTCAATCACGTTTTTAATTCCCCGTTTTTGAAACACGCAAACACAAATTAATGAAAAAGTAATTGCAATTGAGGAATGCATTGGGATTTCAATGGGATTTCCTGTAATGATCAACGAGTATCTCCGAGTGCACTCGTCTGGGCTTTCGCTTTACTATAGAACGCAGATGACATAGATGTGTCGTCTATGGTTTTACGAATGTGGTTTTCAGAAGTGCTGCCACTTTTGGTGGAAGAATCCATTAATTTCCAGTGAAGTAAATAAATTTCGCCAATAGTTGAAATGGAGAATAAGAAAATAAAACAACAACAAATAAAGAAAACATAATTGGAAATAGCGGAAAATTTTAAATCGATTATAGTGATAAATGAGGGTGCAAGTTGGAATTGATTTGCTTTCTGAATCGAGGTCAGGATGATTGTAAACATAGCAATCAAATTATCCGGCACGATCAGGAGAAGGACACTTATTGTAATACTACTTAAGCATTCTGGAAAAGAATTCTGGCGTTTTAAGTTAAAACGTCGCATGGACGGATCTAGATAAGCTTCCAGATGACACGAAAAGACCTAGATTTAAATGCTTCAATCTAAGTGAAAAATATCTGAAAATCTGGCAAAAATTTTATGAAACTGACACGATTTGGGAACAATGAAGGATAATCGAATTTATTGGTCAGAGCTTTAAGAGTACCTATAAGATAGGGATATGTTCTAAGTGGATTGTGGAAGGCAGATTGTTTTTATTCTCTAATATGTCATCAGGTTTTCACATTGTTCCTCTTGTAATATTATAAAATCAGATTTTTAACATGTGCACAATTTAAGAATTTTTCACATCCTTTAAAATCTATTTTCATTTATCCCCTATATTTTATATCCTTTTGCACGGGTGGATATTTTGCAAAGATTCCTTAAAGTCCAGTTTTCGAAATGATTTATTTTAAACGTTCGTATTTAAGCTTTGAAAAATGATGACCGCTTTTGTTGCTATAGCAAAACAAATTTTTGTGACAGAATCTTGAGAGGTAACAGTTCATTTATTTCATTTATATTCAGAACAAAATTAAATCATTACTGATCAAAGTGATCATAATTCAATCAATTTGGTCAGCAGAATATAATATGTCATCGGCATTCGGCACCGGTAAGCTGAAGTGCAATTATGCACAGCTAAAATTCGATCCGAGATCACCGCACCAGCGGAATTCTGCTGACCCGCCAAATAAATCAATAGTCAACCAATTTCTCAACTTAGGAGGAATTTGTAAATGCAGCAATTGAATTTGGCAAAATATACATTAATTAGCAATTAAGAATTATATATAAATCAGAATGAAATTAATAAAGAAATCAGTTATTTACTAAACCTCCAGTTGATTGTTATTGAGAATTCCCCCCACCAGCGGTAAGGGTTCCAAACAATTCAACTGTTTCAACTGTTACTCTTCACTATTCAACATAATTCCATTTTCAAAATTTGCAATAAAATGGCCAGTGTGGTGTAATGAATAATATTGGATTGCTCTTATACCGCTCTTTAATTGGGGGATGCAAATGAAATTGAATCTTGCAAACAAGATCAAAGTGACCATTCGTTATTCTGGGTAATGATTAATGAAAAGTGTTCTGAGTAATGTATTTGCTACATTTGGATTCAATAAGTATTCCATTATATAATTTAGCAATTTATTATCGAAAGAACTCAGAACACATCATCTAAAAATGAATTCCTGGAATTCGTGTTCAGATTGCGAATCAAGGAAACGTCCTTTATTCATGCTGTCTACAAAGGAACTCAACGCTCTCTTTAGTTATTTAACTTGCAAAGAAAAACAAACCTTATTATCGCCAATGAATGAACCAATAACTAAAAGAAATAGGATTCCCCTGGAAGACAATCTCGTCCATCGTTAATATTCTAATCCTGGCGCACAATCACATTTTTCGAAGGTAAAACAGAATCTCATTAAGTCTAATCACGATCGAATTTGAGAACTCGGCAATGACGTGAAATTATGTCTAAATTGAAAAGAGTTTAAATGGCTTTGCACTGCGTTTGAAAGGATCCGATAGTATAGTATTGTGTGTTAACTAACTGTGTTACATGATATACCTAGTGGTGATAGACATTAAAACTCCTCGAACCACCCAAAATTGTCATTAGTGGTGTAAAAATGTAACCGCACACCATTCATCCGACTAAACCTAATAGTTATAGTGTAAACTTTTCATTCGTTCACCAGAGTCCACAGGATCATTTCACACTTTGCTTTAACATCGTGGAAACTCGGGACGGCCGCATTAGTAGTGCTAAGGACGAGACTGAAAATTGGTCGTAAATAAACCGTTAAGGAATCTTTTGGTCGTTATACCACGATAATAATGGTTAGCTCCGTCATAAAGCCGTAGAGCAATACAATTCTGGAACTTTCCAGGAGCTCTAAATTACAGTGGGGGATTTAAATTTAAACTATTTTCACTTCAGGATAAAAAACTTCGGGAAACATCGTCAGGTATTAACGAACATATTCTTGTGCAAATTTTCTATTCGAACCCATGCAAAAATTTTACATAAAAGGAAAACTCAAAATTTATGTAAGCTGCCTTATGAAGTTTCTGAAGTGTACATAATATGAAACGTGAAAACAGTTAATCGCATCCTTTGTTCAGAAGCATTGTTTCTTAATTTTTTTAGTAAGTTTAAATCCACTATACTTGTATATCGTCATATTAATAATGCCCATTCTATCACACTTTAGATGTATTCTTTTACTTCTCAGTTCTCACTGTATTCCATTCTTCTTCTTTGCTCAACATTGGCCAAAAGGAAAATCACGTTATTCGACAAAGCATTTCATTTTATTTTATTTCAATCTAATAAAACTCTGATGTATGGAAAAGGAAATGAATGTTTGTTTCTCATATCAAAGGACTTCATCCATGTGTTTTTATTTGTTTCATTTTCATGTTAACTCTGAAAACCAAATTTGAAAAAGAAGAAGAAGAAACGATTCAAAGGAAAACTGATGCAAACTGACAAATAGATTTATGATGTTTTTTTTTTTAAATTTTATATGCTGTGCTGAAATAAGAAGTTTGTTTTTATATTACTTCAAACCAAGTTTTCTTTACTTGTGTAATTTCCATGCAGAAACGACACTGAAGACATCTCAATATCTGCGCATTCACTTAGCATAAATGAATTCTTTTGGGTTTTTTCTAACATAATATTCTTCAGATATAAATTACGGCTTCTTGCACTCATTCTTCGAAAGATAACCAAATCCTAAACAAATTTTAACTTCTTAGTGATTCAATAAATGGAAAAAAGTTCGTCTTTCAGACTTTTTTTTATACACACAAATTTGTAAAGTTCTATTCACAGGAGTAGGTGAAGATTTTCGATTATGTCCCCTACGTCCTTTGACGATGACGCTCTCATTGGTAAAAAAGCGAACTGTTCAACGAAAACTGATCCTTATTTTGTTTCCATAAAACTTTATGAGGCATTTAAAATTACTTTTAACCAATGCAAGGACGCCAAAATTATTCCAAGAGTCCGATAGAAGACCTCAAATAATCTTAATTTGTGAAATGGAAAGTGAATGACTTTTCTACGCAATTTAAACTTTATTGATTGGAGAAATACGTTTTGTTATAATTTATACAACAATTTTAAATTGCTATAATGTAAACAGTTGAGTAAAATTTAAACGATACAAAGAAATCTTTTGAAAAAATCTTTCTGAGCGGAATTGTTGCTAATACAGAAAAGGGTTTTCTAAATTCAGTTAAAAGTCATAAAAACGGATAACCATGCAAATCGGATAACGGTACATATGCTGATCAGAAATAATACAAATTGGATTGAAATTCCTGCAAGGAAAGAGATGTTAAAGGAAAATCCGGAAGGAGTAACTTAACCGCTTTTTACTAAAAGCAGAGCAGAATTATTACGATGCTCGCATCCCTTGGTAAAATATGATTGCAGTAAGGATATTATAAATTTATCTGTAAGAGGAAATAAATACAAGGATTAATGATAAACTCCTTTCATAATGGAAAAAAAATCCACTTCTAACTCATACAGCAAGATCCAAGGATCCTTCCACAATATTTTGACTGTCCACGTAAGCAATTTTTTGCATTTAAGAGGTAAAAGGGGATCGTCTTTAAAATGCTAGCGTATACCATAAACAAAGCAAACATTGTGGAATGCCATCTAGAAACAATTTTATATCCTCTTCGTCCTATCTTTGTAAACAAATTCAGATTTTTGGAGCTGACCTTTTAAGGATTTCAGACATATGCAAAAAACCATGCTCAAATAAATCAATGCGGGATGGCTCTTTTGTGCCGAGATATGTCCGCAGTGGGATTTTCCCCTTGAATGGTCGTATTTTATGATCCTTGTAGAAGACCTGTCACTCTATTATATTCACTCACGGGCTATACAGGATGAAGGGGAGTCAAACGAGACGAGCTATTTACACTCGCAAAACTTGACTTATTGCCGTTTCCCCAAAACATGGAACAATGCAGTCTTTTCCGATTTAATTACTTCCAGTTATGCAAATATCTTCACAGGACCTTATTATTACACTGTTGCCAAAGTAATTTGAAAGGATTATTCAATTATTTCATTACTGCCGATTACTTAGAAATAATGCTTTTCAAATAGATTCAATTAACCTGTGCTTTGAAATGTGGATTACAGAGAATTTTATAGAGAACACTTTAATCTCAAAAACAATTCCCGATTTTCTTCCAACAATATAATTATGAACTAAATTACCCTAATTTAAATAAAACAATTCAGTTTGTAAAGAGTTAAGTTAAATGTAAAACTCTTCATTTTGTGTTGCCTTTAGAATTTTGATGTTCATCAGTTGTGAAAAGGCAAATTCTGCTCCACTCTGAACACCATCAAAATTTTAATTAAACTTTTGTTTATAAAAGAATCCCTCAATATACAACAACAACAAACAACAACCTACCTCTCAAAATTCTGTGAAGAATTTCATTTACAATTTAATGACTATAAGAATGAGGTTCATTTAGTATACCAACTAAAACATCCTAATTACTTTGTCACTTTCGTCCTTTTGATTTTCCGGTTTTTGACAAACAATTACGAAAAGAGAAATCCTTCTAATTTTAATGTCAGCTCAATGAAGCTTTAAACAACATTCAAATTCATATACATACACACACTTACATGATGAAAAGTATATTGTCAGGAATTTACTTTAAATTCCAAAAACAAATTACCAAATTGTGGGACAACACTTAATTTGTTACTAATACTTTGTTCAGTGTTGTTGATCTAAGAAGATAGGTTATAATTCCGATTAAATCTTCTTTGACTGTAAATATCAAAGGATATATATTCTGCAATCAAACGGTGAAAACAAATTCAATTATAAATTGGAACATCAAACGTACATTTCAATGTGATTCCACAGGTGAATCCTGATAGCAACAAATCTATCGTTTTTCGAAAAGAATATAAAATATTACACAAGTTCCACCACTGTGCAACCAATCGGAAAGGACTCCAGGACAAGGATACAAATCAACGTGATTTACATTATCCTTCAGTGGCTCACAATGGATTCTCTTTTCCAGTCGAAACTCAATTGTTGATTCATCCTTTGTGTTATATGTTAATCTTACCGCTCTCGGTGATCTTAAAAATTGGCAAAATTTCAAGAATGGCAGTCCTTTCGCATAATTTTAAATAATCATTATAAACTTTGGATGTAACTACGCAAATTAAAATACCACAAAAATTATAATACGGTCCAAAAAATCTCAAAAAGCCTGTTTCATGGCATGTTCGAAATTTTCTGGCACACAAAAAGGGATGTCCCAAACTTCTGCCCATTGTTAATTCAATAAAAAGGATGTCCATTTTCAGCACTAACCACTGACGAGAGAAATAATTTCATGCTTAATTTGATAAAAGGATTAAAGATTATAAAGTTAAATCAACTTTCATGTTGTCAAAAGCTTATTACTATATCAGTTTCCGCCGGAAGGAAATTTAATAATAAGGATAAATTTTAACGTTAAAAGCGCTTTTGACGAAGTCAGCATTATATTGTGGAAAAGGATGTTTCTGGGAAAAGATGCAATATCAATTCTGAACTGTGGAAATGTTCACTTTGCGCAACTTCATAATTATCTGAATTCTGTACTAATATGGTTGTTGAAGCATTACAATGGTTACAAGCCTTCCTGAATATCCTTTTAGTGCAATCTAATACTAAATTCAGTTCATCCCCAAAATTGAAACAAACAACCTCCAAAAAATGGTTTTTCCATTACACGCTCCATTTCAAAATAACTATGCAACAAACATTTTCAAAAAAAATTCACAACCCTAATGAACCATGATCCTTTACTCTCAACCGCACGGCCTATGAGACAATTGTATGTATTTGCCGTACAAAAAAATTATTCCATCAATGAAAATTGTTGCTGGTTTTCCACAAACAGTATTCGATTGGAAACGAACCTAAAATGGAGCAGTAAGGATCACAATGAAATCCCATTTGCCGCTCATACACTACCAAAAAAAAAAAAAAAAAAAAACACACAAAACGACCAAAGAATTTTTATCATTTTTATGGAATCCTGAAAACGGATTTGATTTGTTTATGTAACAATGAAATTCCCGTGCAATATTTTCACAAATGCCTGAAGGATTACAATAAAAATTTATTTTCTCACAGTGAACCAAATCACCTACGGGAATTTATCAAATTGACTTGCGCCCCCACTACTACGAAGGGGAAGGATTGCAAGGGAGGATTTTATGGTACGAAATGTATTATATTGAAAGTCGATGCTGTAAATGCGTTTAATTAATTAGCATAATATTTAATTTGGTTCGGTTCCAACATATATCACTGGTTCTGTGATATTTCCGTTCCCGTTTGCTATAACGGTCTACTTATATTGTACTCAAATAGGAATTGTACACTAAGATGGAACATCTTAGAATTCTCGATGCAATTCTCAGTAAAATCATACAAAATTGGAGAATTATTCAAAATGTTTCAGTTGAATCGTTACTAAGACTACACAAAGTGACAAAGCATTTGCAAGGATTTCTAGAACCACAGTTTGGCAGAAATCTCTGCAAGAATTCATCTCAATCCAACTTCACTCTGCAGTTTGTGGTTAGCCACAATAAAGAACCTCAATAATTTGATAAAATTTCCATAATATTTGATCTTAGATCACCAAATTTCATGAATTTCAATTGCAGTTCGTTTGCACTTAAATTCAGAGACAATTCCCCGCCAATGGGAATGTCTTTTTTTTATATGAAAACTAGAGAAACGTGCTCTCACAATTTAGCTAACGGTTTCTCTGACAATTTTAACGCTTTTGGCATAAAATATCCCGTAAATTTCAAATTGCAGACAATTTTTATATATGAAATATGATCATTTTTATGTTCCTGGACTCGCACATGCCAAAATTGTTTAACTACTTAAGTTCTTAATAAAACATTTACGATAAAAATATTAGCATCCAATAAAAACACCATCTGGTAAATTCGGAGAGGCAAAGGGAATTTTTCATAGCAAGGATATGACAATAAAGTGGATATGAGTCAGACTAATAAAAGGGTAGTAAGACTCCGAATGTATGAGAAGTTAAAACGACTCAATGTCCAAATCGTTTTATTCTTAATATAGAGAAACAATACTGAAACTAACTGTAAATAATTTATGAGGATTTTCTACTCGAAAAATTGTAACAAAGTTTCCTGGTGTTAACTTTCGAGCAGTTAAAATATTCATGTTCAAGTCATTTCATATACGTTTTGCCACAACCACAGCATTTTATATTTTAAAACAAAGAATATAGAAAGTGTTTGTAGTCCTCAGGAGATCAGAAAATTCTCCCAATCCCAAATTGATGATTCCCTCCTAAATATTAGATGTCGGCTTCACGTAAACACAAAATCGAACTTTGAAAGGAAGAGACAAAGACAACCCTTCTTAAAAGGTCTTTCAGTGACAAGAGATGAAAAAATCTTCAGCAGTTAAGTGCTTTTCAGATACAACCCAAAATCACTTTTCCATAATGTTATATAAATTCACATAACCTTCAGTTCCTGTTTACATTATTCTTTATAGAATAAAAGTGTTACAAGATCTTCACACTTCCGCATTTGCAAATAAACTTATTTTATTATTGATTTTTGAAAAATGTTATAAGACAGTTGCGTGATATCAACAGCAATATAATATTAAATAATAATTGTATTTCTTCCTTATCATTATAAATTAGCAGATATCTACAAAAAATCAACAGTTGAGAAATAAACAATTAAAATTTAAAATACAAAGGCAAAAAACACAGAAATAAAAGTATAAAACTTGAGGCTATCAGTGAACAATCCTAATTAAAATCATTTAAAAAGCAAAAGAGAAAACCCTGTCAGGATCTTAATAAATGAGATTAGACGAAGAAAATTTGTATAGGACCGAGCAAGTTTTAACGAAACGGGATTACCTTCATCAAATTAATTCATCAAAAAGAAAATTTCCTAATGAAGGACACTGAAGCTGGTTTGTCTGTTCGCCATTGAGAAATTGTCCACTGAAAGCTGCGACTTTGAGTGAGCTTCTTTCACTGAACTGTCCACAAGGAAAACATTCATCACTCTCATTTTTTACAAAAGAATCCAGTCCACAGTGTATTCTTCTGCCATGAACCGAAGGGAATTTGATCAAGTAGTCTAATAGATGACATCCAGGAATCAGCCAATTATCACCAACACTTTCATCCCTTTAGCAGCCCCTGAATTTTTGAAGTTTCTTTCAACAGTGAAATTTTTCAATGGCGAACATTTTGTGAACTGAAAACATTGAAATGCTGGTGTGCAGAAAACACAATTGTAATCCTTATTTTTTATTTGTTCTTTATCCTAACAAAAAAAAGTTTTTGACATATTTAGATCCACTGGGAAATTTCGCTAATTTTGCTAAAGCAAGGAAAAGATTTAAATTTGAATATTTTTGGTACATTTCCGGATGTAGTGAGAATTATTTATAACGCATACAAAAGCAACAAAAATACAGTTTGAAAAATATTCAAATTCATTCCGTGTTTGATAATGAAAACGTGCAAGTGTCATTATATTAGAAATTTTTCAGTGAACATTCTTCGTTTTATATCAAATGAATAAAAAGAAACTAACTTCGTTCTTTCAAACAAAAATAATAAATGAACACGTTCTGCATTTCCGTCATGAGCAACTTACTAGCGAATGTACTTAACCACGACCCAGTGAACTCACAGGAAGATGCAAGGACAAAGGATACGTTATCAACATTCACTCACTGTTTGTGATTAATGTGACAAGGCAAATCCGACTTACAGTCTCTAGATGATGTTTTGATTGATAATCCAGGAAGGTGTAATCCGAAGTATTCCTTTTATCACACAAAAAAATAATAATTAACAAACTCCGACTTGAACAAGACACTAATTTTCACTACAAAATCTTCTATATTTTAAATTAAAAAAACATTATCAATTGATTCTAATAAATATCTAAAACAAGAATTTTGTTTTCCAAAATGTTCACAGTCCGTTAAATGAAACTATATATTAAAAAATTCAAATTTCAAATTCCAAATTCCAAATGTACGCGATTCTGATTTACGAATGCCCGAATTTCCCGCGACTGTTTTCTTTATCTGTGATAGAACTTTGCCGGCGAGTTTTCATCTACTGACAGAAGATAAGCCTGCCACCGTTATAACTAGATCATTTATGTTTCTGGTCCAGAAGGCGGCACCAAAACCACGCACTTTATCTCTTCAGTCTTCCAAAGAGCGCCAATGAGCTTTCAAAAGCTTCCGAGAGCATGTCCTTCGGAGAGAATGAAATTTCAACATAAGAGATTTTATGTTGTTGCTAAAATAAACGATTGCTTACATTAAATAAAATTCAAACTTAAGTTAAGTTACTTAAATCAACACAATCCTGTCCGTATTTTACACTCCAATTATGGACCCTGGAAATTGTGTAAAACTTTGCACTGTATTCACAACACCTGAAATGTTTCATAAAACAAACCCAAAACGTGCGATTGCACCGTAAAAAGTGCATCGATATCAAAAGGATGCGATGATAAAATGGGTGTGAAATTTAGCTGCACTTGAACTTTAGCACTGGAAGCGGTGCTTTCACACGTGCTTGACTTCTAAATTGCATTGTTTCATCCGAAATTTTGCAGTCGCTTTTTTTGGAATTTTGATAGAATTTCCTGTACGTGACAACATGGCTTAAGAGCCAAAATAAATTGAAGGGGAGGAAATATTGTGCCATTTGAAATGCATTTGAAATTTCCACGTAATTTTACCAGCCTCCAAATATTGATGCATTTTATCCACTTACTTTGTGATATCGTTGTAAGTGAAAAAGATATATCGAAATTTCGAATGTAAGTTATTTACTGAAAAGGATGAAACGGCCCACTTTATTTTTTATTATTTTTATTATATTTTTTATTTTATTATTTATTATTTTTTTTAGGAACACTCAGTATGAATAGGAAAACCAAAATAGTACGAAGTACTCACAAAATAATAAATTATTTGCATAATAAAATATTGTTTTTAAAAAACGTGTTTTGCGTGATTCTTTTTTCTAAATCAATTGTGATCAATATTATCCATAAAATCTCCACCATTATTTCCATATTATAGAAATTGGAAATTTATATTATAAATAGGTCACCAGTTGATATTCCGGTCCACATACCGCTCTCATGTCCTGTGCACAGTGAAACCGAATCGTGTATGCATGAGGTGAACAATTTATTACACAATCCAATCATTTTGCCGTTCAATGTAAACACATCAACCGGAAACATGTGTTGTCTTATCAAATCCGGAAGTTCACTCTCAGCAACCCACTCTCCTGATACCGAAATGATTTCTGAAATATGTAATGAGCCGCGGTAACGGAGCAACATATCCATCCGTTTTTAAGTTGCGTGGTTATTAATTTCACTCTTGTGTAGATTTTGCAACCCCGCAGCAACACATGACACGACAAACGTCCTATCAGTATCCCTATCACTAAAATGTTTACTTAATTTATAACTACTCCTGCAGACGGATGCTACAGATTAATGTCATATCTATGAGGGGTTTCATCAGGAAAATTTAAAAGTCTAAAACGTTCATTTTTTTTATATATAAATTGTTAATCGTCATGACGACTCAGTGTTGAACCAACGTTTTCGAAAATGGAATAATTAATTCCTGCTGTTTAATTACGAAATCAATTAGTGCCGTAAGTTAAAAAAAAAAGTTTCTTTAAATGATAAAAATCCTTTGAAACATTGTGGCAATTAAATCAATAAATAAACAAATATTCAAAAAAGTAATTTCCATTCAAGTTGTGGAAAATAACGCTTTTTGCTCAACTCCATGGCAAGTAATTTATTTATTTTTTTGTAGCAACTTGTTGTACCTAGTGTCCTTGAAGGAGGCTAATTAGACTGAAATTAGGCAGTATTTCACTTTTCACATTTTCCAGTAAAGTTCGCTAAAATTAATTTGCATTGAAATAGGTTTGCCGAAGCGAAGAAATGTAATTACGCACTTTTAATGGACGAAGTTAGTCCTTGAACGAATTCATGGCATTTACTTAAAAAAAGCAAAGAAAAAAGGGGTTGTCCTGCTTTTAACAAATCCTTTTTTAGATTTATTGTACTACGTAATGAAATTTGACCGCACGCACATTGCTTTTATCCTTAAATAATCACTCAGTTGTAAAATACTCACAAAGAAATGGCCATTAACCCGCTCAAAACCAAGGAACGAATTTTTTATGAAAAGCTAAATTCGGACATCTTCTCGTTTTGTATAGCAATTTCTTGATGTTTTTTACTGGACCATCATCGCATATATCAATTGCTTTGTGATGAAAATGCCAAAAAAGGACTTCACGCAAAAGATTTAAAAGCGCAATTTATTTGATGGTATTAGAAGAGTCTAACGGTCAACAAAAACGGATTGAATAATATTAATATAAATTACGTTGATGCTACCTGCTGCGGAAGTCTCGATAAAGGTTGCCTGAATGTAATAAAACCTCTCCGGCATTATCTGCCCTTAAAATTGGTTTCCTGATGTTAACGGAAAGGATTTGAGCCCAAATGTATACTAATCGATGGTCAAGGTCCAGTCAAGGAAGATGAATTTGCTGACTTTCCACTTTTTAAATTTTTAGGGATTGAATTTTGGCTGTTTTATTTCGTTTATTCGGTTCATTTTTTTTAGAAAAAACATTTGAAACTTTATTTATGACAAAGGAACATTTTTCACATTAATAAATTATTACGATGAGACACAAGAACGAGCAATTTGTTGAATGGATTATTCCAAGGAAGTTTCCGGCATTCCTGATGTCCATATCGGAGAAATATGTTCGTGCTCTTCGGCAATTTTTCTATTCTGTTATATGTATATCCTGAGCGTATTGTGTTCAAGTATAGAACATTGAACACCTTCATTAATTAACTGAAAATTTGAAATTATTAATTGATAATTGCTATCATTAAATCTTGTCAAATCTACTGTGCCCAAATCATTCGACATCCTTGACCCCAATCACCTCCCTGAAAGTAAAAGTAACACTTAATCGGAATATGATAAATTACAGACTAAAAAATTCTCCCCTAATCAAATAACGTAGATTCAATTAACTAACATTTTAATCAAAACAAAAGGAGTTCACCGACAACGTGCAAGGAGCGAACAGTGAACAAGCATTGTGTGATTAATTGCTATCCTTCCCGACGCCATGTCTGGCCATCCCCTTTATCCGTCTGCATCATCCGGAAGGAAGATTGTTTCGCCTCAACTTATCATGTTTAGTGTTAAATTCAGTGATGGGCAATTTCATTTGTTACAACATCGAAAATATTTACAACAATATTTTGTTTTCACCTCTTGGACTTTTATTGGTATGTTTCCAAAATGTTTAACCAATTTTTCCGCATCATTTAAATCGACTCTATTTTATTATTTGAAATTAACACAACACGACATAATACAAGAAACACAGTTTTCAAAATTAAATTGGTCATAAAATAAAAATATATTGGTACGAGTATAAAAAAAAATTCCAATAAAAATCAAATAATTTTACCGACACAAAGTGCACGTACAGTAACCGCTTATTTAAAATAAACTTTGTTTTTTACGATGTAATTTATTAAGATTGGAATCTATAGAGGGTAAGCTTCGAATAGCCTGGATTATAGGCGCTCTGGGGCAAATCCTGGGGGAGGGAAAAATGCAAGTGTGCTCATCATTTTCATACCCTCGATGGCTTTATCCTGCATGAATTTCATATCGTTGAATACAAACTTTCAGAATTATTACGAGCTTTAAAAATTGGATTTTACACTTCAAAATATTTACATCGGGATTGCAGATGTTATTATGTAATAGCTTATTGCAAAAAGTAGCTGGAAGCACGTTCCCAGAATTCCATAATTGCTTCTTTTACCATTGCTCCAACATGTTTTTTTTTAATATTCATTATTCATAATAATTCGGGCTTCACTTCAACACATCCTGCATATAAAATTAAACTGACAATTTTCGTGTTAATGTTAAACGAACGATCCGAAAAATAAATGCTTTCATCATTTTCAAACGAAATATTTTCAATTACACAAATATTCTGTTGTTAAGCTCATAAAAAAATACATTGGTCAAAATCATTCAATCGAATGCAAAACGGAAATCAGAAGAACTCTATTGATTTGACATTAGTACTCGTCCTGCAGGAAGCGAGCCATACTACCTTATATTATCATCATTCACCTTGGAGCAACCGGAAAATCATTTTAATAACCGTTCCATGTTTCGGTATTTAAGTTTCCCTTATTTGAGCACTTCACAAATTGAAAAGGAAAACATACATCCGGATAAAAAAAATAAAAGTCCCTTTCGAAGAAGTGCATTTATCGGTCACAGCTCCTGATTTAATTGTTTCATAAGCCCTATTGAAGCAATTGAAAAAAACGCTTGTTTATTTGGTTAATTTGAACCTGTTGTTTTGAATATTTTATTTTATTCACTTTTTTCCTTAGAAAACATTTCGTTTACAATTTCAAGAATATTTCGAGGAACTCACGAAAAAATACGGTTTCAATTTCAAAATAAATTCCAGAAAATATCAAACAATTTGTTGAAAATTTCAGTCATTTTATCCTTATCAAATGTTCAATTTTAAACAGATTGTTAAACATTTGCATGAATAAAAAAATTTCATTATCACGTCCTAAAATAAAAGCGACAAGCAAATATTGTTTTTTTTTTTTTAATTAAATGAACCTTTTTTCCTTTAATACGTTTGATAATGTTCACAAAATTATTCCTGCCAACCGCAAAACAAATTTTGTTGTTTAATAATAGACCGAAAAAGGATCTTTTCCGTAGCATCTTCCTTTAGTGAAAATTTTCCAACCGCAGAAATTTCCATTCACTAATGGAGCAATTTCCATGTGCCATTGGGCTCCGATACACTAATTTTCCCCAGCCTTTGACACTCCCCGATTCCTCTTGACTTGGTCCCGAACACCGAAAATAATGGCTTACCACCATTCCTACTAGTTACTTTACCGAATCCTGATCCCATCGTTAATTTTGTGGGGTTTGTCTGTGTATTGTTTGTGTAGCGAGCTTCATTGAACCCCATTGGGACTGTTTACAGTATCATGAAGAAATTAATCGATATAGCAGCACGTATTTAATGAATTAATTAATAATAATATGCGTTTAGTTGAACTTGGCATCGAATACAAAGGTGATCATTATGACAACAGGTGTTGGGGGTAGGGAAGATGAGTTCATCAAATGACCCGAGAGTGCTCCATTTATATTTGTGAAAATATTTGATTGGACAAATAATAACAATTAACACAGCCAATTCCCACAAAAGCTATTGCCTATTCCTCTTAAATTTTATGCCTCTATTTCTCTCTATCTTGTTTCTCAAACTATGGATAGTGGTCCCCTATAAGACCATGGTTTCAGGGGGCCGTGGCCGTAAAAGGATTACTTTCCCACGATATTTTGGAAACGACTTCACAGTTCATTCGCAAATATAGTTAGATTTATTTAATTAAAATTGTACATTTTAAAGGGTTTCTATAAGATAGAATAACAGTTTGAAAACCACTGACCTATCTCTATGACTAAAGCTGTTTATGAGGAAGAATCTACCGTCACATGAAAAATTTTAATATTATTGAATCATCAACATGATTTGCTGTTGTCTGCTTGTTTTTGTGGATATAACACTGTTGAAGGTCCTGATTAATATTACTATTCATTTCACACATTCCCTCTCCAGACTCAAGTCACAGCACATTAAACAATATCCATTTAACGGAAGTCATTACAACAAATTTATAACATCACTGAGACCCCAGAGGAAGACAAAAACAACATTTAATTTATTATGTATTGAACAATTTAGCAACCAAAAGACAAATGATTCAATCTAACAAAAAAGTAACAGTGTGAAGCGCCTTCGTTGACTTCCCACAAAGGCTCATCCAAAATCCTTCCTTGTTTAAAAGCAACATTCCGTGTGCACACAACAAAAGTTTTTGTGTACGCATTCAACATCCAATTGAGTTTAGCAACTAAAAGCTATTGTTTTGCACCATGTGATAAATTGATAGACAAACATAAATAATCACGTTATTTAGAAGAACCTATTGGTAATCCAAAGAGCAGTTATCTGTCGAGATGAATGACAGGCGTACAACAACGCATAATATTTCACCATTCCTTTCGTTTTTGTCCTTAATCAATTACATTTGTTATCACTAGACGCTTATTTTGCTCAGAGTCAAACTTGTTGACAAATGAGGTTGAGTTGAAATAAAGGATTATTTCGAGAAGATGCTTGTTTTCATTGTTCACCATGAATATTTATTGTTTTGAATTGTTGAACATTTTTTAAGTTGTTAATCAAATTAAATTAAACATAGATTTGGAAAATATTTAAAGACTAATTTCAGTTTTCTAAAAAAAACTGGAATTTATATATTCAATTTAGAATTTTCACCTTGTGAAAAGTTAAGAACAGTGAGAAATTGGAACTTCTTCCAGAAAATTGTTATTATAATAGTTTTGTGAATCCAAAAAACTTGTTGACAATTCCAAACGTGTATAATGTTAAACAAAAGCATGAATACGAAAGAAAACCACTGGTCAAAATGTCTCCCTCCCAAACATCCTTTCCTAAACACAATGCATCGAATAATTGCATCCTGAGATCCAATTAACTGTTGTTAAATAAAAACGGAGCTTCACTGATGCAACTGGGAATTGTTGTTTACATTTCAACTTCATGTTTTCAGAGAAACATGCTAAAACCGAGATTCTGAGAAAAACTGTTGAACTCGAAAATAACACAATTGCAATTATTGTAGGATGCGGTAAAAACAATTGTTTCAAGTTTACACTTGTTTGCACAAGTTTTAGAAATTGAAAAATATTGTACAACAACTCCAGGAATATTTCTTCCCTTTTGCTATATGCAAACATATCTGAAATTACATAATGCCACGCTTTATTCTATTTAAAACATACAGCGAGCGAAATTCATTTATAGGTACATCGTGACATCATAAAAAAAGAGCAACTTTATAAAAGAAGTTTCTGGTGTCGACGTCGAAAGAACAATTCACTTCACTGCATTTCTGTCAATAAAAAATTTAAATTCCATTAAAACACAAAAGGGTGAACGTCGCAGATAAGAATAGATTTTGAAAAGAAACAGAAAAGAACTTCAACAGCGATGAAAATTGTATAAAAAGCAGATTAAACAAAAGAAGAGCGAGGTTTCGCTAAACTTATGCCTCAATATCCACTGAGATAAAAAAATATTTAAACAAAAGAAATGGGAACGTAAAATGTTTCCGGATAACATAAAATAAGAGCTTTCAATGTGAGTTCTTTTGTTAAAATATGAATTTGCTTTATAATTTTTGATAATACAAAACGCACTTTCACAAAAATTTACATTCACAATGAATTTCAAAATTTACTTTTTCTATTCGTTGAGTTATAGAAACTTTTTCATGATGAATTTATCTCTTACCCCAAGTAAGGACATCACACGGATAAGGAATGTTCTACGTCGTTTCTCACATGTTCCGTAACTTGTTATCCTTTGCTGGAAAAGTTTAATACTAGAGTTTAATAAAGTTTCTACGTAAATAAAATAACGTTCACAGTTTATCCTTCTTCACTGGAAAATTTTTTTTGTTCCTTATTTGAACTCTATCTTCTCATCAGAATGGATAAAGCTACCATAACTAAATTTCTTGATTTAACCCTAATATCAAACCGCCGTGGTAAATCCACGTAGAGCAATTTTTCTTTATTACAAGATAAAGTACAAGGATAAAAGATTCATTTTATTCCAAACCACGGCAGAATTCGTGTTGTGAAGTGCACACGAGAGAGAATCCTTTCCGCATCAAACGCTCACGGGAGGGAAACATTAGAATCCTTTACAAATCTTTCAAGCTATCCATTACCCGGAGGAAGAACTACCACCCGCATATGTTACATAGTTTATGGTAAATGCTAGTGGGTTCTGCATCCTGCATTCGACTTTTGAAAAATTCCTCCGAAATTCTTTCAAGATTTTGACCAAAAGGGGGTAAATCACTTTTCGGAACTGACACACGGAAATTGTAATTGCAAAAGTAAGGATTTTAAAGGATTTAGCAATTGTTTTTACAAATCGTGTTTAATCGTGCTGTTAAAAAACCAAAAACAAATAATGCAAAAAATGCTTCTCTCTGGCGTGTTCATTAAGAGAATCCTACTATGAAATATCGATTCTTAAAAATATTGTACTAGAATTTTCCAGTACTACAAAAGGAGGAAATTCCACTTAATAGAGTAGTATTTTTAACTCGATATTCTAAGAAATAATAAATATTTCATTTCTCATGTTTGTTTTTTCGGAAAGTCTGTGTGCAAATAATTGCATGGAGTTTTTTGTAAGTGTATGTATAATAAAGTTACAAGTATCAAGGCAAATGAATATGTAATGAGGGTAAAATGAAGATTTAAGATTTGTATGGAAGAAAAGTATTTATGATAAAAAAAAGTGAGGATGGAAGTAAGCTACAGATTTTAGCAGCCCTAAAGGGCATAATTCCCCAAGAAGCAAAGATTATATTATTACACCGGAAGTAATCTCAATTATGCTATAAAATAATATCGAATTTGCATCAAAGCTGGAGGCCATCATTTCAAAAAAATTCATTTCACTAAAAAAAAAAGTAATCGATTGTTTTAATTCAAAATTATAACTTTTGCATATAGGCGTATAAAATCATAAAGTTAACTTCAAATGTTCCTCTTTTATTTTTGTACATTCTCCACTCTAAAAAAACCTCATGAAAATGTTCTCGTCACTTCAAGTGATAACAAATGAAAATTGAAGAGTGTCTAAACATTTAAACAAACACTCATCTGCCGAAAATGCAGATTTCACGATAATAATTATCCAAAAACACGAAATAAACAAAGCATAAAATACCGTTAAAATTTTAATCCCGTGAAAATGTTATTTGACTTTGTTTACGCATAATTTCGGCATCCCTATATTTTTCATTCAAATTCGCTGCAAATTTCACAGGTATGAACGATTCACAGGTATGAACGATTTTCCTAACACGCTTTTGTTTAATCATGCTGATGGCAAGCCCGTATTTCATTTATAAGATCAAACAAATATATTTCTACCATTTTCGTTTTGTTTAATTTTACCAGGGCGCCTTCCAGGGACAATGTTTAATTTGATTGCCTAATTTTCCTGCTGGTTCCACGAAACACAGGTGTAGGATACAGAACAATTAGGGTAGGTGGAAAATAAATTTACCTTTGCTGAATAATAGGTAAATTTTGTGATCATACTTAAGGGTTTTTGATTTGAGCTTAATGAAAAAACAACAAAATATATTATTTATCATATTTAAAAAATAAGCAAAGTAAAATTAAATTTTTTGATAATATCCTTCGGAACATTCCCTTACAAAGCGACATTCAATAATGATCATTAATGTGAAAGTTATAAAAATTCATTGTTTATACTTAATGCTTAAGAGATAAGTATAATATAGAAAAAACATTATGAGCAAAAGTCTATAACCTCTTCAAAAATACTTAAGCATCAACAGCGAATTTCTAACTTCAATTCAAAAATTACAATGTTCTTAAAATCTTACTAGAATCTTTTAGTCCTCGCCCGGAATAGTCGATGTAGTAATTGCACCAATAAGACTTTATGGTGCATTTAATTTGAACCGCTTTAAAGCACTCATTTCAATTTCCATCCCATCCCAGCCATTACATCCTTTTGTCGGGGTTAAACTGTTTCTGCACCGAAGATTTTTCAAAACTTTCCAGCCAATACAGCTTTATCGTCCTATGTTACGGAAACATATTCACAAAATCTACATTTAACATCAATGGTGGACTGTCGAGTGTCTTTCTATCTGGGTTCTGTCGTTAAAAAAAACTCTGTAGTAAACGGCTTGAAAACAATTGTCTGCAAAGGACTTTATTCAACATTGACTATACTTCAGTTCCGTTATCCGTAAAAGGAGGCAATCATTTGTTAACACATTAATTCCATCTATCAAAGTTTAAAGTAAATGAAATAACTCGATTGGCTGATTCTACAAATACGAACAAGATTAATTTAAAATGGCCGAAAAACATATTTTTAATACGTTCTTTTAAAATTACATCAAATCACATAAAACGAATTACTACTTATTTAAACACCTCCTCAGTCCTCATTTCGATGAATTCAGCAGAAATCCTTTTCCAATTTAAACGCCGACATTTATTAAGGACATCAGTCATTACTCATTTGTGGTCCTTAATTCAATCATGTTCTGGTAGTTGAAGGTTTGTAATTAATTATTAGTGAATCAGTGTGTGTGCAAAAGTAAATTTGCATTGGGTAATCGAAAGCATATGTCCTTGTAAGGACTGTACTCTGGGCATGATTGAATACTTTGTTCTAGAAGTAAACCGACGGAATTTCTGAAGAACTCCAAGCGAAATTAATCACACTGTAATTCTTCGTTTGCTTAATTTGATTAGGATAATAAAATTACATCCTTAAGCAGTTGAGTAATTTTTCAGTTCCTTATCGAATTTTCCGCAGTGGAGGTACATTCAAAATGGTGTTAACAACAAATTGCTCTTGGTAGTCAATTTAATTTGAACTGTGAACGTTTCTAAAATTTCGCTACGAGATCATTTGCTTTGTTGCAATAAATATAGAAAAAGAAGGGATGACATTTTTATGCTATATATTTATGTTTACATTTATTTTCGCAATTCCGTGGATGTCTCTCCGTTCCGTTAAATGCAACAGCACGTTCAACTATAAAAGCGTCTGCAAGTTAAAGTGATTTCCGAAACTTTTTCCCATATATCTCGTTCAGCGCACTCACACATAGCCACTATACACAAGGGTTAAGAAAATTTGTTTTGCACTTAAGAAAAGTACTCGGAAGAGGATTCTAATGGTCAAATGGGGATGATAACTTTTTGCATCAAAATAGCTACTTAAAAAGTTTCTTCTCCTTCATCTTAAATGACTTTGCGTATTATGTTCGAGTGTCCTTTGAAGGGTTGTTACCTTTTCTTAATTCAACGTCCGTAATGTGATTTAATCGGTCTATTTGATACTTTGCGGTGTGGAAAATTTGAAAGATTTTCACAAGTAATTTGCAGCCTAATAAATGGTATTTTGTGAAAGGAGCAATTTTCTTAAAAGGATTCTAGAGAGATTTATAAGGGTAACAGAATTTACAAGCTATTTTCGCATGGTTTTTTTCTTATAATATTATAAATATAAAATATTTCTTAAATCTACATAATAGAAATTAAAAATTTTTAAATATGCTGAAAAACAAATTGTTGTGTATGTATTTAGATATTAATATGTTTTTGTTGACTTTTTACATATAGAAGTGTGTTCGCCTCATGCTCATTATTCAGGATGAGTTCGGAAAAAATGCCAACTTCTAAAGAATAAAGCCCCCCTAGCCCCGTAATGGACGCCAATGTTCCAATAGTGTACATAAACTAAAACTACAGTTCTCCTTGTTCAGCTGTCCTTTATATAAAAAGTGACTTGGTTATTTGCAATGCGCTTTACCTAATAGCTACATTATTAAAACATTATTAAACATTATTAAAACAATTTTCTGAAAATTGATATACCATAATTTACTAGAAAATATTTTAAAAGAAATCAATTTCGGCCCCTAAAAAAATTTTAATGATAAACTGCGAAGATAAACAGAAGGAAAAAATGTAAAAATTCCATGATAAATAAATAAGGCAATGTTTACCATTCGCTTGTTGTGTGAATGTAGATTGTAGGTCATCGATGGCTCCATTCGATGTTCCATCCCCACTTGCAACCTTCATGCACGTTGTTAGCCTTAAAATGAGCCATAAATGAAAGTGCAGAAATAGTCTAATCCCCTTCAAGGGGTTAAAGGACCAGGTCGAAACTTTAAAGTTATAAACTGTACTTTAGCTAAAGTGCAGCTTGGGAAAACCAAATCACAATGTGTACCTAGTTGTCTGTAAGGACACTACTCTAGAGTAGAGGAGAAAGGATTGTGATTCGGATGCATGAAATGATACCACACTCTCTGCGGTCGTCGTTTAGAACTAGGGTTGTAATCTTCTATTTTATTATCTTCACGCCGGGCATACCCTAAGACAATATCCGTAAAGTTAGTCATTTTAGACGTTTTTTATGTAAATTCATCAGCAAACTTGGCTGCAATGTAGTCTTATAAATGTAATGTAGTCCTTGTATTAAAATTGAACATGAAAAGGATCCACTAAATGTTTTCTTTTTCCACTCTAGCTTGTTACCTGGAAAAGAGTCTCAATATATTTATGTAAAAATGTTTTCAATTAAGAAAAATACAAGAATGGTTTGTGATTGAAATCACAAAATAATTAATTGGAAAATACTTCGACTATTGAAAATCACAAATTCTTATTGAATGAACTTCAAAATAACATCTATAGGTATTGTAAACAAAATAGTTACAAAGTATAACAATTTCTCGCATCATCAATTGAAATGTTGGAGTTTGTCTGAAAAGTTTTACTCCTCTATAAAACTTTTCACTACTTCCAATTTCCTGCTTCATTTCCAGCATTCTGGAGACTTGCAAAATGCAATTTAGATAAATAATCCATCTTTGATAGTTTTGTATAAGAAACAATATTTGCAAACCGTTGTTCAAATGCTTCATTTTCCGTTAGAACAAGGAAAAATCTTTTGGAAAACTTTTCCAGTTTAATTTACTTGGCTTTAATATATTTTGATTAATGTATAAAACTTTTTTCAAGTTACTCAACTTCCTGGGAACCTGCACTTTGATCCACATCCGGTTAATAAAGAATTCAATTTCCAACTTGCCTCATAAAATAATCCTCTCCCTTAAGATCTTCGCCATTAAATATGCTTAAGTATAATTTAATGTTTGCAAGATTTCATAAGGAAAGTGAAAAAGATAAAATTGGATTTTAAAAATATTACTTACATGATAATGTTTCACAGTATAACCCTTTAAGTTAAAATTTAAAGTACACAGTTTGAAAGTCATATTTCCATTTCAATTAATCCTCTTATATACTAATTTTCCTGTCAAACGCTTTTAATTTATTCTGATTCAACCACTTCAAAGACGCATCGACAGATTCGGCTCCCTTTCCTCCCACAAAAACAGTTTCAATCTACAGCAAAATGTAGCGATGTGATGATAACCTAATGAACGAATATTGTCGTGTCTACGCCTCATTCCCGAAATTGTATTGGTCCTTAAATGTTATGTTATTACAGCTATGAATCAGAAATCCCAATATATATCCTTGTGATCCCCTTTAAATGTTCACATTCACTGTGAATGCCTCCAAAAATTCTCACAGCAAATATTGAGAGGGCCGCTTCCAATTCCAATCCCACAACATTTTCGCTTTTCCTCACATCCTTTTTGAATGGAACATGAAAGTAAGATATAAATGCGAAAGGATTCCCATACCATGGAAGGGCGTATCTCTGACTTTAAGCGAGTAGTTCGTCTTTCATTTATTTATTTTATTTTTCAGCATGACAAAACTTTACCGATAAGAATAAAAACTTAAATGGTTGATCGCCTTTACTTTAATGTGGAACAGAACAGAAGTCCTGAATAACTGGGGGAATATTATTTTGAATGGCTGAAGAAATATCAATTTTTTTTAAAGAGTTTTAGAAAAGTAGAATGCCTTGAAAATTGTTCCCACAGTAAACAATTTTTCACTGATATAAAACACAGTGTCTGGGTTTTTGGTGTCCTTGTTAAATATTGAACCAGGAAATGTATGTAAACATTTACAATGTAAAAATAAAAAAGAAATGTGCCACAAGAATTCTTTATACGTACGAATTGTCGAATAATTTTGTGTTTCAAAATTATGAAATATTATTTGAGAAGAAAGGAGAGGAAAAATACAAATTGTACATGTGTGTGTTTTCATTTTGTTTCAGGAATCAGGATATCTGAGTTGAGCTGAACAAACATGTTCGCATTAGAGGATTTGCTTTTTATCCATGAAAATCACCACGTTATAATAATAAGAAGTTATTTTTCTTAGCTTTGCCCCTTATTTATATGTTCTATGTGATGCCATGGCATATTTCCCTTAACGGCTAACGGTACAGTGCCACAGTGGACCCACCTTTGATTGCAATTTTCGACAGAATATTTATGATATTCGGCTCCAGATGAACCCTGATGGAGATTTTGCGATTTCATAGATCTCTTGCATCTCGGTATCATCCATGGGAAGCTTTCATCATCAGGGTGCTGTTAGATTTCCATAATTGAATAAGTTCAGGATCATATCCAAATGATGTGGAAATAATCCCAGTGCATTCCCGACGGGATTGACAGCACCAGGTTGATTTATTGTCAATTGAGGTCACTGCATTGCCAATTGTTAGAATTTTTAATTATGAAAAGAAGAACTGTAATATTTACCTTGTTGTTTCCAGCTAATTATACTGAAAATCGAATTTACCATATCTTAATTATTTCACCAGAATCCCAATGGCTGTTAAGCCTAAAAAGTAAAATTAAAATTGTCTAAGTAGAAATTAATTGTATTTCCATCTGCAAAATTAACTGAAACTTTTCCCTTAAATACACCAGACATTTAATACACAAGCTTCTCTGAATAAAATGCCCAGAAAACAATGAAAATTGCTCCCTCAGGATTCCTTCCCCTTCCCCAAATTTACAAGTGATTTAGGATAGTCCAGAAGAATCATCATAAAATCTGGATTTAATGGATCAAATTTATAAATGTTCATCGCCGACATTATGAAAAATTTTCCTCTCAATAACTTTCAGAGCGTTTTTAAAGTTTATTGAAAATTTGGAAAGTTCATAATTGAAAGTTGTTAAACTATAATTTCGTTAAAACAATTTTAAAGATGAAATTATTATTCTCATTAAAAATTAATTAAATATTGTTTGCTATTACGATATTTTAATCTTCTTGTATAACAAAAAAAACTTAATACCCCTTAATAATTCATTCAATTACTAAAGCACAGACAAATTTTCACCAACAACGGAAGCTGCAGTTAGAAGTAATGTATTTCCGGCATACAAATTGGCTTTCACGGTTCTCACTTAATTACTGTAAAGTAGCATCCCTTATTGTTGGTATAATGCATCAGCTCACGAATGTGGATTCGGCGGTTTTCTCGTATGGTTATTGTTTTTTCCGGATACTTACCACTGGAAATTTTCCCACCACAACAAACTATATAATTATTTGAATTTCATAAGTGCAACAGATTGTATTTAATGAATAGCAAATGAGGGCTTCATTTTAAATACCCTTTTGTTGAATAAAATTTCCTTCCTGGAGCCAAAAAAAAGAACATTTTTAATGATTGTGATTACAATAAAAAAGTTTTGGGAAAATTCCAATTTTATTACAGAATTAAATTTAATTACCAGAAATTACTTAATGATGTCTAGAAAAAAATTCCTGAGATTCAAAGCAAACAAAATAATTGAAATTATTTTACGGAATCGTTTGCCGAATATGAATAACTTATGAAAAATAATGAAATGACGGCAATGTTTCCTTCGGCCATTCCAAAAATGTCCTGCACGTGCCAATTGTATGAATGCAATATGCATTGTGATCAATATTCGCACATCCTGGTGTAAAGTATCCATAACTTCTTTCGTAGTGAATTGTGTCGATAACGAAATTGAAAATAAACGTAGCACAATCCTTGAGTCAACTGTAATAAAAAGCAGAAAGGATAGAATTGCCCTAGAATGAAATAAGATTTATATTTTGCGTCTGTTCGGCGCCTTCTGTGACTTACTGTGAAAAACAATTATGTTGTCAGAAACTCTTTGGTGGAAATAACCGTCCGGACTTATGGCGGATTCCTTGCAAGGAGTCTTCAATTAATTTCTAATTTACTTTTTCTCAAGAATATTCTAATCCTTACGTCCTTCTCGCTTTGAAAGAAGCCGATTGAAAAATTACAAATGTTAATTCAGTTTGTTGAAAATAAATTCACCGGTACAAATAAATACTTCTTACAAGATTACGGACGTTTTTCTAGTGTATAATAAAAGTGTAAAATGTGTCCTGAAATTTTGTTGTTTTGTCTGAACTAATTTGTATTCGAAAATAAAAACATTACCGTAGTCACAACGAAACCTAGTCATTGGATAATATAGATTTGTTTTTGAAATACCATGAAAATGTCTGCTTCAAGGAAAAAGACAATTTTTTCTGGTCAGAATTCTGTATTTGTTTACAAAAGTGTCATTTGAATAATTCGCTTCGCAAACAAGGAACTAAAATTGAATTCAGGAAGTATGTGGTTAGCCATCCCGTCTGTAAGTCTTGGGGATGAAGATTTATTGTTAATAAACCGTAGATGATCTGTTGCGGAAGCAGGGAGTATGAAATGGTATTCGATGCTTCGACTTCTAGTCGCTATAAAAATATGAATAATATTACGATTTAAGACAAAATATTACTGCTTATAAACAAATTCATTTTTTTAACTGTTTCAACAACCTAATTCGAATGATTATTTCAAAGAAAAAAAATTATTAGTTTGTATACTAATCCATTCCTCATGGGCACCACTAGACATTGCGGGGCCAGAAGCCATAATCGCCATAATCTGACGCAGGGCCCAATTTTTTTTTATCTAGAAATTTGAATTGACCAGAGTCGACTATATAACAAGACTGCAATAAAGACATCCGGGCGGGTCCTTACTTCCTCCAATGTCGGGACCTGGAGGCTGGAGGTATGTAATTAGTTAGGTACACAACTACACACCTTCATTACCCATAATGCATGTTTAGTAGCCCCCCCCCCCCCCCCCCCCCCATACACAACAATCTGCAGCCAAATCCAATTTTTATATGTATCAAACATTTCCGGATATAATACTTAGAAAAGTACAATGTAAACAAAACACTTCCTCCATCATCTAATGGTCTTGCCGAAAAAAAAAATGTATAAACATCCTTGAAAGGATAATGTTGTGAGCAGAATCCTTAATGTGGGTGATGGAACCTTTCAAATTATTAACTAATTTGTCTTCTGCTGTCGACCAGGAATAAGCACTCCCGCCGGAGTCGCACAATGTCCTAATAACTTTTTATATAATCCTTGTATACGCGGTCTCATGCGCATACAGGAGCACACCGTGAAAAAGTTTCCACGCAAGCAATTAATCATGGAAGTGTTAAACATTAATATGGATTGGACGAATTTCCGTCTTCCACTCCTTCTTCATCTGTGGTTAAGGTTTGATTGAGTTCTTCAAAACTTTTTACCAAGATAAATTATATTATTGATCTCGCCAAGTTTGTTAAATATTAAATAATTTGTTTACTTGAAGCAGAAAATGTTTTCATCAGGAATTTGGAATTGATTGAGATTGAAAATTAGAGCTCCTTAAACAAAAACATTAAGTTTTTATATAAGAAACATCTGTTCAAAAGTTTCTATAAATAATTTTAACCATATTTAGTCATGGATATTAAATATTTCTAAATAAAAAATATATTCCTGCTGAAAGTCACGGATCTTATGAAAATATATTTAAATAATTGGAATATAAAATAAGACCTTACGTTAGGTGGTTTGAAACGTGACATTACACGTGACAAGAATGCGGACAGGTTTGCTTTCAACATACTTCATCCAAGGAACCCTTATAAGAAATATAATCGTTGAAATTTGGTTTAGTTACACTTTAAAAAATATTAAAAAATAAATTCAACCAAATTCCCAGAACCAAAATGTTGTTCTAACGTGTCAATCAATTGTTTAATTGTTTGCATTAATCATAATATATTTTCCTTGATATTTTAATTGTAACTCACACCAATTCCCTCTGCGGACCGAAATGACTCAATTTACAACAAAACTTCAGGATCAAGGAGGTGGGGGGAGAGATTTTAAGTGGTAAGAATGTCGTGGAAACCTTCGTCGCCTTGATTATTGTCCCTCAAGGGTAATTCAGATTGAGTTATCGCTGGGGAAAGTACATTCCTACTTGAGAGAAATTTTCCGCATGACTGACTCCATCAACAACTCTCTGACATTACCCGAACGTGACTCGAATCTCGGGCCTAGTTTTGCGTGTTCCTTTCTACCTTAACATAAAAACCAAGTCAAAGATGTCCTGCGAATGAGCTGAAATCCTTGCGGGACTTGTATTAAATGGACCCTAAAGTGAAGAAATTAAATACAAGAGAAAGCAAGGGTTTATTTTGATAAATCACAGAATTACAAATTGCTGTGATGACAGTTTCCAAAAATTTTAGTTTTTATCGTTTTCACAACTCGTTTTAATTTAATGGAAAAAGTTTTCGGGGTATCCTGAATATTAAAACAATGTGCCTATTTTTCGAAAAATACAAACACATTGCGATGCTGTGATTAACTCAGTTATAAATTCAAATTTAAATTTGCAATATACACGTTCACTTCGTTAAACTTTAACTGTTTCAAAACAAATCTGTTAAATTAACACCAACCTTCAAAATAAGAAAAACAATAAAAATAAAAAACAACATGCGAAAGCATCTCCACGAAATGAAAATTATTGCTATTTCCCTGGTACGAATGTTATAAATTTTCTCTTCAAATCGCTACTTAAAAGGACTTATTTACAATTCTTGATTTAAAATTATTTTTGAGATGGTCATAAAAAAAAGTGTTGTTAACTTTTGTTGCTGACAACCTCCGGTACTTTAAGGCATAATTTTACACACGAGCATAATAAAATTCCCTTTACATGACAAAATGTACATTTTACAAGACCTGAGCGAATTCATTTGAACGAAAATATGTCCTTTCTTCCTTTTGAGGTAAACGGAAATGTAAATAAATTTTAGAAATAAATATGTTTTTCATCGCTTTTGTCTTAAATCTAAATCAAATTACTAAATGGAGAAAAATAATTTTCGGAAGTCTACAAAACAATAACATGAATAAAATTTATATATATTATATACCTTATAACCAATCAAAAAACTTGAAATATATGTTTTATGAGATAATAATAAAATTGTTTTCTGTTATCAATTCTGTAGAAGCACCCTTAATAAATTTTATTAAAATGCTTGTTCATTAAAATTAAATTATTTTTCTATATTTCAAGAAACTTGAAAAAAGTTTTTAATTGCATTAACAATCATTGTTCCAGTATCTCCGCAATAGTAAGATTTACACTTGCTATGAAACGAATTTTGAAAGTAAATAGAATGCATGATCAAGCAACTTTGATGAAGAGGCTATTGAATTTATTTAAGAAATATCCTTCGTATAATCATTCATCATATTTAAAATAAAGCGCGCGCAATGAAAAATATATGCGAACGTTTTTCACTCTTCAATTTCAATCAAAATAAACAAGCAGATGTTTTTTTTCCAATTGAAACAGTGACACCGATAACCCAGAGAGATAAAAGTACAGCATTAATGAAAACAATTCTCTGTAATTCAATAAAATTTACTTTTACCTACAGTTTACATTGTTGGCCTGATGCAATTAGCGTTCTTGATGGTCAAATAAAATACCAATTTTTGTAGATAAAGTTAAGATCACTTTTATTCTATCCAGATCAACTCGGTGTCAGTGACAAGAAGAAGGAAAAGGGAATGAAGTTAGCTTTACTTGACATTTGTCAAAACAGTCATTAACTTTTAACTTTACAAAGGATTAGAAATTAACTTCCAACACTCCTCCTTAATTTCTATAACTTTATACAATAAAACAGACTCTTCAAATTCTTAAACTACACTGATCTCTTAGTTTAATGAATCTTTCTCTTGGTAGTCCCTTAGTAAATAAGTCTGCCAACATTTCTTCACTTGGACAGTAGACACATTTTAAACGTTTTGCTTCCACGTAGTCCTTTATAAAATGCATCCTGGTGTCAATATGCTTTGATCGTCCTGCTGGCTTCTTCGCTTGAATCCAGGTCAATACGCTTTGATTATCCTCGTAGATAGTGATGCAGTCATTGCCTTTCCATCTGAGATCCCTTAATAGTTTCTGCAACCACAACGCCTCCTTACATGCTTCTGATAAAGCAACAAATTCTGCTTCAGACGAAGATAGAGATACACAACTTTGCCGCTTGCAAGACCAACTGATGGGGCCGCCTAAAATGAAAATATAACCTGAATTTGATTTTCGTGTATCCCGACATTCCGCCCAGTCCGCATCCGCATAACCGACGAGGTTCGTTCGATCGTTACTACAGCCAATAAAGAGCCGCATTTTCGCTGTAGACTTCAAATACTGGATTACTCGCTTAACCTCTCTCCAGTCCTTTACAGTTGGCTGAGAGACCCTCTGAGATAATATAGTTGTCGCTGCTGCAATATCCGGACGGGTATTTATGCTTAGGTACAACAAACACCCAATCGCTGCTCGATACTTGTCGTTGCTGGGAAGGATATCTTCACACGGATCCGAATGATATGTAGAACTCAGCGGTACTAAAGAGTCCTTTGCATTAGTGAGTTCGAATTTCTCAACTACATGATCGATGTACTTTTCCTGATCCAAAGCAAACATCCCATTCTGCTTCTCAATCCGTATGCCCAAGTAATTATGCACTTCTCCTAAATCCTCAATGGCAAAGTTCCTTTCCATTGACTTTCGAATACGACTGATATACTGATCGCTGTCACTGATTACCAGTATATCGTCAACGTATACTAGCACATATATGATTCCATTGTTCCCATGCAACGTGTATAAACATTCATCGGCTGCACTTTGAACGAGATTCGAACTGGTTAATACTTCGTGTAGCTTTCTGTTCCAAACCCGCGCTGACTGCTTTAAACCATAAATGCTTTTCTTTAATCTGCATACTTTATTTTCCTCTCCGACCTTTTCAAAACCTGGAGGTTGTTTCATGTAGATCTCCTCCTCAAGCTCGCCATTTAGGAAAGCTGTCTTTGCATCAAAATGGTGCACCTTCATGTTGCGACTCGCTGCAACTGACAACAAAACCCTAAAGGTTGTCTGACGTGCTACCGGAGCAAAAACTTGATCATAGTCAGTGCCATACTTCTGACTAAAACCTTGTGCCACGAGCCTGGCTTTATGTCGCTTAACTTTTCCTTCAGTGTCAGTTTTAGTCTTGTAGATCCATTTGCATCCAACCAAATTTTTACCTTCTGGCAGATCTGTGAGCTCCCATGTCTGATTTTCCTTCAATGAGTCAATTTCGTCCTTCATCGCTTTCATCCATTCCATCCCACCGTTAGATTTCATTGCCTCGTTGTACGAAGTGGGTTGGTTGTTGTAAACAAGACAGAAATTGCGATATCGTTCTGGCAATTTACCGAAATTTCCTCTTTTTGAACGCCTTGGTTGCTCGCCATCGTTGTCCTGCTCTTCATTTGGTTCCACAAATACACTGTCATCAGATGATTCTTCAGATTCCTGACTTCCGGATGATGACTCTTCTTTATCCTGTATTTCCTCATCTGCAACTTGTTCCTTGTCGCATTTTAACTTTAACTTGAAATCAACGAACTGATGTTCTGGTTGAGCCTGTACTTCGATGCCTTTCCTTTGAGTAGATTCAGGAATTATATCGTTCACAAACCTGACATCCCTTGAAATAACGATTCCTTTTGATGGTACATAACATCGATAAGCCTTAGATTCCGCATCGTGACCCATCAACCTTGCCTCAACCGCCTTTACATCGAGCTTCCGTCGTCTCTCATCTGGTACCTTTACAAAGCACTTCGCACCGAAACGCTTCAAATTTGTGTACGTTGGCTTTTGCCCAAACCAATATTGATATGGAGTTTTGTCCAAACCTTTCCATGGTACACGATTTTGCAGGAAATTCGCTGTCGTAACTGCCTCAGCCCAGAAGTGATTTTCTAATTCCGCATCAATTAACATGCACCTTGCCATTTCAACTAGTGTGCGATTTTTCCTTTCAGCTACGCCATTTTGCTGAGGTGAATACGGGGCTGTACGTTGAACCTTTATGCCCTTTGCCTCTAGAAACCTGTAGAACTCTTTTCCCATATACTCGCCGCCTCGATCACTACGATAAGTTTTGATGCTAAATCCGAACTGATTTTGTGTCAGTTGGTAAAATTCCTTAAATTTCTCAAAAGCTTCAGACTTTTCCTTTATGAGGTAAATTGTGGCATATTTTGAAAAATCATCGATAAGTGTAAAAACATACCTTTTACCCTGCGCTGATGGAGTCTGCATTGGCCCACAAAGATCGCTATGTATTAGTTCCAAAACTGCAGAAGTCTTCGTTGTTGATTGTTTTGGAAAAGGTAATCTTGTCATTTTCCCTTTAATGCAGACGTCACAGTCACTTACGCAAGACGATTTGCACGGCACAATTTTCATTCCATTTACGAGTTGTCCACATGGAATTCGCTTTATTACCTCAATGTCCCTGTGACCAAGTACACGATGCCAGTTGTGGATGCACAGCGCCTGTGCATTAAACACCACATTCACTTTATGAGTTCTCAACTTGTATAGGTTGCCATTTATGTCGCCTATTCCAACCTGTCGTTTTCCATCCTCAGTCCTAATTTCACATGTCGTGCCACTGAAGTTTACAATAAATCCCTTATTTGTCAGCCTCTTAACTGAAATTAAATTTGTACCAATTGATGGAACATACAATACACCGTCCATCAACACCCGTGATGTTTCACCGACTCCATTTATCAAAGTTAAATGTATTTTTCCACGTCCCTGTGCTTTTATTTCGTCACCATTTGCCATTGTGATTACTTCCGTATGTGATTCGTCCAGATTAGTGAAGTTCCTGCGATCATGTGCGATGTGACATGTTGCACCCGAATCCAAGATCCAACCTTCTGCTTTACCGACTTGAAATAAGTATTCGTTGTCATCTTGGGTTTGTTTAGCAAAATTCGCACCATGGCTTGGTCCACCACCACCTCCACTAGTGTCACGTTCAGTCTTCCATCTTGCATATTTTCCACAGTCTCGCTTGAAATGTCCTGGTTTCTTGCAAAAAATGACATAAGACTTTTCTTGTTGATGACGTATAACTTGACTTTGGATTGCTTCTTCCAGTCACTTTGAGTGCGGCATCACAATTTCCGTTTCCTTCACGAGCTGACCTTCTGAGATACTCCTCCGTAATGATGCTTTTAACCGTGCTAATCTTAATTTCCTCTTCACTTCGTGACTGTATAGCTAAAACTAGTCCGTCATAGCTCCTCGGAAGGGAGTTTAATAGAGTAGCACATAACATGAATTCGGGTTCGAATTTACCAAGAGCTAACAGCTTTTGAAACAATTCCGTCATATCGTTTACGTGTGCTTGAATGTTTTCGCCTTCACCTGCACGCTTCCTTACAATTTCAGTTAGCAACCGCATCTTGCTTCCTGGGGTATCTCGTTCATGCGCTTCCTTTAATGCTGTCCACGCATCCTTCGCCGATTCGATTCCACGAATGTGCTTGATTTGATTGTCGTCCACAGACAGTCGAATACATGTGACTGCAGCCTGATTCGTTTTTTCCCATGCTGTCTTCTGTGGGTCTGCCTCTGGTTTTGGGTCCACAATTGCAGTCCACAACTCTTTGAAACGCAAGACCGTTTCCATCCGAAAACTCCAGTTAAAGTAGTTTGAATCATCAAGTACCTTTACTTGATACTTAGAGTTGTTTTCGTCCAACGAAATCGACATCTTTGCACTCGACGAATAAACCCTGACACCTGTTTTCTAAAAAGTTGAATAAATTCACTTTAATACAAAAATTGAAAAAACTTTTATTTGTCCGACACAACTGGGCCCATAACCTGTTGGCCTGATGCAATTAGCGTTCTTGATGGTCAAATAAAATACCAATTTTTGTAGATAAAGTTAAGATCACTTTTATTCTATCCAGATCAACTCGGTGTCAGTGACAAGAAGAAGGAAAAGGGAATGAAGTTAGCTTTACTTGACATTTGTCAAAACAGTCATTAACTTTTAACTTTACAAAGGATTAGAAATTAACTTCCAACATACATTTTAAGGATATCTCCACCGCAATTCCTTACCATATTTATTAGTTATGTAATTAACTTCTGTTTGAAACAGTAACAAGTTTTTAATGGATACAACAAGTAGATATCGTTATTCGATATTCATATTTATATCAAACTTTACCCCTTTTTAGAGCTCCAAATATTGTGAACATTAAACCTTGTTATTTTATACGCATAATGAAATAAATTTCATGTAATATCATGAAAACCAAATCACATTTAATGACGCAAAAGCATCAGGATAATATCTTAATGATGTCACTTTTGGAAATATTTCCCACCTGATCAAAATTCAAAGTATTCAAAGGACACGAAATCGCTGAAAGCAATTTACAATATCTGTGTTTGTCGCACTGATATTCGACATTTTATGTTTTTCACCTGCTCGACGGAAGCGACGTTCTTTCGTAATAAGTCACAAGGACCCCTTTACAACAGTACTTACGTCGAAATGTTTACTGTTGTAAAATGTTGATGCATGTCAGCGTGTGGAAAAGACTCAAAATGTGGCTATCACTTTCCCCATTATTTGGCATGTCTACTAACATGGTTTGTGTGTGAACCGAGAGTGATTCAATTTGCATATCTTAACAGCAATACAAATGTCATTAAACTGATTTATGTATGTTTTGGTGTGAAAGATGTACTGACTCAAGGTGTTAATTACCATCACCTGTTTAAATGTACGTGATTTTCATAATTGCGTAATAACAAACAATAATTTATAATACACGCCAATAAATTAGAATGTGCGAACTTTAAGGAACTTTAATTATAAGGATGTTACTTAATTATTGTGAAATATTCACGGTGATAAAATTAAACTTATAGCGTATAAAGTAACATTAAAATCTTATTTTCAAGGGCCTAATTTAATAAACAAGAAAAATATCCTGAGCACATTAAATTGTTTGAGTTGGTCCTTAATGCTTGTTTCCGTCAAATTCTCACTACATCGATAGTACGAATTTTTAATAAATGAGTTTAATGGTTTTTGGGTCTAAGTCCGAGTACAAAGGGATCCGAAAGTGTAGTTCTCACCCTCGCACTAAAATTCATGGGACACGAAAATTAAAAGATCATTCAAGTTATAGTTATAATTTATTGTTATCAATTATCATCAACTTCAACCTTTTGAAAAGATTACTTAAGAAAATTTCACAAAATATAAAATTATCCCTGTGTTGCGATATAGGGTTGGGAACAAGGAAGTGGCCGAACGGAATATCCACATCGTTACGGCTTTCTGAATGCCCCTGAACCGATTACCGAACTCTCTACAAAACAGTCGGCAACGAGGGATAATGTGCGGCTGGTGAATGCTTTTAAAACAATATAAATTTCTGAATAAAAAAAAATTAGCGGGGCGTCATTGTCCCTCGGCAGGGGTCTATTTCGTTCCATTTTACTGTCAATTATCTAAAATCTAAAACCGCTCGAAGAAAGCTTTTTACAAAAACATTTAATACTGTAACAAAAGAACACTTTTAAAATGATTGCTTATGTTTAATAAACCCCACTCAAAGTATCCTAGTTAACATTCGACCTATAGTCAACTGAAGTACTTCGCAACTGTATCCACACAGGACATTATTTCTAATTTGATTTCCAGTTTCATTTCCGAATACTTTGCTGCTGTTTTCATCAAAGTTTAGGCAAAAGGAAATTCAATGACCTTCGAATTAATTACAAAATTATCAGATTAACTTTTAACAGATCCTGATACTAATTTCCTTTTCAAACAGACCCTACTTCCGATTTCATTTCACTATGTGTCTCTCTGTGAAGTCATTGGCTTCGGAGTTGATGGCTACTGTTAATAAATGAAAGGACGAACCATTCAGACATCAGATCAGTTTCCTTCCACTTCAATAACATTACAGTTTGGTGTTTGTTTGCATTTTTTTTTATTCTATTCCACAACAAAAACAACAATTGCCCTTTAAATAAGAATCTCAAGAGCAAAGTGACACCACTTTAATTCGACCTTTGAAGGAAAATCCTCGTTCCCAATAACAGGACACTACTGTTGTTTTTTTTTCGAGTATTGATTAACGTCAATGAAAAAGAAATGACAGGATTTGTTTTAATACAAAACGGTTCCATTTTAATTAGTTTTCGACTTTGAAAAAAAATAGTTAGAATCTTGCAGTGTTTCTAGAATACTCTAACAATAAGTGAGATTTAATGAGGTTTGCAATGAACTTCGTTCTGGTCATAAAAGACAAAGGTTAAAAAACGACTTGCTGAGGAAAGAAGAAAATTAGCTCCAGCATTTGATACAAGCCTTATTTGATCCTCCTACAAATACCTTTTCTTTCTTCTCCCTTTTATTTTCGGTCCAGCAATATCCCAAGCAGGATACCCTAATTGCGTATAGTCATCAATCAAACATTTTCTGGAATAAAAATCAGAAGCTTTATGTTGTCAGTTTTTACTCTGTATTCACATAAAAACAGTCCGAAGTTAATGTACAATAAAGAACCCAACAAAGTGCCTGACAGGACTAATATTCGCACAACGTTTCAAGTACTTTTAAGTAGAAACTGTAGATGAACCGAGAGAACCACAAAAAATAAAGTTTTCCCCTATATAATAGTTACGAGGACACTGACCGCACCCCAGTGTGAAATGGATAATCGATAGTGTTAGTCCCTGGGAAGGATATCACCCATTTGACGTTCAAAACCCTCTGGATACGTCTCGGACGTGTTCATACCTCAACATTGCACTGCAACTGCATTTGTTCTTCAAACTGCCAGAAAAGAAAAGTGGAAATTGGTTCTTTGTGCAATGTTTCACGGATCCTTTGGTAAATTTATTTGTCCTTACGAGAAGCTGTTTGCTGGAAATTATTTAGAACGAATTTCATGCAAAGACATATGACCAAGAAATTTAAGGCATTAAACAGTGCACTTGGGTCTGAGGGTTATCACGATTTTTAACAAAAGTCATTTTTGTATGATAATAAATTAGTTCAAAATAAATCTTTAAAAACGTTTCGTATGCATATTGAGCTTTAGAATTGTGATCTTAGTCAGTGTTGTAATGTATCATGTCCCCAGGAATGAGCTGTGCTAAGTAGTTTAAAAACCCCACTTTGTAGGAAAATTTCCTCATTTCCCCAAGCACATGGTAGCAAAAACGCGTTGGAAAGGTGCCGCGTTGTAGGAGGCTTACCTAATATAAATATGACGTTGAATGCGAAAGGAGAGGTGAAAATATGAAATTAAAAATTTGTGGTTTGCAAAATAGGAACTTTAAAATGTATTTGGATTATAGAAAATATGATGAAAAGGATTCGTAGCAGATCCAAGGAATCAATTTAGTAGGATGCACTTAAAAGTTCACTATGGTCTACGAACGGGGTCTTTACAAAAACAAAATTGTTTGCTTGATAATTATTAATTCAAAAATCACAAATCACAAATGCACTTTAAATCATTTCAACACCTTCCATCCGAGTCTTTAACTAATCCCTATACAACTTCGTAAATCCTCAACATGACTAAACCGTATAACGACCTGAATGTGTTCCATTCTTGTCTTTGAAATTTGTTTCCCCAGCAGGATGTATCAGGATTTCCAGAAAGCAATAGATCCAGATTTATGATACGATTACCTTTGCTTTTTCTATAATATAAATAGTACAGGTGATGTAACAAGTGCTCGAAGGATTATTGAACATGAACATGAAATAAGCTTTTAAGATTACAAAGGTCAGGTCATAAATACCAACTACCAGATGTTTTAGTACAGCACTCTCCACGCGACTCCACTGCAAATGGGATTCCATGGGATCCTCAAGATCTATGAAAAGAAAAAGAAATGTTGGAACTAAAGATTGTTTTATATCCTTAATAATTAATTAACCTGGAGAATCAATTAATTATTCCTTCTTGAATTAATTTTTTATGACTTTCAAAAATACGTTTAAATTTTATTTCCAGATCATAATCATAATTATGCTTAATTAAAGTCTTTAATAATCCCATGAATCGTTAAAAATTTGACGAGGTTCCTTAAACACTTCCTTAAAACTTTTCTATTTGCTCCAATTTAAGAAGTTCTTTTCAAATGTCCTTCACAAATTTCAAAAGTTGAAATCCTTAAAGCGTTCTGCTTTGTCGAGATATCGATCAGGGGCATCGTGATTGGTACATTAGGCACAGTTGCTCGCGGGTTGTAGCCACATAAAATAGACAATGCCCAGACGGGGGTATATACTATTTATTACAGTTACGTTTCCAGAATAATTGTAAAAGGATCTTCGGTTGTCTGCGGCCGGCTAGTATGAATTTCAAATATGATGGATTAAAAAGAATTGCTGGAAGCTAGATAATTCCATACCTTAAGAAGCTTAGCCACGTTCACTATAATCCTTGGAAACTTACCTGACATGTCCTGGAATAAATTCATCAAATAATAATTCAAACGGAATCAAGGTCCACAGGAATGTTTTATTAACGCATATAATTTTGATATTTGCATATAATCCCCGAGAACCAATGAAGCCTTTCTCTCCGCAGATTAGTCAATAGCTTTATTCAGATTAGCATTATTCTAACGGGATTGTAACTTTTTCATTTTAGGCTAATTTGTATGGAAGCAAGAAATCCTTTTCATCAATATCAATTCAAACCCTAAAAATAGAAATTGCTTACCTTAACAATAAAAGGAGTTCCCTGAGTCTAAAATTTGAATCTCATTCTCCATAAAATCATATTTAAAATAAATCAAAAACAAAAACAGTAAATCTCCGTCATCAATTTTAAAGTCATTTATCCAAAAATATGCGAGCAAAATGTATGAACAACAAAGCAAATGCTTCGCAACTGAATTCTCCATTGTTAGCGAACGTCTTTTAAACATAACAGAGTCCTCTTTCTCTTCTGGAATCTCTTAAGGAAGTTCGTAAAGCTTGCAGTAATAAGAGTGTCTTTTTGATAAGAGAAGTTCATTCCATTGACTTTTTTTATGAAGCTTTGGAAACTTTGCCTTCTCTTTGAGAAAGCGACAACCACTAAAACAGTGAATAAAATATTGTTTATACGTATCTACAATTTTAGTAAGATGTTTCATTTGATCATATAAAAGGATAAGGATCTGACACAAAACATCTGAATCAGGACTATTTATGGTTAAACCAGTTATATAATCAAATTAATTGCTTCTCACTCTGACTTTTACCATTTTTTTATTTACAAAACTTGTCTAATATGTTTTATGTTAATTAAAAAACTGGAAATTTTGCAATTCCCAAAATTGCTAATAAAATAACAAATGGTTGATTATAATATTAAATAAACGACATTTGACATGTCGGATATATTCCCGGAAATCTCCTGAATATTTAATGCTTTCCCCACATATGAATACAACCCCCCAGCAGGTATTGCTGTGCCTCAAAAAGTAAAATAGGTGTACGTGATCCCATCTTATATGAAAACTTAAATGTTGACTAGGATGAGGTCCTGAGTTCTCAATCATTGATCCTCAAATATGCATGATTTGTAATATCTTCCCTCAGACTGGACAGGAAGATATTTGTAATAATTTTCAACGAAATAGTCACTGTTTGTAGTAAAGTTAATAAGCGTAATGAACAGGTTAGTGTCAATATAAAGTTTTCCTGTTTCATGTTTGATGCCGACATTTGGTCATTAATTTTAATTCACACTTCACACATCCTTCTAAAGTATGATAGGATGAAGTCCTAAAATCTATTAAATGTAATTTTGTCATTATTATCAATTGTGTTTATATCACTCGAATACAGGAAAAGTTTCCATTTTCCAGAATAACACTATTCCAAATTTATTAAATTTGTTATCAACAAAGAAATCGTTTTTGATGAAATGAACTCTGAACATATATTTGTTTAAAAGAAGAAAGAAAATTGAAATACATACGAATAAATTTTAAAGCCTTATTTCTTGTCGTCTCTTCCTTCCCGCAATAACGCGTAAGTACGTAAATTTTTTTTTATCTTTAGAAATTTGAACAAAAAATAAAAATAGAATACTAATAAATGATAAGAATGCGATGTTGTTTATTCCCAATATAATATACAATCGGAATTTTTATCTGTATTTTGTCCAGACCTCATCCCCATAATCCTTAAATTACAAAAGAAAACTATCCAAAAAAATAAACAGAAGAGAAAATTCAATTGAAGTTTATAAAACTTTTGAAAATAAAATAAATAATTCCATCCCACATTATTAAGTAATCTATTTCGAAAAATTCCAAAATTACTCACACATACCAGCATATTTAAAATAAGGACAATTCCTTATATAGTATATTGTCCTACGAAAAGTGTACTTTTAACATTGATTCATCGTCAAAGTTGGGCAGTTAGCAAAACATTACTAAAAATGTGGTGAAATTCTTATCCGAAGTCGAAATGCTAAGCCACAGAAACAGCATCAAAAGGACAATGACCCAAATTTTTGCGGGATTATTTGCATATAAAATGAAACAGCTCCGCAAAGGATGAGGAATGGAAATTGTACAGCAATTTGATAACATCACGTTTTCATTTAAAAGTTAATTCATGAATTCCATGCCATAAACTACAACGCACGACATTCAATGATTCTCCAACTGGTAGCGGTATAAATAATTTTAAACAATCACCAAACTGTTCCAAAATCAAATGTAAATTAAGATACCAAAACAAAGGAAACAGTGAATGTATTAATCTCTACCAACCCGAGTAGTTATTTGTTTAATTAATCAGTTGGAGTAGCACAACAAAAAAAACATACTTGTGCCAATGTTGATCCAGCCACATTACTGCTTTTGTTAATTTTCCCGAAACATTTTATCTCCAGACACTTTTTGTATTAATAGAGAAAAGGGACACACACTCTCTATCATTTTTTTTGTGGGGGAAAGTTTTCTGGAAACCTAATACGAAAGGCTGGGATGGACAACTTTAACAAAGACTTCGTGGCGCCAGACTCAATACAAGAGCCTCGTTTTCATGTTTTATGTTTTTATTCCCGTCAACTTTTTTAGGAAATCGCAAAAACCAACGATTTTAAGGAATTAGCATAAATGATAAGAATCAGCGTTTTCATGTCAGGATGTCAACCAATGTTGAATGATAAATTTTAAAGAAACAGCGTATTTCAATTCACTTGATGGGGGATAAACGGCTGGTGGGCTAGGGACTTTACGTTAAACTATAAAAGAGAACGTGATCAGCAAAAAACTAGTAATGTCATTTGTCAGTTACAAATGAGGAGTGATCTGTCAATTTGAAGTTCCAATAATGCAAAATAACTTGTCAACAAAAGGAACAAAAGTTGAAAAAAATTAAAATATGAATGAAAAACATTTCATCCCAACCAAACATTTTGAGATGAATATCTCATAAAACTATCCAGTATTTTTAAGCGCAAAAAGTACAGTTGTAGGCCACAATAAAAACCACACAAGGCGCAATAAGGGTCTCTTAACAGGATACTCGTATTTACACATTAACTTTATCAAGTAAGATGATTTTCTGTGTGGATTTCCAATCTATATCCACACATTTCTACCCATTGATCCTCATAGGAAATGCCTTCGGTCTATAATTTCCTTGTTTGGATAGACTTCTTGACCCAAATAACTAACATCTTGACTTAAGAGTAGTCTGCAGCCTACGAAAGTTCTGAAACCAGAAATCTTTGCTATATCTGTGAATAGTCCTTGCACATTGTCACCAGCTAATAACTCCAGCTTGCCAAAAGGATTTCGAGCACTTCGATAAATTGCTATGAGGGTTTTATCCCTAAAGAAGACAAAGTTAAATCAATTTTGAATGAAAGTTTTGTGTTTTTCTTATATCGTGTGGGTGTTTAGAATTTCGTTTATAGTGTAATATAAATTAGCATTCTTTTCATCGTGTATCATTTTTCATATATTTTATTTTTTGGTTCTTTGAAAATCTCCGAAAATAATTAATTAATGAATTAATTAAATAAATTACGATGTCTTGAATACTTAACATCTTCTTCAACTTACAATATGAACTTTCAATTGTCCTGATAAACTCTGAATTTCAGCAATGAATTGTTCCCAAAATCAACGTTTGCCATCCTTTGAGAAAATAGTTTTCAATTTTGTTCATTTTCACAAAGTTTTTATTCAGTGGAGTGCAAATTAAATTGGATTTACTAATTGCCGGCACACTAGACTCAACGCTCAAGCAAAAGTTTTCTTTTTTAATGGCACCTGGATATTGCAAGATTCATGATGTTTAAAAAGCTTCATTGTTGCCAGGATGCTGAGTTCACGCCACCAAGGAACTGCCAAGAAGGATCTCTGCTGTTCATGAATGTGAATTGCTCAAGTGAAAAATGTACTGAAATCGAGCGGATAATTTTCAGTAACTTTAAAAGAGGAAGTTCTCATTCTGATCTTTAAAGGAAACCTTTAATATTCAATGGTCTTCCGTTTCAGAAATATTTTCCGACAGAGACCCTTTAAAAAAAAACAAATACCCAAATATGTGAGCATTCCATAACCTTATTTTCAAATATTTTTTCCTCTTATAGCAACACATCAAGTTGACTTATGATGGCGTAACAAAAACTGGTGAAACTTGAGAAAGCGTTCTTAGTAAAAATTCTCTCCAACAAAAAATAAAAAACACAAATACTTGATCTAAGAAGAAATTCATGTTTCCAAAAACTTCAACTAGCATTCGACTTTTGATTTGTGGCATCAATAAAAATGTCTTTTACAACCAGAAAAAAAGAAACAAACATTTTTATCCTCATTTCAGATAAATTATCATAAATTTTATAAATATTTCATACAGTGTAACTACGGAAGAAAGGCTTACAAAACTCGGTTGTCCTTACATCTGGTTTTCATCGCAGAACAAAAACTTTTGCTACGTTTTAATGTAATAAGATAAGAACTTATGTCAATATTATGAATAGTATGTTATATATAAGATAATCCACATTCATTGTCACTTTGTCATCCATCATTAAGTGTTTCTTTACCGCGCAACTGATCAACCACTACCAAACCACTTTCTGCTTTTGTTTAATGGTTGCCAACTAATTTCTAGGATTCTCTCTATTTTTCCTTTCATAGGAAATCAACAAAAATATTTAACCTATCCAAAGACACTAGTGGCTATCATGAATTACGACCAAAATTTATTGCGACAAGAAATCATTGAATAGATGAAGAAATCTCGTAAATTTCTGGTCACAGTGTCGCCATTTTTAATCTTGGAAATTATTCCACGCAACTTCTCTTTACAAAAATTAAAGTTCAGTATGCAGTGGCATTCAATATCCTTAAAAATGAGTTCTATAATCGTTTATTTTAAGTTCTGTACGAAATTCAGTAATCATTTTCGCTTTTTACGAACATCTTTGATTGTTACGTAAACTCGTTTTGATCCTGTCTGTTCATCTGGAAAACCATCACAACAATATTGATAGGATTTCATGTATAAAAATCACAGATATTTTATGCTATCATAAACGGCCAATGACAAAGATTATATGAAGAAAAGAAAATGCCCCAAAGAATATTTTATGGTAAGATGAACATCATTCAAATGTTAGCCTGTCCATTGTCGGCTAGAAGTTAGTTTTGTCAACAAAAAGCGTTACCAATTTATGGTAATGCTGCCAGAAGGATATTTAAACAAGGATCGAATGATTCGCATCGCCAAAAACTAGTATTCCGAAATCCGAACAGACGATTCCAGTAATCGGAACTGAAATGGTCCAAAACAAACCATATCCTTTGACAACTAATCAATAAAGCAACAACAACGAAGTGAAGGAAACAGGACAACGTTGAACTTCGAAGTAATGACCTCTGTGTAAGATGTCGAATAAAATTGAAATAAATTCTGTCGTCGGCAAGAATGGTCCTCTTTGTAGCTATAACAATACAGCAGTGCATCATTGAGTGGTAAATTGCTTGTGAATAATTCATGAACACGTATTGACAGTGTCTTTCATTTATTAATGAACACAATTTCTCTTACTCAACGATTATAAGATCTTCAGTTCTTGTGGTGGGTGGGGAAAAAGGGAGCCATTACCACATTCCTTCAAAAGGCAATATGTTTCTGGGTCCCAAACGACAACCATGGGCGTGTATATAAATTTTTTTTGCCGAAGAGTGTCGCTTACGAGTAATGTCCTTTAATCGTGGGGCCTACAATAACAAAGGACGAAAATAAAATGGAACTTAACTCGAATTTAATTTGACTTAACAACTAAAATTCATTTCGTCCAGAGCTGTGAAATGAAATTAAGATTTGTTTGTTGAGGAATCCAGACACCCTGTCCTGGCAATGTCACAAGGATATTTATAGATGTGGGAGAGCAGCGCACAGAGACCACTCAACAGAAAGAAGAAACATTTTAATTATTTATGTAATAAATTCGCCAGCTTGTATTTTATGACTATTTAAAATTAAAATACAATGGAAATGAAAAATAAACCTTCCGAAACTAATTCCAATTGCAACAAACAAAAAAACGTCTGTCACACTTTTTGTATGCTGTAGTTATATTTTTTATGGCGCGACAATTTTCTCAACACCAGTACATAACGATTATTATACTCGACTGGCACCTTTAAATTTCATATCTATATAAGTAAATAAGATTTTTGAAAATTGGTTCAGTGTTTCCCGATAAAAATTCCATTATCGGTAATTTTTAAAAAATATCGACGTCTATAATTAATAGATCGATCATATCGAGACATGCTCATTTTACATACATCAAATTTCACAACGATTTCATAGCACTGAATGAAATCGGATAACCATGGGGGATTTACGGGGGATCATTGGGGCTACCCTGGAATCACATACATATGTGAGTATATATGCTAGTTATTGAACCAACAGCTATATATTTCTTGCCCCTACCGCACCTCCCCTCACCCAGAGTCATCTTATTGGCTAAGGTTCGGCTAGTTTTTATAATAAACCCATTGTTATACCTTCTATTTATTATTGTTTATATATACAGTACATGTATTAGATACATTCCATGGGAAGCATTTCGACGTGTCTGAGGGTAAATACTTGGGGTTTTGAGTAGTGAATGAAGTTTAATAAAACTGTTTTTAAGTTTCGGGTTTTTTGAAAGCAAATCTCCAAGGTAAACATTTTTTTCGAAAAGTTTAAAATATAAAAGTTTAAGAAAAAATTCCAAATTTTCGTTTAAAAAATTTTATTACATTTTCTTTCCGAAAAATATCTATCGTTAAAAAAATTTTTTAACCACTACAAAAATGTCTAACTTTAAAGTTTAAAAGTTCTTCGAGAATTAATTCGAATTTTATTAACTATTTGTTAAACCTTGTTTTCTAAGCCACAAAGTAATAATAAAATAACTAAAGTAAAACTTCTACAAATAGAAAGAAAAAAACGTAAAGCACTGCATAAATGAAATGTTTATTAATAAAAATTGTTTTAAAAATACCTACCTACCAAAAACAATCTTCAAAACTTTTCGCTTTTGACAAACATTCACTCAGCATTAACTCAACCACCGGAAATAATTTCCACCTTCCGTTAGGCACCCGCAGCCCATTCAACAACATCACACAAAATAACGAAAGTTTCATGGACCACGGATAGATAAGGACAGCCTAATCCCGAAGGAAGTTCTCTTATAAACAGGATATCATAGTACCGATTTATTCCCTTATAAACTTTTCATTCAAAGTAAAGAGTTCAAGCACTCTGCCGAAAATCGATTATGATTCGACTTTATTTATCCTTCCAGAGGATTTTGCAGGGATTTTATAAATTTAATTTTGATGCGGAAGAAAATCGTTTCGCTTCTCTCGTGCCAATTTATGATTTACATAAATTTTAGGGCTTATGGTATATTGCCTTCGGACGAATTTACAATTTCGAAGATGATATACTCGATGGAGAACTCAAAATTGGTGTTGCAATTCTGTTTTCTTTAGTTTAATTTTGTTTAAGATTAAGATATTCCTGCCGTTCAACTATCCTTCATCCTTGATTCTATGTAAACAGTTATGAATATTGTTACAAATCAATTGTGAAGTTATTTTATTATCTTCGAACAAGTTAAGCAATTGATTGCTAGTAATAAAAAAGATCATCCCCCAATTAAATATTCCAGTTTGTTAAATTCAAGGCAATTCATAAATTCATTCATGTCGTTTAGAAACCCATCAAAGATAAATTGTATAAAAGTCCAACTTTATTCCAAACGACTTCATTCTCAATAAATTCCGTTTTAATGTCGCAAAAGATTACAAACTCTTGCAGTTACTGTCACCAGCTGATATTTCATATTAACTTTTACTTGGTTCCAGTAATTTCCTGAAACCATATCCTTATCCATAATATAGACATCAGAAATTATGATCCATAAACTGGTTGCCGTGGAGACATGACGTTCTTATATCCGCGAATTACTTCGTCCATTGCCGCCGAAATTTGCTTAGTCACAAATTGTATTTTGAAATCTAAACGAAACATGATTTTTATTTACACAGTTAAGGTTCCGTTTATTGTCCGTGAACTCTTTTTTGTATTTCATTACATTATGTTCCTATATTTATTAGGAAACACATTTAACAACTAATGCAATTAATTCCACATAATAACAAAAAGATGCAATTGATGCTTCGTTAAATGATCGCGACTGCGATGGTTATCAATGTGTTAGAATGGAGTTTAAGGAGGATTTTCCGATATTTTTTAAGAATTTCAATCCGACTCGGTTGTCACGATCCAACTGAGGTTCATCGAATATATGGCATTCGCAGTTTTCGATGGATTCCTCAGTGCCAGGTGGCATTTCCGATGCACGGGGTGGTTCAGAAGGGGTTCGCATTCAAACATTCCAATGAAAATCCTCAAACAGAATTAGCTAAAAAATGAATTTTTATTATACCTAGGTATATTATTTTCTACTACCCAACAAAGTGCAGCTATAAATTGCAATTAGTTATTAAATTGAAACAACTATAAGTTCACATTTCTAAGCAGTTTTCTCCTTCCGAGACAAAATTGGTGAGCCTATTTAAAGAGGGTGAATGCTAGGATATTGTGTTTTTAAAATTGGTACAGGTATACCTATGTCGTAGGTATTTTATAAAAAACAATTCGAAAACAAAAGCGGAAAATTCGTTTTAATATTATATTCAAAAATTCTTATATCAAAACTTTAGGAAAAACCCTTCAAGTATGACACAAGAGTGCTTAAAGTAACCAACCCCTTTCTTTCGTGAGAAGCTTATGTGATGAAAATGAATCCTCTTATTTGATACATTCCTAAAATATTCATGAACAAATTTTACCACAGCTTTAGTTGTAGCGAAAGCACGAGCGCTGCTTGGAGTCCTCAAATCCTTTTCAAAAAGGGATACACGTGCAAAAGTATTTTGTTCGAGTGTCCTCAATATTAGTAAATAATATATTTGTAAGTTTTTAAGTTGTCACTCGTTCGAAAAGAAACAAGATTAGTAATATTGTAGTTGCAAAATTAACAGCTGGGAGGCAGTGGGGTAGCAAGGTTGCTTGTGCAAATAACTATGCTGCAAATGGCTGCCTAATTTGCTGCAGTCCATGTGAAAGAAATGAAAAGAAACGCTTTTATTTAGTGAGTTTGGCAATTTTCGTTATGCAAATAAGGATGGTCATAATGTAGACTAGTCTTTCTTGTTACTGTAGCTTATAAGCTTCGGTAAATTGAAAATTACTAAAACACATTTAAGATCTTTCCTTGTTCTAGAAAAATTATCATATAAGTAAATTTCATCAATCGCACAGGTATCTACTGACAAGACAAATTTATTGTTGTATAAAATATACCTAATTCCTAAATTGGATTTGCACAGCTGTTATTTTGAAGAAAGGGTTTATATTGTTAATGGTGAAAAAATCAAAATTCCCCAACTCCGCGTTCTCGCAAACGAGGAATCCAAATTAAGTTTATCAGTGATTGGCCAGCACTCTTGAAAGTTCCACCACTTCTATGCAAATTTTCCAACTGGCAAGTGGCAACTGATGAATCATGGCGCTGAAGCTTTATGCTCTACACTTAAATAAATTCCTGTCATCCGACTAATAATTTAATCCCGATAGAAAATCATAGAAGATGTAAAATCGTTCCCTGAATTTATGACATTACTGAAACTCGTTCAAACTTTCACATTCTCTCGTATCGGAAGATTTATGGATGAAATTCGAACGAAAAAAGAATTAAATAAGATTGAGAAGAAATATTAGTTTTCAGTATTCGGCAGGACAATCGGAAATATCTATCCTTGAACATTAATTCGGATTAGTTTTGACTCTCCAAACAATTCTCAAAGATAAAAAACTTTTTTTTCTTCTAATTATTGTGATTAGGTAATTCATTTTGTGACAACACTCACGGATTTCGCCTATAAATTAATAAACAAATTGTCTTTTTTGTAATGCTAAAAAATCACTTCTTTTTGCCCAAAGAACCACATCCATTCAGCAAATGTGTGATTCTGTGACCATCTTAAGTATCTCTTACCATTGTTGTAACAGAAACAACTTTTTTACGCTTCATTGGTTGAAAAACATCAACCAATTTACTCAGCCACTTAAGGACCGTGAACTTCACCTCTCTTATAAACATGTCACCAAAATGTTCATAGCATTTATATCAAGTCTAGTAAAATGTCAAGCCGATGAATAAATTCCAATTTGGAATTCTACCGACGCAGATTTATCTTCTTTTCACATGAATGCTTTCTCTGACTTATCGTCAGGACTTCATACGTAGATTATAATGTCACAAGGAGTATAAAAAAAATTTTTATTCTATTCAAAGGACCTTTTGTTGGTGGATTTCTGAAAAAAAAAATATTATCCTAATGTAAGATAAATTGTTCACGTTTATCTCTCGATTATGGAAATTTATTATTATCATACTTAAGTTGAGTGCGGTTAACAAGAAAATTGTATTAAAATACTTCAAAAATATGACAGTCGATGTAAATTTTTTAATCAACACCGGCTTTAAGTACAGCAAGTCTTTGTCCTTTTGTTAACAAATTTACAGATTTTCCCTAAGTACCTCTCCATCGGGAATATTAAGCAAATGTTTTTCATCATTTCTGACCAACATTTTTTAAGCATAATTTCATTTGGTAATATTATTTTATACTTAGGTGCAATGTCCCACAAATGCAAATTCCGTTCTGGTTCTTGAAGGTGCAAACGAAAAATAAAGAGAACGAGGACTTCTACGAAATCTCATTTTCAATCTAAAGAGCAGATAGGAAAGACGTTTCATACAATTTTCAAAATGTCCTGCACGCACCAGTTGTAATTTAATTTTCAGTAAAATCTTTCTATGAATAATTTCCTGCTAAAAATATTGTTAGAAACATTCAAATTAGAGCAAAACTGTAAAGATATTCCGATTTAGGATAACTGCATGCGAATCCTTTCAGTAACCTCTACGTTTTCATTCCGGTTAGAAACCACCCCAGTTCTTCCGGTTCATGATGCAGCAAACTTTTTGTTATGCTCCCAAAACTTTTCAATGTTGAAATGTACAGTTTTGACAAGAACGAGGACAAAATGATAAACAAATGGAGATGGCATTAAAACATTGCTACCAAGAGGGATGGAGAATTGACAAATCAAAACTTAACTTTGGCATAATTTACCAAATTTACAAAGCTACATGAAACTAACTTTAGTTTGTAATTGAATTTGTTTAACGCAAAATATAGAAAACAAATTATATTTGTATCTTCAAAATGTTTTTATTGTCAAATGGAAAATACTTGTATCTTCAAAGTCACACTTTTCCGGACTAAATAAGGAAAACCCAAAACATCTGCTGTTGACGTTGATTTATTACAAGGGTTCAGCCTCTCACCGTAATTCTTTCTGATGCAATGTCTGTATGCCTCCTAAAATGGTAATTGATGACTTCGGTAACAAGAAATGGGGGTGGAAAGGGTCAATTAAAATTATTGCTTTCATAAGTCAAAATGAGCAGTAACTAGTGCAAAATTAACTGAACTTGGCAAAGTTAATGAGTTGACTTCAATGAAGTCATTTCATTGCCAAATTGTTTAAAATTGAACAATAGCCGCGAGTTGTCGTCGCGTTTCTCAAACTTGAAAATAATCAAAAGTAATTTTCGGACAAGAAACTTTCAGGATATTTATTTGCTCTGAAGCGGAATTAACGCTTTAAGAACACGGGAAATGAAGAGGTTTCAACTCAGGAAAATACTTGAAATATTTCAAAGTAGGATAACAGACAAATTATGAAATATTGTGGAATATTTTAGGAAATTACAGAGCACTTGTTAATTATATTGTTGAAAGTTTTGCGAGAATATAATGAAAAGACAAAATTTTTGGTCTCACATTTAACTAATTAATTTATTTAGCAATTTGAAAATTATAATCCCAAGAAAATTTTATCACAAATTTAACAAGTAAGGTACTTCTACTATTTAGCTTTCACCGGATTTTTTTTGACGGCAATTTAAGATCCAGTAAATTGTATTTTCAGTACTTACCTGCACAATTCTTCAACGGAGCAACAATTGACGAGTAATCCTTGAATAGGCTGCGAAATCGTCTTATCAATTGTGATGGATAAGAGTCTTCTCTCATTGTTAGAAATCCAGACGTAACTGAATACACTCCTTTAGTCCTTAAACAACACAACAAAACATTAAGGTAACGGAAACTTGTTCGACCAAGCAAAATTAATTTACGTCTACCAAGGCCCATTAACAAAAGAAGTGGAAAAACATAAACGAAACTGGATAGATTCGAAGTTATTGTCCTGACGGGCCACAAAACAGGATCTCTTAATTTATTTTGTGTCTCCTTTTCTGCTTTACTGCTGTTAATTGGATCAGGATTTTCTTAAGATCAGATTTGGCAACAACGGAAAATGTACTGTGTTCCTATCGCAGGTCTACCAAAGATATAATGAGACAAAGTTTCCTGACACTATCGACTTAATTTCTGGTATCCTTATACAGTACCGTTAGGCTTCATGAAACTCCCACAAGGAGTACCAAACAACGTAATAAGGGAATAATGATAAAAACTACTTCATTTTGGTTATCTAAATTCATTTATACGTTTTATAAATATTATTGCAAACTCAACAAAGTTTGGGAGAAATCTAAATTCTATACATAAAAATATTTAAGTCTTGTTTTACTATAGGTAGGTATGTAATGTAGGTATAATATAAAAGTTCGAAATGACAACAATTTAATAATATATCAGGACATATTAATTTTAAAAAAATTGTATCGTTCAATAAAATATGCTCGTTTCAACTTGCAAAATTTGATGAACAATAAAATGAAACTTTAATGAATGCCGAAGTTAAAACCATAAAATAAAAAATAACAGAAGCAATCTCAGAAAACATAATAAAAATAAAATATAATTAAATTCAGTTTATTTGTTATGAATTTTTTATATCACATTGTTACGTGTTCTTGAAGTTCGAAAATATAATTAATTGAAACCGAAATACTGTCAACAATTTTATAGCGCAATTTAGATTCTTACACAAAGCAGCAAAAGGACATGCGGTTTTTACTGCTACGTATATTCTATTACGTTTTGTTAATTTTTGTATCGAGTGTTGTATCTCAATGCGATTATAACATAGTAATTTTTAAAGAAGAGTGTTAAATTTTCTGCAATTCATAAAACATCCATTTAGAGTCTAAATTTTTTGACCATTGGTTCTCACACTAGGGTCCGCGATTTCAGGGGGCCGTGAGGGGATTACTTTCCCGAGATATTTCGCAAACGACTTCACAATCCATTCGTAAATATGGTTAATTTTAGTTTATAGAAATTGTACATTTTAAAATGGATTCGCTTAAGACGGACCACTACGCTAGAAAGAAGAAGAGTTTAAGGACTATTGTTTTAGGCAGTTTTAGTAATTAAATTTATTTCTAAAATAAAAGGGAACATGGTTTGTGAAATTTTTTATAGATAATTCCCAATTAAAGCTGCTAAAATAGAAAAACATTTTTATTTTTCTTAAAATATTTGGGGATTATCCAAGTGACAATGTCCCCCCAAACGCCGCCAGAGCTTTCGTATTGAAGAAAGATTCAATTTTGAATAATGAACAATTCAAAAAGCAACAGTAAAGCCATCTACTCTCGAGAATCTGTGCTAAATCAGAAAAGAGCTTTTCGAAAATGAATTGTGGATTAGCTTCTGTGTATTCTATAATTGTTGCTTGTTTGAACTATAAAAAGCTCACCGTTATCCACAATCCAAAGCTCAAAAATTAAATTTCCCATTTCCCTTCTCCGCATTTCAAAATAGGGATTTTTACTTCAAAAAAGTTTTGAAATTATTTATTTTATTTTAAATGAAAAGCAAAACTTACACCAAAAAAAAAGGATTTGAAATGTAAAATGAAGCCGCCACCAACTTTGGCATGAACAAAACAAAAAATTATGTAGGTATTTTCATTTTTTTTAACAAATATTTTAAGTTGAACTATGTGAATAAAAATATGTCGTGTTTCACGCAGAAATTGATTGACGCATTTTATCCATAACTAAAACAAGCAGACAAGACTCCCAAAAAATAAGAACAAAAATGAACGTTACTTGCGGTCAAAATTTTAATTTATTATTAAAATACTATTAATTGTATACATTAAAGAATACAAGTTGATCTACTTGTAGCATCTAAGATTACATTTACAAATTAACATGATATTAAAATCGCTACAGGTTACAGGATAAAGGCACAGTCTAAATTACACTTCAAAACACAACTTGTTATTATGTCTATAAAACACATTCGATAAATCGCTTCACAACAAATACGTAGGCCTAAGAAGGTCGAAATACCACATGAAAATTGTTAGAAAATTCGTTAGTAATTCAGTTGTTACGGTCACTAAACGCAGATATGGAATGTTTGTATCAAAGTTACATTCGTAAATGCTTCTAAAAAAAAACTTTCACTATATTGGATAAATATTGTGTAAAAAATATTTAAACGTAAACATATCACTATTGTGACTGTTGCTGATGTGTTTTCGGTCTTCGGGTCGTCCCCGGCGAACGTTGATCAACCTTACTCGGCGGCATTTTGCTTCGTAGCATTTGCTCGTGAACATACAAAAACATTCCGATGTCCCGATGACCCGCCTGCCATGCTATTTTGAATGCAGTACTTCCATCCTGGAATACAAAAATGAGAAAATAAGTCACCCAGAAAGTGGAAAATGTTATATAAATGTATCCTTACCACATCCGTTATCAGTGAATCGCAATCAGTTTGGGATAATAAGTGCTTGACAATGTCAATGAATCCATGCTCGGCGGCACACATAAGAGCCGTACTCCCATCCTCGTCCTGGATGTTGATATCGGCTCCAGCACTCAACAGCATTTTCACCATATCGAGATTTCCATGGGAGACAGCCAACATCAGCGCTGTTTGACAATGCTGAATACGATAAAAAAAAATAGATCAATAAGGTAATTGAAACAGTAATATGGGTTAACACTTTGAACAAACATTACCAACCTTCTTCGCTCGAATGTTGACATCAGCCATTTGAAACAATCGCTGTACAACAGTCCGATGAGCGGAGTTTTTCAATTTAGCTAATGACACGAGCATGACAGGAGTGTATCCTGCGTTATTCGTTTGGTTTACATTGCAAACCTTGGAATCCAGCAAAATGGATACAACATCAAAGTTACCATGAGAAACTGCATAATGCATTGCTGTATTGCCCTGAAAAACAAACAACAGCATCCCAATGGATTTGAAAAACAAACAAAAATGATATACAGTAGCTTACGTTAGTATCCACCATGTTCACAATATATTTCAACAATGGTGTGGAATATTCCTCGAAGCAATCCAAGTAGTCTTCAACATCCAAAGGATTCGCCTTATCCACACTGGATATTCTAAACCATTCCTTCTGGACAATGTTGTTCGCGTTCTTCAGATTGTTCTGATTCGAGCTGGTTTTGTTCAAGGAATCGTTAATAACTTTCATGGCAGCTCGCATCTCCTTCGTCGGTGTTATCCTGTTAAAAGTTATAAATTGACATTTGCAAGGATTGGTAAATGTTTCGTTACTTTGTTCGAGGCTCAGAGATCGATGTGGCGATCTGATTCAACAGCATGCTATTTCTCTTGCCCTCTTGACTAGATTCTAATGAAACCGATTCCTCCCCCTTGGACCCATTGTCACCATTTACTACCGATTTTGGTAGTTCTTTTCCGCCTTGATCTACCTGGAAAGGCTTATTTTGATAATCCTCCTGGCTTGTGGTCGACTCCACCATCGATGTGCCACACTTTGAGAGCAACTCATTTTCCCGTCCACTCGATAGTCCTTGAGATATTTTCACCGAATCCAGGCTGATTGACAGGATATTCTCCGAAGTTACACTGTGAGAAAATACCATTCACTTTAAAAAACATTCACAAAGAAGTTCAATAATTAAAGCTCGCTTAAATTCAGTGCTCTTGAAACCAATAAATCGAAAAACCGAGAGTCTTGGAGGTCGACATTTTCACAAAGGGGTCACGTCACATGCCAATCACCTGCCTGTGTATTGTTGCACGGCGAGCACTTGAGCATCTGTCGGTCCTGTTTCATGGCGCCCCGTCATAAATTTCCACAGCGTCTTCCCAGATCCATGAATTACTTATTTGGCACCGCATTTGGCGCCTTCTTACACACCGACTGCGCAGGATCAAAACTACCCCTGCTTACAATTTCCCTCAACGGAGTTTCCCATGAATTAGATATCTAATTCGGTACAGGGTATGTTTGCGGAAAACGCATTCTAGGGAAACCATTTGCACAAAAGATTTCAGAGAACTTTGAAAAAAGACGCGACTAAAATTGAATGGAAAATGTTGATGACATTGTAAACGTGGCAAGGACGAAATCCATATTATATTAAAAATAATAATTTTAACCAAGGGACGGAAGTACCTGAATCTCGTCAAATTTCAGTCTAACACTAATATCTATATTTTTTTTATTATAATATTTACCTCATCGAACTTTGTTCAACAATTGGTTCTTCAGGCAGCGTCGGCGAAGGAAACGTTGGGGACGGAAGTGTGTATGTATTTTGTCTTACTAGTGTTTTTCGCATTGGACGTGGACTAGTTAGAGTTGTTGGCCGCGGAATTCTTGTCCTTTCATTTGAGCTCGCAGTAGGTGAAGTTTTGCAAAAATCTTTCGCCAAATTTTTAATAGCATCCTTGCACGAATCACAGTAGTTATCCGCACAAGCGATTGATATATGCGGTTTAATAGTATCGCCGCATCCAACATCCTTTTTATTAATTCTATCAGTGTTGCAGCTAGAGTGTTTCATTCTAGCTGGAGAAACCGTATTACAACTCATATCCTTCGTCCTCTTGAGGTCTGTGTTACTGAAGTTATCTCGTGTTACTACTTTCGTTTCTACTAATTGATCAGTGTTCGTCGAGCAATCTACTAAATTAATAAGATCGGTTGTGTCAGTGCTTCTAGGACTACTGTCCACAGAATACTGGCAGGACTTCGACAATGAGATAACCACGTGTTGAACACCAACTGAATCCGTTTGCACCGAACTTTGAACACTTTTATTGTGCATGATGATACGTTGACATTGGGTGCCGACTGTTTTTCTTTTGATATTCACTTTTTCATTATCCCCCAGGGCGAAGGACAAACTCCTTGGCGGCATATCCATCTGTTTCAGAGACAAATAGTTCTTCGTCTCCTCCGTATCTGGACCACAAGCTACAGTCCTCTTAGGCGCTAAGCATTTATCACAGAAAATGTCAGTTATTCTATTATCTGATGAACCAACAGTTCGGCATTCTGGTTTACATACCATCTGGGCATCCTTTTGTGAAGGAAACGCTGTAACACCTTGTGACTTCTTCTCCACCTCTTTGAGAGGTGAAGTTTGTACAAATGTATGTTTCAAATCGACTTGTGACTTTGGCACCATTTGTGTTCCAACAGATATGGAATTTTCTTGCTTCCATAATTCAAGTCTCTCCTCGTAGCTTCGTATCGATGATTCAGCAAAACTTTCCAGATCTTGTTTCGTATAGATGTCGTCATGAATTCCATTTGTGTTCGTCGAGTTAACACCTACAGAACGGACCATGGCTGGACTTGCTAGAGTTCCAACATCCCTTGTGGACGGATTTTGTGCACACATAACACCAATGTCTCGTTTAAGCGTTTTTTTCGGAAATTCCAAAGAAGACTTCGATCGAATCCTTGATCCAAGACTTTCCAAGGACACTGGACTCACCCGTTGTGGTGTAAACACTGTACTTTTGTACTGTGTACATGATCGAGAAAATGCCTCCTCTTTTTGTAAGCGTTGTTGCAGTTGACGCTTCTCCTCCTCTAGCGTGGCCAATTGTTTCTGAGAATACAACAACAAATGGTTTCATGAGCAAAAGTATTATATCAACAGAAAACAGAGTTTTAATAGTCGCACACAATAACTAGTTAAACGAACTTAAGTGAAACTATTTTTTTTACCTCATTTCCCATTGTTAGTACCTACATAATTTGTTTAATAATTGTCGGAAATATTTTATTTTAATAATTTCCCCAATCAGAGTTTTGTTTACAACTGCACTCAGAATGGTTACAATAAAAATAGCATTGTTGATTGACTGCGAGTACATTAATTGAACACACCTAATAAATTGGTAATAAGCATGTGTGCAAAAAGTACAATCACTGAAGCACATTGCAGCGCTGCTCCCCTACATTAATTAAGACTCTAACGCACACAACTTCGTGTTGTTGCAGATTAAACATTTCTTAATCTTATCTCTATTGTGTGAATTCCACAATATTTTTGCCATAAACACAACATTACATAACTACGATCGCACTCATTGCTTCTCAAGTTCTCACCTGTAATTCTGGTATGGTCTTCACCTGCTCCTCCAGATCTTTCATCCGATTGAGGCTAATGGCCATCTGCTCTCGAATACTGAAGAGCGCCTGCGCACCTGAATCTGATTTGCGGCTGCATAATGAATCAATTTCTTCCTGTTCTTGCGCGGAAGTCGTTGCATCGTTTCTAGCTGGAGATTTGTTACCGGAAACACAGGAATCTGCAACAAATTTATTAACAACATTTTATTAATAGCCCTTGTTTTAGGGGGATTATGATGTCATTCACATGTTTTTTTGTTCACTCACTCAATTTTAAACTCGATTTAAATTGTCGGAAAAATTTGCTCATATTTTTAGCAGAATTATCTATTATTATATTTCTCGTAATATTCGGTATTTATATTGTTATTTTTAGTAAATTGTTTTAGTATTGTCGAAGATCCCTACGAAATTCGAGGTGATCGGAAAATATTTATCGTTTAAATCGTCTCGTACGTCTACATTGCGACTTCCTGCAGGATTGATCGCGACGCGGGTATTTTGCAAGATCACCGAAAGAGATGTAAATTACTGAGATACGAACGGACATATAGGCGACAGCGAAAAAAATATGGATCGGTGATAGTATTTAAACGATAAGAGGCTCGTTCTCTGCGCGATTCACGTGAGAGCAGCCGAACATTTTCACGTTAGCGGTCGATGGTCTGCGATCAATAGAAAACACTTCTCAGCGGAAAATTCAATTCTCAGGATCAGCTGAGATTTGCTATTTTTAACATTTTGCCGAAACGATCATTAATAACTCGAAGGGTTCTTTTTAGTCAAATTTATATATTTTTAGTCGCCCGGATGCAGCTGATGTTTTCGTTTACAAATTGAACGTACATAACTGTTGTACTGTTGCCCGCGAACAAAGACCTAAATTGAAAAATTACCTAAAGACAATTTCGATTTCTTTTTGTCTGTCATTGTGATGACGACGCATCAGAGGCTGGGAATCATTTGACATTTAATTGATTGATGTATCGGTTATGAAAATTGAAAAACAAAAAACAGCCCCAAGATCGTTAGTAGGTTGTGAGGAGCAGATGATGTAGAGTGTAGATTTTTACGATCCCCATTTTCTTTCAGCTGATGAATGGATTTCAGTTAAAAATATCATTCTTGGAATTTTAGATTTCTCGTATCAGGAATTTTTAGACAGAAATAATTTCCAATCAATGCAACTATGAAAAATATTTTCCTACTTTATATTTCCAAATATAAACGAAAATTTCGTACAGTGGTTACGTGATATTTTCATATTTTACTCTTTATGGCTCTATACTGAGATTACAGATTGTTGATTTTCTGTGCTTTAAGCATGGTCTAAATTATCCAAGTTGTTGTAGAAATACTGCGACATTGAGAAAAATAATAACTATGAGCAGATAAGAGATCGTAAAGTAAACAATTTCCATGGAGATAAAGGAAACAAAAACATATATGTTCAAATATTCAGCACTAATTAAGTTGAAACAATGGATTTTCTGACACTCACCGGCAGTGTATACATAATGTCCCCATGAACTGCTCCTCTTGTCCTTCTTCTTGGTCCTCTCCAAAGTCCTTTCAAAGTCGCTGACCACTTCGTCGAGGGCATCGTGTAAAAACGCTGAGGTTTCAGGTGAGCTATTTGTTGTTGGTGTTGACTCATCACGGGAGTTATACAAATAATTTTGAACGCCGTTTACCACCCTCGGAGAATCTGGCTCTATTTCAATATGTGCCTGCGGAAAATAGTCACGCATCAGCATCCGCATGAAAAAACGAACATGATGATTTATTTTTCTTCGTTTTTTTTGGGTGACGAAAATAAACCATCAATTTTGAAGTAATGACTTAAAACGCATGGAGTAAATCTGCGGCAATCTCTATTTTTGACAACAGTTAATCAACGTGCACTTGTCGCGGATATAATTAATTCGAAAGTACTCTTGAGAGGATGTCACGGTTTTATGTAAGTGCGCCAAAAATAAAAGGGATGTATATTTTCTTACCTCTTGCACTGGTGACTGCACTTTGGACGACTCCCATTGATAGAAGCCGTCGAAGCCCAGCATCACCTCCAGGGATTTACGGGATCGTCTTTTATCCCGACGCAGCAATTCACCATCCGAGGGTTTATAGTTGACAAGAGATTCACAATAACGGACGAAATCCAAATCAATATGGTATCCATACGGACAGCAGTTGCAACTCTGGAGGTTTTGGTACAAATTTCCTAAGATTAAGATAAGAATTTGAGAAGCAATAAATATTCAAGAAGCCTTCACTTTCATTTCAGACACCACAAACAATTGACCATGATAAAATATAATAAAAGTAGTAAACAAATAGCTCTGAAAAGAAAGTGAATGAACCGCAACAATTTGGAATTAGACCGCAAAATGATCAGCGAAACGTGAGACGTCGAGTGTCCCACGCATATCGTAGGCACTGTCGCATAGCGCGATAGCATTATGCAATGGCATAGCTTGGCACATGCGTTTGCATTAACCAAAAATAAGTTAAGATAAATCACAACTAGTTTTTATGCAGCCAATGATATAAAACACACTGTCACAGATTCGTGTCAACGCCCAAGCGGAACGCGTGATAAAAGCGCAATCCCACATCCATTCCGTTGCAGATCAGAATTGATTGCAACAAATGCGACAAATACCGTTAGTTGGGGTGCCTCCGGCCCTCTTTCGAGGGGTCGCGAGAAAACCCATTTTAATTACAAAATAAATTTTTATGTGCAACAATCGGGGACTTACCGCTGTCGCCATTGTATGACAGTGGGCTGTGCATAATCAAGGACCTGAAAAGAAATTCATATTAATTTTATTTATCACCAGCGATTAGAAGGATTTATATATTAACATTTTTAATCTATCAACAAATACATTGTTAATCGAAAATGGTTAATTTAATTGCAATAATCTGTAAAAAACTGCTATCAATGTAAATCATCCACGCAGAACTTTCTCTTTTAGTTCGTTATTTTTGAAAAAAATTACATAAAAAAAATGTTTTCTTGATAACAATATTAAAATTCTGAACTATAAACCCACTTAAATCGAAATCTTAAATTAGGTTTAAAAACGCCTGTGGTTGACTTCAGAGATGTCTCAGCCTTAGAGTCCAACATTAAAAAACCATTGACTACTTTTCAAGAGGCCTATAAAGTTGTCGGCTTTGATTTTTTCCCAAGTCATTTGAAAAAAACGACATTGCCCCTGTTAGAATTTATTTCCTTGGAGGAATTGACATAATTAGACAGAAGTCGCTCCCACGCACGAAATTATATCAAAAAGCCATCGGAAACTCACCGAGAAAAGCGCATTTTCCAACACTTTTTGATGACCATCCGATCGAGTGACTCTATCTGCATTTCAAATTATCGACATACATTCGTGATTTCGTAATCAATGCAGACAGTTCGGCTTTGTAGTTTGTTTTATTTTTAATCCAGAGATTGTTAATAGATGTTAATGAATCTCGACGATGTGTGATTTGAATTTTTTGTACTCCATTTGATTTAATTATTATGGAGATAAAGCAGCACACTTAATATTCGTTCTATTCATAGATGATGTCAAATACATCACCATATCTGCACTAAAAGTTAAATATAGATAAAAAATTGTAAACACGTTCTCATTTTGAACACTTTAGTAAGTTTAACAATCGCAACAAAATCCAGACAGGCGCAGTAATTGATTAAACTTTTTGAAGTGATAGAGAAAAAAACGAAACCCATTTTCAAAATTACATTAAGTATAAGTACTCCCTTCGATTTAACAAATCCAACAATGGGCGTTGCATACGAAACATTTTCATGATAAGCATAATTTACTAAACCTTCAATTCGTAGTTTCTCTATGACAACATAATTTTGCTCAGTTCATATCACTAAAAATTTGCATGAGAAAAGAAACATAAACATGCAACACTTGTGAACCGAAGGTAAATAAAATTAACCGAAAAACATTTATAGTTATAATTTGAGGTAATTACTTCAATTCATTGCCGGTTGAAAATTACAACATTCTGAACAACTTCAGATCTTTTGGCTTTATTCAATCGCCGTCCTTTGGAAAGAATCAATCAAGCATGACTGCAACACATAATCACATCGAATTCACCATCACCAAAATGCGATCCTATTTGCAATGTCCAAATGTTGAATGTAATTAGACAAATGTTGCAAGATAATGAGATTCGACGACACCAAATAGAGTACCGAACTGATATTGCTGGAGACTGCGCAGATAAGTGCGTCTGTCCCACGATCTGAACGCGGTTACCTACAAATTCCAGAGTTGACTGAAACGCGTTTTCATCCGCAATTAAATTCTGCAAATATGTACAGAGAACGCGGCCCGTAATAGGCTAAATCCATTATGTGAAGTACGTAATTACTGTGATAAGATAGCACCGCGGCCGGTCGGGGGATGGAAAAGCGAGAGTTCGCCAATTCGACGCGAATCGGACGGATTCAGGTGAAGAAGATTATCTGAGAACGGCGCAAATTAAATGTTAGGGATATATTTATCGATAATGGCGATATTAATGCGAAGGCGGCGGCAAATGAAAATGCAATAATAAAATTAAGCATCAATGTTGTTTATTTTACAATATATTTACACGTTTTGATGTTTACTTAACGGCCATATCGAATGTTGAAGTGATCCATGCGCCACAGTTGATCGCGAAAGATTTTTGTTTTTATTATATGCGTAAAATACTAATGAAAATGTAAACACAAAGTTAGTAACTTGGATTTCAACAATAACATTTAAAGAACCAGTATTTAGGAATGCAGTCTGAGAATGGCATGAAAAAAGAACAAATTTCGAAAACTATTCGAAATTAAATACGACTTACATAAATCTCGCACCTGAATACAGCGAATATAAAATTCGTAAACATAAAAATAACCTAAGATCAAAAGTTCACCGAATTCCATGAGCACCTTGACGGTGAAACGCGCTGCATATCAAACATATCCCTATGTGAAATCATATAACATACTACCAATAAAAATTTATTAATGCAACAAGGTAAATTAGAGAATAACAACAAAAGCAACAAAACTCTGCAGTAAATCTGTATAAATTTCTCATCTGCTCGCTGGTTCGGAAAATTATGCTAATCGTCTTTTTAAACATTTCAACAATATTCAAAAGCCCTCTAACAAAACCACACAACTCCCAAGACAAACATCGTATATACGTATTATATAGAAGATCTATCCTCCAACATAAATCGCCTTAAGGTCAGTGGTATTTCACCTGGGGAATGATGTAATACACTTGCGATAATAAGATATTCAACAAACTCCATCCGAACGGTCGTTGGGCGGTTTGGAAAGTGTAAGTTAGATGGAGACGACCGACGGTTACCTCAAGGCGGTAGACATGCACGTAGATAATCAAGGTCATTTTAATTCAACAGAAACCTGATCACGTCAGAAGAAGAGGTGCCTGGGATGCACTATCAGCATTTTGGATCATAGTGCACACGATCAGGGGCTCAATCTTGGCATGGCAAGGAACAATTAGAGGCAACTCGGCAATTACTATCGTTCGTTCTGGGAACTAGAAAACATCACCGGGAGGCAATATAATCATCGTACAAGGTACAACAAAAACGAAGCATGACGTTTGTACGATAAAATGTTGGAAATCAACAGAAAAATATCTAACCGGTTCTAACGAATCTATGAACGTTAATTTATTTTAAACGAATCAGGTGGAAAAATCGTTGAACAACAAAAGCTTTTGTACTGTGAGTAAACACTTACATGTTGTGAAGCACTTGGCCTCTACGCCGACTGCATTTGCTAACTTCAGTAGGAGCAGCCCATTTGCACCTTATTAACACCTTTTAATCACATTCAAGGTTTATAACACATTTCTATATCCAAACATACACAAATTGATCCTTTACAAAAAGGAGCAATGCACGATCACATTAATTTGATCACTTCTGATCACCTTAATCCGAAAGACAAACACAGTTCCAGAAACCCGTCCTCGGGTCAACTGCATACCATTCGTTTCGCACAATACCAATCAATCTAACGTACACTTCCATCCTTTTTCAATCTGCACCTTTGGCACACCAGCGAATGATCACGGGATGCATTTCAACGAAGTTGCCTCACGCCAATATTCAATACGCCTTCAGCTTAAAAAATATTTTAACCGTTTCTTATTTTGATTTTTTCGAACACCTTTTTTTGGAGATGAAATTGCCAAACAACTCAACCCGATCCTCCATCTAAGGTCCAACCAAACCAAACTGCACACGCACACTTAACTGCAGAGCCAAACAACTTGCAACTGCCTCCTTAATATATTCTGTAGTCGGAGCCAGTTACATAAGGTATGAACAAATCGAAAGTCGACGAGCAACTGGTGGACGATGTTTGGGTTCTCGTGGAAGGAACTCAATGGTTCGACGGGTCTGCAAGTTTGATGCTAGCGTTCAGCACTAAAATCGGCCGATCGTTGGCCTGACCGGCCGCGATCACTGCTCGATGCTCTGGAGTTGTTGGATCCTCTGGCTGGTTTTGGATGAGAAGGAGCTCTCCAGAAATCCGGTCGGTGATTTAGAACTTTTCCGCCGGTGAAAGATCTCAAAGATCACAATTTTCTTGGCAGCTGATTGATCACCGGCACGATCTTTGAAGACGCCAGGCGATGAGGCGACTCAGGTGCCTGTAGATAGCGGAAATAGTTTACTACGGCGGCGTCTAGAAGGTTTTTTTTTAGTACGCGTCGTGGGTGATCTTCACTATGATCACGACCTAATTCAAACCGCGCCACTCGTTTAGAAATGCATGACTGGGATGCTGATTAAAGTCTGGGTGTGCTAAATGCTGCCATCGATCGTAACGATATGTAATTTAAATGGTTTCAACAAATTCACGATCTCTCTAATCTGATTATCGAAGTGTTCAACCCGAATTCCTGACGCAGCCGTTTGCGAATTTCGCCCACCCACGTTCCTCCAAATACACGATCGCGTACCAAACTTCCGAGTCTATGATTGAACTGCGATCGAAAATTTTCAAAATTTATTGCCTACACATAATTTTTCTGCTTCATAAATTTTGAGCCTCAACTCGATTCGGTTTGTCTTGCCATCGAAAATTGGCCAGTTTTGCTCTTTGAGCTGCATTCACTAGTGGTTGACCAGCATCCACCCACAGCAATTGCTCATAATTGACTGTATGCACCATTCGCTGGCCTATTTCAGGGCCGTCCACTCGACCGGCACAAAGCGCTTTAAACATTAAAATTCCTCCGAACGGATTAAGTTGCACATTTCGGGGAATCGACAGTATTATTTAATTAAGCGAAAGAACCAAAGCGGAGAAACGGCATCACTTTTCAGGGACTTAAGTCTGGACTCGAGCACCTGTCGTCATCGTCGCCGTTGGATTCCAGACAATTAGGGGAACGAACTAAAGCAGCTGCGCAGAGGAGTGGAGAATTGTGTCCATGTCAACTGCTCCATCCAACGCACCAGCGATTGTGAAGGTGGTAACGAGGTAATTAGCGAAAAATCACAAGACCCAGATTTTGAGGCGTACCGATCAAATATTGAGCAAGTGGGCGACGTTTTCTAGTCGATTTCCTACATTCCAGCAGATGTTTGAGATCATTCCTGATTTACGCTGATTTTTACTGCCAGTCTCTTCCATTTCTCACATTACCACCTGAAACTCGTTTTTGGCAAATCAGCTTTTGTTGAAGCAATACGAAGACAAAAAAAAAGAGAAATCACGCTGCAGCAGTTGAGACAAAACGAATCCCATGCGAACGGAAAACACTCGAGGTTTTTGGCCTCAAGGAATGCACGCCTTAACTTTGTTTTTACTTTGCTTCTACCACTATTAAAAAAGGAAATAAAATGGAATTGGTTGTTATTTATTCTAATTGTTGCATAAAATTATTTTACTGCGATCTCATGAACTAACTAAAGGTCGTCTGGGCGCGTTAATGAATTTCCTTTCTTCTTCAGATTCTGTGGGAACCACGTAGAACAACAAGCAACCTCCGGTCACGTAGAAACTAAAAAATAAAATAGAGTAAAGGATTTGGTGAACCTTTTGAGCAATATACCTTTTTTCTTGTGTAATCTCTTTTATAGTTTTCTTTAAGTCCACTTTATGAACAGTGGCAGCCTTCCTGTTCTCATAATAAACTGAGACACTCCCAGGCTTGTATTTGTGACCCTTGTCCTGTGGCATTGCTTCCCCCAGCATCTCCTCTAAATAAGACCCCATTCTATTGGATTCAGTTTTAATTACTTCTGGGAACTCTTCATTAAAACTTACACAATATTTTCATCTAAGCTTTGCTGAAAGTCACTGACTAAAAATTCAGGATATGAGAATGCAGCTGGCCACAGTAAACTGCCATTTTCATCCAGTCTTACTGGATGACCATCCAGTGGCAACAGGGAAGGATTTAAGCGTTCGACTGTAATATCCGCATAAGAATGAATGTCGTCGAATTTAACACCTCGGCTCTGGAGTTCTTTCAATGTGTTTTTAAAGGACGTCGCCTTGCGTTTTTCGTCTGCTAATCGTTTCCTTTCGTCTCTTTCTAATTGAAGCTGCAGATATTTTGAAATTTTTAATCCGTATATTTTGGATACCAAATTATACCTTTTTCTTTTTACATTTGTCAAGCAAATTAGCTGCATCTTTGTTCTCCTGATTTTTTTCTATAATCTCTTCACAATGCTTGATGCAGTCCTCAAATCGGTTTAGATGGAAATTGCATTGAGCTGCACGCCACTTGGCCTTGACGTAGTCTGGATTCGTTTTAAGAGCCTTCTCGGCATCAAATAACGATGATCTATTCAAATTGCAATTGTTTATCAGATATTGCAATTTCCTCATGGTGTTACCTGTAGTTTTTCAGAAAGAACTGCGCTGCGCTCCTATTGTTGTATAGAATTGCATTAAGATCACTGTTGTTGCACTTCAACTTGATCCCTTCTGAGAAGCCCAACACCGCCATCCGGAATTTCTTATGTTTCATGTAGAAGTTTCCATCTTCCTTGTAACGTAACGCCAATTCTTCCGTTGTATTCTCCTCAGGATCGTATTTTAATTGCTGTATTCCTTCTAGCAATGGGTGCAATTCATCTCCAGGTTCAGGCGCTTTTTTCATGAAGAATGGATGTTTAGCCATTTCCTAAGATTCCATTTTTAAATATGTATTACAATTTACTATTTCCCGAAGAAAAGCAGTAAACTATTTCGTGAATTGTCGTTCTTTTCAAATGTTTACTCTGCTTACCTCTTCCCATTTGTCCTCGGGCCAACCATCTTTGTATCTACTTTTCTCCAAGCCGTCAATGAAGTCATCTAGTTCCTTGTCCAATTTAGCTGCCAAAGCCAGTCTTTCTTCATCGGTGTATGTTTTCTTCACGTGTCCAGTTTCCATTTTAACTCAACAATTTTAAAACTCAGTGCAATGTTTTTATCCCATGAGAAATGTCGGAAACACGAGCTCGAATTCAGCAACTGCGCTCACAATACAGAGTTTTCTTCAAATTCAATTCAGAAACCAGAAACAGGTGTTGTAAGCAAATGACATTAATTGTGGCGGGAAAATGTTGTAAACATGGAAGACGTTGAAATGGAAGATATTCGGTTGGTTATTACAATTTAACTAAGATTACGTTGCGAATAAATAAATAATTTAATTTAATTATTAAAATGCTGTAATTACATGTTTAAATTAGCGACAAAAATTGTTCAATGAAAATCACAGCAAACATTGTTTAAACATTCGTCTTTTTCAGATATAATCGAAACTTGGATGATGTAAAATCAATTATTAAACATGCAAAACTAGATGAAAGTAAACTAACACAAGTAACTCAAGTAAGTGATGAGCATTTACAATAGTTAGCCCGTGCTCCAAGATTCATCCCTTGACAGGCTATTTACTACCCAGACGATGCCATAGTCTCTGATAATCTCAAGTTATTAGAACTAGACACTCATCTGCTGGAGCAAATAAGAGATGGGCAAACAATTCAATTCAAGGGTGGCCTCAGCGAAAAAGTTGTCCTTTGCACAGATGAGAAAACGTATGAAGTGAAAGTTGCCGAAATCTCGAACAGCCTCCTTTTGATTCCTGGTCTGAAATTTGCTCAGGCAACAAGTTCATCGCCCTTGAAAAGTCCTAAGGAAGGAAACACATCACTGGACCGCAGTTTGAATGACAGCACCGAGGACGATGTGAGTGCACGGGTTTTAGAAAGAAAAGATGTCCTGAAGATCTTCCATGAATACTTCGAATGCAGAGAAATTCAGCCGCGATTTCAAAAGTTAAGTGAGATCCTGCAAATGACCAGGTAACTTTGGCCTTCGAGGAATTTGCCAATGTACTGTGTTTCTATTCAACAGATACTCTGGCCCGGAAAACGAATTTTGCATTGACAAGAAACTCCTGTTCACGTTCGACCAGTTGCTGGACACAATCCAATGCAGTAAAAATCAATTTGTCGGTGGTTTGCAAAGAATTCGAGCAATGGAAGTGGATGGGTACATGAGAGTACTGGAATACGAGTACGTTGAGTCTCAAGAGTCCTTGGAAAATCTAATTCTATTCTTTCAGCTACGAATACAGAATCATCAACCTTATGTTGGGATTGATAAGTGAAAACTCTTGGGACTTGGATGCAGTCGAAAGGCAGAGTACAATAGATGCGATGGAGGGAATCGCTCCCAAAGACATTGTGGAAAATCTGTTTGATCTGTACACGGAACCTAGCAAGGACAAGCCAGGAAAATATCAATATAGAGAAGATCTGGTTGCCAGAATTGTCGCGCAGAACATCCTCCAGCCAGGACTTAAATTTCAAATCGACGAATTCTTGACCACGTGGCAAGAAGCACTCCCGGAAGGAATGTCAGCAAACGTAGGATCCTGACAGACAGACTTTTCCATAAAAAATTCTGATGAACTGTGTTCCAGGTTGATTACCTAAAAGGACTTGGAATAATTGATAGAAATCTCCGTGCACCTTGCGTTCGATCGTTGCCTGAGAGCAGCTTGCCGATGAATTTGCAGGAGCGCTTCAGAAAATTATTCCAAACAAAACCGAAGTGGACGCTTGATGAAATTGAACCATACATAGAGTAAGTCTGCATTTTTTTCTGATTTTTCCAAAGGGGTTAATTTCAATTCGTTAGGTCATTCGCCTCCCCTGGATGTCCTGTAACTACTCTTCTTGCTAAACATGTTCGGTCAATGACTGTAAATGGGCAGAGGTATTATGTAGCAAAACACGCATAAATTCGAAATCAATTTGTATTATTGCTCTTCTTCTTATTCCTGGCTTTCTTAGCCGCTTTCATCTCCTCCATAGCATCCTTCATTACTTTAAGCGCACTGTTTTTGTGTTCATCCCCTTCCACGAAGGGCAGAGCTAATTTCCCTGTACTGGTTGGATACCTAAAACAAGGAAAAGTCAATAATACTGTGGAAGGACTACAGTCTGGGGGAATTGTACTTGTAACTGAATCCTTTAGGGAACAACGGTTTGTTCAACAGCACCATTAACTGTTGTCTTTTGGTTGCTAACAAATTCCTTTGTTTCACTCTCTCCATCACATTCTCATCATCGCTTCTGAAATTCCAAATCATAATTACTTTCGTTTTCTTAAAATTTGTATTTCTTACATATTCTCGTCATCTTCCTCCTGTTCTAAGACAATATCCATTTCCTCGGCAGTCTTCTTTAGCCATCCAGTTTCGCTTAACACTCGTCTGTTCTTCAGCTCCAGTTTGTCGACTTCCCGAGCCAAGTTCACTCGTTCTTTCACGGTCTTCAAGTGGCTTTCAGCAACAGGGAACAAAGGAAGATCCTCTTCTGCAAATAATGGAGGATTATACTAGGATCATTTAATATCATAAACCATACTCCGGTCCAGCGTTTTGCACAGCTTCAAGTAGTTCTTCACTTCGCCAGGCTCCATTAAAATGACAGTGATGCCATCCTTGTTGGCACGAGCAGTTCGACCAGATCGATGGACATAATTCTCGCTGGTTCTTGGCACCTGAAAAAGAATCATTTAGATTCCGGTACACTTCCATTCACTTCCTACACTTACTTGATAATGGATCACATGTTGTACATCCGGAATATCCAGTCCTCTGGCTGCCACATCAGTTGCAATCAGCAGCCCTCGGGGGTTGCTTCTAAACCTGGAAGACGAGAGTCAGTTAATCTCCGTCTTTACTACAAACTGAACCGATTACTTTTCCAAGTTCTTCAGCCTTTGTTTCTGGATCATGCTCGCGTGGAGAGGAAGTGGCTGGCAATCGAGCAGGTTAAACAATGTTCCCAGTCGCCTGACGCAGTCTATGGAATTGCAAAAAACAATCGTCCTGGCTGGATGCCGTTGAACGAAATAGTATAGATAATAGTCCTTGTGTTCTATTGGACATATGATTCTGCTCTCCGTCAGGGTCTGCGCGGTCTCTGAAATTTTGTGTGCATTAAGAATTTGTTGAACGTTGCGCAAGTGCACTTTGCTTACGTCTACTGCCGGTGATGTCGACAATTTTTGGCTGGCAAAGTCCTAGTTCATCGATTAGTCTTTGGATTTTCATACCTGAAGTTGGTTTCAGCAACTTCCTCTTTCGACCGACGTTTTTCTCTGCATCAAACAGTGATTAAAATATAACTGAAAACTAAACATGCTCCGTGAGTTACTTTGCAAATGATCCGGCAAATCGTGCACCAGCGTCAAAGTGGCGGAGAAAACGAAATTTTGTCTGCTCTGCTTCTTGCTTTCATCATTGTTCAACAATTTCATGATCTGGCGCAACTCCTCAAAGTGGCCTTTCTCAACCATCCTGTCCGTCTCGTCGATCACCAGGAAACTTATTTTTTCCAGTTTATTCAGATGCGGATTACCTTCGTTGATTAATTCCCACAGACGACCAGGCGTAGCCACAACTACTTCCGGGCACTGTTTTAAAACTCTCTCTTGCTTCGCCGAGGATAATCCACCAACGACAACATCCACCTTGATTCCTGCAAATATCCTTGCATAAGAAAAGTCAATTTTTTGAGCTTATAATGGGAAACTTACCAGTGTACTTAGCAATTGCAATCAAATGATCTTTGACTTGAACAGCGAGCTCCCGTGTGGGAGTTAGAATGAGGCTATACAGTGGTCTATCATCGTCAATTTCTTCGTCCTCTTCTTCACTTGGCAATTCTGGATAATCCTGCAGATCTTCTGGACTGGGTGAAAAATTCTCGCGCTCTTCACGGGTTTTCTTTTCAACAATTTTCACTTTCCTTGCTCCTGTTTTCACATTCCTTCTCTTGAGTTCCATTATTCCTGCAAGCAAAGGAATTCCGAATGCCAAAGTTTTGCCACTTCCTGTCTCCGCAGCGCCTAAAATATCCTTCTTGCCCATTATAGCTGCAGGAAGAGTTAAATTTTGAATTTCTGTAGGAGACTTGAATCCATTTTCAGCTATTGCTTTGAGAATTTGATCCGGAACACCGAGACCATTCCAACCCTCCAGGTCGTCTACAGATAATTTACTGGATGTGGGATTCCCCTCTTCGTCGTGATCAGAATCGTACTCATCCTCCTCTGATTTGGGGTTCTGCGGGGGTTTTAGGAACACACACTTTCCTGGATAATCATTCTTCGCTTTCGGTTCTTTTCTAGTTTTCTTTTTCTTCTTTTTTTGCTTTTTGACATCATCAACATTTAACGGGTCATCATCACTTAAAGATCCTTTCCTTTTCCTCACATTTCGTTGTCTTTTTGGCTGCAAAATTAAAGCATTTTTTAAAGGAAAAATGAAGTACTCCCTGGACAGCAATGTTTACCTTTTTCTCCTTTTCAATTATGTTCTTATCATATTGTTCCAGAACCTCTAAGCCAATCAATCCCTCTAACCCGATTCCCTCCTCTGAAACTACGTTCCCTCTTATTTTCACGGTTCGCCACGCTTTTTTGGAAGTTTTCTTCGCTGATTTATTTACTTGAGCCATCATGTTCCGGCCGCACATGTACAACTGTCAAATTCTAACGTGTCAGAGAAGCATTACCAGATTTTAACCAAGTGCTGAATTTAATTTCCCCTACTTTTGCGGACAAAAGCGAAACAGCAAAATTTCAAAATGGGGGAAATGTAGGTAATTTCGTTACCAAATCCATCAATCAATCCAAAAATATAAATTAAATTAGGTATTTCGTTTTCGTTTATTAAAATTAATAAATTTTTTTCCGTAAATAAAGTTGTCTGGCATGTTTAAGCTTTGGTGGTCGAATTCGAACAAATATAAATTAATACATAATATGAAATTACAAAATAATGATTACTATTTCACGAACTTAAGGACATTAAAACGATTGATAACGATCATAAATTTACAAATTTTATATAATCATAAATTTACTTCTTAAAGATCCTTATCAATTGTCCTTGCTCATTGTATGCATAAATAGGATCACGGATAGGTTCAACGGGCATGTACCGCAGCTGGGCACTAAAACCGTTCGTGCGGGCCTCCTGCTCGTTCTGGGTTGTCTCGAAGGAAACTCGTTGCAGCGTATTATCGGGTGTAAGGACGTAGTATTGCCCAGTGGAAAGGGAGTTGGCTACTGCGACTGCTGGCTGATCTTGTTCCTCCGAGTCATCGTCGTCATCTTCGACTTCGGGCTTTGGCTTTGGGGGCCCGTAGCTGGAACTTGGTGTTGGCTGCGGCTGTGGTCTAAATTGGGGTCCTTGTGGTGGTGGTCGGAATTGGGGTCCTTGTGATGGTGGGGGAAATTGGGGGCCCTGGTGTCCGAATTGTGGTGTGCCGGATGGTCTTGGCTGAGGTCGGAATTGTGGCTGTTGATTGAATTGATTTTGAGGATTAAATGGTTGAGGTTGTTGGTTGAATTGTTGAGGTTGAGGATTAAATTGTTGAGGTTGTTGGTTGAATTGTTGAGGTTGTTGGTTGAATTGTTGAGGTTGTTGGTTGAATTGTTGAGGTTGTTGGTTAAATTGTTGAGGTTGAGGATTAAATTGTTGAGGTTGTTGGTTAAATTTTTGAGATTGAGAATTAAATTGTTGCGGTTGTTCGTTAAATTGTTGCTGAGGTGCAGTATATTGTCTAGGTTGTGGAACAAACGGCTTTTGTGGCTGAGCGTTGAACTGACGAGGTTGCTCTGGTTGTTGGTTGAATTGACCGAAAGTTTGTTGTTGTTTATTTTGACCAAACTGTTCCGCTTGTGATTTCTGGAAATTTTGTTGCCGTAACTGACCAAATTCTCCACTGTCATCATTTCTATATTGGTTTCTGTTTGGAGCCGCTGGTCGATTGTATTCCCCAAAGTTTAACTGTCCGTTTTGGGGCTTTTGAGGATTGAAAGGCGTTCGGTCATTAGACGGTAATCCTTGAACTTTTAGGTAATCCTCAGTAGACCCTTCTTCACTGGACTCATCTGGTGGTGGCAAATAAGCATTGCTTACTGTTGTTGTTTCGGCTAACTGGCCCAAGTACTCCACTCTCTCTTTCGAAGTTTCAACCTTTGTAAAAAGAACTCAGTTTATTTTCAATTCTAAGTAGACAATTTTTGTACAAACCTCAGCATTTCCCGGCTTTGGTTGCGGTATAAATTCCTTAGGAAGTGTGAATGGTGCTCCGCTAGGTTTCCAGCCTGACGCCGGATAAGGACCACTCCGAGGAACCTCTGAGACAACCACAACTAACAATATTGTCAGAGAAAATATCTGTAAGGAAAATCCTTTCAGTTCAAATCCAAATCATTTAGGTACATTTAAACGGCTTCCGATCTCGGAATAATTTCACAAATCACTTTTTTCATCGAAAACACTTGTTTTGAATCACTGTTAAAATATTTGCACATTAATTCGCTTACCTGTCCTAACATTTTATCACAAATCAATGCACTTATCACAGTTCCTAAAATCGGACTGGCTCAATCGAAACAAACTAAACACTTTTATATACTTGGAAAAACTCTGCCAGAGCATTTATTAATATTCCGAATGCAAAATTTTCAGCATACAAAAATCAACCAAACACTGTGGCACCAATTGTACTTCGAATTTTCTTGGCTCATCGCAACCCCGATATCACGTAATCTACCCAATCGAGCAGGTCGATGAATTTTTTATCAGTTTGCAGTTTTTCGTGACAGGGTCGTCTGTGATGCACCTGAAATTTATCGGTGATTTTCAGATGCATTTCACTCATCCGTTTTTGATTCCGTTTTCAAGTTGAATGTCGCCTTGCAAGGACCTCTTGATAGTTGGTGCAGATAAGTCGTTTGTTTACTGTAAACAAGGTAATGTTAGAAAACAAAACAATTATTTAAAATCAATGAGTCAGACATTTGCTTGAGTACATCGAAAATTTGGTTTTGAAGAAAGTTATTCGACTGAAAGTGAATTTGGGGCTGAAAACGGATGACAATTACTTTTACTTTCAGATTTATTTGGACAATTACCATTCGAAATTGTTGCAAGTGCATCAAAGTCTGCTAAATCCATTGCCAGACACTGACCCCTTCCCATTAGTATTCGCGGCGCATTCGGCCAAGTGAATTCGATATTTAACATTGACCCATTATGTTGGACGGAACCGAGCCCGAGCTCGGACTTCTGGAGGTATGATGTAATTTAGACTTTTGCTCATGCTCGAAAACAAGCGAATTATTTGATAAGCACTTTATTGAAGACCACCAGAGTCCTCAATATGCTGGGCATGCGTAATCACCTCAATTGTTTCCCACCAGTGACCGAACAATAATCAACTTGGGCATTAGCAGAAGCACCTCCAAAAGGAATGTGCCAGTAACTAACTTTTATTTAGTTACCTGTCGATGTGATAAAATGTGCCAGTTGTGTCGAAGTGTTATGAAATTCGGCAAGAAAAATAATACAAACTGTTTATTCTCCCTGAGGGGATTAGATTTGGAAAAGTGAAACTCTCCGGATGATGTTGAAGATCAATCAAGCGACAAATCAGAATTGCGTGAATTAGCTGGTTCGACTTTGAAAAGCCAATTAACAAACGTCCAAATGTTATTGCACACTTGTTACTGGAATTGTTGCGTAACAATCTTATATAATTGAATTGATTCAAAGCAGACGTACTAATTGTCTTTGGGGTCGCAAAAACGAAGAACATCGGACACTGTAGAATGATGGTAAAAATTTTTACTAATCATAATAAATGAAATTTCGGCAATTGACAGAGCTTGACGAAATCCACCCAAGGGTGAACATCGACTTAATTTAGTTAGGTTGTTTTTTACAAAATGCTTGCTTTATTGCTATTTGATGTAATGAAGTACAATTAGATACTTAGCATAACATTATCATTATGGCAGTTTAGCAGCTCTGGTAGTTACACTTTCACATGTTATGAAACCGCACGGACTGCAGTGCGGGGACGACGACGTCGAGAGACATGATGCATAAATACGAGAATAATTAAAATAGTATATAACATTTGACAAGTCCTGGTAGTTTATCCTAAACTTAGGCTAGGGTCTAGTATCCGTTGAATTTGCTTTGGGCGTTGTTGTCGTATCCTCCGAAGCCGCCGCCACCACCACCACCACCGTTGTTGGTCTGCTCGTAGGAGATTGTCGGACGGTATCCATTCTCATCGGCTTCATAATTGACGATCTGTTTGCGTCCGTCAGGAAGAAGGACATAGTAACGGCCGACAGCTCGATCACCGTCCCTGGACTCCATGTGCCCGAAGTCTTGTCCGCTCTGGTAGTCTTGGACATCGTATTGGAATTCGTACTTGGCAGGTCCGTAGTTCTCTTCGCCCCCGTATCCGTATCCACCACCCCCGTTCGAGCCACCTCCGTATCCTCCGTTGGAGCCACCCCCGTATCCTCCTCCTTGTTGTTGCTGAGATGGCGCTCCATAGGATGATTGTGGTCGAGAAAATATTGCCGTAGTTACTCCTGGTGCTCCGTACGAACTCGAGGGACCTCCACTGTAGGAGCCTCCGCCTCCGCCACCTCCTCTGGATGGAGCGCCATAAGAACTCGAAGGTGTCTGTTGTAACGAAGGAGCTCCATACTGCTGTGAGGGTGGCAGGTACTGACTTTGGGGCACTGGAGGCTCACAGTGGACTAAAGCTGCCAGTGTCACAATAAATGTTGCTGAGAAAACCTGCGAAAGGATAATAGAAATTTTACTGAGAAAGGCAAGCTCTTGACGACACAACAAATATAACAATAAAATCAATAATTCTTGCAATGCATTTTCACCGTTGTCCAAAGTAAAATATCACACTAAAATTAATGTATCTAAATGTTTTGAAAGCCACTAAAAACAGTTCCTTCACAAATTCGTTTAAATCACATCAACACTTTGCAACAAAAAACAATAAACAAAACTCTACCTTCATTGTTGAATAACTAGAAATGGAAAATAACGTCGGACAACTCTAACAAGGATAACACAAGTAATTCTCCAAATGCTTATCCAAGCCGTATTGTGGTTGAGACGGTTGAACTTTGTTTGACGATGCTCCATATGCAGCCTCCGCTATTTATATATAAAATGCGAATCTCGGACGGTGGATGCAAACCAATAATAACAACAACAACAATAATAGTACAATCCTAGGAAAAATAACGCACATACTACGTACACCAACTAATTTAAGATCATGTAGAACTATTACCGTCACGAGACGCCAGACGGTGAGGAGGAGATGAGAGAGAATTGGGTGCACCACCAATGGTTCAACATCTTCGCCGGATTTGAAGAGATCTTGTGCACCTTGAAATAAAAAACGAAGAGAAAAATTTCAGTTTGGTTGATTGCACGATGACGAAAATGGTGATGGAATGGTTTTTGGAGCTCATCTCGATGGATACGCTCACTGTACGTGCACGACCACCACACTGCAGCACCTGGAAGGTTACACAATGGGATTCACTTGAACGAGAATAGTAAGTCGGCATTCCGGGTGCGATGGTACTCGTGTGATACCCGTCGCCTGCCGGATGAATGAATGGATGTTACCGTCTAAATGTCTGTCTACTCGCACCTGGACCATCGGCGTAAACGAACCTTCGCGGTTTTGGCTTTGCAGGCACCGCGAATCGGACTCACTTTCCTCAGGACAGTTCGGTCGGCAGGTTCTTGCATCTGGAACCCATCAACGATGGGTTGTCACCCATCGAATCGGATCAATAGGAAGTGTTTGCAGAAAATCCCAATTAATGATGGCAGTGCGTGAATCTGCAAAGCCTGCAAGCCAAAGCCTGCGGACCATCGGTCTTTCACCGAACAGTTTCGCAACGTTAAACAATTCGTTCGCGGTCAGAAAACCACACGAAAAGTGTATAGATTTGAATTTTTCGTGTTTAATGCGACTATTTCTCAAAATTCGTCTAGTCGTTAACTTTGATGAATTTCAAACGCAATCTTCGCTCAATTAATTTTACTGAGTGCGAATGATCAGTATTCCTGTTTTAATTCAACAATTAATCTGTTATTGCGAATCATTACATATTTTTCAATTGTATAACGATTTTAAAGTCATTTGAATTAATAAGCAACGGATTGAACTATTACTTAATATTTTGTAATGGTAACTCCTGCTGGCCCGGGTTCGATTCCCGGTACGGCCACGGGCATTATGTTTTGTCATTCTTATATTTTATTTGAAAATAGTTCAATGCATTTTTCGTACGACATTCATTTTCACATGCTCCTCGACATCGTGCAACCTGCACGCGGACGACAACTGAAATGTGGCGATGTCGTGCCGCCATTACTCGAATTCGGTGCACACAATCTTTTTCGCCTTCGCTGCGGTGCGCGGCGATTAGAGGAGCCTCGTTGCAATTACTCGTGTTAAGTAATCAATCCCAGTACAGCACGTCCTCCACGCGGGATCTGCTCAGATTATAGGTTGCAGTTTATGGCTACTTCGGCACGATTTGGCATATTTGTTCTAGTGTCGAATAAATTGAGCCTTTCTTCTCGACGGAGCCTCGCCGCGCAGTGCAGTGGGAAAAATGGCGTCCGCTGACGGTTCCAGACACGCGTTTCGACCTGGTCCCGGTTGAAATTGATAATTCTTGTGACTTCTGTGCCACCAAACAGAATCCTCTTGCTTGATAATTGTTAATTGTGCTTAGAAATTCAGCGACGCAACACATTTTCCCTGTTTATGTAATTTATAAGTAGTCATTGATTACTCGACCGTTATTAAAATCAATATTTCATATTTTAAGAGTAATTTTGAATTATTTTAATATGTCGGTAAATAAGTGAACGGTGGGGAAATGCCATACGTTAATTTATAATTATGTATGTGTATTTATTAAAAATTAAAGTAAAGAAAAACGTGTTTTATAGGATATGAATAATTATAATTTATGCAATAAGGTAAATCATATTGAATTATACAATATCTTTAAACAATTCAGTATATTTTCCTTAATCTAAATTAACGTCAAAATCGTAAGAAATTAAAATTGTTTTCTACTTAAATATAGAAGGTTCTTATTTACGCCACCGTGGCGCAACGGTAGCATGCATGTTTCGTGTTCAAATCACGTCGGGGTCAGTACTCAGTAGTGAGTCCATTTCACTTTGTTTTTCTTGAAATTATTAACAATGTTTTTTAATACTTCTACAGTAGGTATAGTAATCGCCAAATTTAATAAATCATGTAACATTTTCCCTAAAGGTATCTCAGTTTACTAAAACATTACTCTCAAGGTCTGTTGAGTCTTGAGCTTTGTTACAAATGTTTCATCCTCCTAAAACCATTACAAATTTACTAGTCATCCCTAATCAAATGCTGCTAATGCATTTTTTTCTTTATAAGCAAAAAAATTATTTACAAATTTAATTTCAAGAGATACTCCAAATAAAATTCACGGACAAAATTGAAATTCCCGCATAGAATACTTTGCTCATCATCAACTCGTGGTCGATCGTTACTCTCCATCAATCAAAACGCCATAAAAAATAGAACAACACGAACAACAATTTGTTGACCAACAAGCGCCACTTAACAAAACCAAATCTATTTTGCAAAAAAAAAATTTTTTTTAAATCAATCAGTGATCGTTGCAGAAGAGATGTAAATCCGCAGAATTATAACATTCGGGACTCCTCAAGGAGCACTCTCCATTGAAGAGCCATCACCAAGGCGTAAATCATCAATCAATCAGCTGCTTCTTGGATAACAGTTGTTCATCCCTCAGGGGCGGTACTTCAAATCAAAACTGCCGCACAAAAGGAGTTATGAAAGTGGCTTGTACGATTTGCGCGTGAGAGACAAAAAGTGCTTCACTTTGGCGTACTCACGGTCGAGATCCGTGCGAGATTTATTGCAGATAGCCTACTCGAATCGGAGCTGGATTACATCATGACCACGGATTATCGCTATTCTCGACAATTCGGTCGTCCGGCGTCTTCTTTCGCGATACTCTGAAACACTTCTAAATGCGGTAATAGTTGCTGGCTCCAATAAACGTGCTGCGTCAAAATCTAAATACAACTCAAATTGTAGTTCAATGTCAGGCCAAAAATTGTTGCTAATTTGTTTAAGAAAAAAATCCATCATCAATGATTTCAATGACGTGCGAAAATAAAAACGAAAAAACTACTTTCTTTATGTTAATCAACGTCATTTATTTCGAATGCAGCAAATCATCGTTGCGGGTTCTATTACATCAAAACCGCTAATATCTGCGAGCGGCGCGTGTAAAATGATTTTTAAATAGAATAATTACACCAATCATTACACCATTATTGACAGTAATTCGCCGCATTATGGAATGTAAATCTGAATATGAATTTACCCAATGGAATGCTTGCAAAAACAATGGAATCAGGATTTTCCAAAGTATGAACTGAAAAGTGAAAATGAAAGAATTTTCGGCAGATTAAAAATAGCAAAAAACGTGTGGACAATTTTAGAGAATAGAAGAGAGTAATTTTTCCAAAATTCAATGCTTTTTATTGCAATGCTTAGTTGCAATGCAATTTGCTGATATCCGAAACCCCACGTAATACAAGGAAGATGAATTGAGTACTTTACTGCGTTTAACTCACTGCATAAAAGTAAACTGGACGTCATTAGGGAAAGACAAGAGAAATTAGAAATAAATCGCTTAAACGGCAACTGGCGCTTCCTCAACAATAATTCAGCAACCAGGGTCTGTAACACTACCTCCGAGGATAGACACCTTTACAAATGTGGGTAATTTTCATTCAAATAGAGCTAAATTATCTTGTCCCAGCATCTGAGGCATCTCCACTTGTTTTTCCCCAGATCCATAGCAGTCATCACACTACAATTTCCCAGCACACGATGCGCCGACGCAGCTGCATCAAGGCCACTGCTACGACTGCACTTTTTTCCCATCCGATGATCCAGAATCGAAAGCTCACTGCGCATGGACAGAAGCCACCAATTCGCGTGGTCAACCGAATTGGCGTCCGAAGGACACTCGGGACTCGATTTACTTCTAATAGTGCACTTCAAATACTTCTTGATGAGTGGTCCACTCGGTAAAAGCATCTGTTGCTCAACAGGTGCTTACCGCATAATTCTATCACTAAAGTACTTCGGGGACCATTAGATAAATTTATCCATGCGATAATCACCCCGCGGCCGGGAGCGTTTTCTTGATTATAATTTGCCGGACACTTTGAAATGATAACGATGTGGAAATGCGTTTCAGATTGCTGATTCTGGATTGAAAACAGAAACGTTTTTCTTTTAGAATAAATTTAAAAGTTTCTCACATATTTTCCATGTCTTGACTTCCTCAAATTCTCGTTGCAAATAAGATGCAATTGCAATGAGGAAGAAATGCTGTTTTCTCACTGGAAAAACATTGTTAACTCCATAATTTAAGCAATCCAGTTAAACAGTGAATCTGCAGACAGTTAAATTTCATATTAATTTAAATTCACGATTTAAGAAAAAAAATAGGCATTAAAAAGGCGGTAGTAAAACTCTAACGATTTTGCAACTGATGCGTCACAATTAACCCATAAAATTTCGAGATGTTCACGTTCTGGAAGTGGTCTGGTCCATGCAGCAATGTTGGCCGAATGCAATTGAGTTCACGAGGAGGAGGCGGATCTTACCTACTCGAATGATGTAATTAGATTGTGTATTTAGATTAGTTTAACGCCGCTAATACAATATTTCGCAAGCCAGGTTCTTTTGTTGGTGAACAGAGACCGTCTTCGGTATGGGATCACAAAGCTCTGCGCGCGCCGCCTGCCGCCATTAACAGAAGGAAAATGTGGCGGATAATTTAATTTGTCAGTGATCTTTCACCCACAGATAAGGATCTTTAGTGGAGCATAGATACAAGCCGGAAAATGATACGACGACCGCAATTCGAGGCTATATTGAGCTATGATTATTTTTTTTCTTCTGTCACTGTAGTCCCATTGGACAATGGAAATGGGATTAGTGACGAACCTTCGACCTTGACTGGGCAATTTCACAAATTCAATTAGATAACAAGACTATCCTTCGATTACAAACTGTCGTGAAATTGGCATTAGGTATTTCTGGGTCATCATATTGCATATAATTTGGTAATTTTTGTACCATCATAAATCCTAATTTGAGCCACACAATTTGAGGTGATTTTGCGTAATCCGCTTGCAGCTCACTAGAACGGTCATTAGGTTGCTTATGGATGTGCCACTTAAAATTGCGCTCCACTAATTAAAATATTTTAATTCAGTGCCGCATGGAAGCGAGTCGCCTAAATTTGAAAGTGAACGCCAAATGTTAAATGTACCCCGCGAAAACCGTCTAAAGTAGATGATCTCCAGAGCGCAACCTTCTCATACATAATGGACATCCGTGAATTGCTCATTTGGTCTACATAAAATCGGATTATTGGCGCAAATTTAAAAGTGATTAATTCTGGATGCGCTGAGGTAAACAAGTCGTAACTAATTCTACAGAGTAACATCGATTTCGATTTAAGTATAGATCGTAATTCTTAACCCTTTCCAAATGTTGTAATACTTCAGTGCTTCTTTTGCTTTGAAATGGAAATCGGATTTTTTTGTAATTATTGAAAGAAATATATTGTTTACCATAAAATAGGGGGAGCATCAATTAAATGTAGATTTTATTAGTTAAGAAACTTGATGATTCGAAAGTTTGAAATTACTTGTGTTATACAAAATCATTACACGTTGTGAAATTGAAGTCCGGCAGTGCCGCAATTTCAAATATCAACTAACGTAATTTCCATAAATAATTTACTTTATTTTTGAACACATGAAAGATAGAAATACAATTTGCAATATGTAAGATCGGAGTATTTAATAAAATTGTTGCAATTCCAAACTAAAATTTCATTGTAAAAAACTAAAAATTCCCCTTTTGTTTACTCACAATTGAATCAGTGAATGACCAATTTCATAAGTTTATCAATTTTAATTAATGTTATCGAGATCTTCTCACGGTCTGTGCGATATGAGTAATGGTACTTAATACCAATAATATAATCAGAGTTACCTCAATTCCACAATGGACAACCAGAAAACTGCGTAGAATCCAAATCCCATTCACAAATTCATTTAGATGAGCGTGCGCCATAATCACGGCTCGGACGATAGATCAATTCAAAAGATTTCGTCCTGATTAGTTTGCATTGTTTGAAATAAATTCTGCGAAACAGTGTCAAGATAATGGATAACGAGAATTTGTCTAATAGTGCAACTATGATAAGCCTGTAATAGAAATAGTGAAAATGAAAAAACCCATCCGAATTCCGCAGAGTAGAGACGCATTAATTTTTTATTGATGTTTTGGCCCCATTGAAGGGCTTTGGTCTTTTGATTTATGGCACAAATCTCCTTATCAAATGTGATACAATATTCCATCTTGTGGGCCCAACTATAAAAATGATGGGCAATTTGTTGCGATCAATTAGTCGCAATGCTTTCGTCCGTGGTGCTAGCTTCCCTTGTATCGTGCGTATTGAGTGCTGCCCTGCCAAAAGGGTTGGTTCCACTACTGGACGGGAGGATTGTGGGTGGACAGAGTACAACCATTGAAGAGTTTCCACATCAAGTGTCGATGCGGTATTTTGGGGCGCATCGATGTGGCGGATCTATAGTCAGCAAGGACATCATCATCAGTGCCTCACATTGCGTTGATGGATTAGTGACTGGATTGATTGGAATCCGAGCTGGAACAACCAACAACCAGGGCGAAGGGGTCAACCGGAAAGTGTCTGAAGTGTTCATGCACGAACAGTACAACAGGAACTCTTTTGATAACGATATTTCCGTTTTGGTCCTCAGTCAGCCATTACAGTTTTCCCCCTCGATTCAACCCGTTCGTCTGCCAACGCCTGATGACGTCGTGCAATCCGGGAAACCAGCATTCGTAAGTGGTTGGGGTGCTTTGATGGAGCACGGCCAATCAGCGAACATTCTCCAGTTTGTGGAGGTGTCTGTTGTGGATCAAGGGAAATGCGCTCAGGACTATCGGCAAACTGGAGTCATTACAAACAACATGCTTTGTGCCGGATACAATGAAGGCGGCAAGGACTCCTGCCAAGGGGATTCGGGAGGCCCTCTAATTACTTTCGATGACAAACACACCGCCACACTTATCGGCGTTGTCTCCTGGGGATATGGTTGTGCCCGACCTAAACATCCCGGTGTTTACGCAAAAGTGCCAGCACTACGCCACTGGATTGATAACAAGTTCAGGATAGCAAAACATATAACAAAGTGAAAATTAAATTACATTTTTAAAAGTTTAAGTTGCATTAAACGTTTTAGAAATTGGTTCACCAGGAGGAACCAATGTTATTTTTATAGTAGATTAAGAGTTTTAATTTCAATGTAAATATTTTGATAAAGAAATTAGATGAATAAAGATAAGATAAAGTTTAACAATCTGGATAAAAACTATAGACCCAAAAATTCCAATTGAATTAATTGAAGTAATGGAGAATGATTAAACGTACACATTATCAACTCAAGTATTCCTTATTCTTTTGTTTCAAGCTCGAAACCGACACCCGTGGAGAAGACGAGATAAGAACAAATCAAAAATTCCGTCCTGATAGGGCGAACAATGGATATAAATTGAATCCTTATCGGAAAGTTTTATCTCGATAGCGGAACTTTGATTGATATAAAGAACAGTGATTTCACAAAACGAGTAGTTGCAAAGGAGTTTTGTCATGTGTAGTTTTGTTGTTGGTCTTTGGTCGGTTGCGACTCTACTTCTCCTGTACGCAGGAAGTAGAAGTGTCGATGCTCTTTCCCTTGGTGGACGGATTATGGGTGGGGATGAGACGACAATTGAAGAATTTCCATACCAAGTGTACATCTCACATCATGGTGGAACCCACTGTGGAGGGTCCATTTTGAATGAGTTCACCATTTTGACTGCAGCGCATTGCATCGCTCCAGCGGACACAAGTGCCCTGGCAATTCGAGTGGGGATGACTAATGTCCACAAAAGTGAAGGATTCTCTCGGAAGATCGCAAAAACCATTGTTCATGAAGACTGGAACGATCGAACCATTCAAAATGATATCGCAATGATCATTCTTGCTGAGCCACTTCCAATCTCGTCTTCCGTCAACGCAATCAAACTGCCTGAACCGCATCAGGAATTCCCGGCAGGATCAGTGGCGTTAGTCAGTGGATGGGGAGTGGTTGGACCAAACCAACCAACTTCCACCATTTTGAAATTCGCAAAAGTATTCCTTGTGGAAAAAAGTGTATGCGAAATGGATTACGGTGGACTGACAGTTACAAATAAAATGGTATGTGCTGGCCGGAAGGACGAAGTTCAACCTTGCAACAGCGATTCCGGTGGTCCTTTGGCAGTATTTGACAATGAAGGATCCCCGGTACTTGTTGGTGTGGTGTCATTCGGCCCAAAATGTGGTACCGTTGGTATTCCAGAAGTTTACACAAAAGTATCTGCTTATCGCGCCTGGATTGACAAGCACATGATTCAATAAAATGTTTTCCATGTGATCAAGAAATCGTTTTAATTGTTTTTTAATACGAAAATATTTCAGGAATCTCAACCCTAACCTCTTGACTTAGTTTTCATTCACACGGAATGTGTTTTCAATTGCTGTAACGACCTTCTTCAATTCTTGTGGTCACAGTTTTTTGAAACAGCCAAATATTTTAGGAATGTAGCACGTAAATGTGCAATTTGTAAAAATCGCCAACAAAATGTAATTGGTTAATGAGCACGTTAAAAATGTCGCACTCCTAATGACCTTCGCCTGCGAGCATTGTCCGAACGGGCAAAGAAAAATGAGTGGCAAAAGAAAAGAGGCACAGTGCAAATTGTCAAGGTCGCAATACATTCGCGATCAATTGTCTCCAATGACTCGAGTTCATTGGATACTTGAGAGAAGAACATGAAAGATGAAACTATCCAACGGAAATGAAGACGAACGTGATTAAAAAGACATCGTTCCGTCAATGGAACTGTTCATGGATCCGGGTATCGAGCAAAGGGTATCACCTGTGGATGGCACGGAACAGATCTCTAAATTGTCCCAGTGGCACGTGAGTGTGATCAGTGTTGCACCAGCGCCACCAAGCAACAACGCCACCCGAAAAGGATCCATCACCAAAAATGATCTGTTCATATCGCTCAAATTGCGGCGGAACCAAGTCTTCTATCAGAAGGTGTTCGTCGCGCCTATCGTAGGTAAGACGCGTGATTTGAATTTCAATGGCGGCAGCCGGGTTCTAGGAATCTCCTGCATTCCAGTTGCATCCATGACGCTGATCCTGTCGTTCTGCGCGGACGGATTCGTTCGCGGTGGATTGAATTTGTTCGCGACTCTCTTCACTGCTCTGACGTTCATGCTAATCTCGTCCTACGCTCCTGTGACTCATGTGCCAAAACTGGGTAAGGGACTCTGGAAGAATGTTGCATGTTGTTTGCATATCGATGTTTGGTCTTGTTTGTTCATAGTGCATGTTTATGAGGCGGTTCTAGTGACATCTTGTTTCACCTACTTCTTGCACATCATCACCGAATGGCTGGTGAAATTCCTACCAAACCTGGACACGCTGGACCCACCAAAGTGGATCGCGGCAATCATCCGTTTTTCTGCTTTAAGAGCTGCACCATTTTCGGACGTAAGTTTGAAGGCCTTCCCAGCTTCTACCACAAATTTAAATATTTGCTTAGTCCGCAGATTATGTGAGGATTCAAAAACAACCATGGAAGGAAGTATCGAAGCTGCTGAATGTCCTCTGCTGCTGTCTCTTGTTCGTTTTCTATGTCAGAATGCTTTTCGTTATCAGGTGGATATAAAAAACAAGGAGCAAGCCTCAAATCCATTAGCATCGCAAAACTTATGCTCTGTAAAGAAAATGATGGAAATATAATTGATATTATTACAGCGCATTTTTAGCCTATTTTAATTTTATACTTCTGATGCGATGGAATTTATTTCATTCACTTTCGGATAGGACTAGCGACTTTAATCTTGAATTTGCAGCTCTTGACTGGAGTTAATTGAATTAATTACACACTGTGGAAGAATTATGAATCTTAAACACAAAAATTGTTCCATCTACGAGTAACGGAAAGGAGTCCTATCAATTTGGATGAAGGAAGATTTTATCAGGTGGACCCCCTCAAATACAGATCACTTAACGTGCCATTAAATCTGTGTCATCGGATTTCATACCCGCGAAAACTGTTACAAACGATTCGATCTACTTCCAGTCCTCTACTCCTCTATACCGAGCCTCACCAAGAAGAGATGCAGTCGTAATGTGTGGTAGCATGAACATCATGTACTACAAATCATGACTTTAGGAATCGCGAATATTATTACAGCGGGAAGTTGTTCGTTCTCGTTGGTCACGATTGTGATTTATCACTCCCTGCGATGCAATTTAGTTGGCACGCTTTGGCCCCAGCATCCTTCATCTCCGGTATTGTACCATGCCCACATATCACGAGCCGGAGATTCGCCGAAACGACAAAGTAAATTAATAACTAAACTCTTGTCACTTCACATGCGAGAACCTCGCCATCTCAATTATTGCAAAATGCTTGTAAACTGATTTCCAGTGGAGCAAGATGATCACATCATGATCATGAACAGCCGTCGAAGATGTGTCTACATATCCCGAATGATCTGTACGGAGGACATTGCACATCCAAAGAGGATCGATCTGTGTGGAGTGACATTTCATTTCATGCCTGAAAATTCTTAGACAAATTAATGAGGGGCAGAAGATGGTAATTTGCTTGCATTAATCACGCCATGCTCCAAATGTGTTTGCCCTGCTTGTGTGGCTTTTCTTCAAGTTAAGTGATCGACGCAATCGCCGAGAATAAAATCGGTCGGTGTTTTTAGCCGGCAGGTGATGCTCAACATAATACTCTTACCTGAAGTGGATCCAACATGAATACCTTCCTTCGAGGTAAATGCCTTGCAACATAATTCCAATCATCACGTGGTCGCAAGATCGGGCTGCTCTATGTGGTGCAGGATCACTCTTCCACTTTTTTTTTGTTCTTTTAACAAAATTTACGATAGTGATTGGAAGATGGGAAGTTGTGCAACAAATCTGGGCATAAGGATCCTCGTCATGAAACTGATAGTCGTGAAAACTCATCCATGAAAGCCACACGTGATAAATTGATCACTTCATACCATCATTTGGGCTTTATTGTCCGGAAAATGCTCTGTGCTCTGCGATTATGGCAGAAAATCTCCAACTTGACTCTGGGGGAAATGGAACAAATCGAACTGGTGAACCATTTAGCCAGCAACTGCATTTGGATGCTGGGATCTGCAGTTGGCTGCTATAGAACAACATTACGACGTGCTTTTACCTTCTTATTACCCCTTCACAAACACCGTTTCCAGAGTTAGTCACATACCTGTGAAATGTTAATTGAATCTTGTGTTTTGATTTTAAAGATCGGTATAAATCAATGGAGTAATATTGGAAGGTGCTCATTTCAGGCCAGTGTCTAGTGTCTATATCGAAGCTCGGATGATCGTCTTCACCTTACATCACTTCTGTTCGAATAGAATAATAGTAATCAAGTTACTTTCCTCTGATTTTAAACGGTTGAGAAATAACGGTATTCATATTTATCAAACACGGTGATTTTCGCAACACCAGCAAATAAATTTATTTACGTGGGAAATTTTTATTAAAGGTTATGCAGGAAAAATGTTTTGGAATTTGTTTGTGATCGCAAGAAGGAAAATGAAAGGATTCAGATGTCAACGTGTGCCTATTATAATTAATTGAATTAGTTGTTTGTTTATGGGTTGAAGGAAAGCATTAGGTGTATTAATCTTGTCATTTGTCGTCAAATTAGAGAAAACAATCCAAACGGCTTGACGAGTACAGATTTCAATTACTCAACAAAATCAACACCCCGTAACCCTTTCTTTAGGTATGGCCGTATGGGTCTTCTTAAGGTTGCTCATCGAAGTGTATCAACCCGATCTGACCTCATGACAACCTGTGAAGTTTCTTTGTTTCCATCCAACTGAATTGAATTCAATTCCATTGCTACAAAATCTTAATTTATTGTCAATTGCAAAATACAAATTTCGATTGTAAATAACTAACCCTTTTTTGCAAATGAAATGATTAATATGCACATATCAAAAGTGAAGAGCTCACATTGAGACTTCGTCATGGGTCCAGAGCAAGAAAACCGTGATTAGTTCTGGGCCTTGAAGTCACAGTTTATCTGGTCTCTATGGACAGCAGCGGTGGGTGTTATGGTTCCGAATTTGTTTCACATTTTACGTTTCTGCACGAATTCGTTTTCCGTTGTGACGATCACAAGAAGCAAGCACAAGTACCGCCCACGCAACACTCATGTGGATTGAGAAACTAGAGGACAATATTGTCAGAGATTCAGTTTTAAAACATGTATAACAATCATTTCATATGTTTGTTGCATTAAAGATTGCACCTGCAAGATTTATATTTAAATTTTATTGGCGTGAAAAGCAATTTTAGGCCCAGAACTGAATACAATTGAATGCAATTTAATTGTGTACTTATGTATAATTTTACGACAGTAAACTCGAGGGAATTTTGATTTTAATTGATATTAAAATTTATATCGTGATGTGCAAAAACAATGCTTCCAAATAAATTACGAACATTTCACAATTGGAAAGGCAAATAATTATTGATATTAAATCAAAATATATCTTAACAACATTCTCATCAATCCTGTTCGATCTCTTAAAATGAAAATAACTTAATTACATATTTCAGACAGACGAAACATTTAAAATGAAAAAGTTAATTATAGCGATCTATGCTTATTCCAGTCCTAAACCTGCCTGGAAAAAGCTTCAAAAAGCTGCAATCGTTTTATTTCGAATTAAATAATAAGAAAAACAAAATTTATTATGAGATGTGCTTATTAAGAATTGTAGTAAATATAGCAGTGATACAAATTGTCACTATACCTATTGGAATTTATTTAATTCGGAAAATATTAATTCTAAAATGATCGTTTATTTGGGACTCAAACCTTTCTTCTACCGATCAAAATACGAAATTTCGAGAATTCGCAGGTTCGAAATATTTACAAATAAAAGATGTTTTTCATTTTGAATTTCTGATCTATATTTAGGATTTATTGGATTCATAACTACTCGTTATGTTTTCATTTTTTTATAGCTGAGCTCTGATAATAATAATGCTTATATGCGCCCAAAGTAAGAAGAATCCTGTCACCGGACTTGCATTGCGCTATTCCTGATCCACGCGTTCTCTACTTCAATATCAACCATTTCTGTAGTTCAAAGCCCTTACTTTTGAAACAAAATAAATCAAACAATAATCAAATATGTATATTACTTATATTTAATGCTTAAATTACATACTACATGGTACATAAGAAATTCTACAACTGTTTTTTTCTTAATTATACAAAACACTTTGTAATAAAGACTGCAATTATGAATACTAAACAACAGTTCACGAAGAACAACCAACAATAAGCAATCCTAACATTTTCCAGTTCCAAATTCTTTTATGCCCAGCAATTCACAACTGAAATTAAAGAATTTTTCGCATTTCTCCGGATTCTTCCCATGAGGATGCATTTGTGATTTAACACAATTACTTAAGTAGGTTCCGCCAAAACCTTCAATTTGTGGAGCAATGGCAGCGTAAACCACTGTTCGAGATCCTTCTTCAGGACTCTGGAAAATTATAATTCCTGTTTAAACAAATCTCCCGCAATAGAAAAACTGTTTAACTTACTTTAAAAAACAGTTTCTTTATTCCTGGAACAGCTGTGGTGCTTGTGTGGACGAAGAGATCAGTGTCAACTACTCCTGGATGAACAGCGTGCACCTGAATCATTGTATTGTCGTTCTCCATCATTCTGTTAAGATGTCTTGTGAACAACAATTGCGCCAATTTACTTTGATTGTAAGCAGCAGCAGGATAATACTTTTTCCTAGATAAAGGATTATAAAGCAATTGAAAATCAATTTCACTACAAGTACCCATGAACTTACGTTCTATTAATGTCCTTGTAATTGATCCGTCCAATAACATTTACTAGCGATGAAACATTAATTATTCTTGCATTCTTTTCACTGGTTCCGGCTTTTTTAAGTTGTGGCATTAGCAAATGCGTCAGGAGGAAGTGTCCTAAATAATTCACAGCGAAATGAGACTCAAAATTATCCGCTGTAAGCTGGAACGGTGCGAACATTATGCCAGCTACGAAATAAAAAATCATGTACCCTAATTCAAAATGTATAAAAGAACATCAGTACCGTTATTCAAAAGAATATCGATTTTGTCAAATGATTGCTGAACTTTTTGTGCAAATTCTCTCACAGACTTCAGATTTCCGGTGTCCAGCTTTTCACAAATCAACTTCCCTTTGCAAGTTTCTAAATTCACGACTTCTGAAACGTTTTTACGTGCAGCCTCAGGATCGCGAACACCTGGAAATGATTTGCAGTGTTGCTTATAACAAAAGAATTGGATAAAGGATAATATTTACCCATAACTACAGTCATTTCACAATCCAGTAACTTTTCAACAACCCTGATTCCGATTCCTCGATTTCCTCCTGTGATTACAGCAACTCTTCCAGGCTGTTTATACAACGCTGCAAATGTAGATAATGATTCAAATATGATGCCAATAGGATTCTTTGATTACCCACCAACTCGATTGTTCCCTCGAAACAGGAAGTCCTCGACAAGTCCCCTGATGCCAAGACCCTGCAACAGGAGTTCTTCTCTCAGTTCGTACCAGGACTTCGGGAAATCTTTCGATGATTTGAAGAAATGGAATCCGAGGACAGCAAAAACCAACAGCATCAACATTCCTCCAGCGAGGATCATCGCTAACATTGTAAGCATGGTGACAGTCGCACTCTGAATTCCAAAATAATGTTTAACCAATCGTTATCCTTTGCATTACTCAATGGAAGGCGTTAATTATTTACCAATATTGCGGACATTTTTTCAACAAATTACACACAATCTGGAAAAGAAAACGACACTGTGAACTGAAGTTGCTGGAAGCAGTTCCGAAGAGGAGGCAACGAACGAACGAACTGAGGAGCGTCGGTCATGAAAACTAAGCAGCTTTGAACAGAGGTGATCAATGCCAGCGAATGAAGAGGTAAAAGTGAACCACGGCGACCAGGTAGTGGACCAGCGCCGAGACCATGACCCACAATCAGTGAATATGAATAGTAAACGCGGCCGGAAGCACACTCACGTCCACTATTCGGCGGAACTTGATCTATTCACTCCTCCTGAACTCGCCAATGTTTATTACTTTTTTCGAAAAAAATAGGAATATACCCTCTGGACATTATACCACGCAAACAGTCGTTGAGGGCGTTCAAATTTAAACAAACATTTTCATTTTTATAAACCAGTGAAATAACAAAAGATCTAGTCAGGTTTTTATTCGTCTGGAGAATAACAATTATTTTCAATTACACAAAAAACGTAAATTCAATGTTTTTTTTTTTTGCAAAATGGAATTTAATTAGTTGTTTCCAACGTAATTTTTCCACTTAAACAGACCAATTAATTTGTTATAAGAAAAAAGAAATCGCAGTTCCAAAAGTAGTAGTTTTTATTTTGTTCTTTCCGAGCAGGAGAATTTCTACAATAATAAAAGTTATCAACAAATGCATTTTTATTAGAACCAATGTATGTTTGTCAAATTTGTAACAACTTGTAAAATGCACGGCAGTTCCGAAACAACAACGTAAAATTCGGTTATCGCGGTTTTATGTAAAAAGGCACATTTTCGATTGGTTCAGGTCTTTTGGTTTTGTTTTCTCAAAAATCGTGCGTAAATGTGGAAATTTTTATCATGGACATCGACTATTTCTTATGCAGCTTATATGATGCATTCGGAACGAAGTACAATATTGCAATTTATTTTGCACTAAAACTAAAACAAATTATAGCAAGAATCTCGTCAGCTGAATTCTGGTTTGCTCCATACGCCAGAATAAAAATAAAAAAATAGGGAGGAAACCACAATCCAGCTGACGATTTATAAAGAATTTTTGAATGATTATAGACTCTTAAGACTGTGTGAAAACAACTCTATCCCAAATGGAACCAGTATTTACTCGGATTCTTTCTATAAAAGTATTTTTAGAATCCCATAAGGTCAATTTGAAATATTGATGAGTTGTTTCTTGTCAATGTATTTTCAATATTGACGCTGAAAAATTAATAAAAATTCATTAAGTATCTTTCGCGGAGCCAATCTCATTTGCATGCAACTTAAAAATCCGGCTGTATTTACCTGAGATCACTTACGTCTGTAATAAATAATAAAAGCAAAAATGAATAAGAAACCCCCAGTTCCGAAAAATGCGTCTCAACAGTTACTCAAAGACGCAAGGAGATCTCAAGGAGGTTTAAAGGTAATCATTTGTGAGCATCTTTTCTTTTTTCCCCGGCCCCTCGGTCAATATTTGAAGAAGGCAAAGTGTTTATCGCTCATCGACGATTAAAAAATAAAAATCTTCACGCCTTTTACAATTCCAATTGGTTTTGCATTAGGAGCGACCAGTTTCACTGCAGCAATTAGGGAAGAAACTCAAAACGCACTCAATTGCGTTTAAGGTTTCGAGCATGTTTAACTGAATTGTTGAACTTTGTTTATTTGAAATATTTTTAGTAATTTTCTATAATTTATTGTTTTCTCCTTTTAGCATTCATTAAATTAAAAGACAATTGTTGTTGTTTTATTGTCTATATATTTCAAGTTATACTCATCGTCAGGACTACAACAATAATATTTGTTACAATATTTATATATTTAAAAGACAAATAAGGATTTGTTTATCTTAAAAATTATTTTTATAATATTAAACGATATGATAATAAATCACGAAATGTCATTTAATAATAATAATAAACAAAAGAATTATTAATTTTGATTAATTATTGGGTAACTTGTTATGAATTATTATTAATATATAGGCAATAAAACAACAATAATTTTCTATTAATTTAATGAATGCTAAAAGGAGAAAATAATAAATTATAGAAAATTAATAATAAAGGATTTAGAAGAAACAAAAGTTTTTCAAACTTTTTAATAATATTTGTGACCTGTGACCTATCATATTTACTTAAATTTTATTATTAGAATCCTCTGAGTTTTTCAGAAATGAATCCATCACTGCCCGCAGTCATCTCCAAAAAACCCAATCAGATACTTTTCGAAAAAATATAAGAGGAACTGGTTTTATTTTCTGACGTAAATTGGGAATGCACACATTACTCCTGCGGCCCCTGCAGTAGTCTGGTTTTTTAAACAATTACAGTCAATACCGCATATTTTTACTTTGTATTTTATTTGTTCTTGAAATGATTGTAGGCTACAATAATGAAAGTTTCAAGTGGATGTTAATTGTATAGTACAATAACAATTCATTAGGCTTACAAATTTAATTTACACATACCCTAGACTAGACAAACAGAATCTAAATCACTATTTATCGCGATTTAGTTTCTAGGGTCCTAGCTGCTAGGTCTGTCTAGATGCGAAATATATCTTTTACACAGAACCATCTGTAATCCAGAATTGAGATTAGTCAGACATTGCTCTGGTCCGTTATATAAGATTTTTACCGGTACCTACGTACGCTACGTCATAAATGATTTTATTTTTAACTATTAAATTAAACGCATCAGGCTGCCTAGAATTAATTAACAAGAAGAAAATAGAATATGAAACGAAAAACGCTTAAATTCAATATCTACTGTACAATGTTTTCGAGTGTACAGTAATTATTTTATTACTCCCACCAACATAGCTTCTCTTTCAACTGTGCACAATTGCAGCAATTTTTGGAGTCCGAGTCACTTTCGTCTCCAAAAGTGGCACAATTGCCCTCAGATTGTTTTCACCGACTTTGCAACTTTCATTTCGAGCGTAAGAAAACTTCATTTTCACCCTTTGCCCGTCTTCAAATTTAAACACAATTACCTCCAACTACTGTATACTCACATAGTTCTTGGAGAATCATTCAAATTACCCGCCAAAAAATCAACCAGAAAATCTACAAATGTCGACAAATCTGGATCACTTTCACTTTAATCTTCCTCACAGATGACGTTGTCACTGATTCCCGCACAACAAATCACTATCAGTAATTCTTTGACATTCAATTATAATGTGCTACAGCAACTTTTGCAATGCTCCAGTGTCAATTTCACAATGTACAGTGAAAATTAGTGGAATCGATCTTGTCGCGAATTCTGAAACGACCGAAAGGTGGCGGGTGCAAAACTAGTATACCTACTTCCGTTTCCACCAGCGCCAAAACAGAACTCTCCGAGAAAATGTCAACAATCAATGGCGCATGGGAGCAGCATTGCCAGTAGCAATAAAAAGTTGGGGTATAAAATTATTCAATGCATGCTGTACTTATTTTCATTGTTCAACTCTATATGTACATTCTGCACTATTAAACATATTGTGCTAAAAACGTTAATTAAATGTCCAATGTTTTTATGACTTTGTAAATTACCTTGTTTTTTTAAAAAAAAAAGCTCCATTGATGATTGAACTATTGAAGGGAACTTATTCTTAAGCTTAACGTGAGTCGTGAACGGTCAGGGAACTTATTCTTAAGCTTAACGTGAGTCGTGAACGGTGTGTGAAACGAAAATCTTTCAAAGTTCGGTAATTGCCCTTACTAAAACTTTTAGTACATTCAAGCATCAATTATTTTTCTTATTTATATGATTCGCGAATGTTTCTTGTGAACTTATCAAGTATATGAACTGTTCTTATTTAGTAAAAATTGTGTTGTTTGAAAGGAGAGCAGGTTAGCACTCCCCTTGACAAGGATGGAACACATATGGCCGGAAAGGTACACAGACAAAGTCCGGTCAAAATTTTTTTTATTAACTCTGCTTACTTGTTTTAAATAATAGTCGACAAAATCGGGTTCAGAATTAACAAAAAAAAACGGAACATTCGTTACTTTCAATGTAAGCAATATTTAAAAAGACTAAAAAAAGTAAAAAAAAAACTCTTATAGAGTCAATTTTTCCTTCGACAGTTGTTTGAATTGTTAGCTAAGATGTTGCCAATTTCTATAATATAAAAATAATTTCCAATTTCTATAATATAAAAATAAATGAATTCATAAATAATTCGTATTTGAATGATTTACGGATCTATTTTCTTGTATCTAATGGAGTCAAAGTGTCCATCAAGCTGCATAAGGCGAAATTGCCACCTAAAAAAATATGTTAATTCCACAATTCCTTCTTTCTTTCAAAACAACTATCAAAGCTCGCCATCGTCACATAAATCTGAATTCTATTCAAAACATGCCGAGATCAAATGGCCGCACTAATAACTTACGAATGCCCATTACGCGGCGTAGGAGGCTTCCATTTGGTCATCCTGCGGCGGTTGGCACTGCGCTTCTATTCACTGGACACCAAAATTAGTTGGCGTCCAATTAAAATTTATTTGCAGCTTTCCCGATAAACCATGAAATCCCGAGAGCCGATTCCATTTCCATGGTCTTGCTTAATGTGAACGCGTGCAAATGCTAGCGTGTGGAAGTTCCTACGCTCAAATCCCGGCTGTAATGACCGTGAAATGACTATTTTTAGGGAATCGATTGCTAAGAGCCACCGACTTTGACCGTTCACGTGGAGACTGAAAAGGGTTGGGACCAAATGGCTTTGCTCAATAAACGGTCGAGGACACTTATTTAACTAATCACAGCCGCCTCGGTAAAGGTCGTCTGTTGGGTATAGTAGTGTCAGTTCCTGTATAAGGTTAATCTCTTCCACTGTTTTTCAACGACAGTAAATCGGAATCATAAATATAGATGGAATCATAAAAAACTGTTTGAATAGAAAATCAAAAACCTCTGAGTAAATTCCTTCTATAGAAAATTTTATTAGTTAAATAAGTTTTTTACGGCATGTTGAACAAATTAGTCCTGCAAAAAGAACAAAGTCTTAATTTCCCCAAATGTTTTGCATTTGTTTTTAGCAAATAAAAATAGCAATTTAAATAATTCTAAAACAAATACGGCAATGGCGACATAATTTTTATTGCTCCAACTCCCAAGAAACATTGCTGACTTAAAATTATAATCAAGCTCCTCGAGCAATTTATTGCGGAAAGATTTTTTCTAGAGGGACATTTGGAATCCTCCCACAGTGTTTAATTAATTCAATTAACTCCGGTCAAGAGCTGCAAATTCAAGATTAAAGTCGCTCGTCTTATCCGAGAGTGAATGAAATAAATTCCCTCGCATCAGACGTATAAAATGAGTTAAAAATGCGCTGTAATAATATCAATTATATTTCCATTATTTTCTTTACAGAGCATAAGTTTTGCGATGCTAATGGATTTGAGGCTTGCTCCTTGTTTTTTATATCCACCTGATAACGAAAAGCATTCTGACATAGAAAACGAACAAGAGACAGCAGCAGAGGACATTCAGCAGCTTCGATACTTCCTTCCATGGTTCTTTTTGAATCCTCACATAATCTGCGGACTAAGAAAATATTTAAATTTGTGGTAGAAGCTGGGAAGTCCTTCAAACTTACGTCCGAAAATGGTGCAGCCCTTAAAGCAGAAAAACGGATGATTGCCGCGATCCACTTTGGTGGGTCCAGGTTTGGGGGGAATTTCACCAGCCATTCGGTGATGATGTGCAAGAAGTAGGTGAAACAAGATGTCACTAGAACCGCCTCATAAACATGCACTATGAACAAACAAGACCAAACATCGATATGCAAACAACATGCAACATTCTTCCAGAGTCCCTTACCCAGTTTTGGCACATGAGTCACAGGAGCGTAGGACGAGATTAGCATGAACGTCAGAGCAGTGAAGAGAGTCGCGAACAAATTCAATCCACCGCGAACGAATCCGTCCGCGCAGAACGACAGGATCAGCGTCATGGATGCAACTGGAATGCAGGAGATTCCTAGAACCCGGCTGCCGCCATTGAAATTCAAATCACGCGTCTTACCTACGATAGGCGCGACGAACACCTTCTGATAGAAGACTTGGTTCCGCCGCAATTTGAGCGATATGAACAGATCATTTTTGGTGATGGATCCTTTTCGGGTGGCGTTGTTGCTTGGTGGCGCTGGTGCAACACTGATCGCACTCAAGTGCCACTGGGACAGCTCAGATATCTGCTCCGTGGCATCCACAGGTGAGGTGTTGTCGTGCACCAGCTTGATACCCGATCCCTGAACAGCCAGCATGATGTCACACTTGAGGTCGTCAAAGGGCCAGTCATGGGAAGTCTCCATGCACCATGTGTCGATAATTTCCTGTACCGATCGCACCTTGATCGTCCCATTCGAGAATATTAATCCCATGTATGTCGGATTAAAGTCGTGATATGTGTAGTCCGCGCCGCTGCAAGTGCATGCGTTACATTTGTTGAATGTCTGTTACGTTCAAGCTTACTTGTTGATCATAATTGTCGGTGACCAGTGGTAGATCGCCGTCGATAGATCGGAGGAGAGCATTACCTCCAGACCGCCGTACCGCTCCGGCTGCCAGTGCAGCTTATTGTCTTGCCATTCCTGCAAAGGGGGACTTGAGTAATGGCCGCTACTGGACAAGAGGTGTTTAGCTCATTTATGTAAATCTTGGTTTTTGTACGCAAGCCACTTGCTTTATGACACAGCAGTAGCAACCATTCATATATAATTACCGTAACAAATTCATTATTATTATAAAATTAGTGCACCAACGTTGCAGTTCAGTTTGTCCTAGAAAATGGGCACGTGATATCAAAGAAGTACAGTAAACAGGGACAAAAAGCTTTGGAGCCAATTCATCAGATGCTGATGGAGAATAAATTGCTCTTGGGCACCTTATTTAAATATCAGGCAAAGCAATCGCACCATTCACTCCACACCACAAATGCTTACTGAACTTTAATTACGATCAACTTTCACCGATGTCGACGAAATGGAAAACACTTGTCTTACCATTGCCAACAGAATGCGAGTCCTTAAAATCGACCTTTGTTCGTCGTAGTTCATTCCGTAAACTTTGAACGAGAACCAAATGTTCTTCAAATTTTCCGGGATCGTATAAATACTGTAATTTTGGAACAAGTCCTGTTGCAGTTGTTCTCCATGGGTTAAATTTCTTTTCTCCATTTCCAGCTGATTGTCTGAAATTTATTATTGTATAAGATATTCCGAAAATATTAAAGAGAAACTGAACTTTGTTCGTCCATTTTGCAGTTGTAAAACCATCGCGCAGGAGTATTTCCGAATGTGCTGAAACTCACGTACTTTACAATCAGAGGATCCTTATCCTGGTAGGTCAAATATGGTTCAGGTAGTCCAGGAATTACAACGTCAATACGACCATCTTGAAAAGAGTTAGTTTCGAAATGGGATTTCAGGGAATTCTGTAAGGATCAAACCAGAAGTTTGGTGCACTTCTATCGGAGTGGGATCAACTGGTGTAAGGACATTCGTTTGCGAGTTAAAAGCCAATCGAGTGGTTCCAATGTTTCTTCGTAATGTTGAGAATGTATTTCCGCCAGCTCCAATCACTGCAACATTTTACTTATTTTTATATATTTATTTATTATTTATTAAGATTAGATTAAAATGGTTTACTTGCCAATTTCATAAACTGAATCATTTTTCTTGGGCTTATCTTTAGTGGAGAGCAAGATATGTGCATCCTTTGTGGTCATTACGTAGAACTTCAATCTCAGCAGTTCTCCCGATTTCGGATTATTTTGCAAATTTTCGATCAAGAAAAAATTCCTGTACTCGTAAACAGACTGGAGACGGTACTCTTCGCATGTCGATAAATCCGTCACCGAAACATTGAATTTACTTCCCGAGGTCAAACTTAAGACTCTAAGAAAAACAAGAACATTAAGTAGAGCACTTTGTGACCGCGACATCATTAACCCTTTACACTTTGAAATTCCGCACAAAACTAATCCTCTTTGCAGGCTGCAGTTCTCTGTGCTTCCGTTCAACCCCAGACGATAACCATTCAAGAATGTTGATAAAAATTAATTGAGATATATTTTTTAGTGTAAAACTGGGTAAAAGCATTTTTGTGATAAACATTTCGCGTATCAAAGTCGCGAGGCATGTGGAAGATGCTGTGAGAATATCGCAAGGCCGCGGGGAATGCTCGACTCACAGCTGAGTTGTGGTCCTATACAGTAGCCGAGTGATTTCGATTGTTAAATTGAATGTTTATGGTTTTTTGGTATATTTGATAAGATAAAAACAACGCTGTATGTTTTTACAGAGGTTGTTCCATCGGTTGCGGTTGATGGAACGAAAAGGTAACGAACCGTGGCCCGTGCATTGGATTCTCAAAACCCTACTGTTTATGTATGTTTTTTATGAAAACACTTTTCTACACTTTCGTAGCATCCTTTTAATTTGAAACGAGTGGGAAAATTCACTGATTGCACGAAGCTGAATAGTAAATTATATTTTAAAAGCAACCGCCATTTGTAATACGAGTGGAAACGAAAGTAAATGTTTAAAAAACGATTAAGAGATTTTTTAAGTTACTCTTGAAGCCGAGTGGATTCAATAAACTAATTTTAAAAGATACAATCTTTAATAATAATTTCCATGTATTCCCACGAAGTAATAAACGAATAATCAACTTTATGCACCGAATTTTCATGCTATTCAAAAGATTCAAAGTGCTCCGGACATTTTTTGTAATTATCTCCAAATCTAATCGTTCCATCAGATGTAAATCAATACATCTAGATTTTAATTGCAGGAAATCTTTTCGGAGGCAGCCTGAACATCTCCCAATTTCTGGGTGAGGTCGGAAGTATTTTACAAGTCATCCAATTGGAATTTTTGAATGGCCAAATGAGAAGAGGGCCTTCACGTATGCCCTGGAGGAGCTGCATGTGAGATATTGAAGTTTGTGACCTTAGAATCGTCACTTCTTTCCCCTGAATTTATACACTACTTAAGCAAACACTTTGCTTGTCTTGTTTACATGTCATTAGCGAAAAATATGGCTTGTATAAAAAATGGTGTTGTTATGGCGCAACAACTCCAAGACGCTGGTGGGCCTGGGCCAGAAGTTAAAGTAGCGGATTTCGGCAGCCATCACAATAAACTAAAATAAAAAATAAATTTAAAAAAATTCAATAAAATGAAGAAAAAAGTCACAACGGTTGATATTCGCAGAAGAGTGTGATGCGTGAAAAAATTTAATGAAGACAAGTTCCAATGAAGCAGTCAGTGTGGCACGCATGCGCCCAGGTAACTGACTGTCTTGGGGCTGCATTCGATTATATGTTTCTTGTTGTTTCTATTGATCTCTTGTACCTCAACGAATTTCCTTAATTATCCTCCACGTTAACACTATTGAACTATTTACGTTTTCTCGTTAATTGGTGCACCTGGGTACCTTCGTTGCGTATTGTTTACGATCGTGAAAGCGTAGTTAAAGTGCACGCCCGGCTGCCTCGTCGCTTTTACCATTCAGTGCACGGTCATCCGTGGAGCAGCAACACTCCGCGCCAGATTAATTTGAATCGAATGGCGGAGCTCGTCGGTGGTGATGCGACTAAATTAAGTGATTATTAAAAATTCACGTATGGCTCTTCTACAGTTGTCGAACGCACCCTTCTTGTAATTAGGCTCCAACCATTGGCCACTCTCTCCTCAACTCCTCCTCCCTCTGCAGGGTCCAAGGAATGCCCTGAAGAATTCCACGCACATTCGTATTGCGCCGCTTTTTGTCTTTTTATCGATGAGGTTCGATCCCAACCGAACTTGATGATCATCAGCGTCTTCATATTTTTCCAAGTCGTGCATTGTTTGACGAATTTTTTCGTATGCACATTCACCTTTTACCACTTGCCGCCGCGCTGTACGTGGTAGAATTCACCTTGTCATCGTCTCACTGAATTCATAAGTGCACTGATCTGACTATCTTGAGGAAATAACAGGTTGACCGCTCTAAAACTTTTTATCGCCGCGGAATTCGTATTAGGTACAAGTGCCATGAGGAGCCGCGGAGCGATTCTGAGAAGTTGAAGGAATTTATTGTGCGACACGAAAAGCAATTGTAGAAAATAGTCCGCAAGTTCAACAGTTCATTTCGTAAAAGATATTTCACCAATATTTTTAATTTTCGTCTTAATTACAATAATTAATGTTAATCAGAATTTAAGTTGTCTTGCAGTTTAGAATCCTTGCATGCGTGAAATTATAAATGGAAACAAGAATTTGATAGTTAATCCTTGTTGGATGATTAATTTTAAAAATCTAAACCATAATTATCGGAAAAACTTAGTGACCACAGCATAAACTTGTTGCAGCGCATGTTGAAAGTGTGCATTCCTTGACAAGATCCGCCATCAGCTCATTGCTCTTTCCTCTAATAGAAAAACTGCCCTTTTCCTGGCCTCAATGTCTAAACAATGTTAAAAAGCTAAGAACAATAACCGCAAATAGCAAACAAACAAAATGTTCGCAGAACAGCGACCGTACAGTGAGCTAAAATACCAAATGGACGGTGGTGGTCGTCTTGATTAAGGGAGCCCCACTGAGGAGGCTCCTCCACTCGCAAAGATGTGTGGTCAGTGACGGGCAGAGCTGGCCAACAGCAGCAGTCACAGCATCAGGGCCGCTGGACCTTCCCCGGCTAGTCACCACCATCACTACAGCTGCCGTTCTGAACTCTAATTAAGATTACTTCAAGCAAATTCTCAGCTCCTTCAAGATTATCGCGACTCTTCTCCGGGGAGAATTCCTTCCGTGACACAACAGCGCCGCCGATCATCGACCGTCCAGCTCACCTGGATTCGTGTTAATACCTTTTAATACCATTGACCAGGTTCGGTTTTTCCAATCGAACAGGTAAAAATTGATGAAGGTGAGGCAAGGCAAACGGCCAGATAGAGACTTCAGCGCGAGAGTATCAGTCAATATTTCCTTGGCGGACGTCGAATAGTGCGAACGTGCCGCGGATTCAAGCTCCTTAGCTGCTGTAGCCCGTGGCCCCTGTGAAGTGCAAAACTGTGGCGGTTGCACCTGTTACTTACCTGCCGATTCAAAATTGCTCAGTTGTGTATGGTGTGCCGGTTTTTGTTATCGTTTTTTTCCCATTTCACCGTCAACTTCGGGAAACCATGTCTTGTGTGATAAAATATTTGTTTACACACTAATTACATTGGCGCAGAAAGCGCCTTCCTTTTCGCGGCAGTGCGTCCCGTTGCCGAGGCAGCAGTCCACAGTGCAAGTGAATTTTTTTTAACAAAAATAATATTTGCGAATCTTCTTTGTTTGGCTTGTTCCTCATTATTATTATTATTATTGTTATAATTGTGGACAGTGTGTGATCATACATTGACCGGTGTAGCTGCAGTTGGCCACTGTTTTGCAGAGCGTTTCTAATTTTTCTCAAAGCCAGTGAAATCTTTTGGTCTGAAGGCCTCCGTCCGAAGTGCGGCGGCCTGCATCAGTTTTGTGCATTGTAGAAAACGTAACCAGCCATGGTCTGATTGTGGATTTGTAATAGCCCCGGGGGCAATTTAGTTAATCATCTTTAATCGGAGCGGTGTTGATTTTGATTATAAGCCGACGGAGGCAGGGGATGAATTAATGTGGCTTTCAGTCGCCACTAATAATAAATCGACGCAACAATAGAATATTTTTCATCACCAGTCGCCGTTATCGTTGGCCTCTTCAAGCCACCGGACGGACACCAGTGGACCCGTCTTCCTGATTGTCTGGATGATCACATTATGTTTATTGTCATTAATTTTGAATAAGGTTTGTAATATCCATCATAAAGTCCTTAATCGACACTTCCACAACTCGCTTGCTTCAATTCTTCATCTGATTTAATTCTGTTTTATGCATTTTAATTTATTGCTTTTTTTCCCTGAATTTTGCCATAAAGTGGATAATAAGCATTTGTAATAAAATGTATTACAATAAATGCTCCTCAGGCTGTTCAGTCGAGGACGGTAAATCGCTTTACGTCCTTTAAGCAATAATCAAGTTTATTGGCGCGATCCAAAGTTCATATTATACCTCCAAGCAATGGACGGTACTCCTCATTCCTCAAGCACACAATAAAAAGCAATTTAAATTCCCAAGAGTCGAATGCATCGGAACGATCGATGAACGAAAACAAACAAACTGAAAAACAAAATGCAACATTCGTAATCCACACCCCAACCACATAATTCCTGAACAACGAAAAAAATAATAATAAATAAATAAGATACATAAATTTTTTTTTGGTGGATGTTTGATCAATTCATAAATTTTCACCCAAAAGATTATTTAATTCCATGGCAATCAAATTGATTTACATTATAAATAACCCAGAAATAATTGATTCCGGATTGCACACACGCAGGGGGGAGGGGGGGAGGGGCGGTCATCGTTTTTAAAGCGCCTTTTTGATGGATTTGCTGCACCTTCCTTGGAGGAGATGATTTGTTTTGGCTTATACAATAATAATGCTGGCGAAAGGCGCTCATGAATCTGATATGAGGAAGATATTCAATAAGATTTATGATGCCGATTACTTTTAATTCGATGACCTTGACAAGTTTCAGGTGGAAATGTTGCCAGTGATGTTTTTTATTCGAACGAAACCGTGAAGAAGTAAAATGATGACGGAATTTAAGTAGCGTCGAATTTTGATTTTTTGCAACTCATTATCGTCTAATTGTTAGTAAAGAAAAAAAAATTATGATATGGTACACGATTTTTGTAATGGATTATGTAAATTTATTAATATCACCTAGAAATATAGGAACAATTGCGACATTGCAAAGTGTAAAAATTGTCCACGAAATTCCATCAAGAATGTTTTATGAAAATCAATTTAACAAATAACTGTAGACTAAGGCTATTGATTTTGCAAATTAAGTTTTTTAATAATACAACCTACAAACACACATAGCAGACCAGAAGGCATTCGAAGCATTTTCTACGGAATATTTAAACATAAACATCAGTTTGTAAACAGAAGGAAATTCAAGAGTCTTTCACTTATTGCAAAAAAAAGGTTGGCATAATTTATTTCCGTCGCATTTTGATTGAATAAAACCGGTGAATATTTAAGCATCGAATGTGATCAGAATCTAAACAGCCAATAAAATTACGAGCTAATTAAAAATGACCGCAATTAACTCCTCTGATCTCATATGCAAATAACGACATCCCACCGGGAGAGTTTCGCAGATTAAAAGCAGAAAACCTCGTGATTGCTGCTTCTTGACTGAAAGCGGTTGCGCCTGAGGCTGGACACTTTACGCGGGGAGTGGCTGCACTCCCTTCGCGTACTTCTTGGTCCAAGGTAGTAAGGTACACAGCGTTGCCGATGGACTTTCTCCCCGCGTAAAATAGTTAATTGGTTTTTCGACAGAAGCAAATTTAATTAGAATGGATTCCTTCAGCAGCAATTTCACTGTGCTTCACTAGGCAAAAGTGATTTCGTTCATCCGGAATTCACCATTCAAATTCCGCGGCTCTCGGCTTTAAACAATTGCGCAGGAGAACACTCCCAATAGTTTTTATAGATACAGGAAAATGTACAGAGAGATTTCACTTCACCTCCATCAAGTACGGTTTCATTTTCGCCGCCGCTGCAGCAGGAAGACCTGTTCAATTTTGAGTTGGTACTTTACTTTCTTCGGCTGTGCACGATGAGATGATGAAAGTAAAATTTTTCACCGATTGAGAAAATGTGATTGTTCGACAGAAAATTTGCACCTGAGGCGCGGTACGCAATTCCGCGAACACGGAGGTCGGCCATTGCGCACCTTCACTTTCGTTCATTTTGCCACAGATCCAAGTTCTCATCAGAAACGAGCCCAATTGAATTGGAACGTGCAATTTCAACAGCGACCAACCTTACGCAAATGTCGTTTTCTTTAAATATTAATTAGCAATGGCAAACTAAGCGTAGGTTTCCCTCTTCCACGCCCCGTGTCTGTAGTCAGTAGTGCACCTCATCTCTTACGCAAATCAGACTGCTCATGTCGCGTTTCAGTTCGTTTTAAGGTGTCCAGTTTCAAAAAACCAATAACCACATCTTTAGCGTGAAACTCAAGCATGGATTGCATTAAAAACAAAAATACAACCGACCGAAGCTCAGCACCCCGCGAATTCACAGTTTTTGATATATTTTCATTAAGTTCGTTATTGCAAGCACTTATGAACATTTTGCGCATTATAGAAGCATTATGGGAGCATTAAATTTCATTGGGGCCACTTTTGCGTAGGATCCATATTTCAGTTCCAGCCCACGGTGTCTGTTCAAGGTTTCGCGATGATTTTTTAAACATTCCTGCAGTTTGGATGATGGCGTTAAGATAATAATCAGATTCAGAGCATCACAATTAAATTTGTCGTTGCACGGACTTAATTGAGAAAACTCAGCGGTGCTCCTAATTATGTGGATATGATAAGCACAGTAGGATGCAGCACTCTTAACCCTTTTCGCAATAACATCATCGGATAAGCTCCATTTATTTTTCTTCCTCAAAATTAATAAGAACTCTTTATCAAATTGAAATTGTTCTATTTTCTAAATTAACCACAATAGGCTTAACAAGCAGATATAAATCTCGTCAGTGAGGCTCTCCGGGTTGTTCCTTATCAAAATAATCGCACCGCAAAATATCATGTTAGACTAATATCAATTTGTTCAATTATATAGTGGAATGCAAATAGGTATAAACAATTGGAGCAGTCTTATACAGTCTCTGGGAGATTTGTTATGGTAAAAAATACATTGATTTGAGACGCGTTTTGCCGTTTTTGTTCTGCTTCACTCCTTCTTATAGAAGCATAGGACTTTCACAAACCCTGTTCATAGTGTCATTTATTTATGTACTTTCTCCCAATGTTGAGCCATTTATATATTATACATATTTAAATATTTTTTTATCTTTCTATTATAAAATGTTGAATTTTTTTCATGCAATCCAAAATCAAAATCCATTGCGATTTTTATAAAAACCATTTGCCAATTAATTCAGTAATTTTGAAATAAATTAGGGACAGTATATTTAAAAATTTTGTATTTTTTGTTCGTGCACCTTGACCCGAAAAACGTAGAAAATAATTAACCAAACGGTTTCAGTTGAAATTGACGAAAGACATGGAAAGAAATAAAAGAGGTCACTCTTTGGAAAGTACATTTGCAACTAATTACCCAAGAAAAGTGTACATACAATGATTGAAAGTGCATTTAAGCCTTTCTTTACTCATTCAAGATTTAGAGCTACTGTAGAAGGAATCTTGTAAATGAACGATTATAAACGAAGAACATTTTTTGTTCATAATTTTTCATTGGGCTGGAGCAGTTTGAATTCGTGACGAATATCGTGGGAACATTTTGCATAAAGTTGTCCTGTTGTTTTGAATAACTTCAGTAATTTGTAATTTAAGAAAATAAAACATACGAACTGCAATTATCTATGCAAAAATGAAATCACCTCGGATTGGTGAAAGGTGCTGCATTACGTTTAACATTCAGGAAATAAGGATTAAATTACATTCGAGTCATTTCTCATTCTCGGTTGGTTGAATAATTCTATGTCCTTCTAAGAGTTGTACATTTCAATTAGGGTACTTTTATGGAATAGAGTGTCTTAGACGTGGAATCCAACATTTAGATATAGTAACGGTGCTTCTGTACCCTTGCCACGGAAAAAACGTGACTAAAACTACTGCCGCAATATGGCGGGTGATAGAGTAGACATTATACTAATTAACGTTTCAAAGAAATGCCAGTCAATCGCGAAAATCTTTTCGCTCATCTCAATATTAGCATTTCCTGATTTTAAATTCAACACTAACTTGCATAAGCTAATTTACCTACTATTAATTTGTGCATGCATTACGAAAAACAACAACCTCATATCAATTTTCTAAAAAAGAAAAATACTTTTATGTTAAAAACATTTGACCTGACAGCAGTCTATGTGTTAATGGGTTAATTGGTGCAACACTTAGCCGAATACATTTCCTCAACATCCTAATTAGGTAATAATTTATAAACAACATTCGGTCAAACACACCTCACTAAATTTTTCCCCAGATCCTTGCCAGAGATAACGAATAATTGTTGCAAAAATTAACAATCTCCTCAGTATCAATTAACCAACCGCAACAAGCTTGTTTTGTGTAATCACCTTTGCTGCTACTGTGCGTTATTCGCGGCGCGATTTAAGGCCAATTTTCAATTGATGCTAAACACTCAACGCTTTCGTATTTTTCTGCACTGACGCACAAACACGGAGGTATTGCAAAATCAGCAACATTTGAGATTGTTGGTAAAATATCTGGAAAATATGTTGAAAATGAGAAATTGGACAATTAGATGCAATTACTATACTCCCCGATTGAGGATGCTGGTGTGATGGCGAACCAGAAGGGGACTTCGGAAGGAGCACAACTCAAAAATTAATCTCGGAAAGGTGGTAAGAGTCAACAATTATTGGCACATTAATATTTTTCTGTGGACGTGGAAGATAAGAATGTCGGGACAGAGGATCGCCTGCTGATCATCAACATCGGCCAATAAGTAATCATCGATGGAACTTGAAAATCGTTGATACTTGCCGCGGTCAACCCTTGTCGCTTGCATTGCTTTTATTGACGGTATTAATTGCCGTAAGTGGTTGTAATGAGGCGATACGTCCTGGTGCTAAGTGTAGCTATCGATAAATTACCACGGTGCAGAGTGCTCGAGCTGAAAAACGATATTGCGGCCGTTGAGCCCGAAGAGGGTAATTTACGTGGTGACTGTCGTGACCGATTGTCCCGGGAATGTAAGGATATATTGTGTTCAATTAATCTGTGCTATGGTGGAGCAGCCATTTATTGAACTCACAAGTAATACCAACGTTGCTCCGGTTTAAGGGGAACATCCAATATTATGTATCCTCGGGTGTCTTTGATTTTTGAACAGCTTTTGTGTCCGTTTTGTTGGTGTTGATTGATAGCATCCAGATCCAAGGCCAAACTTAAGGGAGGATAAAAGAAGTCTCTATAGAATTTTCTTTTTGATGACTTTTCCACCTATGTTTTTATTTATTAGAAGGGCCTCCAGTTCTCCATTGCCTCGGATTTTCCAAAGCCCAAAGGCACTCTTAAGTCCAGGAGCGGATCTAAATTTTTAGGCAGAAATCCTGCTGGTGCTACCTGACAGTGAAAACATCACTCTTTTGACTGCCCGGAGCGACCTACCGCCGCTGAATCCGTCCCTGCTTATAAGTCCGGCCCTGCGAATATCTATTCTTTACACACATTACTAATTAATTGATTCAAAGAAAGTTTTATAAGCATAGAAAAGAACCGATCTTTGGCCAATTTCTTTCGCAATAAAACATGTTGATCAGAAGACGATTTGCTGCAACTTATGTAAATTTCTTGGAACCATATCCAAAGCAGAAATCCATTTGATATAACTAAATATTTTGCAAAAAAAAAAGAAAGACAAGATATCATAAATATAATAAGAAATGCAATGCAAAAGGAAGTGGATTCCTGGTTTTTGTCATGGGTTCTTATAGAATACTGGAATATCATTAGCAAATCGACTGGTCATAATTATGTCATGATTCCTGAACTCGGTCTTTGACCTCAACCATTGCCGCATACCAATGGCTATGGCGAACGTTTATTCCAGACGCCGGCAGACAGATTTACACCTCAATTCTGCAAGTGAAACACCAACAATGGAATGGGAAATAAGAGGATTGTAATTCGCAAGGTGTCAAGAATTTAATCAATACGTCCACATGGAATGGCATGTAATCGATCTCCGGGTAGCGTCCCCGAACCGAGACTGACCGAGTAGCAAAATCGCGCCTTGCGTCGACTGGACAGTGGACGCCGATTATATCTACCAGGAAAACGCAGCCCCCAACTTGGCTTTCCGTAAACGTTTGCCTCACTTATGCACCAAGTCGAGTCGAAGGAGTTTGTCTACGCGGTTCACGTTTTAAGACATTCAAAAACGAAGACTCTACAACATTGAGTTTATTTTTCTCCATTTTTGTACTGTTACTTGTAGAATTCAGTTCAAGTTGAATTTTTTTAGATTGAGAAAAAATTATAGAGTCATTGCAAGAGCTCTTTTTCTAGTAGACTGACAATTACAAATGCCTTAAGTATTCATTTAGTTCCGTTTGGGTAAAAATCATTATGTGCGACAATCGAGAATAGAACAAACATTGTCGCGTAAAAGTCATCTGCATTTCAGGAACGTATTGCAATGTTTTCCAGCTCAATCAATTTTACATAAATTCCAATAATTGCAGATATTCCATTGCTACAAAAAATAGCAAGAACAAAAATGTCTATCCAAGCGATCAAGGACCATAAAAGTAAATGTGTTTAATATAAAAACAAATTCCCGAGAAGTTTCTTAACCAGTCGAAATGATTCTCGTTGAGTCACAAAGTTCTTCGTCCGTAAAAAGAGTTGAGACTGGAGCAGAATATCGGAAGTTGATAGCTAAATAGAATAGATTACCTTTTTCAGTAAATTAACGTATTGAAAAAAATTTACAATAAACAAAAAAACGAAAAATCCTTCATCAGTACATAAGGTTCCCATACGGAGGACAGTACAGATAATCCACTCGTGCAGATGCAATTAAAGTGGAATTTGGCTCCAACAAGTTCGACTTTCTTTACAGATTCCTTTTAGAAGACATCAACCAGAACCAGAAGGCATTAATCACTCGGCTATACAACAACAAAATAACAACATTAACAACAATAAAACGAGCCAGCAAACAAACAAAATCAACATTTCGAAGAGTCCCAACTGAAAGCGAGTGAGAGCACCCGTCGAAGAAATAAACGAAAGCGACAATTCTTGTACGGCCTCAAACTATTTCTTAATCTTTTTCTGCTCCATCTTATTACCATCAGGTGATGTTTTACTTTGCTTTATAGTTAGGTAGCTCCTCATTGGATGTCAAGAGGGAACGACACAGCGACAAGGATGATCTGTTATGGTTGAAAAATAGTTGAGTCTAAGACGATCACGGAGACAGTTACAAATATCTATGCGAAGTGGAAAGCATGATAAAAAAATATATATATACAATACATATATCTGCAGTGATAAAAAGGAACAATGAGGATCTGGAATTTTAAATGAGCAAGCTTTGTCCAAATATGAATTTTAAATTGGAGAGTCGGTATCGCTATATATGACTGGTATAAGCATAACTAGATGTCACCAGATGTTATGCTATTTACTATAAATTATGACAGTAAAAACTAGTTTAATGTTGCTTTTATTTGCTCAGATGATTGACTTGATAACTGCTATTAATTTCCGAGACGTGAAGCATGCGTCAATGACTTGAGCATAAATATTGGCATCGTATACAAAAATGTTGATTTGTACTTAAAAGTCCATTTTTGCTTCCTTTCATACACTTTTAATGAAGACATTTGTAAAAACTAGTTCTTCTGTTAACAACATATCTAAAATTAAACAGTTTCAATATAATAGAAATTGTTGTTCTACTCTATTCCAATTCTACAAATACCAAACTGAAACTAGGAATGATTAAAACTGAAACGAATAATTATTTTCTATTATGTTTAAATAAAAATAAGGACAGTTACAATTCAAGCATTTGCTTCAACTTAAATATTGATAAGGAATAGTCGTGACTTCCTCAATAAAGGAGTTTTATGTAAACAATAATCTTTTTATAGCCCAAGGCGCTATAAATTCCAATGAACCGCCAAGCAAAGACTGACCGAAACAAAACTTCTACAAAAAACTACTATTTCATTACTCTTTGACTAGACTCGAGGAATTTATTAAGCTATCAAGAATGACCACGCAACATTAACCGACTACCGAAGGTTAACATCTTGCGCCTAAAAGGCGATCGTTGGTACACGTACCTCGTCCCTCACAGTCTGAAACCCCTTACAACACACAAAAGGAGTAATTAAATGTGATTGTATCTGATTATAAATTTTCATAAAAGCATTCTTCCATTGGAGCGGCTAAAAAGTATCCAGCCGCGCATATCCAATTTTATGTTAGCTCATCGAGAATAAACGCTTTGTTTGGCCAAGTGTAGACGGGCTTAAAAACGGCCCAGGCATCCACACCATGGTTTTCCCATTTCAAATAAAAGTATTTATAAATATCGATTCCATCATTCAACAATCGTAGCGTAATCTCCCGAATTGGCTGGAGAAAGCACCGTACTTCCCCTTTTTACTGCGATAAATTAACTTCCGGCACTGTGCACCGGCTCAAGATTTGATTAATATAATTACGCATGCGCAATGCTTGGTGCACGTTCGCGTATGTGAACGAGTGAAATTGCCAATTTTAGACATCATTAAGCAGTCGATATAGCATAAAAGTCACTTCACATTCTTCGGATGAATTTTGAATTGCCCGCTCATTGTAATGGCTTCAATGCCTGAATCTCAGGTACAGAGAGATTCAATCTCCGTCACTCCATGCTTCTTTTGGGTGATTACAAAACACATTCATTTGATTGCATGTTCGAAATCTATTAGGACCGGAGAGATACTCAGATGCTACATAAACTCCTTCCTGTACGCCATTTTAATTTTAACTTTTGGCAATAAAACATGTTCATTTGCCTTCCGTGATTCATAATTGGTCTATAGCACAGTCCACAGTAATATCTAAAATGAACCTCAATTTACAATTTCCAGGTGCAACTACTTTACCCGTATTTTGATTATTAAATTTTAGAGTGCAAACAATAAAACTATAGTTGATCTGAATGTTCATTCCAAAATCGCAGAGCTTCTTATATGACTCTTTCAAGTCCATTCAACTGTACTCACAATGTTGTAAAGTCACAAATGGGGTTAAGCAATCACCCTTAATCAAAAAGCATTAGGACAAAATGTAATGAAAATTTCCGGAAATGAGATCCTAAAAACAACAAGATTTTATTACTTGTGTATAAACTCTTTGAAGGGGTTCTTAGTAAAAAATTCTATTAGTGTGAGTGTTTTTAATTGAAACCATCAAACCTAACAGTGGTTTGTTGCTCCATGAACCAATCAAGCTGATAATTTTTAGGGTTTAATGCAGTTTGTTAATGCGCACCGCGATTACCTTCGTACTCCAACAGCCGTTAATTAGTGAGGCATCGACAGCCGCTATCAACATAAGTCGGCTATTTAAATGTGATTAACGCAATTTAGATGCGACACAAATGGCCGCCTTGTGAGGGCAAGGATTCATTTAAGTGATGTATGCTCGGACAGTGTCTCCTGACTACCGGATATTACATAGGGTACTCAAGGGCAATAAAGATCTGCCGTTTTGATTCCTTAATGCGTACAGAGAATATTGCTGAAGACTGTCTGAAATCAATTTAATTAGCAAAAGAAGCAAAGGTAAATCTAATTCATTACCGACATGCAATTTTACTTAGTTTCAAGTTTAATTATAATATTGCTCCTATCCAGGCGCAGCTGTAACTTAGTTAGGGTCGGTTCGGAAATAGAAAAGGTAGATGAGAACCAGGACATTCAAAAAATTAATTTGAAAATCAAATATGTATATGTAAAACTCTTTATTACGCAAACAAATATAAGGGGAGATTGGGGATCATGAGATTCTCCCAAACTATATGACGTATTTAATTTATGCTATTTCAAAGGAACGCCCCTAACTTTCCAATTTAAATGTGCATATTGTAAATGATGCGATGCCCCCTCAAAATTCAGAAACCTTGCTTCTAAATGCTTGGTATATTATTTTAAATAATGAAAGGGGCTGTTTGAACCCCCAAAAACACTCCTGGTTTATTCCAATCTCCTTGGGAATATCAGTGATGGTTGCTGCTTTTCAGTACCCTTGCTGTCCTCGTTTGAATGTTTTTCCAATCAAATATCAACATAACATAGTTGAATAAACATTCAAATTATACAATATTTAAACTTTTACGCGCATTCAACATTGTTTATCTTATTTCGTCCACTTTAAAATGTAAATGAAGCGCTTCGGTCAATTTACAAAAGAACCCTAATTAGACCTAAAATTAGCAGGAGCTCTGAGGTGGAAAGAATGCATACATTTCGATCCAGGTGAATGCTAATTTCTCACAATGTGTACTTTCAAGACACGACGAACAAAGACACAGTAAACAGAAAACCAATTTACAGCGACAAGGTCCTAATTAAGACAAGCCTTGTCTGCAGCTAGAAAAGAAGGCTGCAATAAACAATCATTGTGCGTATTGGAATGCTTCGGTTGATTTGCAACAAGGCTTCAATCAAAATACATATTTTATCAACATTTCCAAGAAAACAAAAAAAAATTCGCGTTTCCACACAACATAAATAAATTTGTAATATTCCAATTAAAGAATTTCCACTTTAAGTGATTAACAAATTGGCACAGCACTTCTTTCCCCAACTATCTTTACAATTTTCGCATGTTCAAAATGATTATGATCCTGCAAGACGCAAAGGAATATTTCCTCTCTGGCATGTTCGCCATTAAAATTTATTAAGATTCCTTTCATTTAATTATGGCGCGCGTGGAAGTAATTGCTATAAAACTTCAGCAAATACTACATATGGCTAGAAATCATATTTTTCCTCAACATTTTTCCGAGAAATTTGTTTTCCTGTCGCAGATATGGGAATACACCAAGTGCGGTGCAACGTGCAAGTTGGGGCCAACTATAAAAGGAGAGGAGCAACAAAAAGAAGAATTATTTCTCTTCTTTTCCATAGCGCAACATGAACATGAACGTTGCAAGACTTACTTGCAGGGAAAACTTGCTTTACTCCAATGGACCGAGGCTTGCAGCAAATTGTGACATTAAAAATAAAAATAAAAATAAAAACACACCGCAATTTTCCAGCCAAATAGAAAATGGTTTGGGCGAAAGTTATCGCCATTTTGAGCTGACCAAGATATTAAGAGACAACACCTGAACTACCTACGACCGCGACGGTACCTAGGCATTTCGGGAAGTCACTTTTGATTTCACTAAATTCGCGTTCGCCTGCCGATTTCGACAAATATTTTCCATGCGGCTTTTACGGTGATTTATTTCCCAGTAGATTTACTGGAATGCTAAATATTTATATTGCGACTTGTGCTGGACAAACTCGATAGAGTAGAGTAATATTTTCATTAATCCATACTGCCTACTTATTTGCATCAGACAAATCCAGAGTTTTAGATATTTCTTTGTTAATTGAGAATTATTGATGGCTCTAAAAGTGGGACATGTTGTACCGTACAGGTGTTTTATTGTATTTCGCAATGTTGTACCCTTCGAACAGGCTTGTGGGATGGTTAATTATTAAGAAAGGAATTTTCTCAACTGTATAATGTAATTAATGTCCCAACAATATTTTAATTGCGGCAATTTACTGAAAAATCTGCTGTTCGATATGTGCACAACAAACTTTAATTATGTATATCTACTTACCGACATTAAGGCCTTATCTAAAAACCAAATCATCCTCCCCTCCCCCCATTTAACTTGAAAACACTAATATCTAAAATGTAAATTAGTCAATTAAGTAGGAATATCTATGTTAACAATCGATGAAAATGATGCCATCGTAATTGCCTGATTCCGGAACGGATCTAACCACTTTCCATTACTCTTCATATTTCAGGTGTAAATATCCTTAAGATGCGTATATTCAAAACAAGAAAATCTGGAGATAGCATCAGCATATCACCATCGCCGGGGTCGTGCGCCTCGTCTATAGTGTCCGCGGCTCCAGTATCGATTTCTTCATCCTTGCCCGATTTGCATGATTCACCAGTAATGATACTCAGTTGCACCAATCTTGCCCTTCATCGCGGCAACTCACACTCCCAGGAAAACTCCCAGCAACAACAACAACAACCGATGCAGCATCACATGCAGCAGATGCAATCATTCGGTAGCATCAATAATAGCTACAAGAGCGGAGGCAACAAATTAGTGGCAAATGAGATCAATGGGAAAACGGGGACCCCGAGCAGGAACGTATGCAGCAGAACGGTGATTTCTTCCAGCGACGAGAGGAGCCTTCCCGGCTCAGGTGCCCCAACACTAATTGGACAAAATGGTATGTTTACTTCCTATTCTTCTCCGCGCGTTATGATGCTTGATCTTGACCTCTGAGCCTCTCGGCTAGGATGACTAACGTGTACCTGAAGAGGATGCCAAGTCCAATGGCCGATGGCTGATAAATGAGTCCCCCCATTCTTTGTTTTTGTTCAAGTTACCTTTCCTTACTTCAATTTTCTTTTAACCAGAATGAGATGTGATTAAACTGATCATCTAGACACAAAATAAAAGTATTAACAAAACTATTCATTTTCCATTCTTCCACAACACATTCAAAAATGTCTTGCCAGAACCTAACCGGGGTCATTTTGAATATTTATAAATGGCGCTCTTTCCTCATTCACAATGTGATAAGATAACTTCATTTTAACGCAAATTAAAATTATGTTTCTTAATCACGAACGGAATTAAATTATTACAACAATGCTGTTGGGATATTCAATTAGTCGTAATATAATTTAACGCGAAATATTATTGATACTTTGATTCTGTAATTGCGCAACTGTTTCGTCAGCAGAAAAGCAACATTCTTCGATCACTTATTGTTTATTAATAAGGTTGTGTCCAGTTCATTATGCAAAGATAAGGCACGCGCATGCTAATTCTGCAGATTTTTGCGCAAATATGTGAATCTTAAGTTCGAGATTCTTCAACATATATTCACGATGTTCATATAATTTTTTCTCCAGACTTTTTTAATATTTTGTTCTTGTTTTTCTCCTTTTAAGTGAGCTGGAAATTTATAGCAGTGCCGTCTTCGATTGAAATCAGGAATATTTTGCAATATTCCGTGATAGCGCACCTTCTGCCTAAGAAACTGAAATTTTTCACTGGTGACTCAGACCGACGCCAGCGGAAACCGCTCCGGACACAGCATCAGCATTACTTTATGGGCGTTAAATTGAGCCTCTTCAACCAGCTTGTAATTAAGTGATTAAAAATTGTCCGTAATAGTTACGATCAGAAATAAAAGCGAAGATTGTGCAGGTGAGGATTTTTAAATACATAACAAGGAGCGCTCAAGTCTATGCGCCGCGGCCGTGCAGTTGTCCATGAAACTTGTTCGACCTTGTCTATTTTTTTTTTGTGTTTTGATTTTTTTGCTTCCCCCAACAACTTCAGGTAATTCTTCGGACGTTGAACCTTTTCTATATAATCTCAGATGAAGTTAAAAATTATTTTTGTGGATTTTATCGATTATTAAAAAGATCCGGAAATTGTTGATCCTTTTATTCACTTAAGTTATTGTGAATGGTTGCCACATTTCATTTCCAAGAATCGAACGTATTCGTTTGTTAGTGCAAACAAGATATTTAAACAAGTTTAATAGAAGCAAAACTGTATATAAAAAAAACTAGTAAGGAAGCAATTGGTCACACCAATTACGTGATACCCTAGATGTAGAAAAATATACTCATTCTTATATCAACATTTTTGTATAAAAACGACTCAGGCTTATATGGCAACACTAAGAAGGAGTTGCCCGATTTTGCTCATCTTCGAACTTGACCTTGCAATTTTAATCAAATATTATTGTACCAAATTACAAGTCTCTAGCTACAAGCGTTCTCGAGTTATCGTCTGGACAGACAGACAGACAGACAGACAGACAGACAGACACACAGACAGACAGACAGACAGACGGACATGCATAAAACGGTTTCTTTTCACTTCCCAATCATGAATATATAGATCTTTCTTTTCTGCGACGATTATTTCTTGGCGTTGCAAACGTTCGCTCAAAACTAATATACCCTACATCTAGGGTATAAAAATAAAGGAATGCAATTCAAAGAATTCAAATCATTATTCTTTATTCCGTAAATTGGAAACTATTTGATGTCAATTCAAAAGCAACAATAAAGAAGAAAGGATAATCGTGATCTTAACCAATTGGGTTCGTTATAATTCCTTTTAAACAAAATGTAAAACCATTCAATAACTTATTGATTTACGATATTGAACACTTCAATAAATCATAATTTCCTTGTTGCCTTTTTGCATCATTAAATTGAGTCGACATTCGAGAAATATCGTTCAAAAATATTCCCTTATTTCGTTTTTTCCAAGAATGTTAATAACACCTAAACTTCTGACACCGTAATGAAACCGTCATCCAGCAGAACCCCAGATAAATTATTGTAACTTCTAAGTTGCTGTGATTAAGTGCATAAAGTGTAAATTCCACTTCATTCTAATAAGGCAGAAATAATTTGAGCAGAACTGGCCAATTACTCCTGATGCGCGACCAGGAAGTTAGTTCGGCTGGCACCTTTTGCCGTAGGAATTGTAAATGCACCCTGGAAATTTAATAAAAAGCCATACAAAAAATTGCAGTATTTCCTGTTTTTTCAGTTAAAGAAAAGCAGGATTATAGCACGACTACGTACAGATTACAGATCGCGCCTGGCATCTGGCATTATTAAACTCCTCATTTGAACTTAAATTCAAGCTGACGCTTTGATGTGTTCCTGTCTGCAATGGGGATTCCCGAGTGATAATTTCACTTGGCTTACCAAGTGACTGTGTTGCCATCTATTACATAATACACCACATCAAATAGTTTGAGGTAATTATTGTGGCCAGGGGATCTTGCCCCTTCTCACCTTAAGTACATTTCCGCTTTCGAGCATTCCGACAGAATTTTTCACCCCAAACTAACACAGAGGTTCCAGAGTTCTAGATCGAAGTTATAATTATCGAAATGATCGACAGAGGGACGGAGAGATGGAAAGTTGGAGAAATACTAATTGATATTTACGTTTTGAATTGCAGGTCATTTGCCAGACTATAAACTAGTCACCGCCGTCCCGGTCGTTGTGCTCGAAGATGATCCTCGCCGAGAGCAAAGAAACAGTGAGTATATTATATAGTAAAGCCTTAAGACTTTTAAGACCACACGTCGAGGTGCAGCAATCGTCTCAATATGCGGTACACACTCGGGTACCGCAAAATGTGAGCAATGATTAGACATCTCGACGGGCAAAACAGATTATGTGCCCCCTTGTTGTTATTATTTTTTTTCTTCCACACCTGGAAATATATTATTGTTTGCAATGCATACAAGAAAACACGTGTTTACAGTAGATCATGCCATGTGAGGAGTCGAAGACATTAAATATCGGCGCTTTTGTGGCAAACCATAAACACATCAAGCGAGGAACTGCGGTTGAAAAACAAAAACTGAGGATAATGCAAATAAGAACTCTTTAACGGATTAAGAACCGTCATCACTTTACTTCGGTTACCGTGTTACATAAGCGCAAGATGCAGCGGTCCAATGAGTCAGGATGAGCGGTCACATCTTAAGTCATTGCCACTTAATTCACACCGTGTCGGTTTTAAGATGAGTATTGGCAGAAGACGACAGAGAGCCATGCGCTCAGACTTCAGTAATTAGCCCTTGAATGCGTCGGTAGTCTTTAATTCATTGAATTTACATTCCGTTTTACGCAAATAAACTGCCAGCAAGGATCAGTGTGAAGATGCAACACAAACAACAATCTTCCGTATTATTCTATTTTCCACACATCCATAAAACATGTGGATGATATAAACATAATTTATGAATACTAAAAAGTATAATAAATTAACAGAAATCCACACCTATTCATTAATACCAAAATCATCAAGGACTAACAACATCGTTTAGAAAACCTTCAATAAAACAAGACCGTCGTGAGTTTTAATCAATATCTACTTAATAAATAACATCAATCTAATTGTTGCAATTAACAACTTTGATACAAGCATTGATTTTTCCTGATAAACTGCGGTGTTGTTGCAAGATTCTTCGAATTTATCATCCTTGCAACATTTCCACTATTCCTTGCGGCAAAACAGTCTGCGGCTCCAATAAAGATGCAGGAGAAAATTAATCTGTTATTATCGACTTCAAACGGTGAATCAGGAGAAAAGTTTACATTCTAACCGTGTAATTACCAATTCAAACAAGACCAACTAATTGTATCCTAGCACGGTTTGATTTGCGGTTCGATTGCATTTTCAATTAAACTCTTTCGCTCCCTCGCATTGTTGTTGCATTCTCCGTTGCGTGTGATGCGGTGTTACAACACTTAACGAAATAATGGCGGAGTGCAATGCAACTGAAAGTGGTAAGTACTAATCGCGGTTGCTGCAGTTGATTGGAATAAAGGGATCAATTAGGTATTTCGAAATAAATAAAGTTATGTAATTTAGTAAGTAGCAAGTACAGTCTAGTACAGTCTCCAGGAAGAAGTTGTCTCCCAGGCGACAAGACCTTCCATCTTTTGAAAAAAAAATTAAAAATGCTTCTTCTCTTTTCCACGACAATCAATTCTTGCAGTTAAATTGTTAATTGAAAATCACTGCAGGTGTTAATTTTTGCTTCCGCGAATGTACTCTCAGTAATGAAAAAAAACGTGAGTCTTTTCCAAGCTTGTAAAACTGATTGTTTAAGGTATTTATTGAACTGAAATGAAGTTCTCTTGTTCTTGTAAATTATAACATTATTAGCCAAGATGATTTTCAGTGACGGTTTTTTAAAAAAAGTAAAGTTGTTATTTAAAACACCTGAGCGATAGTTTCCACGATAATGAGCGATACTTGCCCATTCAAATGCACTGAAATCGATTACCTGTTGCAAAAGAAGTGGCCATGCCTGTGAGGGTCTCTCTCAATAATTCAGCGAAAATTCTATTACACCCGAAGCCATTCGCTTCAGCAACTCTTATTACATCACTCCATCAGCTTCTCAATGCGCTTGGAGGATAAATTAAGTGAGATTTCACACACAGGTACATGCTTATTTGGCTCTGACTAATTACAGGCTCTTTACATTGTATCTTCGGCTAAAGCTCACTCAACGGAACCTTTAAGCCGGCCAGAAGTCGTACAAATTCCAATCGCGGTCTAATTAGTTTTCAATGAAATGAAACACTGCATCGGACTCGATTTCATTGTTAACCAGGCCGGCTGCTGGAGCCCAGCAATACGCCTCCGAAGAGCATTTCGTGAGGACAAGTTTCCAATGATCGTTGCACTTTAAGATGGCACGGATTTGTTGACATTGAATTAAGTAATGAAATCCCGCAACACACTCGAGAAGGTGGTGCCAGGCGGTTTAGAAAATATCTCTCAAGCCTGTTTCGTTTTTACATTTATTTCAATATTGAAGTAATATGATAAACGATTGCATGTGCCTGAAAATCACAGTGAGGGGAAATTGCTCAGTTATTACTGCGGCCACTGAACTGCGGTTCCATAATGTCAAGGTTTTGCACCTAGAATCAATTGGCTCGATTCAAATTGAAAATTGGCGCATAAATGGGCGTGAACTGTGAAGCGAAACAGAAGTCACCGGAGGGTTTCAATTCAACCATTGCAAAGTGCAGTCATCTGCAGTTACGCACAATTTAGTGCTGGTTCGCTTATGAAACGTGATACCCGATCTGATCTTACGCAACTCGACTGTTATATCCGATAGGCGATAGCAGCCGAGACGTTTGCTGCTCGCCTTGAAATCAAATCAACCTGAGTGCGATTTCCGAAAAGCACCAGCGACCAGACGAACGAGTTGCTAATTAATTAATAATTACCACATGACGTTTGATCTGATGCTGCGAAAACAAACCACACCTGACTGCATTCAGTTCGCCTTTGCCCGGGAAAGTTGCTCGACTTGAATTGAATAATTTTAAAAGATTTTCCGCTTTTTGTAAAATAACAAATGTTCATATTTTTTGGAATAATTTTATAATATTTTATAGTAATTAATTGTTACAAAAGAGCTACATGAAATGATGAAAATTAATTTTAAAGTTATGTGTTAACCAAAAATACGAAAATCAATTTGAAATTATTTAATATAAGTTCAAGACTGTGAAAGAAAAATTGCACATAATAAGAAATGAAATTTTTTGCAGTATATATTAAATAACATATTATAACAAAAACAAAAAGCCTAGCAGCATAATTGTTTTACAACTCGCAGACGAAAGTAACGACTTCAACAACCTGCAATTAAAATTATTACTTGCAATTTACTGGTAGAATGAAAACCGTTGAGTCTATAAGACATGAAAGTACTTAAATCATTTTAATCTTATTTTGTCACAGTCTATTACTTGATACCATTGTTTTACCTTGAAAGGCGTAAACTGATTGAAAAACGAGAAAAGTGCTGCTTTCGGATTAAAAGAAAATCCCATTAGAAGGTTGTTACACTTTTTACAAGTTGTACTCAAGCGCACAAAGAAGCATTACTATACGTGGTCAGTGTTCAACTGCTCACCAATACGTCCAGAGGCTTCGTTAATGGAGACGGAGGAGTCATGTCCGGCTTCCTTAGCACTTTTGAAGCTCAAATAGACAAATACCATCAGATTGCGGAAGAAAGTGTTGCTGACATTTTATTTGTTACTAAATTAAATAAACACAATCAAAAGAAAAAGTTAAATTTCACTTCTGTTACAAAAACAACTGGTCAATGAGAAGAGAATACAATTTTGGTAAACGTAAATAATAATTAAATTTCTTTCATCGTCAAATTCGAGTTAATTGGATGTGGGCCACTTGCACCAACAATTCATCATCTGAACAAACACTTTCCGTATTTGTTGTGGATGATGTTTGACTTATCTGCAAAATGTTTGAACGCCATTTCTGCAGTTGGTTTCACGTGTTGTCTTACCACGAACCAAAAATAAACTGGCCAATAAGTAAAAGTAAATTTAAGGTCGATTTATCTGCTATTATTAACGCACAGTTTAACAATTAGTATTATAAGTTGAACATTGACTTTATCCTAATTACTTGAATCGCTTTCCGCCGCAACCAAATGGTAATTTCGCACAAAATTAACTAGGGAAAAAAAAGCTTAAAAAACATCGAAGGTAGACGAGTTCGAATTAGAATCTAATTAACGCGCCCACTTTTCTTAATTATTTCATTAATTTCCCATTTGCCGTAAATTCTAGCACAACTGGCAAGTTACTGTGGTCTGGATCTGGTAACATAAATTACACTCAATGTATAGTGTTCATTGCCGCCATAATTAATATCTTGTAAATGGTAAGGTATTAGCGCCGCCATTATGCCAATTAACAAGTTGTCGCCGAGTACATGATCATTTTCGAGGGGTGTTTGTTCTGATTTACGACAAATAAAATTACTTTCAGGAATAATTTAACACTTCTTTCGCCACCACAAAATGGTTTCGGATGTCACAGCTACAAATGCCCTGTTGCTGATTACATTCCTCTCACATATCCCGTTCGGCGGAGCCCATCAAAATGCATAATTTAAAATTGATAGTGAGATGTGGGAGTCCCGAGATGGAAATAACGTTATATTTCATTTGGCCAAGTTGCCTGTGGACCATCGATGGCCAACAAGGGATATGGAATTGATATGGAGGAGTATTTAAGATCGTCTCTGTCGGACTTTCTACGTTGGCTTTAATGTCCTCTATCGAACTTCCTTACTGTGGGCCGTGGGTGCGTGCCAACTGCCTCGAGGATGACAAAAGTCATTCGATCACCTCATCCTCCTGTCCCCGTTCACCGCCGCCAATCGCCCAGCAATGATTTAACCTGACACTTATCCGATCATTGGGCTCGGTAAATCTTCCTATTTAGATTGGCATTGTTAAAGGTACTCGGAATCTGTCCATATGCTCCTCCCTGGGCGCATCACCGATGTCGGGCGGCCGTTCTCTTTGATTAAGGTCCCGTGCTCAACTGTGTACGTCCGCTGCACTATTTATTGTTATTCAGCATGTAACTAGTAGTTTAACAGCGCGCGGTTTATTCTTATCTTGATGCTTCGAGTCCGGTTAAGTTAGAAATTTGTTACACCAGTGTGCATCCAGTTTGTACTGTTATTAGGGTACTGCACTGTGTTGGAAGAGTGCCAATGCGTTTTGATTTAGTGTAATATCTTTGTCAAATGGAGAATTAATGATCGGATAAATTTATAACTTATATTAAGTAAAGTTATTTGAATATATATGAATGTCGCTGCATATGCTGAACTGCATTTGTTGCATGCAATCGATGCATAAATTCATGAGCGCGTTATCAGGCTTGTGAACGTTTAAGTGGTGCGATTGGCTAAGAACCGCCGCTTCCTTTTGTTTATTATATTATACATATCTCAATATCTGTACAGGATATCGGATTGGCATCGTTGAATTTGCATTTGGTGGCTCACAAAAAATGAAGTTGTTTATAACTGTTCTTTAGTTTGTTCCTTTTTGATTTTATGTATGTTTAATCTTTAGATAAAGCAAAATCAGATTTGATATAACAATTCCTTTTTTCATGTATAGTGTTCACTTGGGGACGTAAGATGAGCAAAAAATTGGATATTATGAAGAAAACAGAAATATATAAATCACAAGAAAATTCAAATTACTGCATAAAGTCTAACACACTGAAAAAGAGCAAATCAGGACCAATTGAAGCTATAAAAAATGATCAAAATAAATCCGCAACATTGACAAAAGATCGACAAAAAGCTTTTAAATCATTCTTTCATCGAATTGGATCGACGGGGATGTTAAACCATAAGTCACACAATCTAACAAGAGCACCGGAGCCAAATCAGCTGTACAGAAGTAGCTCGACAAGCCAACTAAATACATGTTCATACATAAAGTGTGACGATCCAACAGACGGTGTCAACCTAACGAACAAATCAGATCGAAATTCAACCATCTGCACCGGATCAGTGAAGTCCTCCAGTTGTGACGATATTGCTAAAGTCGGCGATCAACCACGACGAGGAAACTTCCCATATGCATTTCTACGATCCAAATTATCGGTTTTGCCAGAAGAGAATGGTTCCTCTGTGAAGCAATCTTTGAGTAGCTTGCAAAGTTCCAATGATCATTTAACATCACGAAAGGTTAAGTCGAACGAAGATAGTGTTTCACTTACGAACACTAGTCCTCAACACCAGCAGAAGATCACTTATCGCCCAGGTGTTATCAAACGATACTCATCGGATGACAGTGCTATAAGCAACTGTTCGCCAAAAGGAAACGTTTCACGTAATAACAGCAACTCATCCAAGGATTGGGAGCCTCTATACCAAAGATTAAGTAGTTGTTTAAGTTCAAACGAATCCGGATACGATAGCGATGGGAGGCATGCCGAAGAACCATTGAAGGCAAATAGCATCATATCAAATTCATCTAAAGCGGGAGGAATTTGTTTGACTGGTGAAACAATTCATGACTATGGAACCATTCGACGGAGGTTTAGACAAATCAAACTGGAGAAGTCATGCCCGAGTGACTCAATTGGTATTTTCTTGGCACCGCGCACAATTCCGGGCACTTCCAGCGATCAACAATTGCGCTACATTATTGTGGAAATCGATCCCAATGGATTAGCTCACAAGTAAGAGATTAAATGTAATTTTAAAAACAAAATAATGCTAAACTAATGTTTTACTCTCATAGGGATGGAAGATTGCGTGTCGGTGATGAGGTTGTAAACGTAAATGGTAATCATTTACGTGGTGTACAATCTTTCGAGAGAGCACAACACCTACTGTCGACATTTGTGGACAACTGTGTGGATCTAGTCATTGCCCATGACGAACTATCAGCAGTTACAGATTTTTATACAAAAATCAAAGTCGACTACAATGCTCAAAACGACAATATCCTTTCATCAACGCCAAACGAGTCCAAACTCTATCAGGACCATGCTAAAAAGAAATTCTCATTTTACCAAAGAGCACAGAGTAGCGAGAGTGTGAACAATTTTGAAATGAATAGCATACACATAACTTTTGAGGAAGATGGAAGCGCAACTAAAAGCCAAAAGAAAAATGATGAAGTTTACAGGCGTCGATCACTAAACAGATCACTGGAGCTCACTCCTCTTTACAGTACGTCTGAGTATATCCCAGTTTATGCTAATCGAGTAACAATAACAAATACCATAAGCGATGACGAAAAATGGCAATTACTAAGCCGCAAACGAACTGAAGAACTAACAATGAACGATTACGCGCAAGTACTAAGATCTAAGAACTCTACTTACTTTAACGACAATATTAACGTAAAAATTAATTCCACACCCACTAACGCAGCATCGAATGGCATAAATGAAAACCAGAATGATTCTACATCAGCGTCTGCTTTGCCAGACACTCAAAGCCGCAATTATTATTCCCGGAGATCTTTGAACTTTTCAAACTCCAATTATAGATCGTTACGGTTTTCAAACTCGCGGCTAAGTGCAAATCACCTTAACAGTAACCGCTTGACTCTTAATTCCTCAAATACTCTGCGAATGAGTTCTAAAAAGATGGATTTTAGTGAACTAACTGACTCTAACCCGGCTGAAAAGTGCAGTCAGAGTTTGACGAGCACGACTAAGGCCTTAACCAGTTCGAATTCCGAACTAAATCGTGATATAATCTCTAACTCGCTCTTTATTAAGGATAACGAGGGGATGGCAGCCAAAGAAGGTGAGAAGTCGAAGAGTATTCTGTGATTCATTTCTTTACATTTTGTTAATGTAGGACTGAACAAGTGCAACATCTACGCCATCACTTATTACAAGGGCCCTGGAATGAAATCACTCGGATTTAGCATAGTCGGCGGAAGGGATTCACCAAAGGGCATGATGGGCATCTTCGTGAAAACCGTTTTCCCTTCTGGTCAAGCAGCCGATGATGGCACTTTAATGGCCGGTACTTGATGTTAATTTCTTAGTTCAAACATTATTTCGATTACTGTACACTATTTAGGGGACGAAATAATTGAGATAAACAGACTGTCCGTTCAAGGAATGAGTCACGCTGAGACTATAGCTTTGTTCAAAAATGTTAGAGAAGGACCAATTTCACTGAAGGTCGTAAGGAGACGGTACATGAAAATCTTCCGGCGAATTATAAACATATTTTTAATCCATTTACATTTTTAGATTGCAGAAATCCAGATCCCTGGTAGAATAATCATGGATGTCCTGCAAATGGGAATTATAATTGTTTACAAAGACATTTCATGTTTCTGTGTTTATAAATTAATGTATATAAAGACAATACTTTAAATTCAACACTAAACTTATATTATTTGTAAAACAAAAAGAATAATAAGATTAAGTAAAATAAATTGATAAAATCATTCAAAAGACAAATAAAAGCTTCAGATTAATCATTCTCAGCTGTGCTCGCTATAATTCGTTTTTTTCTTATGTAGTGTGATACTCTATTTTCTAAGCTCTCTGAAAAAAGCAGCAAAAATTTCAACAACCTTTTTAAGCATAAAGAACAAATGTTTTACCGCATCTTTTCCTTGAAAGCAGTTTTTGATAGTGTTTTTGCTTTACTCCTTGCTGTAAAACCTCAGCTTGAGTACTGAAATCTTTGTATTCAAAATGTTTGTTGTAATCTTCTACTAAATCATTTAGAACTGCTCTCATCATTGTACTCCTGCAATGCATTATTTAATTACTCCGACTTTTCATACTTGTAAGTCAATTGAATTACTTTGTATTTAAAATGGTCCAATCGCTCTGCAAGTTTTCAATTAGTTTGGACATACTTTCAGGACTATAGATCCATTCGGTAGTATCACATGCCTCTTCCAAACTCTTGTTGTCCTCTTCATTGGGAGGTTGTATAGTTTTATTGCGAAACTTACAAGAATATAAATTAAGTGGTAAACCATGCGCCAGGTTATATTGGGGCTTACTGAGAGATATTTGTTTATTGTTAAATATTTGGACGCGAAATTTCATTATTTTGAATTGAATTACTTACCAACTGTTAGTAGTTACGTTTAGTAAGTCTCGAATTACAGTGGGTTCTTCCAATCTTTGTCCAATTAAAAGTAAGACAGCCATGATGCATCTTATTTGATGCCACAGGAAGGACTGTCCAGTAATTTGCAAATAATTCATTTTGTAGCCTAAAAAGTAGTTAAATAAGGCTGTAGACATGCATGGATTTGATTTATACCTATATCCAGTTCATTCCCGTATCCACAAGATCTAATACTAGCCGAAATAATACTTCTGACGAAATTTGTAACTCCATTAGCAACGTCCATTTTGCACAGATTGCGGAAATCGTGTTTTCCAATTAGATATTGACAACCCTTTTCCATTTCCTGTACAAGGTCGAATCAAATTTGAATTTTTCTGTAAATTTTCATAAGCTTACACCATACTTCTATATTTAAACTTCCTTCAGGGAAAAAATACCGATACGTCCGTTCTATGCAATCGAACCTGCAAAACAATAATCTAGTTGCAGATAATTGATGATGCTTGAGCGATTATGCTAATACCTGGCACTGTAGACTTCGTTTCTCACCGGCATCCAGCAAACACATTTTATATCTGCAGGTAACACTCGGTTTAGAACTGCACAGTAATCGATTTCCTGTAGTAAATTTTCTTTCCCCATCTGTCCCTGTTTTGGAAACTTGCTCCTTACGTCTATGGAAATAACCTGACCAAACGCGCTCACACCTTTGTCCGTTCGGCCGCATCGATGGTAATTGGAGGCTTCTCTAGATTCAATTAGACATGTTTTTTTGAGAGCAGCGAACAGGTGATGTTCTATAAGTAAATGATTTTTCTTTTTAAAAGTAAAAATTAGCAACAATTACATACCAATAGTTAAAAACGTGTCTTCCTGAGAGGCATATCCTTGATAGTCCCAGCCGAAATACAGAACCCTTAACAATATATGGCGCTTAAATGTTCTGAAATGCAGAATTATATCTCAAACTTACACGTTACTTACAAAATGATACTAACCTAGTGAAATCAAAAGTTCTTTTCGGCTTTTGCGAATGATTACTAATATCTTCCTCATATGTTTTTTTATGCAAAATATTTTTAAGTTGCAAGTTGTGTGCCTGAAGTTGAATAACTTTGTCTATCAACTCTTCCTTTGTCAGCTGGATTAAGTCTGACTTTGTCAGCTTTTTGGTCTTTTTATTTACACTAATATTTAAATCCATTTCTTACAAATAGCAGAATTTTATCATGTAGAAAAAAGTCAACAAATGAAATTTTAGGTTATAAGTTGAATTTTCTCCCCTCCGAAAATCGAAAATGTTGCTGAATCGCTGAATCTATTCGTAGAAAGAAGAAGCACTTCATTTGAAAAAAAGAAAAACTATTTTTGTGTAAAATGTAAACAAAGGAATTAATATGCCTAAAAAGTGTATTATAAGAGGGTGTAAGGATAACTCTGGTACATTGTTTCCGTAAGAAAAGTTTGCTGCTGCAGTTTAGTTTACTAGACCAATGTTTTTTCAAGGTTCCCCATTGATAAACCCAGAGTGTTCCTCAAATGGATACAGGCCCTAGAAAAACACCAGCCACTTCCAACAGATGATTACGTAGGAACAACTATTTGCAGTGCCCATTTTGTGGAATCAGATTTTCTGAAAACAAAAAAGAATCAGATAAATAAAAAATCAGTTCCATCGATTTTTCCCGATATTCCTGATGAAGGAGAGGTACCGGTAATTGACATCAAAATAGAACCAGAGGACGAGGGAAACATCACCAGTGATGTGGTGAGGGAAAAGAATCTAAGAAGAAACCGGCTGACAATTCCTATTACCGAACCGGATAGCGAAGAAGGAGCCAGCGATGGGAGTGATTATGAACCATACGGTTATCGTGATGAAGGCGATATTGAGAGTGAGGAGTCTGAAATAGATAACATTTTAGAGAACTCGCATGATAATAGAGATGTGGATGAAAAGAGCCGTCTAAACGATTCAGATACATCTGTTGCAAACGAACCTGTTAATCCAGAGACGGGCATAGAGGAAACCAAAGACAGTGACTGTGAATCAGTTACTCAGACATCATCACTGGACGTTTTGAAAGAAAAGCTCGCTGGAAAGACAGAGACACTGCGAGCCGAAGAGAATACGTTACAGTGCATGCAAGAAATGATAAGCAATCAAGCGAAAACAATAAACAAGCTGCAGAAGGAACTCGACAAATTACTCAGACTTGACGCTGAGCAGCAGAGGAACGACGAGTCATCGGGTGATGATCATGGAGATACTAACACTCCAGCTTCTAGTGATGGTCTAGTTGACAAGCTCCGGGATTATTGCAACGTAGATCTTCAAACATTTGCAATAGCTTTGTATTACTTTTCACCTTCAGTCTATGCTTACTTAAGGTAGGTTCACAGTTTCCAAGATAATGCAATTTGACCAGTTGGATTTTTTTAGGTCTATTATGGCCTACCTACCTCCCAAGAACGTTGTAATAGATTGGGTCACGAGCGGACACGCGTTCTCATTATTCCCCATCGGTGTGCTAGAAAAGGAGAAGTTCATCCTAGAATGAATGCGGCATTTGTTAACTACAAACGACATTGCGTACTGGATAAGTTAGGAGTTTAATATTGTTCTAATTTATAACTTAATATATTCTCAATGTATGTCTCGTTACGATTAATCCATTTGCTCATTAACACCAGGTGGGAAAAGCCTTTCCACTTTCCCGGATGTTACCCACTGTTGAATATAATTTCTGGTGGGGAATATGGGAGCGATGTGGCTGGAAAAAAAGCTCTAAGATAAGTTCTAAAGAAGTTAACAAGTACAGACCCAAAATTTACCTGAGGAAAAAATAAGTTCGAGGAGAGTAGAAATACAATGCTATCGCGAATCTATGAAAGTCTGCAGTGTACAAGCATTTTGCTTTCGGCATAGATTCCTCTTCTGGTTTTCGTACTTCCCTCTTGCCTTTACCTTTTGCTCTTGTTTTAGCTTTAGGTTTTTCTTCAGACTTCTTAAAAACTTTCCGGCAGGATTCGCTATCACTATTCTTCTCCACAGGCGGCACAGGTTCACAAAATTCAAATACTTTACTAATTAAACTTGCAGCGTGAACTCCACTCCAATCGAATTCCTTCTTTTTGGTATTGGCCCTTTGTTTAGCGATCTGTTCCTGCAGATTTTTCAGCTCCTCATCCTGGCTTTCTAGGCGTAACTGGCAGCTTTTGATGCAATTTCTAGTTTTTACGATGTCTTTATTAATTTTGAATAACTTTTGTTGAATTTCTTTCACTGAATCTTTTTCTGTGTCAATTTCTTGCTTTATGCCTTCAATAGAAGTCTGAAATTCCTGCATTTGGGTATATTCTCGAGGAATGTTTCCAGATATTTTGATCGTAGCTATATGTTTTGGTTCTGAAAGGAGTAAAATTAAAAAATATATTGGGAAAAACTCATGTTTTTCACCTTGTAAATAATAAATATAGAACGTGTTGTTTGGTTGTCCGGGCGAAGAACTGTCAACTGAGGTTTGAATACGTACAAGAGCGCCTCTAGCGGCAAAAATGATCCGTCTACGTTGCGAAGCTGAACAGATGTAGTGGGTACTGGCTGAATTGACATGTCACAATTTTTTGAAACTTTTGCAGTTTAAAAAAATACAAAAGTTTACTTGACATGGAAAATGTAGCTGATCTAGAAGTTTTCAGCTATTGAAAAGCCATCCAAAATCGGCCAAAGCTAACAAAATTTCTCCTTTTCAGCAGTTACGGTAGTGGTTTGCAGATTTGCGGAATTTGCAGAAACTGGCCTTCTACTACAAAATGCTTACAAAGCGTCCATGTTGAATGTTGATTAAGTTAAAGTGATTAAAGTGAACGGAGTGAATTTTGTATTCATACAAAATAATTGTGTTGAAATTAAAAACTGCAAAAATTGCATATAAAAAGTTGCATAGTGATCTAGTAAAGAAGTTAATCCAATTTATGCAGATTTGTATGAATTAGAAGCCAACAAGAAGCCTCCACACGTTTCTATCGTCGACTTCGGAGTTTGCCTGCTCTACCATGATCGCATTTTAGTTCGAGAGGCAGAAAAATATCTAATTGCAAATTAAATAGCATTAGAAAATCTTTCATGTCAACGAACTGTGCCAGGGGTGTATATTCATGATAATATTGAAACAAAATAAATCAATATATCCGCCGCGCAATATACGTTTTAAGTTGCTCCGTTTTTATGTTGAAAAATGAGTGCCATTGAACAACCATCACCTAACAACGACCTCGTTGAAGAAAATGAAGAAATGACAACTGACGACTCGTTGCCATCATTTTCATCAGTTCCGCCGTCAATCGAACAGTATATTCGTCTTCTGAAAGGTATCTAAGTAAAAACAATAAAACAATAAAAAAAATTCAAAGCAATTGTAGTTTAAAATAAAACAGAAAATGAATGAATTTTTAATTGCATTGTTGTAACCCTCTGTGAGTAAGTCTCCTTCAAGCAAAAGTAATAATATTTTTCACATACACATTTTTATAAAAAAAACTTGTTTAAAAAATGAGGAGATCTGATTCGCGCGAGTTTCCCTGCGCATCCTCACTGCTCGAGACTCTAGGATTAAGGCGAGTGCGCACGGTAACGACCTCTCACCGAAAAGTCAAGTTCGACTGCAAGTTGGTTATTTAAAAATGTAAGAAAGAAAGTTGTTGCCGGGGGTGGAAAGTGGTGTTTTTCGTTGCCAAAAATATTCTACCTCTAGAATCTCATGTTCATTATATTGTTTTTTTTTGGTTTGTTTGTCTTGGATTTACAACGCACGGGGGTGAAGTGAAGTTCGTTGTCAAGTGTCGAAGAAGTTTTGCCGATAATAAAGCATTTTTCCACAGGCAAATCAATTCGAAATTCGAATGCGGCACGCGCAAATATAAAGCAATAAAAAAAGTGATTTTAACAAAGTGTGCATCGTTTTTCATTCGCCGAATCAGCAGCAACATGCGCTCATAGATTTAAGCTGTGTTTACTAACAAACGTTGTTTAGACTTAGGCGATTCTGCGAAACATATGTTAATTTGAGTGTGAAGAAATAAACGGGAATCGCGAATTGATTTTCGTCAATTGTTTCCAACTTTGTCCCTCGAAATTTGACTGGTTTTTGATGTGAGGAACCTTAAACAATCCACACTCATTTTACAAACATTTTCCGTGAATAAAACATTCCTAGGACTTTTGTAAATATAATTTCAAGTTACTGAATGAGAAGGACTTAATTATCCACGAATTGAGATATTAAAACCATTTCCAATTAGCAAATAATTTTATCATAATCTTGTTGCGATTGATTGAAATCGCATTTTCAGTTATTACTTTTATTAAATTATTGCAATTACAAATTGTTTGATTATCACAGGCGCACCATTTACTTCTGATTAAAAGAAAAGTTAGAATTACATACGGATTACAATAAATTGCGAACTTAAAAGTAATAGCGTTTTTTTACATTTGCAGTTTCGGAGGCGTCCGATGACAATACCGAAACCGACATTCAGGATTGTTCAGGAAATACTTCAGCTGCAGAAACTGCCAGAAAGCCAAAGCGACTTCTCACACCTGCGCAACTTACTTATTTGGAAAAGAAGTTTCAACGCGAGAAATATCTTACCATAGCCGACAGGAGCGACGTTGCTGCCACTCTAAACTTGTCTGAAGCACAAGTTAAAAAGTGGTTTGAGGAGAGAAGGTGAGTTTGCAATGCTCTTTTGCATTTTGAGGGATTTTCCATTTGAAAACAATAAATACTTCTCTTATTAGAACCAAGTTGAGGCGACAACATCAAAAAAACCAACAAGAACATCATAAGCACAAGCCATTCTTTTTCCTACCATCCTTGTTTCCACTCTCACCAAATCCAGCCTTGAGTTCTGTTCAGGGCAGAGGCAAAGTGGGTGTAAATAACACCACGGAAAACCAACAAGGACATCAACAGAACATGCCATTCTTTTGCCCACCATCCTTGTTTCCATTCTCACCAAATCCATCCTTGAGTTCTGTTCAGGGCAGAGGCAATGTGGGTGTAAATAACACCACGGAATTATTTGAGTGGGAAAAGTAAACTAAAAAACCCACTTTTATTGCTCCATAGTTCTACCTCCCGGCAATATTACTCCTTAACTTCCTGTTTATTTCCTTTTCCTGATATTCCTACTTCTCACTACACTTCACATTCCTGTTAATTAATTCCACATTTCTCACTGCTGGCGCAGCCAGCCTCCACAATTCCTTCCTTTTTCTTTAGAGACGCAAACTCAACTAACTAACTGTTCTTCTTCTATCACATCTACACTTCTACGTTTACATATACATTTATACAATGTATTCTTATACTTCGGGCGGCAATCCTTGCCGTTCGGAACAATTTCTGACATCAGTAAGAAATTCACCAATTCTACCCAGCACCAATTTATTACTAAACGGGCATGGAGTAATGAAATAAAATATCTAGTAATTATCCTAGACAAGAAATATAGAGTCAACTGTCCGAAAAATTGGAATACTAATTGAAATTTTGTACCCATTTATTAACAAAAATTCCTCCCTAAGTAGAGAAAATAAACTGATCATGTTTAAAGTTATATTTCGAGCTATTATGCTCTATGGTGCTCCAATTTGGTCTCAGTGTGCTAGTGTGCATCGGAACAAATTACAGACAGTTCAAAACAAAATTTTAAAAATGATGTTTAGCCTTCCATGGCACTTCTCCACTTCAGAGCTGCGTAGGACAACCGACACAGATTTAATTAAGGATAGAGTTAATACCTTAACTGAGAAGTTCCTTGAAGGCGGTGAACTATCAGATAACTAGTTGGTCAGGCAATTTTGTGATAGTTAGCTGTAAGTTTTAGGATAAGTAGATTTAGGTTAATTCAAAGGGTTTTCTGAAATTGCTTTTCCCCAAATATTAAATTAATTGTGATGATTATGTTCCGCTAGACTACAATTATTAATTATAGAAGAACGAAGTTGAAATCTAGCACTAAAATGAAATTTATATTGTATATATGAATGTTTCGCATTTTCAAATAAATAAAAAAATAAAAATTTTTCTCATGACATTTTGCAGTTCCTATTGTGTTTCAGTGGTGGCTGAGCATTCAAACTTACAAAGGGGCACCAGCGAATAATTTTTCTCAAAACTAACGACGCCTCTGGTACCAATACATGTGCAAAAACCCATTGCAGATGTAGAGGAATGGCTTACTATTTTTCCGCATTTAGCCTCCATATTTTCTTTCTCTGAGGTTTTTCCCTATCACGCTACATTCCTTAGTTACATATCAACAAATCATGCAAGCATCGTTGCCCAACATTTTTAATGTTTGTAATAAATTTTATCATCGGTCTCTTATGTTTTTCACAAAAAACGTCTTTTGCGGGTTTTTTTAATAACGATTTTTTATATATTTATTAAATCAAATCAAAGGTCAAAATGTTCAGAGTGAAATGAAATTGGTAAAAACTATTTTCTTGAAACATTTTGTAATATATATTATGTTACCATATGGGTCATTCCATGACAATTCGACCGTGTTCAATTCAATGTGTTTCCTGTGCTACGTAAGATGGCGTTGGTGTAGAAAATTATAATTTCTTCGCCAAAGATGTACCACATGATACTTCTTTGGAGCAGAAATTTTGACATTTCGTGTGTGTTGTCACTTGTCAGCTTGTGAAGTGAAAGCAAATTGATTACAAACTCCAAAACCATGAAACAAATGTCAAATTAAAATAAGACCGGCCAATTGTCAAATTTTTCTTCCGCTGTCAGAATTTCGTCGCCAAGGATGTACAGAAAATTACTGGACCGTTTTCTTCCTGGCAGCATACTGGGCTTAAAGAGAATGCGTTGTTGTCCGGCGAAGAACTGTGAGGTTTGAATACGTGCGAGAGCGCCTCTAGCGGCAAAAATGATCCGTCTACGTTGCGAAGCTGAACAGATGTAGTGGGTACTGGCTGAATTGACATGTCACAATTTTTTGAAACTTTTGCAGTTTAAAAAAATACAAAAGTTTACTTGACATGGAAAATGTAGCTGATCTAGAAGTTTTCAGCTATTGAAAAGCCATCCAAAATCGGCCAAAGCTAACAAAATTTCTCCTTTTCAGCAGTTACGGTAGTGGTTTGCAGATTTGCGGAATTTGCAGAAACTGGCCTTCTACTACAAAATGCTTACAAAGCGTCCATGTTGAATGTTGATTAAGTTAAAGTGATTAAAGTGAACGGAGTGAATTTTGTATTCATACAAAATAATTGTGTTGAAATTAAAAACTGCAAAAATTGCATATAAAAAGTTGCATAGTGATCTAGTAAACAAGTTAATCCAATTTATGCAGATTTGTATGAATTAGAAGCCAACAAGAAGCCTCCACACGTTTCTATCGTCGACTTCGGAGTTTGCCTGCTCTGCCATGATCGCATTTTAGTTCGAGAGGCAGAAAAAAATCTAAGTGCAAATTAAATAGCATTAGAAAATCTTTCGTGTCAACGAACTGTGCCAGTGGTGTATATTCATGATAATATTGAAACAAAATAAATCAATATATCCGCCGCGCAATATACGTTTTTAGTTGCTCCGTTTTTATGTTGAAAAATGAGTGCAGCGGCCATTGAACAACCATCACCTAACAACGACCTCGTTGAAGAAAATGAAGAAATGACAAAAACAACAAACTCGAACACAACAGCCGTATCCGCCGTCATCAATAGTGGTGTTGGTGGTGGCGACTCGTTGCCATCGTCTTCATCAGTTCCGCCGTCAATCGAACAGCATTTTCGTCTTCTGGAAGGTATCTAAGTAAAAACAATAAAACAATAAAAAAAATTCAAAGCAATTGTAGTTTAAAATAAAACAGAAAATGAATGAATTTTTAATTGCATTGTTGTAACCCTCTGTGAGTAAGTCTCCTTCAAGCAAAAGTAATAATATTTTTCACATACACATTTTTATAAAAAAAACTTGTTTAAAAAATGAGGAGATCTGATTCGCGCGAGTTTCCCTGCGCATCCTCACTGCTCGAGACTCTAGGATTAAGGCGAGTGCGCACGGTAACGACCTCTCACCGAAAAGTCAAGTTCGACTGCAAGTTGGTTATTTAAAAATGTAAGAAAGAAAGTTGTTGCCGGGGGTGGAAAGTGGTGTTTTTCGTTGCCAAAAATATTCTACCTCTAGAATCTCATGTTCATTATATTGTTTTTTTTTGGTTTGTTTGTCTTGGATTTACAACGCACGGGGGTGAAGTGAAGTTCGTTGTCAAGTGTCGAAGAAGTTTTGCCGATAATAAAGCATTTTTCCACAGGCAAATCAATTCGAAATTCGAATGCGGCACGCGCAAATATAAAGCAATAAAAAAAGTGATTTTAACAAAGTGTGCATCGTTTTTCATTCGCCGAATCAGCAGCAACATGCGCTCATAGATTTAAGCTGTGTTTACTAACAAACGTTGTTTAGACTTAGGCGATTCTGCGAAACATATGTTAATTTGAGTGTGAAGAAATAAACGGGAATCGCGAATTGATTTTCGTCAATTGTTTCCAACTTTGTCCCTCGAAATTTGACTGGTTTTTGATGTGAGGAACCTTAAACAATCCACACTCATTTTACAAACATTTTCCGTGAATAAAACATTCCTAGGACTTTTGTAAATATAATTTCAAGTTACTGAATGAGAAGGACTTAATTATCCACGAATTGAGATATTAAAACCATTTCCAATTAGCAAATAATTTTATCATCATCTTGTTGCGATTGATTGAAATCGCATTTTCAGTTATTACTTTTATTAAAGTATTGCAATTATTACAAATTGTTTGATTTTTACATAATTTTCGTTTTCACTTTTCTACTCGCAACTGCAAAATGCAGTAAAATTAATTTCCACTTATTTTTTTGCTACGTTCGACGATAAATTAACTTGGGAATGAAATGAAAATTTGTTAATTTCGAAAATAATCCCATAATCAAATTGTAGTGAACAAAATTAGTAATTTACACTTAACGCAGATCTATCCAATTTGTTTTAATGCCTACAACATACGGTTATTAACTTTGTAAATCTCTTTTTGAATTAAGCTTGCTGTTGACGAGAGGAAGTTGGAACTAATCCTGTTCATAAAATTGTTAATTAATTTTGCATTTTCGATGTGCAATCTCCGAACGGCAATTTGAATTAGCACAACATCGTTTAGCATATGTTTCAATGAATTTTTAAAGCTAAGAGCATTTGTTAATAGAATTTAAGGAGTGATAAAATCCACCGAAAAAATAATAAGTTAATAATAAACTATCCAGTGCATGAATGTGGCAAGTGTTGTGCTCAAGAAATTGAAAGAAATAAATTAAAAAAGGAAAAGAAGGAAAGAAAAAGAAAAGAAAACAAGTGCAAAGTGCTCAAGAAGATACTTCAAGTTATTTTCTTTTTTTACAAATTATTATTTAATATTAAGTTCGATTGTGTGACTTGGCAACCGCACTACACCTTTCTACAGAGTCTCAGCAAACCAGTAATAAACGAATTGTTTAAAATGCGTACATCCTGGAGAAGTGGATGAAAAGAGTCACACAAATTTAAGAAAATTTCTGATAACTTATTGGTATGATTTCGAATAGTTTTTGGAAAAAAACATGTTTTTATAGAATTTCGGATTTTTTCCTTTATATTCATTTTGTTTGATAAGTCGCTACTTACTTAATAATTGGATATAAAATGTATATTTTCAGCTGAAAATCAAACCCTGAAAGACTCTCAAGCACGTCTGCAACAGCAAGTTTCTGATGCTCAGCGGCGGGAGCGAATCCTTATGCGAAGGCTCGCCAACAAGGAGCAGGAATTGCAGGATTATGTTGTAAGTAATTGTGTTTAGTTTGACTCTGCCACAGCAATTAATGCTCTGGATTACTGCTCATTGCTACAGAGTCAAATCGCTGAATACAAGTCAGCCCAGGCGCCTGGACCGGCGGCATTGCGATCAACGCTCCTGGATCCTGCGGTCAACTTGCTGTTCCAGAAGCTCAAGCAAGAACTGCAGGCTACGAAAGCAAAACTGGAGGAGACTCAAAACGAGCTCTCGGCATGGAAGTTCACCCCCGATTCGAATACGGGAAAACGGTTGATGGCCAAGTGCAGATTGCTGTATCAAGTAATGTTAGAGGATTTTATGATGGAATGAGTTTTAATGCGTTGTTATTATCAGGAAAATGAGGAGTTGGGTAAGATGACCTCAAATGGCCGCCTGGCGAAACTGGAAGGCGAGCTGGCGATGCAGAAGAGTTTTAGCGAAGAAGTGAAGAAATCACAATCAGGTAAGAACTATTCCCAATTTGAAGATGAGGAGGAAGTTCTCAACGTTTCCATACTTCCAGAACTTGATGACTTCCTTCAAGAAATTGACGAGGATGTTGAGGGAATGCAAAGTACGATTCTCATTCTCCAAGAGGAACTGAAATCCACGAGAGATCGAATACAAATACTTGAAAAGGAAAATTTTCAATTGAAGAACGGTGTACTGGATGAGTCCAACAACAAAACAATGCATTTAGTGAATGGGAAAACGACATTACAAACTATAAAGGAATGCGAAGATGTTAGTGAAAGTTATGATAGTGAAGATCGAACCTCAAAACATAGTTCAAATAGTTACATTGTACACAATAGTTCTACAGTTAATAGTAATACATTAAATGATCCGAATAACGTACGAACAAATAGCAATAGTATTTTTTACAATGGCAGTGAATTAAATAATCTAAATGGCCTCGATTTGGCCATTAAGAAGGAAACAACGAAAGATCCAATTGAGTGTACAACCGGTACCAATAATAATAATAATAAATCAAAAAATAGTACGAAGAAAAGAAACTATGATAGTGATTCAAGTGAAAATAGTAGTACAAATGGATGCACACTGCGAAGCAATAAAAAACTTAGGAAGAAAACTCGACGATCTTCAGTTTTATCAATTGACCTCAATGAGGAAGATACACAAATCGCTGTTGACGAAAGCGAAGAGGAGTCAAATCAAAGGATTGTAACCAGGCGAAAATCGACTAGAAATCATCCAGCAACGGACAATTAGGATTTAAGATTATGATTGATGCAAATGGCTCGATGCAATGTAAAGGTGACGTTTTTATTTTTCAACTTATTTTTGACTTGCATTAATAACTATCTAGTTTTTATTTTATCATTGAGCAGAAAATTTTATTAAGAATTAAGAAAAGATAAAAATAACATTATTTATTTGTAAAGTTAAAAGTTGACAAATTTCTGTTTTAATTTACTAAGGTTAAGCATAAAAATTTAAACAAACAAAAGTGAAATTCACTTACCAGGCTCAGTAAATCCAGAGAAAGTCCTGTATAAAGATGTAACTGTACAAAGAACAGTGTTTATATACGATTCTAAAAAACTGTGTTTTACTTATGAAATATACTCTCTTATTTATGGATTCGTCCAAAAAGCGTCAATAAAACAATTATAAAGTTTACTTTGGCTTTTATTCTTGGGTTTTATTTATAATGGAGAAGAAGTTTTAAGAAGCCGCGGCGTTTTGTTTACAACCAGAATTATGGTACATACTTGGTTCTGGTTGTAATGGACTTGGACAATGGAGAGGACACACATTAAGATTTGGACTAATTTTGGTGGGCTTGGTATGGATGTATTTTTCAACCTGAAATATCCGTAGTAGTGGTGATAATGGCTAGCATCGAATGGGAATAAGAAGAGGTTACAAGAGCCAAAGATTCTTCAGTACTATGAAGATGATTTTTGTTAAGCCCCCTTGAAATCACTTATATAGGCGTTCATCGGCAGACATGTCTAATTTCCCAAGCTTTTAATCACTTTTTATTTGCATTGTTTTTTTAGCTTTTTTATCAAAAATTTCCTTCTCTCATAATATGAATTTAGAAAATTCCCTGTGATATGATAACTACAAAGTAAAATTTGCAAATTATTTCAAACTAGCAGGTCTACCCGTTTTCACCCGGGACGATGAAAATCATAATATAATGTGCATCATAGTACTTTTTAAATTTACAACTGCCCCCAAACGCGATATATATTACATAGAACCGTTTCCCGTAGGACGGTCAAAATAATAGTTGTTTAGTTTTCTTCAGTCAAGGGTGGTTTCGGGGAGTTGAATTAGGATAGAAGTCGCTAGTTCTTATTTAACTTTCTTTCTAACGAAAAAGGCATACCAATTTTTCTGATTTTCTTACTTCAAAAATGTGGAATATTCATACAAACTTTCAACCCTCAGTTTACCCCATTAAGGGTTGAATTTCAAAAAATTTTGATACAGTTATTTCTTTATTTCTAACAAAAGGACGAATACCAATTTTTTTGAATTTTTCACTTCAAATATGGCGGATTTCTAACCAAACTATCATATCCTATTTTACCCCTTTAGGTGTGGAATTTCAAAAAATTCGGCCTTAGTGCTGCAAAAATTTCAGCTTTTTAGGTTCAGCGATTTAGTCCGTGCGTGGTCTGTCAGTCAATTATGGAAATTGTTAGTGTAGGTATAGTTGATCTACCTGACTTTACACGGGAATGCTTTATCATCAAAATTCAATATCCGTAAAAAGTAAAAATATTGGGTATATTTAATAAGCTGGATTAAAAATTTGCAAAAGGTAAAATAATATTTTGCACGTTTATTGTCAGACAAACTGTCATTTACAATATACATATATAGACAAAAGCAATTTGTTCCCACCACCTCCTTCGGGTAATGGCAATGGCATATAGGCGTATGAGGTAGACGTAGCCAGTCATTTGATCTTATTTATCGTTGTCTCTTGAATGTTTTAATTTTTTTTTTGAGTAGAATCCTTCCATATCTCATATCCATATATCATTTCGGGTTATTGTCCATCTCTATTTTGCAGTTCTCGCCCGTTTTCACCCCTTAAAAGTTGAATTTCTCGTCGATCACCTACAGGGCCGGCCCTTTCATATGAGCAAATTGTGCAATTGAACAGGGCGCCGAAATCACGGGGCGCAAAAATACTTCAGGCTAATTAAAAATTTTACATCAATATAATTAAAAAGGCTTCAATTAAAAATATTGCAACACAAACTAACATTGCGATGAACAACATAAAGTTGCACTTTCATATATTTTAAGAATAAAATTTCTAAAATTATAGATTTAAAGACTAAGATCAAACAGCTGTCTTGAAACTATTTTGAAATCGGTGAAGTTTTGTAATTTTATCCAGCTCAAACGAAAATTGCCGCAACGTTACACGACTAACTAGTGAAAAACTAAAAATCCATACATACAGAACACATTATATTTATTATGTACATTTTGCACATATCATTTCAAAACTCATTACAAAAATGCATAATTGTTAATTTTCTTCTACAATCTGTCCAAATCCAAAGTATGCTCCTTCTCATGAATAAATTTTGAATGGAAACGTCAGTAGGGGCGCCAGTACTATTCAAAGGAAAAAATATGTCTTTACATTGCAGAAAGCTTTCTGTTCAAACTTTAAAGATGCTCCTTCTCTTGTACGAATTCTCAATAAAACAAGGGCGCCAGAGCTTTTCATATGAATAAGATTGAGGGCGATTACGTTCAATATGAAAGCTTGCACGGCGAGTGACTGGCACTGGCACGCAGCCGTCTTCCACTTCATGCAGGCATGTACGGCGCATTCGTACACACTACACTCCACACAGGCACACAGCAAAATGTTACCCACATTATACGGCGTGTATTTTATGATTCCGCACAACAGTGTCCGTTTCAGATTCATTTTTGGTGTCAAAGCATCATTTTTTTTTGTTCAATTGCTATTTATTTTATTGAATTGTTATTTATTTTATTTAACTAGGTACTATTTATTTTGTTGATTTTATTGTTAGAATTCTGTTTTGTTTTCATTAATAGAGGAATAGACCTATTGGGGAAACCTCTAAAAAAACGCATCAAATGGTGTACATCTTTTTTCATTTCTTGTTTCCTCGACTGACGTTCCAATAATAATGAATTAAATTTAATTATTTTTAAGTAATATAGCGTAGCTAACTTAGATCATTGTCTAATTGAATAAAAAAATTTTAAGCCGTTTTTTGCTTATAAATCAGAAGTCAGAAAATATAGCGATGCATATATTGTGTCTTACCTAGTGGTAAAAAAGACATAAAATTTGTAATTTCCAAACTAGTCCATCTGTCTCATAGAAAGTATGAATCTAAAGTTCTTTGATATTACAATTTAGGCATTATCGATATTTGATAGAGAAATTTCAATACGTTCTTTTCCGGATTTGATTCACACCTACAAAAGTCTACTCAAGGGTGATGTGGAAATGGGTTAAATGATCTGTTCGACTCCTTAATTTAAATTCGGTTCATAGAGCGAAAGTATTAAACAAAATTATAAAGACAAAGCATAATTTTGACTGTTTAATTAATTATGGAACAATTTTTTTTAACGAACGTTAGATTTGAAATATACGTACCTATATGTATTTGAAAGTATAATGTATATATCAGCGCCTAATATATTGCATGAATAAGCTTTCTGCATTTATAGTATTCATAAAAATTTAGAGATCTGAACGAAAAAAAAAAAAATTGAGAATTAAGGGCGCCAGTTGAACAGAGCGCCAAAATAGTTCAGGCCGGCCCTGATCACCTATTAGGAAAGTTGTAGAAGTATTCCAAATTTCAGTGAACTGGTGCCGTGGTTTGAATTTGTGGTCATGTCTAAAATTGCAAAGTCACTTTACCTTAATGGAATGGGTGATCAAAATGATTGTTCGTAAAATGTAAATAAATTCGCTTTAAAAAAATCTATTCTCAAAATGCACTACCTTTTTTAAGAAAAAAAATTTTAAATGTATCAGATTTCACTGTTTGGGCACAACCGCACGGTGTAAATAATCGAATTGAGTGTGAATAATCGAATCGAGCTGTCAAACGACAGGCCCACCACCAACGCCATCTGGTTGTGAAAAGTGCATTCTCATACAAAATGCAAACCACGATTTATTCGATTTTCCGGCTTTCCCTATGAGTTTTTCCGAATTTTCTTTTTTCCTAAACCACCCCTATATTAAGACAAAGCAAACTAAAAAAAAATCATTCAAATCGGTCGAGCCGTTCTCGAGTTTTTGCGAGACTAACGTAATGCAATTGATTTTTATATATATAGATGTGAGTACGAATTATCCAAATTGAAGAGTGAATTTCATTTGTTCAAATGTCTGAAATAATACACTAACAAAATCCACGGAAAATTTTGGGTATCCCTTCCCTACTTTTCGCTGGGAAAGGCACTGTTCTAATTTAAATTGGAATCTCATAAAGTATATGAATTCAGGAATCTGTGCATTAGAAATACGTATTTTAAAATATTAATATTTTTTCAGAAAATAAAACGGCCATCTTTACAAGAAAGATATTTTCTGAACGCGCCCTTCAGGCTTCAGTGTCATTCGTGTTGTGTATTGAACGTCACGATATCCATTCGCTTGCCGGAAGACAATTGTTACAAGAAATATATTGTAGTTTTCGTTTGAAGAGCAACCAATTTGCGTCGAATTAAATGATGATTTCGTCTCGTGGATACTCTCTTTTCGGCAGGTACGAAATTTCTTTAGTTATCAATAAAACCGCTTATGTAAAAGAGCTGTCATATTTGGTTCAAGATTAATCATTCCCTTTTTAGCTTGCGAAATGGACTTAAATTGTCTGCTCGCTCGAAACACACTTTGCCCCAGCTTCCTTATGATTACAGTGCTCTTGAGCCAATAATTTGCAGGGAAATAATGGAAGTAAGTCCGGCAATTAAATAACCTTGAAAGTTCATCCCCTACTTCTGAGTAATAGGATATAGAAGTTCAGAGGTTGAATCTATTTTAAAACCCTCCAATTATTAACATTAAAAAAATAGAAACGTTGATTAATACAAATATAATGAATTCACAGCTCCACCATCAGAAGCATCATCAAACTTACGTGAATAATTTGAATGCGGCTGAAGAGCAGTTGCAGGATGCCGTATCAAAGAAAGATGTATCCAAAATAATATCCTTGCATGGGGCCTTGAAATTCAATGGAGGTGGCCATATTAACCATACGATCTTTTGGCAAAATCTTACACCAGAGAAGACTCAACCATCTGCAGAATTGAAAAAGGCAATAGAGGAGCAATTCAAAAGCTTCGATAATTTTAAAAAAGAGCTCACACAATTGACAGTCGGTGTTCAAGGTTCTGGCTGGGGCTGGTTGGGATACAACAAGAAAACTTCTAAACTGCAATTGGTTGCCTGCGCCAACCAGGATCCTTTGGAGGGTACTACAGGTTGGCAGGGATTATAAGCTTACATACACGAATTCTTACATCTTGCTGTTTTTAGGGTTAGTGCCTCTCTTTGGTATTGATGTATGGGAGCATGCCTACTATTTGCAATATAAAAATGTAAGGCCATCTTATGTTGAAGCAATCTTTGAAATTGCCAACTGGAACGACATCAGCAAGAGGTTTGCCGCAGCAAAATAAATTACAAGTTAATATCAAAGTAAGAAATTTGTAAAACATTTTCAGTGAATGCACTTGTTGCAACATGTATTTTGGAAATAAATGTACCAAATTGGATAAATTAATTCCTTGATTGTAAATGATGATTGCAAACATAATGAAAACTGTCCACAACAAAAACAGCTTCTCCAATGAAAAGTAAATTAGTTTTGTTTATTAAAATTTGGAAAATAACGGCAACCGAAGAAATAAATATGAACTGAAGTTTGTTTGGAATTTGGAAAGCATTGTTAATATCTGTATGGTTGATGTCAGTGCTAACTTTATATCCCCTCTGCTTTTTTGATTTTTATCCTTGGTCGCATTATTTTTCTTCCAGATGCCACTAAATAACAAAACATTCACTGACAGCTGATTTGCGCAAGTACTGTCAATTTCCACTGGTCTCTACTTCGATCTGTGCAAGGAGTTGCAATTTCGGTTCTTCAAATCACATAATTTAAGAAGGTTAGTGCCTATTAAAGACGTTGAGGACTATTATTGCAATCAAGGTAAGTTCAATTTTATAATATATAGCATATTATAGTAATATTTTGTTAAGAGTGGAATCTTAATTTTAGATGTTAAATGTTCGTGTTCCTAATTGTATCAGTAATCAAACAAAACAAATATTACAAATAATTTTTTCCAAATAAATTTAAAGCATTCCGAAGAATAAAAGAAAATAAATTACGTGCCAGAAAAAGTATTGAATAATTGAAAATCGATTTTTTATGTTTGTATCTATTGTGCGAACTTGTTTAAAACTAAAAAAAAATACTTAATTGTGTGACACTATAATATATATTAATTTAAAAGAACAGTGTAGTTTAGAAAATTGCAAATTTTTATCCTTAAAATAAGTTTTGAAGTGTTTTTTCATCATCGCATATTAAAAATTTGTGCTTCGGAAAATTGACGACAGGGAATAATGTTTAGAGAAGGAACGGACAGTTTAAACATTTTTATGCTCCTTTACAAACAGAAGACTTTTAAATTCGTAATCATGGCCTTTTCAATCTATTTTGTTGATTATTAATTATTTATTTGTGAATTGGATTTAATATTGGTGCTTTTTATAAAATTTAACTGAAATGTCGCTGCAGGCGCTGTTAAAAAAAAAAGTTAATAGGCTTGTAATTTCCGGTAGTAGCCATTCATTAACAAGAATTGTTTAAGTGCTTGTTGATGTAGCAACAAATTTTAGATTCTAGAGATTAGTGAGTACTTCGATTAATTATTTAAAACCATTGTTGATTATATTTAATCACATTCATAAATTAAAACTATCCGTTTATATTTCCTATTATAAAACATGTTTACTTTATCCTTTAGAATAAACTAACAACAAAGAACGAAATAAAAATGATTCTGTTCCAAAAAAATTATACAGGAAGAAAATTTCTTCTTAATACTTTTAACTGCAAAATAATATATTAACCAGTTTTAACTGTTTTCGACTACAGTAGAGATACTTATTTAATTCAAAATGTCTACTACTCAAACTCTTTAGTTCTAGATTCTTTTAGATTGAGTAGTTCCTAATATCAAAATATAGCACAGTCAGTGTACGGCAATCTTTCCTTTATACAAAATACCAGTACTGATTTGCTTACATAAAAATAACTGGCATAACAATTTATAATTTCAAACCGACTGAATTTGAAAACCAACGAATTGAAATGTACTTTTATGTTTCAATGTACAGCTTCATATTATGTATCCATAAGTCCGTGTATACTGTGCACTAACGACATTTTCAACGCCTATTTTACGGTAATAAATGTTTCCTGCACATACAAAACTGTACTTGATGTTAATAAAAAATCAATTCTTCAGATAACAAATAGAATACCCACAGGAAATAAAGGAAAGCTGAAGGATGCTCGAGAAAACCAATTGACTTCAACATCTATGCTGATAGTGTGTACTATGATGCATCCGCCGGTTGTGATTTCTGAGCATAGCAAAAAATCAAGGATTTTTTTTATTGTTCAAACGTTACTAGAGGGAACTGCGTTGGCGAATATATCAAAATACAAAAAATATGTGGGTAGCTAACATTCTAAACAACCGTGATTTGATACCTTACGGACAACATATTAGTAATTTATTTAGAATATGCGTAAATTTTGCTCACATATTATGAAAACCGTGAGCTTAGAAATAATGTGGTCAAGAAGTCTGATTCACTGTAGATTAGATTTGCGAATTGCAAATGCACATAGGATACAATTAAATGTGGGTGGTAAATTTGCCAACAGGCAAATTGAAAAAAAAAAATACAAACATGCAAGCTAAACTCTTTACTACTTCATTAGAAAATGCTTCCCTTTGTGGCGATAAACAACAGTCGAGCGTCTTTTGTTTAACATAGTTAAAATGTGGTTGTTGTAACTATTTGTTTCTATAATTCCTAAGAACTTTTACTGGATGCTCCAAGGGCTGTCACTTGCTGAAATACTGCTTACGAAACAATTGGTTTTGTTGTAGATATGTGTGTAATGAGGCGCTGCTGCTCCTCAGGCGATGTTCCCTGAACGGATTACGTCGCCACATAATACATATTGGGTGAAAGAAGGAGCGCTACAAAAGGACTCTCGTGGGAGCTCAACAATAATAGTTGCTATTTGTGTTTCATAACATATGTATAGGTACTAAACATTTCTATAGTTGTTTATTTTCTTTGTCTCCTCGTCATCATTAATTTCTACTTCATTCAAAGTGCTTTGATTAACTTTTCTTAATTTTGTTCCTTTGGGAGCTTAACAAATAAATTTCAAGTGAACATTGTTTCCTTTCAAAACATAACAAGGAAGTTTATCGACTGTTTGCATAATTTGCTGATCATCTTAACACCGTATTAGATACATTCATGGGTGCAGATAGCCAACACATTCGCATATAAGCAAATGCTCAACTCTGGCTAGCATTAGTCAGCAAATCCTAATCCTCTTTTATTCAAGAGAAAACATTCCTTCGCATTTGCGTTACAAAGGGCAGTTTTATCAAGTCCATATCTCGTCACTCCCACTCAGCCGATTACGTAGCAAGGATAATGTATTCACTGCGTGTCATTTAACTCGGATATTGTAATTTAGTGGAAAATTTTTAGTTATTGTTTTTCTATTTTTGCTCTTCCTATTATATTCAGTTTGACTCGTTCCTAAAGTTCGATGTTGTGGGTGAGAACTTGAGAAGACATTCAAGTTCAATAGGAATTGCTCAAGGACGAAACTTACTGAGGCAATGAAAATACTTTTCCTTAAACAAAACCTACCAATGAAACATATGTTTTTATTGTCTATTGTGGAACTTTGTGTTTCTGCATGTGATTTCGTAATATTCAATGAATCATTTCGCCAAAGTGCCTTGGCTCGATGCCTGCTTTGCATGAAGCCCAAGTACACATTTAATTACCAACTAGTCGCGTCAGGACCATTCCCAATTTCTTTTACAGTATGCCCACGAGCCCTCCACACTCTTCTGCGCTCGAATGTCGCTCTCATGGAACATTAGTTTGGCTCTTTCGTTCGTACACCAAACTGTATACTAATTTTGTTGAAGGAAATCGATAAAATATTTTACGTCAAGGAACCGTGGAGAGCGCACTCGTGGCAGGTATCTTGTTTAAATTAATCGATAGTCCCTCAAGTGCGCATAGTCCTACTGGACTTGTACAGCAAAAAGGGAGTTGGAAGCCTTTGGAGCAAGTGAATCACAGACAGACGTCCTCTGAACTTGCCTCCGGCCCTTACTGGGGCTCACGCGATTCTTGTGGCAGCTGAAATTTGTGCACTATTTTGTAAATATTTCAGTGTTTGAAGTAATTACCGTGTGAACGTAGGTTTTGATTTCTATATAATCAAAAATAAGTAGCATAATTTTGAGTACATATTTTCATGTGTTTTTGGGGGTGGAGTTTTATGATCTCGTTCCTTTTCGTTTTAATTATTTTCGTTACATGGTTTTTTCCGGAAGAAAGCATTTTTAATTTTATGCGACACAATTAATCTATCAGGTTGATAACGAATTGGTTTTTGTAGTTAAAGGTCAAATAATCACAGCAAAAGCATTTCTTTCTACTTTTATTTTTGCATAATTATACTTAAAAGAACACGCAAAATCATAGAGCATTTGCTGTTTCTCTTGGAAGTCTCAGTTATCCTTTTCTCCAATATATGCCTCTTTTGCGTTGTGCTGTTGTGCCACCATTTATAAAGGATAAAAAGAGCATGTGCCAGTTGAAAGTTCAATTCAAAAGCTCCGCAGTGCTAATCAAGTGTGATACAAAGTGGGCTCAGCCATATTGTGTTTTTCATTAATTGAAGAAAATTTCTTGCTGTTTCCAGTGCACTGGTCTTATACGTAATCAAAATCAAACCTTTTTAGTGATTATACAGATTAAGTATAAAATTTAGTGAAAACAGACAAACGGAATATTCGAGAAACTTTTGGGAATTGCAGGATACGAAAATCAAGGATTGTCTAGAACAATCGAAACAGAAATATTTTCAATCTTTTCTAAGCAGGTATGGATTCTAACGAAATTGTAGCACTTCAATTGAAATAGTATTAGGAAAATGGATTATCTTTGGTTATTGTCAGTGAAAATTATGAAAGCTTTATTTGTTTTTAAACTTTTACCTTGCACCCCCACACCCAATGCTGGGATTACGAGTATGACTCATTTTACAATGCGTGGAATTTTTCACTTGAAAACGTAAAAGTGGAAAAGAACTCTACGTTCTATGTCAGTGGAAATGTGTAAAAGGTTTCCGGCTCTTTGTTACAAGTAACACATATGAGAAAGGGTTTCTTAACCTGAGAATTAGAACGTAATAGCATTCGGTGCGTCTGGGTGGCTATGCACCCCCACTGAGTGAGTCATGTTGGAAGAAAGCATATGCGAATATATTGCTGTGATCATATGTATGCTCCCTGTGAAACTGTGAAGGGTACTTCTCCCTTTAAAACGTAGTTCTGACAAGGAGACTTTGTGCTTTGATATCTTTGCATTCGTTTCGAATTTTATTGTACCAGCTTTGAACTTCTGTTTCAATAATAATATTATCAACATTTTCTAAAATCCATTCTTCGAAGTAAATAGAAAAGTTTTCTGCATAAAACAAAATTAAACGATCTAAAAATTCAAATAGAAATATGCAACTCGAAATCGTTGCTAATAATTAGTTTAATTTTCTTATTCAAACGACTTATTGTCAAAACAATTCAATTGACGAATTCGTATGTTTCCAATCTTGTCCTAAAACAGTGTCAATTATCTTTTGAAAATATTTTTGGATAAAATCGATTTGAATTCTCCAGAACCAATTCAAGTCTCTATTTTGTCAATAAGTGTAATAACAATAAAATATCCGAAGTTATAAGAGTCAACGGAAAAATTACATAAAAAATCCTTCAGTCTTTCTAGATTAGAAATGGAAGTTGGTTTTTTTGTTCGACTGCAAATAATACTTGTTTTTATTCTGCAGAACTTAAGTTCTTTAAAAAGTTTACAACACGCAGCTTTTGAAGTTTTTAGCTGTTTTTTTTTTCTTTTATTATTCCCTTTTAGGTTCCAGTTTTCAATAGAATAACTGTTGATGTGCGTTAATGGATTACTTTTTAGAGTTTTTTTTACCATGTACAGAATGTTCAATTGCTACGAAACAGAAGTTTCACTTTTTCGTTTTCCTTTTTCATGCGCTAATTCAGGCGTGTTCTCAATTACCAGTTATTCAGTATTATTATGCAGGGTTCTCCTGCGAGTGCCTGTCTTTTGTAGTTTGTTGACACCATTTTCCAAGGATATATTATACGAGTATACAGGGTTTGAAGGGAGCAAAGTTTGGTTCACGTTCTGTGTAACGTCACATATTATGCTGCGATTCGCGTCACATTTCAAATAGTTTTTATTTGCTTCCATAAGTTAATATTGTATTAGAACAAAATATATTTTAAGACTACATAAAAAGTATTCATTTGTCACTTTGTGCATTAAAAACAAATCACTTCAATTGAATAAACAAACGGAGAAAAGTATCACCCTATGAACTGATTCTCCCTCTATCCTGAGTATGCTTAATTGCTTAAAGTGGATCGTGATTCGTGTTGTTGTAAAATCAATAGCGTTTCTTACTTCTCACAACTTCAGTGCAAGACTTTACTTATCGGAAGCATATCTTTTCCAGAGCGAAGTAAACTGGCCTAGGGCCTCTCGCCGTCATGTCGTCTGTTAAAGTGGCGGTTCGAGTGCGTCCCTTTAACTCACGGGAAATAGCCAGAGAATCAAAATGCATCATAGAAATGACTGGAGCAACAACTGGTAATTTTTTAACTATATCTTTGCAGACCACTTCGTCTGTAAAATCGCTGTATAATATGTAGAACGACAATTTGACAACAATTTCAATCTGATTTTTACTTAACTTTAAGCAATCACAAATCCAAAAGTTCCCCCTGGTACCAATGATTCCGTTAAACGATTCAACTTCGACTACTCCTACTGGTCGCACAACGTAAGTCAATTTAATTTACTCAAATGCTGTACCTTCAAAGGACGAATTACATTATAGCCTAAGGATGCTGACTTCTCAACACAAACGATGGTGTACAGGGACATTGGAGAGGAAATGCTCCAGCATTCCTTTGATGGCTACAATGTTTGCATATTCGCTTACGGTCAGACGGGAGCTGGCAAGTCCTACACCATGATGGGGAAGCAAGAAGAAGCGCAGGAGGGAATTATTCCAATGATATGCAAAGATTTGTTTAGAAGAATACAGGAAACAACAAGCGAGGACCTAAAATATTCGGTATGGAAATGAATACAGTTTTTCAAAATAACGTTTTTAACATATTTAAACATTATAAACAGGTTGAAGTGTCATATATGGAAATTTATTGCGAACGAGTTAGAGATTTGTTGAATCCTAAAAATAAGGGTAATCTGCGTGTACGAGAGCATCCATTGCTTGGTCCTTACGTTGAAGATTTATCTAAATTGGCGGTTACGTCCTATGAGGACATTCACGATTTAATAGACGAGGGCAACAAAGCAAGGTTTTTGCAAAAATTTAGTAACCCTTAAATAATTGTTGTTCAACAACTGTTTTTTCTTGTAGAACTGTTGCAGCAACTAACATGAATGAAACAAGCTCAAGATCCCATGCCGTTTTCACAATATTTTTCACGCAACAACGGCATGACACAACAACTGATTTGAATACGGAAAAAGTAAATTGATTGGTTTCTACTGATGATATTTACGAATATTGTACAATTATTTATTTCAAAGGTATCCAAAATTAGTTTAGTTGACTTGGCAGGATCGGAGAGAGCTGATTCTACAGGAGCCAAGGGCACCCGTTTGAAAGAAGGTGCTAATATTAACAAATCCCTAACAACATTGGGGAAAGTCATATCGGCATTGGCAGAAATTGTAAGTATGATTCTTGAGTTAATTTAAGCTGCAAATCATAGAAACTTAATGGATAAAATTTTATATTAGATATATTCAAATTCTAATATCGCATCCCATTCTTGCATCCTTTCATACTCAAATGGATCATCTCATATAGTCTGTAAGTATCTGCTGAAATTTGATATTTCATTCTAAATTGTGTTCCTGTTCTGGTTAAATAATGTATTTACTCGTTTAACTACTGTTTTGTTGCTATTCATTGTACATTCATTGAAAACATTTGCACTTGTTGGAATTATTCAAATGACTTCTTATAGAACATTGCAATAATATTTCTCTACTCAAATATTCTGAATACAGTAGACTGAAGTGTTTTACATTTGTACAATTTGTCCTCCATCGCATTGTAAATTATTTCGTTACATTATGGAAACGATGAACATTGATTTTAATATAAAAAAAACCTGCAAATTGTTACAACAATATTAGCTGAATTTGAATGATGTTTGTGAAATGATTTCGTTGTAGTTGTGTTCTCTTGCAAGCCAAAGTATGTGAAATGTGCATTCTAAAATATTTTAGGCATCAAAGTCGAAGAAATCGAAGAAAGCAGATTTCATTCCTTACCGGGATTCGGTTCTCACTTGGCTGCTTAGAGAAAATCTAGGTGGGAATTCTAAGACGGCAATGATTGCAGCGATATCACCCGCTGATATCAACTACGACGAAACATTGAGCACGCTAAGGTATTGATTGGTGGATAATGTTAAATTGTTTAAACTTATTAAAACTTTTGCCAGATATGCGGATCGGGCTAAACAAATTGTTTGCAAGGCTGTTGTTAACGAGGACGCTAATGCTAAACTCATCCGCGAACTCAAGGAAGAAATCCAGAAACTTCGCGAACTCCTTCGAGCAGAGGGTATCGAAGTTCAAGAAGGTTTGTACAATACGCGATTCTATAAAGTAACTAGGACGACGTACATACTTATATATATTTTGTTTTGATTCTTATTTGAAACTTACATTTTATTGAAAAGCAAAAGTATGTTAGATACGAACATTATTTTCATGTAGGACCGGATGGTAAAGTGGTTTGCGAAAAACGAGATCCGAATAGTAAGTAAAATCTACGCCGTCTGCAGTCTATAATACAGCAATATTGTTTTGATATTGGTTTACTTACATATGGGGCAAATATATAAGGCAACCACAAAACCACTTAGAGCTTATTATCATAATCATCATGCTACGAGTAGAGACTTCTTTATATTTGATAAACAATTGGCCAACAGTTTGGAAAGAATTCTAGAAATATTTCAAAAAATTTTCAAAATTAATTCGATAATGTCTGTCTCTACTCAAAATTTGCTTCGAGCTTTAAAATGTATTATCATTTGTGAATTGTCTACTTTTGTATTATAATTGCTCATTGATTTTTCAAGAGGCTTACAATTTTTAAATAATATTGGGCAAAATTTTTTCTGATTTTGAAAAATATAATTGAAGCAAAATTTCGTATTTTAGGCTTTGCAAGCGTGGAACGTTCTTGTGCAATGTTCGAAAGTAACACTTGTTTAAATGCATTAAATTGTCGGTACAGAAATTGAACAATCGGAAATAATTAATATGAATATTGCAACTGAACTTTCCATCAACCCTTCTACGAATATAACGTTTGCGCATTTGTACTATTACGTTTTATTTCAACATAATATATATTTATTGTCCAATATTTAACTACGAAATTCTTTATGTTGTTATGTATATATAATTACCAAAAAAGTGAAGAATCCAAGAACTTTTTATGGTTGAGGGAATTCAGATCCATATTCTCTAACATTTGTTTTCTACTTTACAGAAGAAGAGTACAATAACAAGACCCAAAGAAACAACTCAGACTCCCCGATCAAAAGAAACCGAAATGGATCTACCACAGAAATGGCTGTGGATCAATTACAAGCAAGTGAAAAATTAATAGCAGGTAAAATTCGTAATTCTCTTGCATAAACAATGTTTCAATTTTAATGTTGTTTATAGAATTAAATGAAACTTGGGAAGAGAAATTAAAACGAACTGAAGAGATACGACTGCAACGTGAAGCTGTATTTGCAGAAATGGGAGTTGCGGTCAAGGAAGATGGAATAACGGTTGGAGTATTCTCCCCTAAAAAGACTCCGCATTTAGTGAACCTAAATGAAGATCCGAATCTCTCCGAATGTTTGTTGTACTACATAAAAGATGGTGAGCATTGTTTTTAACTTGAAAATGATCACAGAGTAAAATGCTACTTGCAGGAATAACTCGGTTGGGAACCCATGAAGCAAATGTTCCACAAGATATCCAACTTTCTGGCTCGCACATATTGAAGGAGCATTGTACGTTTGAAAATCGTGGCAATGTTGTCACGTTGATTCCGCATAAGGATGCCATGGTGTATTTGAACGGAAGAAAACTTGCCGAACCGGAAGTGTTAATTACAGGATCGAGAGTAATTCTGGGCAAAAATCATGTTTTCCGTTTTACGCATCCTGAGCAAGCAAGAGAGATACGGGAAAAAATTAATGAAACATCTGTGATCAGCGAAACAGCTGATTGGAACTTTGCTCAAATAGAACTGCTGGAAAAACAAGGTATTGATTTGAAGGCAGAAATGAAAAAACGATTGGACGCACTCGAGGAGCAATACAAACGAGAGAAGCTGCAGGCTGATCAAGAGTTCGAGGAGCAAAGAAAAGTAATTTTATTGTATTTGAAATTGATTGGAAATATATTCGTATATTTTATTGTTACAGTCTTACGAAGCTAGAATTGATGCTCTGCAAAAACAAGTTGAAGAACAATCCATGACCATGTCGATGTATAGCAGCTATAGCCCGGAAGACTTCCATCAGGAGGAGGATATATTTGGTAAGCAACGAACACAATCATGATTATGCCAGACCTAATTTTTAATGAATAATTTTCATGTGCTAAGTGAATCCACTTTTTGAATCCTGTTGGTCTGCACGAGAAGCTGGTTTAGCCGCCTGGGCGTTCAGAAAATGGAGATACCATCAATTCACTTCACTGCGAGACGATTTATGGGGAAATGCAATATTCTTGAAGGAGGCCAACGCAATTTCAGTGGAGTTGAAGAAAAAAGTAACAACAATGCTTATAATTTTATTTGGCATGAACATTTACCAAATTTTTCATAGGTTCAATTTCAATTTACTCTACTCACGGACACACTCTATTCTCCCCTTCCTCCTGAACTTGCGCCAGCTGTAGTTCAGAATGAGGACGAATTTGGGGCACCTCCCATTTCCAAAACAATCGTCGCTGTTGAGGTTACTGACACCAAAAATGGGGCCACACACTACTGGTCTTTGGAGAAACTGCGGTAAATACTCAAGCAGCATGATAATATAAAATTTTCATTTTACTTGCTATATACATGGTTTATTTTCGTTTGATTCTACTAAACAAAACCAATTCTAACTATCCTCAAAGGCATACATATTTAGTTTTGGACGTGCATGGTGGCTATACGTTCTGAAATTTATTTCTCACAGAATGCTGGGACAGTCTAAATTGATCATACAAAATTCTATCATCCACCAATTCGTCCAAACTTTCATAATATATTATTTAAAATGACATTTGATCAGAAAAATAATAAAATTTAATGAAAATATAACGCATACTTACGATCATTCATTCCATCAGTTATCGGCTCGAATTAATGCGACAAATTTACAATGTTGAGAGTCCTCCGGCATCCAGCCTGGATATATCACCAGCAGATCATACTAATTTTACTGAAGTACCAACGAATTGCCCTCCGATAATGTCGCAAAGTGCTGATCCTAGCGGTGGGCAGCCAGAATTTCTTCAGTGTATTTCAACGTGCGCGAATACATCTAGACTTTCTTTAGCAAACCTCTTGCCTTCTAGGTTAGATATTGTTTACTGATACATACTTTATCCTATTTATTCGCAAATTTATGTTTATTTTGTATGTGCTGAACTGCTGAAATATGAATGGAGAGAAATATTTTATTTATTTATTTTTAAAAGAGCTGCGCTTGCTTGGCCTTTAGTTTTGTCGGAAACTAACAAATGTGTCCACGCTTTTTTTCCTTACACCTCATGCCTTTGAGGACAATGAAAAGAACACTTTTTACATTTACTTTTGTAACTTGCTTTTTAATAATTTTGTTGTCTATGTGAATATTTTTTGTAGGCTTTTCTTTAAAATCTACAGGCAATATTTCTATAGAAAACATTTAAATTCAAACTAATAAACCAAAATTCGAAATCAATACAATTATTTTGTCGCAGATTGATGAAATATGAATAACAAGCACTATTTGGGAATACTTCCCATCGAGAAAAGTTATTATCAATAAACCTCTTGTTGAATTTTGTTTAGACTCCTTTTATTTGTTGTTATTATTTTTCTTTAATATTATATTGAAGAACGTCCTAATATATTTTCTACCAACAAATATGTTCCTTGAAGTTACAAGAGAATTGGCCCGCAACAAATTATTTTTTGAGTATTAAAAAAACATTGAATTCCCTGAACAAATTGCTGCTTACTAACTTTTAATTACCGTAAACGCTTGTTTATGATTTACAAATAAACGGCATTTTCAATCATCAGTAATGCAAAAATTTGTTTCAACATAAGCAAAAAAAATGTATTTATTGTGCTTTGAAAAATCGCTTTTCGTGTTGTATAGAAAAGCAATCGTGAAACAGTAAAATACTTAACAAAATTATAGGCAAAGACTTGAACTGATGCGGGAAATGTATCACAACGAAGCAGAACTAAGTCCCACATCCCCGGACTACAACGTTGAAAGCCTTACAGGAGGAGATCCATTCTATGATCGTTTCCCGTGGTTCCGCATGGTCGGAAGATCCTTCGTTTACTTGAGCAACTTATTGTATCCAGTGCCATTGGTCCATAAAGTCGCTATAGTGAATGAGCGTGGTGATGTCAGAGGATACTTGCGCATTGCCGTTCAACCTGTGTTGGTGCGTTCGGTGAATTGTATTTAGTAAAAAGAAGTAATGTAAGTCTTTTTAACAGGACGAAGAGAGCATTGATTTCAATAACGGCGTAAAACAGTCAGCTCGTATTGTCTTTGAAGACGAATCCAAGCCCAAGTATCGCTCACTAGCCAATGAAAAAGACGAACGATATATAGAAGGTGGCGATTGCAAGATTGAAGGTGAGCTACAGGAAAAAAGTAATACCATTATCATTTTATACACAACATATCATTAAGAATTAGAACTCGAAGATGCAGATTCCGGTCGTGGGGACTCCAGTGTGGCATCTGAATTGCAAGAGTCTAATGAAGAGCCTGGCGAACACTTGCAGGTTGGAAAAGAGTTCACATTTAGGGTAACTGTTTTACAGGCTACTGGAATAAGTGCAGAATATGCAGACATATTTTGTCAGTTTAAGTATGTTTTTGTGAACATCTCTCCAAGAGTTTTAATTTTGTTTAAAACGATGTTTTCTTTTTTAGTTTCTTGCACAGACATGAAGAAGCGTTCTCAACTGAACCTGTTAAAAACTCAGGATCAGGTGCTCCTCTTGGATTTTATCATGTCCAGAACGTAAATTTGAATAACCACTGAAAGAGAAAATAATTAATTAATCAATATCCTTAGATAACGGTTCCAGTTACCAAATCATTTATTGAATACTTGAAAACCCAACCAATAATGTTTAAAATATTTGGTCATTACCAAAATCATCCCCTGCACAAGGATGCTAAGCAGGAGTTTCAAACACGGCCACCCCCGAGACGTATGCTTCCACCGAGCATTCCGATCAGTCAACCAGTTCGAAGTCCCAAATTTGGCCCATTACCTTGCCCACCTTCGTCAACAGTTCTTGCGAAGCACGATGTTCTCGTTTGGTTCGAAATCTGTGAGCTGGCTCCCAGTGGCGAATATGTCCCAGCTGTAGGATATTGTATTATATAATGATCCTGTGGGAAACTTACCTTAATCGATTGCAGGTGGTCGAGCACAGTGATGATCTTCCTTGTAGAGGTCTATTCCTTCTGCATCAGGGTATTCAAAGACGCATTCGTATTACGATTGTTCATGAACCAACTCCAGAAGTCAAATGGAAGGATATAAGAGAACTAGTTGTTGGACGAATTAGAAGTAATCCCGAATCATCTGATGATGTGGACGATGAATCTTGTGTGCTTTCTCTGGGACTATTTCCAGGTGAAATTTTGGAAGTTCCTGGAGATGATCGGTTAGTTCACATATTCCAGAATGTATTGTCCATAAATTACCGCTTACATTATTTTAGATCATTTTTCCGTTTCGAGGCTGCTTGGGACTCAAGCTTACACAATTCTAGTCTACTAAATCGCGTGACACAGGCTGGTGAAACCATTTACATCACATTGAGTGCATATTTGGAAGTACGAAACTCACATTCAGTTCATACCAATTTTATTTTATATCCTTTTATTTTCTAGCTGGACAACTGTGCAAGACCTGCAATCATTACTAAAGATTTGAGCATGATTATTTATGGCAGAGATGCAAGGACTGGACCGCGATCTTTAAAACATCTCTTCTCTGGACAATACAGGAATCCAGAAGCAAACCGATTATCCGGAGTTTATGAATTATCTCTAAGAAGAGCTTCCGAAGCAGGTAGTCCAGGTAGAAATTTATAGCGTAGTTGCTGTATTATTGCATGCTATTTTAACAGTTGTTAAAATCCACCGAGCAAAAACGTAGAGCATTTGCCAAATTCAACAACTTGTGATTCAACAAATATGTAACTTTATTGAATATTTTGCTATTAAAGTTTACTTTGCTTCTTTTAAGTCGATGCTTTTTTGGAACGCTGCGAAACTGGGCTTTCGCTTTTATATTATTTTGAACACATTTAACTTACAAATAATAAGTCAAATATCAATATTTGAAATCTTGAAATTTGAAATCAAGCTCAAAACTATACTGTTTTATTAGGAGTGCAAAGAAGACAACGTCGAGTCTTGGACACCAGCTCAACGTACGTGAGGGGAGAAGAAAACTTGCATGGTTGGAGGCCTAGGGGTGATTCACTAATTTTTGACCATCAGGTTTGCAAATTATCATTTTTGTATTATTGTTTATAACAATAAAATGTAACTTGATTTTGATAGTGGGAATTGGAAAAACTTACTAGATTGGAGGAAGTTGGACGTGTTCGACATTTGTTGCTACTGAGGGAACGTCTTGGAATGGACATGAATCCGAACCCAACAACAAAAACTGAAAAAGATGTGTGCAACTTGGCTGCACGGGCAAGCTCATCACCGGTGCACATGGTGATACCGCCATCGCCACAAACGCCGGTTAAAGAGCCGCAATCAATCTTACCAGATCGGGACTATACTCCAAAAGAACAAGAACTGGTCGTTAAATGTATAAAACTTATTCAAGGTAATAGTTATAACACAGCTGCGTACAAATACATATTTTAACTGATTTATTTTTGTCTAAACAGGACGATTCACTAATAAGTCCGAACAAAATGAAAATAACAGCAACCAGTCCGATGTTTCACCAGGGGACGAAGGTTGTGCAGATATGTCGGCAAGTTGTATCTCCAGCAATTCGATAGAGTAATTCATATTAATTGGAAAAAATGTAGGAAAACAAATTAATTCTTAGGATTTGTAGGCTTTGTTCTCCGGAACGTGTTGACGTTCCCAATGGTTGGGAGGCTCCAGCACCAGCTCCTCAACCAACACTTCCCCTGCGACTGTATGTACCCGAATTGGAGGAAATTCGAGTTAGTCCAGTTGTGGCTCGCAAAGGATATCTGAATGTACTTGAGCATGGGGGTTCTGGATGGAAGAAACGTTGGGTGGTATGAATTTTTAACATGATAATTTTTCAAATTGATTTGAACGCTGTTAATTTTTCCAGACTGTTCGTCGACCTTACGTATTCATATTCAGGTCCGAGAAGGATCCCGTCGAACGAGCTGTTTTGAATTTAGCTACTGCTCAAGTAGAATGCAGTGAAGATCAAGCAGCTATGGTGAAAATTCCGAACACGTTTAGGTATGTTTTAGTGAAGTGTCCTTATTAGATCGATACTTACAATTCTGTGTTTACAGTGTTGTAACCAAGCATCGTGGATACCTTCTACAAACTTTAGGTGATAAAGAAGTTCATGATTGGCTCTATGCTATCAATCCTCTTTTAGCTGGTCAAATAAGGTAAGACAATTTACAAAAACTGTAATCAATAATACTTACGCAATTATTTTTAACAAATACAATATAGGTCAAGATTGGCACGACGTAATCCAGAGACTGCACCACAACCGCAACTGACTCAAAATTCCGGCAAATGAGATTCAATTACGATGGAATCCGTATTAGTGTATTAAAATATGCAATAAGTGTTGCACAAGTTCATAGGAGGAGTTATTATAGTTTATGTTGATAACAATTTTCGATTTTGTTATTGTTAAAAAAAATTGTAAATAGTTCAAATTTTCAAATACTAAGTTAAATATAAAATGTTTTTTGTATAATTTAGATGTATTTATAAGAATGCTTATTTTGAATTTAAAGTGATTGAACACGTCATGTTTATGATTAATTGCATCTTTACCTCAAAAACTATGGACGTAATGCATTAATATGGGTTCCACGTGCTGTTTTTAAAACCATAAAAAAACAGCAGAGAACTGTGTAAATTTAAAATAAAGTCTTATTGCTTTTATCGTTTGTCTATTTGATCTAGTTTTAATTATATTAAATTAATAACTACACGTTTATAAGCATTAGAGATAATTTTAAAAAATTGCAACATTTTATTACCAAGAATGATTTTGTTAGAAATAATAATCGGCAATGACACGAACTCATGATATATTGTCTTAAATTTATTTAATGTTTATTACATTTATATTTACTCAATCAGTTTAACTGATAATATAAACATTAATATTTTATTTTAGCTTAATATAATCAATATATAAATCGAATTTCAGTTTGACTGTAAGTTTAAGACAATATATAATGTCCAAATACGCACCAAAGATCCATTTGAAATGAGAACAAAGATATATATTTGAAACAGGTTTAACTAGGATCAATGATTGTAGAAAAGTTTTAAGAGAAAATATTAAATTATATTTAAAAAATGTAACAAAGAAACACAATTAATGTCAAAGGTACGAGATAATAAGTAGTAGCAACAATTATATGTGTGTACCAATAAACAAACACATAAAGGGAAAATATTATGAAATAAGTTTAATTTCATTAAAAAAAAAAACAATTCAAATACAAATAGTTGTAAGGAATTATTCCAAAACATTATTTTATTTATATCAAACTGGAGTAAAAATTTAATTAACTTAAATTATGGCAAATTTTAGACTATAATTCGTTTCTTATTCAAGTAAAAGTAAAAATTGTTCATAAAAGTATTACTGCAATTTCTTGTAGATTAATGATGTTAATTTTTGTGATATGCTGTGTTTTTCCATTTGGCGTGAATGTTTATTTGTTTGTTTTTTAATGAAAGTGAATAAATCATTCACTGTGCATTTAGTTCGGAATGAATAATATAAATAGAAAAACACTAAAAATAGAACCAGAATTTCTATTCGGAATCGGAAAATATTGAAAGTAGTGCAATATTGCAAAATGGAAAAAAGCAATGCATATCACAAAGAATCTGATCGTTAGCAAAAGTATAAGTAAAAAACCCCTTAACTGGTAAACCAAAGGACTTTTTTACAATTTATATGAGCCTTTCTTGTTACAAAATGCAATGTGATTAGTATTATTTCAGAACAATAATATATTTCAAATATACAAAACGACGTTTAAGTGGCTTTGTTCGTTTTATGATGTACACTTATTTATTTATTTAGATCATTATTAGTACCAGCAAATGAATGTAAAATTATACTATCGCCAAAAGAACATCAACTTTTCCAGTGCTATCAAAATTTGTACATTGTTTTCTTCTTCAACATAGCTCAATATTTCTAATTAATACTTGCTGTTGAAATATTGCCTTATTTTTAGACGAATATACTAGTTTTGTTTACTAACTCCACTCGATGTAGCTTAGTAGCATTATTTATTCAACACTTCAGACATATACACAAGTTCTTGGTTTAATAGAAATCTCAAAACAAGAAAACAAATAAGTAAATAATAATTATAATTTGGTCTTAGTCGTTTTTGCATTCGTGAGTTGGTTTGGAAAAAGTTCTCCTTTTATCTAAGGAAAGGCACTTTTCGATTGGTTTTAATCAATTTTATTTTTCGTCATTTATTATTAAACATTAATCTAAAGCTGCACACAGTTTTAATAAACTAAGTATCATTTCACTAGTTGCCTGCTGCTGATTAAACAAAGGAGACCAGATATAAATTAAGTAATGTGATAAACTTTAGTGTATTGCTAAAGTAAAAGAGGATCTCTCTTAAGTGATTTAATTATTACTTTTAACGAGATGATTCGGGAGATAATTGATTTATAGTATATGCATAATGATTTCCAAATGCTCACGAATGACAATATACCGAGATCCTAAACAATTTTCATAAACAGTTTAGATGAAATGAACGACACTATTAAACATTATTGGTTGCTTTACTAACAATTCTAATACAGTTAGGAAAAATAAAAACTTTGTGTATAACTTAATACCATGTAAGAAACTTTATTCCAGCTAAATGTAATTATCTCTGATATATACGTGGCGTATCACTATAAATAAATAAAAAAGCTTTAAGTAAACTCCATTTGATTTTGTATTTCTTTACATAGCTACAATAGTACAATAGTTAATATCACTGTCTGTTACAATCATCGTTTTCTTACTTTTTCCCTTTTGGATTCAACATATACATTGTTGTTCTTACAAAACTCTATAATATGACGCCAGAAAAATGACTTCTGAAGTGTGTGAGCATTACCAACTATGATCATTAGTGCCTGTGCACGAGTTATAGACACATTTATGCGCTGAAAGACAAGATACAATTTATTTCCAATTTAAACTTTCTGTGCAGTAATGTACCCGTGGATTGGTGAGGAAGCCCAAGTGGCTTACAGCAGATCGAACCGTTGAAATAATAATAATTCGCTTCTCTCGGCCTTGAAACGATTCAACTGGCCCAACATCAATTTTGTCCCACTTCCTCTGAGTTAGCTGATTTCGAATGCAAGTGCATTGGCTTTTGTATGGTGAAATTATGCCAATATCACTTTCGCACACCTTGCGTCCATTTACTTTTCTCGATAAGAGTTTTGTCACATAGTTCATTACCACTCTAACCTCATCCAAATTTTTCAAACTGAAAACATCAGGCATTATGTTGAAAATGATTTAAATATGTAGATTTCAATTTACCTGGTTTGCCCAACATCTTTCGTAGTTGTTCCCTCAACGGAATGAAATATAATGGGTACTTCCTTTGATCGGAGTATGTTCAATCCTTTCGCCCAATCCGTCACATCTTTGGAAGTGAAATAAAATAAATGTTCAACAATTTTTTGTTTAATCTGATTTTTCCAAAATGTATTACCTCGTGGGGCACAAGATATAAGTTCCTTGTTGTAAAACAGCTCGTTTGCCAAATTCAATATACCAGGATGACTGCGATAATTACGCCGTAATCTAGTTTGAATCGACTTATCATACTCCAATGTGTTGTTATCGACTTTGTATACTTTCTCGTTCAATAATCTTTCCATTAAAGAAGTTTCCAAACCGAATTCAACTGCTTGCGTGCTTTTTATAACAGGACCAAGCTGCTTCGGATCGCCAGCCAGAATTAAACGTCCTCGAGGCGACAACAAGCCGACTATTCCAACCAATGTTTCCGGTTCTGTTGATGCTGCACATTCATCAATGAAAAGATGCGTGAACGTGTTTGGATCGATGCCACCTTGGATCAATTTGCCCGCAACATTTAATGTTACAACAACTATTCTGTAAATTTCGAAAACTTGCAAACTGGGATAAAAATGGTAACCATGTGCTAAATTCGAGGCCTCAAACAGAGATTCAGAAATATTCTGTGCCTTCATTTCAGCTGCTTCTGAGTAAATTCGCAGCAAATTCATCTGCTTCGATTCGATGTCATCGAACACAGCACACAGGCGACTTCCTATTTCGTCACACGCGGCATTGGAACCCGCCATGACTAAAATTTTCGAAGATTTATGAATTTTCCACAGTTGCAGGATGCTTTCAACGATAGTGGTGGTTTTCCCAGTGCCTGCTCAAAAACAAAGACAGTGAACAATAAGAAAGTAGATTTATTGTACCTGGGGGACCGAATATGATATATGGGATGTTGGCGCTAAGACCATTTGCAATGTTCATCACCGCTTGCAGTTGTTCCTCATTGTCCTGAATGGATTTCGTGAATGGCACGATTCTGAAACAAGCAATAATATAAAATTTCATGCATTAACTGATATTTACGAACACTAATTTTTGATCTTACCGAATACTTGATGGCGTTTTATTAAAATTCACGATGGGAAAGAGGATTTGAAGGACATTGACGTGGTTAACAATCTGTTTTAGAGCATTATACTGTAATAGCAGCGGTACACGATGAGGACTAAAACTAATGTCGCAAGAATCAAAAAGAATCTTCTTTCCTGAATACAAATTGAAGAAAACTGTTTTATTTTCAATTTTATAAATTTTTCCCAAATGTTTTTTTATTTTTCTCTTGTCATCAACAACCATTAATGTTATGTTATCATATGGCGACAGATTTTCCGAAACGATATTTGCCGCATCTTTTTTTTCGTCAATCTATTCACAGGAAAAAACAAAATTACAACAAATACTCCAAAAGTTTAGAAAAAGTTTAGTTACTTACTTTGAACGAATATTCACCACCCGCCCGTTCAATTGCTTGATTTCGCAGATACATCTTTTTATACAAGTCAATCTTGGTCAAATCCTCAACTTGAATAAGAAATCTCAGAACGGTTGCATAATTTCCGATATTTAATTTCTTATCCAGTAAATATTGTCTGGAAGAAAATTAGAATAAAGGTGCTTAATCAGAAAAGTATTGACAATGTTTTTACCCTATTGCGTGATTTACTCTCATTACTTCCGGTTGGTTATAACTTTGTAGGCTTAAATTTTTTATTTCCTTCGGGGGAAATACATTATCCAATTGTTTTTTGATAGTTAAGCAGCTAAAATATTGTAATTCAAAATATATTAATATTAAAAAAATATACAAAATCACATACAGTCGTCTGGGAACTCTTCTTGATTCCAAATCGATTTTAGATTTTGAGAAAGCTGTTGATCGCTGAAAGATTTAGATTTTCTAATGCTTAAAAGTGTCGTAATCAAATTGTGTTTTATATGTTCGTATTCGAAATGTGTGTTTTGAAAAATGTTACATAGTTTCCAAAAGCACTTACAAAAAAGATGTGCTGTTCTAGACCTCGTTTGGTTCTGCCGTATTCGGACGTCGTATACACTATAATAATGGGCTGCTGCTCGCCTATAGTAAAACCTAAACGGCTGACCTCAAAAGTTAATGCATTACCTTGAACAAGAACAATATCATATTCACAATTGTGGGTGACATTTTTTATTCTCTACCGTTTTCAATTCGTAACGGAAGTTTGTCTTCTGCAAAATATTTAATGAAATTCGCGGCTTTGGGACGAAGAAACAGAACTTTTTCTATAATTGCAGGTTTCTCCGTTGCAATGGTGAAAACCAACGAACAAAACTCGGCTCTGTCCTGATATCTGATGCTAAATAAACTGTCTCTGAAAAGTAACAAGTACCATAATGAATTTGTTGTTTTCCTGAATACAATATTGGCACCTACTCTATAATCTCTCCCATCGAAAAATTTAGGATATGATTCTTATGCAATGTCCAGTGATCGTTTAAGTCATTTGGCTTCTCAAAGGTCCTTTGACACAAATAACAGGACAAACTCGTGTCAACGAATTTACTTTCGACCTCCTGCATAAAGCCTTTGTGGAATTTCAGATCACTGGCTCCAATATTTGATTTTACTAAAGAGAAAAATATTTAAGTAAATTTGACAGAAAGCCAGTGATGAAGGGCAATTCCATGGCAACTAAGCCAAATTAGTGACGGCCTTTCCAAACTCTTTTTCACTTACTGAGAGTGTTTAATAACTGATGTGAGAAGGGCAGAGGTTTTTTAAACACAATGTAGTGCAACTTAGTATTCAACTATCAGTAGGTAAGTGGCAAACAGATTGTAAAAGGCGATACTAATTTCGCTTTTTAGCTATGGAATTGGCCTAACAGTTGTGATTAGCAAGGAATATCTATCAATAAGAAATGGAGGCCGATTCACAATGTGCTACCTCTTATGGGCATTTTGCTAAGATCTCTTGCTTACACCCAGAGAACACCCTTAGTTCTTATTTTTGCTGCATATACTTGCAGAAAGAGTGTCGCTTATTGTTGATAGATAATATTTTATGGAACAAAAACATTTTCAAAGTACCTTTTGGCTGTGATGCTGCATGAGTCCCTGAAAGCTGAAGCCTCATTATATGATCCATTATAAATGGATCAATGGATAAATTGGCGAATGACGATCTTAACTGATCCATTTTGACGATTATTCCTTAACAAAAATTCGTAATTAGAGCGCGCGAATCCCAGCCTGGAAAGAAAACTTGTAAGCAATATGCGCTGCAGAAATTGGAAATTTCAAATTTCATAATTATTATATGTTGCTATATTTCCCGATTTCCGGTTAGTTGTTTTACGAGCAATCCAGATTGCCACACGGGTCTTCCCAGTAGACACTTGTTCTTGACTGTGCAACAGTCTTTGAACTTAGTATTCATAAAACAAGCCGAAACATTTGTTCGATTTTCTACAACGCAGTGATAACGTATCGTAAACGATAATAACGATGATTGAAGACAGAACAAGAAAACTATTGCTCAAACTAGTTACAGCAGAGATTATAAGTAGAGATAAGATTCAATTTGCACGAGGGTTTGCGCCCCATGACCCACGCATGACTCACACCGCCACCACTAATTCTATTTTGTGCAAACAACGAAAAGTTCATGAATGCTTTCACCTGCAGTGGTTGGATGAAATCAAAACCAATAATTATCCACTTGTCACACAAACAATTTCCGAATCGTACAGTTTAGATCGACACTTACCTCTTGCTTAATAATTAATTATTAGAGAAAAACCTGCTCGGAAGAATAATAGGGTGAAAGCCGCTCGTGTAAGCACTCTAAACGGGATCGTCATATACCTCGCTTTGATCAAGCTTACCTCTTGTATGTATGCATTGACAATACAGCAGCTTGAAGTGTGCTACTCAACTGTGTAGCTGTTTCCAGGAATCCCCAAATTATATCCAGTCACAATTCACGAATACGTGGTTCCCAATGCGGATGTTCTCTTGCTGCAAGAAGGAATTTGTCTAGTCATCGGAATTCTTATCACAAATCATTTTAATGCTTACTATGCTCGTTATCAGAGTATCGAGCCAAAGACAGTTGACAAATAAATCATGAAGTTAAAATAAGAAGTTGGCACTAGAAGCGCCGAGTTTATGCATGAAATCGAGTTTGTTTACACTTTTAAGCAAAACGGTTTTTGGTGAAACAGTAAATCTCTTCCGCTCTTACGCGAAGGAAACAGAACTAAAATCAATAAACCCAAATTGATCAGTGGGTACACCAGAATATTTAAAAACAAATTAAATGTTAAGTTTATCACAATATTTATTTATTTTTCACACAAATTAAAAAATTTCACATTTTGCAACACAAAAATAAAATACGTGGTTTATTTAACAACAAGACTTAACAAGAATGCATATCGCATGCCGGTAAACAGTTACACAATGTGTTGGGTGTAGGGCTGCCAACCATACTTTATGATCATCGATCATCATTAGGGGAACAAAACATGTATATAATATTATGATTGCTTCTGTTTGTTGGATTGTGTGAGTGTTGTGTAAGGATCTACTACTGCCGTAGTAGTCGCCATGATATTTTAAAAATGAATTCAACAAATATTTTTGACTGACATCCAATATTATTTTAAACAACTAAAAATATAAAAATATTTATATAGCAGAGTGTCATATGGGAATAAGCAAGAATGTAAAGCAAACAAGTAAAAATATTTTATGAAGGTATTCAAAAAATTTGAACATTTAAATTTAGAGGAACAGAATAAGAAGAAAAAAGCGACATCATTTGCAACGGGTCATTTACTAGTAAATTAAATGCTTCATAGTTGGCAACCCTAGACGCGCGTCTAATTACAGTTTGTACTTTACACCCGTATAAAGATAATTAATTTAATTCTTCCAACATTTTCCTCAATAGTGTTTTTAAAAGTGAATTTAAGAAAATTAAAATTCTTACGAAGGAAGGCAATTCAATTTAATTTTAAGAACCAGTAAACATCACTTTTCGAACCCACCAAGAATAAAACAGCTGTCAACAAAATGTCAACCCAAATTGAGTCTGCAGGTTTGATTTAAACACAATTTAAATATGTATTTATTCATAACACAGTAAAATGAATTTTTAATTAGCCACTACTGATGTGGTTGGTAAAAGTTCGGAAGAAGATGATCCCTTAGCAGAGGAACGACTTGGGGTAGTTCGTGAAGTTGGATCACAAGCTGTTTGGAGTTTGTCTTCTTGCAAACCAGGTAAAAAGAAACACTTCCCACAATTTACAGTAAACTGAAGCAATTTGACAACAGGATTTGGCGTTGAGAGGCTCAGAGATAATTGTATGGATACTTACTGGCAATCAGATGGACAGCTTCCTCATCTTGTAAACATTCAGTTTCAACGGAAAATCACTATCAAACAAATATACATTTGTATAATTTATTTTTTTGATTATTAAATAAATATATTTAATTCTTTTTCCTTTAGACACAGACTACAAGTTGGACGAAAGTTATACTCCAAGCAGAATATCGATAAGGTCTGGAACACATTTCAATGATTTGCAAGAAATTGAGATTGTGGATTTGTCCGAACCCACTGGTAGTTTGCTCGGGATCGATAGTACAAGTCATTGAATGATAATGAATTAATCTTCCAGGCTGGGTTGTGATACCCGTGAAAGATGTGCGCGACAAGCCCATTAGAACTTTTATGATACAAATTGCTGTAATATCGAACCATCAAAACGGCAGAGATACTCACATGCGCCAGATACGGATCCATTCCCCTGTGGAAGGTCGAAATTATCCGCTGGAGCAATTTGGCCAATTCAGTACAGTAGAATTTCAACAATACAGCACTATAAGATAATAAGTTTGAAAAGTATCAGTAAATAATTTAAGAATTTCATCCCTTCGTTTAAAAGCATACCCAATTAATTGTATTACTATTCTCATTATTTTTTAATATATAGAATGATTTTGAAAACTGCAGTTGTTTGCTTTTTAGTTCGTGTGAATTTTGCCATTGCCCAAATTTGCAGCATGTATTTCATTAAAGAAAATAATCCAGTAAACAAAACTGTAATGCTGTTTTTTACAAGTAAAACATCGGCTTCGAAATAAAAAGTCCTGTATAGTAAAGGGAGTAATGTTGATCGACAAGGTAATGAAGAAAATTCAATCCACAAATCATAAATTCATAACACTAAATTTATTAACATCTTTCTGTTACAATAATTCTCTTAAATTTAATAAATACTCGAAATCTATTTAGGTTTATAAAATGATAGTGACTAATTCAAACCTATTAAAAAAGTGAAATATTCGGAAATGGTTATTAGTCTTAAAACATAATAAATCTAGAATTTGTTTAATTTACGAGATATCTTACAATTAGTTACAATAATGGATTAATTATCTTAACTCAATATGGGAAAAATATGTAAATATCATATCTACTGCATTTCCTTAAAGCATAATTTTACCTTTTATAGTTAGGTACATGATTAATTTTTTATACAAATAACTACATCACAAAAGTTTCTCCTACATATTTTCCTTTTTAGATTAATTTCTTCTAAATTTTGTACATCGTGAATTCGCATGTGGACTTGTTCAAACAATTAAATTAAATGAAATTAAACTTAAAACATCACTTAATAGTTTCCTCAAACACATCGTCAGGTTTGCTTTCCTGTAAATGGCATAAATCCGGCGATGAGGAAACTGCTCACAAATGTTATTTGACCAAAGTCAATTTGTTCTATTGCTGAATGATTTTGGACACGTAGACGTGCGCTCGGGGGGTGGGCCATTGCATTTATTGTTGACCGAATTTGTTTATTTTCATTAAAATAATTTAGTTAAATAAGTCAATATTACAATAAAACACTGAAAAGTGTTTACAAGAATGAAAGTAGGAACTAAACTTGCATTGTCAGAAGCATTTCATCGTGGTTAAAGTGTGCAAAAATTCATGTTAGCCTCAAATATTATTACATCGCTAACATGAACGAAACACTTTAATAGTTAAAATTCCAAATATTGAGTAAAGAGATGTCTTAATCTCTGCATTTTAAAACTACAAAGTACAATTTGATAAAATAAAGCAGTTTTTGTCATAAAACGAGTCAATCACACGTGAGATCAATCGAACTAAACTCTACGAAAAAATAAAATAAAGCCAATAAATTAACCCTGAATACTTGTGAATTGTACCATAAAAATATTTAATTAAAATCACTTCATCTCGTTTATGCCAAAATTTGCGACAAATAGTGCGAAATCTCCGTGAGAGATGATTCTTTGGAAGAGTTAAATTCACCGGCGGCGGCAGCGTTACCCTTTGTCTTGTCTGATGAGTCAAGACTGTACTGATCAACGACACTCCCGTTAGGCAATATTGTGGTGCAGTTAATAGGGGGTGGCTGAGGTTGTATGAAATCTTTGGGAAATGAGTGCGAAATATCAGTGAGATTGCTTTCAAAAGACTCATTATCACTGAAATTGTCTTTTGGGGTGCTATTTTTTGCATACAGAGCACTGATAGTAGGAGAATTTTCATTGAAAAATTCTTCGAAGCGATCATTTTCATACGAAGCCACGTCAGAACTGTCGATGATTGAGCAGTTATTGGAATTACTGGAGGCGCTGCAATCCATTACAGTGCTATTATTGCTGTGAGGTTTCGACAAAGTAACCTCCGTCTCCTGGAGCTTACTGTTACCAAGGTCACTGGACATTGAGTTATTACTTTGGAAGGAATTTCCAAGGGAATGGTAACCGCTCTCGGAGTTCTCAACTACACTTTTGCTTGAAGCATTTGCACTTTTGTTAACCAAAGTGATGCTCAGATCGCTGGTTCCAAGCGCATTTGGAATACTTCTGGTCAAATTTTCAGGCAACTTTTGCATAATGCTGTTTGAAGATGTACCGTTATTGTATCTTGAAGGGCATTTCTTCCTGACGTGTTGTGGCCTGGTGGGATTTTCTTTAGGCGATTGCGAATTACCATTTGAGTTGAGGTGCGGAAGTGATGGCGGCCCTTGAAGCTCGGCTAACGTTCCACTCCGCGGAGAGTGATTCGACTTGAGATTGCCATCAGGAGCTGATGGAGTATCGATGGTTGGTTTGCGTGAGTTTCTGTTATCTTCCAACTTGCAACTGGGAATGTTCAAAACATAACTAGATTTTGAGTTTCTGTTTTGTCCATATGATGCTCGGCCTTGACCTTTTTCCGCGCTCGCATTTCTTTTATTTGGTGTTCTGTTCTTGCTCCCGTTCGATCTCGCATTACCTTTGGGCAAATTTGTTTTTAATAAATTGCGTTCAGAATTACTTTCTAACAGATTATTGTAAAATTGAGTCTGTTTTTCCCTTGTTGGTGTAATACTTAAAATTCGCCTTAATGTGGGATCAGAAACAGTCGACGACGATGGGCTGTTGTTACGATTCTTCAACTCGGAAAGGAGATCTTTTACTTTTTTGGACGAACTATTTGGATTAGATTGCGAGTTTCTCTTATAACAACTTCCATCTGAAGATTTCCTAACAGGTGTTATAGTCACCGAATGAGATATATAATTGGGATATTTAAACGTATTTGGATCTGTGGTCGAGGCTGGGTGTTCATCGTACCTATCTGGATTAGGTGGAGATGTGTTCGGATTAAAATTCGACAGAGAAAAGCCGTGTGGAGATCTGTACGAATTAGAATTGAATGGTTTAGATTTTCTAGAATTGTTTGAAAACTTCCTCACTGGTTGGGATGTTGCAGGCCTTCCGGAAGGCGGTGGATTTCTTGAAGTTAATGACGAGTACAATATATTAGGCAAATTGTTAATGGCATTTGTCGCTTTCGTTAAATTCAATGGTTCACTTTCTAATGATGGATTTCTATTTTGAAACATTTGTGAGCTGATGTTTGATGAAGTGATTGCTGGATGGATTGGAGTAACGTTACTGATTGAGTGTACTATTGGGGATCTGGAGGGAGAAGGATGTTGCGGTTGAGAACTTAACATGTGTGGTGTTTGCACAGACAATGGTGACATAAGACTAAATAAATATTCCTGTTGCATTACATTTGTTGTTGCGGCCGCTACAATTGTCGCATAATCTAATTGTGGATCACCAGTCATTGTCAGATTAGGTAAATTTCTCAGCGCTGTATCATTTACATTTTTCAAATTTTGTAAGAATTCAACTGGACTGGGGTATGTTTGCATGTTGTTAAACATTTTATTGTTTACTTGGTTGTTTAAATTGGACTGGATCAACTTATTATATGTTTCAAAATGGTTACCTTGTTCATTTGTTTTCTCATAATTGGCGGCTTTTGTAGATGCAGAATACGAAGGTGGTAACGATGATTGATGTGCCATATTTCTTCCTGAAATAAGAATAATTAAAAGTATTAGGATACAATTACATTTATCAATGATATTCAACTGAATGAAAAACATCTGTGATTTTAGTGTGATAAGCATTTTTATAATAAATGAAGGAAATCAAATTGTTAAGTTTCCATGCCCACAAAAACAAACACACTGAAAGAAATGCAAAGAAAACGAAGGTGCTCTTAACCTACCTGATATCAAAATATGAAATTGGATTATATTGTTATAAATTCCAATTTATAAACTAATGCCGAATGAAGTTAAAAGAATGTTCACAAAATTATTGTTTCTGCAAAATTTGGTGCAATTATGAAAAACTTAAAATTGTTCCTTGGTGAAATCTTTACAACTCCAGAAGATTAGAATTGAAGTTGCTTTTTTTATCGAATATTTTGAGCTAGCATTAGTCGAAATTAGTTTGAATTAACCATTACTGGATTAGTTAAATGCAGTAACCATCTACCTTGCCTAGTCCTAACATACATATTACAGTTAGTATGCACCAACATTTTTTTTGTTATATGTACGGGATGAATTCATGGACACCAAATTAGTGGAATGATATGATTCAGTCTGAGCGTTGAAGTGTAAACTAAGTTCAGTCATGTCGCATCTATCAAATCTTACCTGTCGTATTCGTCGTCATTCCCACAGTATTCATTGTACGTTGGGTTGATGGGGTCGATGAATTCAGTGGTAGTGGGGAAAAGTTTATTCTACTGGATTCATTTTGTCGTTTGTTTGGAAGATATTGCTGACTAGAATTTACGTAGAGAGGATCTGCATCCGTACTCTGCACTGGAGTAGACACTCCCTGGTTAAACTTATTGCTACTATAATTTTCTTGACCAGTCTTTTTTAGCAAAGGAATTTTCCCTTCAAACTTTTTACTTTGAGTAAGCATTCTAAGTGCGGGATGCTCTAATTGCTTCATTAAATGTTCATTAAGCTTACGTAATACTTCAGCATCTGCTGTAGATTTATCATGAGGTTTTGCTGATTCTATTAACGCAAAATACAATATAGGTATACCGAAATATGAAAGCAATATTCCCAAAAGTTACTCACCATTACTATTGGATTTCTTACGTCGTGATTGCTTCTCAGAATCTTCCTTCTTCTTTTTCTTAGGTATTTTCTCACGCTTCTCTTTTGATTTGCGCGAACTTGGTTTTCTATTTCTATTCCTACTGCTCGAATACCAATCGTCATCATATTCGGCATCGAATTTCCGCTTTTGTTTTCTTTTATTGAAATCAATTTCTTCTTGATCATAATCTGAAAACAAATTTAAGTTCTACATTTAATAAATATAAGAATATTGAAAAGTGTTACCTGAGGTTTCATCAACAAAAGATTGCTTTACGGGTGAATCCTCAGGTATAACCATTTCCTCTCCATTTTCTTCATCGTCATCTAATGTAAGCGCTCCACTAAGGGCTTCCTTCACGTCATCAGGGATGTTTGGATTCTGTCGGATTTCCTCTAGATCCAGATCTGGATTTCTCTCTTTGAATGATTTCTTCTTCGTTGGATTGCATTGTTTCTTCATTCTTTGGATTAAATGTTCGGGAAAATCCCCGTTGCTAGGGCAGAGTATTTAAATGAATAATATCAGTCAAAATTCTAATTTACTACATTGAATTATTATATGTACATTTAATAGATACTAACCTTTTATTACATAAAATATCTAAATGAGAAGGTGCAGGAGCTGCTGCAATTGATGCAGAAGTATCTTCTGGATGTGGACCCATGTCTTTACCCTCAATCCAAGTCTCGTATTTATCTGGCTGGAACCTCTTGACGAATGTATCCATAGAAATCTTAACCATGTCATTACTAGGCAATTATTTAATGGTATGATTACAGAAAAAGTGATTGACTTGACTCGATTACCTGCAGGTACATTGGGTAGCTCTTTTCCCATATTCTATCCATCGTGGTAGAGCGAAATTCGTTGACTCTGCACAATTGAAACCATGATTAAATCCAGCATGATATCCAAATGGAAATGTGATCATAATTTCACCAGCTTCTTGAGTTATCTGTGTAAAATGATTTTTAGGAAATTATTAGCGAATATCTACGAAATGTATACCTTATTGAAAGGAACTTCGTGTTGCTTTAAAATTTGTGGACTTATTAATGTCATTTTATGTCGCAAGTAAGCTGGACAATTTTTGTGACTCGCTGGGAAGTAACTGTTTGCAACCTTTTCCAATTTTCGACCGTACTCTGGAGGAACAGCGTACCACGTTTTGGGTGCACCAAAGTGCAAGTAATTGATGGAATACAAATCCATATCTTCAGTGTGCCAAGCGAATGTGGTCTTCCACATGCCAAAGTAAAGGTATGCCGTGTTCACTCCATCGATTTTAATGCCATAGTCTTGATTAACATAATCTAAAATTGTTCCTAGTTTATTTATATTCCATTCCTGTAAGTTAAGACATTTTAATTAACATTATTTGAATAGTGTTCTTAAAAAACTCACATTGCAATCCTTATCTGTAATACTGCCATTAACATCAGCACCATAAATTGGGGCGACGTATGTAATATTTTTCCAGTATTTCCTCTCTAAGTCTTCAAAATCGAAATGCCTCGGTGTTGCATATCTAAACAAAGTATATTATTTTAATATTGTTGATAGCATAAACAACTTCTAAATACCTTTCTGTATTTGCTAAGTCACTGAATTGTTTCACGGACAAAGCCTTTTTTTGAATGTTTATTTGCTGATACAGTCCCTGCTTCCCCGTGACAACTTGGCATATTGGAGCAGGAATCGTTATATCTAATTTGTCTAAGTCATAACCATCCTTTCGTGGTACCCATTCTGCAGGAGGTACAACCTAAACAATTAAATAATTATTTTTAATTTAATTACGCTAAACATCTAAATGTCAGTAGTCGCAATATACTGCGAAAAATTCATTATTAGGCTGTATAGTGTATATAGCTCGCTGCGAATGAATTTAATAGCTACGAATTGCATTCATTCAAATAGTATTTGCAAGAATACTGTTTGCAAAAATGAAACTGCAAAGCTTTCAAAATATTTCGTATATAATTAATACTTTTAAAAATAGTATACCTTGGCTAATCCGGCCTTGTGAGCTCCTTTTGACTCCATGTATTCAATATATTTGGAAAAATTCTGGAATTCTTCCCATGTTGGACGAAATACCATGATACGCGGGATTTTTGAGTCGAAGCCAGCCATTTTTAATTATGTTATAACTGAAAATAATAATAAAAATTAATGTCTTTCGTTCACTGAAATTTTCCAATTGGGTAACTTCAGTTTTTAAAATTTAGCACTTTGGATATTAGCAAGAATTAGCAATTTCAATTGAATAAATGTTTACTAAAAAACGAAATAATTTTGCAGGGTAAAATGGCATCAAATTCATTTCATTTAATATGTTGATACCCATATCTATTTGCTGCAAGTCAATGCCTATTTCATCACTAATTGAAAAGGGCTCTACTTGAAAATCACGTTTGGTCAATAAAAGTGCCGCACACATCCAAATTCCCGTTTGTTCTCATCTTTAAATATTACAAAATAAATTAATAGCAAATGCCCAGAAAACTAGTATACGCAGCATAAAGTCATTCGTTAATTTAATAATTAAATTTGTATTTTTAAATTGGCCAATCCAATTCACAAATCGAAAAATTGCAATAAAAAAAAAATGGTCTTATCAAAGAAAATCAAACTAACCCACACACACTGTTGAAAATTTTCACTTCACAGTCACGTAGGTAAAAGGGATGCTGCCTTCAATAAAACAGGTTTTAAAATATTGAATTTCGTAATAATTTCAGCAGACGAAAAAATGGTTTCAAGGCATATCAAAAACGCCGGTAAACGTTGCATGTTACTCTTCACAAATTTCGTTTACCAAATGAACTCTCGCATGCTATGGCCAAAATTGTGTTCCTCGATAATTTTTGCACCCTTGCGAAACTTGGGCCATTTAATCACGTGCATAGTGTTAAAAACAATAAGCAATATTGTTAATAATACAAATCATTGAAATCGTAAAGATTTGCGATTGTACAGCTTGTAAACAAAAACGAAAAAAAAACCTAATTTTTACCCCCTGAATAAATAATATGCCACTCACCTCTGAAAAACGCTATGGGGTGTACGTGACAATTCGCTTGTCTATTCTGTGAACATAATTAATTTCACAAAAATCAATCGTTGCACTGCTATTAAACAACTAAAACCCTTATAATATCGCTTTTTTTCATTCCTGATCAAACGCACTGATCAACATCATTATTCAGAGTCGTGTGATTTAATGAAAACAATCAAAATAAACTACTTTCGTCGTATTTTCATCGCGCAAGGAAAACAAAATGGTGGAATAATTATTGCACCAGCACTCATTTCCTTTAAATGATGAATTTACTGAACACTATAAACACTTGTTCCAGGTCAAATTATTATTTTCAACTTAACACGATTAGACATTTTACTACATTCGTTTTTATTTTCACTTAACTTAACATTCGCTCCGGCAAACTGCTCACAACTCTCGGATACGGACGGAGCATTCGCCTCGATGTTTTTACGAAAATGAGACAATTACGAAGAAGAAGAAAATTAAAAATGCCAAAAAAATATATATGGTAAGCAAAAGCAACTCTCTTACACATAAACAATTCTATAGTAGTATTGAGTGCGCCTTTATACTTAATCCGCATACATATGGTACAACTCTATCGATGAGAATTACTACGTTTACATGCAGAGTCGAAAGATCGAGTCGAAAACAGGTTTTGAACTCGAACCCGCGTTTTTGAGCACTCTGGGTTGAGGGATCGAGTCGAAATCGAGTCCAAACGTAGTCGAAGTGACACCTTATTGCACTAATTTGATCTATTATATTAACAATTTTTTCAATTTTTTCGAGTTTTATTTATATTTTATAGATATTTTAAGGAATTTGATTTCGAATAAAATCTTATGTTTTGGAAAATTAGTCAGAAAACATGAAAAAACTGTCGAACTGTCATCTCGACTACTCAACCCGCGTTTACATGCATTTTAACTCGACTCCTCGACTCAACCCAGGTAGCAAAGCTGGGTCGAGTCGAGTTCAACCCGTTTTGGACTCGACTCGCGTTTACATGGAGTCGAACCTGGGTTCAACCCAGGTTCAACCCTGCATGTAAACGTAGTAAATGTTACACCATCTTTCTTTGAGGGTTGGTATCTCTTTTTTCCTAACTTTATTTCAACATAACCTAAAAAGATGATACTAGTAGAGCACTAGTACTACATCAAATTCTTAAGTTGACCGGTGTGTGGTGAGCAGTGGTGAATTGCGTTGTTTGATTGGAAATGAATATAGTAATTGAGAGAATTAGGCATAGTTAGATTTAAATGAAGCCATATTCCGTTTAATATATGGGTGTTTTATGACCTATGCCGACATTTATTCTAGAACAAGGAACAACCTTGCTGCGTTGGGTTTCAAAGTGTACTCAACAAAATTCATTGATCGCCTCAACAAATTGAAATGATTGCAAAAATTGAAAGTGATTGAAATTATAGATTTGGAAGTCGATGAACAGAGGATGTTTGCGGGCCTTTGTCTGCAGATAAGGATCAACATCAGGACACTTTATGTTATCAGTTTATATCCATAAATCGAGAAGAAGAGTCACATTGGAAAGTAATGGAAGCAACTAGTACAGTAGGTACTGTTCCAAACGCGTCAGGCAATCTACAGTCGGAGGAAATAGAGGGACCAGCGTGTCCTAGAACCTAACAGCAGGATCATCCAACCAAATCACAGTTACACCACAATAGAGAGAAGCTATTGAAGGACTAAAAGAAATGGGTACTTCACTTGTGGACAAAATGAAAATCTCGCTGCGAATTTTCTTATATCACAAGAATTTGGTTACCAAATTCTCCCAAAACTTAATTTGAAAAGTTATTCTTTACGATACAAACAAGAATTACATTTAAGAGAACGTATTGATACAATTGCAAAATTATTTTATTACATTTTCTTTTCATCATCTAAAAACTAAAATTGATATAAATGAATTTAAACGCAGAATTAAGGTACTTATAAATTTTATGTAGACTATAATATGAAAATAAATTGTATCAAATTTTAACTTCAAGCTCGTTGTGTCTTAAAAACAAATTTTTTGCAGCCCCATTTTCGTGGGAATCGTCTAATATTTCAACACTGAATCCAATGATATTTCACGCAACAATATCGTGTTTATGAATACACAGAGTTTTCAAAATTATGTTATAATATGCAATGCATATCTAACAAAAAAAAAATCAAATTTTATACCACTTAAGAATGGGGAATAAATTGAAAATAAATTAAAGATATTAAAAGTATTCAAAGTGTTGATTGATGGCGGAAAGTGAAAATCGAGTATTCAACAAGTTGATTTGAATGAGAATTCCCCCAGTTTGGTACAACTTCCAGAAACTTCTAGTGGGGAGTATGGAGTATCTTTTCCAGCCCATTAAGGGGAGTATATCAATATCTTTACACCGAACTCTCAACATACGAATACCAACAGTCAATTTATCCTAGCAACGTCTTGTTTGGTTGTAAAGAAATTCGCTTAAAAAGTTGAATGGATTCGGATAATACCGATGCGTGCAATGTTCTTTATAAATAGTTGCAATTCGTGAAACTTAGTAATTCAGGGAAAACTTTAGAAATTCGAAAACTTAATTATGTCCGCCTCAAGTTTTAAACGGAAGCCGTTGAGAAGTTATAAAGAAGATAAAAACTCACATCGCGTTGTTCCACCATTTTCGATTCAATCACGGCAGCAAAACACAAAAGTACTTGCGGGCCCACGGAAGATAATAAAACGTAATTTAAATTAATTACAAACTTCACAAAATACCGTAAATTTTTCGTGCATGCCATTATCTTTCAGGGCAACCATTTGTCCAACCGAAGATTACAACTTTTCACATGTATTACGATCGCAATGACCTTCCCATAAAAATGGAGTACTTGACTGGAGGAGACAAAATTGCATGGACGGTAATGTTTTTACTTTTTATTGCCCCAAACTTCTGAATAGTTAGGAAAATGAGCTATTTTACAATCCAATTCACTCTTCGAATTTTCAGGTGGAAATAGATAAACTCGACTATTCATTGTATCTTCCGTTATTTTTTGATGGTCTCTCGGAAACTAAGCACCCTTACAAAACATATGCACGGCAAGGAGTCCTGGACTTACTTGCACACGGGGGCGAGAAAATTCATTCAGTCATCCCGCAGCTAATTATTCCAATTAAAAGTAAGTGCAATTAAGAAGCATTGGTTCTATTGTACTGCACATAATTCTCTATTGCAATCAACGTATTCACTCTGTTAACAGGAAATCATTTTTTGCAGATGCTTTGAGTACCAGTAATTTGGAAGTGATGTGCACTACTCTGAAAATAATTCAGCAATTAGTAATGTCCTCGGACATGGTGGGTCCGGCCTTGGTCCCTTTTTACCGACAACTTCTTCCCATGTTTAATGCCTACAAAGAAAAAAATTGTAAGCTTTTAAATAGTTTTTTTTTGATATATTTTAGATGTATGGCGTATTAAGTTTGAGTGAACGTTTGTAACGTCGTCAAAGGGTGGCGAAAAGAAAGGGGTTAACAAAAAACCGAGAGGTGAAAACTGAAGACACCGTTTGATGAGTCCGTTTGTCTTCTATCCAAACAATAATAAGTATTGAAATTTGCTACAAGAATGCTTCATCAAGCGAGCATCTGTTAGCCAGACTTTCTTGTTTATACCAGGAGCCAGAGATTGGTCATTTACTCATTTGTCTTCGAAGTTCAATTCATTTTCTGGGTAAGCAGCTAGGCCAGGTGCGTATCTGACCGCAGCTAGATCAATCTATGGCTCCTGGGTACTGGAGAACGTCCGAAAACTACATCTGTAGCCTAGGGTTCAAGCCTTCCGGTACAACTTGTGTGGAGCGAGGAGAAATGATCGAAGACACCAGCCACGTCAATCGACAGCATTAAAAAATCTTATAAAGACTTAAATATGCTTTCCTACCCAATAATATTTTATTGTTACGTTCTAAAATTTAAAGATTAAACATTAATTTGCTAGTCTCTAAAGATGTTGTTATCTTTCAACTTATTATTTAAATATTTGTCATTGTAGTAAATTGTGGAGATGAAATCGATTATGGACAGAAAAACAACATGAATCTGGGCGACTTAATTGACGAGACTCTGCAGGTCCTGGAAATGCATGGCGGAGAGGACGCGTTTATAAACATTAAGTACATGGTCCCCACCTACGAATCGTGTTATTTAAATTAGAATTAAATTAGAATTTAAATTAATTTTGTTTGAATCCTGTTACCTTGTTTTCCCTGTGCCAAATAAAGGAGTCCGTTATGTTTCCTTACTACAACACGTTCTATTTGCCTTTTGTTTTTCAAATGATTAACTTTAATAGTTCATAATAATTGTTTACTGTAGTAGGTATAATTCGTGTTAATAAAATACTTTTAAGTAAAAATTTCCTTTTAATAAACATTTATGCAAATTTTATTATTTTTACCTATCACAAGTATGAAAAATACTTATTTTTTTATTGGCTTCTTGTATTTTCTCGTATTTCAAGAAAATTGTTGCTGCATAAAATGAGTACAAATTCGAAAACATATTGTTAATTTGCAAAGGGCAGTAAGGGCTCAGTAAAACAGATCACAGAAAATAAATTGTACCTATAACTTAATTAATTTTAATATTGGCATTCCAGACATTTACAAACATAATTTTGCATTGCCTTCACTTTATTGATTATTCATCCCTTTGTTACTCTTTCATTTAAGTAAACGATCATGTTTGTAGGGTACATAAACAGATATACCTATATATTAAAAAATTACATTGTAAGTTTACAAAATAAACGACAATTCGTCGGCGTTTTTTCTTCATTTTTAAAGCAAAAATTAGCACATCATAGTTTCCTCCTTTTCATTATCGCAATAAGCATATTTATTATTTACTCTGAAACAAAATAGAACAAATATTATTTGCACCAACCAATCAATCCGTAATTATATATTATAATATTATAAATTCGCAAGTGAGTTTATTTGGTTAAAAGTTTTAAGGTTTCAATTGATTTCCATGTATTTCATTCGATACCAACTTTTTTCAAAATCTGTTTTAAAAATTGTTTCTTATATTTTGTTTACATATATGGATTCATATAATTAATTTCCTTATTAATGTTGACAATATAATTATGTTTTTTAAATAAAGATGTGTTAATTAATTAATTATATTTATTGCACCAGATGAATATGAATGAGTACCTAGCTATAGTTATAAATAAATTGCTTGTGAAATGGAATTGCGACAAAATGCGTTCAAGAGATCATCATCAACTGTTCCAAATTTCCAATACTCCACTGCGCTCTTTCTCAATTACTAATACCATGCGCCCAGCAAAATTTTCAACAAATATAGAATTTTAAAATAGGGACACAATTTTTATTGCCCATTAAAAGAAAGTCAATGATAACTTCGCAATTTCCTGGAATGAAAACACAATTCTCAAATAAAGCGAAGAACCGAAAGAATTTTCCAGATTATTATTACAAAGCTCTATCAAAACGATCCTTTGGCTTTGGAAAATATTGTTTTTTCTAGAAAAATGGCATTGCTGATTAATTCCTTGCGTTAAGGAAAAGGAAGGCCTGATTGGTTGCTCCCTCGGTATAAAACTCCTTGCCGTGCGATTCTTGCAAGAGAAACGAGCGAGTTGGATTAAGAATGTGGTGTCTATATTCCATACAGCATGCAACAATTGTTAGTTGAAATGCGCAGGACTCGGCCTAGCCAATTTTTCCGTAGAGGAACTTGTGTTGCTCTGCTAATATTTTCAGATGTACCGTATAAAAGGAAGCTTTACGAGGAACGGGGGTGAATTGCCATATCCACTCTCTTGTCGTTAAATCCACCAAGCCCGGCAATTTATCGATTTTATAGGGGCAAGACATTCACGCCGCTTCGTGTTTATAGCCAGTGTACATATATATTTAGTCAATAAAATCAGGAGCAAGAGTTCAGTGGTGCACTTGCGGAAACTCCGAAAGTAATCATATATACGGAAAAAATAATTCAAGTTAATAAAACTAAAGGCAAGTGGTTGAGTATAGAACGCACAGGATAATTTAGTGGCTCTCGCAATTTTGAGTGTTCATTCATGGCAAAGTTTTGCCATTGCGTGAAGAGTTCTCATTAATAGAATCGTGACTTATCTGTTGGCTCATCCTGGGAAATTCGAATGTCAAGGACTCTCAAATTGCGACTAGAACTGCGAAATTGGAACAAAAGATTTTTTTTAATTTTCGTTTTCTTTCTAACGAAAACAAACTTACAGCTGAACAGCGATTTTCTGCAAATATTATTATCCAAGCGAATTGAAATTTAAAAAACAAAGTGTGTTCGGGTTTTAGTAATTTAGTTGAAATTGCAGTTTATTATGTAATATAGTCAAAGGACATTGTAGTGAACAGCTAGTATCGACCCGGTGGATGCGAAGAACGTAAAACCGATTCTAATTGCGAACTTGGCAAACGACTAAAGAGCAAAGGTGACTGAAATCCTGCAGTGCAATTTCTTTTTGTTGAGCGTTCTGCGTTTGTACCTACATAATAATTAATTATATGAAGTAAAGTTGATAGTGTTTCAGCAGAACGTCCATCAGCAAATTATTTTGTTTGTTAATATTATTTTCAGGAGTTTACCGCAAATGTAACTGGTCCTTAGACTTCCACGTATTTTCCAATGGCCACATCCCGGCCACCGGCGCCGGTTACGCCAGTTTTAACAGTTTCCTGTCGGATGCTGAGATCTCCCTCACATGAGAGTGTTACGACAGATCTATCACTATTCTCGGTATCCTCCTTGGCCTCGGAGGCATTGGGAAGGCATCGGGGAGTGATTGGTCTAAAGGAGCAACGAGGCCCCAGTCCAAATCCGGAAACGAAGGGTTTTCACAATAGGTGCGATGTTACAAAAGTTCGTTGAATTTGAATTAAATTTTAACGCAAGTTTCTTCTAGACCTGCAGATATACCAGAAATAACATGGTTCGAGGAGGGAAACGATCTGATTCGCAGCTGCGCCATGCTATCCTCTGCACTGGGGATGCAAAAGAGTTTCAGCACCAGCGATATTACGCAGCTTCCGTTCCCTGAATGCCAGTCGAATCAGTTGCGTCCGACAGTATCCGAGCTAGCCCTCAATTCATTGCAGAGATGTGGATATATGTTGGATCATCCTAGATTGGACCAGACATCAAGGTCTTGTTCAACGTGGGTTGCTGTCGGGGAGCTGGCATCAACATCACAGTTACCCTCTCCTCACGGTGGACCAGCTAATCCAATTTTAGCGACAAGCACTCCTCCGCCCCCCGCTTTTACAGCAGCCGATTTAATTCGATCAGTGAATAAAAAGGTCAGACAGAACTACATCAGAAGACGATTGCTTACAACATATCGAGCTTTGGAACGGCTATCTCAAAGCGAATTCAATTTGGACCGTCTAGAAGCTGCAGCTGTTGCCGCTTCTGTAGCAAATGGTCCAGGGCCGACTGAGCTAGTAGTTCCTACAAACCTTCAACAAAATGCAAGCACAAATCCAACGTCAATCTCCAATACTGCTTCAGCAATTGATCCAGATGGAGATCTCAAGAAGCCACAAAAACAAGCCATCATTTGTGATCAACTCAAGAAGATATCCATGAACGTGCAAAAGAACTTGACCATTCACGACATTGAACGGGAGCGTGGAAAGCCCCTGTCCAAGTACGAGCGAAATATGATGATTTTCAACTGGCTTCATTCCCTGGATGAGACCTCAAATGTTGAAGACATGCCTTAATTTTAAATAACTTTGTTAAATTTATCAAAAGTACTTTTAACCAAATTACCTTTTGTTATCTAGATAAATTTTTATAATTTAGATATAAACCTACGTTATATTTTTAGTACTAACAATAAGCTAGTTTAGTGGGCAGAGCACCGCGCCGTTTCAGTTCTAATCAACATAATATAATTAATATCAACGTAAATCGAGGGGAGGTTCCTTGAAAATAAAACTAAATATTTCAAACGAGCAAGTGTTTCATATTCCAGTAATTAATAACAATATTTAACCGCAATGTACACAGTTTAAAATTAATCCTTATTAGGTACTTACCGCTGCTGTTTCTAGTACTTCCTACTTCCTTCTCTTCTTTGCATAATCGATCTCTGCACACAGGAGAGGGTTGTCTTTTTTGGACTCATAAATAGCCTTCGCCTTAGAACCATTGAAAGGTCTTTTCGATCGTGTTCGCGTTGTGATCCCAGCAACACGTTTTAGTGAATTTGGAACAATGTAGTCTGGAACTTGGGCTAAATGTTCTTGAACTTTAACAATTTTCAGTGGTTTGTCGTGTCGCAACACATGAAGATCACGTGGATTATTTTCAAAGAAACTTTTCAGTTTTTCACAGTTGAAAATTTCCATTTTGATTTCTTTCAGTCTAGCCTCGCGGATAGCAATTCGTGTTATTGCACGCCATGCATCCTTAGCTCGATAGCGAAACGGTTCTACTTCCTCTAGTTTAAATTGATAGTTCCTATTGTGAAAAGTTGTGTAAAGCGCATATATAACAAAAATAAAATTGATAACTTACTTGATAACTGGTTCGTCAGACATATACCCTTCTTTCAGGTATTCTTCTGTGGCAGCTTGTAGGGGGCTCTCTTTTGTACTGACGAAAGATAATACACTTCCCTGTTGAACACAATCTTGAGTATTTGAGCTATTAAAAAATTGAATGCACTCACAGTATTATTGCCCCTGGCTGTTCGTCCAGCTCTGTGAATGTAGGATGTCACATCCAATGGGAAATCGAAATTAATAACATTCGAAACACATTGAAAATCAATGCCCCGAGCAACTCCAAACTCCTTGTCGCTCCTCCTTTTAGACGTTGCTTTAGGATTTGGATTCGGATTCTCCAAGGCTTTCTCGTCAGAAGCAATTATTACGTCGTATGTACCCTAAATGTTTATGTAAATTTAAATAAAAGTTAAGTGGGAATCACTTTGCACTTACTTGATTGAATTGATTTACAGAATGTACTCGAATTTTTGCGGGCAGCTCTGAATTGAGCACACAAGACTTTATCCGGAACTGTTCAAGGAACAATTTCAACCTGAAAGAGATTATTTCTTTATTTAAAAATTGAAAATATATTGAATAAAATTATTGACATATTTTTTATCAGAGAGAAGATTAGAAAATGATCACACACAGCCAATTCAAGATTGCCATGTCAGTAGAAATACAAATATTCATCATTTAGTTGCAGTGTTAACGTCTACAAATTTTGTATACTTACTTATAGCATCTATCAACCGTATTAACAAATATAATAGTTTTCCCTCGGATCAAGTGCAGTTTCAGAAGAGCATACAAAATCGCAGCTTTATCATTTTCGTCTGCCATTATAAGGTAATGGGAAAGCTGTCCAGCCGGTGCCAGTTCGGGTTCTTGCAGTTTCAGGGTTACAGGATTGTGGAGCACTAAACTTTTCAAATTAACAACCTCTTCACTTAAAGTAGCTGAAGCTAGTATTGCCTGAAAGAGTAAAATATTAGCATTGTTGGATGAAAAGTAAATGTTTTGCTCTTTACCTGACATACTGGCGGCAAATACGTTAAAACAGCTTTCAAATCATCTTCGAAACCAAACGAAAACACTAGATCTGCTTCATCCACAACCAATGTCTCCAAGCCTTTCTTTAAATTTACATCTCCCGACTTTAAATAATTCAGAATTCGAGATGGAGTTGATATAATAATGTCTGGAATTTCAGCTAGCACGTGTTTTTGTGAGGAAGAATCTGTATGACCAGATATATCTGTGCATCGAATTATTTTTCCACATTTACTCAACAAATCCTGAATCACAGTCTTTATTTGTTGGCACAGTTCTTTGCTGGGTGCTATTATCAATGCACTTGTGAGTTGCTCGGTGGCATTAGCTTTTGAGTTTAATATTTTTTGAATCAGGGGTATTGAAAAGGCTGCAGTCTTCCCAGAGCCTGTTCGAGCTCGTACAAGAACATCTTTACCTTCTAGGAGCAGAGGAATTGCCTTTTCTTGAATCAAAGTTGGCGTCATCCAGCCCATGTTAGCTATAGCCTGTGGAAGTACTTGTGAGTTTATGATTAATTGCAAAGGTGAGACATTACCTTGAGAATTCTGTCATCCAATTCCATTTGGTGGAAGTTAATTGATTCTTCCTCTGCATCATTTGTTGAGCTCTCCATTGTTAGTTAATTAAAATAGTCACAGAATAGCGGCGAAGCAAAACAACACACACACGTGCTTTCAAAAGTCAAAACTTTTTCTTGCGTCCGCCTACGTGTGAATCAGTGAAGCTCAGTGACATTTCTCCTCAAAGCGAAAACGCCAGAAACATAAAAAGAAAAAATACAAAATCCGGCCCCAAGGCCCCCCAAACAAGTAAATAATCGGGAAAATTCTCTTCTGAAATTCGTTAACATATTAAATGGTAAAGATAAAGTATTTCGCTAGATAATTTCTTCATTGTTTTTATTTTAGCCATGTCGTTTGGTCCTTGGTTGGATCTTATTAAAAAGGCTGAGAAAACTTCAATAATTTCCGGAAAAGTGCGAAAAATTCATTATAAATTTCCTGATGGCAAGCAAATGGTTGAAGAGTACAGTCTAGAAACTGGAGTAGTCCTCCGCAGGGCATGGAAGAAACAGGAAAATTTAATGGGTGAGCCACAATGGGAGCTTGAGCTGGGTGAGGCGACACAATCTCCCGCAAATGTAGACACTTTTCATGTCCGTGAGGGCAACGAAGAGCCTGTGCTATCGAAAAGAATCACGAAAAGAAATATTGAATGGCGCATCAGAAATCTGCCATACCCTTTAGAAACTTATATCGTAACTACAGATCAAGAGAAAAAATCTGTCGTTGTTCGAACTACGAATAAGAAATATTTTAAAGTAATCCCAGTTCCGGAGCTAGATAGATGCGGATTGGTTCCAGAAATGTCATATATTACAGTTCATCATCAATATGGTACCCTAATTATAACAGTAAGAGCATTGGATATTTATAGTATAATTTCAAATAATGTTCCCTTAGTACAAGAAACCACAATTGCTCTGTGATCTTGAAGTGGAAACCCTGAAGGAGTTGAAAAATGTGGAAACCGAAACTGACATGGACGACTTAATACAAGGATTGTTGAGTAAATAAGATTTCAAAGGAATAAATGTACACTTTCAATAAACTTCCTCTCTTTAAACAAAAATAATTATAGGTATTTTTAATAACAAAAAAAAAGGATGGTTGAGAAGAAAATTTCCTTGTTGATAAAATCTATTTTTCAAAATTTTTTATTTCTCTTTTTTTATACAATTTTCATCCATTCCAGAAACACTCATAAACAAAAGTACAATTCTGGTTTAAAAACAAAGCAAAAAATAAACCTATAGGATTCCTTAGTAAGATGTACACTTTTTGAGGTCTCGGAAACTCATTCCACGTAAATTTAATATGGAATTTTCTTGTTTTCTTAATTCTCTGAATGCGTTCCTATAACTGGTTTTTTTACCAAGGTTTCTTTACAATGTATGCAGCTTGATTTGTCCTTTTTATTTCTGCTGTGAGATAGATTATGTAATAAATATAGCTTGGTAAAGCAAAGCAAAATTAACTGAAAACCGAACAATAATAAATGCTTAAACAATAAATAATACCTGGAATAAAAACGTGATGTATATTGTATAATTTCTACATTAAGAAATATTGTGATGAACACATGATTTGGGTTTCACGGCAATGCGTAATAGTTTTTTTTTTTTTATAAATAAAGCTGCATACATTCAAACTACAAAAAAAAACGAAAGCTAAGCACATAAAATAAATATAACAATAATTTTCAAATACAACAACTTTCCTTGAGTTTTTATTTTCAGCGTTTCGGAAGATTACTGACTACTCTCCTGACTTCCATACAATTTAATAAAAACACATGTACATCGCATGCACTCACCCTTTCAAAAATTATTTTCATTTAACTACACTAAAAAACTTAAAATTTATTAAATTTATTTATTTATATATATATTGTATTTATATTATATAATAAATTTTTTATATTTGTATTTATATAGTTTCTCTCACTTTATCTGAACAATCAAACACGCATTCATTCGGATTCTTAATGTGTAATTTTTGTTTATTTTTTATTTTTTCGCGATAAACATAAACATTTTTTTTTTAAATTTTAGTGTTCTGCTGTGTGATCTACAGCATTTTTAATTATCCTTAAATTGCCACTCGTGCTTTACATTAAACGGTTTGTTATATTTCATTTTGTTTGTTTTCTTCTATTTCTGTCTCACTCAATTTCCGCATTAATTGTCCTTTTTCCAGTGTTCTTCAAATCATTTGAATATGTTTTGAATATTTTCGTTTAATTTTTCATATTTAATTTTACAAAATGAATGATGAGAAACACACAACGTACGTTCACTGTTTTTCTTTCAATAAAAAAAAATTTGTGTTTATTGCTGCGTGGTCAATGTCTGAAAAAACCGTGACATTTGCTGCGTTTTAAATATAATTTAAACATTTCCATAAATATTATACAAAAAAGTCCTAGCATATTCACTTCAGTTTACATTTTTTAAGTAGTTACTAACATCTCCTCCCCGCAGTTGCGGAAGACGTTGTTCCACTGAATTACTTGCAATTCAGTTAGGAGTAGTAAGGGTCCCCTTTCGAAATGTAGAAAAAATAATAATACCGAAGTTGTACAGATTCGTTTTGTAGGTCTTCGGTGTTGGAAAATTTTCCTCTTTCAAGTGTTTTTTAATTTAAAAAACAAAAAAAATGGCTAAGAGTCCTTAAAACAAAATTAATAATAAAATTATTTTACATCCGTCACTGTGACACTGCGGGACTTTTTTTATCTGTATCCTGATTGGACGGCGTATTGCCTTGGGGTCCACCTCCTCCTGGCCCACCGGGTCCACCAGGACCCCCACCACTTCTGTCCACATTCCATGAATTTGGACCGGTCATTGGCGAATCTGCATGACCAAATCCGCCATGATTCTCATGATCTAGTGAATTGGCTGCATCGTACTGTGTGTTTTCCAGTCGCGTTATTAGTCGTTCATCTTCGTCACCGAACTCACCGCCCATTAGTGAAGGTTCCCCCACCACCATCACATCCTAGGAGCAAACAAGGATCAATTACAAATATTGTTTTGTCAAAGAAAACTACAATCTTTACATACAACCGCACTCAAAATAAATTCAAATATTAAACAAAACAAAAATATGAAATTCACTGCAGTCACCAATACAATATAGACAAAAAAAAAACAGTTAATAGGACATAACATGGCCTTTTGATTTCCTGCATTCGGTACCAAAACGACTTTTTGCGAACATATTTAACTATACTAAGACATTTTCAATTGTCCTTATCAGCTTATAAAGTCAAAAATCGACATTAAGACATTCTCAATTCATTTGGACGTAAAAAAGACTACTACCTGCGAAGCTAAGGAAAAATTTGGCCCGGGTGATCTCTTTTTGCTTGGCACGGGTGGGGCATTGTTTGCAGCTCCTCCAGAATTCGATCCTTTTCTTTTTCTTCTTTTATTGGCCGGCCTTTGTGCGTCTAAAATTTATGATCATTAGTGAATAAAACACGCTCAAAAAGTCACAATAAAATGCAAAAAAGAGAAAGAAATAAAAGCAGAAAGCATTGCACTTAATTTCTTGTGTAACTAATATAATTTTTGAATTTGTTACTTCAAAACTGATTTTTATTATTTTCGCTTTTTTGTCATCAGGTTGTGGCTTCATATATAGTTTCGATTAAAATACCTCTCTTACCCGGCGGTGCAACCATCCGCTGCCACTTCTGAAATAATGTCGTCTTCAAGCAATCCCTCGGACTAAGTGCGTACGCCTTGTGCCTTGACATTAATTCCTGCATTGGTTCTAATATTACGCACAACTGCAACGAGAGAATATTGATCTCTAGTTATTAATGATCTTCTTAGCAAACTAAAAAGACGACAAGCATTCGAACTTAAAAGTAATGATTCTATGTGATTAAAGCAACCAATTACAAAATAACTTATTCTGTTTATCAAAATAAATGAACCCAAACAAAATTGCAAAGAAATTTGCAATATTTAATATTTGTTTGGAATCAATATATCACCACTCACGCGTAGATAGTTAAGCGTTGAATTTGTGATCCCCGATCGTGTGATGTTTTTTGATATTTGATCCAAAATTGCTGGGTCTGGATTTGATGAATGCGCATGCATGCCAATTACTGATCTAGGTATTAATTCCCGATGTGTTTTCACAGCCATATGCCATGATTTTATCCGCATATAGTCATCATACATAAATTCTAATATTAGTCTTGCATCCGCACACACCTGAAATGATGAATCGGAGAAAATGTCCTTAAATAAAAGTAGTCATTGTTCTGTTCTATAAATGGTTTTATATCGAAACTTACTTTTGTGAACATGGGCTTCCCATGATGTGTTACTACAGTACATTGGTCACAGTCTAAGGTAATTGATGTGTTGTGAAATGATTCTTTCGAGTGTTTTAAGTGAAAGTATAATTCAGATACACCGCCCTCGTATATACTTCGGAAGTATCGCGGAATTAGCGTCCTTCCTATTGCTGTAAAAGAAATAAAATACATATTAATTTGCAATTGGATCTAGATATAAACTAAGGCAATTATCAATTGGAACTGTAATTTTCCCTTCGAACTTGAAAAGCTTATTTACAAAGCGTATTTTAAACACAAGTTGAATTATCTTCCAGAGGTAATCAATTCAAATTGATTCCAACAACTACCTTGAATTATTTTTATATGGAACGGAGCTCAACGAACTTTTGTGCGAAAAAAGAAAATATATATGCAATATATATGTGCACAGTGTCTGTCAGCTGCCACTCAAAGAATCATGGAGTGAAACTTGTAGTTGCGTTTGAGAGTTAAACTCGCCCGAAAACTTGGAGAATTGCAGAGAAAAGGGCAAAAGCAGAAAAATTAAAAATGGCAAATGGAATAGCGCTAGTGAGTGCAGCAATCATTAATTGAATTGCTTCTGTACACATCGAAGTGATCTGGCTAACAGCAGCAACAACAGCGGTTGGCAACAAAGCGAAGAGAGAGGAGAGAAGACAAAAAAAAAAATTGTTTTACAAAAAAAAACACAGTAAATGCTAAACAGGAAATATATGCAAAGAGGTGTTGAAGCTTTCCTTGCCTTGAACGGAAGATTCCATTCTTTTTCGATTTGATCGGTGCCACTGGTACTCGGCAGGTAATCATGCACGTACAGCCCAAAGAATTCAGTGTTGATTCAGTTCAAATCACACAAACAAATGATACAAATTGGGCCCAAAGCAGATACGGTCACTTGCTATATGGAACATAACATCTAACAAAAGTTTCCTGTACTGAAGTTAGTCTTCACATAGAAAACGAGTACATGTGTCAAATAAAATTATAATATGTAAGTTAATTGAGTTGTTACATTATTGCAACCATATAGTAAACATAGATTCTAATATTGTTGTCTAACCAAAAGTACTCTGAATCTGCTTTCCTTTCACCAGTGTCAAATAATTATCCTCAAGAAATGCGAACAACAGATTCCCAAAAATATGTCACTGTATTATTAGCATTACTTTTTTATACTCGGCATTGCTGCGGCAGGTAAGTAAATGTGCGCAGCTTGTGATTGTCTTATTTGTGACGAAGAAAGTCAATAGACCGAACTGAGGTAAGCCCCGAAACCACAAGTTTAGCAAGCATCTTGGTAGCCTTCCTTTGGTGAACACATCGACGGCAAAGAAAATCTATGCCTTAACGCAATTCTTTTTTCTTTGTTTTTTTTTTTTTTTAACAAGATCAAACAACGGTCAAGACTTCGGGTAGAAAGTAGGTAACTGTACTCGAATCACAGACTACTACATATCGAATTTACCTGAGAAATCTACATTGGGAATTCGCTATACGCGCATGCGCATTTGTACGGAAGAAAATAAAACAAAATTTGCCAATTTTATTTACAGATATCATTCCTCGTTTCGGGAAATGGTATTTTTTTTTGTAAAAAATGAGGAAATACTTACTATATCGTTTGGGTCCGTCTTCTAAACAAAAGGAGATAGTTAAGGTAGCATCATCTTCAAAAAATTCGGTGGCAAATGAGTCCCACCAGCAATTATCACTTTCCTAAGGAATAACACAATTTTAATAAAATACAAAACATCTCGTATTGTGGTGTTACCTCTGTCCTTTGCTGTAATCTCTTATTTAATTCGAACACTCGGTGTTCAGTTTGACTAAAGTATGAGGTGTGTCTTCTGGGTCTGAAAGAAAAAAAAAAACAAATAGAATTCATGATCAAAATGTGCAAACATATGCCAAGATTTGGGTGTGTTCTCAGTTAAACCTATCGAAAAGCCAATAAAATCGTAAACTCTAAAATGTGAGTTGTTTGTAGATCGTGTAAAAAATGACGGAGCAATACTATAAAAATTTGAAATTTGCTTAGCATTAATAACAGGATGCAGATCTGCAGACGGCAAGTAAAAGCATAAGACTGAGCAAAGTTTTTCATGGTTATGCTGCAAGAGTTTCATCGAAATCTAACAAGTTTGTTACTAGCATTTAACCGTTAAGGGTTTTATCTGGTGAGGGTTGAAAATGATGATTAGCAAAGTGGTGATGTAGATATAGCAGCTATACACAATAATGGAACACAAGTAGTGAAATATAAGTATATTTATATAGATAAACATCATGGATACGCTGCAACAACGGAAGAATAAAAATAAAGGAAAATGAGATCCTTAGAAGGAATAAGCGGAATAAAATTTTGAGGTGGAAGCAAAATACAGCGTAACACAGCACAAAAACCGTAACCTATTGCTCAAACGAGCCCCCAGAGCTCGCTCCCGAACCACCGCCACCCAACCCCACAGCAACCACTCACGAGCTCCACTCCAGACGAATTTTCTTCTTTATCGCATGTGCTTGTTTCGATGTATTGAAGGCAGCGCAAGAACATGAAATGGAAACATCAAATATTGTCCCATCCGCTTTTGTGTTTGTTGGCTCAGTCAATTTCCAGCCTCATGAAATCCTTGTTTAGCATTTTTTTCTTGTATTCCCCAACCGCCCGAACCGGCCGGGCCCCGATCACCTCCACGGGCTCACAGAGCCTCTTGTCATTTGCATCTCCTCCTTAGGACACAGCGATGCTTTTATTCTCGCGCACCCTTAACCTGATTACTCAAGTTTCCAGCATTAATTCTTCCTATTTCCTTCCACCAACGTGCAATTACACAGCGTCTTGCCCTCTCAAAGTTGCCACCGACCGACATCTTCAGCAATTGACAACCGCTGGCATAATCGCACGTTTAAAACTCAAATAAATATAATACACATCCTCCCTTCCATCCCACCCCTCACATTAGCGTCAACAGATCTACTACACAGGCAACGTTGGGTGGATAATAAATAAAAAATTGGTTTGTAAGTGAAAACCCAAAAATAGACTAAATCCTCGCTCTTAAAGCTATGGCTTTAAGATGGGCAACCCCCACCCACACTGCTGCTTCCCGGGCTTCAACGCGTTCCCCTTTAATGTGTATCCAACTTTATTTCAGAATCAAAATAGGAAAAAGAAAGCTCACCACCACCCCCACCAATATCATTGATGTTGAAGGGAGACAAAGAACTCCGGAATGGAATGAGGGTTTTTGTTGGGGGCTACATGCCGAGAAGGACGCCCAAGTGGGTGAATGGGAGCTTTCCTGTGGGTGGTAAGCACGAAATGCATAAGGCTCCAGGATCAGAGTTGAATTGGTGGAGAAGGGAGGAGTTGATATAAAGGGCGAAGACAGTTCAGAGCAAAAGTTTCGAACATTTTTTATGTGACTCCGCTTTTCCTATTATCGCTATTCTACATTATCACGTGTTTCACGTTTTGTTAATACTGGAGAAATTATGCAATTACTTCTGCAACCGTTTTAACTCGCTTTTTCTTCAGTGGGTGGTGCTGGTGGCTCAAGAGTTGAAACAAATTTTCGAACTGTAACGGTAAAAATGTGTCCGGCACTTTAAATTAATTTTATGTTGGAACATAAACAAGGACTAAACAGATTTGTACAAAATGGGAGCATAATATTTCATAAAAACTGCTCCAACTTCTAAATCTGCGGTTAACAAGGTCATCAAAAACTAAAGTTATCAGACAAAAATAGAACGTTTTTTTGTTTAAAAACCAGACCAAGAATTCCGGTATTGTTGCTCATCCCTTCCCTTTCAGCCTTTGGCTTGCGATCGTTTCTATAAATTCAAGTTCAGAAATTCTTCGCATAACCCTTTACAGGTAAAATTTCACATCCGAGAACTTTAATACGCCTGGAGTCAACCAAACAAACAGAGTCCTCGGCTCATAAATTATATAGACAGCCAATTCCTCTATCCAACCTCAAAATTTTTAGACAAATTTAAAGTGCTTAAAGTCGTTGCACATAATTTACGGGTATCGCTGAGTGTAATTTTGCATGGCAAGGTACAAGGAAGCATTTTTGTATAGATGTATCCTTTCATTTAATATTTTTTCTCCCATTAGGGACAACCAACCCCACAATTCAGACCCCTCAAGTTTATTTAAAACAGAGAGAGAGAAAGAGCGGTAGAGGGAGAGAAATTTAAATAGTCATTTCATTGTAAACAACCCGGGCGGGTTGTACAACAACCATCCTCCAACGAATGTGTATAGAATGAAATTAGGTGGTTGCGGTGGGTGGTCAGGGTGGGAGTTTCTCTTTCGTCACCCCTGCTCCGGCCTTGTAGGTTTGTCGGGCGCATGATCGAGGCCAAAACATGTTGATGGCGTACAAGGATGTAGGGACGGCGTTCGTGATGCCCGTGTTAAATAGGTGCAGTGCGCTCACAAGAGAGCAAGAAAATTGGAGAGCACACCAAGTGTAATCCTATTCGTTGAAATTCCATGTGCTTCTCTCTGGGAAAAAGCACGTTAAGGAGGTTCCAACTTAAATTGTGCCGTATCCTTGTATTGCACAAGGCTGAAGCTCTCCTGTATCAACCGGATCCACTCCGGCAGACTGTAAAACCGTCGTGAATATGTAGTGCTGCCTTTAGAAGAACTGCAGGTATGCGCCAGGACGCTCCCGCTTCAGCACCGGGTCAGATTGCTATCTTCTACTGTAGCGAGAATCTGGTTTGCTATAACAATATTTGTTATGTGCGAAAACATACCAATTTATATTATTTGCATTATGTAAAAAATAAAAAATATAAATGCTTGAATTTTTAATCAGTTTAAAGTACAGTTTACTAAGATATGCAAATTTTCCACAACACTAATATATTCAAATACAAAATTATTTTGAAATACTTCTTTGAAAACAAATTTCATACAAAACGAATTGAAAGAAGTAAATCTGTTTCAAGTGTAACCACTGTTGAGTGAAGTTCATAAACATAAAGCAATCATTTTTTCGTTATAGTTTTTATGAGTTTGTTTTGAATTTTCGCCTTATTTACATTGTGAAGATAACAACCTTCTATGTAAAGCGTAAGGTGCTTTAGAACCATCTTGAAAAAGGTGCAATTCCATTTGGGGATTCAATTGAAAGATTGATGAAAAGATACATCATTAGCTTGGGTGGTGATCCTTGTAGACGATGGCATTGTCGAAGCGAAAATTGTAAAAATCGTTTTTAATTACTTCTTCAAACAGCAGCGACGAGAGATGCATTGTGAAGTTGGGTCATTTTTGCTGCAAACAAAACAGCGCTGCTGTGACCTTAAAGGCCGTTCAAACACGATGGGGACCATGCCTGCTGAATCGTGAAATATTAAACAAAAAAAAGAGAGAAGAAAATACGCATACCAAATCCGAAGCAAGGAACTTATCTACCACCCTATGCGTAGGCACGTACTCCTACGTGAAGTGTGCCGACGGTGGAGCGACTCGCAGCATCAGTGGAGCCGCACAGATACCCCACGATAGGGAGCTTCTCTATGTAAACCGGCTCCGGGCCGTGGGGTGTGGGACGCGCATCGGGCCTCCTCTCCCTACACACGCCCGGCGCAAAGCTTTATGGCAGGAATAATCTCATTCACGTGCACATGTAGACGCGGCCTGTACAATGTACAATGTACATGCCTGGTATGCTTAGAATGACATCCAGGGTGTATACAATTGTAGCCATCGCACCGGAGGTGGCTTAAAGCTCCAACAGTCACCTTTAAGCTTTCCAGTAATAAAACTGCTGAGTAATATACGAGGACGAGATTGTGTGTGCACATACCGGGAGGCAAGGGGGTTGTCTTCAATTCCCACAGCGGCTCCCCACCCCCAACGACATGTCCATGTATAAGTTCGATAAATGCACAGAGTAGAAAATAGACAACGGGCTGTTACCTCAAAGGGGGCCCATTGTGGGGATTCGATGTACTTTGGGGGGTTGTAAAACAATAATAAAATGTTTCTGTGTTTGCCATCAATGTCTCGTCAGCACAGCACATCACACTCTTCCATTGGTATGTAGGGCACGGATGGAGCGTGGAGCCAAGTGTGGCGCTGTGTTCGCTACTACCAACGATGAGCACTAATTGTTATAAATAAATACATCAATATAGCTTTTCTGTACCTTTGTCGTCATCAAATCGTGCACGTGTATTCACCACCGTATTCTGTCTGTGCCTTCCTCGCCGGCCTACTGTCTTTTTATATACACTGTACAGGATCTGTGGAGCAGCAGCAACAGCACACAATATTTTCCCTGCAGTGGTGCTCCCCAATATTCGTGCCGGATTGGTGTAAGTAGCACGCGGTTCGCTCGCCACTTGTGCTCCAACTTGAAAAGCCCAAAGAATTTCCAAGAGGCGATTTCATTAGTTTTATTTTTCTTTTTCTATGTAGTATTTTTTTTCGCCACCAGGGAATGTTTTCCAACTAAGGAAAACTATCTGGTTTTTGCACCTACCAGCCGAGTATGTTTTCAACGCGGGAAAACATCAAACACGGAGGATTATGTCAACACGATTAAGAAATTCATGTTCACTGTTACGGCGAATTAAAAATAAAAAACATCATTACGATTTACGATTTTGGTAGGTAATAATTGCGAAATAACGATTATAAAAAGTATTTTGGGGTGGTGTCGATGATAATTAATTAGGAATTCATTTAATAGCTCTAATAAAATCCATTTTAAATAGAGCACAAGTGAAGGAAAATCTCATTCGCGTACCGAATGCGATTGCATTCAAATAGAAAAGTCGTTTGGTAATTTGTTGATGGTTAAATTCAAAATGAAATATAGAAGAAATTTCGATACTAAAGAGAATTTTAATTGAGGTTTTGTTTTACCCTAATTTCGCAAGGATCGCATTGTTCGACGTTTAACATTCCGTTTTGGAGCAAACATTTCTGAATAATAATTGTCTAAGTTTTTCCCCAAATCAACATTGCATTACTTTTACGTTTGTTTCAAAAAAGCAACAATAAGCGAAGGACTCGTTTCTAAGTGAGAATGGATGGAAAAGCGCAATTTGTCGGATCCGGTTGTTGTGGGCGCCAATAAAACCTTTCAGTTTCATCACTACAACGACGGACTGAGTCCGCGAGAGGGTAATAAAGAAAGCGGATTTTTCCTCAACCAGTGGACGCCGTTCATCTGCATTGGATGCGATTGGGGCCAACCAACCTCACCGCGAAGGGAGATCCGGCCGGAACGCCCCGCAAGAACAGCGGCCCGCAGGAAAAACGCATTCCTCGTAAATCATTTCTGCTCAGGTGCGTTGAGAGTTCACAATTCCCTTGGCTAGTGTCGCCGCTTTGGTGGTGTCTTGCATCGATCTTCGATTTCCATTCACCTGCAACTGTTCGTCTAATCGACAGAAATCGTTGCTGCCGCTGGTTTCTACATGAGGATAAATTTCCCAACAATGATGAACACTTTGTCCCCGATGCTCTCTGATCAAGATAAGCCACTTAGTTTCAAATTGATAACTGTCCGCGACCACGTGCCCAGATCCATCCTTGAATCAAACAAGGCAATTGGTTATTGCTGATCGATGCCGTGAGATCTTAAACGGTTTCCGCACTGCAGGATCATTTCTGATCTGAACAGATAAATGTCCAAGTGAGCAATTAGCATTCCGGGCTCGTAAAGTCAAGCTCATTTGTTATTGCTATTATAGATCAATGTTGATGACGGCTCATAATTGGACGGTGAACGTTGCAAATTGATTAATTTATTAACTTACTATTTGTTTAAATAAACAAACCAATACAATAGAGGTGATCTATTGATCAAATCATCGTCAACACTCCATGCGACCTTTACACAAGAGTGACCTCTAGGCTCTATTTGCAAAAACAATTATCCTTTACTGTCATTCTCAACGTTTATTTCAAAGTTATAGTAAACTGTTTCCAATTTTAAACAGTATTGAATGGAATACGCAAAGTTCTTCGGAGAAATGTTCTTCAAAAAAGCAGTAAGAGGAGTTTTGTGTTATTAGCAAAAAGTGATAAGCTTTCGGTGATAAGATAAGCGCGGCACTAAGTGAAGAGAAAAACGTCAACTTGATATCGCTCCACAGTTGAATTGCACTTGCAATGGTTGAGGGAGTTCTGGAAAAGGCTTTACTTGTTATCAACAGTTTCTGCGATAACGGATGAATTTATGTTTTATTTGTGATCTTAAAAAATACATTGACTGTACGTTGTTGAACTGGCCTTCCTGGAGATTTGTTAACAATTAAAGCGCAGCCATTGCGAAAACTCAGTATGTAATTGCAGAAAGAAGGAAATCGTATCGTGGTCGAACTACTGGCATTTCAGTAAAGTAAATCGTGAGGTGGTTTCCACTTTTGTGGTGGAATCGGTCAATTATCAATTTTATGCTAAGTTCCACGTACTTTACTGTCCGGTATTTCGAAACAGATATTTTATTGCTCTCTGGCTGCTTTCCCCGCTCTCTTCAGTTAGAAGGAAATTTCAATTTCCCATTCAGATATCAGTGGCGTCTCTGGTCAGTTGGATACCTGTGATTGGCACCGCTGCCTGGCATCTCGGTTGGTTCTTGGCGCGGTACAGCGGAGCCTAATGTGCTCGTCATTACCTTCTGCCGGATGGATCTCTGCTCAGGTTGAGGAATTGTAGTGGATGTTGAGCCGTTGCCACTCATCAAAGCGGCAAAACGGTACACGTACACCTGAACGATAATTCATTTCAGTTTGTTTGTTGTTTTTTTCGTGGCATTTCAGCCCAGAAAGAGTAACAGAAGCAACGTCCAACAATTTATGATCACCATGACAATGCTCTTTTGCTACTACACCACCACTCCCTCTTCTGCGCGTAGGTACATGGTGGGGCAAACTATGATCTATCCGCTAACCTTAATTTCAGGAGAGTTCACATCTTCCCGTAACCTTGTGGTCACATAACACTAACCGGAGCAGTCAGAATCAACTACGGTAGCGTCCCAATAATGGCCGCCGCCCATGGAATGGCCTTTGATTATACACGATTGCAGATCTTGCCGCTGTACGTTTTGGGCGTATAAGCAAATGACCCCGGTGGTGATCTCTGAATGTTTTTCAAGCGCTACCAGGGAATTGCTTCCTTAATAACAACCTGTTGAACCCAGAAGTCTTATTTTGATCTGTACCTACGAAATTCAGAAATCTGGGCGATTTTGTTAATGGTTTTGATAATGAATATTGTTCTGCTGTTTTCAACTCTTTTTATTCAAAACCATGAAAGCTGTATCAGCGAATCGGTTTTTGTTATCCGTTTTGAACAATATCATTCGCAGTTATAGCGTTACAGCGCGCTGAAAACTTGTGAATGACGTTAATAAAGGCAACGCCGACAAGGTGAGTCAACAATGCACCTGTGCCGCTATCACAATGTGTCGAACTGAAGTCACTTAATAAGAAGTCTGCAGTGATTTAGTTCTATACGACGATGACAGACAGGAGCAACACAGAAGTTGCGTGGACAGGTTGAAATGTTGATTGATCCCTTTCTTGGTAAAAATAGTTGATTATTAGAATGGCACAATGTGATGGTATTGCAAGTTTCGAAGTGATTTTCCTGCACAGAACCGATTCAAAGTCGACCAGAGTTAATTTATTTCTTCAGTAGACCAACAACAAAATATGAATTCTTTGAATAAAAAAAACATCTTTCCTTCTTTCTGTGAATTTTAGTGATAGGAATGAGAGGTGCTTTACAGGGGCAAAAAGACGCAAATATATTGTGGCATCCATTGTACAATAGAAGGACTCAAGTGTTAATTGGTGCATTATATACTAAACTTTCTGTCATTGTTCTACAATATAGGACAAACACAGATAAGCTAAACTTTAATTCTTATAACTATATTGAAAAGAGGCATTTTTACGTAGTTAAATAGAAACTCAGCTACGACAGGAACAGGGTTGTGGAGTCATTGGATAAAGTCCGGGGCACAGACAAGTTAAGTTTGTTGTTGCCATTGATTTTTCATTTTCATTTGTATATGACTGAATTTCATCGAAGTTCTTTTTTCTGCCATCCTTTGAGCGTCCTCTTGTATAAACACTGAACATGACGCACACCGTTCTCTGATGCTTCGACTCCATCAAGAAAGTACTACTACTGCTGCCAAACTGTGAGCCGCAGAGCACACCACCAACCCTCAGCCATCACTCCCTTAATCCACATGCTACACCACCCCCACACTCCATTTTTAGCAACTCACGACCACCTTATGAAACAACGACTCCCTGGCAAACCATGTCGACGACGGTGCGATGAAATCCAAAAAAAAAAAAAAATATCGAGGTAATGTGGAATGGGATTTTTTGTCAGTTGTAAACGCCTCAACAAACAACAGCCACCTCATTGCCTACATATAAAATTATTTTACTCGACATAGAAAAATGGGGTTGCTGAGGAACCACCCCGCGCCCAGTCTTTTCTATTCTGTCTAAGTTCTCAAAATCGCGAAATAAGAATTACTCAGAGCTGTTAATATTTTCATATAACAGTAAATTGTAAAAAACACATTTTTGACAAATTTTCAATTCTTATTTTGCAAAAAATGAAAAAAAAATGGAGAAATTTAAAATTTCTATCCATCTTCCGTACCATTCAGCGAAATGCATTGAATTTTTTAAACTAAGCTTATGTACAAATTGTCCATTGGTTGCATTTAGTTGAAACTCTTTTAGAAAATGATCTTCAGTTTCGTACTCTCCATAACTTTCGCAATCCGTGGAACACGTAACGCGATTGATGAAATGAACTCTTGCTTCCGCCTGTCCAAGACTTCAGTGTCGTCAAGGTGGATCAATTTTCTTCTCATTGCTTGGATTTGTATTTTTTCCTGGTTGGAGATTTTTTTTTTTTTGCTTGTGCTGAACAGTCATAACGGTATCTTTGGTTAGCAACAGGAATAGTATTGGTGGTGTGGGTACCTGAAGTCAAGACCAAAGCTTAGTTTTTTTCGAAGTACCCACATTTTACGCAACGCGGTAATGAGAACGCGCCGAAAAGAAAAAAAAATCGGGACGTCATCGCCCTCAGAGTTGAGGTCTCCGCTGAGGTGTAAATTTTGTTGCGGCCGAAGGTGTATGTAATTACTTCGTGTTCCTGCCGGGCGTTGTTGTTGCCCATGGATTATTTTGAATACTCTGCAGAGCATCGTCGAAGCAAAGACGCTGTTTGTTTTTGCGTTTTTGTACCTATTCTATTCCCCGGCGCTGCTGGCTAGTTCACCGGCCACACTGCCTCCGACTCAATTCGACGGACCAACGTTATTCTGGCGAGCGCGAAGACATTCTGCTGACCATTAATATACACATAATATACAATATATATATATATATATATATATATATAAAAAAGTTGTAGAACCACTAGGAGAAAAAAGAAACGAAGAAACTCTGACCGATGGACGATCCGATTAGGTGTTGAGTGAACTTTTCGGGTCAAATATTTTGATGGTCAGTCACCAGAGTTTGAGGAAGATGGCCATTAAATGTGGTGATTGGGGGGAGATGGCTTAGAATTGGCGTCCACCAAACGTCCAGTGGTTCCCGGTGTACACTAGTATGCATGTCCAATTCGAGAAACTCATCCATCGAACAAATACTAGGCGTATCGAAAGGAGTTTTACTACGACTGTTAACGAGCCACAAATAAAATGTATACTTTACGACACAACGCTCGGGAGATAAGCGCGGATTGATGGAATGTTTGCATTTGCATATGCCCAAGGTCAAGGCGGTGATTTTTCAAATTTTCCCATACTGGAAGCAGAACAATAACAAGCCCGAGACACCGGCCTTTTAGGAGATTTTAAAATTTATGAGCCGCTTGCGCAGGCTTAAGATAACTAATGGCGTTTTGTTTCGACTGTTCGCTGATTTATACAAACTACTCAGGCTAACTGCTGCCATCATGCAATGCGATCGCTTCAATAATTCCAGAGTTCTGGAATAAAAAGCGATCGTTCTTTCTGTTTTTATAGTATTCTAGAAATCTGAAATATACATAAGTTGTCACTGTTTTCTTTTTAATTTATTGCAAACACAATCTGAACTGTATTTTTAATGGATCTCGAAATGGAACGATGTCCCGGAAGTGAAGGTCCCTTCAAAGTTTGCAATGATCGGCTTTCATTTAACAAAAGAGAAATTGAAATCAATCTGAATTTGTCTATATTGCGGACAGAATTGGAGACAGAAGTAATTCTCGATATTGCTTATTTCAAAGATTCGGAAATGGTAGTAGTTTGTTTGATCATAGCCTTTTATAAGGACTCGACAGCAGGAAGGACATGATTCTTGCCAGCCCCGAAATTTATTTCAAGTCAGTTTTTTTTTTTCACAAATTTTACAAGGCACAACCTTTTCCTCACACGTCCAGGATTCAACACAGTGACAGAATTCACCGCCAACGTAACGTCTACCACCCCAACCTGTCTCTGTTAGCTACCTTCACAAGGCAACCCATTCGCAGCCAACCATGCACCCACCTACCTTCCAACCCCCATACAAACTTCGACCTTAGTTTCCCAGCAAAAAAGAGAAGACAGCGCCGAGAGAAGAAATTGGCAACAACAAGCCCAAGTGGGATGAAGAAAAGAAGAAACTGAGCATAGTTTAAAAGAAAAAAGAAGAAATTTAAGAAAAACAGAGAAGGCGGGAGGAAAACGAAAACTCGGGGAAAACTTTTCCTTCATGCCGAACAGAACGCGACATAAATTTTTCAGCTTTAAAAGACTTTAAAGGACATTGTGGCAGATCTTGTGGGAAATTATGAGATTTCAGGGTTGTCACACACATTTTTTGATTCTCGGCGATTATCTCAGATTTCGTCTCTTCGCCAGTGATCCTTTCTTTGGAGTTGGATAAACTCCATCAGGAGATGAGAGGATGCGACGGGGCACCACTGTCATCCGCCGCTGAGAGCGGAGCCCCATCATTAAGTCATCGGTGACATTTTACATGGCTTCGGTGTCGTCACTTTTGAACTGGATGCTGGCAAGGGGATGGACCTGCATCAAATGTGTAGCAAATGTTTGACAAGGAGTGCAATGCGAACAGATGGCCTTCGACTTTATTGATTAGGCGGAAGGAGCAGCAAATTGAACCCGGGGCGAGAATTGATGTGTCCATTCGTCCATTGATTTTGTAGCCAGGAACTTTCCCCTTTATTTTAGCCATTTCGCAATAGAAAACTTTGAAAATATTCATACGTTTAATTGTTTAATGTGTTAATAAATGTGAATTTGATTTCCTTCAGAAGACTTAATTTGAGAAAGTTGTTGGGGATTGAGGCTCCTTCGATTCCAAGTCCAACCCTCTGGCATCACCCATTTTTCTGCACTGGACATTGGACGATTCTGAGCCATCTCCTCCATGGACCGGCCATATTGCGACGACGGGCACAATCCCATAAATTCGCACATTAAGAGGAGGCTGCCGCCACATTAGCCGTGGCGCTAAATGAATGGATAAGAAATGGTTCATTACGGCCTGCAGATAGAGAGCCCGGCTCTAATTATTATTTTGCCGGCAAATTTGTCTTGCGACAAGCAGCCCCAGAAGCCTGATGCACTCTCGATGCACGGTTGCAAGCTTACAATGCAATCGCACCGATCTTGGACGAATGTCACGTGGTTGGGGCTAAAGACTGCTGCCTAATTGCTCTTAAAATGTGATCTTTATGTGACGTGCAAATGGCTCTCGAAGGCCGTGCTGCACGTTAATCACGCACTGGTAATGATCCGATTATAATTGCTTTTTAACGGTCCAATTATGAGTGAGATCAAAAATCAGCGGCGACAGTTTATCGTTGAAGGGAATCCTTTCGCCATTTTAAAAGAAAAAAAAAAACTGATCAGGAAAAAGCTTCTTTTTTTGTATGTAGGTATAACAAGAAAAAGTATTGTTTCCAAAATTTGTTAAACAAATTTGAAATTCCATAATTTTTGGAACATTTTGGATTAAAATATAACAAAAACTGAACAGAAATGAAGACAGAGCGAACTGGATAAAAAAAATAATAAAACGCAGTGGCATATGAGAGAAACATTTAAGTCGAACGGAAGATTAAAATGGCACGCAAATTCGCGAACTAAAAAAATAAACGCCGAGGACTTAGCCCACGAGACAGGTAGAAGAAAATAATGTAGAGGTAAAACGAAATTAAGGACAGACCAGCAGGCTGCTGCACATTGACGATGGCTGGCATTAAATGTTAAGAAAGAAAACAAAAGAATGTTGCATTGTGTGTTGTGTTGCCAGATAAATTGATTCAGGAAAAAACAGTAGTGGTTTTGAATGCAATGCAAAACATTCTCTAATGCTTAATGCAAAAATGATCGTGGACTTTCAGGCAATAAAAATTATTCTACGACTTCCAGCTATTGTGGCGTTTACTATTACAAACTATAATTCTCATAAGAAGGGTTGCCTTAATTATTCTGGTTTTTAAGAGTGCATAATGACCTCGAATGCAATAATGGATAAATGAGTTTGTTGTTTTGATAGCAAGATAAACAATGTTATAAACATTTTACTGATCAATAAAAACAAGATTACTGGAATAAACCAAAGCATCAAAAACGCGTCTTCCCCATGATCCCCTGTCGTCCTTCAACAAATCCCGGGAATTGTGGTCCCAAAGAAATTCAGCGTCTGCAAATTGAGATGCACCTGTTTGCAATCGTAAAGCGTCTTGCTGCCATCGCGGTGAATTCTTCGATGCGCAGATTATTTGAATAATTGACGATGAGAGATAACTTAAACAACCGATTTCAGACCCAAATGCCCAATGATAACCCTGCAGAGGTGGTCGAGGGCTCCCTTGAAATGCAGGCATTTGCATAATTCGCTACGTGTGGACTCCCAACCAGCGGCAGAAGACCTTCGCGCTTGACAAAACCGATGAAAAATAGAACTAAAATAATGTCAAGTAAAAAAATTGATCCCATGCACCTATTCATCCGTCCTCTGAGGCGCACTGGCACAATCCCAGTTCGGGGCCGCCTGCCTACCACTAGAGTTGGTACCCTGCAAGGGGTGGTGGCACGGAGTTGTGCTTGTCGCAGGTTGCCCGGCCAGCATTTTGGGGCACCGCTCGGTGAGGCTCCCACATGAGGTCAAATCGGCGACCAGAAACAAGTGGCTGGGCGAGCAGTACTACTGGGATGAGGGAGTAAAGGGTTGGGGACGGAGAACAGTGGGTGGCGGGGCGTTAGTCACAAAAAAAAAGTTTCGTAAGACTCGTGCGAATAAAAAGCGTTTGCCTCGCTCAACTCTCGGGGCTTGATACACGGCGGACACCTTGCGGCAGTTGGTGAGTAAAATTGTTCGGGCGATCGCGAGCCGCCGCGGTGCAACACCTCTTCTCGGTGGTAGCGATGTAAGTAGCATAAATAAATAATAAGGAATATGACGGAGTCAGCACACCGGCTCCATCTCAGCCGTGCTTACGTGTCGCTCAACGTACATACAGGGCAAACACACAAGCGCACCGAGCAGCAACAAAACGAGTGCATAAAAAATAGAAGGTAAAAAACACATGAGCAAGGAAAAAAAAGAATTTCTCCTTTTTTTTGTACTCTTTCTCCTCATCCCGGAGTGGTACAGAGGAGAAGATCAATAAATTTTGTACTAAAAACAAGAACATAATCCAACAGGGTGATCCGATGAAAACCGAGTGGAAAAAGTAGCAAGAAAAAATGAATTGCGAGAGAATGAGAAAAAATGTGTAACTTGCAGCCGCGGACGATGTGAGGGTTGCCACATCCATTGCTGAGACAGCCGACGAAAATTGATGGGGAAAAAAAGAGCTATTTTTTTTTTTCTTTATAAGGTCGTCACCTACAGTATAGCAACGAAATTCATATTATTCTTAACAACCAATGAATAAGCATTTGTTTATATGTATGAAAAATGCATTTTACATTGTCGCAAAAGCAGTTTACTTATTTGGTACATTTTGAAAATATTTTTAAAAAACAGAAGGCAACAAATTGAATCGAGTTTTAATTTCTGAAAAGTTTTTCCCCTCCTTTTTCATTAGACAATGGTAAAGGACTCCACTAAATACAAAAACTGTATGAAAAAATAGATAGGAAAAGTAATGTTAATGTTGGGTTCAAAATTTATGTCAACGTTTAAATTATTTTCAATTTGAAACTTGTTCGAATGGATATTCCTTGCGGCGATATCCTTTTTGGTATGGGAAAAGCGCGACAACGAAGAATCGAACTGAGGAAACTTTGTCGTTTGGCAACTCCCGTCATAATGCAAAATTAAGAAAATCTCTCGAAATAATAAAATAAATTATAAACATTTCGCACACACAGAGCCATGGCCTGGTACGCCAAGAGATTATTTTTATAGGCGCCAACACAAACGCACAAGATAATGTTGTGTAATTTACGAGTACATAAGCTCCTCGTCGCGTGGAGCCGAGGGGAGTTCGTGGGGAGCCATATACACGGACAAGAGACTCCGTTGTATAAAGCTCCACTGTTATGAAATTTCAGTCGGAAATCAGCAGTTATCGTGTGCTTGCGAGTTGTGGTTCTGGCATGGGGCATGAACACTTTGCTATCCGTGGTGCTGCTGATGTCGTCCTGCGGGGTCCTGGATCCTTTCGCCGAGAACTACGTCGTCCTCACCTAGCAATCCAGCACCGGGGAGCACGAGCTGCACTTAAGTCCAAGATGCCCCAAGCTCGGACGAAATCGAAGCGAGCACTCCACACGGCGCGATGGTGCGCATGACTCCGGCGACAAGAGCGTCTCGAAATCTGCCGAGGTGCACCGTAAAGATTTTCTCACATGTGGAAATGCATACCACGGTGCCGTGTGTGCATCTTATGTGCACTATGTGAAATTGCACATGAAAATATTGGGACATTACTACTGCGCCTCCCGCCGCACTTGCTTCTTCCTGCTAGTCGCAAATTTTACATTTCAATTTCGGCATTCCGAGATTCAGTTTAAGGAAACAAATGGCCAGGACCACTCTGCCGGCAGGAGGGGGGATGGGACTGTCGGCCAGATGACGCATTCCTGGCCAAAGATTTTAACAATAAATACCCAAAACTCTACACGTGACAGTCAACTGGAGATTAAGAAAATCTGGCTGCAACAATGCTCGGGGGGAACCGGTGTCTAAATACTAGTCGCCAAAATTAGCTCTTCTTTTCGGCTTCCCCCAAAAACAGTTCTCTAGTTTTGAGGGAACAGCCAAGATAAATGTAAAAAGTACCTCTTTTATGAAGGTCATATGACAGTCAGCAAGTATTTATAGAAGAGTTTGATCATTCTCGCAAAGCGGAGGGATTCATTTGGGACGATGATAACGAGGAAGGTTGATCCCAGGGACGCTTGCAAAGTCCAGAACAAATTAATTATCCAGAATTTTACATAAAAAATTCTCTCACACTTTTAATTGTAAAATGGCAAGGATTATGAGGGGCCGATGATGAGAATACTCGTCTCGTCTCGTCTCCGAAAGGAAAGGTACTTACGAAGTAGGTGTGGCAATTGGTCGTGTTCTGCAAGTGAATGTAAAAAACGTTACAGAAATCCTCGAAGGATAGGAAATGAATCTGTTTCATTCCATGTTTCGTATGATATTAATATTGCAAAATTCAAGTCATTCGAAATTTGCAGAGTCGTCACTTCACCCGTTTCAGTTCCAACATCCAAAGTTATCTGACGAAAACGGAAAGCACCTCCAGAGTTGACGAGATTCTTGCGATTTCCTTCTGTTCCCAAGTCTCTGGATAATCATAGTCTGAACAACTTCTACAATTGCTCCTTGCGGCTGTTACTACTTACTTTGATCCACCCCTTGTATGCAACTCCTACCCCTTTTGACGTGTTTACCCTTAACAAAAACTCTTTCTATTGAGGCTTGTGTTCTTCGTGCATGCCATCGATGTTTTCTAAACGGAAAGGTGTTCCCTCAAGAGGAAGGGAGGATTGTGCAGCTATGTATGGAAAACAATTGCGATATTTGAATCGCAAGATCTACGACAAAGTAAATTATATTCTTAATGTATGTAGTAGAAGAGTTAAGGGCGCACTCGATAGCAATGCGTAGACGACACTTGACGGTTTTTGAGATTTCCTTTCACTTGGTTCGACGGTAAAATGGCGAAAAACATATTCAAAAATTTATTGAAAACGTCACTTACCCTTGATCCATCCGATCCACAGGCTGAGGACCTCCCATCATATGTCCGGGACCCATAGGGCCCATTGGATGTCCTCCAGGTCCATGACCGAAAGGTGATCCGGGTGGCATGCCGAATTGTGGACCTCCGAATCCGCCAGGACCGCCAGGAGAAGCGAAATGCGGTCCACCACCAAATGCTGGTCCAGAGCTGCCCGGCCTCCCAAACTGAGGACCGCCTGCTGATGGTGACCCGAAGGGACCTCCTGGCCCAGGACCGGGACCATTGTATGGTGGGCCTGCGGAATTTGGTGGCGGCGGAAATCCAGCCCCGCTCACATTCTGCGGGGGACCGGGACCTGGCGTTGATGAACCAGAAGGCGCGGGTGATGCTGTGTACTGCGGGGTGTTCGATCCAGGTGGCGGACCACCCTGATAGCCGCCCACAGATTGGTTACCACTAGCTGGTGATCCCTGTCCCGCTTGTGGAAAAACCGAAACAGGTCCTCCGAACGAATTCGGTCCAGAGGGGGTGAAACCGCCACCGCCGCCACCACCTCCTCCACCGCCAGGTCCATTGCCAGGACCGCTCCCACCTCCGCCAACAACGCTTGGGTTGTCAGGACCGCCCGCTGGTCCACCCTTCCATCCAGCTGTTGAGTCCTCCAGCGCGGACGGTAGGCTCAACGGCGGCCCGGGAGCCACTCCGCGGCGACTTAAACCTGGAATGGAAAGAAAAAAATTCTTATTAAACATAAGTCGGAAAGGTCCATAAACACACACACACGCCCAACTCTACCGCTATCGAAACAACAAAATGAGAAAGTTACTGAAACTCAGTTATCCAATGTTTTAATTTTGTTCAACAGTTTTCCTGCAAAGTTTTTCTCGTTTGGGGTTAGTGCGCCGCCATGGCTGGGACGAGGTCGGCGGGGACTTCTCGGTAAAAAGTTGCAGTGTAGAAAACGTTGGGGGGATGAAGGCGCCCTTTGTGGAGAAATAAAAACCCGCCGCGGCAGGGTGCAACAACTCGTGCCGGCGCGGAACACCGGCGATGAGGATGAACTTTTAGTTGAGTTGATAGTTCCAAGTTATGCAAAACTTTGTAATATGCTTTGTTGTTGTTTTTAACTTTTCAAGTCAAAATTCCGGGCTTAAGTAAACCATCCCCAATTCACTTGTTCTCGGGATTTTATTTGCATTTCAGTGAACACAAAAAGAATTTTGAATTTATATTTTTGCTCTTGTTGTTGTTATTGCTATAAACGCTTGATAGTGTATATGGTTTGATTGTTAACAGTAAAAAAAAAAGGGTTAACGCAGATTTTGAGAAATGAATTGACACTGATAATTAACAGGAAATAAAGTCTGCTTTTAAGCAATCGAAAAATATGTAAATCGATTTAAAATTAAAATGTAATAATAAAATAGGCAGGTATGGTGGTGTTTGTTCTTGCAACAATCCAAACAACCAGAGACTCTCACTCCCCTTCAGCATATAAAATAAATCGCTCGGCCGCCACTGGTTGGAGAAGACATTTACATCCTTGTTGAACAATAGAAAGTTTGAATTCTTGGAAAAAGTTTGACAAAAACCAACACGTTGAGGGGGTGGACGTGGAAGCTGCCCAAATCCGAGGGAGGAAACCGAATCTAATATGAGCGTGCGGCTTCGTATTTATGTGCAGTACACGGTGGGGTCACGACTGTTTCCCCCCATGGGTAGCGCCCGGAGCGAGATGTCACTGTCGTCGTCGTTTGTTTGTGTTCAAATCAACAAGTTGAACAGAGGGCGGGGGTGTTATTTGCGTTTGTCTCAACAGACATTTTTGCCTGGTTTAACTGTTATCGCTGACGATGATGTAACTGTCAAGAGAGTATTGGCAAATAAGAAAGTTGATATGTGAGGTAACGGGTCTGTGAAACTAGGGTGTTCTGTATGGCAGAGATTGTCAAACATTAGCTGAACCTAGATCCCACCCCGAAAGAACTAATTTTGGGTCCATACTCCATCTGTATTAGTTTCCTACGGGCAGGTGCTTATCAAGAATTTAAGCAAGGAATGGAGAAAACTTAAAGCGCACGCGTCCACGATTCTGATTTGAGAATTCCGACATGATGATTCAGAAGGTTCAGAGTCTTATTCAACACGAAAACTATAGTTGTTTAGTCGACGTCTTATCAGCGGCACGAACTGCTTCGTAAAAACCTTCATTTTTCTTGGTTTCTTTTTTACATATTCCTATTTGGTTTAAATGGGAAAGAGCCACTAAATGTCATTATGCAAATCTAATTAAAAATTAAATCTTTCGTAGGTGCACTTTAAAGCAGTTGGCCGTAGAAAAGTAAGTGTCAAGACAAATTCTCAGGATAATTCTCTAAAAATCAAACAGAATAAATAATTAATTTGCAGCCTCCAGAGATAGACTGAATCCCTTCTCGCAAATACAATTGGTAAATTTTGAGGGTGAGTGTTTGCTTCCGCGCAGACATCTGCTTTGAAAACTAAAATCAACGATATACATAATAGGTACTGTAATTAATTTAGGAGTATTTCCCAAAGCAGAAATCAAATTAAGAAGTAGAGGAAAGTTTTGTGACAAACCTATCATATCCGAATAATCCACAAAATGCGTTTTGCGCAAGCTTGTAAAATCAGTACAGCGTGGAGGAGCGAGTCCTCCTTTAACTGCAATTATCAATATGTACGGGATGTTCTTCAAGTTGCAGGAATATTCCTTCGGTTGTAGTTGTTGTTGTAAATAGTATTATAGTCGCGCAAAAATTCAAAGTCGCGCAACGTGATTTGCATACAATTCCCGAGGGATTACAGTTCACTTCCCTTCATGCGTAACTGTTATTGTTCACCAGGCGTATTGATTTTTATAACAAATTATTTTTCACACTGTATTTTCTGTACATCCTGCCAACAATAAAATTTTCATATTTCTCTGAGATAATCATAATTATTTTCTTCGTGGAAATGTTTGACTCCATTCTTATGTTTCAGGTTATCTCTTGGTTCGGTTTCAGGTAAGGAAACTATTTTTTTTTTTTTTTTTTTTTGTATTATACGGATTCGAACAAAAAATAAAAAAAAAAGTTGGGTAAAAATTTCAGATAATTTCCATTCAAATATTTTCACGTTTTTATTTCACTTCAACACGTTGGCGCGCACATAAAATTGATAGAAGGGAAAGAGATAGCACGGTGACATTTTAAGGATAACATGCCGAACTACCACCACCAAGGAGACATTTTTTTTACATTGCCAGAGTAGGATCTGCGCATGCATTCGTGTGACACTTCACCACCAATACTAGGAACGCGGCGAAAATCACCAAACAGGCGATAGCATTCAGTACAGGACACTTTGCGGACGCTTGCCTTAAGGCAGGATCACATGTTTAGCAGCGAACCATTTTGTATTCTTCTTCTTCTCTACTATACTATTATTATTTTTCACTCCACACCACTGAAACACTCCGATCAAAAAGGTTACTTGACCCTTGCTAACTGGCAGGCCGTAGCGTTTACAGGCACGGTTAAAAGATCACTTCGTAGCACCATATCCCTTGGATGAATTCCTGTCTTCGCGATACGGGCAACAAGATTTTCGAAATGCACAAATGCGACAATCATTCGAGAAGCACAATTTTTGGTTAAACTGCTGAAGCAAAATACCAAAAAATTCAACGACTTCTGTCCTCAGAGAAAACGTTTCACGAACAGAAATGTAAATCCGTTTGCATAAATCTCGCACATTTTTTCGAACACCGGTTAAAACGCGCGTTTTATGCGAATAACTCAAACCGGCGAAAAGTCGCAAGTGATCCTTTTTGGAATAATATGTTTACTACCTCGGCAACAAACAAACATAATTGGCTTCCACAAGAAGAAAAACCTTTTTATTTTGCTTTATTCTCCCTATCAGGCAAAGCAAGTGAAAAAAGAGGTATCAACAAGCCCGCGAGAACCACTGTCAAAACGGAGCCTCGGAGGGCGCTGACGACTTGCGGAGCACCGTGAGTTTCAATCACTTGGCGTCATTTTATAAATAAAACATAACACTTGTGAACAATTTTAAATTAAACAGCACGCATCTACCACTTTACTAGCGTTTTCTTTGCACAGATTACGAAATAACTTCGTGAAAACTGGAAAAATCTTATCAGCGTAGTCGCAAGTTTTCACACCAAACATGCACAACTCGACGCCATGACAATTGTGTGGTGGCGCTGCTGCTGCTGCTTAGTGCTTCTTGGTGCCAGTGCCATTTGCTGTGATGCTCTCGGATACTCTGTTCCAGGTTGATCATGTGTACATTTATCACACCTGTATGCGTTAATTCTGTGCGCTGCACACAGTCATCTCTTTGTAACACATTGGCCCGTGTACTGTACAAAAAGGAAATAAAAAAGTTCATCGCCTGAGAAAAGCATCGGTATAAAGTGATGTGAGGCAATACCAATTTCCTTTGAATGGGACTTTGACAAAAGGAAATTAGGTTTCCAAGGGAATTTTTGTACCAAAGAAGCAATGCAAAACTAAACTACGCCATGCTAAAAATATTCGCAATATAAAAATTATAATTTGAGAATCCAACGACTGAGTTAAATGTATTTGTATAAAATATCGTATCAAAGTTTACAACACTGGCTTTTACAGCATTGTAAATGGATTTTAAGGAATACAGCAAAGGGTGCGTTTCAATGTATTTATTTATTGCCTGAATGTGTACAAAATTGTGTATGATAACCAGTGAATACATGCGCATGTTATGATCGTCATATATATCGATTATGTACCTCGATTTATATATTCCGTGCAGCATATAAACACATCAATAAATTTTTATATAACCTTATATGCCACAGCTATAAAAAAAAGATATGGTGGCGACAGTAAATAAAGATGAGCAAGAAAGAGGGAAGAAGTGAAAAAAGAAAAGTGTTTATTGTTTCACTGATGTTACCGTGTTACCTGATGTAAGTTTTTTTCAGAGATATTTAGTTATTGAAAAACTTTTAACAATTTTCGGTTTTTGTTTAATTAAAAAAGCTCTCAATGAGGTCATGTTTGCGTATAGGTGTAATGTTAAATAACGATAATTCGAAGGTGAAAAAGGCAACGCATCTTGATGGTGATGTGCTCAGTGCTGACTTTCAACTAAAAACGAGCTTACCTTAGATATGATTTCACCTCATATTGCTTTTAGAATTTTAGAATGCTTTGCTGGAGGAATATTATTCTTTGTATCATTAGGGAAGGATAAAATCTGAATTTTGTTTGTATTATCATTAAAAATATATTCAATTATTAATGATATATTCATGGGAGATGTAACAAAGATAAAAGCCAAGTGCAAGTTTTGAACTAATTCATAATAAAGGACTTTCCCTTTCTAGTCAATTAAAGGTACAAGAGTTTATTTACAAAACCCCTTCTTTTAATTCTCAATCGAATTCAGTTTAACTAATGTACGACCGCGAGTGTATAAATATAAAATGCAAATTTAGCAAACTAAAACAGGACAATAAGAAGGAAGGAACTTACCAACAGCGCGAGATTGACAATCGACGAAAGTAGAAGCACAAAACGTCAACTCAAGATCGAGTTCATTTGTTTATCTCCAAACAGTCTGCAGCGTCCAGATGATTCCATTGCTCACAACAGGGGGACGCTGAGGGGCGCAAAGCGTTCGATATAGCAGCTACACGATCAAGTCCGGCTCCTAAACCAAAAAGTCACGAGATAGCGATTGGAATCCACCAAAATCGACAAAACGAAAAACGATAAATGAATTCCCGCCGGCAGTAGAAAAAAAGCACACAACTACAATTGCGTCATTGTAGCGCACACTCGCAAACAAGTCGCAGTTTTCAAGTCCTCATTCCCAATCGTAAACCGGACACAAAAAAAAACCGAAGGACCACAAAAGAACGCGCAATTCAAGACCTTTTCTTTCTTTTTCTATCTTCTTCCTTTCTTATTTATGACGCATCAAACTCTTCATCGCATACACCCTGTGCTCTGTGTGTTTCTATTATTATTGCACTGGGTTTTTTATGACGTTCTACTATTTACTTTGTGGCAAATGATACACCTACACAAAGTAAACAAAACAACGAGTTCGGCATTCAATTCATTCTTTCACGCACACAACTGCCTCATGGCCAAATAGAACAACAGAGTATCGCGATATCTGGGCTGCCAGAGCCGAGCACTTAGGTAAGTAATTGTTTGCTAATATTTATTGCACTTCGTATTCAGTTTTTTTTTTATTACATAAATCGATTGACTGCAAATAGAAAACAAAACTATGAAATACTCACATATATTTGCAATTAATAAGCTCTTTACCTTATACACAAACCACTATGTCAACATAGTCAATACTTCAATAGTGAAAACGCGGGCAAATTTCTGAATTTTTGCAGAATTTCTGCAGCCAAATGTAAGAATGTATAAAAATAATAAGAAAAGAACTAAAAAAAACTTGCTAAACTTTTAACACACAAAAAAAATTCAAACGTGTACTATCAGAATATCTACAATGTCAACACATCATAGAACTGGTGCGCTCCATTTGTACCTTTTAGATTGCTTCTGATTGAAATCCACGTATGATCTCCAACAACGCACTTTCTTCTGACATATTAAGACAATTTTCCTAATTCATATTTCATACTCTTATTGACATGAATTTGAGGTTAGGTCAACACGGCATTTATGTGCATATGTGGGAGTTTGCTGAGCTTTACTCTAGATGTCACTGTTTTATTATCTGTATTCAAGTCTTAAAAAAAGTATAGCAGTACAACACACACAGATGTTGCCACACCTTAGGTTACGTTCGTACTCCGAAAAAGCATATATTTATTTAGCAATGACACCAACCCGGCACAATGATGTTTCTTGGAAGTTGGAACGTTCCAATGGAATTTTTACGGTTTTCCCCCGATATCGGGGGTATTTGAGTGGAGAGAGGAAAATTGGTGAACGAGAATTTTCATGTGGGAGAGACTTGGCGGAGCGTGATATTTATGTAAAGAAAAATTTCTTAAAAAACTAACTGCGAAAATTCCACAAAAATACGTTTCTGTTTTTCGGTAATGTGGATCCACCGGAATGAGAGGGACAAAGGGTTGAAGCGGTTGAACGAAAATGCGGACTCTGTGTGGCCGAGCAAACCACCTTCGTGCTTCGTTACAGTGTGTTCGCAAAATCAGCTTAAGGAGGGTTTATAAATAATTAATTGTTGCACTAAGTTGCACTTTAATTTGTGACCAGATGCTGTTTTAATCCAGTTCTAACACAATTTATTAGAATTAAGCATAAAATAGATTTAAAAAAGATTGTTCTAGTCGATATCAATCACCTCTAATCTCTTTGTTATGTTTTTAAATCCAGACACATCATATGTGTATTAAGTGAAAACCTTGCTGGTTTGGAATGCTTGTTGCGTCGGTGTCCTTTTCGACAGACATTTGGAGCAAGCTCTTAAATTAAAAGGGCCTACGAATCTATAAAATAATCCCATTTTCAAAAATATTATTTTAATGTTTAATCAGCTCCCGCTAAAAAAAGTTTTAATTGGACAAGAAATTACAACTTGCATTGATGATCGAAACAAGTTTTGGCCATTCCGATCAGCGAACGAATTTTTCAGTTCAATTCATCGCCGTCCATTCAAGGCGTGTCGATCGAAATATTTTTATGCTTTTGAGCAAAAGTGCAAGTTGATTGTCCTGATTTTCTGGTGTAGTGCAACTGTGCCAGGCATAGAGCTCAATAAAATATTTTGAATTTGGTACAATGAGACATGCGACAATGAGATATGCGCCCATTTTGTGTAGTTATATAGTAGTGTTACTCTATAGTATTTAGGTCGGCTTCATGGTTCTCCATACTACAGGTTGCTGATTAATGCGTTTCGAGTAAATTTAGAGTGCCCAGCTGGGGACTGTGACCCCAGATTGATCATGATTACCTTCTTGTCCCGCTTTTCAACAATTTTAAAACTTGTCTTCAAAACAACTGAATATTTTGTTTTTGAGTTTCATAAAAAATTATGCAAGCAAAACCTCGCCGTGAACATTATTAACGAAAACACACCCAAAATGTGCTATACAAATAATTTATTAACCTTATGATCTATACTATAATTTTGAGGTTTGACCGCGCACTTACCGAACTGATTTATAAGTTCTTAATCGAATCTAATGAGACTCATAATTAGTAATTAGTAATTACTAATTACCACGCATAACTAACGCCTAATCCATTCGAGTACGTCATGTGAGCCACTGCGGGTGCTGCGGAGTAAGCCACGCCGAGCAAACCACCGGCCGGTGCTGAGACTACCTTCGTTACAGGTGCTGACACGTGCGAAACATATGGAGCCGAGTAGGCATGTCCCAAAGGAGTAGAGTATGCTGGATGGGCCAGAGGAGCCCCGTAGCCGTAGGCCGAATGGGCTAAAGGAGCACCACCGTAATGGGCTAAAGGAGCACCATAGGCGGCATGACCCAGTGGAGCGGCGTAGGTCGTCAATCCAGGATTACTTACGCGGATGTCAGCTTTGCGCACGGATGAGAAGGGAGTGTCGATGCTTTTGGAGTATGTCGACACCTGACCAAGATTTCCATAGGAACGTAAAATGTTTTGATGTTGTGATGTAATGGCTGGGGCATCGTAAGCCTGTGCTACACCCACAGCTACCAAAACGAAGCAGAAGAACTGCAGAAAACAGCAATAATTAAAAATATTGCTTAAGTAATAAATAATGCATTAATTGTTAGTGAGCAGCAATGGTCGTTACAACCACGAGTTAAGCATAAACTTCTTTCCAAACTGTTTACACAAAATATTGGAGACTCTCTTAAATATTTAGTTAGCGATCTAGCATGAGTCCTTTTTGAATACTCTAAAACCATAGAAGCGAATAAGCGAAAGTTATATTTGAAAGTCAGTAAATTTTACACTGTTTCGTGGTAAGGTTTATAAAAATATTACCACAAATAAATCACTAAACAAAAATGAAAAAAGTCCACCACCATATATCGAAGTCCTTTTCTTCACTACGCGAAGATTCGATCAGTGTGTTATTAGAATATTAGCAGGATCTTTGTTACACTCGTAAGCACCTTGAGCATCTTGTCGTCTTTAAACCGATCGATGTTTGTTGGGAATAGACGTTATTCAACTCGGATTGATCCACACTTTGGTCTAGTGCTCTGCACCAGACTCGTATTTATAGTGATCAGCATCCCGTAGGCCGTTCAATTCTGTGCAATTATGATATCTTATCCGTGTGTTAGAACGACAAACCGTTAATGCAAGAATGAGACAAGATTGCTGGGTGCACCCAGAGCGGCCAGATCCATTCCTTCCTCTATGCAATGCTGAGTGTTGTGGCCAATTATGCTTATGCGCTAAGCTTGATTTGTTTCTTCGCATAGAAGGGCGTGATTTGTGTTGATTGATTAAGAGCAAAGTTGACGATCGTTTTCACTTGTCGATTTATTGCAATTTCCGACATTCGAGATTTCTGACTGCTCAAGCAAATTTCCGATATGGTTTCTTTTCATTTGTATTGTATATTATTATATAATAACAATTCAGGTCACAAGGTATCAGAATTAATCATAGTTCATAAGTTAGCTAATAATGATTATTATTTATTGCCTAAAATAAATTGTCCTTTTTATTCTTCTAAAAACATTTCTTACATTTCGGTGTAACAACTTTGGTCTTTGGGGATTATGTCTAAGACTCTAAGGCATGCCCAAAGTTATTGTAGTAACGAGATCGATTATCGATGGACAACCAAAAATGTCAATCCTGATGGGAAAGTTTGTGTGCAAACTAAATGCACACCTATTATTAATCGCGTTACATAACATTCAACCGATTACAATTTCTTCCACTCAGTCAGGCGTCACTGCTCAACGCCCACGCAGGCGCAAAAACTTTTGTTAGAGTCCCCCGCGCGAACAATGCCGGCCGGCTACGCCGCCGGAGGCCGCCTGTCTGAGAGGAACAAAATGGCGATTAGCATAAATTGAATGCTAGATCGGTTGAATCTATTTGACGCGGGAAAAATACTTAAATATTCAAATGAAAATGTTTAACCAGAGAAATATTGTCTGCAAAATTGTACGTTTTGATCGTGAAATAGATCAAATATTCTAGAATTTATTGTGAGATCCAATTAGAATCAGGGACACTCATAAAATGGGGTATGTCCGTGATGTAGATGCACCCAAGCCATTAACCTCGGCCCAAGGCACTGCAATGGAGCTGCATTAGTCCCAGACACGCCAAATAATTTTTTGCTTTTATCTCTCAAACTCCGACGCGCATGCGTGGCTGTATTACTGAAATGTCGCTAAACAAATAAATTCAAAAGTTATCTCACCAAAAGCAATATTAATTTAACAACCACACCTTTCCAAACTGCTATTATGCAGTAATTAGTTTTACCTTAACCTCGTCTGTCGTTCCACATATGCGCCACAGAATGCTTCTCGTTGACAATGTTCTGGCAATTTTTCAATTGAATAACATGACTCGATCGCCAAAGTCTGAGCCTCTGTGTTTTGGTAATTATTTCTCTCCCACAGGGTTTAAGACGAAATCGGCTACAATCGTCAATTGCGCCGACCGAAATAAGTAAATCACCGGCCGAAGGGAAACATACTTGCTCTCCTAAATACCTCACGTACCGCGAACACGTGCAGTCTGTGGACCTGCAGCCGATCTGCAGACACTCCTTCGTCGGTTTTTGTCGATCATATTGGAATTGTTGAAATTTAAAGCAACTACATTAAAATTGAAACATTTCTGAAGATTTTCCAAACCGAATGCAATTCAAACGGCGACGATCGCCCGTCAACATTCTTCTTCTTGATGGCGATTTCCTTTTGCAGTGGCCAAAGTACGACGCAAATTAAAGGCAATCCCCCATTAGTAATTGACATCATAATAGTTATTAATTATTTTCCATCAAGACCTTGTAAAGTGCATACTCAAGCATCCATGAAGTTAATTCAATTAAATGGTCGTTCGAGTTACAGTTTTGCTTGCCCCAATCTGACCTTTTGCGATCATTTTTGCAAATATGAGAACTTGATTGGCAATCGAACTGATGAAAATTATTAATACGAATCGTAACACTTTCGATTTCATTGAACCACGGGTTCATTGCAATCGAGATCAAAAGATTCGGAGACATTTTGAACGGGCTACTTTTGTGCCCCATTTGTCACTGCTTCCCCAATAAAATTCAAAGTACGACACGAATGCAAACGGCTTTCAAATCGATCAAACGATAATCAATGGGCTTAATTAATAAGTGACTAGCGGCACAGTTCTGTGGGAGGAATATAAGTCTGCCGCAGGCCAACTCTATATCGATTTGTCAGGACTCAAGCAAAAAAGCAAACGTGCACTGAATCTTGGGAGCATAATTTTGATCTGTTTAACGTTAATGGATTATATCACGGTAGAAGCGATTCGGATTTCGTCTGTAAAAGCCCCCAGGAGGCGGCGTCCCTGACCCTGCAACTGATTTAGTTTATGCAAGTGCAAAACATTGTGATATGTCGACACAAATGGGTTACAACTTCGGTGGGACTCTGGCTGGAGATAGGAGGACCAGGTACTGAGAAGTGTTCCTGAAGGTCAACCGCTTGACGGAACTGCCTCTGCAGTTGGCGAAAGTGATCCTCTCGTACTGATCGCGCATTGGAACAATTTCGATGCCCTAAAAAACTTATTGTGCATCGCGCTGATAAAGATCTTTTGGGCGAGCAAAACCGCGGGTGAGCGGATAAGCGATAGCTACTTGATCGCGGGGCATGATTGATGACTAATTAAAGTGATTGAGATCTTTGGATTGCGGAGATCATCCGCACTAGTATTTGCTCGGTAATGTAATTACATGCTAACGAATAATAGTACCCAAATTTGCTTTTCGGGCTCTTTAAAAGTATAGTCACCAATGTTTACTGTTCTGAAAATTGAATTCAGCATTACCAAAAGAACAATAAAGCAAAACATTTAAATAGACACTTTAATAGTGAAAAGCATGACGGTGGGAATAGTAAAGGATATAATGCTTCCCTGGGATTTCCTCATAGGGTTTCCTCCACTCTAGGATTTAAGCTTAAAATTTTTCTAATAAAAACCAGGGAATGTTTGTAAAATTGAAAATCAATTTCTTCTAAAATAAACACTTGAAGGACCAACGTTTGGCGACACCTTGCTCCTTGATAACTATACCCGTGAGGTAACACCCGGCGGCAGCAAGTATGTAATATATAACATATTATGTATGTACACAAGTATTAAACAAGAAGCAATTACCACCAATAATGAAAGTAGTCCAATCTCTTTTGAGTGCCTTTTTAAATTGCCGCCGCCGTCGTCGTATATCGGATCCAGCTGTGGCAAAGACCTTCCCTTAAATTCGAGCAGAAACCAGAGGTCACTGTGGATATGTACAACCTGATTCTTTTAGTTGGGGCAACCAGGCAATTTTTTCTATAAAATGTCGAATCAGATTGCAAAAAGGTATCAGTTTCGATCACTACATCATCCAGTGAGCAACAAACAGCACCCGAAATCGTTAAAAATGGCATTCAAACTTTTCGTTCTTTGTGCCTTATTCGCTGCAGCCAATGCCGGAGATCTTCTTGCTGGAGCACCAATTGCGGCTTATTCATCTGCCCCCGCAGTAAGCCATGTGTACAGTTCGGTAGCTGCAGCTCCTGTGGCTAAGACGATTTCCTACGGCGCCCCACTTGTCGGTGTGCATTCAGGTCCCATTCACACCAGTGGTAGCGTATTGTCAGCCCCCATTGCTCAGTACTCACCAGCAGCTGCGGTCAGCCACTCCTACAGCTCTATTTCGGCTCCATCCGCTCTGACCTACGCAGCCCCTGCTCATGTCGCCATACACACACCGGCGATCGGAACCTCCCAGCAAAACATAATCCGCAACTTTGACGGAACCATCTCCCAGCACTCCAAGGCCGTCGACACTGCTTTCTCCACCGTTCGCAAAGTGGACACCCGCATCAACAACAACGTCTACGCTCCAGCTGTGAAGACCTTGGCTTATGCTGCACCTGTTGCCAAGATCGCTAGTCCTGCTATTTATACTTCTCATGCTGCTCCAGCCCTCTACGCAGCTCACCACACTGCTCCTGCCCTCTACGCAACTCACCACACTGCTCCTGCCCTCTACGCAACCCACCACACTGCTCCTGCTGTTTATTCAACTCACCACGCCGCTCCTGCTGTTTATTCAACTCACCACGACGCTCCTGCTGTTTACTCAACTCACCACGCCGCTCCTGCACTTTACTCTGGAGGAGCCAGCGCCTACTCAACGAAAGCAGTCTCCTACTCTCCCGCTGCAACAGTTGCTCACGTGTCCTTTGACGGTTATGGCACTCATTACGGATGGTAGGCTCCTACAACCAACACCAGCCCCGCCTGCGCAAAAATTTCCGCTCAAGTCAAAAATTTTTTTTTAGAAAAAGTGAAAAAGGATGGTAGATAAGATCTCCCGCCATACGAAAATGATCCTTACTTTATGTTGAAACTATCGTATAAAAATAAAACAAGTTAAATAATTAAATCTTTCACTTTATATGTCAACTGCCGTTGTCTCCTCCATAACGATCATTGAAACCAGTTTGAAGGGATCGTCTGGCCATTCAAGGCACTTTCTTTGCTTCATTTTTCGTCTTTGCTTTCGTTTGAAGTGCCTCGGAAATGGTCCTCTCGGATGAACCAGTTTTGGTGACCTTAGTCCAAATTACATAACGTTGTGGCCCACATTTCGCCTCTTACGATCGCGAGATTCCCAGGTGGGCATTTAATTAACCGAATCACCTTCGAAGGACGCCACCTAAATGGTGGTTTCCGATTTCTCGCCCAACCAGGTCGTTGCAGAAGATAAAAGCGACAAGATAAATCCTTCACAGATTTTTAAGGGACAAACTCAACGGTGGCCAATTTACGTGGGTGGCATGCTGCACCGTTTTATGTGATATTGCGTATGCTCAGGTATTTGCAGAATATTCAAGTTTGGTTACTTGGTTGCTTGCCGGCTCTAAACCACACCTGTCGAGAAAAACTGAAGTGATCTCAGGTCACTAATTTCAAATTTGTCTTATATGCTCAGGGAGTGAGTTGTACCCTTTGTAAAAAATACTCGTGTACTCGTCCTTCTTTAAGGTGGCAGCCTGGTTCTGGTATCACCCGTACTTCGCAGTCTATAAACCTCACTAGTAACGTGACGTTGTAAAGTGCGGCGAAATAAACCAAGCTTAAACGTAAAGCATAATGGAAACATTTTAAACTAAACACTTAACAACCAAACAAGAATAAGACAGGAGCAATATAACAGTGAAATAATTTTTATTAGTACACATATTCTTTACCACTTAGAAGTGACAAATACAATATTAATAGTAATAATAAATTTATGTCTTTTCCAAAAAGAATTTACGAGGATCATTTTTGCCTTAAGTGTATAATGGGTGTACTTAGTTAAATATCATTAGGAAAAAATAATTATTAAACACACTCCGCATCTCTGTGACGATGTTGAAAGTACAAAAGTATACGTTACGAATAAATGGCAGCAATTCGGAGGATACTCTGTTACTCAGTAAGGATTTTCTGTTAAGATTGTATTATTTTGTTTCTCATTTCATCAGCATAAAAAACATTATAAAGGCGAGGACACCTATTCTGGAGAATGCTTGGGAATGTGCTTAATCAATAATTACGAGCTACATTAACATCAAGGGATGCAAAAATATATATAAACAGTTCCGCTACATCATTTGAATCGTGTAACAAAAAAAAAGAGTAGTTTAAAATATAAAAGATGTTCTTAAAAATTATTTAGATTGCTTTCTTAGTAAATAAATGACTCAATATTCGTGGATGCCATTAGAACCATTCTGAGTTTGGGCCGTTGACTCTATGAAGCTCACCCCGTTCTGTTTTGCCTCATTTAGAGCTGAATGCTCTTTACCCTTAAGTCTACTACTGATCTGTTCATTTGTACTCTCATCCGGATGCTCTTGATTGCTCCCATTATTCTCCACGAATTCTGCTTCTTCTTCATTAACAAGTTTACCATTAACCTCAACACCTGAATCACCATCCAGCAATACTTTTCTTATATTCTCATTTTCTTCATGAGGAACAAAAGTAGTCCATTCATTTGTTGCAGGATCAAGATATTCCATTGTATTTAAGAAGGTTTTTCCTGAGAAACCACCAATAGCATATAACTTGTCACGCACAGCCACTACAGATACATTTGAACGGGGTGTCAGCAAAGCAGGTCCAAGTACCCACGTTTTCGTGTCTTCATCGAAAATTTCGGTAGAGCTTAACGATTGTGTTCCATCACTTCCGCCAACTGCGTACAATTTTCCTCTAAACTCTGCCAAACCGCATCCACGCCTGGGAGTCAAAAGAGATGGAGCATACGTCCATTGGTCCAATTCAGGATCATACGTTTCAACTGAGCCCAAACAATTCCATGCATCGCTACCTCCTACAGCCCAGATCTTTCCCTTATATGCGGCAACGCCAGCCTGGTACCGTCCTGTGTTTAAAAGGCTTAGCGGAGTCCATTTGTCTTCTTCAGGATTGTACACGTCACTCTGCTTGATGCCGCTTTGACCGTTCCAGCCTCCGATACAGTAGAGTTTGCTGTTCAATGAACATACCCCTGCATTACTTCGAGCCAAAGGAAGACGACTTCGTTTGTCCCATTTTTTTGTTTCTGGATTGAGACATTCTACTGTATCTAGTTCCGTGGTGCCTTTAAGAGATTTTTATTATTAAATAACTGCCGCTTTAGACATGGTTCAATTGATATTTACCATTACTGCCTCCGACTGCATAAACCCTTTCGCCTATTACTGCCACTTGCACCCTGCCTCGGGCTTCGTTCATATTCGATTCATGGCTCCAAGTGTTTGTTTCAGGACAATATGATTCAACTTTTCTCAAACACTCACCGCGATCGTATCCACCTATAATTGTGATCAATATCCTTAGTTTACAATTCATTAATCCATATTTTTGATGAAAAACTTTAAAAATAATTACAATCCATTAAAATCATACAAGCTGTAAGGTAACGGTACGTAATTATGAAAAGCACCTACCACACACAAGGAGCTTCCCATTCAAGTCAGCCACACCAAGCCCACACTTTGGTCCAGACATAGTGGCTACTTCACAGTAGAGTTCTAATTGGTCTTTGTTGATTTTTTCGTTGCCAGCGACAGCTACAACGCTCTCTGGAGTATTAACTGGAGACACAGATATGCTGTTTAATCGCAACTTAACTGACATTCTCGTCAGCAGTCCATTCACAGTGGCCAATGCAACAAAAGCATGTTCGCCACATTTTGCGGAACTGATCAAATTCCAGTCAGGCTGACGAGTATTTTCATCATCCGGTTCCCCAATATCCCGGGAATATAAAAGCATTCGCGGACGTCCTGGTGCCGCTAGACATTTTCGCCTTTGCTTGTTATTTGGGCATTTCAGGACTAATCGCTTGTAATCCTGCACCAATTCTGTGTCGGATTCATGGCCTGGCGGCAGATCGGAGCAGTCTTGTAGGGAATTATCCAAAGCGAGATATAAGAGGTGGGTTCGTTCCAATAATTGATTATACTGCAACGTATTAAATGCAACTAAAAAACGTGCATCACTCGCCACACGCTTAACTTACATTCAATGTTTCATCAGTCAATTGCCTCTTGATCCAATCGAGCCCTAACCGGCACAGCGAGCCATGTGTAACAAGGGACATTTCCTGTTTGGTTTGGTAAAGCACGTCTATTTGGACGCAACATAACTGAAGAAATTCAGCCGTTTGTGATACAGCAGGAAACTGAAATCGTGCAAGCAATTGAAGGGATAAACTTTTGTTTTTTCGGCAGAGCATCTTACTTCTTTGTTGATAAATGAATCAACCTCAAGAGCAAAACTCTTGTTCTTATCAATGCCTGGCAAGGAGCGAATTTCGATGCATGTGTCCGGAGACAATTCAGCAATCAAATGCTTGGCGCACTGCCTTACAACCCTGTCCATTCGGAGCTTCCAAGCAGCAAGATATACATCCTTCACCAGGGCTCCAGGTATCTCCAGTTTAGCAGTGTACGCGTAATCGATTAGGATTTGAAGCGCAGTTTTGTTTATGCCACCATTCAATCGAAAACTGGGAATGTCTTCATTATGGCCATTCTTGGTCTCCTAAAATACCAAAAGCATTCAATCAAAGAGTGTGTAGAAATTCTAGATTAATCAACTAACTTGTTCAGCACTAAAAAGCTCCATAAAGTGAGGAGAAACGCACGCCAAAACGTTTTTATGCGCATGAATGTCCGCATTACCGACCTAGAAAAATATAACGACTGTAATGAAGTATTTAATATGAATTCTTCCATCAACTTACGTTAATAACAACGTCACAAAATAGACGATGCTTCCTCATTGTATGCAACGTCTGCAAGAAAGACGCCTTCATCTCATCGTCGGTGAACTTGAGATATCCACAATCTTCCATTGCGTCGTCTGGAATATTTTGAAAAATTAAAAATAAGAACACGCTTTACTTTAGGCATTTTTATTGAGACTTGCGTTTTAGGATTTCAAGTCACCAAAATTTTACATTATTAAGCAATATCCATTTATACCGCCGATGACAAACTGTATCAATAATGCGAAACAACCTTGAAGCAAATCTTACTATTGTTTATTTCAGATGCGAAAAACACTTATAATACAAGAAACAAAATTAGAATGAATGAAAGCGAGCAACCTAGGCATGATCTCTGGCAGTTGAGGTGTTATGTAAACGCGGTGGCTTAAGAGGGATATGATAAAGGGAATATTCGAAACTCATTATTGATAAGCAGGTCAGATGCAGGCCGCATGGCTGCGGAATTGGATGCGGAGCAACACAAGTAGTTGAACGAAGACGACCAATCACAGTTCCGCCTCCCAAATCGAAACGGATACGCGGTGATAGTGGCGAATGAACATCGCAAGATTCAACGCATGGAAAATTTTTGTTTCAGAATTCCTTGAATGAATGCCAAGTGAAGCACGCAACAAAAGACCTCAGTTATCTGAATATTTTTCAATCATAATTAAACAGAAACAAAACTATGTTATTTGTGTAGAAACACCGGCGTATATACGTTAAAAAAAAAACATTGATAAATGCAAAATTTTGATTGTAAAACACGCGGAAAACATCTTGGATAGGCTCGCCCAATTTTATGGCAGTTTTCCAATTCCTTTCGTCCGGTCACTGCCTTAATGAAATCATTTCTTGGCACAATCAAAGTCGAATGTCAGAAGATTCACTTCTGAATTTATATTCTGTTCTCTTATCACCGGGGATGTCGCCATTCGTCAAATTATTGAGTAAGAACAACGTTTTCGTATGATTTCTCGAGTAACTCGCCAGTTCTTCGGTATTAAAAAGAAAATAAAATGAGGTCGATGATGCACGTCTGCAGCTTCTTCACTTCTGGGAATTTGTCGAGGCAATTAGTTTTAACGATGTTATTAATTTAGATGCATTTAACCGTATTAGTTAAGGTGAACGAACGCTTGATATTGGATTTCATCAATTGTACGAAATATTTCACTCGAGCAATTTCAAATTCAAGCTTCGTTACGCGTGGTCCCTAAAAATAAATTCTATTATGCGTTGGGTTGACACTCTAACTGCAACAATGTATTTTCAGCACGGCTCGCTCGTAGCTACCCTAATCTCATTCCAAGTAAATGCAGCTAAAACAAAAAAACAATTGAAAGAATTTTTTGATTTAAAACGAACAATAAAATTTCGTGGGTTCCTTCTTCTAGTGAAATAAACTACATTTTCAAATTATTACTCAAAGTTTCTACAAAGAATCATTATCGCGATGTTCCTTTATTTAGAGTCGTAAGTAATTTCATGGGTTAGGAAGTTCCAATTGCTGCTGTAAACAATCGCTGGCTGTAAACACGTGAAACTAAAATATGGGAAATGTGAATGCTCTTATCATCGCAGAGTCGCTAACCAATGCTAATGCAATTAACGCCAGGAGCAATTTGTCGCGAGGTAATGGAACCGCGCGAGTTCGCAACCGATCTTGTGCCGTGGCTCTCTCTGTGTATGATCGAATGATTAGATGTTTTGTGTGGGATCTTGCTCATTAGAATTGGCATAAATTAATGTATTCCAATTTAGTTCTTTACTCATGGCTGAAAGCATCTGCTGCGATATTTAATTCTAATTACGTCGCGATCAAATCGATAATTGCTCACGACAATTGTAAGCCGAACACCATTCCGAAGATTAATCACGCAATCAAGAATTAGAAAGCGAAGCGGTTCTCGGTTAGAAGAAATCGTTTTATTGTTTACGTAAAGAAAGGATGTCATCGAGATTCGAGAGATATTCCTGTGGAATGTTAAATGCTACAACCCCGCAAACATTGCTTGCCCTTAACCTTTCTCCACATCGCGGAAGGTGCTCCCTGTAAACAAATTTCAACCTTGGTATGAGAACGAGACAAGCACGGAACTAATTCGTTTTCGAACAATAAATCGATGAGATTCTCTCGCTGCGCTTAACCAGACTTAATTCAAGTGCTTACCACTGTCATACGATAACTTATTTTTCCGCATGGCTGGGAAAGAATTGTTTTAGCATTCCAAAATCCCGAACACAGTTTGGAAGGACACGGAAGGCTGACGTCCTAAACGTAGCACAAGCCACTTTCAGTTTCACTCATCACTTGCGGCATAAGAAAACCGATGAAACTAATATAAAATTGAGTCGTAACTCTTCCCTATATTCAAGATCTCGTAAATCCATTACTAGTGAACTTTTACAAACAGAACTGTGCCTTCGAAGCGTACTCCTTCGATGGCAGCTCACGTCTACTAAACTACGAGGAGACCTCAGAGCCACTTGAACCATGGGAACCAATTTAAATACGCGAGTGAAGGTTGTCTGAAGAGACACCAATTGTAACTGTCTTTCGTATTTGTATTGACTGAAAAAAACAACAATTCAATTCCTTAGTGAATTAAAGCCCTACACAGCAGCAGTTTGCTATGCACCTGTTTCGATGGACAAATTGGATTGAAGGGGATTACACAGAAAATAGGAGTGAAAAGCAACTATTGAAGACGAGTTTTCTAGACCAACCAGCCCAAAATAGACAATGAAAACCCGTAAACAATAAATTTTCCCAGTAGTAAATTTTCATCTGGAAACATTGCGAGGCACTAAATTAAATTATATCCGGGATAATTTCCCAAAGGAATTATAACCGTTAACTAAGTTGTTGAGTTAAGGCAAATCCAATTTACGATTATCTGAAGGTCAATTTTGTGTAGGTGTCCTTGAAACGCAATGTGGACATCAACAGTGGAAGGACGTGAATAGATCAACTCTGGACGCCCAAATTGCTCAAATGGCAACATTTTGAATGCAATGAATTGCAGTTTGTATTAGCAATAAGCAAAAATATAAGCAAAGCTCACCATCCCTGTAATTTGAAAATAATCCAGTTTTCTGGAGTAGAACTTACCGCCAACGGAATTATCTATTTTGGGCCTCATTTTCATAACCTGTTCGTAGATATTTTGTGCCTTTTGAAAATCTTTAAACTTACGGAACCCTTTAATCTTTAATCAAATCCTGTAACGAAATAATTCACGATTTTACACACCCAATAGACAATTTAGGTTAGTTATGTTCATTGTTAGTATTTTACAAGTATGTTTCAAAAAACCAAGACGCAAAAGAGCTAATTATGATAATATGAAGCCAAGTAACTTTTAAGTAAATCATGAATTGTATTAGAGGGAGAATTACGCTTCTTGTAAATAAATTCATCGAAGATCAAGCGAACGGACAATTATTTGAAGATGGTAGCTGTATTGATTCAACCTTGACGACCCAGAAAACGTGACATCCAGCACACAATTCGGAAATGTTGCCTCCTTGTAATTCTAGTCCCTTGACCGATGGGCGGGCCAACGAAGCAATTCTCATCGCAGAAACGCGTTCAAAATTCTACTCCGGATGTGACATCGGAGCCGGTCGAATTTATGCGCCATTTCAATCAACAACGTGGAAACAGGTTCTACTCGAGATGCATATCTGGCTTTATTACGTCGGGCGCCCGATTCTCATGAAAGTCGTTCGGCAGAAGGGGTGAATGGACCGCAGCCCTTCAAACTGGGGCACCTATTAAACGCGAGCAGAACAGAAGGAAACGCAAACATGTGACCTTGAGTGTCTCCATGATTAAAAAACGATGTTTACTGCTCGACAGCTTTAGGTGGGATTATTAATTTATTATTCTCATTAGTTCCGTCTGCTCGCGTGGTCACCACTGACGTCCAGCGAGTCCGGAGCAGCCGTGGCAATTCTCGGCTGCTATCCAGTCGATTTTATCACTTCGCCTTTCAATTGGCGATCATATGACCTCTCACTTCACAAGCCAAGTCAGACACCTCGTGCAAGTAGGCAGAATCTTGTTCTGACTAGTGAAGTTAATGGCGTAGTTAATAGTTATGCATGGTTCGACATTTTCTGGAATCTTCCATTCGACTCCCACTGTAAATACTCTGAGACCTAAAATTGGTTTTAACAATTATTTCACTTTAGCTGGGCGTCAACGGAATATAAGATATTCTGTTGATGTCAACAAAGGCCACGTTCGTTTCCATGACCGCGTGCTTTCTGGTTAAAATCAATATTTGTGAAGGTTGATAAACTCTAAGCTCGGAAAATGGAAAAATTACAATCTACTTACAGTTTTTGGAGTTCCCTTAAGCAGGCATTACAGGAAATCGTATCAAAATATAAATGAAACAATCAAAAATCTGAGGGGGTGGAGAACAATTTGTCACAAGATACACATTTTACACATCGGTTTTCAAGTGCGTCGAAACAACGTTATTAAAATATACCGAATTTTTCAACAATTTCGCAACTTTTTGAGTATTTAATGAACAACCGGGAAATTTCGCGCGACGAGACACAACATGACCAGAGCTAGAAGCAGCGGTCTGAGAGAATTTGAAGAGAAACGTGAAAACAATGCTTCTGCGAAGCAAGTTCTGTAAGTCACAACACTTACAAAATCGTACTGATAGTGATAACTAAAATCAAACTTGAGCTATTACAACAGCAATTTCCATTCTTTCATTATTTCTAGTACTTCATCAGTTCTACTACTTAATTCGTTGCTGACACCTGCTCTGTACAGTTTCGTTATTTAAATGGCCAACTAGAATTTAAACATTTTGAAATTAAAGAACCAAAGTGCACACGCTTTATAATACTGTATGCTTTTATAGACTTTCTTAGACAGTCTTCGACGAAAGGTATTTTGAAATCTCCTCACGGACAACAGATATCAATCAGTAAACATTCCTAAAAATTCGTTAGAGTATGAAATGAAGAGTTTAAAGTTTCACTGATAGGTGTCTTTTTGGATGGTATTCAGCTATTTACGTATATGTCTGACAAACCTTTCCGTTCCACCAACAGAAAGGGTGTTTGTTTTTATTTGTTTTTTCTGCACACATCGAAAACGAATTTTCCAGAACTGCAAAAATAATCTATAGAAAAAAAATTGTACAACTGCTCTAGGTATTAGAGAATTAGAAACATTTCAAAAACTTTAAAAAATCGATATACACATATTAATCAATAATTTGTGAAGAATTCTGGAGCGGTCATTATAAGTAAAACTCTTCTATTTTTAAAATTTATTTTGATAGTTTTCAATCAAGATAATCGGAATAAATTTTAACAATACATGTTTGAAGAAATTTCACTTAACAGTGCCCATAACTAATCACAATAATACCCCAGTAAACTTAAGCATCATAATAGTAAGATACAAGTGAGGAATCCATATTTTTAACAAAAATAATAACAATAATTATATAAATGCGTGAATTGTTTATTCAACTACCTAGTGACCATACAAAGTAAAGCGTTGACGTAGAGAATTTCAAAAATTCTTTTCAAATTTACCCATTTTCAATCAAATAAAGTGATAGAAATTTTGATCACTTCTAAACAAAAGCAGGATGGCTAAAATTCCTAAGTTTGATTTAATTGTTTAAATCAATAGATAATTATCTAAAAGTTCCTTATCCACTATCACTGGCATTGTGATCAAGTGACTGAGAGCTTACCGTTCTTCTCACGTTTTTTGGTTTATACTTCTTCCTGTGGTAACTCTTGTTGCTATTTATCCTGGATATCGGCGGTGACTTCCTGTTAACATTCGGATTGTTCTCTGCATGAGTCGAGGGTTCCTTGTAAGAATTTTCGTGGACTTGTGCCTCCGATTCTTTGTGTTTGTGTAAAAGTGGAGTCGCTTCCTCCATCATCCTTGTCACTGGTGCTTCCTCGGAAAATTTCATTTGGATCTGTGAAATTAGGTTAGGATTAGGTTTTGGGTAACTGGATTCGGAAAAGTTAATTGGGTTCGATGAATTAGTGTAGTTCGGTGTTCTTTGTGATGGGTCAGAAATGTTGTCTGACTGTGTGTTGTATTTTCCTGAAGTTTTTAAATCCAGTAAGCATTTCCCAATCGCGCGCATAATTCACAAGCAACTTACCTTCAGCTCCAAATAATCCACTCGACTTTATAGCCCCTCGATATTTTTTATCTTTTTTACTAATAATGTCGTGTGAATTTGTACTTATTGCAGTAATATTTGTACTCGAGTTGCTCCCAAAATGTTTATTACTTCGCTTCGTTTGCCGGGAACCCCCGACATTTGGGGACATACCCGGTAAAGGTGCGACGTCTTCTTTCTTTGTTACTTTCCCAATTACATCAGTACTAGGAATCACTTCTATAGAGTTGTCGTCCTGATCGTCTTCAAATGAAACATTTTTCGATGTTTTCAAATGACTTGAGCTGGAAGAGCCACTTGCTGGTCGCATATCGGCGTCAGTCCTGGTCGTTAGTCCATCTGTTTCCCGTTTTGCATTGGATACCGAGGTAAACACTTGTTGCTCTTGATCCATGTCCATGGATTCACCTTCTTTATCCTGAAATACAAATAGTGGGATAAATATATGTGCGAATTTTCATAAAATCACTCACCCTTTGGAGTAGAGATTCTTCACTGGGTCCACCACGTAAAAATATTTCTGGCCCACCACCATATATTCCATGGAAGAACTTCCACAGTGTTGTGTTCAGATGAGCATAGTCGGAGCCTGGTCGAACATTTCTAATGGGTAAAGAATGTGAGCTTGCAGCAATTGACGTGTTATTTATTGGTCCAGGTTCTTCGGAGGTAACTCCACGCGCAAATAGTTGCCATTGTCTGAACCAAGCCATAGAAATCGCATATATTGTAGCCGGCGCATCTTGGTACTGGAACTCTTCATTGTATTTCGTGAAAGCCTCAAGCTCTGCTTTCTGTCGGAGCGAGAGCGACTCAGCCGCCCTTCGGCAATTGTCACACTCAAAGAGTCTATTACAGGCAGGACCTCCGCCAAATTTCTGGTAGAGGAAATCCCATAGTGGTTGCGGTAACGGTACAGCGAGCCGCCCTATAAGAGCCGCCTTGCATGGTGGCAAGCCGCCGTGCGGGCACAACAATGCCCAATTATCAATGGGACCTGGCTCAGAGAATGTATTAAAACGATTGATCCATTGCCTGGAAATGTAAAATTGAATATCGGATGCTTGCTGTGGATTTGAGTCGGCAATCTCCTGCGCTTGGGCTCTAATTATTGCCATCTGGGGATTGCTCTTCCTGTAGAATAAAACATACGCTTGGCAGTTTTGCACAACTTCTGGCGTCACCTCCGTCACTAGTTGGTCATCGAACTCAAACCATTTCCCAGTTAATTCGTGTTTCGCGAAACTTGTGTAATGTCCACCGCCAACAGTCCCGTGATGGCATATCACCGCTGTAAGGTCATACGTAGATACTTCAGATTTGCAATCCTTGTGAAGGTAAGGTCTCATGTCTAGGCCAGTGAGGGGAAAGTGCACGGGACTGGAAATCTTGGAGCTGTACGATAAATCATGTCGAAATCGTTTCAAGTGAATACAAAGCATTTCAGGCAGCGCAAGCACACGGGAGTATTTGATACCATTTCGCAATTTGTTGCACTTTTCACAACTGAAATAGACCACTGTATAGCTTTGATATTCTAATTTTTATCGCCTACTTCTAATGTACCTGTACATGTTATCGCCCTTGAGCTCATCAGCGCTGAAGAAAGCAGCCATGCAATCGTGAAGAGAAACAGCAGGTCCCCAAAACCAGGAGCGTACCCAGTTCCAGATCCACCAAATCCAACCGTCTTGACCTACTTGGTATACTGCATCTGTACAAGTGACGCCCGCAGGCGGTTGACTGATGTTACCGGAAACGCTTTGCGACTGATGCAGCACAGTCAAGTAATCTTTGCCCGGGATGGGCAAAGAGAGGTCCTGGAAAGTTTCTTCTCTGGTGGAAACCCGATCGCAAGTTAAACATTGCACAGAGGAAAGAAGTTTACCATCAAATACATCACTAATAATTGACCTATGGGGTGGATTAGGCGGAGTCTTTTCTTTCTGGTTGCTGCTGGCATTTTGGTTTACAGAGGTATTCGAATTATTTTTGCTACTAAATGCCGCAATTTTAGGTGATGAATTGACTCTTTGGTTTAAGTTTGGACTAGTCGACGGTGAATAACGACGATTGCACCTTTTCGAGACCGAACCCTCTTCGGAGAGGCTAGATTGCTCAGAGACTCCACTATCGCATGTTTCGTATTCACCATCAGACTGAGACGGTGAGTGTGACGAAATTTCTGAATTGTCGTCGTCATTATCAACTGTTCGACGGTTACCTTTCAAAATAATATCTGGTGGAGGTGGAGTCACCTCTTTCAACTCTTCATGCAGTTGATCCATAAAGCAACGCAAAAATTCCTGCGTGTCATGCTGCTGGAACCCTCGGAACATTGGATGAACGTTCCGTATACCATAAAGAATGCCCCTCGGGACAACATAACCTGCGGATACAAGGCTTATAGAATGAGATCAATTACTAACGAAACTAACTAACCATTGCTCCTCTTGCTCCTGCACCACATGTCCTTGATTAATCTGTGATAGCTTTTAGCTAAACCGGGTTTTCTCTGGCTACCCGCCATTTCACTGGAAGCCTCAATAATATCACCGCAATCCAAGAAGTAGTATGTCAAAGGAGGCGAGTTGCTGAGCGCTTGCAGTGCAGCGTTCATGTAACAAGTGTTTGCAATGTTCTGTAAGCCCACCAAACCCTCCATGAATCTACGGCCGCCTTCGTCTTCATCGCCGCTAGTTTCCGGAGATTCACCTGTACCAGGGGCACGTTCGCATAGCCGTTCCGAATATTTGCTAGCGTCACTTGAATCATTGCTGACCAAGGAGCTTCTGCGTTGCGTTAGAAAGACCTCCGTCTCGCATAAATAACACCAAATACGTTGTGAGGACAAATTCATATGAATGCAATGTTGCTGATTTGACTGCAAATTTATTGGAATTTATAATTTTGTTAAAATTTTAATTTTGATTGTCTTTTCATGGCTACCTTGAAATGCTCGGTACTGTGGTCGTTTGCTTGCTCCGAGCATCCTGTATGCAAACAGCTTTTATGCAAGCAAATCCAGAGATTGGGTCCGCACGTGTTGCACTCTGAGCATGGTAAGCCCTAGAATGAGACACATTTTAATAATTACTTTTCCAAGAGATGAAATTTAGCTCAAGAAAATAAGAGTACATTTTCAATGATGAGAAAATGATAATTAATTATCAGAGTTCCAACTCGTGACTAATTTCGGTAACACACAGTTTGAGCAAACATTTAAACAGTTTTCGTAACTACAGCAGCCACTACAAGCAGGGGACTTTGACCGTGGAAGTCTTGATAACGTAATCCGCTGCAAAAATACCCAAACCTGTGCATATTTTCGTGCACTGAGATTCCATTAAAAAAACACGTGCATCGATGATATTGAAGGTTTGAAAAGCTAAAAACGAGCCAAATTTATCACTCAAAAAACAAAAAAACGATACTTCCAAATCCACGTAAACCTTGCAGTTAGGAAGTTGCAAAGAAAGCAACTTGATATTCACCTTGAAATTGTTTTTTAATGCAAATTATTGGGAAAAAGATAAAATAGCAACACATAAATTAGTAATCTTATTGAATTTATGTATACAAAAGTTTGTCTTCCGCCAACTCTCCGCATCGAACAAGAACATTCCACTTTCGCTTTCCAAGAACTGTGCCAATATTGCAATTTGCTTGAACCATTGACCCATTTACATTAGGAAGTAATCATTAACAATAATAAACACCGCAAATAATTATTACCTGTTTCAATTTACACAGTTCCGGCAGAGAAAGTTGGATAACATTCTCCATGTGTGGGCATCTACTATGATTACGTGCCATTTTCGCGGTTGAATAATAAATACTCGCACCAACAGTATCCGACCAGATATACCGAGTTCCCGAGAGCGGCAGCAGTTGATTTTATGAAAATATCAACTCATTCATGGGCGCAGTCATAATTTCCAAGTATAATTAAGACTTTATATGCATATGGACTATAACAAAGCGTCATATATTATTTCTTCGGTATGAGCAAGTTTTATTAATTTAATTACACACTTAATTCACATCACAAAAAACATGAGTTCCTCACACAATAATTTTTATCGGTTCAGTATAAATAAGTTATCCGTCTCTCTTGCACGCACTTTAAGTGTGATTTTGTCAACAAACCAGCGAATAATGAAAAATATATTAGTAATTTATATAATTAATTTCCGAATATCATTGTCAAATGACTGAGACCACCCCACCACCACCACTTTTTTTCTTCAACTGCAGAGCTAGCTAGCTCCCTCCCCTCTTTAATTCTGACGTCAACTGTCACTACATCAGTTGAAGTTAGCCGCATTCGCATTACGCATTCCCTTGAACTGAATTCGAAAATTCGCAAAAACTAGTACTGAAGTGACGATTTATTATTTAAAATTTTAAAAATCAATTTTTATGGACAGGAAGTTATAACGGGTTTTGAATGAAATATCAAATCATTACGTTCTGTCCAACCTCGATCTTTTATTAGTCACGGCATATTTTACAATTTATCAAAAGAAAATTAATTTTTTTAAATTAGGTTGTTATAGGTTTTCGGTCGTAAATCAGCAGTTTGTTCGAAAAACCGAAACTGTGTTCGAATTTCGAAAGTTCAAACAAGAAGTCGACAAAGACAAACGGTAAACAATCTTTTAAGTGTTTAAGTTCTTTTATTATTTTTTGTTAATCTCCACTTTCGTCTTCGCCACCATTTGATTCAAGCAATTTCACTTGTTTACAAAGTTTTTGAAAAGGACCCCAAGAAAAAGAAGCGAACATGATTTCTCTGCTAGTGAAGTAGTGAGGATGGATAGAAACCCGAAGTCCCTAAGCTTCCAAGGATTACAGAAATTGAAAGAGTGAAAGTGATGTGGAAGATAGTGCATCACCAGAACTGAAGCTCCTACGAATAATATAAAAAAGTAAAAAAAGGGTAAGTGTTATCATTTATAAAGTTGTTGTTTAAATTTGATTTGTTGTTGTTTTTTTGCATAGTGCACAAAAGAGTCATTTTCTTGATAACATTACGCAATATTTATTAGATTTAGATGCAACACAATTTATATGTATATTGTATATACTATAAAAAATTCCCTTAATTTTATAATAATAAGCATACTTACTATATACTACAATACGGCGGAAATCTATTACTTTCTTCTATATACAGAGAAACTTTAATTTGTACCAATAAATTTGTTTAACAAATCTATTAATCTAATGACAATATTTTCGTGAATAGTATTTTCCTTTAGCTAGATGCTAAACTGAATCGCTTCAACTACCACAATATTTTATGGAAGAGAAACGTTATATTTCCGTAGGTAATGTTTTTGTCGTTAAAGTAACATGACAATAATGCTTCTCTGAAAAACTTAAACAATAAACAAATGTATACAATAGATTAATCTACTGAATAATCTGGATCCATTGCAGTAACAATTGAGTAAAGTATCTGATCACATTGCTCTAATTACTTACACCTAAGTTTTATAAAAACGTTTATATCTTATACTGTTGCAGAAATCACAATTTAATTGCTTATGGTACTAATAGAATCCAAGTTGCATGATACGTCTCCAAGAGAGTCTACCCAGTTGCTGCCAACGTGTGCATCGTTCATGCTATCTTCGACTACGATCGTCGTTTTCTGATTGGGTTGCAAATTAGAAGGGGCACAAAGCAGAGGGATCGTATCGGTATATGAGGGCTGCTGATTATTTTCCTCATTGTCGGTTGCCTGACATTTCTCGGTATGATGCTGATCTTGGATGATGGGGCAAATATAGGGCGATCGTATCAAAAGATACCAGTTCTGAAAAATAGTGTGCGTAAAAATAAGGTCACCATGGAGAAAACCATCAACTCTTACCATAATATTGCATGAAATTATAAAGATGATTGGCATTACACAGGATTCTCTGTTTTCCAAAGCCACTGCTCCAAAAAACCAACATATGGCGAACATTGGTTGGAAGAATAACCAAAATTTAACCGCTCTTTTGAAATCAGTAAAGTCTTGTGCATCTGCTGAGCTTTGTAAAGACAAATCCACTATTGAAAGCACACCCAAGTCAAATTTGGAATCGTAAAAATCATGTTTTTTGTAGTCGCTGATCTGTAAAACAATATTTAGGGAGCCTTTCTTTTACATAAACAAGTGGAGATTACCTTCTCATCAATTTCACAGCACTTGTCTGTTTCAATAACGCTGCTCGCATTCATTTCTTGGCATTTGGCTGCGGTTTCCAAAATATTTTCAATACTTTCTGCAATCACTTCCCTTTGCTTCGTGGCTATTTCCCGCAAGCACAGTGTTCCCAAAACCGTGGATCCAATAATGATGCCAGACACAGGAATCATAAAGTTAATTATCATTCCCCGGTGAACGGACATCCAGCAGTATTCAATAATTTCATAACTCGTGCTCGAAATGGCGCAAGAGAACTGCAATTAAGAATGATTTAATCTCTAGGAATAGATAATGTCGTCCGCTGGACATACCAAAACATATATTGCTGGTGCTCCGTAAGCCATGAAGTAGTTGTATTTTAAATTTATTCCGCAATCATTTACAATGTAGTCGTAAATGATATACATGTAAATAAGTCCCCACACCGAAGTGCACAAATGGCAATAATGGAGCAAAATTGCAACCATTCCGCACCGGAACTCACTTTTGTTTGCCTGAACTCCGAGGACGAATATCAAGTTTGATAGCAACAGGACAAAAGCGAAATTGAAAAATATCGTAAAGAGTGCATTTTGTCGACGAATCCTCCTGTTACATTTGAATATCGTGCAATTAAAATGTGCATTATATTTACAATTGGAGCAGTACCTGTTTCGCAGGATCATCAGCACACAGCACAGAATTTGTGCGGCCAGAGCGAGCACAGATCCTCCAATTACAATGCTGCTGCCGATGCTGTTTTTAAGGTTGCTATTCGAACCGTAGTAGATGTACATAATGTTGTCTATGAGATCGTGTCCTCTGAAGTCAACATCTGCCCTTGAGTCCAATTCACGGAAATTTGATGGATTTGGCTTTTGAATTATATGATTAACATTCAAGATTTTTATTTTTCTATTCACTTCCTCTGGATCTGGATAAATATCTGGAAGGACAGTGCTAGATGATGACGAGTCTTCCTCCAGTTCATAGTACTCAATAAGTTCTGGACCCGAATTGGATCCGTTAATCATGTTACCAATAAACGCAATCTCTAGGTCATTGCTATGAGTAACGATTGTGAAGTTATCTGAGGAGCATACAGCAAAATAGACAAAATAAAACAATTAATATAGGTACATAGTTAAAGCATATAGAAAGGTAGTCAATTTCCAAAAATAATGTTGACCTTCCCCGCATATTCAAACTACCTCACTAATGATTATAGTGATACTTGATGGAGCAAAGTGCTTGGGTCCACAACTTCAGGAACAATATCGTTTGATTATCATCTCTAAAATACTTTGTACAATCAAAGAATTTTTTAATATTGCTGCATAGTCCAGACAACCCTCAAAAAATAGGAAAAATATTTTGTAGCAGCTGGAAAGCATGTGGAAAGATGAACTATTTGAGACTTGCACTCGACTGAAGAGGACCCTGAGTCCCTGAGTAGCTCCATAAGCATGGGGTTATCTCAAACTTAAAATATTTACAAGCTTTGGACTCGTTCCAACACTTTTGCTATCTACATCGTGCCCTTTCATCAATGAGTTTTGCATGTACTGCAATTTAATTAGGGAAGAGTGGTTCAGCGATGGGCAAGCAGCAGCTTTTATCAATTCAACCTGATAACTCTTTTTAAAAAAGTCCTTGAGAGTCGTGTTTTTGGTTGGAGAAAAAAGACCTAAATTTGATTAGCATTAATACTTCCGCGTTAGCCTTACAAAGTTTTATTTTTTGCTCTTGTTATACAGACAATACAAGAAACGCAAAGAGGATTTAACAGAAGGATGTAGTTTTAAAGGGAAATCCACAATGAAAAACGTATTAAAACTTAAGTTGTAAAGCAAATTTGTTGAACAAAAAAAAAATGGATCCGGATATTGTAGTTGCTCTGTACCATAAATACTATTCGACAAAGTCAAGAGAAAACAAAATAAATTTAGTGCTAAAGAGATTCCAAGTTATGCTGCGCACTTTAATACATAAATCCAAAGCGAACAATAGGCGCCCCTCCTAAAATAAAATCAAAATATTAGTATGCGAGCAGATTTACCTCCAGAGTGAGCGAAATCTGTGCAAAATGCCGCCACGACATTAAAGAGCAACATCCAGTTCAACATCGTCAGAAGCAATGGTATCTTACAAAGATAAATGAAAACACTGCTTTTCCGCACTCACTTTTCCGTGAAATATTCCCGTCCAAAACCCTTGCACTTCACTTTAAGGTCAAATTAATAATCATTATTATATTTATCCTCCACCGCCCGGTATGCACTCCCTTGACATAGTCTCCGATTCATATCACTGAACTCAATCATCATTACGATGCGATTCTGTCGAGTACCACGGTAACCTGGTTCGGTAGCTGCACCCACGCAACGCACTGGATACTCTGGAGGGCAACTTCGCAGTGACTTATTCACCTATTGTCCTACTATCTTCACCAGCAAACTACCATCGTGAATGCATGAGAAAAAAAATCCATACCCACTTTGCTAGATGCTAAATGTAAATGTTTCACGAATTGCTGTAGGCACCTCCCAAGGTGATGCTGCAAGGATGTTCTGATGTGTATCGTCTCAGCGAAATATCCGCGAACTAGCTTTCATCTTATTGCAAAGCTCCATCGCTCATCAACGCTGCAGGCATGCTCACAAGGAACTCTTTGACACTGCCACCCCTCAGATGATACAGTTGGGTACTCTTCATAAACATACCGAAGTGGAAAATCAATAATTTCCTAAAGGACATTTCCAGTACTACTTACATGAGTCCTTTAGGTACACACCTGTAAAATTCAGATCCTGTTAAATCAGGAGATTGCCCTAGTTGAGATATATACAACGAAATACCTATAATATATCTCCATGGGTGTTCTTCCAATGTACCTAGATCAAAAAATATTTACCAAATTGTAAGTAGAATACATTTGAAAAACAAAAAAATATATATAAACGACTGTTAGAAAGAGAAAATAGCTTCATTTTTACCACAAGTGTACACATTAACAATAACAATTTGCGAAATTCATAAGACTTGAAGACTAACGACTTCCGAATGCTTTTAAATTATAAGGAAATGTTGAGAAATATAACAATCAAAATAAAAAACATTTAAGTACTATCCATCATGAAAATTGCAGAAATCCGTCGTTGATTTGAAACATCTTACTTTGGGCTACTTTTAATAAATAATTAACTACTAAAAACAAGCCTTTAAGTAATTCTATGTGTCGACTACGTTCTTCGGTTTGCATGAACTAGCATAGCAAATGTTCCAATCAAAAACAGAGCACCTGGTATGGAAGAAAGTAGCCGATAACGCTCATCAGTCATGGCGACACTCTTCTTGGTAACAGCCCATCCCAAACTGCGCTGAATTGCCTTTTTCCACTTTGAATAGCGATTGTCCCTCTCCTCATCTGTTGTTGTGGGCAGAAAGGTATCGTAATGCAAATTGTCATAGTATCTTTTTTCCGGCTCCAGAACACAAGCATCAATACCCTCCGCCTGGGCAGCACACATAGCAGCTCCGAAAGCGGTGGAATCTACCACTTGTGCACGAACTGCCGAGCAAGTTTACATTAGTAACAAAACAGAAATTAGTTTGCTTCAATTACATATGGGGAGTCCCAGCACGTCAGCCTGCAGTTGCATCAGCAAGTCATTTGATGTCATTATCCCGTCTGCGTGCAATTTGCTTAAGGTGATCTCGCTGTCTTGATTCATGCACTCAACAATGTCCCTTGTTTGAAAACAAATTGCTTCCAGAGCTGCTCGAACTATATGGTTCTTAGTTGTGAACTGAGTCAGACCACAAATTGTTCTAAGTTAAAGACAAAAAATAGTTAGAAAATGATCGGCAACAAAACTCATATGATCCTACCCTCTTGCATCTTTCCTCCAGTAAGGTGCATACAAACCAGTGAAAGCAGGAACAAAGTAAACGTCTCCAGTGGAGTTCACAGTCTCCGCCATAGCCTTTGACTCCTTTGTGTCGGGCAATATTCCTAAATTGTTCTTCAACCAATTCAAAGCTGAGCCAGCGACTGCAACTGATCCTTCCAGGGCATAAATTGTTGGAGCAGTCTTCCCCAGTTTATAGGCGACAGTGGTTAAAAGGCCATGAGTAGACATAAATCTCTAAAAATACAGGAAATGCAATAAGGAAACTAAGGAAGCAATTGGTCACACTAATTACGTTATACCCTAGATGTAGAAAAATATATTCATTTTATATAAAAATCTAGACATGCATTTTCTTATGTAACTAAGGCTAGTTGCCCCATTTTGCCCATTTGTGATCTTGACCTCACCATTTTAACGAAGTATAAGTGTATCAAATTTCAAGTCTTTAGTTACAAGCGTTTTCGAGTAATTGTCTCACAGACAAACAGACGGACATGCATAAAACGGTTTCTTTTTACTTCCCAAGCATGAATATATAATTCTTTTTTTCTATCACCATTATTTTTTGGCGTGGCAAACGTTCGCTCAAAACTAAAATCGCTATATCTAGGGCATAAAAAGTAGGAGCATCAATCAAGGGCATCTTACTTTCTCTCCGGTGTTCAGCAACAGAAAGCAACCTGATCTATAAGTGTTTTTAGCTTGCCCAGGTTTAAAACACATTTGTCCGAGCAGAGACGCTTGTTGATTCCCAAGTATCTATAACATAAAAAAGTTCTAGTGCTATACCATCGAAATTCCAGAAGCTATTATTTACCCCACTAATTTTAACGCCATTCAAAATTGAATCGTCTTTTATTTCGCCGTAAATTTCAGAGGAACTTCTGATCTCCGGTAACATGTCCGGGTGAATCGAGAAAGTTTTGGTCAACAACTAGAAACAATCCATATCTAGAATTTTGCAAGTATTGATTTAACACAATCAAAAATACCTACAGGATCCCAATTTAATGTTTCCAAATTCATCAAAAGTGTTCGGGACGCATTTGTTACGTCTGTGATGTGAAGGCCAGTTTTCGTTCCGCCCGTGAGATTCTGCCAGAAATATGTAAGTTTCTAAACAGCCTAAATTATGGTAGTCTTACCCAAACAATCCAGCTGTCTAGAGTCCCTGCCAGGCATCTTTTCTCGCGACACGATCTTTTGATAGCTGGCACATTGTCCTTCAACCAGCGAATTTTTAGTGCCGAAAAATAAGGTGAAACTGGAAGGCCTGAAAAAGAATATCCATGAGTTTATCCAAAGGAAATACCTCATCTGTGATTACCTGAAATTTCCTTGAAGTGGTTCTTATTCAAATCTGGCAGACGGGCAAGTATTTTGTCTACTGTTACATCTGTGCGAATATCGTTCCACACTGTTCAAGGAAATAGCATTAAGTTTGCAAATCATTTTCAGCAATCATACCTATCGCATTGTAAAGAGGTTCACCAGTGTACTTGTCCCACACGACAGTGGTTTCCCTTTGGTTGGTGATTCCAATGGTAATGAAGTCCTTCGCACTGTACCCCAAAGGCTCTAATTTCGCACATGCCTTTGACACACAAATTCTTATAGCTTCCATAATTTCAATGGGATTCTGCTCAAACCATCCATCCTGAGGGCTTATGAGGTTTATTTCTACTTTGTGCGAACAAACTTCTTTGAAATCAGGCGTTGAATATACCTGTAAGAAATACGGTCATCTCCTTTCAGGAAACTTTTGCCTTCCACTTTACCCAAAAAATTACGGCACTTGTTCCTTCGTCAATGACCCCCACGAGCCGGTTTAAACTTGTTTCCATTTCTGAATTCTAAGAAATATATAACAAAATGTTAAGTTGAAAAATTCAGCAATTTTTGTTTTCTTGAAGAAACTTGATTTTACAACAGAAACCACTAAGCACAGTGTAGAAGCGAAAATGGTGATTTCACCCGAAGGCCGAGTCATACTTGAGTCCAGAATGCTGGATCAAACGACTGATAGACCCCGACACTGATTATAACAGATTGATAAGGCAAACAGGCGTGCAAAGTGATAATTTGGTATGTGACAATCTATCAAAGTTCAGTTAAAAGCAAAGATTGAGAATTTTTAGCTGATCGATCTTGTGGACAGTGCAAAATTTCTGCTTCGAAGAGGTACGATGTAAAATGTTTTTATTTTTCGTTTGAAAATTTCAAATTTTTCGGTGTTTTTGAAATTCATTCTTGCACATCGGTTATTATCAAATTTCTAATATCTGGCACATTTATTTATATCTGTCGTAAACATAAACGAACTTGAACTTTGAGCTGTCCACTCAAAATAAGGCAATTATTATCGTCAAAAGCCTTATACAAATGTGTAATTAAATGGCATTGAACAAAACAAAGTTTCCGGGATCGTTTAGTTAGTGGCTAGCGGTTTAATTAAACAAAAGCAGAAGCCATTATCTAATTCTACTTTCTTAGGAAATTTATTCAAACCTGCACACTGCCCAACAATGTCCATCGTTCATCGAATTTGTCTGACATTTTTCTCCAAAATACGTTTTACTAATTATTAGAATTTAATCTCGTAATCATTTTCTTAGAGGTAGATTTTGTACAATTACACCCCAGTAAATGCTCCCCGTTGCTTTGGAGCATTACTGTTATTATTTTCCAACCAAGAAGTCCCAAACTTTACGTCTCACAATCAAATCAATTCCTAGGTTATGTCATTCCATCCGTCAATCGTTTCATTGCACACACACTAAGCGACTAAAAAGCTGTTCACCCACACTAATCTAAAATTAAAACGCACGTGGCAAAATAAGAAAATTGGCAAAATCACGTATTACACAACATTCACACACAGCCGCATACCAAGGGTGTGTGTATACGCATTTGGTCGAGCCTACCTTTCTATCCAATCAGCAATCAGCACAGTAATTCTTCTATATGGAAATGAAAACGTAGAAAAAGAAATACTTTACACTCCGCGACACAAAAATACACTGTGCTTTATTTAAATTTTATTGAAAAAATAAATTATTATAATTAATATAATAGTTGTACATCGCAGAATACATTAAATGTCGTGATAGTACTTTTGCATCAGCAGCACAAGAATAAAAGATCAGTCAACGGCAACAAATTGTTCTATAAGTTTCTGTTCGTTAAAAATAAATTCAAAGGGCAAAGCTTCTTGTGCTTGCATAGTATAATTATTCATGGTCAAGTTCAGTATTTCAGCATGCATTCTTAATTTAACAAAACACGTGAGGAAAACTATAAGCAGTCTAAGTGATCTAAATTAGCATATTTAATGGTACAATTCATATTATGACTAATTGCCATTGTACAATCAATTATCTTGGCGAATTCAGATGGAGTCAATTCGTCTACATATCGAAGATCATCAATGTGCTGAAATTTCGAAAGCAGCAGTTCTTTACATTGTTTAGAAGATTTAACAATTCGAAAAGAAAATTTAAATGTTTACTCAGCTACATAAGTAATGAATTCCGCAAACATAAAACCAAGTGGGATTAGTAGATAATTATACATTTACTTTCAACGATCCGAGTATCATAAGCCTTGTCGTTTACCACCACCTCACATAAAACAAAAGCCATTAAGCCGCTTTATCAAAATCACGTAAGTAATGTAAGAAATATAACATCGAAAAACATGTAGATATGTAATATAAAACATCTGTAAATTTAAGTGCGGCGGAAACATAAAAAAAGACTTTCAATTCGTGGGGAATTCCAATAAAATTTCACTCTCCACCGTCCGCACGGATCGCAGCACACGTTCAAGGAACGATTAACACTCAAAGGTCCAAAGGTACAGCGTTCGGGGAATTTAGTTAAACCGCAACACTTTCAATAACTTCAATATACCTGTGAACTCTCGTCTCACCTGTGGAAAAGCGCGCGAATAAGGTGCCCCAGTCCACCTGTACAAGTTCGCTCCGTGGCTTGAACTGAAAGATCCTCGCCAGTGGTGGACTCAGATTTGCTCAGAAAGCTCCCGACATGGTTCTAGCAAAGCCACTTCACTTTCGATCTATTGCGTTCACATACAACATACACATATAAATAAATATTTGAAATAGTTAAGGATTTGTTTTTAAAAACATTAATAAAGCAGTACAATTTTTGATTTTATTTTTAAATTTATTTGAAAACATTTTCTACACTCATTAGGAATGATTATCTGTAAATGCTGGCTAGCTTGCTAGAATATTAGCCGTTTATTTTGAAATTTATTTCGTTGTTGTTCAATGATTAAAAATTTAAAACTACTGATATGCCGAGATTCGAGATTTTCTCCAACAAAATGCCAGTATTTTTGAAAATATTTATTGAACATTTTAGTGAAATGAAAAGCTACCGTAAAATAGTAAAAAATGTAGACATTTTGTTGATTTTTTGAAAATCATGCAACTTTCAAAATAAACGGCTCATACATACAATATATACAATACAATACATACATATTATACAATTTTTTATACTCTTTAATGAACCCAAAAGTTCTCCTAGAGTCCATCTTATGAAATAAATCCGCCAGTTTTCAACCAAAATGTTTTATTGAAACGAATTTCAAGACATGAATTTATATTTTTCATTATTATTAGTATAAATTTATTAATAAAAGTACAATCAGTGGCGTAGCAAGGCTTGATGCTGATCAAAAAATACATAACATTATTACATTGCATTTATTTCACAACATTTCGAGTATATTAAAACTTAAATCTCTTTTTCGTAACTGTTTTCTCTGCAAGTTTAGAACAAGATCGCTAATGCAGACAGTCGACGCTGACTCATAGTAGACCTAGACAGCGTTTGATAATTTAAGTTTTGAAGAACTCCTCTCGCATGATTCTAAATGCTAATGTGAGATTTGGTACGGAATCCAAAATTGTTACTAACTTTGTGAAAAAAAGATTTATAATGCAATGGAATTTAATAGTCAAAACGACATTCTTGTTTATGTCGATTTAAAAATGTGTAAAAATTCACAAAATTAGAGACTTTTGACTATTGAAAAATTGGAGACATTGACTATTATTAACCTGGGAAACTTATATTTTCCCTAGTTACATAGTGCATCTTTCAATAGCAATTAGCAACAACTCTAATTGAGAGTACCATATTAAATTACAAAGAAAAAAGCAATATATCGCCCAATGAGTACGAGGAAGAGTTCTACCTGAATTCCAGTTTGGTAGATAAAATCCTGGGAACAGGTAAACAAGATTGAGAATTGAGCGGAATGTGATGACACCCGGAGCGGACCGAACCTCTGCTGCCGCCTTGCTACGCCACTAACAATACCTAATTGTTGATTTGGTAGGACGGCTGCAAAAAGTGCGAGTTCTAAAATAATATCACGTTTCCCGTAAATGGTTTTTTATGCATTATAAAATTATCTAGACTAGAAATTGTGATAATACTGCCTTCTGAGTTCTCGGGCTCCTCACATTGGAGACCCCTTCCGCTTTGGAACAATATAATATATACAATATACATACATACAAATATATAATATATACCATATTAAAAAATTCAAATTGAAAGAATCTCTTAAGAATAACAAATATAATTTGAACAATGCATCGCGTAATTAAATGTAAAATAATAATAATATTACGTCTACGTATTAACAGTGATATTTCGACGACGTCTCAATTTGTTAGCCTTGAGTAGGCTACCTGTGGATAATTTCCCCCATAGAGATGGATCTGTCTCAAGGTGGACACGCCTGGCCTTCTCTAGAGCTTGTAAGTAAGATGGATGTACCGTGAACTCTTTGCAAACTCTTGCCAAATGTTTAGTGTAATCATTGATGCACATGGGGTAAAGACGATAGATTAATGTACTATAGAAACGAATGATCTTCGAGCCGTAGCGTTCAATCAGCATTATAAACTGAGTAAACGAAGCTATGTATTGCCCTATAGAGGGCATTTTTAAATAATTAGGACCAAATCTTAGTCCAATTGCAGACTTTATCATCTTTCTCCTATCTATAATTCTAACTTTATGATTAAGCATTAATGCATTAAAAAATATATCATAAAACTCCAAAAAAGACCATTTTGGTTTAATGCAGAGGTTCAATGAATTCGTCTCGGCGTCCAAGTTAGTATTAACTATTTTTTGCTTTTGTAAGGTGGAATCTCCATCCCCAGATGATGCAAATAGTTTCGGAAATTCTTTTTGTTCTGTTACTGGGACTGGGACTGGATCCTCTGCCCGATCCCTGAAATTACCATTGAGACATGTTTTTAATAATTACGGCAATAGATAACGCAGTAGCAACTTAATTAATATAAAAATTCCACAATACACCGCAATACAAAACTAATTTACAAGAACATAAATAGTATCTATCTTCTGTAGAAGTGTTTTCATATAACAATTTATGTAGATAGAACATGATAGTCACGAAGGCCAAGAAATTACATTACGTAAATACAGAATTTTTCTCATATGAAACTGTAGGCGCCAGAGTTGAGGCATCCCATGTTTCATGGAACCTAAGGCTTCTAGACGACTTGTTTTGGTCGTTAAAATGTGAGAAAAAAGTCGGCAAAAATAGGCAACGACCTCAAAGGAGAGAAAAGGAATGTATGAAATTATATGAAACATGGCCTCAACTCTGGCGCCTACAGTTCCCGATCATTTTTTTTACCTACCACCCAATATCATCGAAGTTGTGTTTATTCTGAAATACGGCAATAAATAAGTTGTCTATATCCATGAATTCTTCAATACGCCTGATTTCGGGCGAAAGATTTGATCTGCTGCTAATTCCTGCAATTATGAGATTTTGGGGAATCTCGTGGTTTTCCCTCATCGTGCCCAATCTGTTGTTGCTTGCATCTGTTGTTGGATGCAGCTTTTCTAATAAAGCTAAATCGTCATCATCGAAATGAGTATTGGCCAGCAATTCTTCTACGGTAAATTTTACGTCCATAGTATATTAGTATCACTCTGATATTATATCCTCGTCGATAAAGTAAAATTCGAGTCTTAAAACTGCAAAACGCCACACTCACACAGGTTGATAATTAGTAGAGCCGATTATCTGTTGTTTACCATGGACTGTAATTAATTATTGTCTTAAGGCCCCACTATCTAGTGTTAACCAAAAACGTTCGTTACCTTTAAGCAATTTCCCTTTTTGACTGTTCTTTCTTGTCCTTCCAGGCTGTGTAATTAATTTTTCCACCTCTTTTCAATCTTTTCAAAAATTGACATGTCCCGAAAAAGGGGAAAGTGTGAAATCTGACAGATTTGGGCTTCTCAGTTGGGAGGGGAAAAGAAACAGAAAACGGTGGGGGATAAACGTTACCTTTAAGCAAATTTCCCTTTTTGACTGTTCTTGTCAAGAGTGTTTTCAGTTTTGCGTATTTGAAGGGGTAGAATGAAGTAAGCGACGCTTATGTGCTCAGTATAGCCAACTGATTATTATTAAAAAAAGAAAACAACTGCTGCCAGTTAGAATTTTTGAATTACATATTTATTTTTTTAGTAAATAACATGCTGAAATTTTCGATATAAAAAATTACCATTACTTCCATTGGTTTTTAATCAATTTTTTTAGTTGTTAATAGAGTCGAAAACAGGCTTTGAACTCGACCCGCGTTTTTAAACACTCCGGGTTGAGGGTTCGAATTGAGATCGGGTCCAAACGTAGTTGAAGTGCACTAATTTGATATATTATATTAACAATTTTTTATAGACATTTTAAGGAATTTGATTTTGAATAAAATCTTATGTTTTGGTCAATTACTCAGAAAACATGAAAAAACCATCGAACTGTAAACTCGACTACTCAACCTGGGTTCAAACCAGGTTCAACCCTGCATGTAAATGTAGTACAAGTTAATCAATTAATAAGCAAGAAAGAAAAACTATGTATTTACCAATTCAAACGATTCAATTAGTAATTACAGAATCAATAATAATTGATTATTATTATATATGATTATTTAGACATAATACGTATTATTACGTACTAGATTAGTAGTAGCGAAATGGTTCATAAACATAGTGTTGTTGTTGTCTTTGCTAAGAGAAGTGGTATGAGGAAATTCTCACATTTTGTTAAGAATTTTTTCTGTGTAAAGTTGTGTTCGAGTTCTTACTACAGTGAATCTAGTGCTCGTGCATTCACAAGATACTGGAAATCACTTTTCAGTGTTAAACTGTATCTCTTACTATATTTAAACTATGTATTTATGCATTTATTAGCACGTGCAAATATTGCTATTTACCATTTTCAGATGCAAAATTAAGGAGCGCGCCGTCCAGGATTCGGATGTTGGATGCGAATGCGATATTTCCCGGTAGGACTAGTACTGTTTGTGGCAAACTTTTACTCTATTACTTTGCTGAACGTTGTTGCATATTTTGTACTAGCATGGGGAGATAGAAATCAGAGCCGATCTAGCCGACTAGTACTGAGCCATCATGCATCTGGGAGTATAATTGTTGGCTATCCATCCCCTTTAGTACTGCACTCCTACTCTGTCTCAAATTTTGCCAGAAATTAATTGTCTTCGCAATTTTGACATTTATCACTTTCCTGTTAATAAAAACGTTATTCGGCCGGAAAGTGTTGTTAGGTGTAAGAAAATAAGACATCGTAATAAACTGACAATAGGTTACTTAAGATAGAATAGTAAATAAGTGCGGGAGTGTAAAGATTAATTCGCGACATAAAACCTCTTGTGGCTGTCACCCACACTTTATGAATGGATCCATTTGTGGGGTGGTTTCAGGAGGAACAGCAAGGTCCAGCACTACGAACTTGGTTTGCAATTTGGGAAACAAACTCAACTGAAATGCAACAGCAATTAGAGCATCAACAGCAGCAGCAGAAAAGCAATTTTAACAACAGTAATAATAACGGAAGCCATCATCATAGCAATCGAGAGGCCGCAAATGCATTCTTTTTGCAACAACTCGGAAGTGATTCGATGCAGAATTCAACCGATCGTGAAAAAATAGTGGCAAACGAACGTAATTACTATAATCCATCGCGAAGAAAAGCAGGCAGCACCGTTGACAACAAGGCCAGCACTTATAATATGAACAAGAATCGTGATAAGTTGATTGGAAAGCATAAAGGATGTCCATGGCGGCCCCAAGGATATCAGTACGGTAGAGGAATCATAGGGTAAGTAAAGGGCTAAAAAATTTTGCTATTTTAATCAACCGTTACTGTGGCTTCGGTCTCTGTTTTGCGAGCGGCGATATTACGTCAGGTCCATTTCTTGTCTCACTCTAATCTGGCCGCGAAACTGGTTTCCCGTTCTACACTCGCCAGTGCGGCTCGATAGGAATATGCTAATTAGCTGCGCAGCGCACAATGGCAGGCGATCGGTTTGCAGGCTCGATAGAGCCGCGCTCAGCTCACTTCCTCTAGGTTGTTGGGCGGTACTGCGGTAGCTTCCAAGTTCCACGGGCGCTGATGTGCCGGATCTGGTAGCGACTATTTTCAAACTCGCACGAGATCAATTTTTCTCCGCTTTTTTTATCAAAGTATCTGACGATAGTTGTTATCGGAGTAGATATGTGCTGGAGTGGTTTTGTGTGCCACAACACAGAACTTATACAGACATTGCTTAATATTTAGCTGTTTTTTTTTTTAGTAAAATGTTTGCCACTCTTAATGCTTTCTATATTTTATTGGAATTTTCATTAAAATTATTTTAAAATTGTTTTTTTTTCAATATGTGCAATTAAATATGCATGAAATGGAATATGAGTTTTGAAGAATTTTAGAATTCTTTAATTTAAGTGAAATCCGTTCGCAGGATTGCTTAAAAGGTTATAAGTTAGCCTTTCGAAGACTTGAACGCACTCGAACTTTAGTTAGTATGGAATACTTTTTACTTGTACATATTGGTTTACGCATAGAACATTTTGTAATCGCAATCCTTTCAGACTGCACACAGAAATCGAGCAGTTCTACCAGCACAGTCTTCCCACAACGGCCGAGCATGCACTCCGCAGCGAGGTGGTGATGCGCATCGAAGCAGTTGTGCTTCTCCTCTGGCCAAGCGCTCGAGTTGAGATTTTTGGTTCTTTTCGTACCGGACTTTTCCTTCCTACTTCCGACATCGATCTCGTTGTAATTGGTCTTTGGGATAAGCTGCCCCTCCGTACATTAGAAACGGAACTAGTAGCGCGCGGCATTGCTGAGCCCTCCTCGGTGCGTGTCCTGGACAAGGCCTCAGTGCCAATCATCAAGTTGACTGACCGCGAATCTCAGGTGAAGGTGGATATATCTTTTAACATGGAATCAGGCGTTCAGTCCGCCGAATTAATCAAAGAATACAAGCAAAGATATCCCGTTTTATCAAAATTGGTCCTAGTTTTAAAGCAGTTTTTACTTCAACGTGATTTGAACGAGGTTTTTACAGGTGAGCAAATGTTGAGTCAACACAAAAAAGTATATTAACTTGCCTTTTCTGGACTTGTAGGCGGCATTTCTTCTTATTCGCTAATTTTAATGTGCATAAGCTTCTTGCAATTGCATCCACGTCAAATAGAACACGAATCAGCAAATTTAGGAGTTCTTCTTCTTGAATTCTTTGAACTTTACGGAAGAAAGTTCAACTACATGAAGACTGGTATAAGCATAAAGAATGGAGGTCGATATATTCCAAAAGAGGAACTGCAAAAGGAAATGGTCGATGGCCATCGTCCCTCGCTCCTTTGCATAGAAGACCCACTGACACCGGGCAATGATATTGGAAGATCTTCCTACGGTGCTTTACAAGTCAAGCAGGCGTTCGAATATGGATATATTATACTCTCGCAGGCTGTGTCACCTCTAAATTCTTGGGGAGGTGATTGCACTGAGAAATCGATTTTAGGACGAATAATACGAATTACGGATGACGTTATTGAGTATCGGAAATGGGTAAAGGAGAATTTCGAACCTCGACTAGTCATTCATCCGCCGCATATGAATCTAGTTGATCCCAATCAAATGCATGGAGACAATTTTCGAAGACGAGGCAGTACATCTAGTGTGGATGCCTCAGAAGACAGTACAGATAGTGATATTGATTCTAATAATGCCTCGCGGGACATCTCACCGTCTGGTGTAACACGAACTGGTACAAACCTAAGACTGCATCCGTTGAACATGACGGGTGGTATTCCACAAACCACAATAATTGTCGTTGGAAAAAATTCTGATGATCTTCAATCAATGGGCACGGACAGACATTACAGTCAAAACGATACTGCCATGGTAAATGGAGAAGCACAAAATATTGATCACTGATTATTTGGTTTTTATTGCAGATCGATCTCACCCGAAATTCAAATTCACCTTGTGATCAATTCATCAAGTCTAGGCCACATTATGCACGCAACTCGCCGCCCTTAATACCAAAAAATAATAATTCATTGCATCATAGTCAACACCAACGTTCGGCTGCCTCCCAAACAACTGCCCCATCTGCCATGAATTTGGGCAGTGGGGGAGGCAACAACAATCCCAGACAGAATTCGGGCAAAGGTAACAGCCGAAGAAACAGCAACAGTACAAATATTATGACTGCCTCCTACGGTAGCACCAGCAGTGGAGGAAGCACCAGCCAAGACAACAACAACAAATACTACGGTCATGTCCCCAAGAAGAGCTCAACAAAGCGAAAGAAGACAATTGGAATGCAAACCGATAAGAAGATCAATGCCAGCAGCTGCAGCAGCTGATCCGGAGGCAGTTTCTAAATTGGGCAACGTGTTTCGCTGTTCAAGCAAGTGACCAATAATTTTCCTGTTTTCACTTAGAATTCGATAGTGTCTAAGCTACGTTAAGCCCCTTAAAACGGTAGTTTAATGTAAACAAAGTAGCACAGAAAGCAGTTTTAACTATTTAAGAGTTTCATAAAAATGAAATGATTTTTTTTTTTTATTATATTTGTATGGATTTAATGAAGTGTACATTATGTATTGCAAACAGACAAATAACTGGATAGGGATACAAGGATCAAACTTAAGCAGTTAGTGTGAAATCATTGTACTATTTATTTCTTGCACCCTTTTTTTTTTTTTTGAATGGAATTACGTACGCGTGTGTTCATTAAGCAAATCTAGTTAACAGTAAAACAAAAGTAAATAAATCGACGTTCTGGTGCATTTTCGTAGAATTCGTTTTAAAAATCTGTCCACTAAAGAACTTATTCTCATACATGTAGAAGTTATAACCGCATCCTTAATAGATACGAATCCAATGATTGATATTAAGATATCAGGAATGATGAGATTGTTACCGAAATTCGAACTTTACTGATCATTCACTAACAGTTATAACATTAAGAAATTAAATTTTATTGTTTTTATTATATCGCCTCCTACTATATAAGAAATATTTATCGTGTACATACTATAAAAAAAACCACGAAAACTTTTGTAAGAAACACAAAAAAAAAAATTAAAAACATGTAAAATATCGCAAAAATATAATTTGTAGGTATTATATGTATAAAAAATTTACGCAAAATATATCTTAAAAATCGGTAATTATGTCGAAAAAAAAAAATTATGAATAAATAAAATGATCGCTTAGGTTGAAGCGATCAAAGGAAGACAAATTTATTTTATTTACCTATTTATTTATTTTTATTATGAAGCAATAGATTTCTACTTTGATTGGTCCGGAAGAACGTAAAGATGATGACAACAGCTGTAACGGGATAAAATAGTTCTTGGAAGAAGTACAAGTGCATCGGTTCCATTGTTTTGATTTTTATTTCACAAACATATTGCTCGTACCTACATCAATTCCAAAAACAAAATTACAAAAGAAATGTTAATTCTATTCCATTATGAATTGCCTAAGGGTCATTAAGCAGTGCATTCGCTAAGCATCATCCTTCCGTCATCCACACTTTTGATGGCAATCTTATGCTGAATTTATAAATAACGTACATGCATCCCGTTTGTTTATTGCACAAACATACTTTAAAATAAATATTGTAAATTACATTAATACTAGTGAATTGATTGTAACAATACCATTTATTAAAATATGAAATAATTTTTTGTTACACTTTAGAAGTATCAAGGCATCGAAATGAACGAGATCCTGGCGGTTGCATACAGAACATTTGCAAGTGCATAGAATATTAGGTTATTAATAGTTTATTAACAACTGGGATGGACAAATTTATTGTTAGATTGACGAGTTGTTTCTATTTAAACTTCTTCAGAATTATATTTATTATTATTTTCGTCTTTTCATTGGAAATTTTATTATGTGATATTTAATTTGAACTAGAAACATTCTAATAATATGTCATGGATTATTAAATTTTCTTTGAGAAATAAGGAGCACTTTCAAAACGGTTATAATGATCAAACGGAACAGGAAAGTATTGTGGAAAACAACAACTAAATATTGAATTTTATAAATAAGTTACTCTTATTTGCGATTTAATTTTAATAACAGTTTACTACCTATGTCTAATGAATATTAATATAATCGATTTTCTAACATTTACTACTACAAAGTGGAACATCACCTAACTGATGCAAGGGTGAAGACTTCTTTGCTGGTAGATTACAGCTTTGTGCGGTTGGCATTGTAAATAGCATCGAATGTGGCAAATTTCCCTTTCCATTATTTTGATTGATGTCACCATCGCTGCTGCCTAAAAATCGTGCACCTAAACAATTTCTGAGGATCCTACCTTTTTCCGTGAATAATACTGAATGGCGAGTATTTTGCGTGTTGCTGTGCACATTTGGGTTGATCTTGTCACGCACTATTGATCCACAAGACTGAGCTTTGTACAATCGTCCTCGTTGAAACAGTCCTGGCAACGGAATACAGATCTTTTTATGAACCTGGAAAATACACACAATTCAACCAATGGAATTTCCGCTACGTTAAAAAAATTTATTTTATGAAAGATGTTTTTTTTTTGCCACTGATGATCGATGCTAAGATTTATGAATTCGAAAACCTTGTTTTCGTTGTTAACTATAAATTCTTCTGGGGAAAAAATAATACGAATTCATGCGTACGAATTTTACGATTTTCTGAAAATGAAAATGTAATTTATAGAATAAACAGAATCAAGAAAATGTTGTTCATTCGGGAAATATATACAATCAAAATAGAGTCAACATTTGAATTGGTAATGATTTCTTGTGTTGAAAATATATATGTTAAAATATCGACAATTTGTTGGTGTTCACGAGACACAGAAGAACATGATGCAACAACAGTCATTCGTACGGATGGGGCACAAATATTCAAAGGGGGCGAATACATTTGACGGGAACAACAAATCACAACAAATCCCTATTTATTATCCTACCTTACTTTTTGTCCATTTAAATGTTTATTTGGGTCGAAATAACAACCCTTCTCTGTTCCAATTTGTGTCTGCAAGACAAAAGTTGTGTTTAAAACAATTTAGTTATGCATACGATTCTAAATATTGTTTTATGTCTTCAGTTACTCAATACAAAGAGAAACTGAAATTTAAGATAATTTTTATAATTCACCTAAAATTTTAAAACTTTGGATATTTTTGCGATAAACTGGTGCTCAAGATGTACTGACCGAATTGGCTACAAACAGAGTTAAGCCGGAGGTACACGATACGGAAAACGTCGTATTTATAAGCGATACGCCGTATTTCATATCGTGTGACTCGACGATAAGCAATATGGTGTATCGCTTATAAATATCCAAAAAATTTCGGAATATTTTCGGCACATCCAAGCAATTTGCGGGGTACAAATTTCCCGAGTCACACCATACAAAACTTTATGAACACAGTTTTGAGATTACTGCTCTTACGGGCGGCACGGCGCCCCGGTAATCTGTGAATTGCAAAATACAGGTTGCAAACTCATTTTTGCTTATCGTGTGACTCGATGTGTCAAAAGTGACATCCACAAAGATATTTCCTTATAAATATGACGTTTTCCGTATCGTGTACCTCCGGCTTTAGTGCAATTTGTTAACAATCAATTTCCCATACCAAAACAACTGAAGACCGAGCCTAAAACCAATAATATATATTTAAAATGAGAGTGAATCTGTTACATTCGATTCACTGATTTTTCTGGCGTTTTTGTGCTTTCGAAAATGTTTTTTTTTTTTGGTTTTGAAACAGACGTGAATTGATGAGATGTCATTGGTGCGTAATTTAAATTCAAAAAAGGGATTTTACCTCTGGCAGATTCAAAGAATTATTTTCTTCACGTTTGCTAGCAAAATTCGACGCCAAATAGGATTATTAAAAAAACTAACGGAACATTTAAAATCTATTGTTGTGAATGGCACAAACCACCTAAAGCGGATTACAGCATGTCAACAAAATTTTCAATTAATTGTAAAATTTTTCAATTTACCTGAAAGTACCGTCCGAGCATTTTCAGTTTCTTGGTCGCCGATGAGGTCTTCGATTCTGTAACTCGAATGGTCTTTGTGAACTCCCCAAGAACCACATCAACTTCCTCCTTCGGATGCGTATCCGTGTAGGATACTGTAACTTTTTCACTTACAGGTGAAGGGATCACATCATTTCTCTTTATGAACCCTTGGAATAGCCTCGCACTGAGACCCTTTGGTTTACTAACAGCCGAATTTGTGCTATTAATACTTTGAGAGTTGTTTGTATTAGAATTACTGGAATTAACTACTGGCAATTCGGATTCTTGAACCTCCGTTATCCTATTTAAGGATTGGCTTTCACGGAGCCTTGTTTCACCTGCTCTTCGGCGGCCAGCCCGATGCCGCCTGAAAGTGAGAGGCTGATCAGTCTTTTGCCGTCCATGAGAGCCACTTGAATTTTGTGTTGTTGAGGATTCTTTTCGTGATTGCCCTGAATTGTTCTGATCTTGTGCGGTGCTACTCGTTCCTATGTTTGTTGAACAAATTAAGAACGATGCATTGTTTCCGGAAGCTGGAGCAGGTCCTTGGTCCTGTGAATCACTGGAATCATCGTGTGAATCGCGCCTTTGAGACTGTTGAGGTTTTGTAACGTCTGGGATTTTATGGGCTCTCTTCTTCCTCGACTCTGAGTCGTCGTCAGACGCATCCGAGCTACTGCACGACGGCGTCCTTGTCTTGTGAAATTTTGATCGCCTTTGCGTACTTACGGGATTGTTTGTACTCCTGTTTGTCGTGAAATGAGCATTGCGAACCAACGGTCGTGGAGTGGTTGTGGCACTGTCCGACGAGCCTATATCTGTGCCCTCTTCGAATATTTCATTAAGGGCTCGTGGACCTGATAAAATGATCGACGGTCGCGTAGGTGACGGCATTGTTTTATATTTAGGGATCATGTCATGTTGAACATCACTCTGAGTAGCATTAAGTGGTATTGTTATTGTGGATGAATCAACAAGCACTTTAGTGAACGTTACTTCTGAATTTAATGGCTTAGTAAAACCTTGATCTACCGAACTCGACCGTTCTGCACACTCCGATTTACTCGGCCTCTCTGACACGGTCTTACCGTCAGCCGAATTTCGAGAATTGCCAGCAATTTCTAAGCGTAACTTAAGACTAGTAGCGTCTTTGTCAGTTCGTTTTACACCATAGACTTCACCTAAGCCCTTGGATTGCAAATTCACCGACATCATTACTTCCTTCTTGAGCCTCTCACTTTCTGCCACTCTATCCTGAACTGCTATATTGATTCTACCTTCGGATCTTGAGCCGCGCCTATTCAAAGGTGTATTCAGTTCATCACGACTGTTACATCCCGTTATTTCATCTTCGTCATCTTCCTCTTGAACGATGCTGCATTTTCGACTTCTTCCACCCTGCTGCTAGGAATTGAAATATTTAAATAGTAATTTGCAAAAAAGGCCATCAAAGTATTACCGTTTCAGCTCCAGGTGTGCGTGGAGTAAGCTGACTACTAGTGGGCACAAGAAGAGTGTTCGCATCTTTTGATGACATTTGGTCTCGAGTTGTCCCCTGTATCCGCGTTCTTGGCATTCTGAAACATTAAAATTGTTTGTTGTACAGAGAAATATTCATGTTTAGTAAATTCCAGAAACATACAAATAAGTGCAATACTAACTCTAGGGACAAACACATAACTCTGTTTAAGTAGCAAAAAAGAAACAAAAGCAGGACTTACCTACTGAAGGAAAATGTTTAAAAGATCTGTACAAATTAGTCAAACTATTAATTAATTTAAAGTTCCCAGAGATCGTAAAAAGTGCACTACTAAAACAAGCTTCAAGGTAATTCACTTCTCTACGGTTTATTTATTATTATCATTTTAAATATAGTAATCAAAGTAATTGATGCAAGTGTAAAGTGATATTTACAGTGTCTACTTCAAATGTGAGTTGAGTTTTGTTTGTCTCTTGCACAAGAACTCCAAGAGTTTAAGCTTCCTGAAAGATATATTAGGTATCATGCAATAACCATGCGCAAAATAATCTATAAACAACTAATATTCATATCAATCAAGTTAAGTAGCATTTCGTAAATGTTGCAAATTTCCCTGAAGTCTTCGCAACCTACCTTGAAGACGAGGACACCGGTAAAGAAAGATCTGGCCTGCGTTTTTGAATCTCCTCCTGCCGTAGTTGTCGTAGTTTTCTTTCAGCTAATAGAAAATAAGTTGCTGTAATGTGATTGTACTCATTGCGATCCAACGCCCTGTAAACCACAAAAATTAATCAAAAATTACAAATAAAGCGATTCAGTGTACGAACTCTAGAATCTCCTCCTTTGTCGCAATGTTTCCATTCACCATTTTTTGTATTATCAGCGAATGATCATCGTCACTAACTTGTTGTCTACTAACTAAAGGCAAATATTCTGGCATAACTTCCTGCTGAGCACCTTGAATTAACCATGTGTCTCGGGCTATTTGCTCTAATGAGGCACGCTTTTCAGGTTCCCGCACTAGCATTGATCCTATCAGCGTCCGACAGCCTGAAGATACATGCGCTGGCATCGTGTATTTGCAGTCCATGATCATGGTGAGAGTTTCAGAGTCATTCGCTTTCTCGAAGGGCGGCTGCCCGCAAACAAGCATGTATAGGATGACACCAAGAGACCAAACGTCTGAACACAAGAAAGAATCGGTATTGATTGAATAAATTAAGAAAATGTTTGCTACATACCAACTGCAGGCGCATCGTAAGAGTCACCTAAAAGTATTTCTGGCGCTGAATACGCTAAGCTACCGCAAGATGTTTCTAATTTTTGGCCGGGACAAAATTTGTTACTAAATCCAAAATCAGTCAGTTTAACTACTCCTAACTTCTCGAAAAACACGACATTTTCAGGCTTCAAATCCCTGTAAATAACAATTAATTAGATTACTTTGCATGATTTAGTTTTGCATTTTTTATTTTACCTGTGGACAACGTGTAATTGATGACAATATGATATAGCTCGAACAATTTGCCTAAAATACTCCCTAGCTAAATTTTCTGAGAGTCCTCCTTCGTGCTTCATGATGTAGTCGTAGAGATCACCGCCGTCCCCCAACTCCAGTATTAAATACAGTTTTGTTTGAGTATCTATAACTTCGTACAGTCTTACTACATTCGGATGTTGTACCAACTTCATGCACCTTCGCAATTATGAATGAATTAATAAACATTCCAGTAAATCATTCCGAGCAATGGCTTACCTCACTTCCTGGAAGAGATGCGCTCGAGAGACTTCATCCAGTTTTGTTTTGTCAATTACTTTGACTGCTACCTTCTCTCCAGTGAATACATGTCTAGCAAGTTTGACAACGGCAAAATGGCCTGATCCCAATGTTTCTTCCAAATCATAAAGACCGGCTATTTTACCATCGTAAACTATGGCTCGGTTGCCGTTCCCCACACTATGCATGATGCTCTCAAACTGAAAAATTCCAAAATTGTTCATTCAGTTATGCAATTTACACGAAGTCCTTGATTTGTCGTCATGACTGGCCCCTAGTTGGTCAAAGTTCGCAAAGTTATTAGCACACTTGTGCTAATTCCTTCCTTTGAAATATGACATTTAGCAGAAACTAGGAGATGGTCTCACAAAGGAGTGCCATGTCTGGGCCTTCAGGGGCTGAAGCAGCTAAACTACAGTTGGCCGAGTGCCATGAACGAGGAACGCGAACTTATGTGTTCTGTGCTCGCAGCGTCTGAGCGCTATGGCCAAATTTAAATGCTAAATAAAAACGTTGGGAACAGGCGACGCCAATCCGAATCGGTGTCCGTGAAATCGGGTGGAAGAAGACACGTCATCAGTTGATTGGACCGTCGATCTGTGAACATGTTCTTGAGGGAAGTGCCGCAACAATTGACGAGAGATCGGAATTATTAGAGCTAGTGTGGGAACCTTTGCGAATGCACTTTTCCTGGCAAACACAACAACGACGACAATTCTTGTGCAACACGTACAAGGTCAGCAATATTCTACAAGAGAGAACCGCGATGCCGTCTGGCTAGGAAACCAGCATAGTGGTCCGAATCAATTTCAAAGCTGTTCAATCTCAGCAAGAATTTAGATAACACTTAGGAAGTAAAGCGTCAGGCTAATTGAATTATAACGAGAATATTACATAAAGCAAGATGTGGATGGAAGGATGTTTTTGATGCTCCAACGTTTCAGGATACAACTCTGTCTTGTAACTAGAAAATTAAATGTTTGTATGTATTTTATAAAGCGGCAACACCCACGCTCCATGACATTGACCCAGGAAGAACGTCCCAAAATAACGCATCACATCCGGTGCGTTTTTGACGAAGGAAAAAGAACAAAGATGAACGGAATTGTGAGTGAAAGAAACCGAGATCTATCTCAAATTGAATCTTATTAGGCATAATAAAAACATCATTCAGTGATTCAAGTTTAACAACAAAGGAAATCAATGTGTTTCTGCTTCAATTGTTACGCAATCTCGAACGTTTATCGGTAAGCATTCCTTCGACGCAGAGTTATTTTAGCATCTAGCCTACTTTTACGGTTATATCGCTGAAATTATTGATTGATGATATGTGCCCAGGACTTTTTTTTAGTCAAAGGTCCTTTTCGCAATAATTGCTCGCTTGTGCGGTGCTCACAAGGATATTTATGTATAAGAAAAATAAGCCGCCTTTGGTAGACACGTTACACAAATCAATGTGGCATTAATAATGATTACATGGAGACAGCGCTGATATTCTTGATATTATCCCAAGTGGTTCGTAATCCAAAAGATTCGGAAATGACTCAAAATAATCTTAATGAAAAAAAACTGCGGAGTACCGGAACTTTGGTTATGTGTCCGCGATTCAGTTTAATTGGAAAACATTTGCGCTAGTTATTCTAAATGACCGAGAATAGAACTGCAGAAGCTGCTGCTAAATTTGCCCAGGTACGACGCTTCCTCTAAGTGCATTCACTTGCCATATGCGTCAGTATTCAGGGCACACTCAAGTTGAAAATATGTAATTAACCGATCCCATGAACAGCTATTTCGGGACGGCTGTAACGGCTAACGAGTACAATCGAGTAAGGTTAGGCAGACGCTGATAATTCCAGAATTCGAAGTCCAATAGAGATTTGGTCAACGGAGATGCAGCTTTAAAGGATGAAAATTGTTCACTAACTGTTAAAGAGTCATCCTCAGGATTATCTTTTTTTGAAATAATTCCCACTTTGATCTTCATTATTTATTTCAGGACTGTGCAAACGTAAACATATGTCGTCGAAAAATTCCCAAGTTCTAATAAAAGATTTGAATATTAGTCCAAAAGCACGTCACAGCTACGTAAGCGGGCTAAGATGCTCGGGACTCAGGCGACAAACATGAATTAATGGGGGAAACTTGCGGCCTAGGAGGATTTAATGAATGCAAAATAGCATTTAGGGTGATCATCGCTGTATTTTTACGTTTTCGTGCTCATCCAATTTGGGTTATTTTTAAATTTTTACGACAGACATCTGAAGAGTGGAAAATCCTAATCGAATGCCCACATTTGTTGAATTGAGCATCGGAACATCTTTTTTATTCACAGAATGAAACAGTTAGGCACAATTCCAAAAGGAGATTGCTCCTGCTCTTAAAGCTGCTTTAGTTCAAAGTACATTTGTGGACTGTTGTGCAGGTCCTTCGAGAAATGAGCGCTGAAAATCCTCGTTCTGAATTTAATTGCTCAAAGTAAATAACCAAGGGAGCTGGGGCAGGTCGATTGCCCTATCTAATTGAATATAAATGAATGCAGCCGACACGAAAAACATGTCAAAATGCAGCAGTACTGAAACTGTACTGGAGCGGCACCGAAAAGGATATTTGCCGGTGGACCTTTATTTTCCGCCGCAGAGACTAGAGTGGTGCCAAGAGCCGGGTGAAAATTCATTCAACTGATTGATTGTCCCTGTGATCTCGCGTCCAGCGCAGAACTCGTCGAATGCACTTCAAACGACTGCTACTCCTCGCTAGCATTTTCCTCATAACCAATGTTCATTAATCAATCGCGGCCAATTACATTAGTCGCTGTGGTGTTTTCCAATTTGTCTCGAGCAGGAAGTAGCGCGGAGCATCGCCTGCTTTTCCAGACTGCAGCATTAAGATTTTCCTGCATCGCCGTCGATTTCACGCACTAGAAAACACCCGAACTCCCCCCGCCGGTATGCAAGACAAATTTGCAGTTCCTTATCAAGTTGCGCTGGCTATTCGGCTCCACTCTGATTCAATTTCGTCGGTGTTGATAGTTTGGGCATGGAGAATTCGCAAATCGAATTAATCTACGAGCCCCGTCGGCTCCGTACTCGTTTCCCACCTCTTCTAAACACTTTTTATTTATTAATGGCACCTTGCACATCCCACGGCGTTTGTGCAAGTATCACATGAAGTTGAAAAGAATGTGGAGCAGAATTGAGTGCACTGCATCTCAATCTGAATGCTGCTGATTCTACTGCGTTCTACGTGATGCATACAAATTTATGACAAGGTCTTGCGGCATTTTTCCATTTCACTTGATTTATTCCCAGGGAAGGGTGGCTTGGATCGGCAGCTCTCAAAGAAAATTCAATTTAAGTAAAAAAAAATTTTACAAAAAAACAATAAAATCATCCCAAAAGCTGCAACGAAGGGATACGGAGTGACGAATATTAGTACGCATTAGTATAGCACCCTTATTTCCGTTTCTAAGGGGGTTCAAAAGGTCAATGGAATAACTTACCTAACTTTTTTTTTAGTTTTCTTATTCCATATACACCGTTTGTTGGTTCCTGGAAAGAACAGAGAAGAAAGGATATTTACAAGCACTCACGACGCAGATTAAAAAAACTCGGAAGTATGTAACTAGGTTAAAAACTTTGAAAGCTTTCCTTGTAATTTTTGTTATTTCGTATAAAATTGAAGACTCCCGGATACATATTGCTTACATGAATGAAAACAGAAAAATTTGTAAAATTGAAAGGGCGAAATGTTTTTACGGTGCTTCCTAATTAATTTGTTTACTGCTCCCCTCGGCCCTCGCCCACTTTCGTTGGCCGGAGAAAATCGCCACCGACAAGGCTTTCGCCAGCGGAATCTTTGCAGTGTTTATCACGCTGGATAACTAGTTTTAATCGAATATTTGCGGTTGATATCTTGTTGCAAAGAGAAACAATGAAAGGAAACTTCATCCTGTCCTGGTTCAGCCGCGACCACTTCACTGAGGGGGTCGTTTTTAATTCTACCAAGTCATTTGAACCAAATGCACTATCACTACATGGAAACTACTGAAAATGTTATGCATTAACCGCTTACCTTTTACTAACTCGATGAATTTTGCAAATTTGATTGCAATCACCTTGCACTAAACAATTTGTTTTCACCTGTCAGCCCAACCACTCCCCATGCACAATTTAACGAGAGTTTTTCCGATTCACTTTCTTGTTTACTTCATTTATGTTAATTTAACTCTGGAACAAGTGCACCAAGCCAAATATCGCTTGCCTGTGTAGTTTTCAATATTACTTTGTAAACGAAAACTTCAGCGAAGTATCGCTGCACACGAATTTATTACTGCTTCATTAACCCACACGACACGTTTCCACACAACAAATCATCGCTTACACTTACGCAAACGAAACAATAAATGACCATGCACAAACTAGTAATTTGTTTATTGATAAATTTTATGAAAAACAGCACAAAAAATGTCCCGAAAAAATCCACTTTTTGCCATTTTGCCATAAAATAGATTTATCTTCTTCTTATTTATTTTTACTAAAAAGCTTTTCAGCATCCTGAAACCTTTTTTTTTAATAAACTGTAGATTTTTGAAGTGACATTTTAAAGTATTGGCACGTATTGGCAAATTAAACGCTTTTAAATTTTATTAAAACTAATTCCAAATAAAATTATTTGAAATATACGAAAATCTCGTAAGTTTTATTTCCATAACTTGTTGATAGACAAAAGAAATTTTCCGACGAAGCGCAAAAGCACCGGATATAAATCAGAGACATCTGGGGTGATAAAAATAAACTGAGCACATATAAATTTAAAACGGAAATATTAAACAAAGTTTCTTTCTTTGTACTATTGACTGTAAGTATTTTATGATTCTTACAGTTATATGATCGGTTCATGGTTTTATTTAGTGTTTAGCTTTAGAGTTTAGAACATGCTTTAAGTATAAAAGCAGTAAAAAAGTTGTTATACATAGTACACCTAGATATTTGTACATCCGACTCTATTATATTAATGACCTGCTCGATTTTATTTATACTGGAAAATATAGAATAAGCTGGGATAATGTGGAAGACACTCTATCAGCCGACCGTTATGAAATCATTGGTCTGGTAGAATTACGTTGCATATTCCTATTTAACAAATTCAGATACGAATACTACATTGGAATTTATCTTTACGTGGAATTTTACTTGATAATTGATTTATTAAAGTATGCTCGAAAGTTTATTTTGCGTTGTTCATTTTGCGAGCTAGCGGTGATACAAAACGTTGTATATACAATATGCAATGGGAGACTCCAATGGAATTCAAACTAACAAAAGTGTGATCCGGTATGCAACGCCTGGTAAAATTTAATTCATTCTTTCATCTTTTTAAGTTGCATTGCGGAATTTTTGTAGCCATCAGATCATCAAAAAAAAACAGGTTAATGTCTCAAAGGGACGAATGTGTCTTCCATGACATTTTGGCCCACCCTTTGTAAAAAGCTCCCAGTACGCATGTTTCCAGTAGCTCCTGTTTTCCACGGAAAAGGAGCAGCAAGGAATCGGAATTGTACTTTGTACTTGTAGCCTTGAACTTCTGCTTTGGGCGTGGAATCGAAGTTGGTTGTTTCTGTCAATAGTTTTCCTCTGGTTTGGTTCCGCAGGTGTGCATTTAAATGTTACCATATCCTTTTGTATCCCATATTCTTAAGTGTAATGTGCCTTGCGAGGAGGATTCTAATCCATTCCGCAGTATGTCTGAGACACTGGATTCCGGCTGGCTGGAAAACCCGATAAAGCAGCAACATGTTATGACTCACGGCAAGAGTGTGTTACCCCTTTTTTTAGGGCGGTTGACTCAGAACAACCAGGTGAAAAGGTCCCAGAAACATTTTCGCAGTGTTTTTGTGGCACAGTGAAATTCCGAATGTGAAATAATTTATCCTAATGCGCGTGAGTGACTTCGTTCCGCAAATCAAATCCCGAAATGATCCGAACTAATTGGAGTTGTTATTTTAAAATAATTCAATGGCTCTTGGCATCCCCTACGTAAATAATAAATAAGTCGTAAAGTGTTTAGGCTCGAGGGTGATTTGCATCAATTAAGAGGCCCTCTACAAAACAAAAAAGCATGGCTTTAACTCTTTAAGCGCTAGTAGTACCACATTTTATGCAATCATAAATTTAGGACTTCTTTTCTATGGAATGTCAGTAACAGTTTTAAATGTTTGTAGGACAAATGGATCTTAAAGGGAGCGTGGCGCTTGTGACTGGAGCAGCCACAGGATTGGGGCGGTCCTTGTGCGAGGAGCTGCTGAGATGTGGAGCTTGTGTAAGCGTGCCTTTACGTGTTATTAGCATTGCTGCTTTCACGGAATGTTTTATTAATTAGGTGTCGATTTGTGATCTTGACTCAGACGCAGGTGAAAATGCTTGCGACGAGCTTGGCAAGGCGTTCGGGAAAGAGAAGGTCCTTTTTTGCCACTGTGACGTTACGGACTACATGCAGTACGAAGACGCTTTCCAAACTACCATGGCCGAATTCGATAACATCGACATTGTGATCAACAACGCCGAGATCATGAATGATAAGTTCTGGGAGTTGGAGGTCGATGTGAACTTGAACGGCACCATTCGTGGTACACAGCTTGCTCTGCAATTTTTGGGCAAGGACAAAGGGGGGAAGGGCGGTATTCTGGTAAATATTGGATCAGCTGCTAGTGTGAAACCGCAAATTTCAACACCCATCTACACTGCGACTAAACACGCCATCCTTGGGCTTTCTAAATCCTGTGGGGTGAGTTTTTATCTGGAATAAATTTTACAAGAAATTACATTCAATGATCATTTAAAATTTGCAATTTAGGACAGTTACCATTTCAATCATACCGGAGTAAAGGTCATCGCTGTGTGCGTTGGACCGTTGGATACTGGCGCCAAATCGCACAGCAACCGCTTCAAGTCACCCGTACACGAGAAGGCCTGGCAGTTGGACATGAAAGGATTTGTGCCCCAAAAGTAAAACTCCAAGGTAAAAAACTCAAGTACAACGACATAATCGATGTTCGTTTTAGGACTGATTACGCTGCAAAAGGGGTTGTCTCCGTAATAAGGGAGGCGAACAGTGGCACTATTTGGCTGCTGGCAAACGGCAAGCCCCCAAAGGAAATCCCATACTCTGTTGCTAGTATATAATTATGTACTTGCAAATTCTGAGCTGGATGCAAACTTTTTTACCTGCCATTTTTATTTTACTATACTTGTGATAATATCACACTGCCCACGTACAAATTGATACATTCAATTGTAACATTGCCGAAAAAATATTTTTGGTATAATATCATGGGCGAGATTTAATCAAAACCAAAGGTAATTCAGCATTAATTGACTAAAGAAGGAATTTATCAAATGATTTAGTTACTAAGAGTCTGCAATCGATTATACCTACATTTTATATATCGCATTGTGTAAGACCTCTATTTAAGAATAATTTTTAATGAATTGCGTAAGTAAAACTCTCGTATAGCTGTGTTTTATATTGAATTATTTACTTTTTGTAACTTATTTTAAAGTCGTGTTCAAGGTAAAACCAACGACTACTGAATAACACGTTATGAGAATATTTTTACGGTTTTTATTTATGAAATAGGCACAAATAGAGTAAATTTTGTTTTGTTACAAAATATAACCTTTTTACCGCACAATAATAAATAATTAATAAAATGCTTTAATTTTTTTTGTTTTTCTTAAAAATTATTTCATTCAAAAACAGGAATTTCAATTACTCACGTTTTTGCAGTAAATAGTAGCAATGAAATCTTTTCAATAATTCTTACATTTGATTACTGCATATTGTAATTAATATAATTATTCCACTTGTTTTCTAGTCACGTACCAATAACGTTAATTTCTCACTATCACCAATAACCAACTGTTTTCTGAGAAAATCACGATTCATTTGAGAAATACATATATCACATTGCTTCCGTAAGAAAATTTTAAATGGAATGGTACTTTTGTTCTAAAACTAATTTTAAGCATTGTTATTAATTAAATCTGTATTGCCAGATTCAGCGTACGTAGTGTTTTCCTATCGCTTCTTCTTATCGTCGCGATCATCGAGATCGAGACAGCCAGCTGTCATTTACATAACAAAGTTTCTCGATTTTTGAATTTAGATGATGTTGTACATTTTGTACACTTTATGACATGACATGCTAAAAATATTTGCAAAATATTCAGTTCGAGAACTATTTTCATGTACTTCCGAGGAGACATAATTATTTAATCAGGTTTATTCATGTTTTGTGAAAACAAACAAAATTTGACAGCACCTTTCTTCTTCTTATGAGTCAGGCAAAATTGTAAAGCCTGCTTGCTCTACCTAGAAACTTCTAAGACAATTAAAAACTATCTAGACTGGATAATTTTGATATAGCCGTAGAATTGCGATGTTAGGGTTATTCAGCTCACAGCTGGAACTTATTGCTGCGTTTTTACTTTTTACTGCACGCGTATTCCAAGCCTTCGCAGAGATTTCTGTTGCGACGACCCGCCAAAACGTACAGATTTCATTTTAGCATCAGTGGATTTTTTACACCGGAGGAGCAAGCCGCCATCGTAGAGTATTTATTTGGGAGAATTAGGAAGAAATTTGTGACAGAATTAATTAGTATATAAAGAAATTACTTGGAAAACTGTGTAAAAGGGGAGGATTCTAAGAAATGGATGAGCAGTCGGATGGAATATTGACGAAGTTGTTGACGAATGCAGAATTAGAAAAAATCCCAAATGATATTAAGGAAAAGATTGAGACTAGTTTTAATAATAAACTTGAAGATTTATTGACGAAAAAAGCCTTAGGCGAGGCGGCAAGGAACACCTTAGGTAAGCTTAAAACATTTTCTCTATAAGAACTTTCCTTAAATTATTTAATTGCAAAATAACGCGATTGTCATCAGTGCCGGTCAAAATTCATAAGAGAAGAAAGCTAATTTCAGATCAATTACTTAAACTCAAAGAAATATAAGGATGAATTGTTAGTTAATAGTTTTGCTGAAACCGAAGTGCTTTTTCGTGGTCGCTTCAGTTACGAATTTTGCGTTCACGAGGAATCTGAAAAAATGGCAAATTCTAATAGTTTGCTTAGATTGGATGTGGACCCTTTATAAAGACGAAAGGAAAAAAGTTATTAAATACATAAATTGCTTTAGATAGTGTACATTTCCTCATGTATTTTGGTGGAATTTAATGAATTTTCCGAAGTGCATCTGAGAAACTTCATATTTTGAGGTTATGTTTGAGAAATTCTTTTATCATTTATTTATTAAATTAAAAATTTAAAAACAATACAAACTTTTTACTGATTCAATAAATTTTAGGGAAATCAATTCTAAAACTTTGCATTTCATTTGTTCCTTAGATGAGATTCGTGAGGAATGTGATAAAAAGTGTGAAGATTATTCATTGAAAATTCAAGACTATGAAGCCAAGTTGGCTATATCCGAACAAAACATCAATGAGTTAAGAGATCAGCTAGATCTTTCTCGAGAGGAAGTGACGCGATTGTTGGAAATAGCAAAAAAATGTGAAACTGAATGTGCGGAGTTTCGTAAGGAGAAAAATGCTGCCATTGACGAAAGAGATTCTTTGTTAAAGCTACTGGAACGAAGAGATGCAGAAGTTGAACGTCTACAAATGGACTTAAAAACCTATGAAACTCAACTGCAAGCCGCCATAAATGCCAAATGTGAAGCTCTAGCAAAGATCGATGAGGTGCAAGGCAAAGAAATGTCTCTTGATTTCAAGGAGAACAGAATGGCTCAAGAAAAAATTATGATGACGAACCAAATACAAAGTTTGACAAATGATCTTAACCGTAACATTACTGAATTGCAGACTATTCGAAGGGAACACACAATCAAAAACTTGGAACTTGAGGCAAAGCTGAATGAGAAGATCGAAGAGTTGAAAATTGCCAACAGTACAATTTCCCACTTGAATGAAACAAATAGCTCTCTTACAATGAAAGCCGAGGACTTAGCGGCTAAATTGCTGGCACAAAGCGAAGATTCAAACAAGCTTCTGGAATACTATAGAAAGGAAATTCAGGCGAAAACCAAATTGGCGGAATTATATAAAGGAAGAAAGGATGAGAACGATGCACATTCAGATGAGCTAACTGGAGCAATTGCTGAACTGAAGAAGCTATTGAATGATTCCTGTGACCAGTATGGCGAATTGGAAACGAAACTGAAGCAGACTGAAATGAAACACGCCCAGGAAATTGAAGAAATGAATAATCAAATTCAGTCCTTGAAGGACGAATTGAAAAATGCAAATGATTTGTTGGAGGCGGCCAAACAGGAGAACGTACAACACGCTATCGAAAAGCTGGCGCCGTCTGCAGCTATTGCAAATCGCCTAATGAAGTCCGATATGACCCTCACTGATGTCTACTCCCTGTACGTGAAAGCCACTGAGGATGCTCAGGAGCAGAGAAAACAAAAAGAAAAACTTAACTTGCACTTACAATCTATTTTGGAAGAACTGGAGGAGAAGGCCCCCTTCATCCGGAAACAGGCGTTGGAGAACCAAAAGTTAGAGGAAGCGAATAATGAACTTAAGCAGCAACTTGAGAACGTGATCAAGGAGAAGGTTGACGGACGAGGAGAGCTGCAGGATGCACTTAACAAGATTAGCATCCTGGAACGAGACAACAAAAAGTTTAGGTTACAACAACAAGATCTCAGCAGACAAGTGGTCTACTTGCTTAACGAGGTTGAGCAGGCGCGAGGAGGATTCTATTCTGAGGCTGAGCAATCCATTTCTTCGGATATGTCCGCTAATGAGGTTATTTCGAAGAAACTCGTAACATTTAGTAATATTACTGAGCTGCAAGAAACTAATGCAAGACTGCTGTTGCTTGTAAGAGATTTAAGTACAAAAGTGGAGGAAATGGAAGTGGCCCAGAATAACATGTCTCAAGCTTCGTTCGAAGCTAAGATCGCCAACTACACAAAACGTTTACAGGAACTGCAAGAGTCCCAAGAGTATCAAACCCAAATGCTGAACTTCTCCATGCAGCAGAGAGACAGATACAAGAAACTGTATTTTGATGTGATGAAGAATGCCGGCAAGACCATTCCCAATTTGGTGGACTCACTCAATGAGCAAATGGACGGGCTGGAGGAGGAGAGCACTCCAATAGCGTCAACCAGTAGTGTGATATCGGCGGAAATATCTGGAAAGGACAAACGTATCACTGAATTGGAGGAGAAAATCAATGAACTAACAACCAAAATTAAGGAGCAAAAGGAAGAGTATGATGAGTATCGAAAGGAAAAACTTACAAACGAGAAGATGATTCACGAACAATTCGATACAATGAGGACAGAGTTGCGCGAGCTAACGTCCACGAACTGCAAATTGATGTCTACTGTAGAATACAACAATGAGCAAATGAAAATCCAGCAAAAGAATGTCGCAACATATAAAAAACAAATTTCAACGCTCGAGGAGAGGAACAAGAATTACGAGAGCATCATAATGAAGCATGAGCAAACCATTTTGTATCTCAAAGACGAAGCGATGAACGCCCAGAAGAAGTTGGCATGCACAGAGGTGCAGTTCGAAAACTTGAAGCAGGAGTGTCGTCTACTGAAGGACAGTGAGAGCAGATTGCAGCTGGAGAAGGAAGCTCTGCACCGAGAGCGCCAGACACGCAATCTTCTTCTTAATAACCTTGAAATGATAAAGGCCAGCTTTGAACGTTCTGAAACGGAAGGACGTATGCGGTTGGAAACCAGACTTGACGAGGCGAACAGAGAGTGTGCTGCGCTAAGGCGCAGATTGCAAGAGGAACAAGACAATTTCCGGGAGATGACCACAGACCTGAAACGGCAAACTGAAACCTGCAAAATGCGTATGTTAGAAGAAAAGGATGCAGCCGACAAACTCAGGGAGGAAGTATCTACGTTGAGGGATGAATTGATAGTCAAAACAAAACAAATTGAGGATTTAAGTAGGAAACTCCAGGAGAGCTTAACGCCGAGCAAAAGCGATAATCCGATTGCCCAGGCAAACAAAAAAGCCAGGGAGATGGAGCTCAAGTATCAGGAGACACGTCTTGAGGTGGAGTCACTCACTAAGGAGCTTGAAACTGCTCGCCAAAACGCATACCAATACTGCAAGATGTCTCAGAGTTCGGAGAAGGAGCTCAAGGACCTCCATGATGTTTACATGGAATACAAGAGCAAGGCTGAGGAGGAGCTCACTCGGTTGCGGAACGTTGAAATCAATATGAAATCTCGCGTAGATGAGCTGGAGACGGAAATTCAGTTGCAAATAACTGGATCGCAACTAAATAGTGGAAACTCGGATGCTCAAGTCCAGAAAACTCAGGAGGAGCTGAAGGACGCCCTCAAAAAGATCAGTGAGAACAATCGCGAACTGCGTGAACTGCGAGAGCAATCCAACAACTTTATGTCGGCGTTACAATCTGTCGAGCAAAAGTATGCGAACGAGATGATGCTGCATTCCTCGGATATTCAGGAATTAACCAAAACCAAGGAGGAACTACTGCGGGTGCGTGAAATGATTTCCGGTCTGCAAACAGCGCGCGATCAATCGGTGGACTTGTTAGAGGAATCGAGGAAGGCCTGGGCGGAAACTGAAGAGAAGTTCAGACAGGAGATACAACAGCTCGAAACTCGCTTGATTGATCTGGACGCACAGAATTCAGGTCTCCACGATCAAATCCAGGCTTTGAGTTCGAAGATATCTATTGCAAGTGCCACTAGTTTTTCAGGAACTGATGGTGGCTTGAATGACTCAACAGCAGAGAATTCCTTCACCAATCGCTCCCTTACTGACGACGATTTGAAGAACAACGAGCAATTGTACAAAATTATCAAGTATCTGCGAAAGGAAAAGGACATTGCTGTCGCCAAGGTGGATATCTTAAAAGCCGAGAATGTTCGTCTGGCCTCCGAGCAATCTATGCTTCAGAAAAGGGTGAACGAACTAGGGGAGTTGCTGAAAAACGAAAGAACCAAGTCGGAATCTGTAGTTGTGACTGCGGCGAGGCACGACAAAATCCTCCGTCAAGTGGAAACCCTCAACGCGATCACAGATAGTAACAGGGTTCTACGAGAAGAACGCGACGCCTTGCAACAGCGCGTGAAGGAGCTCACGGAGCGCGTTTCCAAGATTGAGGACGAGTTGTTCCCCTTACAGGAGAAGAACCGTGAATTGCAGGCTAAAGTGGAAGAGTGCTCATCCGAGAATGTTTCCCTCCGCACTGAAGCTGTGAAATGGAGGCAAAGAGCTAATATGCTTATAGAACGTACGAACAAGAACCCAGAGGATTTCAAACGGCTGCAGAATGAGAGAGAAAATCTGTCCAGGATGCTGACGGCCGAGAGGGAAACGTTAAAGAAGTGCCAGGAGCAGTTAGCTGCAGTTTCGAATGAGAAGATGCGCTTGGAAGCCGAATTGTCCAATGTTAATAAACAACTCCACATTGTAACTGAAGAAAAGAAGAAAATCACAGACGAATACAATCTTATCAAGCAGCAGAACATGAGAATGGCTCATGACTTAATGGATGTGAAGAATCAACTGTTGTTGAAGGATGAAGAACTGAAAAAAATCACTGAAGATTTCCAAGCAAAAGATATCCAATTGGCCGAGACGAAAAGTAAAGAGATGCAAATCAGGAAAATCGCGAAGAGGTACAAGGATTCCTACTTTGATTTGAAGAACAAAGGTGACGGAGCGAAGGATGGCGAGAATCAGGAAGGAGGCGATCTACAGCCAGGCTCCGATGGAGTTGTTGCTACAGCATCGAGGCAAGACGTTGAGAAGGAGTTGAAAGATAAGGTAAATGAAATGAGTGCGCAGATAGAGAATTTGCAGGAAGAAGCTGACAGACTTCGCAAGGAAAATGAGCAAATGACTGCAAGCGTAGAGAAAGAGGAGCGAAGTAAAAAGCTTCTGAAAGAGGCGAAGACAAGAATAATGAGTCTGACCGACACGAAGAACACAATTACGATCGAGCTCGCCGCTACGAAATCTCAATTATCCCAACTGCAGAATATGCAGAATGATTTGAAGAGCCAGTACGAGGCGAGGATAGCTCGCATGGAGAAGGAACATGCTGATCAGCTTCGGCGTGTTGGAATGCAGCAATCTTCAAAGCCTTCCACCAGTTCCAGTTCAGGCACAGATAAGGGATCTACGGAGGCACCAAGAACAGCAAATGTGAAGCCAATGTCAGGCCCCAGTGGTCAGCAGTCTGCTACGGTTACACCGTGGCGCGGAGGAGAAACACCTCTGGCGAGCATTCGACCGATGTCCGTGCAAAACAGCAGAACGGTCGCCGTGCTGCCCACCAGCCAAACGAGCAATGTGACTGCCATGCAAGGACCCTCGACTGGAAGCGTAACTGCTTTGGTTCCTCCACAGCAGCAGGTGCACACCACTGGCAACAATTCTGGAGAGGCGATGTCCTCTTCGCCAACCAGCTCGCACACAGATTACATGCCCGCCACGAGTTCAGCTGCTGTTGTTGTAGCGGCAATCCCGCCAATGGGTGCTTCAGCGGAGAGTTCTCAAGAGGCAGAAAGTGTCCAACCGCAAAACCATGAGTCCACATCTTCCTCTCAAATTATTGTTAGCGCTGCCCAACAACAACAAGCCGTGGCCCTCGTTTCACCACGCGTTGAGGGAACCCAGAATCTGGTTCCTCCGCAATCCGCTCAGGCTCAAGATAACACCAATCAGCCAAGCACATCCCGCACAAGCTCATCGAACGTGTCCGTAAGCAGCCATCATCAGGCTTCGTCCAGCAATACAGTTACGACGACTCAAGCTGGAGTTCACAAAAGACCTCGTGACGTCGAAGGAGACAGCTCCACCAGCACGGAGGAAACCGGGGAAAAGTCCATTCCACAAAACAAAAGAGCTCGGATGCAAACTGGCGAAGCTGCCTGCAAGGATGTGTCCGAGTCTGGACTAGATGTCGAATATCAAGTGCCCACTTCATCGCAGAGAGATCAGGAGGATGACATTATTGTCGTAGACTCTGAGGAAGATGAAGGAATGGCTGACGAGGGGAACGCAGAGGTGGATGACGGTCCAATGGAAGACGAAGCTGATAACGGAGAAGGATACGAAATCGAAGAAGCATACGAGCAAGAGCAGGACATGGATGAAGGAGAGGGCCCTGATATTGATGAGGACAACATGCAGTCGGACAATAATGAAGTTGAAGTAGACGACAGCAGTGAAGTTCCGAATCAGTCCAGTACGAATTCGAGCAATCAAGTAGCGCCAGATGCCGGCACCAGTCAAGTGGTCGATCAAAGTGGTGACCAGAGGGGCGATGGTCAGAATCAAGAAAGCCAACAGATTCAGACAATCAGCAGCGGTAGTGATGCTGGTTCCTCTTCGCAGCCCCAGACGTCCACCTGGCGGCAATCAACTCCTCTGTCCAGACAGCAGCAAGCAACTTTGCTAATGCTTCAGCAGGGTTTTGAAGAAACAGGCGACGATAGTATTGTCCCCAGCACCCCAACGTTGTACGTTCCACGCAGAACGGATGGGTAAGTTTGTCTAACACTTGTTTTACTCTTGGAACTTATTTCACGCTTAGTTTCAGTGAGGCTGTTAGCTCGCCACATCCGCAGGTTCCGCATGCTGCACGATTCACATTTTCGGACTCAAGACCAAGCTTGGGTGCCGCTGAGGGAATGGACGATGCCAGGATTGATCTGTCGGAAGAAGCCTCAGCCAGGAATGTTCCAAGCACACCAAAGCAAGCCTCACCAAGCAGGGACTCGCCCGCCACAGTCGGCGAAGGAAGTTCCTCAACAGAAAAACAGGAAGAACCCGCGAGTGGGGTGCAGGATCCCGTAGCAGGACCAAGCAACGTTGAAGCAACCGTACCCGAAATTTCAGTCACAACTTTAGTTGACGGTAAAAAAGTTGAACAATATATTTGCTGTAAATATTAATAATATATGTACATATTATGTAAGGTTGGTAATGGCTAGTTGTCTATTTTTATGTTATTAACACACGAAATTTGCTTCTATTCTTTTTTCATCTTTTTTATTAAATTTTTTGTAGTTTCCTTAGCGTTTCATTAACAAGTGTTCTATTTCTGTACTATAATAATATTTCATTAAAAAAAACAATTTCTGTACTATCATAATATTTCATTGAAAAAAACAATTTTTTGCATAAAGATTCGGATGCAACTGGCGAAAGTGCCACACAATCGGAAGTTCAAGAAAGTGAACAAAGTCAAGTGGAAGAGGGTGACATCGAGGAAGAGGGTTTGGATGGCGTCACTTCCGAGGGTGAAAAGCCAGGTCCAGCCGAAGAATCAGTAGAGGTGGGACAACGCATCTAACTATACACAGGCCACGGCAATAACTTGACTTTATTTACAGATAGAAGAAGGGCGAGAGGCGGAAGCATCAACATCCCCATCTATAAATACACGATCACGCTCCTCTATACGAGGTACTCCCACAGCCAGACGATCCTCGAACCGAGGACACCATCAAAGAGGCGGTCGTCCAACTCCCATTATTTGGCAACAAGATCACAACAGAGGTAATGTATTTCTAGGATTCAAATTGTTTTCAATTTTGTGTACTAAATTCGATTACTTGGAATAATATTATACAGGAGGAAACAGAAATATGGGTCAAGTAAGAGGAGGTCCCAATGATCTTAGTAATTCCCAGAGAGGAGCATTCCAAGCCCAGCGGGGACAACGTAATCGACGTATGCGTCGACCGTCGGGGCCAAATTTCGGAAGCAATCTTCGATACTAAATGTTATAGAGAATTGAATAGAATAGTAGTGTCGTCACGGTAAAGGACTTCTGCGATAAGTTATTTTTAATGTCATTTATCATTCGTAAAAAAACCTTAATGTTATTTACTATTCAATGAATTTCTAATTATAAAAATATTATTTGCATGAATATTAATTTTTTGTATATTACACAAATCTATTATAGAATACATCAAAACTTGACTCTGGAGTCTTCAAATGATAAAACAGTATCTACTAATGTAATTCTGGACTTCAGCATAACCATTTGCTCTTCCGAAATTGCGTCTTGATTTTTATTCTTCAACAGGAAGTGGTGCATAAACAGACGAAGACTATCCTTAAATGTAGTGAGCTTTTTGCTTGGCGCGATTTTTGCAAAAACCTAAAAATATAGTTTGCAAATGTGTAATAGTTTGTTTCGGCCAAGTTATGCACACTCACATTTCTGCAGTCGTCTTCCTTTCCCAGCAGAAGCTCCAAAATGATTAGCCGCACAAAACGTAAAGTAATTTTGTCCAGCTCTGTGAAATCCACAACCTACGAGGGAATTTGCAAACAGTTTAATATACCTAACAACGGCTTTGCTTACCTTTAAAACAGAAATAGGGAAACCTCCACTGACTATTAAATGTAATAGAAATTTGGAAAAATTTGTAACTTGATTTTTCTTTAGTGAGTGAATGTCCTTAATTCGATCCCACGCCGCGAATTGAATTGCTAGCTGCAAAATTGTAAATTGAGTGGATTGAAGAATTTTGCTTCATTTTGAACTCACTTGGTATTTTCTATCATACTCTGAAAATTTCTGGGCCAACACTGAATAATATGGATTGTAGCTTTTCTCCGACAAGGAACAATGGATGATTATTGACGCTATTACTCGCTGATCTCTGATGGACAGCCGCAGCAACTTTTCAAAAGCATCAATGTAATCTTCAGCACTCATAATTATGCAGAAGACGTTGCGCCTGTCGTCAGTGTTCATCCGCTGTTCATGTGCCAATGCCAACAATTTCTTGCTGAATTTCTCGTTCTCATTTTTTGAATCAGTTTTGCTCGCCGCACCGATGTCCTTGATATTTCCACTCCATGCAGATCCAACGACCCACCATTTCCCTTTTTCGTCAGCTAAACAATATTTGTAAACCAATATTTTTTAGCTATGCACTTAATTCACAGCTCACCTTTCAGCAGATCGCTCATGGTTATATTAAGAGTGGCAATGTACTTTCCATTCGTCAACATAGACTTCAGAATCTTTTTTAGGTGCTCCGCCAAGGAAGGGTCGTAGTTAAGAACTTTGTTCATATTATTATTCTTTACGGCATTCAAAACTTCCAGCATAAATTTCAGACGGGGGCTGAAAATGTACTCTTAGTTGCTATAATTCCAAACATACCTAACTCATTTATACTTTTCTTTCATCTCTAGCGGGGCTTCGCTTGTGGTCTTCTGAATGAGGAATATTAATTCCTTGAGGGCAATTGGATCTTCCTTACGCAACTGGAAGCCAATTGATCGCAGTAACAGCAAAATGCATTCTACGGATTTTTCGCATAGGTTCTCTATAAATTGTTTGATAATTTCAAATACTAACGAATGTTGCATAATCTATTTAAAAAAAACTTATTAAATTGGTCAGAGAGTGTAGCATACAATAACACCTTGAAAGTGTACAGATGGGCCAACAAAAACACGACATTGTCGAGCTCCTTGTCCTCAACTAATAGACATTTCATCGACTTCATCAACTGATCAAATTTCGTTATCAAAATTTGTAAAAAATGAGCGCCTGCAAGAAGGATAAGTAAACATCCTTGCGAGTGTTTGAAAATGAACTACTGGCGTACCTACTTCACTTCCCACGTTTGCGTGCAGCAAAGCTATCAGCATGGCGTGCTCGAGGACCATTCTCTCCTTGCACAGGACATTGCTGACCACAGCCTCCAGGACTAGTGCGCTCAATGAATGGTTCATATCATATCTAGAATTCTTCAGGTACATGTTCTCAATTTCCGTAGCTATTTTATGCATGTTTGCTTCGGAAAGTCTGTTGAGGAATCCCTTTGCCTGCCTCTTTATTCTTTCCGCATTTTGCTTTCTCTTGTCGTCATCCTCCCCTGTGCACTCCAAACGAGCTCGAACATGTGGAGGTACATATTTTTGGCTTTGTTCCTGAAAAATACAAAATTCAAAATGTTACGTAAAACTAGCTGCAGGATGATATTGTCTTACAGGAATAACATTTCCATCTTGATCTCGCTTTCGTCCATAAATGTCTTCCCATAATTTATTGTTGTCTTTTGCAGAACTGGAATTGTGTGCTTCGTCGTCAGAGTTCTCAGTTTCAGTTTGTTGCTCAAATTCATTAAAGTCTCCAGTTTCGTGTTCATCTTGAGAAACATCACTGGAATATCCCGCAGAATCCGCATCAGATATATTTGAGGGTCTTTTTAAGAGGGGTGTGTTAAGGTTTTTCTTGGTTCCTTTTTCAAAATCGTTTAACACATCCTCGTCGTCACCGCTTCCCATTTCGGAGTCTGATCCACTAACAGATTCACTCTCGTTCTCAAAGCGTTCGCTGGAAGCGACTGATTCATCGTCACTTATATTTTTGTTAGATTTGCCTTTTTGGTGCTTCCCTAGTACTATAGCCATGTCTTCTTCAAGGTCATCTTCACTGAATTCCAGATTTGCGGACTCCTTTGCAGCGCTGTACATTTTCTCGACGTTGTCCGGCAAGCATAACTCTAGAGCGTAGTCTAATCCATCACAGAACATCTTGTGAACGGATTTGTCATTCTTATGCTTGTCTATTCTTAATTTCTTCTCTAACTTATGAATGATTTTGTCATCTTCCTCGTTAGCTGCTTTCATCTGTTCAATTCGACGTTTACGCATTTTCTTTTCTAATTCATGCTGTTTGGTTTTTTCACGATTTCGATTTTCACGAAGGCGGTCTGAAGCAGTTACATCATTTTTCTTCATTTTGGGCACTGATTCAACAGCAACTCGCTGTGAAGTGCTTTTCTTCGATTTTGATTCTAGTTCCTTTGGCTTAACAGTTTTTTTATCCTTCTTCTTCGAGAAGTACTCTCTTTTGTTTTCTTTTTTCTTGGTACGTTTCTCCTTGCGGAGTTCTTTTCTGGTTTTAGTGGCGATTCTGGTAGCGATCTTCTTTTTTTTACGAATTGCCATATTTATTTTCTTAATTGTAAACCGATTCAAAATTTACCGGCGGCAAGGAAAATTTGTAAACAATGTGCACGTTGTGTGCACTGGATGACAGATTATTGTTGCGTCCTCTTCCATAAAGAAGAAGAACAAGGTATATTTATGGAAGAAACTACAAGAGATTGAAGGAAAAACTTAAACATGCCAATAATAATAATAATAAATATTTTATGAAAGAATTTATTTACACTATTTTACAAACAAAGCTTGCTTTGGAAAATTGTGAAAATATCATGAACAAATAAAGGAAAATTCGACAGCATTGCATTACTTTCGAAAATTCGAACTCGTCGATGAAGTTTCGAATAGTTTCGAATTATTCTGTTACCCTGTTCTATTACTCAAATTATTTAGCCGGATGTGGTGAAGCTGATCGAAAGGAGAACGAAACTTTACACAAACGCCATTAAGCTCTTCTTGTTACGACAACCATTTTAAACAACATGTGAGTATAGTGAACTTAGACAAATTTTAGTTTAATTAAGTAAAATTGGGGCTTAAAAACAGTCCGCGTCTTGCGGGAGTGTGCCAAAGGAAAAGTATAAGGAAAATAGTGTTTTTCTGAGCTTCTCAATGAAAATAACATAGTTTTTTTGACATTTATTGATTGTCGTTCAGTCGATGTTTTGTCTCACAGAACTCTTACTGCACTTCTCATATTCCATTTCAGTTTAATATTGATGTTGAAGGTAATTTATGTGTTAGATGTGCGGATATTTGTTTGGGGGAGTTAATGCTTGGAAATTGGCGAGTTTTGTGCAAGGTTTGGGACTGTGGGCTTCATCTCTATCACCGGATGTTATCCGTAAAAATTATCTGTGATCACCAGTTTTTTTGTGCCCGGAGAGATTGGCAGCTGGGGGCCAGGGGTTTTGGTCAAATGCCTTCCGATAGAAAAGAAGCGATAAAATAAAAGTACCCAATTTCCTATTATTGGCGCCGATGACACGTTCCTGATTTTCGCCGAATGTGGTTGTGTGCTGAGAAGGCAGTTTTTCGGGGTGTCGCGACGTAGCATACGACACGGAAAATGTGTGAATGTGGTTGTGAATTGGTGTAGCCTTGGCGATGTATGCACTACAAGATGTGGAATGGAACGCGCCGCATCACCGCGTGTCTTCTTTTTTGGAATGCCAACGAAAGATTTCATTGCATTCGTCGTTCTTCTATTTATTAATCTTTTTATGCGACTGCACTGAAATAAATACATGCTGAAACGGTTTCACTGCAAATCACACACGTATGCTTTAATTACCCATCGTATCTTTGGCGATAATCATAACCTCTGCGAGTTAACGGGCGACAGATCTTTGCGTAGTCATCATAGGTGTAAATGTGTAGTTTTCGGTTTATTGTTATTAAAACCTTATCGCATAAATTACAACTTTTAAAGAATCTTTACAAAATGAATGAATTTTATTTTTATTGGAAATTTGTTTTCATTTTCAGACTGAACCATCCCCGTGAACCAAGTTTGCTGCTTGCTTAGTACTTCGTGTAGACCAGTTCTTAGACAATCTAGACAAAAATGGCTGATATCGATGATACTCATTTCGAAACCGGGGACTCCGGTGCCTCAGCTACGTTCCCAATGCAATGCTCTGCATTGCGTAAGAACGGTTTTGTGATGTTGAAGAGCCGCCCGTGCAAAATCGTTGAAATGTCAACTTCTAAAACTGGTAAACACGGTCATGCTAAAGTGCACTTGGTCGGCATAGACATTTTCAATGGCAAGAAGTAAGTGACCAATTGATTGCATTTGAACTAATACTAATATCGTTTCTTTTCCCAATAAACAGATACGAGGATATTTGTCCATCAACTCACAACATGGATGTTCCCCACGTCAAACGTGAGGACTACCAGTTGACTGATATTAGCGATGACAATTATTTAACCCTTATGAGCGACAATGGAGATTTACGTGAGGACCTTAAAGTACCAGAGGGAGATTTGGGCAATCAATTACGTTCAGAATTTGAGTCTGGAAAAGAGTTATTGGTAAGTTGAACGGAAACTCACTCTTGCTTGTTCTTTGCTTTTTTTACAGTCGAGCTAATAGAGTCGCTATCTGGTCTCTAAAAGACTTTGTAGTGCTACCGCAGTTCGAAGAGTAAAGTCATCTTGATAATGGCTAACTGCTTACCAATATAGGATGCAGTTTGTATAGTGGGTGTTACAAGAGTTCCTAGAGATCCAATTTAAAATTATTTTTCTTAATTTGCGCTGCTCTTTCGTTCTTGTAATCGATTCAATTTTTCTTTTCCAGTGCACCGTTCTCAAATCCTGCGGAGAAGAGTGCGTCATTGCAATTAAGACCAATACAGCCCTTGACAAATAAAACATAGCACATCATACCTCGTCCCGTTGCTTATTGTTTATTATAATTATATATTTAAATATAATAATAAAAAGAGGAACACTGAAACATTGATAACCATCGTTTTCCAAACAACAAAAAAGAATATAAAAAAAGGAATAATTTCTGCCAACAACTATTATTTAAAAAGAAATTTATAAGAAATAACTATAACATAGGAGATTCAATAATTAAAACGCAGAAGTCGCAGTTAAAAATAGAACTACATTTTTGTTTTTTACATAAAGATCATTTTTATATTATTTTTTATTACTATTAAACATTTTTTAAAATTAATTGGTGTCTGGATCATGAATAGAAATCAAAATGAATTAAAATGAATTGAAAACACTGCTGTAAGGAGAAAGTGAATAAAAGAAAGTAAATGGATGATGAACTCGCAAGAACGAGAGAATTATAAACAATTGAGCACGTGGAATGAGTGTTCCGGGGGTGGATTATAAAGGCAGGAATGAAAATAAATCGTATATATGTAATAAATTTAAATCATTATGAAGAATTTTTTTGCTAAATAAATTTAAAGTAAGAAAGCTGTTAATCACACTACTTATTATTGAAATGAATTAAAGCAAAACATGAAACCAAGTAATTCTTAAAATTCAGCTTTTCTTTCCATTTTGCTTTTGGCTCGTAATTTGCTCGTTGCGGCATTATTTGTTCTTCTGGTGAGGATATGGATTTAATTTGGTTTTGTCGCTTTAATGTGCATACAAAATTAAATTTATAATTAAGTGGTGTGCGGGGAAAGCGCAGCTTCAACTACGTATGTGTGAGTGACGAAGTCATATTTATGATAAATTTGGGATCGCGCATCTGCTAGCTATATTAACAAAACAAACATCATGAGACAACATTCCAGACGATTATGTAAAGCAAATAAAAACAGTGAAAGCGATTCGCTGACATGGATCCATCATCATCAAAAAATGTAAACAAATGTTCAGCCTCATCCACCGTTGTTAGTTCACAATGATTGGTAATGATTAGTTCACATTTTGAAGGAAAAGCGCAGACGGCTTTGTGAATTTCGTTTAACTTTAGCATTGTGTCTGCTCGCAGATGATTGGAAAGTGTCAAAATGCCTGAAAGTTGAGATTTGTGTCGCTTTTTATTTATTGTCTGTGGAATCGTCAGGGCGGCAAGTAAGTTCCGGTCGACGGTAGATGCTCGCTGATTCCCAGTATAAATTGCCGTTCAATTTCCACAATAAAAAAGTATTTTTATTGCCTGCATCTTAATTGCGATTGTGATGCTTTTGTAGTTTTTGCAAAAACGCGGGCTTGCGTCCTTTTTAAATGCCTGAGAATAATCAAAGTTCCCTGTTGATTTGCTAATTGTATTATGTGATGTAGCTAGCAGTTTAAAATAAAATAATATATTCTGTATAATCGAAAAAAATTAGTTTAAAGTGTTAGTGAATAATAATTACAATTATTGTAATTGCTAATCAATGGCTCTTCAGGCGGAAGCAAAAGGAACGAAGTCCATCAACTATGAATTCGTACTTAAAAATTTTGTAGCTGGAGGTGAGTACACTTTCGATTATATTGTACAAAATTCACTCAATATTTTGTAAATGAGAAAATCAGACATTTCCCCGGAGAAAGCTTAACATAACTTTTACACCTTCAATTTTGGCTTGTGCTTAAGCACATCAAGCATGCGTCATTTGCACGAGCTGCCGCAATCAATTGACATTGCGTTGCGACTTTCTCGCACATCAACTCACTTCCTGCTCGCATTGAGTATTTGTTGGATATCCGCTCTGCAGAACGAACTGAATTTTAATGTTATGCTACAGTTTCCGCAATCGCTGATTCAAATGTCGACAATGTTCATATAATTTACTTAGAAAAATTATTTCGAATTGCGTTTTTTGCACCGTTTGGTGTGCTGAGTCCGTTATGTGCATTACTAGTGGATTCAGTGGCGAGCGTCGTTTCAGGTATGAAAACTTTCTAAAGGTATTACGGAGAAGTGCCCATCCATAAGGAAAATGTTTCCATTCGTTTAAATATTCCCAGGGCATAGTGAGAATTTAAAATGCTGTAATGTAACCGCGACATCACTGTTAAGAAGTTTTACAACTTTCGGATAATGAAACCCGCAGTCGAACATTGATTAACGGATTCGAAAAGGGAAACCACCGCAACGAAACTCCATCAGCATTTCGAAAATATACTCTCTAAAGTATTTCAACTCAAACAGACAATTAATTCGTTATCATCAACACCTTGTCTACGAAATAATTAATTGTTTTGGATTAATTCAACGGTCGGAATCTTCAATATCGGCAACTGCGGGACAAAATTATTTCCATACGATTAGAATTATCATTTACCAGCTAAAAGAAAAACTAGAAATATTATCTTTAGTTAACACATAAATCTATTAAACAAATAATTAATTTGTTTACTTCTTAAGAAATAGTTTTACAACAAGAGCGGAGAGAGTAAAAAATTTTAGCTTGAGTTCCTTCGTTATTTGACGCAGCGATTTTTATTCGATGAAAAGCCACAGTAAAGTTGATTTTGATTTTTAAGAACAACATAATTTTTGTTTTTATTAATAGACATTAGATCGCTGCTGAAACTGAGGAATTTAATTGTGATTCCTCAAATCATTTAGTATTCTCTGCAGAAGAGGAAGGATGTAATTGATGTATTCGAAAACCGGCCCAAAAATTAATACTAGCATTTTTTGACAATAATTATCAAAAATATTTGAATCCCCATTAATGTTTCTAAACGTGAATTTAAAAGCTACGTGACCACTTTAATGAATTGCTAACAAAAAATAGTTAACATTGAACAACTTTGAAAATATATAATCGTGACGTAAAAGTTTCTAATCAATTGGTAAATGCGTCCTCAAATGATTTGCATTTTGTTCTTAGCATGTTTTGTAAATGCCCAAAAAGACCTTAAAAACCACAGTTTTTTCCAAAGTTTTTATGTTTGAGATGTTCTTTAAATCACGTAGGACAACCTTAAAAAATTTTGAAAAGTAATTAATATCAATTTCCCTTCATCAGACTTATTAACAATCATATACAATTTTTTGCACCGAAGACCTTGTAGTTTTTTTATAGTTTCAGTCATTTGAAATTGAAATCTGTTTGAAATGTTTAAAAGTTACATTGTTACTCTGGGTTACTCTTATTGAACTTTCCAACAAAAGATCTTAAAAAAACTGCATCTAAAGTTGGTCCATTTTCAAATGGTCTTCTCATTGTAGGAGTCGCTGGCATGTGCTCCAAGACAACAGTGGCTCCATTGGACCGAATAAAAATACTTCTCCAGGCACATTCCAATCATTACAAGCATCTCGGGGTCTTTACGGGCCTCAGACACATTGTCCTGAGGGAGTCGTTCGTGGCGCTCTACAAGGGCAATGGGGCCCAAATGGTTCGCATTTTCCCCTACGCAGCGATTCAATTCACCGCATTCGAAGTGTACAAAAAGGTAATGAGCAGTTACGCAGGATTTGTTTTGTTAAATGCAGTTCCTTAGTACCTATTAGGAGCACACGCATCGTCCATGAAGATTATACGACATGCAGATAAGTTTATTGCGGGAGCGGCTGCCGGGGTGACGGCCGTCACCATGACCTACCCCCTGGACACAATCCGCGCACGTCTCGCCTTCCAGGTGACTGGGGAGCATCGGTACACGGGCATCGCCCACACAGCAGTCGAGATTATCCGCCATGTTAGTTCCGTCTCTTCTCTCCGCTGTTAACAATTTAATGTAATTTTTGTGAGGTTGCAGGAAGGTGGAGTTCGGGCACTCTTTAGGGGGTTCGTACCCACCCTGATGGGGATGGTTCCCTATGCAGGGTTCTCCTTCTACTGCTTCGAGATGTGGAAGTACTTGTGCATGAAGTATGCACCGTCGTTCACCTGCCGGAAATGCGAACGGAACACTGGGGGTCTTGTTCTCACCATTCCTGCTAAACTGCTGTGCGGGGGCTTCGCAGGAGCAGTTGCTCAATCCATTTCCTATCCGCTGGACGTAACCAGGAGGCGCATGCAGCTTGCAATGATGAACCCGGAAACAGCCAAATTTGGGTTAGTTTACAGATCAATTTCAATTCGATAATTTCTTTTACACTGTTTCATTCTTTTCACACGGGTTTTTATTTCAACTAATTTTCTATTGTATCTAATCAATTGAAAAAATGGTGTTGGCACTGGTAACGGACAAAATGATTACTTTCAGGCGGTACGTATTTATGTTCTATTGCGCTGCGATTGAATTTGAAATTCTGCTTGTCCTTCACGATTTGTTTTGAGTATTTGTTTTGCCAAGTTTTTTGGGTATGAATATTTTTGAGACTGATTTTGATTGATTTACTAACAACTTGATTGAGTGGAAATTTTGAATTCTATTGGTTTGAGTGTTGGACTTGCAAATAAAATACAACGCACTTAATAAGGACATGATGCTTGCATTTTCCAGAATTGGAATGGTGAGCACCTTAAAAATAATTTACCATGAGAACGGAGTTGTGAAAGGACTGTATCGCGGAATGTCCATAAACTACCTTCGAGCAATTCCAATGGTCGCTGTTTCCTTCTCAACGTACGAGTTACTCAAGCAGTTCTTCAAGCTGGACACTGGCATGAAGCTGTAGAACAAAGCCGTTAAAGAAATTCCACAAGTAGCGATAAGACTATTTATTGTTTTTTGTTACCGTCGCATTTGATGCGGGTGTTGGGCAAAATGTTGTTTAGGTGAATTCAATAAAATATATTTTTGTTTACGAATAGTTTGTGTTGTCTTTCAATATTGTTAATAAATTCCAATTTTCATTTCAAAATGTAAGTACAAAAATAGGTTTTGACAAAAACAAAATTTATCACCATAATTCTCCACATAAGTTTATTTCTATACACATTATAATTAAATAATTAATGTTCCGGGGATTCCAATTGTTTTGTACATTTAAACTGTTTTAAAACGTAACACATAACAATAATTTCGTCGAGTCCTGACGACAGCAAAATCCCTAAATTGTTACTTATTGAGTACACATCAATATTTCAAGAGGTCGCGGGCAACTACCAAATTCATCAGTGGCCGCTTTTTTCAATAAAACTCTTTACAAATGGACAAAGGTTGGCAAAATACTATCTATATATTTGTTACAACTTATTTAGTTACAAGTACCAGGCCAAGTTAAAGTTTTCTTCTACATAAATTTAATGTATGATGATTTTGTCTTATTTCTATAAACAAATTTATTCTAATAATTATTTCTGCAAGAGAAATAACAGAATAAACCTTCATCTGTTTGAATAATTTACAAAACTGTCGAACATCTAGTACAATTTTTAACCAAAAATTTGTAGATTTTCGTCTGTTTTCTGACAATTTCTATTTGGCAGAAGTTTTGAGCTACTTTACATTTAAATGCATCGATTCTAGTTTCGTTTTTAGCGAAATACCTCATTGTAGATTTCATGAACGAAGTGTTTTCACGTGTTTTCACAACATCCACGAATATTTAAAAAAAAAACAATTTTGAAAATTTTGAGCCCCCAGCCACAAATATTTCTAATTTTGGCAAATGTATTAAAATTTCATAATAATTTTTATTCTCAATCACTGTTCACCTGTAATAATTAATTATACGCTGATTTTATTCTAATTAAATATTTGAATAGCTACAGGGTGATTTTTGGTTTACTGGCAAAAATTCTTTCTTGCTGGCAGTAATACAATTTTATAATTAATGGGGATTTGCCCGTTTTGTAAATGCAATAGCATTTTTTTATCTTACTTCCGTTAACGTCGAGAAACTCTGGTCATGGTTGCTTTAGCGTACAATCGTACATGGAATGATTGCATTTGAAAATTGTCGGTAACTGTAATGAATCAATTAAATTGCAGTCTTTTTTCAGGAAGTGCATTCCCAGGACAAATCAACAGTATAGTATATTTTAGTAGTAAAATTGTGGCTCTGATATGGTTAAGGATTTGTTTGAGCTTTGCAAATGTTTCCGAATTATTGAATTTGATTCATAATTTATAGCAAAAACTATTCCTGCAATTTCCGGTATCCGGAATAGAGCTTCGTGTACTTGTTAAAAGTTTTCCTTTTATTTGTTGTTATATAAAAAGACCCTTTTTCTTTATCATCAGATTTCCATACTTTCGTCAAACATGTTCTCTGGAGGGATGAACTGCTCTTAGCCAGTCCAGGCCATCACAACTTTCTTAAAAGGTACAAATAGACCATGTAACGGTTCACTGAAAAAATGAATTTAATTTAGGATTTTTGCGACTGATAAATTTAATAATCACCAGTCAAAAATTTTCCTTCCTTCGTACGATCCGTCGCAATCGCCCCACTTGCTCTGTAATTGCACACCCACGTACATTTCCTCTGGCATTGCCTCCTCAGATGTGGCGGCTGTTATCAATGGACCTACATACCGAACGCGTCCTACCACAACTCTTCCGTTCTTAGATATCACCTTTGCCAAATGTCCGGGCTTCAGACACTTCGCTGTTCGTGGCAAGAAGGGTAGTGACTGTTTCGAGGGGGCGTAATCTGCAATGAAGTCAATGTCATTCAATGGACTCCCACATGTCTGAATATCGTTACCTGGCTGAATATCATTTTCGGACATTCTTCTTAAGCTGGGACGCTTAGCTGCTGGATCCTCTGTCAGCAAGGAGTTGTCCATTGATTTCCGTACAAAAGCATCAGCTTCGTCCAGGAGGCTTTCGGTGGATCCACTGGAGTCCCTGAGCACAGGAAACATTGCCCTTCCAGCAAACCGCCTGGTACATACACAATCATGTCGCAGGTCCGGTAGCGATCCCCTGACTCTGCACGCCGGTTCTATATTAGATAAGAATTGATATTCGTCCTGGACCAATTCACCTTCGAGGCACTCACCCAGGAAAGTTACACGAGGGGTGTAGTGCATACTTTCTGATGTTCGCATTCCCTGGCTGCTGTGGGGCTGCCTGCAAATGCCGCATCGGATAGAGGGAACACTTCGGGATCTGTGATGAGGATCAAGACCACTGCATCTGGAGTCTGTAGAGTAGCTCCTGCAGGAATCAAAGGAGTCGCCACGCTTCCCCCACGACTCTCCCGTTTGGATGGTTTGGGTACCAAAACTATTCTCATTAACTGTCCATTGAGACACTCCTGGTGAAGTCATACTAGTGCTGGGAGTGATTCTGGAATCCAACAACCTTCAATTAAGTTACACAATTAAATTAAACAGTGTCCTCACCCCCTTATAGCGTAGTCCGGAGTTTTTAGTAGGTTACCCTTGTAGTAGCGGGAGGCCTGATTACTGTGCTTGCTCTTGTCATCCTGGCACAAGTGGTCGGCGGAGCGGGAGAGCTCCGGAACCATACTAGTAAAGTTGATGTCACTAAGAAGGACTCTTCGAGCCTCCTGAGTTCTTTCTGAAGATCTAAAAAAAATACCATGATGCAATTTGTTTTAACATTTCATAACATAACTGATTAATAATGATTTAATGAGAGTTTAATGCGGCTTCGTAAATTCCGTTGAAATGAGCTTTCAACCGTCTTAAGCGGAATGAAATTTTTTTCGTCCAAGATTTCTGGTCGTTGGGTGTCTTAGAAACTTCTTGAAAAGTTTTAATGAGGCGCGCTCAACAGGTGATTGCTGTGATTCCAGTCACGATATGCTCGACAACCACGGCTGTATGTCTGTATGCAATGCTCCAGGTAATGTTGGTAAATTATGCCACTTGTGTGCCCCATAAGCAGCACGCGAATTATTTATTAGGCGCACTTCAGTCGTTTCATGGAGTTTGCCAGCTTACATCCAGAAATGACTTACGGAAATAGGATTGATTGCAGAATTGGTCTTTGGAAAAAATAGCGTTGAAGGACATTTAAAACGACAATTACATTTTGAGAGCCTTATAGAGGTATGAACTATGAAGTCTATTCACGTTTTCAGGTACATAGTAAAAGTCCTGTTGCTTTCTTTCCAGAGGACAAATATAATTGGCTGGTGGCTTGTGAACGTACGTCAAGCATGTAACAATGACCGAGGTCACGAAGGGTCGTGAGGAATTTTTCGAAATATCGACTTACCTCAAATTGTGCTTGGGACATCCCACTTTAGAAGCCGTTACGAATTTCGAGGGCAGGGTGCAGAGGCCGCCAGTGTAACAACGCTGTCCATGTAGTTGACTCTCAGATTTCCAATAGTCTGGGAGTGCTGATATGTCTGTTTGGGCTGAACTGCTTCGTTTGGGGCCTGTCTTTCCGCCGAATGCTGGGACTCCTGAGCCAGGGGAATTCCCAGTTCCGTACTGCCCTCGACGGCAGTATTTTGCCAGCCGTGCAGGGATATGCCGCGATAACATGGGCCTGCGAGGATAAAATAATTTAATCGATATATGAATTGTTTAGAAATGACTCTTAGCTCACCTGTAAGCAGGTGGGTTAGGACACGTGTTTCGCCTGCACATCTCGTAACTTGTTTCCTCAATTATTCCACATTTTGAGATATCTGTTTCGACCACTACATTGTAGTTGGTCCACTTCTTTCCGATCATGCCTATATCCCGGTTGTCAAAGCTGTCCTGGCTCTCTTCTCTGCCAATGCTAATAAACCGCTTATCATCGCTATCCTTATCCAAACTGGACGATTTGTTTGTGGTTTGATTATCAAAACTGTCCGTACTTTCCAAGCTCTTCTCGTGGGAAAAGGTGATCGTGTCTGTTTCGTAGAATGCATCGCAAGTTGTCGAAATGGGTATTTTAACAGTTTTGTTCTTTTGCTGTTCTGAGTCCTGTTCGGACGGTAATGAGGCGAATTTCACGAGCACAGGTGTACCTGAGCTTCCGGCCGTTTGCCAAGGATCGTACTCCGATATGGACACCAAATCTTCTTGGATAGGACCCCGATTTTCGTCCGACGAAAAGATCAGTTCAATATCGTCCACTTCCTCTTTAACTTCTTGTTCCTTCTCTATCCTTTTAGTGTCGCCGATCTTAGACGTATAGTGTCTATGAATTTCTATTTCTTCTACAAAAACTGAGTCCTCAGCATCAGCTTCGAAGTCGTCTTTCTCTTCGACGTTGACATCTTCCTTCGAGGAACGTGTTATGGTGATGCTGCTGGGATAGTCCCTTTTAAAATCGACGTCCTTTCTTGTTGTGGTTTCAATATGCACAACTTCTGGCTGTGCTCCCCTTTCACTGCTACTCGGCTGTGCCGAAGTTGGTCTCCTTGAATTCATGTTGTCGGTTTTTTCATTATCAACTTTTACATTCGACATCACTTTAATTTTCACGTCTATTTTTGAGGACATTCTACTCGAGTCTTTTTCGTCCGGATGGGTCACTACACTAATGTCAGGCACAACAGAAATATGTGGTGGTTTCTCGTCCTTCTGCAGCTCCTCTGGTGATTGTTTTGATAGTTCCGCTAAAAGTTTCGATGTTCCTTCCCCGGGTTGAGTTGTTAGCGGTTCCTCCGCGTGAACTGTTTTCGTGGGTTCTACTTCCACGTCCTTTGATGCATTTTTCAAAATTTCAGGGGGTCCTTTCACAACTATAGGGTTTTGTTTTCGTTCCTCGATGCCTGCCTTTACTTCAGATTGCGCACTGATTTGCGACCTCAAACGCTGTATTTCTGATTTGGCTTCTTCGAGGGCTGCTCGAAGAGAGACAACGGTTTGATGCAACGTTCTCACTGTATCTAACGATTGAAAAGTTGTGGAAACACCTTCCATCGGGCACAAAACCCTTCTAAATGAACTGCTCTTATCCATCTGTTTCTTATCGTCGTCAACTCAAATATATTCGACACTGTCTCAGCCATGCGGATGCTTCTGAAAAAACAAAAATTCCAATTATGTTCCAATCCAATTCAATTCGATTCAATCAAACACTTTTCAGAGTACGTTAAACTCGTCAGCAAATCGATACAATTAAGCGGTGACCCATTTTCTTACGCCTGACTCCTCCAGTCAGAATGAATTTCCTGTTACTATTCAATCCCCTTGCTGAATTCTACGCGATTCAATTCCGGGGAAGGGTTATCGATCAAATTAGGATGCACTGTCCTTTTCGCAATTTCAGTAATTCTAAGGAGTCACGTGACTTAAATTTGCAAAGTTTTAACAGGATCCAGAAATAATGTGTAATTAAAAATTTGCAAGGTAAAAAGTAATTCTTTTCGCCTTTTAATTGTTTAAATTTAAGTCCACCATGGTCCTTTACCCATATCCTTAAAAAAAGTAGTTACCTTTTTTAAGTTAATATTTGTTAATTTTTTTGGTTAATTAAATATCTTACGGGGATGAGGAAAGTATGAAAAATCGGCCTTGTTTTAAAGCCAACATTCCAGGACCTAGACACGTAGGCCCCTGGGAATATCCTGCGAGCTCTTAAAAGAAGAACCGATGTCTTAATTCGACATTGACTGACATTTACAGGGCGAATTGGTTCATGAAGCTGTTGGGGATGAATTGGTTTGTGCGATGCAGGGGAGTTATTTATTTATTTATTAAAGTGCCGCTGTCTTAAGGGATTTGCTCCAAAAGGTAATTGAATCTTTTTACCTCGAGGTTATTTGCCCTGTCAAAAGCAGTCTGCCAAATTGTACTGTAAAAATGATATTTTGAAATTCAGTCGAGCGGTAAAAGAAAATGTGGCAGGGGAGGTTCTTTATTGATTTGTTTACTTTCTTACGACATTTTCGCGGGTGTTACTAATTAATTCCAGCGATCGATGGAGTTCAATGTATTCTAATCACTAAAACTGTTCCATCAATTGAGCAAACAATGAGAACTCTGTTTGAATCAATGCGATCAGGATCTCCTTACAGCTCACACAATAACCAAGCATAATTTACTGAACAGTGCAGTAAAATTCATTCATAGCAAGCACAGAATTTTTGCATGTTTCTCTGAAATATGGTTCATATAAATTATACATTTCAGGTAAAATCTAGAGCCATTTCGGGAGTAGGAGATTTTCTGACGCACTCTTCTTTTGGGCTTTTGTTCGACACATGATTTATTATTCGTTATATTGCGAAGACGTCCTCCTCGAAATAGGGCCTTGCGAGTGTTGCTTAGTCCTTAATTATTATTTTCGTGAAAATATTTACGCAACATGGCGTTTGGAAAGTTTTTTTTTCGAATATATTTTGTCCGGAATGCCGCCTTCGCACGCAAATATGTTTGCACTTTTTGCAGAGCTCAAACACTTGTCTTTTGAATTGAACTTTTCAATGGTAAAGTTTTTAATTTTTTATAGGCAGTTTTTTGTTTCCGAATCGATAAAAATGTTCACACCAACCCAAAATAAAAAAAATCTAATGAGCTCCTAATTTAATTTGAGCAAAAATTACACCGAGGGTAATTACTAGTTCCATTACAGTTTGCACTACACGGTTCTAGTTACGGTGTCGAGGGCGATTATATCTGCGCTTTAATCCAAAACAATCACAATTTAAGACTGGAGTTGAAAAACAATTTGGAAAGTTTATGCCTCGCGTCCCAATTTTCCTGTTTCATGTTGAACTACGGAAACGATAGAAGATCCACAGAAGTACAACGAGGGTAATTAGATAAATTTTCCTACTTTTGAGATCATATCAAACTTTCTCGGAAGTTCGTTAACAATGTTAGTGAAACATTTTTTTTTGAGAATTTGACGAACTTATTTTGTTTGGACAACATGCGTAAGAGCATAAAGTGCTTATCAACTTTTAAGACATTATTACTCCCTTAAGAAAATTATTAAGGATGAATCGCAAATTGTTTGTAATTTGCAAAAGACGGACTAGTGGAACTGTTGATTTACAAGAGATATGATTTGTGGCTAAATGTATTATATAACAAGAGCCTTTAAAAGCTGAAGGCCTGTTGAGAAGGATTCGTGCAATTTGCTTAAACGACTAATTCACAAATGTAAGTGGTCAATCAATAACTGAAGTATTTCTTTTTTATTATTTCTACATCCGGTTCATCTTCTGTGAGCATTCAGAAGTGGTTGAGCATCCTTAAATCTGTTAAGGAGATGTTTAATCCAGCAACCTTGAATGCTTATGCAAAACATTGTTATATACCTGAGCTTTTAAATCCTTATCAAAAAAATGTCCTGTTCAATTACAGGTTTTAAAATATTGTAAGAACTCTATCACTTCCGAGCATTTTTGCTCTTCTACACTTTCGAAAACTTTCAACAAATTCCACTCACAACGAATGTTGTTGAGCTGTTTAAAATGATTATCACTGAAAATATATTTCGGAATCACTAACCCGCACTGGAAGGACCACAGCTAGTGAGTATCTACGTACTACTGACAATCCTGGTCCCTAGGAAGAGCTTTCTACAACTTGGCAAGCTCCATGGAATTTCCTCATGATGACTTTTCAGTTACGTTTCCTTTGGTGTCCTCGTACTTTTTTCTCATCCTGAGCACCTTGAAAAGTGATCACACACTATAAAAATGTTTCCCTGGGAAACTGAATTTTACACTATTTTTATTTTTTATAATAAAAGGACTGAAGTATTGAAGTATTGGCAGTGTCCTGGAACGCTTCGGCCAACTGATAAATTGCCATCGAAACGACGGAGTTGAAAACAAATCGCAGTTGATATGGCTACGGGCTGCGCAAGTGCAGTGCGGTGCCCAGATGTTGCGATGTTGTCGGTGCTACCCAGAGTACATCAGATGATGCCCGAATCCTTACTCCTTGCAAGTCTTGTTCTATAACAAATTAATTAGGGTGTCTCTTATAAAGCGCCGTTTTGCTTTTCTTCTAAGCGTATCCCAAAATTTTTCCTTGGAACATTTCATATTGATCCGTCTGGTGTCCACCTTCCCCAACTCTTCCGCGGTGTACTTTTTCAAGTTCATGACCACTTGTTAGTAGAGGGGAAACGATTTTCATTCATAAAACGTTCTCTCTGGAAAAGAGTTTCACGACGTGCGTGAGGGTGTTTCACATCAGGGAGTTTAAAAAAAATGTAGGGGAAGCAGAGCTGCAAAGCTGCAAATGGAAATTTTTAAATGGAAATCAACGAAGGCATAAAAAATGTTAATATATGTGATCAACCCATTTTCAAAGAAAGGTTTTATCTTAGTAGATTTAGTTGTTTTTCCAATTGAACACGATTGTAGCCTCTTGTTCTTAGTGTATAACTTGACGTGAAGGAGTCCTAGAAAGCAGCATATTCAGGAAGAATGTTCTTTGACCCTCTTCAGAGATTTTATCACCTCCTCCTGCTTTGATACTTAAAGAACAACTTAAAAAGGATGAGAGTAGATGCGAGTGTTTCTGAACCAGCACTCTTATTGAACAATAAACACCAAACAAAAGGTTTTGTTATCGTAGTGTCTCCAATCTCTGGAGGTGTGCACTCAACGGGTTACGTTGCCAATGTGATTATAAATTGTAAGGAAAAGGTTAGCGAATCTTCGAGGCTTAGCACTTGGGGCAAACCCTTGTCAACTTCTGTTTTTATTTGTGATCTAAATAAAGAAAGAATGGGGGAAAATCTTCATTCTGCATAATTTTTTTTAAAGTAGTCTCCTTAACATTTAGTGCTCAAGAAAAATGATTCTTTGTAGTTTGTAAAAATTGTAGTCGCTTTTATTAAGAATAAGTTACATTTGCATAAATAAACAGCTTTAAATATACTTTGACTACTGAGAAAGAATGTAGTTCTAAAACTCAACATTCTTTATAAGTCTCTCTAAAAAAAAAAGATACTTTCAACAAATTCTTTGGCTAATTTACGATTGGATTAACTATTGAAAAATTGCATTGCAAAATAATTATCGCCTAAATCGTCACGAATAAATCGTCATTAGGATCATCTCCTCTAGCGTAAGTGGGTTTGCTTTGGCTTTTGCATCTAGACTGTGAAAACGTTCTGTAAACATGAATTTTATTTTATTGTAGCAAAAACAAATGCACATTGAACTAACTGACCGTGTGCTAAATGTAGTTTAGCCATTGACATTAAATATCCTTCCAAGCTGATTTGTTTGCCTCGTGCAAATCGGCTGACAAGTGCTTCCAGGACTTTGTTACTCGCAGTAGCACCTCCGGCCCAGAGAAGTCCTCGTAAGCAGTACGAGGACACTTTAGCATTCCAAATGCTCCGTGTTAACGACAGAGTACCTGAGTTGGAAGGACCACATCTCCGAAAAGCAGCTTTCCAGAATTTGAGCAATGCAACCAGGGACGGAACACGCTCAATGGACACTCGCCCCCCAAGAGCTGAGTCCCTTAAGGCAAGTAGCGCACGACACAAGTCCAGTGAAGGACCGCTTAAGCTGAATGTCCTTAAAGATTTCGTTAAACCACTATAATTCGATTTTAATATTTGCAGAAGCTGCATTGCATCGATTTCTGATGGATATTTTGTGCGAAGTTTGTACAGAAGTCTCTAGAATGAGATTTAGTTTTTACTTAGGGGCCATTGTTGGAGCAAAAAACCACGTACATAATCCATTGTCCTTTCATCACAGAATTCCGCAGCTATGTTGTGGATGACTAAGTTGTCCTCATTCACTTCCCACACATCAGCGTGTTGATCAGCTAAAATTCGAAGTAGAAATTTACCTTCTCTATGTTGAACAGACTGAGGAAGAACCACAAAATCCCCTGGAGGCAGAGCAAAGAAGGTGACCACCTCCCGTAAATTCTGCAGCTCTGCGAAATCCAGTGGTATTTGTTCACTGACATACTGAGGAGTAACTCGGGGCATTCCTGGAGGGACTTCGTATATGGCGAATCCAATCGGCTCAATCTCGTTTGTTCGAATTCTATAGCATTCGTACTTTTGTGCAACGGCCACAACAACGTGTGCTTTTCCTGGGCTACCGCTCGGGATCCTTATTCGAAACTGTGGATTCGTAGCTGTGGTATCTATAGAACCAGGCTGATTAAAAAATAATTCAACATAAAAAAACCAATGACAATTTAATTACCAACATGCTTGTGTGGACCACCCGCGTTGAATCCCGCTCGCCATTGTCTGACGGCCAAGGCTGCTCTCCAGGGCGATCGCGAGTGCAAGGCCGGCTCCAGGGCCCAATCGTCAGGTCCAATGTGCGCCAACCATATCACAGTAAATCTTTGTAGAAATTCTGGAACAGACATCCTGTATGACGTGGAATCTATTACAATACGTGGTTGTGATAAACAAACCAAGTTTATGAGTGCATAAAATAATTTTACGAAGCCATTATCGTGTGCTCAGTTGAAATTGATTTCACTTAATATGAAATTTGTCACTAAGGTCGCTAGTTTGATGTCAGCCTTGGCCATGTGTAGATCGTTTTGGATAAGAATACACTTCCAAGATCGCAATTCAAAAGAACTCGTTGCTCTTGTGCTGTGAAATATAATGCTTCGCGATCAGACTCTTCGACGACAAGATCAAGGTATTTAAGGTGAGATCACGTGTTATACAGTTTTCACTTTACATCGAAAGGAAATACATTAGGAATCGGTACATTTCACCTTACCTTCCTAAGTCGGTCTAGAGGTTGGCCACCAAACTGGTTTATCCATAATCACACTAAAGGTGTCATATGTTTGGGTCGCGCTTCCGTCCCCGCATTAGTTTATCCGAGAGCATCTGAATGGTCGTACAGAGATCATTTAGAAGCACCAGATAAAATTGATGTCGCACACAAGACGAGGATAACCGATTTCCTTGAATGGATAGTTATTGGCAGATCTTCATTTGATGTCTGATCGTGAATTGATCGCGTCGAACGCTATATAAGTGGAAAAACGTGCTGTCGCGGGCAAGTGTCGTTTGAATTATTAACTGACATTAACCAGTATGCGATCGAGTAGCGGGTATTGTATGTTGGTCGCATCTGCTCTTTTGTGGTGTCAATGTTCGTACGTTATTTGTCACCCGGTCGACCAACTTTCTGTGAAATTCCTTGAAGACACAACAAGACATCGTGACAGTGATCTTGTTAAGCAATCGGAAAAAACTTTGAAATTCGACTGGGAGAGAGATGAACCAGTGAAAGATATCGCGAGAAAGCATCATTTGCCAACACATCGAACTGTTTTACGAAACGTAACTGCTTTATTAAAAACTGAAAATAATAAATTCATCGTTGCTAGTAAAAATATTACAAAGTTGGACCGTGGACTCCGCAGTGATGTAAAATCGATATTGTGGTTCGATGGATATGATATAACAACCAAACGTAATCATCGAAAAGTTGTAGAGCCATTACGAGGAGGAGTTGTGAAGTTTAACAATGGCACCGGAGTAATCGAAATGCGAAATTCTACTGGTCCAACTGTTCAGAAGGGCCCAAGCAACATCCATTCAGCGGCGGAAGGAGTTCAAAGCAACATTTTTTATAACGCGAAACTATCTGTTAGTGAGGATAAACTGCGATATTACAATTTAAGCAGTGGTGAAAGGTATGGCTTCGGACGCGCCAAGCCGAAGTTAATTACAGCACAATTGTCGAAGGCTGATGTTATTGAGTACAACGGGGAGAACAATGAATTTTCTGATTACATCTAATTTAAATTTGAAATAGTATCAATAAAGTTCTGTATGTTTTTCATTATAAATTGTTAATTGCTGAGTTTTTTTCATGACTTTTGAAAACGTGTCGCCTTTGGGGGAATACCAATTCCCATGAACAAAAACCGCAGAAATTTTCTAATTTCATTCTTCTAGAAAATGAAACGTGATTAGAAAATACCCAGAATCGTCTCTGGTTTTATATTTTAATTTCTTATTGTTGAGAAACATTTTTACAAAAGTATAGAAGTTGCGATAGTGTGAATTTTTACAGTCTTAAGTTAATAACTTACCAAAACTCTCCTTCGTGTTGTGATCTTGAGGCCAACAGTTCACGATCACGTTCGCTTAGGGCATTCCACTCCCAACTCTTTTCCGACCAGGCACCCCTCCACACTCCGCCATACTCCCCTCCTGCCCATGGGCTTCTCAGCCTGACAAGATTTGTGTCATTCGGATTGTTACTGGTATCCGAAGACTCAGATGTAGCCGTTGTTCGGACTCTGGCTAAACCTGTGACGCAGTAAGGATGCTCCGGAAGAAGTCCCCCGGTTCTCCTCCTTTTTGTACCTTTATCCTGAGGGTGTAAAGGAAACAATTATATTCCGAGATGGTTGTGACCGATATCACAATAATATTGCTTACACCACCAGAAATGGCAAGGAGCAAGGTCGATCGTGGCACAGCCCCGCCGAGGAGTGGTGCACTAGGCGGAACACTCTGCACCACAGCTCCAGTTAAGTCTTGAATTGCTCGTCCAATAGTTCCATGCTTCAAGAACGCATATCCACCGTATAACCTTTAGGCGAAATGTTAAGAATTCAACCGTATCTAAGAGGTTAACTTAAATTTACTTTGCATACGCCTTCTCCAAGAGTGGTGCCCAGAAGATGTCTGCCTGAGCGCAGTGCATGTAGGCCGGTCGATCATCTCGGGACGGGAGGCGATCATCGACACGGATCTCAACCCAACGCCCCCATTGCCAGAAACGGAATCTGAAAAAGCATGAATTTCAAATTTGTGGTCAAGCGCCAATGATCGCAAGATTAGCTGGATCGTGGCGCAGATCACCCAAGAGATCAAGTGATCGCGGTTGCATCTTCGAGGTTCGAAACGTCTCCAATGAATGAAGACGCAGTGTCCGCGAGAGTGGGGAAAGCAGGAAATGAAACCGCTGGCATAATTAACCAGGAGTGAAGGGCATTTTTATTACATAATCGACAAGGAACACGCGGCAGGACGAGGTGATGCGATCTGGCAATTCTTAAGTAGTGGGTGTGTCAGTCCCAACAAGAGGCTCTAGTTTGCGGCGATTCCAACTTTAGTAATTCTGGTAATTACCACTGCTCGATTCAAGAGCTGCGTCGCGGCAGGAATTCGCAATTATGCTTGTCGTCAGCGCATTGCACCTGCGACGATCGTGCAGGTAGACATCTGTCGAATGAGCCCATTAGGCGTAAAGTGCCCTAATGACGGGTTCAGCCCATTTATGCAAAATAAATTCTGGGTGTAATTGAAAAGTGTTTCATGCGCGACATCAACGGCGGCCGCTTTTCCCATTTAATTGAAATGAGGAACTCGTAGTGAAACATTTGTGGACGGATTAGATAATGGATAGCGCACTAACGGCATCATTGCATGTGATAATTAAATTTGAAATTGGCTTTTTGCGGTTTTTCTTCGTAAGTTTATGTTTTCTTTTCTTTTTCATTCATGACGCGAGCATTTTTCGGTAACAAGTAAAAGTTGTTGTGCTAGAAAACAATTCCATTCTGCAAATTTTTACTCCTGTGTGGGCCGCGTCTTTCGCTAACGCGATACCTACATCGCGGACTGTTATGACTTGGGAACATACCTGGAGGGCATATGTTGACGTGGGAATAAACGCACAGACTGCCTCGGAGATGTTTATGGGGCGAACGATTAACGAGAACAAGCGAATGGAAGTGCTGAAGCTGATAGTACAGCTACAATGTACCAATTCAGTTGACGGAACAAAGGATTTGTGGGCTGCCGGGAATTTCTCATGAAATGTGCAGTTGGTAATCGGCTTGCGGTTGATTAACCCATTCGCGGGATAATTAACATAAATCCCGTCGTGTCGGGGAGCCTGTGACAGGCGCTTAATGCGTCTAGCATCAGCCATAGACGGTTTATGTTTATACCGTATTTGCTTAGGTGCACCTGAAGACCGACCTTAAGCGATTTGCAGTTGATGTCAGTTTAATGGCATTATCTGCTTGCGCGGACGCTTTACGGCGATAATTTTCTCTATCGCAGCTAATAAGCTTCTCTGAATCATTGCAGCAGTTTTTTTCCAAAAGAATTGCTATTAGTGCACTGGCTGAGCTGACAGGATGATTACTATCGATTCGCGATCTGGAGCCGCGGCGGCTGCTCAAATTGGTTTGCATTATCCGGGCGCTCCATACTCGCGAGCAGTTGGTCAGCGAAAGGGTAGGCAACGCAGGCGCAGTTGATCTGCAGCAAACTGCATTGCAGATGCAACGAAAAATTTGCAATGCTGCTTACCTGAACATTCCACAGTATCCATTCCCTGCGTCAAATGTTTGTTCTGGCGGTGCGACGCGCTCCAAGAGCCGTGGGAATTGTGACAAGCAGCCAATGGCGGCCATGAGATTAGGGTCTCCGGGTCCAACGGGTTCTGGTAACTCACGTGATGTTAAAATGCTGCCGATGGGAGAAAGCCGGAATTGCGGTCTTGTGCACATGTCCTGAAAAGCAATTCATTTAATATTATCAATTCGTTTCCACTTCTTCCATGTGAATTCTATCATCAATAAGCATTTTAAGTGCGCGAGATATTATTGTTAATCTTTGTTTAGGCAGTAAAATAAATTAAGATTTTAATATTCATATGTTATCAACATTAAATAAAAACTACGTATTGCAGTTTACGTAAAAAATGAAATTACTTGAACAAACCAATTTCGTTTGGCTGGGTGTCTATAATGTCCATATCAGTGTAGTCATAAAATTCATGACTAATAATTATCAGTATTGTACAAAAACCAAGGACAAAGATAAAATTTCATTTATTTAAAAATTGTTCAACAAACAAAATCGCGTGGTAGTGAATAGAATTTAACCGATCGGAATTCCAAGTTAAGCTTGTAGAATTGTTTTCACTCGCCATATTTAGCTTTTGCATTTAAATTATTATCAAAGTGAATATTTTACTTACATGAGGTCGCATCCACGTAATTGCCTTCTTTCGCGAAACGGTTTTAATGTTATTGGGAAATTCTAAATCTTCATGAAGACCACCTGGACCGCATGTGAGAAGCCCATTACGACCGTTTTGGAGTGTTCCATTTGATAGAGCGTCAGTTGAATAATGTCTGAATTTTAAATGAAATAAGGATAAGATTTTGAAGGGATTAAAAGGAAACTCTCACCTTGAAAGTGTTGATATTGGCTCCTGAGTCGTTGACCATTGTCGCATTTTCGATGGACCTCCTGGCTCTAAGACATTGAATATTGTTGCGTGTTAAAATTAAATAAACATGAAATTTAATAATGACAGTAATTAAAAATAATAATATGGACCATTGCAGGGATATTTTAAATAAATTTACTTCAATTTCATGTCAATTAGAAACTGGATGATACCAATTTAGTAAAATGTTTTATATTTTATGCTTAAGATAGCTGAAAATCAATTATCAATCGCCACTTTTGCTTTACAACTATTTTAACAAAGATTTAATTAAGACTACTAAATCAAGCACAAGGCAATGAGAGTCCGTAGGCGCCTTAGATTCTATGCAAATTGAATAAACGGCTACCCGAGGTGCGATAATAATTCCCCCCCGAGTGCAATAAATCAATTTTATCATAACTCATAAAAGTGCACCTAAGGTAAATTAAATCGACTGTCTGCTTAAATAAATCCGCGATCTTGATGTAGGCACGTGATCGAATGAATATTATTTGTAATGAGAGAAATAATTTTCTCACCTCCATAAACTCCAGGTTTGCAGGCTGAATTCATTGCATGTCAAGATTTCCTGTGTTTTGAAAAACTCGCACGGAAAAATGCAATTACAATTAAGAAGAGAGCCTTCAAATCTAATAGGATAAATAAACGCGATTTTATTTCCTGTTTGGATCTCATCCAAATTATTTTGTGAATATCGTGTTAGTATTCAATTAGCTGCAGATATTCAAAGTCTCGATAAATAATGGCATCGGGTAAATCAAATATGGAATGCAATAACGAAGACAAGAGCTCTCCGGACATCAGCACTGATTCCTCGACTTGTTCAGGTATCCTTGCAGGTTGCGACTGTCTTTTGGATCGAACTGTTGATCGGGAGGCCAATATTACGTTGACAACGTTTGACGACTGCGCGGGCATATTAAGTTGTTATTTTAATTTTAATCAGGCGTCCCGATCACGACCTTTGATTGTCGCATGGGCGAACACAACAACGAGTCTACTGGCGGCGGGGTATGGGGGTATATTTTATATTCAAAGGTATCTCTGTAACGAAAAAGGCGATCCACAAACGAAAGAGGCGGAAAGACAGAATTTGCCAGATACGAGTATTATTTCACGTAATTGCTGGTTGTCAATTGTTTCAGCCGCTTAATTTTGTGGAATCACGACTTGACTCCATTCCATGTTGGGGATGGTCGATGACGACCGTGTCGTCCAAGTCCTGCGAGCGGGCATGCTCAACTGATACCGGAGTAAATGACCCGCGCGTGAGTCTATCAAAATAATTCAAGGGACAAAGTCATGGCGTGAATGCCATCAAGTAAATGTAACGAAATAAAAACATGTTGTACGGGGCGCACACTGCATGCTGATCGCATTTAACGTTAGCATAACCATCTCGACTGATCTATGGCCGCGATAATAACGACTTGGTCGTGTAATTATTCATAGGTCTGAGGGTAACAACGTCGACATCCTTCGATTTAAGGGCAGGGAGGAGCGTCTTGAATGTGCCCTTTTGAAATCAGATTCATTTCGAGGAACAAATTGTTCACCATCCTTTTCAGACCATTTAAATCAATATTGGACATTTTCAAAACGAGTTCGGATTGCAAAAATTCTGCGAATTTCATTCCTACGTCCATTTAAATTAGATCACGGGACTTAATTAATGCAGAAGTTTTAAGTACAAAACGGAGTATGTAACGGTGATGAGAAAAAAAAGATACCATCTTTAAAAAAACCATCCCGTCTCACGAATATGCTCAAGCCAAGCCGGAGGCGGTAGCGAGTGTCTTCCGCCGTTCAGTCAACCGCCAAACAATAGGGAATAACTCTTTGACTTGTTGCCGGCTTTGGCGCGGGCTGGTGCATCTTTTCGCTATTCCGCCCTACTTAGCATCCAAAGATCTTCATGAATATTCATCGCGCACAGTGATCGTGTCAACTGTTCGGCGGCGTGGTTATCCAATTAAGCATTTACCATTCGCCAGTGGGCGACAGTCTTTGATGGCGCTGGATGGTACATAGCGGCGATTGCTTAGCATCTCCATGCGAAAAGATCGCGACCATCGAGGAATCGCAGGTGTAAATTATCTCAACAGGTTCGTTGAGTTGTTTTTCTTCGAACACTGGCATCTTTATCTCCAACTTCGTCAGATGTTCGAACTAAGACAATTTATCAATTCCAAATTTGGTAGAACAACGAATTTGATTGTCAGTCATTTTTATAATGATCTTCAACATTATCCGGAATCTTAGGTCATCAAACAACACTCCTGCCTCCTGGTAGTCGGATTGAAACGTGCGCTCCATGCGAATGTACTAGAATGCTGATTGCAGAAATGGCCGCTTAAGGAATGAAGTTCCCTAAATAGACAACCGTTATGCTTGATGCACTTCGCATTTCGATTACTAATTGCTTATAGCATTCGAATTCATTTCACATTAGGTATATTCCTTGAAAAATATTCTTACGTTTTAAATCGACCAAGTGTAAGTGATTAATGTATCTAACCAGAACATACAACTTCGGCCCATTGAAATACAAACCGGAAGCTATCGCTGATTGCTTTCTTCTAGCGTACCGTAAAAATAATTTTGAATTAAAATTCTCTTCTCATTTTAATTAAAAGTCACGACCCAAAAGTTCCTTTATTAAGTGTTCGATGAAGCCATCAAAGAACGAAGATGTAAAGACGAAGAGGAATTCAATACATCTAGATTCATTTCTTATTTATCACAGAATACTGTTACTGAGGGCGCGCTCTTTTTGAAAACGTTTAGCACGTTGTCTGACGGTATTACATCGAGTCATGCCATCAAGAGATATGGCCGTGGACACCTAATAAAGTACAAGATAAGATTTCTGTTCGTGGCCGACTTGCCTCTATCCGCCGGTGGGTTGCATAATGTGCCCGGCTGAAAATGGTAACCACCTATAGTCGGGCACAATCAACCGCGAGGTATATAGCGCACGAGGTGTTGGTATTACCTCCTTTGATTGTTGAGGCTGCGGAGCTTGGTAGACATCCCGCAGTTGATGCTACCCGGGCATCCACACCTCGTTCGCCGGAGGTGTCAAAAGGGAATCAGTGCAACTTATGACTTTTGTGTCTTCAATAATTTAGCTGGACGCGGAGCGTGGGAACCCAGCGAATGTAGCGCTTAGCACGAAGGTAATTAATTTGCTCGCGGATTAGAAGGGAACCGGTCCCGAAGTAGGCGCAGCCAAGAACCATGGATATTATTTATGTTGCACAACATTGCCGGTTAGAGCTGTGATAAATGGGGCTAAAATTCAATAAAATACCAATAATTGGGGATTTCTGCACACTTCAGGAATGCATTCACGCAAGTGCACGGCATGAATGCATAGAAGTAGCTTGTGGATTCGAAAAAGTTCGACTCCAACTAGAAGATTATTTATTTGAACATCCGTAGTCAACTATGTTATATAGAATCCTCCGCTGTAGATAAGGCTTGATCCGATTCTATTTTTGCATTTTAAAAAAACAATTAAGTACTGTCGAAGTAGAATTAGTTATAATTTAATTTTCCAGTTGGCTTTGTTCAGAAAATTATGAGTGGCCATTATTCTCAAAATCCCCCTTCAAACGAGGGGCTGAATATAATTGTTGTTCTTCGCCTTCAACATGGCATTATGTTGTGAAGAAATTTTTCATAAAAGAATTTATTGTAAAGCGTTTTTAAGTGTCTTAGCAGTTCACACGCATTCGCCCAGCGTTTTTGAACCATGACTCGGAGTTTATTTGCCAATAATGGGGTTAATCATGTCTGCAGGTTGCCTTTTAAAAAGATTATTAAAATCTCCGGAAGCCTACTTTGAATATTTGATTGTGCATTCAATCAAGAATCTTGGTCAGTTTTTTATCGCTGTAAAGTAAAACTATTTTTGTCCGATGTTCCGACCATCAACCGTGCCTACAAAAACTCTGCACAATTTGATGGGAAAATCAACGGTAATGGTTCTACGAAAAAAGCCTCTAACGTGGTCATGAATTTCATTCCAGTTAGCTCATCTCGCCAGATTCTTGGCTGTACCATTTTCTGCAAGACCTTGGAGTCGGCGGCGGCTGAGGAACGGAGCGACTCCGTAAAGAAGACCTACGACGACCGGTTCCAGTGACTAACGCTAATTTCATTAGAAACCTTTGCAAGATCAACACTTTATTTGTCCAAGCATCTCGCGATAAGCCAGCTGCATCTAAGGACTGCACAACGGCGATACTTGACCGCCAACCTGTAGAAATCGGACTGTTGTTAGATGAACTTACTGATATGGCCATTCGCGGCATGGGGCTGATGTTGTAATCCATTTTGGCGATATCCTGATGGCATCATATCCACAACAGCTCACTCAATGGACGTTCTCATAAACCAAACTGTCTGCAATGTCCACGCGATATCAACGAATGTCTGTTTCAGGATCACACACTCCACTTGGTTCACACTGACGCACATATGACGTGGTTTGTCTTCTGTCTTCAAAAATCGACACCTAGATCAGTGTCATGTAACACTTTGATGCATTCGAACAATGAGACAAATTCACGTGAGCCGTATTCTTTTTTGCGCATCCCCACAGGAAGTACAATTAACTGGACACTGATGGTTCTTTTAAGACTTCTTGGGAAGCTCTTGTTTGCGGTTATGGTCTGTGACATTGGACTGCAGCCAGCATGAAATGCCGCAATTCATTCCGATCGAGTTGTTGGGCGACGATCTACGGAAGACTTTTTACGTCAAGATAATTACGTAAGTTCTTCTATCTGCACTCTGTAGACAAGAAACAAGCAGATTAACAGGTGCTGAAAAAAATTTCGCGGGGAAGATATCTGACACGAATAAGCACACTTGAAGAAATGCCCTCGACTTCTGATGGTTTCGTTTGTGAAGAAGCGCATATCAGAGTTTCGCGAACGGAGAACGTTATGTTTGTTTTTTGCTTGTAGGAAATATTGATCATAAATGAATATTTTCATTACAGCTATTAAAACGCAGATGCTCAAGAACGCGATAATGAGAGGCGTTTGTCGAAACATTTGCTCAGGTGCAGTGAACTCGGAACAGAAGAAGCCAGACTCAAGTCTGAGAGCATTAATGTGGGTGATGTAATTGCATACTTTTGATACTTGACAACAATTATTCCCACACACTGGGATCGCATTGTAGTCTCATCAGGAATGAACACTGAAAAGTCCCTGCTCACTGCTCAGTCATCTTATCGCTCGAACTGCTAATGAGAAAGCGATTCTCAAATTCTGAAACTCCGCCTCGAAGTTTTACTAATAATGTTTGCAGTAGAATTTTATGAATTTTCACTTTTCACCTGAACACACTCGTCCAGTGGCGCACGGCTCCGAAGTGTGTTCTTGCACGAGGATCGAACAGTGAAATTGGCTTTTCATGCCAGAAGATAGTTAGTCTGCGGAAAGTGGTGTCCGTCTGGCACCTCAACCACCCCGCTTTCTAGTCAAGAAGGCAAATGTTCGAAGTCCATCCACATTTACGTTGGATATGCTTTTTAATCACCACTCGACTGTGAAGCTACCCGAATTTCCCCTTTCCCGTAAACACGCCAACTCGGCCGACTGCATTCAATGAAATTTGCATAAATTCTCCAATTCAGCGCGATTATAGCCCTAACGCGCCTTAAAACCGTGGGGACATGTTAACGCGACTCATTGCCTTACAACAGTTTTCATTATTATTATTTGTATTTTTGAATTTTTTGTTTGAACAAAGACATATTTTAATGCTTGAGAGCGGCCAGTCTGAATTTCGCGGGTGCGGAATGTCTACAATTAGCGAGGATCCAAGAAGGACTCAAGATCATATACAGAAATTTTCTTCGTTAGCGACGTTGGCGGCTAATTCATGCGGAACGCGATTAATGCAGACGTAAGGTAGCGAGAATGCATTCCTTCTTTGTGGCTCTTTTTCATCAGATACCTCAACAGGTCATTAAGCGTAACAGCTTTGTTCCCGAAGATTCGCGTGCATTTGTTTGAAAAAGAACTCCATCCACATTGAATCGTACATCTTCACTAGTTGTTCCGGCTCAAACCATTAAAATTCCACTAAATCACAAGTTTATGTCCAGATCTCGGTATAGTTATGAAAAACCACTAACACTGTGTTGCCTCGACCGCGCAGGTAGGGTGAGCTGGATTCTTCCAGAGGTGCACAGAACGATACCTGATTCGCCTTGAGACCGCCGATCGCGAGCGCTTGATTTTACACCACCGCTCCATACAAAGCTCCCAGAAGAACTGAGTGTGGTGTTCATACAAAGGTGATCACCAGCTCCAGTTCATATCCAAGGGACTTTCTGTGCATGGCTTGGGTCAGGTGAGGTAGGTGATCAGGTGGAAAGGAAACCTCTGGGCAACGCGCCGATACACACTGCTCCTTCGTCTCTGAATTGTTTACAAACTTCTCCAGTGCGGTGCAAATTGTTAAGCGCCTCTCTGGATTAATGCTGACGTAACTGTTGCTCATGGAACCCCGACGTGGATTGTAGAGACCCAAAACACCTCCAGCGCAGCTAATTGAAGAGTTCAGCTCAATTCGCGGTCAGCAAAGTTGGCGCTTCCTCTCAAAAGAACCCCGACATTTGTTTGCAATCTTACAGTCATTGGGAACATAAAAACATTAAGGGAATCGTGACTTCCGAAAATTCATACAAATACAACATTCAACAATTGTTGCAAACTATTTCACAAACACATCTGGAATACGTAAATCAATCCAAGAATTTAGCAGAGTTTTTCAGGATCGTTGGCTTTAATTTGGACTCAATTTCAACAACTTAATAAAAATAACTCAGATTCAGTTTTACCGCCATTTAAATGCAAAACAATTCCCAAATGAAATTCCCTCAAGACTTTGTTTCGTAAAATATTGTCTTAAATCATAAGAAAAACTTTCAGTAAGAAACACGTTCAATACATTTTAAAGTTAAGCAATAAACTTGAACGTTAGAACTCTTTATTGTTATTTGAAATGACGAGTCGTGACTAGTTTAAATTTTCGAAAATGTAAAACATTTACAAAGGAATCTAACAATCTGAATGCCCGAAATAGCGAGGCATGCACGCTAAAGTCTAAGTCATATTGCAATCGGCTAAAAGGATTTAATTTTTCTGCCATATATAATTAGTATTGCTGTGGCAATTTAAGGAAAACGGTAACTTATTGATGTGCAAAAAACGTTTAATGATCGAACTATCGATGCAGTGCTATGAAATTGGAAGCAGACAGCGGCAGCGAAGACACGGCAGTGGTCATGTCTTCGGATGCATCGCAATTGTGTTACGTGCCTGCAAAAGACACGATACTCATCTCACCTTAGTGGCGATGATGTTAACAAACAAAAACCGCAAGAAAATAGCTTCCTTAGAGTCAAAACGGCATGGAAGTAAATCCATTTGCTATTCCAGTGCAATTTGCAGCCAGTGCGACTTTATCGCACCGAATCTCAATTGTTTGATTCCATTACTCTGCATGCAATGAGCACGGCCAACGTACTTCGGTAAACAATTCCGCGGCGACTCCACAGACGGGAATCACAGGCGAAGGAATCAACTGTTGCAAATATCGATTTTAAATAGCTGAAAGGCATTTAATAATGGCCCAAGAACATGAAATGCACAATGCGAAAGAATAAATTGAAATTCTTTTTGAATTTTCGCGAGATAACACCACCCGTGGGGATAGTGACTGCGGCAAGTTTGACATTCGCCTTTAGTTACCTGAGTTACCTGCAGGAGGAAAATTCATTTAAAACGACTGTGATGAGCAAATTGGCTGGGAATGGAGTAAAATGCCTCAGAACTCACACCTGACGCACAGGTGCAACTTCTTTGCTGTTGCTGACGATGATGATAGTGAGACTTCCAAAAAATATTAATGATCTATGTTGCTATTTAATGATCGCAATTAAATCATGCTCCTATTCTTTATTGTCTTCCAGGTTCGAAAAGTGAAAACTAAACGTTTTAATTTAAGCGCAATCTTTAAAACTCTGATGGAGTGAAACTCCACAGTCCACTTCTATCAGTTCAACGGTACTCTGTTTTTTCCCTCTGCCCATTTTTTATTCAACCGAAATTAACCGGAAATTGTCCACTTTTGACTCAAAGTAATTTTTCCTGTAAATTAAATGGTTCTGTCAATAAAATCTCGCTTAAAGTGACTTTTGAAAAGTGTGCCTTCGGTCTATATTATATCTCCACCTGTCCTTCCGGTCGACGATAGCACCATTTGAAAGTTGCCTCCAGAGGGCGTGCAAGCACTTTGCCATATGCTGGAAAAGGTTGTGCCAGTTTCTCACAACTCTTCTCAACTTCATATCTTTTGGTAGTTGGTGGATGTGAATTTATTTTTCAAACTGTCTCCATATAATGCATAAATATGTAGAAACAGTTATGCAAGATTTAATTAAGCATTCATTTTGCTTTGCCGCTCCTCTTGTTTCTAGGGAGAACATTATCTGGAGCAATCGGTCAAATCACACATATCAACAGTTAGTCAGAAGCATAGTCATGCGAACCTTCTGGAGAGCTAAGATTCTCGAATAGATCTTCTATGCCACGATACGCAACTCCTATTCTATTATGTCCAAGTGCGATGGAGTTAAATAGAGCAAATCTAGCGACTATAGGGAATTACGTGGAGAACGCCGCCGGAGGTGAAACCATGCGTTGTCGGTTCTGGGAATTATCCTCCACATGGAAAGAAGCGAGAATTTCGCATGTTTTACATTGTTAACGTCTGCGAAATAAAAACAAAAACTAATACAAAAAACAAGGTGGAAGCTATTACTGTTTTGCGGATCGACGTGGTGATTCCAATTAGGCGTTCCACTTCATTCATGAACAACAATTATTAACGAACCGTTTGTAGATGTAGATTTTACCACATGCTTCAAAATCGACACCTCTTAGCAGAAAGAACTCTTTAAACTACTGGGAAGCACCTTCGATTGTCTTCAGATAATCAAAGTCACGAGTGAAGTAACTACATACTTCCTCGTTTTCCCTTCCACACCTTGCAGATATAAGTAATTCAATAATTATCACAAATTATCCTATATAGCGTGATCCAGGCAATTTTCGGTGGAGTGCTAATGTACACTTTCGGCGGGAGGGGGACGCGTCTCTTCGCAATCACTGAGCTACTTTCGGGCAGTCAACTCGTGTCACGTAATTAATGCTCGCACTGAAATTTATTCAATTGGGTGTCGTTGCGTGCCATTATATGTATTTTCGTAGTCGGTTTCGTCTTCTTCGGCTCATCGCAATTGATCCGCGTGACTTGCTTCGGTCGCCGCTCGCTGCTGTATTATTTTGAAACTGTTTCGTCTGTTGTTGTTTGCAAACAACTTCAATTAACACATAATATTGATTTATTTTTCAATCATTATACTAAAATACAAATACGAATATGTCTTTACTCAGCTTGACGGTTCAACTCCTCTGGTTCTATAAAGGGAGACCCATGACTAATTTCAGGGAGTCTCTGTTGATTCTCGCTTGGGCGCATATCTGACCTTCCGATAGAATTGTAGGCTCTTTCTGTAGATAATTTACAGATTTTTCCACATATACCAGGGATTCGTCCAAGGAGCATTTGCATACATCGCTATCCTCTGCAGAAAACCTTCGACCCCGCTCTGCGAGAGACGCATGCATCTCAAAACAAAGCAAGCCCAGAATTCGTACTTCAGCTAAATTATTTCGTATTATTAAAAAAAAAACATGAATATAGTGAAAGTTTCTGTACCTGGAGCAAGCTTCTCGTATAGGACGATCATTTCTTTGCAGAATTTCATTTTCTGCTCGAGTTCCTCATTCTCAAGGGTTTGGAGCATTTCTGGTCCCCCAGATCCTATGATTTGGGCCAGGACCACTTTCACTTCGCACAAGTAATGGTGGCTGGCAGGCAACCACTTGCTGTAGTGGTTTATGTACCTGTGCAATAGATTTGAGGCAATTGTTCGAAAGACAAGATGTCAAACAACAAACACTTACCTCAAGCAATTGCTAACTTTTCCCTTTTCCATTGCAGCCAAATCCTTTCCCGATCTATCCAAAACATCATTCACATAAGACTTGTCCACAACTTGATCGCAAGTTCTGCATCTGGAAAATGAAATCGTTATCATTGACATGCCAGTTCGAAAAGTTCATCAACTCACTTCCAATCATCATGCCAAGACTCCAAACTCAGAGGAAGTGCAAGTCCTTTACAGTTTTTATTGTTGCATAAAATTGCACTATAATAAGTGCCTAATTCCGTTACATCCTTACATCGAACACAATCGCACTTAAAGAGTTTTGTCTGAACAAGATGATCCTGTCTGTTGGCGGTTCCCCACAAGGGGTCCGAGTAACAAATGCTGAGATTCGAGTCCTTTTTTATATCTTTGGGAGCCCAAAATATTACCTCGCCGGTTTTGGAGAACGTTTTCGTTAAATTCGGGTAACACGAGTGCTCCAGCAGGGAGGCATTGTCGTAAATTGCGACATAGGGTGGTTCTGACAGGGGGACTTCGTGCCCATTGATCTGCAAAATCCCAGCGATTTTCATTATTTCCTCTTCGGAGAACTTATCGTACTTGAAAAATCTGAAAAATAATAAATAATAAATGCGAGAGTTTTAAAATCAAAATCTATTGGGAAATCATACCTGGGAATAAATTTAGCTATTCCCTCTAGATCACTCTTCCATTGGGGCTTTCCCCGGCGCTCTTTTTCGTGGGCCTCCAATTGGATAAGTCTTTCCCATTTTTTTGGATTGTTTTCTTTTAGCAGAAGGCACCTCAGAGTTGCCAAGCACTGGTAAGTAGGATGCGGGGCCACATAATGTTGAATTGATACCTAGAATTTGTTATCAGGAATCAATACATTAAATCGGCATCGATTCAACTAATGAGAAAATCTGGAATTATAGAGAACTTCCGGCGCGAAAGTGGTCATATCTTCGGAACGCCTTTCTTTGATTTTTACATAAGCATTGGTTAGGAGACGGAAGCTATCATTTAGCGCGATCGCAATAAACAAAAGTTTGTCGGGGCCTATTAATAGCATTGCTCCTCTAAATTCAGTCGGCCTATGGCAAGTTTCACGCTTTGATATTTGTGCCGATCGACTCTCATTGTTGCGCGGCTAGACAAAAGACGGAATTCGGTGCGTGAAGTTGCAGGATACCTGCGAGCGGCAAGTCAATGGCTGCGATCGGGCAGTTTAGAAATAGATCGTCACTCGCGGCGATGAATATATTCTTGGAGATAATTAAGCACACCAATATGGGAAATGTCTTGTTTCCGAAACGGACATCTTCTCGATTTGGGAAATGCAGAGACAAACTCACCTTGCTGCCCCGCGCAACGGTCAAGCGACACTCGCCGGCGTGCTCGGCACTCTCCTGACATTCTCGCTGGCACACCGGCCACCCACACCGTTCGCACTCCATATGGTCATTCTGATTTAAGCCCTTCATGCAGCCCACGCATACCGGGCCGGTTACTTGCGATGGGCCGCATACCAGGGGAGCTTCTCGCAGTACAACCTCACCGGCCCTGATGTTCCTGCTAGCCAGCAAATAACGGCCGTACTTCTCGTTCGAGTTGACCTACAACATAGCAAAAATAAATCTCCATTAGTCCTTCCCTTTCGGCACCTGAATCCTACGGTGAAGGGATGACATCCGGGCCTGTGTCTTTTCCAGTCCTGTCGCTGGTGATCGACCGAGCAATAAAAGACACAACCGCAATTGGAACACTTGGATTTACTTGGAGTACCACAAACGGCACACTTTGTCCCATCCGGAAGCATCCTACTCCTGTACTTATTTAACGTTCACGACTAGATATTAATTATATTAAATCGATATATATCGATACCTCTGATTGACTACTAATTAAGTTCGAGGTGTCGGCTTCCTTGTACACTTCGTTGAACGCGGCGATTTCGTTGAAATCCGAAATGTGACTGGGTTGGGCGGCCCCTGTACTAGCGCCCAGTACATGTCGTTGCGAGTGACGCGGTTTATTTTTGGAAGTACTGCAGACTCTTACTGAAGGTTCACCAAAATTGCTCGTAATATGCTTTGAAAGGTATTACAATTGCACAGACATGCTCGACATGGCAAGATCACAGTTCGCGATTAATCTATAAAAAGATCAGTACAGTACGTACTTTGCATCCCTACAAATAAAGATCGATCACTTTAGTTTTCTCATGAAAATGTCTTTTTTACTGCAATTTATGTTTTATTTATAAATATATGCATGATATATGCATTTTCTGTTGTCATAAAACGCAGTTGCATTCTTCACACAATTAATTCAAATATGATAGATATTTCTAACAGATCAAATCTATCCATTTTAAATAATGGCATAGTTTTAGGCTATTTCGTATTTCAAACACAAATAAAGATTGTAGTAATCCAATAGGAGTTAGGAATGCAAAAATTTCTGTCTATCGACTGGCAGTTAGAATTAATGACAAAGTGCATTAATGACACTAGAAACGGACCTTTATCATCCGGAAAAATTGGGATATATTTTGTGTTTAAGGAAAATTTTAGGGGAATTTATTGTTTGCGACAATTTTTGTTGTAGGTTAACTTTTACTTGTTTCTACTGTTACTTTTCTACCCTATCAATTAATAGTTATAACGAATTAATAAATTAGATTGTATTTTCTCAATCAAATAATGTACCTACTATGTATCTATCTTTTTCTCGTCCTACTTTGCTCACTTTTTTTTATATTTATGTGAGCCACGAAAAAGATTGTCCATACTTGATTTGTTAATTTAAGTAGGAAGTGTGTAATTAAATTCCTAAGCTATGCCCACTGTGCCCACTGGAGGAACGCGTACTCTTTAACAGACCATTCAAAGGAATTGGTCATTCAGACCTGGCAGTGTTCTCTGCGCCAGATCGGTTGAGTTGCGCACAAACCACCTTTTAATTACCACCTGCTAAGCGGCGTGCGCACCTGAGTAATGTTGTGATTGCTGCAGCCGACAGTAATGCACTTGTTGGCTGCTGTGCGTGCGCGGCGATGCTATTTATAATTGTAAATATGTAATGTCACCACATCTGACCACGACCATCCTCATTGTAATTTGGAAAATGTACGGTGGAAGAATCTACAAACCACGTAAAAATTTTTGCAATTTGATTTTTAGTTGGCAATTTTCCTGCGGTCGTTCAAGGTTCCATTTCATGTAAAAATTAATGGAGAGTGAATTTCAATGCAAAAACAATTTTTCTATTTTTTTTCTTCTAAAAATAAACAAAATAATTTATTTTTTGTTTAGATACTTTGAAACACTAGCTTTAGAGATAAACAATAAATCATAATTTAAATATAGTAGTTGTTCGTTTTGAACAATAACAAATAAACAAATAATAGATAAATTTTTGTATCTATTCTTTCAGCAAATTAGTGTTGACTGCCTTTCGATTCCATTTCATGAGTTCTTGCCGGATAATATAATTTACCTTCGATATAAATTTCTCGTTACTTCAAGCACAAGGTGTTGATAATCTCGTGGTCTTGCAATTAAAACTCAGAGCGCAACAACTGTAAGTAATTGCAGAGATTTACGATCTGGCAGTACCAATTAGTAAGCTGAAAACAAATCGCATCGGAAAACCAATTTTCCACCAAATGAACTTTAAATTTCCTCGCGCACAGATTTTCTTCAGTCGAGTTCTGATTTCTCTGCGGCACACTTGTTAAGAATAGAACCGCCTCGCGGCATTGTCTCGCGAAATATTTGCACAGATTTTCCGGTAATCTTGACGTGATTTGAGATATCAGTTCAGTTTGGTGATTAAACTACGAATTTTTGGTGCAGATTGGTGACCGTTATTGAAATGCCGCAAAATTGCAGGAAGAAGGTAAAAAATCCTTGATCTTACAAAAGAACCGTGTTGAAACAATATATACATAAGAGAAATATATAACGATGTCCATTTATTGTTTCTGGTAGAAAAATTGAATGTGATCGCGTGTATTTTTTCCCGTTAAAAATAGCAAATCTTCGAAAATGTCTTGGCGGGCAGATAGTTCCGAATCACATAAATTTCCGAGAATTTTCATCTGAATTGCGATTGGAGGTCAACGGATTGAACGGACTTATAAATTTCGTCCCTGCCCCTCAGCGACGCGTGCTCATTCATGTTTAGATGAATTATTAATCTCAGGCCAGATTTTTTGCCCCGAAAAATATTTTTTATAATATCAGTGAAATCAAAAAAAGTGATCCGTTGTGGTTTATATCAACTTTCCACTCTGTGACAATTGATCTATTTTGAGAAAATACCGAATGAAAATAGAGTTCTTCCAAAGTTTATTATGTGCTCTAGCGCAGGCGATCTCAAAACAATCATATTTTTATATAGAAAAGTAGGTGGACGGGAAGCGGAAGGGGACTTGGTTTTGTCATCCGCTGGCTCTTAACCAGCGAGTCCTGAACGGAATCAGTAACGAACCCAGACAAATTCGAATGATTCCCAGATGAATTTACATCAACACCATCATTAATTAGAGCATTGCTCAATTTCAATTTTTCCTGGAAAATAGCATTCGTGTGCATAGTGATTATTGGCTCTTGCTGACTGACAAAAGTTTACACATTTTTCTGCGTCTACCTTGCATCTGTTGCTGTCTAGATTCGGATTCTTCGAAACAGCGGGAATTCGGTCATTGCTTCTTCCAGTTCGCCTATTTTTTATTTCTTAAACAGAGAACACCTTTTGATACACCTATCGAAAAGGCCGTTGCTTAATGCCAGCGGTCAGCCGATAAAACTGATCCGATTTGATTAATTCCCACGAAGTATAATTGAAGGAGCGTGCAGCAGAACTCATTGAATTATGCATATAAACAAACATTGTAAAATATAAACAAATTCGGGCTTGGCCGAGGCATTTCTCTCACCGTTTCGATCACTTGATGGTTCTGTAAATGCTAATAAAACAGAAGCATTTTCACGAGTCAATAAAATCCCAGCAGAGGCGAATGGCTTAATGGCGCTTACAACATATTTGTTTACTGGCGCCATTAGTTGCATTACTTTAAAAATCGATTAAACAATTATGGTAAAACTAACGTAAGCTAATTTTCTTACGAAACACCGTTCATAAAATAAATAAAATGAGTTTTATATTGTAGTTTCATGTAAACTTTGTTGTTTGATTTAAAGTGCACACACAAAAATCGTCATAGTGGCGAAAAACGAAAATATCACAAAATTTACGATTAATAAACCGTGTCCAAAACTTTCCTCACTGATGAAATTTGTGAAAATGTTTTGAGCGATTCTGTGAAACGCAGTATGGCTCGGCGGATTTTAATTGCAGTCCCATTTCTCGCAAAAGCGAAACCCCAACTAAGCGCTATTTATAAACTGCAACAACTTAATTGTCATTGGCTCAATATAAACGTGTTAAATAGAAACAAAATGTTTTGACAATGTAATATTTAACCAGTTCCGAAATGCGCTGCTTTCAAACAAATTTCATTACTCAGAAATTTGTCCAATTTTAATGAAGCATGATACATAAAACAATGGTAATAACAATAAATGTTTTTATACGCAAACCTCTTTCAAGGTGAACTCTTAAATTTAACGAAGAAAAAAAAACGAAAACTGTAGTTTGCACTAAACACGAAAACCATTAAAGCATTCTATAAATAAACTATTCCTGGAATTGAAACTTGAATTAGATAAAAGAATATTTTGTCGTGGTGTAATTTGTTAAGCTTCACCAAATATTTTTAGACTCCTTGCTCAGAATTCCCAAAAACATAAAATTGTTTCGCAATTCGATTCCCTTCAGCTGAAATATTTCCCAATATTTTGATGTTAAAATTCAAATTGTTCGAATATTTCAATGTTATTTTTGATAAAACCACGCAATAAATTAATAGAAACATCAGAAAAAAAAGCAGGATAACAACAATAATCCATCGAACGGACCTGGCGCCTCCACGGAGAGCGGAAATGAGGATGTTGACGGGAGTGGTTTGCCGTATGAGGTGAAGGTCTCAGGCATTATGGGAAGATTTTTGGTCGCTGCTAGACCCCTCAAGGCGGGGGATTTGGTTATAGGGGAAACCCCCTTGGCTGTGGGACCTTGTGCGGACAGTGATCCTGTTTGCTTAGGATGCTACCAACCGTTCGAAAGTGGGAAGCGTGAAGTCAGGTGACTTACTTATTGATGTAAGCTTAACAGAGAAAACTAATTGCAAGATATTTTAGATGCCCTAACTGCAAGTGGTTGATATGTGATACAGATTGTCCTGGATTAGGTAAGGAGAGCGGACATAGTCGCTGGGAGTGTGAAGTATTGAAGGAAAAGCAAAGCTACAGTGTTCTGCAGAACTGCGAAGAGGACGCACTCAAGCAATACTACGAATTAATTTTACCGCTTCGGTGTCTTTTATTGAGGGAGCATAATAAGGCAAAGTGGGAAAAACTAATGCAAATGGAGGCGCATAATGAAGTTCGAAGAAAAATTCCATCGCTTTGGAAGAGGAATGAGGAAGTGATTGTCAACGGGCTGAGAAACGTTTGGGGCATTAAGGATTTCACTGAGGACGAGATCCACACAATTTGCGGAGTAATTGAGGTTAATTGTTTTGAAATCGGACAGAACCTATGCAAAGCCAGAGCACTGTATCCGTCGGCGTTCCTTCTTTCGCATGACTGCTGCCCAAACACAACGCACGCCGATCATCCCAAAACTTACGCCATGTCGATTCGACTCACAAGAGCCTTAAAGAAAGGTGATGCTATCACACTGAGTTACGCCTACACATTTCAGGTAATCTTCGTTACTTAGTTGCTGATCAAGAAATTAATTTCGCGGTATCCCTAATGAAGGGCACTTTGAAGCGAAGGGAACATTTGCAGGAGGGAAAATTCTTCTGGTGCCAATGCGAAAGATGCGCAGATCCAACTGAATTGGGGACATACTCCAGTGCAATGCGGTGTCCAAAGTGCCAACATGGTATAATCCTGTCCACGGAGCCTCTTGATAACAAGGCACAGTGGAGGTAAGCAGCAAAGATTTTTGTACATCTTTTGATTTTTTAATCTTCCTTCCTCAGATGTAAGAGCTGTGATTACAACGTCAATGCCCAGTCTATGCTTCTCTTGCTAGACAAAATGTTTAAGGACTTGGACACATTGGATCCTCATGATGTCTCGGGCTTGGAAGAGTTCCTGCAAAGGTACAATTCTGTACTCAAAAGGGATTGAAATTGTATGAATAACTTTTAAAGGTATCGCAACGTTCTGACGAAAAACCACTACCTGAACGTGTCGGCCAAATACAATCTCTGCCAACTGTACGGACGCACGGACGGTTATTTGATCAACGAATTGTCGGAGGAGTGTCTAAAGCGGAAGCAGCAGTACTGCCGTGACGTTTTAGAAGTAGTTAACGTCCTTGAACCAGGTCTATCGCGATTGAGAGGTATAAACTGTTTTTCCGCAATATTGCGCTCACGTAGTTATGTAATCTCTTCAGGTGTGATAATGTACGAGCTGCACGCTCCTATTATGATCTTAGCCACGAGACTCTTCGAAGCCAAACGCATTTCCGGAAACGAGTTACGAAAACGACTGAGGGAAGTAGTCTCGTTGCTAAAAGAAAGTCATAAAATACTCGCGATGGAACCGGAAGGCTCAAATGAGCACACGATGGCTCTTGCTGCTAAAGATGCCCTGCAGAGAATAGGACCACTGTGATATGGATTACCTTCATTATAAATAAAATACGAAAACAAACTTTAAATATCAATAATATATTTTTTCTCTACGTAATATTTTGTTTGATATTAACCATATTAAGTATATTGTAAATTGAAGAAAGAAATTAATACATACAAATCATTTAGCTATTTGATTTTAAAAACTCGTTTAATTTTTTGAAACTGCGCGGCATAGTGAAGTACTAGATGACGGGGAAATCTTTTTTTCTCTGAATGACAGATCGGAGAGAGATTTGACAACTCGTGGTGAGTTTAGTAGGTTCGACATTTTTGGAAGCAAATATAAAAAATAAATAAATAAATAAATAAGAATGCCGCCGCCTGCTCGAGCAAAATTGCACAACAAAACAGGGAAATTGAAAACTATTCCGCCAGTTTCTGCTCCTACAATTTCCGGAAACGAATCATCTTCCACGCAACCACTGTCGACTCGAGATTCGGAAGCAGACCAGCAATTTGAGGTGGAGCTTTGCTGGTGTATTCATCAACTAGAGAATTCACTGATAGCTGGAAAATTAAATCAAAAGCAAAGTAAATTACAGAAAAAAATGTTTGCTTGTTATTATTTAATTATTCAAATTAAAGCACAGGATACTGAGAAGGCCATCAAGGTTCTTAAAAGTGGGAATCAACCCGTCATTAAAAAACGGCAACTGATGCGGTCTCTTTTTGGCGATTACAGAGCAAAAATGTTTGAGGAAGAAAAGAAAATGCTATCGAGTGAGAAATACTAGATTTCAGCGATAAGTCAAAAGTTGTTTATTGCGATTTTTTTTCAGCCGCCAAAAAAATACGATTTAATGAAAAAGCAACAAGCACGAATTCATTTTTCGTCAAGAAATCTACGATACTTACTTCGGGGAAGGATTTTAAGTTTAATTTTCCTGTTGAAGAACTGGAGCAGTTAACTATAAACGGTGATCAGTCTAAAGGTTCTACAACTGATACCGGAGGTGATATCAATAACACTGGGGGCTCCACGGAATTTCATTTTGTACCATCGCATAATACTTTTAGGTTTAACTTCACTATTGATGACCCCGCTAGTTGAATAAAATAAAGTTTAAAACAATTATGGCATAAACGTTGCTTTTAACTTGGTAAATTTATTGCAATATTTAAAAAATCCTTACATAGAATACTCAAATTTACAATTGAACGATTTTAAAAGAATTTTTTGTCAAACTAAAAGATGCATATTCGAAGAATTTCATCGGTTTTCATTTCAAAAAAGCTACTGACATTACTGACAAATTTTGGTGAGTGATTCCGATTGGTAGGCTCAACTTAATGCGGTTATGTTCTTCGATTGCCATTTGTTTATATTTATTTAGTTATATCGTGAATATGAACTATCGAGTGGTAGTTGGTTTCTTCCGTTCCTCCTTCTCGCGCTTCTCGGCTTCCCTGCGAGCTGCAGCTTCTGCCCGATGTTGTTTAATAATCGCTAGACGAGCCAGATCGGCACGAGCTTGCTCCGTCTTCCCCTCTGCATGCAGCTTTTGGTAGTGGGCCTGAGCTCTCTGTTTTTCTACTTCTTCTCGTTCACGCCGAGAAAGTTCTGGTTTTGGAGCCTTTTCTCCTACGCTCACCTTAGTCACCTTTTCTGAAGTTTTCTTATGAACGCGATTCGGATTCTCGATTTCAATTAAACTAGAAACACCTTTTGATTTGTGATTCTCATCATCTGATTCGGATTCACTGTCCGTCCCAGATCGACTCTCTGATGCATCATGTTCCGACTCACTTCCGGACTCTTCTTTTGAACGATGCCTGAAAAAATAAAAAAACGTCAACATTATTAACAATGTGATCAAAGTCAATCACATGTGATTATCTTTAGAGTTCACTTTAAAACATCTATTGCAAATAATGATTCTCTGAAAAGGAATATCTTCAGTAAAAGTTGCTTACTTTTTCTTTGTGTTGTTCTTTAAATCTTCTTCTAATTCCTCTGGGCTTGTAAAGTGACGACTGCGTCCTTTGTGATTAACATACTTTCCTACAAAAAGAATCCCATTAATCTTTTTGCAATGGTGAATGAAATAAAAGTTTTTTCGTCGCTCATTGATTCTGTAGCACACCCGTATCGAAAATTTGAGGTTATACACGAAAAATAACAATGAAAATGCTTGATTTCATCATTCTAACTAATTTATGGTTTTAAATGTTACTAAGGATTCTTTTAGACATAATTCAAAACGTTCTTAACCCTGGATTTTATCAAAACAATCCAAAGAAACTATTGAAAAAAAAAGAAAAAAAAACATTTCTTACCCCGTGGCATTTTATTGCTTGTATTTACAGAAACTTGCTATCACAGACTTGAAAAATCCAAATTTGCAGATATTCGATAAGATTAATTGCTCTTCACAAGTATTCTTTTAAATTTCTGCGTATAAATTAAACTGGGAGTGAAAAAAACGTTGAAGCTTTTTTTTTAGCACATAATTATTTAGAACATATTGACATTAGCAAAATTAGCCGTCAGTCGCAGCTTTCTTTGTTTCTTCCAAAGGTATTAGGAAGGTACATGGAATTTCAAAATTTTTTTAAACAATTTATTTTTTTATATATTTATTTATTTATAATTTGTATAATTTATAATTTACTAGTAGGTACTAAGAAGATTATATACTTACGGTGGCTTTTGCATTGAGGAGGTGTGTCCCAATTTGCTTTTACGAGAAATATATTTTGGTTTTTGAAAAAAAATTAGACCGAATTTTACAGAAATTATCCATAATATAAGAAAAAATGGGAAAAATGAATAAACAGCTTCAAGATAAAATGCAATAACATGACATACAAAATAAGTTTCGCTCGGTTGTTTCGGCTTGATCCGCCGCGATCTCAAGATTGCGCCACACACACGCGGATATACCTTATACCATTGAAAGACATGTAGTATGAATACCATGGTATTGAAACTATCTCATCTCAAATACTACGTAGTATGAGAACCCCTGACAACAAACAGACTTGAGTTCGTGGTATGCGAAGTAAACAATTTCGGATTTTGACAGCTGTCATCTGTCTCTTAATGTGTATGTACTGAAATTGTGTTGAGTTTTGCAAAAAATATTAAGCAAAAACCACTGTAAAAATAAATACCTACAAAGAACACAAACAACCCCGAACTATGTTTAACCTTTACTTTTTGATTTAAGAAAATGTTTTGCCATAATATGTCGAATCACAATACTCTATTCTCCGCTACTTCAAGTTGGCGCTGACGCAAGTAAAGCGGTAAACACAATTGGACGTTCGGCTTGGCCGACTTGACCGACTTCCGACTTCGAGAACTTTCTGAACTTGTGCTTAAAGCCGGAGGTACACGATACGGAAAACGTCATATTTATAAGCGATACGCCTTATTTCATATCGTGTGACTCGACGATAAGCAATATGGTGTATCGCTTATAAATATCCCAAAAATTTCGGAATATTTTCGGCACATCCAAGCAATTTGCGGGGTACAAATTTCCCGAGTCACACCATACAAAACTTTATGTGCACAGTTTTGAGATTACTGCTCTTACGGGCGGCGCGGCGTCGCGGTAATCTGTGAATTGCAAAATACAGGTTGCAAACTCAATTTTGCTTATCGTGTGACTCGATGTCTCAAAAGTGACATCCACAAAGATATTTCCTTATAAATATGACGTTTTCCGTATCGTGTACCTCCGGCTTAACACAATACAACTTTTCGAACTTTTGCCAGTCTCATTCCTTTTTATCGAATTTCCGGTATTCACGGCTTTTGATATTGAAAATATCTTTTTCCTTGATTAGAGATATTAAATTTTCTTCAAATGACATTTTCAAACTTTTATTCTTTTATTATTTCAAAAAGGACCAAACAAACGTAAACTCTTCAGCTGACTGTCAAACAAAAAATAAGTATCAAAAGTCGAAAAAGTTCGGCTCGAGTAGAAAGTAGACCTACTCAGAGCTTGGCCGACTTGGCCGACTTGGCCGACTTTGCCTTTGTGTTAAGCACAACTCTATCACGTATGTTTTACTCGAACTGTCAACAGTCGGCCAAGCCGAACGTCGTATTGTGTTTCTCGCTTTAATTCTTCCGAGCTTTTCGCAATACTACGTCGATTGAGCTAGTTTCAATACTACGCTAATACCACCTAGGTGAGCTGGTATGGACCTAGTATTCGGTGACAGACATGTGGTATCTACGTAGTATTGAGATGAGATAGTATCAATACCACATGTCTGTCAATGTATTATCCTCACTTCACGTACGTACCTCTTCTTTGCAAAAGGAGTTTAATAAATTTAGATTATGATTTGATTAGAAATCGCCATTGAAAAGAAGATTGAAAATATGAAATAATGAAATATAACGGGTATTGATATTTCCTATTCATGCACAAGTAGTAGAGCGAATCAATGGGAGGGAGAAAAAGAGATAGACTTGAAAATGACAAATGCATGCAAGAGCGCCGCATGCGGTGGTTTGCCGATACTTCACTTTCATGGCTGTTATTATTATAACTTTAACAAATTTTAAAAATTTCTAGCTGAAAAATTAAAAGAGTTAGATATTTTTCAATTTTATTTGCATTCCAGTTGTTAAATGGTATAGATAACAAAAATTTCAATAGTATCGGAGAAGGACAAAATAATAAAAGATAAGCACAAAAGTGCTTATGATGCATAATTAAATTAGAGCTAATGTAACAAGCTTAATTATTTGACACCAATTTCATGTCTCTATTTAAATTAGGAGCCGAGAAACGCCAATTTTAAAAAACAGCGTTTATGAAAATTCACCTTTCTTATTAAACTTGGAAAGTTTGAAGTTTTATATCTCCAAATATATACCTATATGGTAAAAAAAATTGAAATTTTGGATATAGATTTATAATCTCAGTCATTTATACATATTTTCAACGAATTCTGAAAAGTAAAAGCATATATGTTTTGTGTTGATTTCACATGGGATAAGTCTGATAACACAAAGAAAATCAACACGCGCAATACTCATTGTTATTTCCTAAATTAAAAGCGAAGAATTCTTGCGTCGAATGCTAGTAGTTCGAGTGAACCATTTTATTTCACATCCTGAAATCGTTTGAATTTTGTGTGCCAATTCTTTTTACAAATTGGCAAAATATTTCTCAATATATTCCTTGAGAAAGTTACAAACTGCTATTTATGGTTGCAACTGGATGCAGACTAAATACGGAATCTGAGGAAAAGGTCAGAAGCTTAAGTTGCTAAAGGAAAGCAACCTTCTTGCGTTTATCACTTAAAGTTTCGCGCTTAAGTCTTTTGTTTTTCATTTGACGTGATTTTCAACTTGAATTTCGCAGCAGATGTTCCTTTAAAATTATTTTTTGTTTGTTTGTTTACTCATTAAAAAAAATGTTGAATAAGATTTATGATGGAAAACAAAAAATCCATGAATGACTACCACAAAAAAGCTATAACGTTTTCATAGTGGCGGCCGGCGGTTGACCGTCGACTTACCGGTTACAAGTCCCAGCATTGAGCATGGCTGGCTCTAGACGAATTTCTGAATTGATTCGATTATGGTGCGCAAATTCTCATTGATGCTTGGAAGTCAGTGGCATAGTCAGCTTCTCAGTAGGGTGCCATAATAAGCCCGGTTTGCTAGATGCTTAACTCATTTTGCAGAAATCTGTCAGTCATTAATCGGGCGCGAAACAAACCACAAGCAAAGTGATCTGCGCATGTGAAAAACGGATAGTTGCAAGAAGCGAACGGGAACAAATTGTTGAGTGACACTGTTGAGGAGAAGGTGGCACCATTGTAGAAAGATAACCGAAGTTGATTGAAATTACTTGAACAAAAGGTAAATTAAAAACTCTGTTGCAGTAAGTACCCACCAGAAAGTGAATTGTAGCCCCCAGTGTGTTGATGAAAAGGGAAAACTTGAATATGGTAATTAGCGATGGTGGCCCTGCAGCCGTTGGCGCAGGTGAACACTGAACACTGAACATGCATCGATTGGGCTGAAATGCACTTGAAAGTCAGCTTAGTTTTGGATTTGTTGTTTGAATTGAAAACCATATCGTATCAATGTCCGATTACGAGTTTAGAAATTGAACGGGAAATGGTATAGTATTTTTTGTTTATATTTCCATCAGAAGAACTGCATTTGCACATGTGCAATATCTCTGCCCATTGTTGGCTGCATAACCAAACCCAACTCGGACACGCACTTCAGACTGGTTTAGTCGCACTGACTCTTATTGTAATTTGGGCTACTGTGTGACGAAGTTTTTCTTTTATAATACTTACTGGTAGTATATGAATCGAGTGCTGCAATCAAGCAGAATCTGGTTGTGTCTGGTCAGTACGTAGAGTAGAAAAAAAAGCTATATGTATAAACATTGAAACTGTATAAAAAATAAAAAAACACAATCTATAATTTGCACTCTATAACTATAGAAAAACTAACAAAACGTTACGAAAGCTACGAATCCAATTACAAGAAGTGCTCTCGAACTCTTGTCAATCGCGATGGAGTCGTAAAATGGATGCAGAGGAAATGCAATACATAAGTATTTGATTCGATAATAAAATCCAATTACCGGAGATGCAAAAGTTGTCATTTGAATATTACGTGAACAAAGATTGAGATCGCCTATGACGACTGTAGTTGTGGTCATCGAAAGTGAAAGGTGTCCATGTCAGTGTGTCAAGCCGGAGGACGATTAATTGTAGATATATTCATATTAGGGCAGTGGCCATTGTGGGTCTGCTCTTGAGAAGGTCTTACAGTTGCAACAGATCCACAATCCAAAATTTCCTTGCACAACAATTTAAGATCATATACGACTGATATTTAAAACAAAAAACTGTGAAAACAACAGAGAACAGTTTGTTTTATATATAATATGTATAGGTTAAAGAAAATATTGAAGGGTTTTCATACAGAGAAAAACTTTAAAAACAGTAATGGTAATCTAAAATCATTTTCTTTCTTTTAATACAATCAATCGACCTCAATAAAAAAATTATTACTCAAATTACAAACTCTTTTTGTAATTGTTTTTTACCGCGCCAAAATTTTACGACTAAAGGGCAATGAATGAGTTGTGAAATAATATGATAATATCTTGTTGACATTCTATTCTTTTGAAATTTACGATGGAATTGTAAACTTGTAAAATTCTAGTTCAAATGCAATTAAACACGCAAATAACAATTCCTGCAAGGTAGGGCCAAACGCCTTGCGCCGCGTCATCACAACACCTTCTTGCATTACGACACGGCTTTGTAAAATGATACTCGCGATTCGCGAAGCCATTCTTTCGGATGACTTAAAGGAAGAATGTTTTCGGTGGCCAGACACGAGGAAAATTTGACTCGGTTTAATTACATTGTTTGTTTCTGTGTCAAATTAACATTTATGTAGATACGCATATTTTTCTTCCGAGAATTTATTTTGAAAGTATTTGCATTCGAAATGAGTTTTTTATGTATAAAAAAAATTATATTCCTACAATAATAACGTATATTTAGAAACAAAACAGACAGATTTTAATTTATTTGTTAATTTTCTGATGTGAGTAAAATTAAGACAAAATTACGCGTTTCAAAAATGCTTCATAATATTTTTATCATTTCTGAATTTTTCTACTTTACATTTTAGCATATTTCAATAGAAATTATAAAAATAGTTTAGAATAATTCAGTTAAGTATATCTCTTCGACATTCACCTTAATTGTTTACCAAAAACATCCTGTTTACTTTAAATCATAAACGATGGTGCTTTCGTATAATTACGTGATTACTTAATGCAGTAATTCTATTTACATAAAATAATTATATGCCTCACATTTGAAAATAACAGGGTATTATAATTTGAATAGTCATACTCATATGATTCTCCAGACAAAGAACAATACTTCCTAGTTCCTGACAATACTTCCGTTTACCACGAGCATCATTAGCAAATCACTGAGGTTAGGTGGCAAATAAATTGCAAGACAATTGCAATAAATAAACGCAAATTGCATTCCACTTTCGCACGATGTCGCCCACATTGAGGAAAACTTGGGAAGTTGGGAGTCACTTGATTGAGAAATGATGCTTAATTTCAAAGTCGTTAGGCTCGACCGTCGTCTAATTACCACTTAATAATCACGAACGGTACCAATTAATTAAATAGCAGCATTTAGCAAGGAGCGGTCGAGAAACAATTGTTGGGAATTTATATTAAAAGAGTAAAAATCTTAGATCAAATCCACTCTCTTAAATAGAGGAAGAAGTGAAAAATGTCCTTTGCATAATTCTTTCTTAAAATCTTTTGTATTTATAAAAAACAAATGCATTTCTGTTAACATCCCTAAATATCTGTGTACTCCTCATTTAAACATGCAAAAACAAACACTAAATGATAAGGAAGCGGAATAACCCCAAAAGGACGGCTGAATGAAACTATTCATTAAAAAATTACACCTCTCTATTTGAAATGTTTTTTATCAATTTCAAGGAAACGTGCAGATTTTGTTCAACTTTCTTCATTGATATTGAAATTGTTTCCTCATCAGCTTCATCTTTGGAAGATCGTTTATTTTTTGGTTTTCCACAACATTCGGAAAAACTTGACATCATCATTGCGCATTAATTAGTTTGATAAACGTTGTAAGTACCTCATCAAAATAACTGAAAACCAAAGAGAAGATCAAGCGAAGCGATTTCACTTCCGGACTTCACGTGCCGAAGAACTGTAGTGTGCACTAGAATCATTCGTACTCTTCAAGCACATGCTCGACATTCGATAAGTATTCAATTTTATAATGACTCGAAATGATAACACAAGATTAAGTAAGTAGTAATCGACATTTGGCAGTTATCAAGGATATTAAGGTGATTTAGAGATATATGTGTAAGTGCGCCTCCCCCGCCCACTGAAATCAGATGTGACTGTCAATTACAATTATAAGGCAAAGTGGCTCTTCTTGAAAGTAATCTGATTGGCGGGCGCAATGCTTACAGGCAGTTAAGGTTGAGTATTCATTAATTAAATTATCTGGAATTTCCACTTGCGTTTCCCCGAATTTTCCAAGGCTGAAGCAATGTCAATGATACTTTATTAATAGGAATGAAAACAATTAATAATTAGTATATTAAAGTAAATGAATTTTGTTCATATTTGATAAAGACATTTAATGTCAATTTTCTATTTTTGAGTATCAGTTCGATGACTTAAAAGGACAATTGACTTTTTGGCCAATTTTAAGAATTGTTTTTATAAATCATTTTAATTTAAAAAAAATTGTTTTCAAATTGAAATTTAGTAGATATCTTTTAATTAATCTGGTTTTTAACGTCTATAAGTATTCTCAAATTTCTTTATTATTTGTAATCAAGTAATATTCTAAGAAATGACAAAAACATGATTTTGATTCATATTTATTGTGAAAAAAATAATTTAAAATCGTTTTTGTAGTTGCTCAATACATTGGAAGCAGCAAATTTTTTGGTTAAACCCAAAATTTGCTCCATATCGAAAGTATTACACTTAATGAAGGAAAATAATAATTTCATTATCACTATTTGAACTGTGTTGCTATCGGAGCTGATCTTGCAGTCCAGTCTATCGATTGGATTCATCTATAAATAGTAAATACCCGATATCTCACACTTGCAATTTTCCGAACACAATTCCAGTTTATCACAAAAACAATAAGTTGAGTTCAATAAAAAAACCAACAATGTTAAGTCCCTTAATCAAACTTACATAGTTTCCCGACATTTTTGCAGTGGAAAAATACCTGTCCAATCACCCTGTGGAAATTTGTAGTCTGAACTGGATATTGATCTCAGGTGTGAACAGTTTATTCTTGACCTACAGCAACAAAATCACACGAAAAATTCCATCTGAAAAAGCAAACACTTTAAGAAGTAAGTAGCATGAGAAAACCCAGAAGCGATAAGCAGCTTTAAGCGCTAAATCCTCTTCTGGTTTTTACAAAAATACCTAAATTCCACCGATAAGAATGACGGTGAATTACGAATTGCTGTGCAAATAACAGATCGAGTGTAATGCAATTGCCCTTATAAGTTATATTGCATTGGAAAATATATAGCTTACTGCATTGGTAAATATTGGTTACACGATTCGGCACTATTTGTTGACAACACTCCGACCTAAGGTCAAGAATGGACGGCAGAAGAGTTCTCCAAACTTTATTGCATCGGTTTAGCACTTCTTGGGTTTTACGTGCTATCAGAAAAATCCATTGTTATCAGGCGAACTTATGTGGATTACAGGAAGACGGTCGCCACTCGACATATTATATGACGGTTATTTCCGCAAATTCACGAGATAAGGATAAAGATCGTCTTGCGGCAACACTTGTGGGTGGACGCAAATCCCAGTTAGCCTCGATGTTGGCATTTCAATGTGTTCTTATCGGAACATTTTATTACCACAGTAGCTTAATTGTTCAATTCAGTTTGAAAATGTGCTTAACGACTGATTGACCGTTTTGAGGGAAGCATTCGTGGAAGATTGCATTTCATGTTGGATTGACGTCAAATGTCTCGAATTTATTTACCTTCATAAAATATAGATGTGTTTTTTAATGATGCAATTGTGAAACCTGCATTGAAAGAAGGACATTTAAGAAAATTCAAGTTGCGGAATACTCTTAATCTAAAGCACTTGTTTCTTTTTGCCACCTTAATAGAAAATTATTTTAAAAATTCCAAAAATGTTCTTCGACTAGTCGAAAATTAGCCAATCATAAATGATTAACGGAAGCACTTCTTCCGAAACAAACATAAATTCAAACTGTAGGTTCCTTTTTGTGAGCCACCATTTTGTAGTTGGAACATTCATGTTGTAAATCAAACATTTTTTATTGTTGTAAATACGGAAGTGGGCATGAAATAAATAAGCGTTAAAACAGATTGTTTGCTATTACTTTCTGTTTGTGGTATAGGTATTTGCAGTGACGCATGAAATGGCGGCCACAGTTTAAAAATTGTCACGGAACAGATAAATTGCTCATTAATTTAATTTTTTAAGACTAAAAGAGGTTCTTTAGAGACAACAGCAGAACCTGAACGCAGTCTATTATTTTTTATACTTGCATTCGCGGCTACTCTATGATTGTATATTGCAGTTTAATGATTTCTCCTTTGAGGTCTTGACGACATGTTGAACCTTATGAAATCCTTGATCCAAAGTGATTCTAGGTATACAACTGAGGAAATATTGCAAAGGCTTTCTTCATGGGCATTTAATGTTCCTTTGTACAACAAACAAATAAAGACAGTTCAATTCTTTCCGATTCCATAAAAATGATTTCAATTTATTTAAATATCCAAAAATAAAATACATTGCCACCCTTCATTCAACACTTTCCTCCGCATTGTTCTCACAAGTAAACTAACTTTATTTAAGTTCTGCTTATCAACAAAAAGTTATGTAATCATAATTAAAATTCCGAGGATTTTGCAGAATAAAATTTCAACCAATTGTGCAAACTCAAATAAAAAGAACAAAGAGCAGACATTATGCTCTTTATTTATCATGAGAAAAGGTGAAGTACGTCATTTTCTCCGGGATTGTGAATACAGGTGTGCAACAAATGAGAGTCTCGAGGCAATAGGTCATGATGAATTTAAATATTTTGAATCATTTTAATGGAATTTTACAAATTCACGCAGATCATTCATTTCAATTGTTCGATGTCTTATCAATTATTTATAATTTGAATGCATTCATTTTCAGTTTACTATTTAATCTACTTTTTATTTTTTTTATTTTTTTCATTTTAACGGAATTTTTTAATAAAGGAATCTTAATAATTTCGTTGAAGTTCTTCTCGAATGTGGTTTCAACTTTAAATTGCGAATATAAACACCGACTTAAGCAAATCCTCCACATTTCGAAAACAAATGGTAAACAAAAGCATTTGCTAATATCGAACAGTACGAAATTGGCATATTCAAGTATCTCTTTCCATAATATACATACCAAGCTGTAAAGTGTTGCAATCGATTTCCGCATGCATGTTGTATTGTTGCATGTAGTAGAACTCGATCGGCAAAGGTCACAGATCGGACCGAAAAATAACTCAATGCAACAAGCGCGAGGCGTAGAGTGTAAAATCGTCTAGCACTAGAGTCTAGTGACTAGACAGTTTGGCTGCTGTGGGGCAAGTGCCTCAGACGTCTCTCGCCCACTTATTCGAAAATCAAGTCTGACCGCATTCTGCAAAGAAAGTCGATCGCTCCTCGCGAGCGGAATCCGCGAAGATGAATAACCTACGACGACGACGATGGGAAGTAGGACATCCACGAAACCAGCTCGAACCAGTGTCAATATTAATCAGTCCGCCGTAATTGCCGGAAGACTATAAATTCTGAAAATGGCATGTTGTCATTTGAAACAGATCAATGGGCATTACTCATCGGTCGACATCTTGATAACCACCGATGAACCAACAAAACTGCGATTGTGATTGATTTGTTGCATGCATCAAAAGTGAAAGAGCACTTCCCTGATATTAGCGATTCACTTTTGCTCCGATATTATAGATTCGGTGGGGATCAATTAATGGGTATTTGTTTATAGACGTCCGGCAGTGATACTTCTTACATAATTTCGTGACAGAGAGATTAGTTCGTGGCTTGAATTTCAAATTCTGAAACGGATTCTCGTGAGGAATTCCCACCCACGAATTCTTCCATTTCGTAACTCCGACTGCGATCGCCATCGATTGCGGCTGCTTCCATCTGATTTTCTTCAATCGCACCGAGCGCACTGTTTGCTATTGAATATATTTAGTCCACCTTCTACGGCCATTGAAAGGTTAATAATGCTTTAGCTTCACCAAGTGCAAATTGCTTCCCAGAAATATCAGTTGGCGTATGACTTCACCTTTAGTTTCCGCATTGATTTGTATGCTCGTTTGTTATCGATGCGCGATTTAGACATTACAGCATCATCCAACAAGGACATCTCAATTTTTCTTGAATTACTAATGCCAAATGTTAACAGGTGATATTATTAGTGCGAGAGTTTCTCTAGAAAATATCATCATAAAATTCAAAGAAATAATATTTATAAACTGTATAACAAGACAAGTTGAAACTATTAATAACGACATTAATAATAACCTACGTAAATAGTTAAATGGAATATTCCACTTTAAACATTTCTGCAATTGTTAGATCTTGTACTCATTAATATTCAAAGGGTTATGATAAGATTAAGTGACGTGGACCTGTTTCCATCGAAAATCTTGATTGACCCAAATTCCTGGTAATCTCATTGATTAAACTTCAAAGCAATGAATTTTTTATAATTTCTTTAAAATACTTCTGACCGAAATTTAATCGTCGATATCTATTGCAAACAATTCGGTAATTTATTAAAAAAAATTTTCTTCAGTTCAGTTTGTAAACATTTTGAAAAACACTATATAAAACAAAAACATAAAACAAAAAACCCGATTTTATCAATAATTCTGCTGACCGAATTATCAACTTATCCTATAAAAAATTTAATTTTATTTTTTATTTCTTCTAATGGAATTTATAATCAAATTGTTGATTTTTTTCTTATCAGATTGACGCTAATTTTCTTGATTTTGAAAAAAAAAATGGATTAAGTATCATAGTAACTTTAATAATGAAAACTGTTAAAAAATCGGAATAACGAATGATTAGACTTAAGAATAAATTCTTAATATTTGTAGATAAAATTCAATTCGCTCGCTCCCTTAAGAATCTATTAAAGTTTTAACTGCAGCTCGTATTAAATTCATAAATTTGTCTCAAATAAAAGTGATATATATTTATATAGGTAAATGTTTGTTTTCCAAATGTTTAATTTTACATGACAATATAAAATCGACTCTAATTAATGTAGTGGACCATTTTTTTTTCATAAACCAATACATTATTTAATCACAATGAAAACATGCAAGTAGAAAAATATGTTTTCAAGAAGTACCTATTCAGAGTCTTTATAAATGGCAACGCAAAATTTTTTGCTATATCTCCGTCCAAATGATAAGAAGAGTGTTTGTTCCTGCTTTCGCAAAACAACTCTTTTTTAGTCGCAATTTGCACACAATTATATTGAAAATTTACCAAAGTAGTGAGATAATGAGTTGATACAATTCGGTGATGCAACAAATGAGCAGAACCATTAATACGAGTGTAACAAATTGTGTTCGGCAAAAATGAATTTATTTCATTTCGTGGTCGCAATAATCGATCAATGGAAACAGTCACAACAATGTGATTATGAAACCACTTAATTTGCAATTAAAGTGAATTGCATCTGAAGTAGCAATGGAATTCAGTTGATCAGGAAGTCATTCAGAACAAAGTCTTCTTCATTTCTTCATTTGTTTAATGGAATCCTTCAGTATGAATTTTTGTTATAAAAAATAGTAATATCTTGATGGGTTTGATCGAAACTTGATGCAACAGAAATGCTTCACATTTGAATTATTTATTTTTATTGTAAAAATTTGCGAAATGTATACTAAGTAATTAATTAATTTCAAAAGTTTTGAACACATTTTTAATAAATTTTTTTTGAATATTTTAATTAGTGTGAAAACAAAAGAATTATGACGCTAAGATATCATAATATGATATAAACAAAAGCAAAATATACCAACAAAAAATCCGTAAACATTTCCTTACATCAAATAAAGTCAATGATGATCAAATAAAATGTTCGCTCTTGAACCCGTGTAAAAACCGCGGCCTCAAACCAATGACTAAGTGCGGATGTTACAAGCTTGGAATAATTGATTTCAGTACGATTTTAAAGCATATTAACATTATCAAAGACATTTCATATTGCTATCTGAATTAAAAAATTATCAGTAGTTAACTGGATCAAACTAGATCAACACAGTTTTTATCACTTATAAGTTATAATCACATCCACTGGTTCTTTTCTTTTGTCAAACATAACTGCTTTTCAACGGACGTTTGACTAAATTCGTTTGATTTTATTGTTGGTGTGCAATGTGCATTTATAGCAACACTTGTATTTAATATAAACAAATTCTTGTCGGATTATTGATTGTACTTAACATTAAATCAATACTTCAAATTATCTGCAGAAAGTGAATTCCACATTGGAAATTTATTGACTTTAGCCTTTAAAGAAGATGACGAAATTTTGAGAACTATTTCATTCCATGAAATTTCCGAAACACTCAAATTTGATCAGTAAAAATCAAAACCATGTCTGATCCAATTTCTAAATTAAAAACATGTATCAACTCTGATTGTGTGTATCGCGAAGGTGATCATGACGAGTGAGTTAAGGATATTCCCTTCTGTAAATGAAAAAATGAATATAGTTCGTTTCGAGATTTCCGTTGAAAGCTATTCCCAGCAAGATCAGCTCACGTTGACCATGGTTGAACGGCATCTGAAATTACTTTCAAAATGATAAGGAACACACGTTGTAGAACTGTTGCCTCGTTATCGAGATATGTCAGCTATCATCAGTGCAGGTATATAATTATGTATTTTCCGCGTATTTGCACTTCAGATGTCAATATTTGCATCTCCAAACTTCTCGCAGTCCAGGTTATCAACGCGTCTAAAACTGAAAGAGTTTTTACACCTTCGCCACCGGGTAGATGCCGCCATTACGCAAGATATTTTATGTCTGCGAGCGAGTGAAAACTACTTTGCTAAGCATTTTTGAGCGAGAGTTTTGACGGGCATGTTTAAGATTCGCCACCAACTCAAAGTGATAAACGGACTCTGTGTAATTGTATAGTAGTTGAAGCCACTCCAGCCGCAATCGTCCTACGTCACCGATCGCCATTACCTGATTGCCCACCCGCTATCGTCCACGTTTCTGCGGAACGGTATTGACTCGTGATTAGGATTCTGATTAAGAAAACAAAAATTTTTTATTAGTTTAATCGCTTTCAAGTCGATATCAAGATAAAGAGTACATTTTCGAAATTGATACAAAACGGTGTGTCCCCGCATTGAAATTACAAGGTAAATCGTGTTCGAACGCTTTTTCAGTTCAGTTTATGCGGTTGAACTAACCGCATTCGCTTTACATTTTGCTCCATCAAAAACGGGTTGTTCGAAATTTTGAAAATTTGAAAAAAAAAAAATAGTTGTCTTCTCGGTTTTGTTTAATATCAGTTTTAAGATTTTGTGTAATAAAATACAATTGAGTATAAAAATATAAAAATGTGAGTGTGGAATTTGATTTGTTATCAATCAAATTATATTCCATTGTGAAAGGATTTTATATATTTTATGAATTTTGGACACAGCTTAAGTGAAATACGAAATGATCTTGCGTTCATTTCTTGAACTTGAAAATGTTTAAAACAAATCAAGATAATTGTTATCAAATGTGAATAATTTTGAAGATTTTTAGAAGAGAAATGGATAAAAAAATTTTCCATGAACATTTTCAATTCTCATGTAAAATGCATTTTTATAATATAGTCTCTTCAAATTTCTCAACATCTTTACATAAGAATTGAAGAATGATTATCAATGCATAATGCAAATTTAATGATTAACTGCTGAGCAAACACAACTCTGTCAAGTTCAGTTGAACTACATCTTGGGACATCAAACATTTGTTCGTTGGTCTCAGCCAATGTTGCACCTTCCACGGTTTTCATTACCAACCGTCAACCGACGTTGTTGACCTTATTTCTTGTTAGTTTTGTTCACATAAATGTTTATCATTACAACAAATTGTTTAGTTAATTTTTATAAAGTTTTTTCTTGGAAACTACAGTCAAGCCAATAAAGCAATCCAAGCTCGAATAATCACACTTTTTGAGAATTGTTATTTCCGAATTCCAAACTTTTCCAAAATTATATTTTTCATTTTGAAGAAAGTTAAATTAAAATTTATTCATATAACGGTTTACTTATATTTATAAACACAGCTTTTAATTATTCCCTTATTTAATACATCAAACATGTCTAAATATCAATTAGTTTAATTCAAAGATGCTGAAAAACTGAACTTGTATATAATCGACTTTTTTGGGGTTACTCAACTTGGGAAGTAAAATAAAAAATAAAACAACATTTTGGCAACAATGGACTATAAAATTGCTTCCCATTTTAAACTGTTTGACTGAACAAAAAATGGAAATAATATTTAATTCGTTGTTTTTCCTGATGAACGAATTCAAAGCTCAGCAAATTTAATTCTATATTTAAAAGTTTTTTTCTAACCAACATAGAGTTTTACATTGCTCAGAAATTCAGTTAAATGGATTTTAATTGAGTTTTTGTTATTGTAGCCTTATTTCGAAGTTTTTTAATGGTTTTTATGAAAAATTAGGAAATGTTATTCTTTCAAATATTAATGTTGCCTTTAACTCCAACAGAGGTGATCATTTTGAACTAAAGACTCCAAGCATGTGATATACTTTGGTTTTGCGTATACTTATTAAAACTACATATCGAGTTGATTATAAATAAAAACGACAATTTTATCACATATTCCAGATGTCGGAGAAAAAGCAGCCTTCAGACCAGAAGTCATCCAGTGTCTTCAATTTAAATGACTTTAATTCCAGGTGAGTGACTTTCATTTCGCGATAACGCGTATCAGTTTTTAATGTCAATAAATCAATAATATTAAAATTATCACGTTAATTGCTGCTATAAACAGTTGTTTACAACATTTAATTTCTTATCAGGACGCAATTGACAGAGAAAGGGCAACTGGAAGATGAGTACGATCCCTTTGAGCACCGGCCCCAGGAGAACGTCAATTCGACGATGGGATCCTTGGCGCATCTGTTGAAAAGCTCTCTGGGTAGTGGAATTCTAGCCATGCCGATGGCCTTCAAAAATGCTGGACTGCTATTTGGTATGCTGGGTACACTCATCGTTGGAGTACTCTGCACACACTGCGTCCACATCTTGGTAAGTCACAGTCACGTGTTGAGTCCATTTACATTTTACACCTGTTAGTGGTTAAGTGTGTCAATTGTGTTCGCGTCTTGAGAATTCCATTGTGTGGCCTCTCGATAATGAAACGGAAAATTAATTGTAAAATTGACTGAACACCGTTATCAAAATTGTTTTTACCCTTATCAGTACCTACTTCCATAGATCCGTCCCCTTTGTAGTTTGCGATAGTCACTATAGCTGGTGTGTCGAAATTTTTAAATCGCGATTCTACGCTGTGATAAAAACGACCACTATATGGTTGATAAAATTCAGTATCAAGGCGATCGATTCATAAATCATGATTATCAGTTGAATGCAAAATTCTGCATCATAAATTTTGTAAAGGGACAACACTTCATGAAGTATCAATGGTATCAAGCTCTATTCCTTATCTGGGGGGATTCCCCGCATATTGCAAAATGCAACGCATCGACTCTATTTAAATGTTCGCCAAATTCTTCGAATTCTCCATTCTTCCGAATGTCCGAACACCAAAGCAAGAAATAAAACACAAAAATTACTTATGAAGGCGTTTATGCAATGTGAAGACATCACCCAATGTCCAGAATGGTTCAAGCAAGAAGTCGCTCCAAGGCGAGTTCGCGAGTCAAGTCAGCGGCTTCTGCTGTTCCTCCTCGAGGATCATGCGCCACCGGTTGATCGCACAGATCTTGATTTTATCTGATAGATTTAATCACTCACTTTTATACGGAGGATCAGGATGCTCAGATAGATACTTAACACTTTTTTATAATTTGCCAAAAAAAGAAGAGATGAGTTGTAGACAAGCCGGCTACGTGATGAGGACCGGAGTCACGCACTACTTTACGTCGCGACATAGGTCCGGATTCATGTGGCGAATGATGAAGATCTCCCATACGAAAGACTATCAAGATCAGTTGTGAATCATCTGCTAACTTTTCCACGTCTTCCAACTTCACGAGTCTTAAACTTCTTAGATCTCGTGAATGACATTGAATTACAAATTGATTTTTTTTAGTATTCTCGAGGAGGTGATATTATGCAAAAGGCACTCTTTACAATTTATTTCAATTATGTAATTACTTCTTCATCATGTTTGAAAAAAGCGTTGATGTATTGGAAATTATTTACAACGCATTTATTGGCCACAGTCTGTTTTAAATAGTAAATAGATTGATGTGAGATTGATTAATGGCTGTCGCTCCCATAAAGTGTAGTCATGAACTTTTTGCCATGAGCACAATATGAGCTCATAAAAATAAGCTAGAATGGTTTTAATTTTAACTTATTTCTTAATTGCTGAGTAATGTAGTTCCAGATTTCTTTCCATTCAGTAGGTGCCTACTATATATCTTACCATTCCAATCTTGATTACTCACGAGTCACGACAACATTAATTTTGTCTTGTTTTATGAGTTCACCAAAAACGAAACACAATTTGTATAAATGGAATGATTGTATGGGAAGTGCTTCCGTAATTACGCAATAAACAAATATTAAAATCAATCTTAATTGTTCTTCAAGTAATTAATCAAATTGTCCTCTGAATAAATTACTTCAATGTTGAACATCGCTCATTAGAAACAGTTCTGCGTTTTCTTGCATCCGCATTTCAAAGACTAATTAGACTCAATGGAAATAATGAAGAGCCGACAAAATAATGATTTTGTTGTTTTTTTTTCACAGGTGAAATCGTCACATGAAATTTGCAGAATAACAAAAACCCCTTGTTTAGGATTCTCTGAAACTACAGAAAAAGTTTTTGAATATGGACCAAAAAAAGTTCGGCCATGGGCGAATTTTGCAAAGTAAGTATAAATATAATAAAATTCGTTATTATCATTTTTAATATTATTATTATATAGTACCTACATATATGGCACTCATATTTTATCGATTAAATTTTCGTTTTATTTGTGGTTAACCTTCCATTCAAAAAAATATTAACGTTTTTCAAGTTCAAGTCACCTCCGATCGGCGGTCAAGGATTTGACGTCAAGATTCAGTCATGCATCACTATTCCAAAAACGTTTTGTCTATAAAACTTTGTATAGAAAGATATGATGTCTTTTACGAACCATAAAAACCAAAACAACATGAACGGAATATTTTTGTCTACGTAACAAAGAAAGTTCTCAAAAACAAAACTATTAAAATACGAATTATAGTACAATTGAGATAACTATGAATTTGATGTGCAAAAAATTGGTTTGACGTTGAAAATGGAAAGGGTGAATTTTAAATAAAGTTTTCCCAAAAAGAATACAATTTCCCAATTAGCACAGTCCATTATCAGTAATGGTTCCTCTTTTTTGTTTCCCTTAAAAAAAAAGTACAAAAGCAGTAATTCTCTTACATAAAAGGTAGGAACATAAATTTTCATCCAGCAATGGGAAAGTAATTATTAAAATTTGCCAATTTTACATAAAACAACGTTCACAAATTTTCAAATTACCCCGCACGAGCATGAAGCGTGACTTGGCCATGGCCGCGATTTTTGGATCGCAAAGAGCAACCGATTTGCGAGTACTGAGACCTGAGTACAATAATTGAAATTGAATAATACAATTAATTATATTTACCGAGTGATTCAGTTGTTAGCACTGCGACAATACAGCATAAAATATTGCGACAGTTTGCGTGGGTGAATTTTCACTAACTGATGATTGGCCAGTAACAAAACCACTTATTATTTTGCAATTAAGACCCAATTTCGCTATTTTCTCTCTGGAATGTGATGATGGCATGCCATGGATCTCTAATTTCCGGCGGAACAACTTGCTGGTAATGAATCCGCGGTCTGTAATTACTGGTGAGACTTTCCTAATCGCATTTAAGCAGAATTTGAGAATCACAATTGTTCGCTGCTGAATGCACTGCTGGACAATGCAGTTTCAAGGTTTGTTTTACTCACGTGAATTCGGATTATATAAAAGGTCAATCGAACATTTTATCACTCGTTGATAAGCATTGATTAATCTTTTGAAAACAGGACAACCGGAAATTGATTTAACTCATTTGAAATATATTTTTTTAAATATGTATAATAAAGAAATTGTCACAATGATAATATTATTGTATACTAAAAAAAAATATTACGAAATGGAAAACAAGAATTCATGATTCATGAACGAATTAATTTTGTCCATTGCTCATATCCCAACCTTCAGGTGACAATGACCTGTAATGAATTCCAATATCGGCCATCATAAAGCTACAATACAATACAATACGTTACAATACTATCTTGTGTTCACATTCGTAATCAGTCTCTCAAAGTGATTTTACGATTTTCTTGGTAAAAAAGTCATTATAGGAATAACTGGGTCCATCCTAAAAATTACTATTTACTTTTACGGTTTACTCGCAAACATTTTAATAGCGCGGCTGCAAATGAAAATAGCCCGTTTTAATGACCTGTTTACAGCAGAGTCATGGGCGGTAAATACAGTATAATAAAATTTTACTGTACATATATTTCTTTGAATGAAAAAGTTGCACCCAAATGGAGGAAGGGCTTATTGTCGTTATCATGATAAACAAGCGTTGACTTGATGTGATTTTAGGGGGTGCAAAATTACTTCTATATGAAATATGGTAAACAAATGACAGTAAAATAAATACAGATAAAAAAATGGATAATGGTAATATAATATCCGTATATAGGATATGTCTCACGGTAATAACAATTGTATTAATATTTGCCTTTAATTGTTTGCAGACAATTTGTTGATGGTGCTTTGATGGCCACATACTACGGTGCTTCCTGTGTCTATATAGTATTTATATCAACATCTGTTCATGACGTTGTTAACTTCAATTTAAAACTCGACTGGGATATAAGGATATACATCGCCATGACCTTAATACCACTTCTATTCCTTGGACAAATCCGGCAGTTGAGATACTTGGTGCCTTTCTCCACAATGGCCAACGTATTGATCATAGTCACATTCGCTATCACCTTATACTATATGTTCAATCAGGAACTAACGTTTTCCGATAAGCCACTGGTTGCATCTGTTACGCAAATTCCACTATTCTTCAGTACCGTTATATTTGCAATGGAAGGAATCGGTGTAGTAATGCCTGTAGAAAACTCAATGAAGAAGCCGCAACACTTCCTCGGATGTCCTGGTGTCTTGAATACAGCCATGATTACTGTTGTATCCTTGTACGCAATCATTGGTTTTTTCGGTTACATTAGATATGGAGAAGATGTTAAGGGTAGTATTACTCTTAACCTGGCGGAAGGAGAACCGTAAGTGTTTACTATTAATTGTATAAATAAACAAACATATCTGAGCGAGGCTTTACTTCTAGACTGGCAGATGCTGCAAAGATATTAATGGGATTGGCCATTTTATTCACATATGGACTCCAATTCTTCGTTCCAAACGATATTCTATGGAGGAAGATACAGCACAGGATTCCAGAGACCAGGCATAACTTGAGCCAAATCGCTCTTAGAACGGGAATCATCTTAATAACTGGAGCCATAGCTGCTCTGGTTCCCAGACTGGAACCATTCATAGCTCTCGTCGGCGCTGTATTTTTCTCGGCATTGGGTAAGATTCCGCATAATTTGCTCCCTGAAACTGTTTGCTAATGACAATAATTAAGGTCTCCTGGTTCCTTGTGTTGTGGAAACAATTTTCTACTGGCCAGATCAATTAGGCCGCGGTAAATGGATTTTATGGAAAAATATTGTTCTAGGATTGTTTTCAATTTTCGCCTTGATAACTGGAGCGGCTGTTAGTATAGAGGAGATCATCAAGATGTACAGTGACAACCCAAATGAGCATTGAAGCGATCTGTAGATAGTTGTGTAACTTGTACACAACCCCCCAGAGAAGCTTCTATCTATATGGCGGAGAAACTTTGCCTGAAACAAACGAGAAGCTGAATCTATTGTAGATTAAGTTGTATTAATCAAAGTACTTATTACTGTATATGCCAAGAATGAATGGACGTGTGATTTTAAACATATTTTTGACGAATGAAAGATTATTTGTGATGTATTATACTTTAGATGACTTCGCAATGTTCTGTGACTTAATTTAAATGTACTCTTAGTGATAGTAATTATAAGATTTTACAAATAACAAGGACAACTAAATATGTGAATTAAAATAATACTTTTGAAAAATCTAAGGCGTTTCATTGAATTGTATTCACAATGAGTGAGAGGGAGTGAGTGTACATCTCGCACTTCCTCTACTCTCTACACTCGATCCAGAGTTGTAAGAACAATCAACAAAAATAGACCATCTGTTAAAATACAAACAAATGAATTTAGTTTTATCACACCTATTTTTATTAAATTAAAGATAAAACAGAAATGTTTGTGATATTGTAGAACTGTAAGACTTTATTTAGATCATAGTATTCTTGACGTAAGTGAACCTATGGCAAAATCATTGTTCTCACAAGTTTACGTTTGATAAACATTTATTTTTATAGAGAACTTATCGGAAAATTTCTGCAATTTTATATGTTAATTATATCTTAGGCAATAAAACTAAATTAATAAATATATTTCCCGGTCATAAAAGAATTGAGACTTATTTCTTCTTCTTTTTGTTCTTATCATTAGCCAAAACTTCGGATTTTCGCTTCTGGGCTCCCTTCGTTTGTCCTGAGTTTGTGAGTATTCCTTGACCTCCCTTTGCGGCCTTCTTTTTCTTTTCTTGTCGTTCTTTTTCCTCCAGCTCTTGATTTTCACGTTCAATCAATGTGATCAGAGTGTTGCAGCGTCGTTGTAATTCCATTGCTGTTCTAGATTTTAAGAACCAATCAAATCTGAACTGAGATGATGCTCTAAAATACATAAATTATGGATATTAACAGCAATACCGTTATTACAAGTGGAACTGGTTACCTTATTGCAACTCTGAGCTCCTCATACACATTCTCCTTGTCGAATCCAAGCTTATGCAGCATGCACACCAAAAATCTGTCTTCAACTTCGGTGTAGTTCTTCCCCTTGTTATTTCCGTATTGTAGTCTAAGTTGGTGGAATGGTGCTCGATAGCGGGACATCTGAAAATGATTTTAAGTCTTTGCACTCTTCTACCAGTTCTAAAGAGGTACCTTTTGATCTAAAGCTTTTTTTATGGATTGTCGTCTTTGTATTTTTGTCTCTCCTCTCTCAATTTGTCCCATTATTCTGTCAATATCCTGAAGTTCGTGGCAACGATCCCAAAATGTAGTGCTGTACTCAATAACTTCATCCGGAGTTTTTCCCTCAACATCTTTTGCGATATTTTCAATATCATCACGACCATATTTTTCATTCGCCTTGATGAACTGATTGAAATCTCGCTTAGTCCAATTAGTGAAACCTGTAAAATTGAAAAAATTATAAAAATCAAGTTCAATTAGATTTGGAAATTTTAAATATATACCTTGTGTTAATAAAGCTTCTCTTTCGGCATTCTCTTCTTCAGTTAACGGTTCTGCTTCGTCGATTTTCTTTTGTTCTTCACGCTGTACTTTGGCAGCCTCTGAACCCAATTCGGGATTTTTTGGTACCTTATAATTAAGTGTTTTACGATAGTAGTAAATTTCTTGATCAAGAAGTTCGAAAAGACGCGGTGGGAAAAATTGAAAGTCTTGAACAATTGGCTGTTTGGGTGGTCGGGGCGCTTTAGGAGCCTTAGGTTCCGATACTCTCAATGCTTCCCGGAAATATGCATCAACTGCGTAATTTGCTTTTCTTTCCCTCTTCGGTGGCTCTATCCACGAACCAATAGAAACGTTATTCTTCCTCTTCTCTCTGTAATCTTCGCCTTCGAACTGGTACACGGACGCTTGTTCACTTCCATTATCTATGGTAAACGTTCGAAGGGAACTCTCTCCCATTTCATCGTACTTCGCCTTTGCTTGGGCGGTTTTCATTTCTCCCCTTTCTAGAATACTGTCAATATCTTCATCGGTTAGTTCTGAATCTTTAGAAGCAAAGACGTGATTCGCACCGAAACGAATAATGTTCAACATTTCGTCTTTGTTTAGTTGCGCAGTTCGTGTATCGACCAGCCGTCCTTGTTGAATGACCAATTTATCCAAGCGCAACTTAATCTCAGCTCTTTCCACAATTTTTTCTTCAACAGTATTCTCAGTGATGAAGCGGAAAACACGAACTTGCTTCTTTTGACCAATACGATGTGCTCTGTCCATAGCCTGCAAATCCATTTGAGGATTCCAATCTGAATCGTACAGGATGACGACATCAGCAGTGGCCAAGTTTATTCCCAAACCACCAGCTCGCGTTGAGAGCATAAACAAGAACTTGCTGCTATTTTCTGCATTGAATTCCTGGATTTGCCGGTTTCTGTCTTCATGCGGCGTGTTGCCGTCCAGTCTGCAGTATTGGTAATTACGCCAGAGACAATAATCCTCCAAAATGTCCATCATCCGTGTCATTTGGCAGAAAAGCAGTACTCGAGAGTCCTGCTGTTGTAATTTTGGAAGCAATTTATCTAAAATACACATTTTCCCCGAATTATAAACGAGATGTTCATCAGTGGTGTATGGTGGGCCGGGTTCGGCTCCATCGAAGAGGTAAGGGTGGTTTGTACATTTTCGCAGTTGCATCAGAATGTTCTGGAGCCGCATCTTTTCAACCTTCCCTGCTCCATTAACAACGTCAATATCTTTCATTAAAACTTTCGTATACCAATCTCTTTGCATTTTTGCAAGCCCTATAAATATTTTGATTTCCTTTTTCGGCTTCAAGCGTTTCTCTACCTCGGATTTCAATCTACGTAGGAGGAATGGCTTTAATACTGCATGGAGTCGTGTGACCAAAGCATTATCCCCCAAACACGAATTTGTGTTGAACCACGAATCAAAATCATCGGCACTATTGAAGACATCCGGCAATAGGAAATTCAAAAGCGCCCACAATTCGTGTAAATTATTTTGCAATGGGGTACCAGTGATCAACAGTCTATTTGCTGTTTTGAACTCTCTGAGAATTTCTGAGAGCTTGGATTTCTCATTTTTGATTCTGTGCGCTTCATCGATAACTAAGTAACGCCAATTGAACTTCTTGAAGACGGATTTCTCCCTGATGCACATTTCGTAAGACGTGACGCAAACATCCCAATTGCCGGGCATTAGGACCTCCCTGATGAACGTATTCCTTGTGTCTTGGTCGCCAATTAAGCAAACCGCCCTTAAGCTAGGACACCATTTGTTGAACTCGTTAATCCAATTTTGTAGAGTTGATTTCGGAACTACTACCATATGTGGTCCTGGCTGGTTCCTGGCATTGATATTCAAATGCAAAGATTGGAATTATAAGAATTGTTTCAAGTTACCTGAAATGCTTAAGATATCCTAGAAGTGAAATAGTTTGCAACGTCTTTCCCAGACCCATTTCATCGGCAAGAATTCCATTGATACCATTTTCGTACAGAGAAATCATCCAATTCAGACCACGAACTTGATAATCTCTAAGTTCTCCATTTTTAATATAAGTGGGTGAAGCCTCAAAGCGGAAGACTTCTGGAGAAACAGATTCCTCAGCCAAAAGTTCTTCATCTTCTTCTTGTTCAGTTTTGCGGTGGCGGTGACTGCAATAAAAGTCGATTCTTAAAAACTTCTTGTTAAATAAGTTTTTCGGCTTACTCTGCAGGATTCTCGGGAATCGGTGGCTCTTTAATCTTTTTTGGACGACCAACCGTCTTTGCTTTCGGACTCTTAGAGGCGCTATTTGTCATAAAATGAGTAAATATTTCAGTTTGCTTCAGCAAGTAATCGAAACGTTTGCTTCTGTCGGTTTCAATTTTGGTATCAAACTCAACTTCCTTTTCCCTCGAAGATGTGGTATCTGAAGTTGATTCATTCTACGAATAAAAGTAAATAAACATTGTGAGCAAATTGGTGTGTGTAAGAACTCCAGAAAACCGAAGCCGACGGCTTCATAAAAGTCAATGACAGCTGACGCTTCCGTGACCAAATCGTCAAATAAAATCACAAAATTACCGAATTCTCGTTTGTACCCGGAACCTCCGGCATCTCCTCTTCATGGGACATGTTCAATGCAATCACTTAATTCACTTTACGCTTATATTTGTACTAAATCCGCGACGATATGCTAAAAGGCCCTAACAAAAGGCGGCAAAGTAAAACTCACGGAAAATTTCTTCTATCCATCAAAGAGTGAAGTGAAGTAGGCTACAATTCTTTTAGGAAGCAGTATGTAAATAATTTTGCAGTACTAGAATAACGGCATGTTATGTTTCAAATCGATTGAAATTTGAAAACTATTTTGTATTTATGTATTTTCAATTTTGAGAGAATCGCCAAAAGTTTATAACCGAAATCAAAGTGAACTAACAATATTGCATATATAAAGGCCTTTGTACAGATAGCTTAAAATTATATTTAGATTACAAAGTAAGAATGATTTAATAAAAATGATATAATATAATATGATATGATTAACTTTATTTGTCTGTATACTTGCAGATAAAAAAAATATTAATATTAAAAATTTTTATTTCTATACCTCGATAATTTTACGAATAAATTTATGAACTCTTGATAACGAAACTTTTAAAATGAAACCAGAACTTCTTAGAGATCACTCACTTTCACATTCCCTCTTTAATAAATTCAGTTTAACATTCTTATATAATATATAATACAAAAACATGAAAATCAACATGTAAAATTACGATGTTTTCACTTTAGCAGATCCAGATCCACCAATGGCTCCAATTTTGTCAATCATTCGTACTGATTCGTTATTTTTCCTCAACTGGCGGTCATAAGCTATGTACTCTCTAATGTAGAAATTTCCAAACAACACCATAAATGAGCCCATGTAGAACACCACCATGTACTGCATCCAAACAGGAAACTCGCAGCCCGTCCGCAAACCGTTTAAACCAAGAACAACTCCGGATGCAAACTGAAACTGCAACATAATTCAAAGTAGAATAATTACGTAAACTTACTATGACAAAAAAATAACGTACTAATTGTAATATTGTTAAGTATTTTTTCCACCAGAGATATTTCATGAAACGGGATCCACACGCAGCTAGTCCATAATATGTGTACATCAACACGTGTATAAGGGAATTCCCCATAGCTGGCAGAAATGCTAAAATTTATCAATATGTAAGTATAGGATTATATTTTACTTTTCTCTAGTATTCACTCACTGGAGCCACAAGGTACCCACTTCGTGCCGATCCACCACAAAGGAAACATGGTGCTATGATGGTATACATGCAAGAAGGTTAGCTGATTCTCTTTTTTTCTCAGGATGAAGAAGATTGTGTCACTGAATTCCAAGAGTTTTGAAAAATAAAACCACCAAACAGCATCGGCAACCTTTGAAAAGACAGTTTAGTATTTAAAATTTGGAAGAAGAATGTCTAAAGAACCTGTAAATCATCTGGCAGGTTTTTATTTATACACGGCTGACACAGGTAATTATAACGCAGGCGAAAAGATGCTGTGAATAGTTGGATGGCTATATATGCATTAAGGGCAGCCATAGCTAAATTATACGGCACCATTAACCAGGTCAAATTGATAGGCTTACGACTGAAAAAAACAGAGTTAGAATTCGATATGTAATTAAATTTCGTTCCAAAAGTACTTTCTCATTAGTTTCGGGCCACTCCAAACAATGAAGAGATACATCAATGTACACCCTATAGTGGGGAGAGGAGAGTCCACAAGCGGCCATCCTTGCGTCCTCGAGTCTAAAAGTAAAAGTTAAACGTATTATTTTGCAAACCCTGCTTCAGTAACGATTACATACCGGACAACGTAAGAGCCCATAAGTAGAAGTCATAAGGATGCAATAACGTTGGAGGTTCAGTTCTATTCATCGTCTTAAAAATAACGGGATAAATTTACATTAAAGCGAAAATGAAAATAATCAAAACTTTAATTTATACGTTAAATTTATTGGTCTGTAAAAGGAACTCTTATATTTTGGATTATAAAACTAAAAATAAATTATGTAATTTTATACAGTCTTTTGACGTAAAACCTTTAAATTGGAAAGCAGGAATTTTATGGAAATCGAAAATCACAATTACCCAAAGAAAATATTTTTATTGTGGCAATCGCTTACTGCTTGCGTCTTCTAACAATATGAGAAATAAAACCGCTTCAAATTTACGAGTGGGCAACTAAAAATAAATAGTTGCATGCACGCGAAATTTCGTTAATTTAAAAGCAGTTCTGCATTCATAAGACCAACCTGTTCGTCAAGTGCGGTTTCGACGGAAATGACGATTAAAGGTCGTAAATTTACCGCAGTAGAACATGGCAAAAGCTCTACCTTCTTTGCTTTGTACCTACTAACATCGTGCAATTAGAAGAAACTGAAACTGTAACAAAATAACTTGCGCAAAAAAAGTATGTGAAATGTAAGAAAGATTTGTAATAGTTCAAGTTGTGGTTTGCAAAATTAGCGGCGCCGCGCCGACAAATCGGTTGGGATTTCAAAGTTAAGTTCAAGTTGCGTCAAGAGTTGTTAAACAAACCATTTTCGAGGGCCTTTGTTAGTTCCGGTCCAATAACTCAGTCGCATTTCGGTAAAAAAAAGAGGGCGTCTGAATTTCAACATTTCAAAATATTTAACGAATGTGAAAATTATTATCATTGCGAATTGCATAACAGTAAGCGAGATGATAGTGTTCAAGTTTACACAATGTTTCGTAATAGCAAACACAACACAACGACGACGCACGTTTAAATGAAAAATAAACATAAATATTTCAAAATAATAGTTTATAAATATTTGCACTAATTTGCAACAACAAGTATTATTCGCATTCATAAGTTATAGGTTTAATAGTGTCGATTCAATAGTTCAACACTCCTCTTATGCCAAACATTTAAAAGAAACAAACATGGATACTGTACCGTTGCGTTGTTCAGCGAAATTGTTAGACTTCATTATTATTAATAATAGTAACTGCAATATTCAATAATAAATCTACTGCAATTATTTGTGATGTGACCAAGTCTATAATTCATTTATGAACAGTTTGATTGCAAATTCCTTTGCAACATTACAAAATGATTCGACAACAATTTCAAATCTATCATTCTGCTCGTTAGCTTTAATGCTAGCTAGATATTTCTATACATATTTTCTGATTGGGATATGAAAATTGCTAAATCCGCCATTAGCAACTGTTCTGGTACGCAACATACTGCCATTAATTTCGTACCTTTATGAAGCCCAAGAGTTAATTATCATTTCCTCAATAGACATTTCTTGCAAGAAGTTATAAACCAGTTTTATTTTGCAACATTGTGAACTATGTACTTACTATGTAATTACTGCATTCAATTACTTTTTAGCAAAAATCAAAATATGCTTTCAAATTATCGTTGCAGATCATTTGCTCATTTCACCTGAAATTTCATCGATTTCAGATTAATTATTATAATTGCTAACGACTTCCCGTAAGCATTTATATAGTGTGCTTTATAATTGTAGACTGTAGCACTACTAATTTGGTTTGTGTAGTTTAAGCGATAATTGTTAATGTTGACGATTTTTCAAAGCGTTAGTAGTATTTCAATTTTTAAATATATAATATATATTATTTATTATATAACATTTTCTTTTTAGAGTGTTCCCATCAATTGATTGTCATGCAATTTTCAGAGCGTAACTAAAATAAGAAATTTCTTTACTTTCTAAAAACACGTTTTAAAAAGTGTTTTGCAAAATATGTATATTTTGTTTCAGATGAAAAACATTTTATCTAAAGTGCCATAAAGTCTAAAACTAACATGAAGTTACATTTAAATTTCAATTAAGCGTTATGGTTGTGTTTAACAATTTAGTTTAGTTGACGTGTTGAATGTTACGCTAATTTGAAATATTTTTTTCATCTATAGTTAACATGCATATATGCATAACATGCCTATATATGAATCTGTTTAAACTTTAAAGCATTGAAATTAACTAGAATCAGATGTTTCGATGGACACGGGTAAGTCTTATGGCATTCAATGTGTTGAAAGATCTGCAACATTTCAAAGAAACACTTTATTTTATTACCGACTGAATTGACAGGTATTTAAATGCTAAGTTAAAGGTAACGAAATGATTTTTGCAAAGGTCCAGCTGCCAATGTGCCTTTGTTATAAGAACTTGTTATTTTGTGAAATTCTGCAGATCATAGCGAAACCTGTTCGTATATTGTTGCTATAACAATTCCAATTTAACAATTTTTAAGTTAAAATAAAATTAATAGTTCCAATATTTTTAAAACAACGCGGTTGATTCAAATACTTTAATGAAAATTCAAATTTATACAAGTTCAAACCAAAGTGCCTAATTGATTACAACACAATATTTAAATTTAAATACAAATAGGAATTAATTTAAACTTGTTTGTTTTAAGTGTGCTTTAATTATATTCAACAAAAGAACACGAACAGAAACGAATCCGGAAGTGGAACCATGACGGTACTATGGAATGATCGGTATTATATTTAAAAAGAAAATACTTCATTTAAAAGGGTAGATCGGTGTGTATGGAAATAAAAAATAGCACGCTAAACTGGCTTTTCGTATCTGGTGTGCAAATAGAGCGCAGCGGATTAAAACCAATATCAGGATATTGGAACAATATTAACCTGTACCTGTAATAATTTTCAAAATCAATGAATTCTGCAACAAAATCACAAACTTGGAGTCGATAAATACAAAACCTTCATTTGAAGCAAGTTCTATAAAATTGTTTAAGTAAATTTTAAAATATTTATCACTAATTAACAAATGCACCGGTATGGCTAAATCACTGGTATAAAAATTGTCCATGACATCCTCATTAAACAGACAATAAATCTCATACGGTACCTTCACTTTTAATTTCCCTACAGTCGTCTCAATCACGTCTTACTAAATCACACGACGCCGAAACACTTGAAAAACACGTAAAACCCAATTTTCCACTACTGTCACAATTTGCTGTGGTTAAAGTTGTCCGCGGCCGGTGGTCAAACTTCTAATGGGTTAATTTCTGGCAGCACGGTAGAAGTAGTCACCTGCCGACACCTCTCCTATCTGGGACCAGGTGATTTCGGTGCATACGTCTCGTTTTTGCAATGAAAGACGTCCGATAGTTGGTAATTCCTTGCGCCTCGCCGTCATTTGTTGCTAAATTGCAAAAGATTCGTTATCGTTTGTGGACCAACCATGCACTGCACAGCAGATGCGATTGGACACAAACACGTTTCTTTTTTCTCTGAACAATTATTTACATTTAATAAAACAAAACTTTTACATATAAAGTCATATGAAAGTCACTTTGAGTAACACTTTAGTAAAAAAATATTCTTAGTTATTCCAACAAACAAAACATGTTTCTAAGTAAATTCCCAAATTTTATTCGAGGGGAATTCAAAAATCTTTAGTACTGATTTAATTTGAATAAAATTGTGCAGGTATTTTCCGGAATTGTAATTAATAATTTTATTGTACCGTAATAGAAAACAGAAAATATTGAACTTTGACAATTTTTGCGACAAGTTCTGTCCCAATCAAATCGCCAATCGGCGTCACATTCAGAACTACATGCATTGAAGAAGTACGTCAAAAGTTCAAAGGTTAAAATATGCAAAGGCGAATCATTTTCAGTGATCAACAAATTCTATCAGTTTGGCTCCGATTGTTGCCAATTTTGCCTCCATAAAAATTGAGTTTCAACAGAAAATCTTCTTAGATCTCATACCCACGGATAACGGAGTCGGGAGTTGCACATGTGTGGAAAAACATTAATCAAATCTGATTTAGTGGAAATTTGGTATTTGGTAAACAATGTCCTTGTATACCAAAAATAGTTGTTAAAATGTAACAGTAAATGTGTAATAATTTTTATTTAAAAATGCTGTTCGAATTAAATTAATAAAAGCCTGAAGCTTGTTTTAACCATTGTTTTTTGATTTGGTTATGTAAATAAATGATTTATGTATTTCAATTAAAGCATGAGTTGCATGCAATTGCTGCGTGTGGAATAGGCGACGCTTAAAGGATATGAAATATATCATCCAACAAATAGAGGTGCTGCGTTATAGATAATTTCCTGACACCAGACAGTAATGTATGCATCTAGATTGCTCCTAGTTTTATCACATTCTACACGAAACATTGTGTTAATTGCGGACATCTCAAGGACATGCGTTAAAGTAGAATCCTTGAGCAGTCTGTAAAAATTTCAAAATCCAGTTAACAAGGCTCCAGTCAAAAATCAATTCAAATAAGTTTAGTGAAAAAAGAGAAGACAAAAAAATCCTGGCTACTGCCCAAACAATTCGCAAGGATAACAAAGATTCCTACAGGCTCCATTTAAATGCTGTTGAGTGTTGACGATGTCCTGAGCCACTTCAACTCGTTCGTTCAGATGACATAGAGTCCTCCAGATAAAGACGGTGTACTGCATGTATGTACGGCATGTGATAAAACCTCCGGCAATTTCAACCGTTATTGGAATGTTGTGCGAAATCACTGGCAAAGGGTTGTGACGCGTAACTGCCGCAAAAGCTCCCCGTTTACTTTGCTCCGGTGGGAAAACTCCGAAGTGACCAATTTTCCGTTCTTGAAGCTCCTTCAGACTTCCTCCTTTTGTGCTTTTAAACCTCCTGCACAGCGCTCGCGTTCCTGTGACAGCAATCAACCACTATCAGCTACCCTCTTTGCCGCCAGCAAGCCAGTTAGTCGATTCTAGGCCATTTGGATCAATGTCGAGTGTTCGCTAACTGAAGTTCCCAGCTCAGTTCCTAGTCAACAGCGAGTCGGGAGCCACGGATAGAAGAATATTCCTCGGTGCTCCGGTTTCGTGTTTCCCGAAAGTGTAATTGAGTCGGGCTCAGCCCCCTGGTCAGTGGATCTCGAATTGCCCTCGCCCCTCAGGACATTCAGTTCAATCTGCACAATTTGGAGGTGATGTTAATTGATTAATCATCAATTGTGATTTCAAATGTTTGAAATTTGATGCCGGTGTGAAATTCATGACCGTAAATTAGTGTGTGGAGAATGGTGGAGTCGGATGTCGTGTAGAGTTTATGATAAATGGAAATTTACAGCATTTTTGCTGGAATTTCCATGACATATGCTATCCTGTGGGGGGTCGCCAGCAAATAAGGATTCGTGCCGCGAAAACCAACATAGCATCAACTCTGTCATCGCGCACTGGCAATCCTTCTATCCTACAGATTCTTCATCCCTGGGGAGGCCCAGAATATCCTGAAACACGATCCGGATGGCATGAAGTCATGTGTACATAATTATTCCCATTACTTCAACGGCAAAGGATTCAAATTTGACGGAGCATAAAAAATTTCGTTTGCTTGAAGCCGATGCTCATTTGTCCACAGTTATTAAAGGTGGACTCGGATGATTTATCAGAGCATCTAATTAGTCCTGTGGAGAGTCGGGTTTTATTTTTCTGCTGGAGCATTTCATCCCGTCTCCGGATGGTTTTGAATATGATAAATTGCTGACGCGCGTTTATTCAAGCCCATGATGGACAGTTGACACTTTTGATCGTTCTGTCTTAATTTGCGGCCGGCATGTTTTTCTGGCACTTAATTAACGACATCTCGGGCCTCTTACAATGGAAAAGAACTCTTTGATGGCTAGTCAGTAGTCGTGGCTCTATTACCTTCTGGCACATCAGAAAATTATGCTAGTTGGAAGCAGGCAATAGAACTACTTCCGGTACTCATTTGTCTGCACTCCCCCTCCCCCATTACATCCTGATTTCACCAAGTTCAAGTTCAGCGCAATTCACTTCGCAATGCTTCGTAATCTATGCAGTATACAGCACCTGATCCTGTAGCTACCCTGACTTGGTTATCGTTGCTTTATCGAAAAATATGTTTTGAAATCAACCTCTTTGCGATAAAGCTTGACGAATTGCCTGCCTGGGAACGTTATGTAGGCAAGGTTATTTTTAGACTCATTTTACTATTTTCGGGCAATTGTGGAAATTTGATAGAGTGGACAACGATGGATTTTTCTTGCCAACAAATTTTGCGTCGTAGCAAATTCCGTTTCATCATTGCAAATTGCAATACAGATTTCAAGTCGCCGTGATACACGCAATTTTTTTTAAAGCTTCAAATCAACACTTTAATAAATCATTTGTGAACAAATCAGGACGAAATTTCACAATTTGTGGAATTTCATAACCATAATTGAGTACCTATAAATCAATTTTATTTCTGACCACTTTAATTTTTGAATTTATTTGAAATTTTCTTCAGAAAACCTAAGAATTAAAGTTAAGTGAACCTATTATGAAAAAAATAAACATTTACCATCATTATTTTTGTGCTTTAAAAATTGTTCTAAAAAAAGTCAATGATTTGAAACTAATGCTAATATTCATAAAATTTCGTTTTTTAATATAAATAAACTCAAAGCAGTAGTTTTTTCAAAAAGCAGTTTTCTAAAAATTATTTAGCAAATCGTTAACTTTCTGAGCATTAAAGCTTCCGCGTTCACCCCCTTTACAGTTCTATTGCTTTTCGTTTACGATACTTCCTTTTTATCTGCAAAACGAATGTTCAAATTACGTTTAAATTAGCAAGTAATTGTTACCAAACACCAGTCCCGTGCCAATGCATCTTACATAATTAATTTGATGAAAACTCGGAGTTCTGATCATTGTTGCGTTCTGCAGATTATCTTCTACTCAAGATCATTATCACTCTCCAATGCAAATGCAGCCACGCCAACTAATAAGGAAGTTTTGTCTTGTCAGATGAACCCAGTCACTTAAGCCCTCAAGTTTGAATTTTCGTATGTAAAGAAATTGCTCCGATCTGCTTCCACAGTGTATAATAGAAATATCTAAAATTTAAATCCGCAAATAATGGTGACGGCAGTTGCAAAAAACACCGGACTCCCCAGATGCCAGTGCAGCGATGCAGAATGCTGATTGAGGCATTTATGTGAATCGGTTGAATTGAATCTTAGGTGCTCGCAATTCCCTGTGAATTAATTACGTGTTAAAACTGTACTCAATTGTGTAGATAAAATGGGAATAATCATAACTTTTCCGGGGTGATTTGTTGAACTTCAGATGTGTGATGAGCATTGACCTATTTCGACTGAGTTCCATGCCAGAGTGATGAGCTATACAAAAGGAGGAAGGTGACTCGGTAGTGGGAGCCAATGTACTTAACTAGTGCCTTCAATGCTTTCTAATAGTAATATATCGAATTATTTTCAAAATATTTCGCGTTTCAAACTGCATCGGCTGTTGTAGTGATGTGTTGTACGAAATGATACTTGCAGCGAGCACATAATGCAGGATACACGCAACGTCTTCATCGCCATTGGACTAGGATTTGTACTGTTTTGGTGAGTGTGTAATTTTAGCTGTTTATTAATCAGTTTTTTTATGAAAATAAATAAAATAATTATAATAACGATAACATGTTCATGTCTTAAAAATCGAATAATATTATTCCACAAAAAAAATGTTTTAAGCAAAGAGCAATATCGTTCCATTGTTATTACTTTTATGAAAACTTTTGGAATATTTAAATTCAGCAAGAAGTCAGTTGTTCTGTGTTCTACTTTTGAACTCGAAAAGTTTTTCGTTAATAGCAGCAGATCCCCGGTGGAATATCTAATTTTAGTTGTCACTACCCTTTTTCCCATGCTATGTTTCGCTCTTCGTGAACATAATTACACACCAATTATTTTACCGCCCCGTAAAATGACACATGAAGCAATACAAACTGTTTTGAGGCCAACAACGGAACTTTGCCTGACCGCACAGATATGGCGTCCTGAGCTGCGGGAACTGCGAGCTGTGTTGCCTTTCTGGATGCAACTAAATAAAATATTTGAGCCTAGTAATTCTCATGAGCTGAAAAGTTTCCTGTTCTGCCGTGATTGGATACAATTATTATCTGTACCTATGTTTTTTTTTTTTAAACAGAAAAAAGTAAGATTTTTGTCTGGACGAAAAAATGGTAACTTGCAAAATGAGGGCCTCTGCCGAAGGATAGCAAGAAGCCAAAGTCCTCGGTACCGTTATTTTTAGAATGCATTCTGTCACGAACGTGCTATTACGAACAGCACGGTCTGAGACCCTGTGCATCGCGTTTTGCATCTGGTTCAAGTCTGATATGGCCCATTTAGCTATTTTTATTGATATGCTGGATTACTTTCACTTTCACTTATCGGATGAATTCTAATTAACACCTCTTTAGTAACGGAATATGACAGTAAAGTCCTCGTAGTAATTAGCACTGAACGACACTTTTCCTCTTGTGAAGAGGTATACAGGTACAGGTCAGTCAAAAAATTCTACTAGTAGAAAATTTTCAAAATGTATCCATTATATTTATATCAAATATTCAAATGCCAGGTTTTTCTATTAACTTTTTTTTCTTAACTATCATAATATATTGTACTAAAGTTATATACATGCCAATCTATTTTTTTTTAAGGACGAGTACCTACAATAAGAAAATCCCCTTTTAATGCTCACCTGTTCTACGATGACCTAGGCCTTTTCCTTCAATCAAAAATTCAGCCTTCCTTAAATTATTAGGAAAAGAGTATGTGATGACCATAATTTCAAGGATGCTATCGATTCGCTATAAGTAACGTGACTTATTGTCTTCAAAAGTTTTGCTATTTGCAATCAAGTTGTCTTCCCCTGGTCCTCGCATGACCGTTATTGTATTGACTTGACAGGCATAATTTTATCGCATCAACAATCGTGATTCAATTGCACGAAGTAAACAAATCAATAGAATTATTGTTTTTGCTTTGTTACCAATTGATTTCGATGATTTTAATAAAAATCCTTGAAAATATGTATTTGTAACAATTTTGAGAGAATAAACTCTCAATTGAGATTAAATCTTTTAAAGTTGCTTTTATGTACGATTGGTTTGTATTTAGATATTGAAAAGCAATATTGCAAAATGCAGTTGTTGGAACGAATAACTGTAAGTAAGACTCTGTCCAAACGAAAGAAAGGAAATAATTTGCATTCCTATTGTTGTAATTTTAGGAGTGATTGAAAGATTTGGGATGACCATTGTTTGACTATTTCAACAGGAAAACTACCAACGAACTAACTTTAAATAGATTACACCAAAAATTTGGCTTTTCCTCCGGACCACTAAATTCCCTGACGCAACGGCCTTAATTTGATTAATCACTGAAAGCGTCAATTATGCAAAGCGAAAAATTAGCTAAATGGTCTCCATAATTCGTTCACTAATACCCTTTCTGAAGACATTCATTGCCACTACCACTTGCAATGACAATTCGTTTTACTTAATTCCTTGGAAACAGTTTTTTCATTCAACTAAATAATCCAAAAAGTATTTCGATGAAAAGGTATTATTTTCCCCGAAATTGTTGTGATCTGTCGTAATTAAACTCCTGAACTGCAAAGAATTTCGCAATAACGTGAAAGGCCCTAACAAGCGTGAAAAGAAGGACCTCGCCACTTAACGGACGACGGACGTTAGGCTAATTACCTTGAGAATTATTCACACAGGCGTTTAAACAAATTCGCTGAAGTTGATAGAAACAAACTGACTTTTGTACCAGGATCTGTACACGCAAGTTCGTGACATTGGGATTAAGGAATTTCGGTTGTTCTTGGGCACAAAAATTGCCTTCAATTAGATAGAGCACAATGGAATTTGTATTGCAGGGGTTGCAATGACGTCCATCTTGAGGTCGTTATCTTCCTCTAATATCCTTCTTGCGGTGACTACTTTCACTTGTGTAGTCGAAATATGCAATTTCTCTAGTTGCATAAATTCAATTGTTCTGACTATTTTTAACTTTTATTCATTTTTTCCGACAGGCTACCGAAGGAAACCGAAGCCCGAATGAACTACACAATAAAACCCAGAGTGATTCTTCCTGATAATTATGTCAAGGGTAAGTGATGCATTAGTTCTCTTCACCGTTGCATTGCACACTAGGCTTGCAGCATAAACATGTCAGTCAGGGCATTAGCTCCGTTACGAAGGTAATGTTGCGTGATTCAATTTTAACGGTTTCCCCTGTTGACGTCACAGATTTAACATGCACCTGACGGACAACGCAAATCCACCGGTCACCATTCCCGTCAACAATCGCGATATATTGTACGTCGGTTTCCAGGGCAGCAAAACAAACTGCTAATGAATACGGGATCGATTCAAAAATTGCCAAATTAAATAACTGCTTGTCGTGGATTTGGATCTCTCAAGTCATTTTGTTCAATCGATAAATACGAGACGAAAGAGGAGAAGAACTTCCGCCAAATGAGATCTGTGGCAAAATAAAGTTCGCACCAATAATAATGTGCAATTTTATTGCTTGTCGGCAGACAAAAAAGCCTCAGCAGAGAAACTCCATTTTAACAGCGCAATAAAAGCAGAAACATTCCCGTTATCAAAGGAGTAGTTTCCTTCCGTTCCGGAAGTGCTGCTGCATTAATGGAAAATTCTAAGACCAGCGCAGGTTGTTTATCAAGATCCTGGAAGGCATCGAGGTATCAATGCATTTGGGCAAAGACTCAAGTTTGTTTTATGCAAAACAACAACTCAAGGTCCTTGGTGCAAGTATTAGGCAGCTCAAAATTACCGTTAGGATGACCTAGGAACTTTTTTTCAAATTGATTTTCCATTCTAATTGTGGCAATTTTCTGCCATTTCAAAATGATTAAACTTGAAGTATATTTTACGTTCCATTTATTTTTCTTTGCATACAGCTACAGTTTTCAAATTTAAGGACATAATATGAATAAAAATCGCCACTTTTATATTTCTCTGAAACAATTAAAATATGACAATTGAAATATGGAAATGGAATATTTTTATCTTGCAGAAATTCGACCGCCTTCAGAAAAAGGTGTTCCAGTGATAGTAGAATTTAGTGTATTTGTAGTAGATATAAATTCAATTAACGTAGAAGACATGGACTTTAGGTAAGCTGTTATTATTTTAAAAGGTCTTCATTAAAATTATTGTTTTCAGAGTAGATATGTTCGTTCATCAAAGATGGGTGGAATCGAGACTAAAACTTCCAGACGATATTTTCGAAGAAGGAGACGATTATGTGACGCTTCCACCAGAGTTTTTTGATAATCTCTGGCAGCCTGATCCGTATTTTTTAAATTCTAAGATCGCAGGTGAGGCGTTTTAAACTGGGTTCCTATTTGCACTAATCAAGTGAATAACTTACGAAATACTTCTGTTCAAATATAAGTTGAAAGCATCTGAGAAATGAAATGGGTTTTCATCGTGGAAGATGTGAATCCTTTGATATTATACAACGTGCTTGTTTCATAGACTTTTGAACTACTAGAAGGCTTATTGAAACGCCATTTTTTTTTTTAATTATAATTTACTGAAAAATACGAAATCCGATAAAAGGAAAAATCAGTTTTTCAATATAACCCTCAGGAGTCAAGACTGTACTTGAAATAAAGATCTATTATAGTAAAGGGTTTAGAGAGGCTATTGACGAGCTCTCCCTTGTGTCTGCCTTGATTACCTGACCTTAAACTTGAGAGTGAGTTCCAGTGAGTAAACAAAGCACTACTGCAAAAAGCGGACACTGGATGTTGGTCGAGCAGCTACAAGTATATTTCGTGACTAGCTCTACGTAATGGCGGAAAGGAGCACAAGGCTAAAAAGTCGCGATTAAATCTGGAGTTTGTATATCTCAATGTCATAGAGGCTGATTTTCGTTGGCTACCAGCCACCGCAAGGATTGATTTATGGGGTTCCTTGGACTTCCGGCAAACAATTTCCCCACTTGCATTGACCCATTAGATAAAAAGTCACCAATTTGATTTCGAATTCGCCTGATCATGGTCAAGCAAAATATGGAAAATACTATTTCGCTAATAACGATTTGAATAATATGTTCATTTCATTTATTCACCTAATTAATCGATTTAATTTTTCATTCAATAAAAACAATTAAAATTTAATAAATACGTGAATCCGCTGTACGACATGTATTAAAGCATTTCCTTGTTTACAAAATGGTTTCGTTAATAAACATAAAATATGTATTTAGACCACCATAAAATTGCAGTAAACATTTTGCGCTTCTATTTACTGTGGATACGACAAACAAGTACCTACAGTACCTATGTCCTTTTTGCCTTTTCCGCAGCGTGAATAAATTACATTACTGGAGCACATTGCTGAAGTGAGTCAGTTGGATGAAACAACTCACGGGGAAACCCAAATTGACTTCAGTAATAACTAATAAGGAAATTTTATCAGAAATCAATAAATTTAATTTTAGGTCAACAACAACATTTTTTTATTGCAACGAAATAGAATGCAAAATATTTACATGTGTCATAAAAACTGTTTGCAATAATTTAAAAAGGAACTTCAGGAAAATTTCCAATTCTATGTTCATGTGTGAACTGCGGGAATCCAGTCAGGACTAGGTTCAAAGACCTGAGTTTCTGGAATTCCTTCCACACGTGCTTCCAACAGTGCAACATCTGCTCAATTTTTCTGTTATAGTAACAATGTTGCGGAAAGAACTTTCATTGTTTTCATTTACCTGAAAAGTTCCGGAGCTCATTAAATATTCATGAATAGTCGATTTGCTTAATTATCCCAGCAAAATTTTGCGGCACATTTATTCTAATGTAGACGTAGACGAGTTTGTAGTGTGCTATTTAAAGCTTTTCTAAATAAAGCACGAAATATGAGTTCAGAATTGAAGTTCTGATATTTCGACGTAAATTACTTTTTATAACATAAATTTACGGTAAAATAAGTTAAACCTAAAGTCTGCAACGTCTTGACGAAGAGCTGATAATGTTAGAGGACCTGTGTCCTATACAATGTACATTCACTTGGGGGACATACGAAATTGACCAAGAATAGCCCTAAAAATAGTTTATAAATAATAACAAATAATAAAGTAAGGTCTTCAATTTATCTAAATTGTTGAATGCAGTTCACAATTCGTTCAGTTTTCGCGTTCGTTCACATTTTGTAACGATTGGTATTTCCCCAATATGGCCATCATTTAAATTTAAAATATACCTACACATTTAATAAAAACCAATACACCTTTATAAATAAAAAATAATTTGAAATTAAATTAATTTTATTTTCATTTCGTAAACCGATTAACTCTTTCAGTCACGCAATGATTGAAGCAATAATTAATTCTTTTGGGAATAAAATTTTAGTTTTAATTTGTTGATATGCCGTAAGATAGCTAAGATAGATAGATAAGATGTACTATAAGGAGTTGGGAGGGATGCCCTACAATAAAATTTCCAGATATTATTCACAATAATTAATTAATTTTTGAAATTCTTTTCAATTAATTAGTAGTTAAGTGCCAAGAGAAAATATTATAATTATATTTCATGTTATATTTCCTTCTAGAAATCGCTACCCTCAACCACAAGTTCACATCAGTCACGATATACAAAAATAAGACAATTCGATATTCAGCACGAATGCACGCCATCATCGCCTGCCAAATGGAGTTCCAGCTGTACCCCATGGACATCCAAGTGTGCCCCATCTACATCGAAAGTTGTATGTCCTTCCATTAACTTATAATTGTCCGAGGAAATTCTTACCATGTCCCGTTCTAGTTTCATACAGTAATCAGAAAATGAAACTGAAATGGTCCAACTGGGGAGTGAAGTTGAATCCAGAACTAAAATTGCTCCAGTATAACTTGGGACAACCCCTAGAGTTGGAAGAAAGTGATGGTTATATGCCAGAGAAAGTGGGTAACTTCTCCCGAATCACGGTGTACTTCAGGTTTGAGAGGCAAATCGGCCACCATCTCATCCAGACATTTGCACCATCATCACTGGTCGTTATGCTGTCCTGGTTCAGCTTCTGGTTGGGTCTGGATGCCATCCCTGGAAGAGTTACGCTACTAGTCACTTGCATGCTTACGTTAGTTACTATGTTTACTGGACTTCGAGCAGATATTCCACCAGTTGCCTACGTTAAGGTCAGTGTTGTGCAGTTTAGATGAAATGCACGAATATTTGGTTGGTCTACAATGATCGAAGTCTGTACCTACTGAATTCAAACTTTGGCTCGTTTTTATCCCGTTAGGCCTTAGACTTGTGGATGGCAGGATGTATGGTCTTTGTATTTGCGGCCTTGGGAGAATTCGTCGTAGTCAAAGTGCTAGATGTTCAATATCAGTACCAAGTTAACAGGATACCTAAAGTGCTACCAATGGTAAGTGTTATATTGTATAAAGGGACTAAACCTATTCAGTATTCAGGGAGACTCTCTTGGGAGAGTCGATTTCTGCAAACCATATCCGAAGATACTACAATAGTACAATATACTATTTTGTGATTGCGTCTTTGTGCTTCCAGTTGTTTATAGCTGTAAATTGTTCTAAAATCCAATTACTTCTTAATATATGAAAAACAATGACGCTAGTAGTAAATTTCTTTTTTTAAATAACAGAGAATAAACGCCATGGAAAAGGGCCAATGTCCTACTGTAGCCAATTGGGAAGGGGGTGCCGTAAGATCACGAAAAGCCACCCAAACCCCGACTACCCCTGGCCAGGTAATTTATTTCCACACAACCAAAACATATCGAGAAGCTTTCTTAATAAAGTTGGTGATTTCTATTTTCACAGACATCATTGCAGGGCAATGGTGGACCGCCAAAACCAGCGAGGAGGCAAAGTTTATTGTCCGTTGCATGGACAGACACTGACACCGGCATAGAGAAAATAATGTGGCGGGAAATCGATAAGATGTCTCGTGTCGTGTTTCCGGTGCTATTTCTTGTTTTTGTGATACTTTATTGGCCCATACTTCTCATGAAATCGTCTTAGGAAGATGGCCAATCAGCAGCGCTCACTTGAGGTCAGTGTTTTACAATGTTGCAAAAAAACTAAAAGCGAATTCAAAGTTTGAACTAAGCGACCTGTGACTTTAATGGTAAAAAAGCAGTACAATATTGTAGCGTTAAGGTTTAGTGTAAGGCGTCAATAAAATAGTGCATACAGCATGAAACAATTACATCTAACAATAAGAAATACACAGCGGGCCAGGTTTGTTTCGCAGAAATTTCGCCTCAAATGCGAACACAATTCTAAATGCTAAAACATACAATTAGACCTAGAACTCAACTGAATACGCAGCAACTCTCGCTTTGTTTCTTAATTAATGAAAACTAAGAAGAATAATAATTGCTGCTTTTATCATTCCGGGTGACAATAAGGAAGAGAACTGCAGGGCCAATGCTCAAGAAGTTGGTTGTAGTTGTCATGTCTACTGATCGTTGTTGTTCCGTAGGATAAGAAACATATATTTTAAAGGAAATTTTTTTCCAAAATTCTAGTTTTCTACTCTATTTGTATAATCCGCAAAGGCCTTGTTGCAAGTCACATTCGTGTAAAATTATTTAACAAAGAAATCGTAGATTTTGCAATAAAATTGTTCAACATAACAGAAAGGATAATGTTAATCGCAATTGTTATTAGTAGGTACATTGTACTAAACAGAAGTTCCGATTTAATTATCACAGTAACATATTATGTAAATATGAAAAAATCATTTTTTACGCTCAAGAACAATCATTGAAAATTGACAAAACATGAACGTAAATTCAAAAACAATAACAATCCAAGAAATCGCCTTAAATCTTGAGAAATAGTTGTATTGTTGTAGTAAGTTGAATTAATTATGAAATAGATTTTTGAAACAAGTTTAACATTTTCATGCATACGATTTATAACAATTTCAAAACGTTGGAAAACAAAATCAAAAAATATTTAAAAACTTATGCAGAAATTATTCAAGTCTGATGCTTTCGAAGCAAATTTAGTGCACAAAGGAATAGATCTTTGCAATTAATAAACAAATTGCTTTTAAAAGTCAAAGCATTTGAAAAACTTCTAATTGTAAAAATAACACTAACTACATATTTATTACTAATTCAGCATATACTATAAAAATAATCCATTCTAGATGATCCTGCAATTGCAATAAATTGCCTAAAATTATTAATAAACCTCATTTTCATGAAAATCCGTCGAAAACATTTCTGTAGTGTAGAAAGACCAAAAATCATCGAAAATTGAATGTATTTGCATCAAGGTATTATTTTAATATTATTAACAATATAAGTAACGAAAATTATCTTTGATATAAATAAATTGGTGCTTAAAGATCGCTTTAATTCACTCGTTACATTAATCACAGCACAAATCTATTCATATTAATTAATAAACGAATTTTACTGAAACTTTTACATTTGTTTTTGTTAAATTTATTTTGTCATTTATTTAATTGTGTATAAAAAATTTGAAATTTTAAATAAAAGAGGATAAATTAAAATTGGATGCTTTCGTATTTTTTACAAAATGGATCATATTTCTCTGTGATTTTTAGGAGAAATAAGAACAACATATTTGTCTTAATAAATCCGAAAATTGTCGTATAATCATTATTAACAAATTACCCTGCTTTACCATTCAGTCCATGTCATCGTCTGATGTGCCGTAAAATTCTTCAACTTCAGAGGAATCAGAGTCTTTAATAGGTTTCATCAAAAGCATTTCTTCGTCACTGTCTTGCTTGTGTTCATCAGCTTCCTGGTTATTTTCTAAACCAGGAAGTTGCGTCAATATTTGTAAAGTATATTTATTAAAATCGCATCTGCAAAAACACCAATATTTAGATATAAAGTGAAATGTTGTAGTTGTAAGCTTTAGAGTTAATGAAATAAGTTTTTATCAACATCTTTCTTTAACTTGAAAAATTCCGAAAAATCTGTACTTACATTTTGGCAAGCATTTCATATTTCCGTGCCAGACTTTCATGTAAAGTAAGCAAGGACTGTTGTGTGAATGCATCCTTATTTCCGTGACAAGTCAACAGACAGCAAGACCACTTCAAGTAGAACTCAATGTGTGGTGTAGACTGCAGTAATCGAGCTGTATGCTGAAGTAAACGCTGACTAAATTGGTTTGAAAAAGAGGAAACCACCAACTCGTCTAAAATTCAGAAAAACATTTATCTAAATTAAAGTAATCATTCAAATTAGCACTCAATTGAAATAATTGAAATAATTAATTCCCTCTAATCAGTCTTCAATCAACAATGAAAATCAAATGAAAACTTTGCGCTTTTTGGAATGACTTCACTTGCATTATTCTCAATGAAATTGCGTTCCCCAATCGCAGCCAAAAAAACATTGCATGCAATTTCAACAAATTCAATAGCACAAACATTTAAGGTCAAATAAAAGCAAAGTTTTAGTGCTGCTGGAACCCCACATAGCTTTGAACGACTATCAACTAGACTTAGAGAATAGTAGAAACCCTGAAAAGCTTGTTAAACCATTTGTAATTGTTTCAAAAAACAGTATAAAACACAAACACCCTTGCAGCCCTTAACTGGAACCTCTTAAGAGCCTCGAAAAACACCAAGTCATTGTACCCAAGCAGCCAGGGGCGGTATACGCAACCCACACAAATTAGAATTATCGATTGAGGTTCCTGCTGAACAACTATTGAACTTGAAATTTAGGCTATTGCAATGTGCACTAGAAATATCAAGGTACAATGCAGGTATCAAGGACACTCGCCAAGCACCATGTCTTGTGTGACCTTGCAATTATCGCGTTATGCAAGCTTGCATGCAGCCGAGCTTCACCAAAATATTTCGATTTTCTGTGACTTCTTCCCACCCCTCACATCAACGGCCTTAAATTTATTGCCCAGTTTCTAGTTGAAAAATAATTGGACAATAAAATAAATGTGAAACATCCGTGGGATAGTTTTATCAGAAGGTATTTCACTGTCAAGGTTAAAATACCAATTAAAAACGGTTAAATTTTCGCTGCACCCGTGAAAGTAATTTGCAATGGAAACTTTACGAGGAAATCAACAACGGATGCATTAAGAAGATTAGAGGGGTTTGCCAATTTTTTAGGTATATATTGCAAGATAATTCAACATATTTGTTGTCACATCGATTTGTAATAAGATTCGTAGTTGAAAGTGTTGTCGTTGTTTTGGAAGACAATTCTGCAATTCGACCAAAAAGCTATTCACTTTAAAATATTAATTCACTTACTTTCTTCAGCAGGAACACCCTCCAAGACCGCTTGCACCAAATCTGGTTCGTTTAATTTCAGAGCCATAATTATTGCATTGGAATACTCCTTATTTTTCAGGCATTCTTTCGCCGCTTTTGGTGTCACTTCCAGGGATAGATTAAATGGATCAAATACAACTCCTAGAAAGAATCCAGAAAAAAAACAATTTAAAATGTTTATTTCAATTGACATAATTGCTTTTATGAGAAAGCAAAGACGAATCCCTTACCCTTGTCCAGTGAATATATCAAGAGACCCTCTGTGGATGCAGCTGCCCATGACTGACCAGTGGGAGAAAATCTCACACAGAACACTCGTATTTCTGGCTTGTAATTTCTGGAAGCCATATCCCCTTTTTGAACTCCTGGCAATCTAATTGCAACATCCCCTCCTTCAAGACTTTCCCTTTCCTCAACCAAAGCCATATTTCCGAATTCTGTTATTTTGTGCCTATTTATAAAATCCTAAGGAATGGATTTTTCAATGTTTAATGGAAAAAAACTATTGAATTTCTTACGGTCATTCCATCTAGACTGAGATTTTGGGTCACCTCGAATTTTTTTAGCAAAATACTTTCACGAACATGATATATACAAACGTTGTACGACCTTCCAGCAGCCAAAATGCATTCACCGTCAGCGGAATAAACAAGTGTTGTAAATGACCTTGAAATAAAACATTTAGCAACACATTATCGATTATGTTTAACTCTAATTGACTTACTTTCCTAAGAGATTCCTTTTGGCTGTTATTACATCAACTTCGGAAACTCCGCCAGCCAAGTCATTTCTTCCTTCTATAGATCCAAGTTGTTGAGATGATTTGACATCGAAGAATGATATATTCCCATTTAGTGTTGCAACAGCAGTCTGAGCAACACAATTACAACAATCATACATATATTAAATAGAACATGAATTTGCCTTACTTCTTCACCGTTTGGTTTAATAGCTACGCAAGTGACATCGGAGAGTAGATCAATAGTTTCGTGGGCCCCTGAACTCTCGATGCAATTCCATATTCTGATTGTTTTGTCCCATGAGCCGGAGACGAGCAGAGATGAAGTTGCTGTTGGACTGAATGCAACTGACGCAACAGGACCTTCGTGACCGGATAAGATTTCTAGTAATTTTCCAAATTTAATGGACCACAGGTATATTTCGAACTCATCTTGTGCACCAGCCACAACCAGTTCGCCCGAGTGGTCGATGGCGACACATGAAAACTGCACCGGTCTGGGAGATGTAAATGTGCGGAAGTTTCGATATCTATTTTGAAGAAAGGTAAAGTATGCAATTCAACAGTGTTGACGAAAGTACCTTATTATATCGTAAGCTCTAACTGTGCCATCTAAGGAACTGCTGACCAAAAATTTCTTGTTGCTACTGAATTGAACTCCAGTGACTCCACTTGTGTGTTCATGGAACGTTACAAAGCAGAAACCGTTGTTGACATTCCATAACTTTACCTTTGAGTCCTCACCACCTGAGGCAATGTATTGCCCATCTGGCGAGTAGCTGATGCAGGTCATCTCACTCGCATGTCCTTGTTGTTTCATTATATACTGCTCACCTAAGAAAAGACGGTATAATATATTATGCAACTGTTTACTTTATGTCCTTACTTTGCCATTCCCAAACTAATAACTGTCCCAGTCCAGCTGAAGCCAGTGCAATCCAGTCTCCAGTGGGATTAAAGCATGCACTCGTGATACTGTAGTCCGAAATGCTTAAGGAGTGTATCATGTTGACGTCAGGAAGCTCGTACAAGTAAAATGCTCCTGTTGAGAAAGCCACTACTAATATTTTCGTCTTTTTATGGTAATTCGCGGATGTTACAAAGGCGAAGCGATTCTCTTTCTTCGGTTCATCGGCTAAGTAGTGGCGGCCAAGTTTCTTGTAGGTAAACGGATGCGGTTTCTTTTCGTCGGATTCATTAGGATCCTCATATAAAGGATTCTTTGCTAGGTCGGTTTCGTTTTCGTTTTCATTTTTTTCAACTGCAGCAGAATTTTCAATATCATCTTCAGAGTCCGAGTCCTCTTTGGCTTTCTTTTGAACAGGGTTTTCCTCTTCAGAGGGAAATCTTTCTTTTTCTGTTATGTCGGACAATTCCAGACTGCATTCCCAAATACAAAGCTATTAAAAGTATTGTATGGATTATAAAGGATCAGGACAAATGATTCAAGAAGGAAATGTTTATATGTACTCACTTGACCATTTTTACTTAATGTATTCATATGAAGACTTCCGTTATCAAAAAATGATCCAACTATTGCATCTGTGTGTCCAGTTAGCAAATAAGTACGAAAATTGTTGACATATTTAATACAATAAATTTTCGTGGAGCAATCTCTGGAACCAACAGCAAGAAATCGAGAGTCCGTAGACCAATCGATCCAGGATATATCATTGTAGGCTCCATAAAAGCACCGAACAAGTACGAATGGATTATATTCACCGGTAATATCCCCAGGTGTTTTAAAAATAAAAACTAAAGAATATCAATTTAGTAAGACAGATTTCGAACTTAAGCCGGCCAACTCACGAGTGTTCTCCATTGCAACAGCGAAGAATTCCCCATTTGGACTGAATGCTATACAACTTATTTCTTTTTTGAACTTATGGATTTGGATCACTGTACATGACACCATGCTGATCATTTGCGCCACTCCTTTTTCATTCACAGCGATCAAAATTGTTCCACTTGGCGAAAGCGCCATTGCTGTGTAATTGTGTGTACTCTCCAAAGAAAGAGTTTTAGCTTTATTGCTGCAAGAAATATGTGTCAGGCCTGCCCTTTGGTTTTATTCAGTATAATTTACTTACTTTTTTAAGTCGAACACCGATAGTTTATTGCCCACCGGGCTGATAATTGAGTTGCCATCCGGTGTAAAACACAGATTACCTTTGCGATATATCGTCCCCAGAAGATTGGAAAACTGTTTTTAATTTCAATTTTAATATTTACCATAAATTTTCAAGTTTTATAATTTACCTTGTATGCAAACTTCATGTTGTCAGTCGATTTGATAAATGTTTTATGATGAACGATTAAGAAAACTCACGTACTCACGTCTGGAAGGAACATAAACAAACTCGCACGTGCAGAACTGTCAAAATACTGAACTCAAACCCCACAAATGTTATCAATTCTTCCAATGTTGCGAAAATTGTGTGGAACTAGTGGAACTTGTATGAATTTCAAAAATTTTAATTTCTTTATTTTGTTGTTTCGTGGTAAATTTTCTTACAGAAATAGAAATTTTTCTTTTTTATTCCATTTTCACAAGTGTTGAAAATTTGAGAAAATCAGAGTAGTTTTGTTATTTTTATTTACATGCCTTTTAATAACATTTACGTTGAACAACTTTGTATGCCCGCACACATGGAAAATAAAAACCTATTTCGAATAAAGGTAAATTGCAACAATTAATCCATAAAGTCCCAATAATTCAACAAGTGCCTAATTACTATGAAACCGACATAAATAGAGGCTGTTGTCCATTTCCTCTCACCTTCCACTTCTGCATCACCCAAAAACATATATCAAAATATAAAAATATAAAAATAACCTGTAAAAACTAAACGCTTTCTATTTAAATACTATACCATAATCGATGGCACCTGTAGAGAGGATACTTCGGAGGGGTTTCTGACTGAAATGTGACTAGTGAATGGAGGAGCGATCATCATAGAATACAGTTGATGAAATGCAAGAGGAAACGTAAATAAATTTACATTTGGAATGTACAAATTGTTTTTATTTGATAATCAACCCGTGACAATCTTTACACGATTAGTATAAGTTCATTTAAATTTTGATGTTATTTACTTATACGGTTTTAAAGTACATTTAAAACTTCTCAATGATCTACAGTATTGTAATCGTATTATTTTCCCTAGATATTTCTCTTAAATTCCAACTTTGTTGTTCTTATGCTCAAAACCGTGCAAATACAATATGTTTCGTTTTTGTTTTTTCTACCTGAATTACAACACAATTATAAAGAAGAAACGTTGGCTACGCGTCGTTCAAATTCAGAATATTAGCGGAAATCTCAACTCAACTGGAAATTGTTACAGCATGGAAAATCAACTCGGTGTTTCGGTGAATTCATATTAGATGACTTTACATTCTTGGCATTTTGTGAACGTTATTTCGTTTAATTATATTTTTAAATACAGTTTTATTTACACCAACGATTAAAATTCTGTTAAATCTCAATATTTCTTATATATTATTTTTATTATATACCTTTAATACGACAATATTCTTCATAATTACATTTCGTCATTTTTATGTATAGGGAACAAGTTACATGAAAGATAGTCGCAGAAGAAATATAATTAATTAATAAAGATTTACAATTATGCAACCATGTTAAACAACAATATTTGATACATCAAAGAATTTTATGCGTATTTGTTTTGTAATACCTTTTTTCCACTAAGCGATTCTCACAGGAATTAAGCGATATTATTATTTTTTAATTAATATAATTGTTTGCTTTGCTTCCGTAATATTTAATAGTGTTTGTTTTCGCGAGCTTTTCCCAGATGGTAATTAAGTTTGATTATTACATTTTAAAAATGATAAAGAACAATTTGATGGAAGAAAAACAATCTGTACTTTCACAGGGAATATTTTTACGATACCATCGGCCATTGATTGATATTTTTGTTTGTAACATTTGGAAAGAAAAAATGTTTGGTATTTTTTTTCTCACTTGTTTGTTACTTCATCTAAGTCCCTAAAAATTCTGTACATATTGAATTAATTATTATTTATATATAGTTCTTTTTTTCTTATGTCTAAAATAATCTACTGTTTTTAATTTAATAATTACATATATAATATGATAAAAATTAACAAATAGGGAACAAAATTCAAATAATTTTGTATTTTTCAGTATACGCCAGCGAAGTTCGGTTAATGATTTAAACAAAGTTATTTATTGGACAAATTATAAGTGCACTGAATTTTAAAAATTTATTATTTAATTAAGTAAGAAATGGAAATAAAAGTATTCTACAAAAAGCAACTTAAAGAACTAAACAAATTGGCATAATTTATTTGTATTTTATGTTTGCAAACAATTTTCAAATGTCTGAAAATTAATTTTAAATGCATTTTCAGTCATTTTTAGCCAAGTTTTTGAGCGTGTTTCAAGTGCTTCATTATAGAATCTTTTATTTTGAGGTAAAAACATTGACAATGAAATTTGTAAAAATAAACTAAATATTGAAAACAAATAAAAAAGAAAAAAGGAATAAACTAGAGAGAAAATGCTCAGATTGGCATAACCTCAGGGAATCGACGATTCCAAAGAGCTTTGGTCATAAGTTTTATTTTTTATTATTATTAGGACAGGACATTCAAAACGAAACAGAACAATAAGGGATGCAATAAATTGTCCTTTATATGTACGAATGGAAGGAGAAAAAATTAAATTGTGCTATTTATTGTTTATTACAATTAGATTAACAAAATGGACAATAACAACAATTGTTTAATAAACTCGATTTTTTCCTAAAATAGTTCGTATCTTCAAATATAATCAAAACGTAGACTTGAATTGTTTAAACATCGAAAATATCGCCTCCACACTTCAGCATCAAAGAGTTTCGGTGATGTTTTGAATATTTTACAATTGGTTTAGATGTTTTTATTTCTACGTAACTGAATCAGAAAAAATAAGAAAAATTTATTTTGTAATTGAGTACGAATTTGTGATTATAAGTAGAGCTGTTAAATAACGGACAAAATTGTTTATCTATTTCAGGAAAAACCAATTTTATGTATTATTTTTGGCAAATTACAATAAATATGCACACAATTTAAATGTTGCGTTAAAATTTCACAGTACATACAAAAAGTAATCGTGGAAGAAAATAACACCTCATGAACTTATGAAACGCACTTAAAATGAAAAACTAGAGAAGGGGAAGCTGTAAAAATAAATGTCCAAAAACAATACATAAACTTTGACTAAAGTATAATAAAGATAAAAGTGTGGTGGACTTCCTTTTTTTTAATCGTCTTGTATGATGATGGTTTGACGAATATGCTGTTGTTTTTTAATGAGTTTCTTTGTTTTTATGCACTATGTATGATCCTTTCGTGTTCTTACGTATTTGGCTATTTATTTTGTGTAGAGGTAAATAGCAACGATGAGTCCGTACAGACCCAATACTTCTGCGAAAATTAGGATCAAAATCATACCGACGAACAGACGTGGCTGCTGTGCTGTGCCCCTTACACCCGCATCACCAACAATACCAATTGCAAACCCTGCTGCTAGTCCTGAGAAGCCGACTGCTAGTCCAGCACCCAAGTGGATGAACCCTCTGTGAAATTAGACATATTTTTTTTGGTATATTTCATAATAAAGTGGTTTTTATGTGTGTGTAAATGTTTGTATTAATTAATAGGATTCTCACTTGTAAAGAGAATAGGTTTTGGAGTCATCCAAAGTGCCAGCAATAAGTACAGCTACGACTAGACCATAAATAGCAATAATACCAGCCATGACGACCGGAATAATGGACTTCATGATCAACTCTGGCCTCATCACAGACATCGCAGCAATTCCAGTTCCTGATTTGGCCGTGCCGTAAGCCGCTCCCAGGGCTAAAAATAATAACATTATGTAGAAATGCAAGTTTCAGATGAACTAAAAACTGCTCTTAGACTAATGAATCTATATCTTCTATATAATAAATAAAAGTCAAACACCACTCATTGATTCACTGATCGCCATTTCTCAAGAACGACAAAACGTATGAACTTGAAACTTGGCATGATGGTTCCAATTAAGCTCTAGATGTGCAACAAGAAGGGATTTTTGGAAATTCCACCCCTTAGGGGGTAAAATAAGGGATGAAAGTTTTTTTTTAAATCCGCCATTTTTGAAGTAAAAAATTCATAAAAATTGGTATTTCGCTTTTTTGGTTAGAAAAAAAGCCAATAAGAACTACCAACCTCTATGATAATTCAGACCTCCAACACCACCCTTGACTGAAAAAAAATAATAACCCACTATTTTTGTAACCCGACCTACGGGAAACGGTTCTACGTAATATAAGTCGCGTTTGGGGGAAGTTGTAAATTCAAAATGTAATGATTTTCAGCGACCCAGTGTGACCGGGCCGACACCTGCTAGTATGGATATGGATGAGACTAAGGGAACAACAGAAGTATTGACTAGCACTGAAAACGGAGGGACCAACAGAATTTCGTTATTTTCACGTCGAATTCTTTGATTTGATTTGTTTTTAATGTATTGTTTTTATCACTGATGTATTCAAGTTTCCTATCAATGTTTTTTTTACTAATGTACAAAAATATTACAGTTAGTTATTTCCTAATTATTATTTGTTTTTAATGATTTGTTCTGCATGGTGAATAAAGTGTTTGTAAATTTTATGGTCTGTTTGTAGATTTGTTAAATATTTAAGGCTGAATACTCAAACGAATTTGCACTGAAACTAATAATAAAAATCTGCATTTAAAAATTCATAAAATTGATAGGCATGGAGAAGTAAAACCGGGACTAGACTACTCAAAAGTATTAAACTGGAACATTAGTTAAAATTAGGAAATGGTTTTGGTTGTCGTTAAACTTAAATAAAAAATGATGGGCCCATTTTAATAGAAATAAGGAATCGCCATTCATATTTTCGATACGACGCGCAGTCGATGTTTTGACTATCGATGTCGATGAGAACGATAGTATCGAACTATGTTCCTTGTGTCACGGCATCGGACAGGGATGTTTTAGATTCGATTGGGAGATTCGATTTTGTTGTTTCATTTTTATTTTATAATGATCACAATTTCTCAGTTTGTCCATGCAAAATATGTGAAGAAATTTCCCAGGATAGATGCATTTATTGCCACTGAAAAAACAAATTCCACTCCTTAAACTTGCAAGATAGAACTTCCCCTTAATTTCTCTCTTTCCGCCCCCTGATAATGAATTTACATTAATTCAAAGGACTTTGCAATAAATCCGGCACATTTTGCTTATCTTTATTCTCTCAATTGTTTGCGTTAAATTTTTATGTAATCGTGGAATGATTTCGATAAAAGTGAATCTAAAAATTTCCGCGTGACGACAAAATTTTAGGAAAGTGGTGTGAAATGGCAGCTAATAATTGCTTTTTTAAATAATTCTGGGTGCATAAAATACATTAGTTCAACATGAACTGTGATAACTGATAACAAAAATGAGTTTTTTGCCCGAAAAGCGGAGGATTTTCAACACAGCGACAGCAACAGATGCTTGCACCGAATTGTGTTGGTAAAGTTTAAAACAAATATGTGCAGGTGTTTTATGATTTCTGCTGGCCTAATGTTCACGGCAGTGATTAACAATTACAAACTTCATTAAAACAATAAACGGGAAATCTGGAAAGATGTGACGCTGTTAAGTCGAAAATGGCGCCAAAGAAATTCCGGAAGTCCGAAAACATTATTTTTCATACAATTTACTTCTCTTGTTTTACGTTTTTAAAATAGAACATCACGTGAATCTTTTTCAATTCGAAGTGACTCGTGACTTATCAAAGTTTGTTTTGGACATTTCCGTCTATACAAAAAAGAAAAAAATCTATTAATACTACAACATAGGTCAAAAAAGATTACGTGGAAGAAATATAGTTTCAAGTGAGCTTGAACAGCTGTGAAAGGAGGAGTGTGGGGCGGAATATAGAAAAAATAGAAAATAGAAAAGTTTCCTGGGCTGCCCCTATTTGCGTGACCCTCCAATGAAGGAGTCAAGGGAAGTCATGATGAGGAAGCAATTCAGTAACTATGAAGAAGAGAAGTTTGGTAAATGAATTAAATCACATAGATTCTGAATTGGTCTCAGCATGTTCCCGAATATGTTATCTTTGTTTTAAAGGAACTTCTCACTTCATTCTGGTAATCTACCAAACTTATCAAACGTAGATAAATTCCGAAGTAGCTAATCAACAAATACAGTGGATTTAAAGCGGTGTTCTGTTGCAGAATCATTTACATTGTGCATGTGAAATAAGAAGTCATACGCTGCATGAGTCAGGAGTGATATCTGGAACACCCACAACTCACGGAAATTTTATGTAATAAATCTGGGATGCAGTTTTTTACAGGGAAAGGGGAAGATAACTCAATTAGCACAAGTGCTGGATTTTCGCACATATTCCGGATGTACGCGTGCCAGACTCACCGCTAGTCATATGACTGTCAAAATTGTCGCCCCCCGCCATTACTCTGTGCGACAATCGTGAAGGAAAAACCCTGAAGGTCCGAGCGTCGAGCGATGAGCTGCGCCAGCTTGCAACTGTCACCTGACCCGAGCGTCTCGGAATTCATGTGACCCACTGGAATTATTCTGCAAAAATGGCTCTTGATAAAATACCTGTGATAAATATTCGTGTTATCAAACCCTTTTCACGATATGTGTAAAATTATCGCAAAAACATGCGTACAATCACACCCCGACATTTCTGTCACGTGATTAGACTTTCATTTTCCAATTGATCTGAATAAGCTCATAATACATTTCTGCAATTGTCGAAATGATTATTGTGTGAAATCGATGTATTATAATTTTGATTGTATTTGATAGAAACTATTGATTAGATGTACTTTTCCCCCCAAATGCGATTATTCGCAGGTTTTGGGATTTTTTTCCCAATCTCCTTTGATCGAAGTGTTGTTTTTCAATGATTTTCAAGAAGAACAAGTTTTTTTTTTCTTGCTAACATGAAATGGTGATGCCATTTCAGTTCGCGATGGCAATGCGAGAGATTCACAATCAATAAAGTGAAAAAATCAGCCTTTGGCTGTGCCAAGTGACACATCACAAGGAATCCAAATTTCGGCGAATTTATCTGGCACAAGGCAGTTTTTCTTGCTAAGAAAATGCAGAAATACACTTGAGTGCCCGAAACGCATTCTCGCCAACTGTATGAAGGGATTCTCTACGTCCCTCAAGTCCTTGGCCTTAAAATCAATACTTTGAACGAAGAAAAGGCAATCCTCCACGCCAGAACAGTACGGCTCTATACACAGGCGAAATGCACCCATACAGAACATCTTCAAAAATTCTTCCAATAAAAATTTTGCATTTTAACATGGAAAATGTATCGGGAAAATCTTCATGCACGTACATTAGCAAGGGGACAATTTTTCTTTCATTTTTTTATCAATAAATTTATGATTTCTTACCGCTGAAAATAATAGCAGCTGCCGCTCCCATGACTCCGAAGAATGGCGAGTAGATTGGATTCTCTGATTCTGCCATATTTGATGCTTTATTTAAAGCTTTGCAATCCTCTTTTATCAATAAATGGGGAGTATTTACAGGTTATCTGCAAATAACTGGACTATTTTCACACACTCACTTCACTAAACTAACTATACCACTGTCAAATATGGCTTACTGGTCATATGACATGCGACTAAACGAGCTGCTCTCGAAACTGCCTTGCAATTGGTCCGTCCACTATTAATGCCAAAGTCTAACCAATCACGTTCCGTTTTATAAAATTTTCTGATGACGTTAAATAAATCCCGAAAATTCACAATAGTCAGTACAACTAGAGTCAAATCATGTCATTTATTTTGGGAATTTCGATATTTTTCCTTAAATAAAATATTGTAAAATCTTTGAATGGTGTTTTTTCTAATAAAAGATTGTTTACAAATTTTTCGTTTTCATTATTGTATGAAAAACAATACTTTTATTTAAAATGTCCCACGGAAAATATTTGAAGACAGCCTGAGTATTAAGACTGCTTCCATCTCAAATTTAAGTAAAAGTCACAGGGTGGGAATTGGGACACTACCAACATTTCTTTAAAATATAAATGCAGTATGATACATCTTGTTCTTTATACGGAAAAGGATTTCAAATATATCTGAAAGGAATACGCATTTGCTATATATATATATATACAACCAGTTATTATAACATCATAACCAGTTTTTATAACAATCATTTAATCGAAATTTTCAAATCACAGTAGAACCGTTACATATACAGCAAATCTTTTAAATTTTAATGTTTTTCGAGTGCTTTTGTAAGCAAATCATTCATTGTCGTGAGGACGGTGCGTGGATCGTCCGCTAGTCCTGCGCCGACCATAGCATTGGCAAAAAGTTGTTTCACCAGTAACTCGGCTAATTCAGCATCGCTGTTCATTAATTTGTACAGCTTCCTTATAATTGGATGCCTGAATTTGAAAATTAAAGTTAAATTGACTGGAAACACTGTGAAAAGAAGAATTGCTGCACTTACTTGGGATTTATTTCTAGTTGAGGTTGAAGAAGAGCAAAACGATTTTCTTCTGGCAACTGATGACTTTGAGTTCTAATAAAATGTCGAGCAGCAGCCATCTCCTCGACGGTGATCACGCAAGGGTGACTATCCAATCTGTTTGTGATCTGTGGAAAAAGGTGCTTAGAATATCTCCAACGGACTTAGCACCTACTTTGGGCTTACTTTTACATTCGCAACTTTTCCGCTAAGTTTTTCTCTAATCCACGGAATGATTTCATCAATTTGGGTTTTTAATAAACTACCTTCACCTAAAACAATGAATATTAATCTCCTACTCCCTTTTCAGTTATTTCGACTTGCCCAAATCGCCTTCATTGTTAGCAGACTGATCTCTCCTCATTTCCTTTTCAACGGAAATCAAATTCTTTCCCATAAACATAGACAGCTGCATGAGAACGAGTTCATCATAAGGTTCATAACAGAACAATACTTCGACGTTCTTCTTCTTCAGGGCCTCGTAATACGGCGAGGACTCAGCCAACACTCGATTAGGAGCTGCTAAGTAATAGATTTCCTTCTGAGTTTCCCCGACCTTGTTGCAATACTCGGGCAATGTCATTTTATTATCCGTTGAGCTGGATGCATCGAATCGTAGGAGTTTGGCTATTTCCTCCTTATCGCGATGGTCCTCACTTGTTATTATTCCTTCCTTCAGGAACATAGAATAATCCTTGTACCACTTATCAAAATTTTCCGGCTCTTTTGTAGCACGATCTTGAAGGAATCGCAGCGCACGGTTCGTTAGAACAGTTCGAAGTTTTGTTATCAGTGCGCTGTTCTGCAGAAGTTCCCTGCTTAGATTTAGGGGAATATCCTCAGAGTCAACGACACCTTCAATAATGAAATGAAAACCAATGAAAAATAGAATTCTTGATATGAAAGAGAATCAACCTTTTACAAATCTTAGCCACTTTGGCAGTAAATTTTCAGTTTTGGACTGAATTAAAACTTTTCTTGTGTACAGAGCCACTCCAATGTCTGCATCTCTCGAGAGCTCGAAGAGGCCCGGCTTTCCCTCGGGGAAATACAGAAGTGCTCTGATGCTGAGCGGCACATCAGTCTACAATGAGATCAATTATAATTGATTTCCTAAAATGCAGCCAGCGCTCATACCTTGTAGTGCAGAACGAATCTGGGAGTGTCGAATGTGTTTCCGATGAAACGGTAAAATTCGTTATGTTGTTCTTCGCTAACTTCCTTCGGCTCCATCAGCCACAGAGGAAGGATCTGGTTTGCACGCTTACCGTTCAGGTAAATAGGGCTTCCAACAAAATTGCTGTATTTCTTAATTACATCTGCAGTGGTGAACTTCTTTAGTACTCGTACGAGGAAGCAAGGTATTTTTTAATACTTACTCCGAATACGATCTTCGTCAGCGTATTCCCGACATTCTGGTTTTAAATGAATAACGATTTTTGTCCCGTTCGTCACACCTTCGGCTTCCTGGATTTCATAGCTTCCAGAACCATCCGATACCCACCTCAAGGCCGGGGATCCCGCTTTGGAAGACTTCGTGTACACTTCCACTTTCTCCGCTACCATAAAAGCGGAATAGAATCCGACACCGAACTGGCCAATTATGTTGGACGACTGATGAGCTTCACTGCCTTTCTCCTTTATTTGCTCGAGAAATTTTTTGGAACCAGAACTGGCAATAGTTCCCAAGTTGCTTACAAGTTCCTCCTTCGTCATACCAATGCCAGTGTCCTATTTAAATGCAATTTGTCAATAAAACAATAATTTAAGGTAAATGCGATTCATCAACTGCTTACCTGAATAGTTAGAATCCGCCGCTGTTTATCAGTTCCAATGTGAATTTCCAACGCACGGTCTGCCTGCGCATACTCCTTTTCCTTTTCTCCAGCCGTATGAATTGTGTACCTAAATTTTTCTAAGGCATCGCTCGCATTTGATATCAACTCACGAACGAAGACTTCATTTTCAGAATAGAGCGATCGCGCCACAATATCTAGCAGCATTCGAGTTTCGGCTTGGAATTCATGTTTATTCGATTCTCCAATAGGTTTCTCAGAATCTCTAATAATAGAGTGGAAGCTTTCTTCTTCCGGCTTGGCGGTGCTCAAATACCGAATGCATTTATTGGCTAAAATAAATTTAACAATAATTTGACGATTGATAAGGATGAGACATTACCCTGTTGATTTATTCGCCAGTTTACTTGTGACTTTGTGAATACTTTAGAAATACTCGGTCTTCCAAGTATTTTAGAATATTTTACAACGTTAAGAATTCTTAGTGCCATTGAAAGCCAAAACACTTTAATTAATAAATAAACCACACCGTACGTACGTACTATAACCACAATATTCCCGTAAAATTTCCTTGGCTAATTTTTCCACCTCTTTTCACTAGAAAAATTGAAATGTCCCGAAAAAGGGGAAAGTGTGAAATCTGACAGATTTGCTGCCCGGGGCTTCTCGAGAAGCCAATTTTTCCGTGAGAATCTCAACTGAGATTTTTCTAAAAAAACTACTGAAAATACTTGAAATGGAATTAGGTGGGACTGCAGGTAGTAAAGAAGTGGAATCCCTGAAAATTATAATCTCCCCCATTCAATATACGCATGAAAAACATGTTTTTCCAAAAGTTAGCAGAGAGGCAAGGTCTAGGTTCACGCTTCTCGTATTTAATAAAAATTTCTCGAATCCGATCGAAATCTTGTTTTTCAGGTGGCTTTCGAAATTTACGGAGGGAATTTTACAATTTGCCTAACGTTTTACTTAATTAACGTTGTTTTTAATTGATTTAAATGAAATTTCCCTGTTGGGAGGGGAAAAGAAACAGAAAACGGTGGGGGATTATTATGTTTTGCACATAACCTGAATTTTAGACAGTAAGTAAGTTCTCTTCGTAGATGCTAGCTTAATATAAGATTAGAAATTTATATCAAAAATTCAAAACAGGTTCCCTGAAATTTAAATAATATAAATAACAATTTTCTAGTAGATACTTACCTCTTTAAATAGACTCACAGTTTCCAATTCGGAAAAAGAAAACTCAAAAGAAAAATAACAATTATTGTTGATAATGGATAATTGAAAATTTGGATGAATTAGTCTGAATATTCAACCAAAAAATTCATTTAGGAGTTTTAAACTTTAAATTAAGGTTATTCATGTTTGATATTATTCGTTCTTAATGCTGCCTCATTATAAATAATAAATATTTTTTATTTCACCCCAATAAAAGACAAACACTTTTATCATTTTGAATTTGAATGCATTTTTCATTTACATGTTACGTTAAAACGATCGTCAAATTTCATTTTGCAATTTTCACAAAACATTTCCAGTTTGTTTATGTTTTTTTTTAAATGTTTTGTTTATGTTACGTTACGTGTAATGCCACGTAACATGTTAAGCTACGTGCCTAGCGTCGAAAGAGTCACAGCAGAATTCAAAGTAGATACTCGGGAGCGACACGACTAATCCCCGACGTTATATTCAAATTTGGTGATTCGAAATAATTAATACAACTATGTCGAGACTTTCCGAAGGTTAGTTATGAGCAAAATTCCGTCCGATCTACTAGTTTTTCTCAGAAAAGGGACTGCTTCTGATGATGACTGAATTTTGAAATTAAATCAGTCTTGAACTTGGTCGACTTTTGCTGAAAATTGAATAAATACTTAAAGGTGCGAAGAAAATTAACTATGAATATTTGAACAACCTTTTTCCTGATTCGATTTCTATTGCTCTGTATTTTCCTGCCCACTGCAATCCTTCTGTTCCTCTCCTTTATATATACTATTCTGTCTCGTCTTCTTTAGTATTTAATGTCCATCACTTCGATAACAGTTTCGGTTACTCTTAAATCAATGTTAAATGTTAATTACTAGCTGTGTATAATTTATTAGTTTTTTTTTGTTGTCCTATGATCTGATGGTTAAGATCCTGCAATACCCTTTTAAATAAACCGGTGAAAGCATAAATGAAAGCATAGGTACCTAGTAACTACATATTATATAATTTTCAAGCAATTACTTTTCATTCTATTTCAAAAATATGCAAAATAAAAATAAAATAAGATTTGTTTTTAAGGATTCATGTCGAAAAAATAAAGAATATTAAGTTTAATATATAAAAAATGCTTCATTCATTCTTTTCTGGTATATTTCGAATATATTATGTACTAATACAGGATTTATATATAAGCAATAAATTTTCCATTAAAACGTTTTTATTTTCAAAATAATTCTTAATGACATAAATTAATGTACAGTTATTTCTTACTACACGTTTAACAATTTTACTGTTTTATGTGTATATTAGGTTTATAAAAATCGGTGGACATCCAAATAAAGTCATGAGAATTTAAATATAACATTATTGTGATAAAATGTACTTAAACGAATTAAATCTAAAATAGATAAGTGTTTACAAAACCTACGGAAGAAATGAAAGTAAAATTTTCTATTTATTCTCAAATCAATTACGCTTCGTTTGTTCTTTACAAGTTTTGTTGTTTACCTATATTATAAGTTCACGCAAAATAATCGTGTAGAAATTAAAATATACAATTTGCAGCTTATTTAATTGTAAAAATTTTCTTATCAACATACGGTTTTGTTTAAATTTTCTTCTTTTTTTTTTTATTTTTTGTGTTTTTATGAAAAACATAAATTTACATTCATGAGGTAGTCTTTTTCAAAAATTTCAATTATTTCCAGTAAAATAATGAAATTTTAAAGTTCTCTGAAATGTCCGATTACACAATCCATAAATTTGAATTGTCTCAAATGCCCAAACACGGGGAAAATACTTTGGTCAGAATGTAAATGAGATCTTCATTTACTGAATTCAGGCCCTGGCAACAAAATTCAAATTGACTGCAAAATGTAATTATTGTTTAATTTGCAGTTTTCATGCGTTGTTGATATTAAATTATTTATTCGATTTGAACACGAACATTTCTACTATAAATGATTCTACAAATTTGACCAAACGAATGCCACTAAATAATACAAACTAAATCTAAATACAGCATTGATTGCAAACACTGAACATTATTATGTTGGTGAAGCTAAAAAAACAATTAATGTTAAGCGAACTTATATCAAAACTCCAGGGACAAATAAACCTAAACAAATTTCTTAAATGTATTTTAGTATTTTGGGGTGAAATCAGTCTGTGATAATCAATTGTTAATATTTTTATTTAAACTTGAATTAAAGTTGAAGTCTTTTTGCGTTACTTTGACTCAAATTTGACTAAATTTAGCTAAGATTTTTTGGCTAGATTATGCCAATGGCAGCAATTAAATAAATGAAATGAAGAATTGATAATGAATTGGTTGAATATTGCATTCCAACTAAATGTATTGCATGAGAATGTTTTCGTGTTCGATTATTAAACAAATGTTGCGGGAAGAAGAGATTTGATTAATGCATCGGAGAACAAAAAACAATTCGATAATTTGTAATTGAATTGTTTATACACAGCACATTTAGTTGGATGCCAGAGAGTGATTATGATAATAACATGTGCGACATTTCAGACAATTTCCGATTTCAATTCGAAATTGGTATTGAAAAACAATCAGTGAAATTCGAGCACGGATTCTTGCTAGAACGAAAATCTCACATTGTAGTTGCATATCACGCCATTATTGCTCAAATCACAAAAACATAGATACAAAATTGAGGTCCATTGAGTAAATGAAAAAGCGCAGGATGGCAAACAACTTACTGCTGTTGCTATCTCAGAAAATATTGGATTTTGAAAATGTTTTATGTACACAGAGAGCAAATGCAAAATAATTTGCTTTCGCAAAATTACCTGAAGTGACAGAATTCCGTAAATACGTTTCTAGTTATTACAAATTCCTCATTTCTATAGAAGACTGAATGAAATTCATAGAACTCATCACACTTAAAGCACGACATTGTTTTTAAGATTATTTTACAACTCTACAAATTGTAACGGTTAATTATAAATTTCTATTTTATTTTATAATCGATTTGAACTAGAGTGAGAAGCTATTTGTTTAATCAGCAAGAATTCAATCGATTGTTAATTGAGAAACGAAACATGTTGGATGTTTCGAGAATATTTCTGTGCGTTCTACGAATTAGTGGAACTCAGAAAGGAGTATACTATACACGGCAGTGACAGTATTGCAAAAATTAATTTTCATTTGATTTAACAATATGGAAATTAATTGAAATATAAACAAAATGAAAGCTAACATATTTTTTTTTTTGAATTTTTATGATCGTTTTAATTCTAGAAATTATCAACTATTTTTTTTTAATATTTTATTTAACTTTATATTTTTCCTACTATTTAAACGTTTTTTGTTTTCTTAAATTGTCAGAAGCAAAATTTTACCGATCTTTATTCAGTCATTTTTTTTGGCAGTGATATTTTCATATTTTAGAAATTAGGTAATTCTAATTTTTTTAATTGAATTTATTCTTCGCCACGGGCAATTACTTTTGCAAAACAAAAAAATATTTGATTGCATTTTCTACCGTAGCAATGTATTGATTTACAATACAAACTATTAATTTTACAGTAATTAATTAAATCTTTAGGAATTATAAAAGGCGCTTTATTCCATATATAATTCATTTTTAATTTACAAAATGCACAGTAAATGTTACTAGCTTTCTAGAGGGCAGTGATTCTTGCTTTATCAGTCATGTTTATTGCAGAGCAAAGCAGTGAAGCATTTTGTGCAAATATAAAATTATACTACTTAAAATGTTTGCAATACAGAGTATTGTTGTATAATTAGAAATGTAATATTCGTCAAAAATGGCGTAAATTTTCAATGCTGAACGGTTTCAGCGTCTTATATAATCCTTAAAAACGTAACCATAACATAATTATGTGTGTTGATGATTTATAAGGATAAAATCAATTTGCCTCATTTTGGATTTTTTTTTTAAATATAAAGGGTAGGCCATCTTAAGGAATCTTTTCGAAATCGCTATTAAAAGAAAACTGTAAGATATTTTCGATTATATTTTATGTTGAAGCCTGAACCTTCCGATTATACATGGAATATGACATCGCCAAAAAGGCCGCTCCAGCTGAGCTTACAGAAGTGCACAACTTATCAACCCAATTTTTCAGTACTAAATAACCGACAGTAATAACTGATTTTTTTAGCCGAAAATTGATGAAATGGATTTGGACAACATTCGATTCCAAAAACAATCGCCTATAGCGCTCGAATTCGAAAACGCGTTATCAGCCGTTGCGGAGATTTCGATTGGCCAACGAGGAGCTGCGATTTGACGCCATTAGATTTTTTTGGGGTTCTAGGAGATCGATCCAACAACGATTGAGCACCTTAAACAAAATATTGAAGATGCCTTTGATGACATAGAGCCGCAAACAATCGAGAGAGTTCTGAAAAATTGGGTCGATAGTTTGGGCTACTGTAAGGCCAGCCAGGGTGACCATTTTACCGATTTTATATTCCATGTAAACCCTTTATTATTGCAATTGATTTATCCTTCATGTATTGAATTATAATTTAATACAACAAGAAATGGTTAAATCTAATACAAAAATAATTGCCAGCGAGATCACTTTTTTTAAGAAAGAAAATCACCTTAAGTTTTATTATCGCTAAATTACAACAACAAAATAGCAAAGAAAATTTGGAATACTTTTCACTTATTTGGTTGCGCTAAAATCTGTTTTAATAAAATATTTTTACAAATATCCTTCGACTTGTTTTTTATTCGATTCGGTTGCTTAGAAAAACGACATCTTATCTTTACTACGATATAATAAATTTGATAATCGAAATGTCTATTGGTTCCTTGTGTCTATTTTCTCTTTTTTACAATATTTAATATTTTTACTTACAAGTTCTGTGTTTAATACAATTGTATCTCTTTTTTTTTACTCTCATTTAATTTTTTGTAAAAATATAAAATCGCAATAGATTTACTTTTCATTATTTCATGTATAATTTTACGACTATAGAAAATTTATCGAAACACATTTTTTTTTTGCCTAACTTTGTTGTTGTTTTCATAGTCCTGAATTTATTTTACAATATAAAATCCGTTGTCATTCATTATCTGTATTTATTTATATAATTAACAACTGTTTTGTGCTGTTGTGATTGCTAAATTACGTTAATTACTAAATTTTGTATAATTCGAAGCGATATTTTCAGTTTTCATTTCTCTTTATATAAATTTTAAATCTAAACTAATAATTTCGACAATAATTTTTTTTCCATCAAATTTCTATTAAAATTTCATTTACAAATTTCTGTTATCATTTTTGTTGTTTGATTTTAATTTCTCCGTAACGAGAATTTAATGAGATCAGTTGAAAATTAACGTTAATTAATTATTATTAACGACTTAAACGAAATTATTTGAGTAAACTTATCACAAAATAATTTGGATTACCGTAAACAGAAGCGAATTGCATTTAGAAAAAAAAAATAATTATTTTATTTAAAGCGAAACGTAAGAAAAATTATTGTATAAAATAGTTTTTTTTTTAAAATTAGCACACTTTTTGATGACTTCCAATTAATCATACAATAAAAATGTAAATAATAACTGCACTTCATTTAAAAGAATACATAGATATAAAAAAAATTTGATTCTTGCTATTTTATTATCGATAAGACAAAACATTTAAACATAAATGCGACTCCATATTGTTTAAAACAAAGTAAATCGTTATAATTCATGCTCCGTTATTTATATGTGTTGTAAAAAAAATTCCTAACGAGGGACTCATTCGATAATTTCTAATCATACTTGTGTACGGTTTTAAATTAAGTTTTAAACTCTCCATTAATTTGTCGAGAAATTTAATGCAAAAAACGCAGACTTTTGGAGGAACAGAGAAAATCTATAATGTTAAAAAGATTGCGAATCATAGAACCATTTGAGAACCACTACACCCTCCACATTTCTGCTCACTATTACATTAAGTTAAGATTGCGATTTCAGTACAAATGATCGTTACTTTTACTAATCTATTTTGATTACAGAACTTTGTCTTCGTCATTAAGCAATGAAACAACATTGTCCACCTGCTAACTAGTTACCTTAAATCAATGGAGAAAAACGCGGTTCTTAAGATTCATCGTTAAAAATCTAGTGTAAAGAGCACCAATGAATTGCTTTTATTTATTATACTTTTGACGCTGTTACGAATTCAATTACAACATTGCAACATTCATTTCCAGGACATGCTCTGAATGTGTCCAGCTTCGTGTGCTTCCACAATTCACTACTATTAACATACTTCAAGTCGGCAATTTGTTAAACAATGTAAAATAAACAACAGTACGATATTCATAAGGAATATTTAAAGTGTTTCGGTGAACATTTATGTCATTTCAAATTACATTTTTCACAGCCTCATTCTCGAATCGTATGAAACTAGTTTAGAATTTTCCCTGGGTACACTTAAAGCTCGTATTCACGTTTTGTTAATTATTGTTTTCCAATTAACAAGTCTCGTCATAGTTATGGTTAGTCTAAAATGTCCCTAGCCCTACGCATTTAACAGTACGAAAATCTCCTCTAAAATACATATAACTATGTTTACATTTACTTTTATCGGTTATGTAAGTCCACACGTTGTTTTGTACTCTATTGCCGCCTACGAAAACTATATTTTAAATATGAATCGATTTTTGTTTTTGTATTCAAAAATTGTTTGTTCGAAATGAATCACAGACTTTAAAATGTTTTGATACTTTTTTGATGTTCTATGTCCCCAAATATTGTTTTCTCATTGTTTACTTGTATAATCACTACCGTTATACCAAAAGTTAATTTAGAAGTTTAGGTTTTTACCGTTACAAGTTCCTTTTATATAGAATTTTTTTTAAATGGAAAGAATATCGATTTGAATAGTGTTTTTTAGATTGCAAATGTGTCTTAATTCGCCATTGAGTGTGTTGTCAATATTTCATGCAATTATAAAAAAAATTGTCTAAACAAATAATTTGATTTGTTAGAAAATGGCTTCATCTAAAAACAAACTGATAATTTTACATTCTCAAATAACGGTTGCGTTCAAATGAAATGTTTATGGTTTATGTTTATGGAGACTAAGTTTCTAAGAGTATAATTCAAGAAATAATCCTTGAAAAAACTGATAAAATGAAGTTGAATAGATCTAAAAATTTTGAGTTGCGATAAAAATATTTCGGTAGAAATTAATTAAGAGCACTAGCGGATTTAAGGATTAACAATTATTGGTGGCAGATCTTGAAACTTTTTAGATACGAAAAAACCTGTATGCCTCTTTAATATTATTTAGAACAAATTTCTCTTTTTACGATGGGAGAACTGTGCGGCTCTCATCTAGGGTATTTCATAATTGGCCTAAAGCAATTATACTTCCGTATTAGTTTTCATGTTTGATGAAGAACCGCTCACTGGTATAAGTTTGTAAGCAAAAAGGGCAACTGAAGGATTTTACGGTTGGACTTTTTGTATTGTTCTTTGGCAAGCCCACCACCAGATTCGCTAAATATTGCTGGCTCTGTTGTTCTGTAATACACATCAAGATATGTGTCTGAAGAATTATCTGGTAAGGCTTTTGGTGAACTGACTCCATTGTCAGCGTCTCTTGAAGTGCTCGGCATACTCATCCGTTCGCTGGCATGCTCTTTACTTTGATTTCCATCGGTGAATTTTTCAATTGATCGAACACTAACGATTTTGAAATCCTAACCACCCTCAAAGTAAGATCCTGCATCCGCTAGTGATTAAGAGAACCTGGCTTTAACAAAAGTTACAATTCTATTACACATTGAAGTAATGTAGTGATATTTCAAAAAAGAAAAAAAACTAACAGCAGTAGGAAAATGTTTAAAGCTAAAGTTAAAGTTTGTTGAAAGTAAGTATCTAGTGATATCTGCGTAATTGTTGTAAGTGTAAGTCATTGACGGATTAAGATTTAAAACTTGCTCAATCCGATGTATCAGCACACATATGTAAAAAAGAAATTTAACTAAAAATAGGTCCCAACAATATTGATATTTAAAACTATATCAATATTCGCGCACTTTAATAATTATATACAAGTCTAAAATTATTCCAAACTTGTGTTAAGAGTCAAGTTTTAACTAAATATATATTTTGCTAATAAATGGCAATGAAAGTGCAACATCTTGCGTTTTGCTTCATTTACGAACAGACACTTTTTCATCTTCAACGTTTCTGTTTTAAATATGCATAATTGTCGCTTAAATATTAATTTTTAGTCGTTTAAAATCACACAACACAAAATGTTAAAACTAGGAATTGTATCAGTGAAATAATATAACTTAAAAGTAGAAATTCCATCTAAAAAATTTACTATTCACATACTTAAATGAGTTAAACGTATTACAAATATACATTAGACGATAACTAGTTGTTTTCTTCATTTTTTTTTTGTGTGGTTGCTCTCGATGCAAAGCCGCCAAGATCTGGGAGACGAATTCAACCCTCAGCGCTTAACACTAACGCACTTAATTAATAAGAACATCCTCTGCGGGTCACGAAGGCTGTATCCTTTTGGGTGGCTTGCGTGACTGCTTCCTACTGGTTGTTGCCGGACATTCATTTGTCGCTGTTGTAATACTAGTGGTTTGTTTCAACATTGTACTTATATCACTATTTAGATTCGCAGATCGTAAACATTTTTGTAGGGCGATTCTTTCGTAGCAATCTAATTTGTGGATCGCTACAGTTTTTGTTAATGTGGCTTTTGTTTCTGGTACCCATTCATCTGGAATACTGTAAAACAAGAGCAAATAGAATTTCGTCCAGTAGAATAGTCTATAACATCTAATCAATCCCAATCAAAAGGTTTTATTTAAGATAAACTATTCCAAAATGCTTAATGCTTATTTAAGTGGTAAACTAAAAATGAATATTTACATTTCGTTGGGTGTCCATCGCAGGAAAACCTCAGATATTCCTTCAACTGTCTTACGTTTGGCCATCACTTGTCCTTGGAATGTGATTTGTCCTTTTGGACCAGTTGCCATTGAGCCTGTTACCATGAGACGGTGCTGGAGTCCTTCCATCACACCAGAGTCGAAAAAATCGAACATTCGAGCTGTGGGAAAATAATGAATGTTAGAAATCTTCATATTTGCAAAAATTCTCTTTTCTTCTTCATTTTCTGTTTCAAATTCAAAGTTTAACCTTAAAGGAATCTTCTTCGTATCAGTTCTTGTAGAGCTGCTTTGTTTACATCACGTCTTTAAAAGGTATTTGCGAATATATTGTATATATTTTTAAAGTCTTTACATATTTCGTTGAAAAAATTATATTCATATGTCTATTAAAATGTTATAAAAAAAGAGACATTGAAATGAGAAAAAAGAATTTAAGAAATTCTAATTAGTCTTGTTAGTGAAGAAATCATTTTTATAATGTATGTATAGTATATATTTTTTTATTGAAAGAAATAATATTTTAACGCAGTTGTTGCATCAAAAGAGTTGAGCCTTTCAAGGAGAGAATTATATAAAATATTATCAATATGTATTTCTAAGAGTAGATTGAATCACTTTAAAAACAGTTCAAATGAAAAGGTTTCAAAAACAAATTCGTCAGGCTCATAAATTTAACCTTTTGCGCGGAGAAACGAATCCAATCTCTGAAGGAAATTGAGCCCCTATTTTTCAGGCAACGTTTTGCGCCTATCATTGCGACGTACAAAGTTTGGTCTTGGATTAATGTTAAACAGCGGCAGTTTATTACCCCAAATAACAAAGATTCATTTTCAAACGATGTTGATTAATTGAGACATGTATAAACGTATTTGACCTTGCCTGCAAATAGGAGCAGCGAAAATGTTCTCTAGTACAAAGGGCTACATTTTTTGTCCCTATCTTCCCCAACAAATAACACCATTGAAAAAATTATGATTACTTACCTGAAAATGGTTGACGACGATATCGTAATTTTTTGCCATTTTTCCTCAGTTGCTTGGGAACCGGGGGATCCGAAGTCCTCTTGCTCGTGTTGTCCTTGCTTTCAACTGAATTAAAATGTCCATTCACATGCTTTTGTAAGGCCAACTGAAAGATCGATAAAACAGTGAGAAATGTCATTAGAAAATCTGATAAAATGTAGTAGTATCAAGATTATGACCTGTGATCCAAACCGAAGTCCACAGCCATCTACAATGCATTTGAATGGTTTGGTCCCACCATGGGAGAGGACATGGCGCTCCAACCATCGCCGGGAGCAGGACTCCCTCCCATGAACTTTGCATCCTGACCATAGGCAGGCGAATGGCCCCGACTGAGTATTGACGTGCTGTGTTTGCAGGTGATCCAACAGTTTGGAGCTGGTGTCATATTTCTCGCTGCAGTCGTCCCAGTAGCAGACACCATCATGACGCTTGCTGGCTCCTTTGGGTCCAAATCTACATCCTTTTTCGCCGGGTAGCGCCGGGAATCGAATTGTCTTTGGTTGCGATAAAATCGGGCTGATTGCGCACTTCGGAAGAGCATCCTCTTCGATCTCTGTTTCAATGCTGGTCGACTTGAAGTCATCAGTTGTGGGGGTGCAGTCCGAGTCGACACTGTTCCCTGCAGAAGACTCCCTCTTAATCTCGTTCGTGAACACATCTGGTGGCCTTTTCTGCTTTATTTGCTCTAGTACGAAGCTCTTCGGCGATGGAAGACAAGGATTCAGTTCTTCTTTGATCAGCATGGGCTTGGATTCATCCTTAACAGCGTACTTGAACTCCTCCTTGACCTTTTCTCCGGGAAAGAAAGGTGGCTCATTCTTCAGCTTGTCGAACAATGAGTTAATGTCCGCGGGCTTTATTTGAACATTTTCCTCCTTGATGTCAAACAATTTGTCCGCTTGCGCGGAAAGCTCACGAGTGACGCAGGTCTCTTTCCCTTCCTTCTCACAAGGACCATTTAATTGTGCTTTAATACGGGCCAAGGATGCTGCGACGACGGTGGAAGCAGAGTCATGTGCGCTAGCCAAGGTCACGAGAGGAGGAACTGGGGATTGCATGCTTGCCGCCATTGAGGTGGCAGCTAACTGTAAGCTGGTGCATGTCTTCAGGGCTGCAGTGGATAGAGTCGTTTGAGGAATGTTCGACAGAATTGTGTCCGCTTGACTGACAATGAATTGGGCAGCCTGCGGTATGCTCTGGGAGGAGGTGGTGACCTGATGATGTGCTTGCAATATTGTACTTAGACTAGGCAGAATGTTTGAGCTTTGCGTTGTTGCTGACTGAATGGGCTGGAGGGCGGGCATTGCTGTGGGGGGCAGGCCCGGCGGTTTTGATGCAGTGGTGGCGATCACAGTTGGAAGGGTGGCGTTCAATAGCAATCCAGTTGTGGTCGCCATGAATACTGATTGTGCTGGTAGTCTTTGATTCGTTGGAAATGTTTGGCCTGTTGAGCATCCGTTTCCGTTTACAGCGGCTTGATTAACGATTGGTGCTTGTTGCGATAGTGGAAGAGACGTTTTTCCTGCTGCTGATGCAGTCAAAGGCACTCCTTGTGCGATGCTAGACGGCTTGACTAAAATGTTGCCCGATAATCCTGGTTCAACAGTTAGTACGCCATTGTTGCCTGTCCCGTTCGTGTTATGGCCATTGCTTGCAGTTATTTGTTGCAGCTTGATGACAGTCCCATTCAAGAAGTATTGAGCAGCATTTCCCATTCGAGTCAATTGGCCGTTATTCATAACTAAATTTGTTCCATTCGCAGTAGTTAAAAGATTTGGAATTTGAACTAAATTAGGCATAACGGGAATTTGAAATAGGGATCCCATTTTGGTTTGTGTGGATGGAGCTTTTGAAGACTGATGCGATTGCTGTTGCACAGCAGAGATCTGCTGTGGTGCACCGGGCTGAGGTATTCGAATTGCAGTCAATAGAACAGTTGATTGCGCCAATTTATGCTGATCGACTTGCAGGCCCGCCGATGTTTTGCGTAATGTACTTGAGGCAACTGCAGTCTTCTTCACATCGTTCGTCCTTGGTGCAATAGCCACATGCTTCTTTGGTGATTTTGTTTGTTGTATTGTTGCATTCTTGCGTGATATGGGAGCAACTTGGCCAGCTTTCGTTTTACGTTCGATTTTTTTCAATGATGGCGGCATTGTTGTTAATGTTCGAACATCAACCTCCAAATTTTTAACACAATTTGATTTTTGGTCCTTGTCATCGTTGACTTTAGCCAAAATGTTAAGGTACTTATCTAATCCAGTCGTTTGTTGAATATCAGTGGGACGTGCTACTAAATTCTTAAAATCTTTTTTAAGGGCATTCAACGGTTTCATTTGTGATTTAAAATAACCCGTGATTTTAGTTTGCGACTCATCAATCGGTGTCGCTTTCAGTCTTTTGACGGCAGAAGGCACGCCAGGTTGATTCTTCTCCAATGCGTTAGCGGTACGCACCTTCTTGGCAGTTCCGTTCGTATCACTTGAATTTACTGATAAACGTTTGTGCTTATTACTAATTGGAACACTGTTTACACTCTTCTTATCACTCGCACTAAAATTATTATTATTGGTATTATTGTTGTTGTTATTATTATTTAGCGTATTGTTGATTGTATTCCATGGCCACTGATGTTGCGTTGTTTTCTGATGCTGCTGTGGTGCATGCTGAAGCGGTTGAGTTGTTAGAACAGTCTGTGGGGGCATATTTGTTTTTAATGATTGATGGACGTCATCACTTAGTGAAGCCGGACTATATGGTGACCCAGGATCAGAGGCATCACTCGAATGTGTGCTCGAGTCCGTACAGCTCAATGTAGCCACACCACTGAAAAATATCGAAACATTAAGATACAATATATAATATGTTATTTAAAATATGTATTCAACAACTACAATTTAAATTATAATTCACAGAATATTCTAAACTGTACGATCGTTCCAGAAAAATGGCGACTACAGATTTCCTTTGAGAAAATATCATAAAACAACACGAATCTCTTTTACCAGCACGACCAGATGTCTACCCTCTGGATTCAGTCCTTTGACAGGCATTCAGAAGGGACGAAACATCTTCCCCTTGCAGATCCTTCTTCTATTACGCCAAGTTTACCAACACAGAAATTGTCACTACGTTTCTAATAAATATGTTTTACAGTACAAAATACATAAACATCTCTCAACGATTCTTGGGAAAAACGTTTCATTTTGCTGTACTGAGAGTGGAGGGGAAACGTTCTGGTCAACTAGTAAAATATTATATAGTTGTTCTTGTTCGTTGTTCCCCTTGATGTCATTTGGGAAACATCATCTGGAAGGGCTGATTCTTCTTTTATTTGGAGAGGATCGATAGCGTGTCGGGCTGATCTCTCCTGAAAACGTGTTTGTGTGTGTGATTTACTATCATTCAATAATAAAAATACATTCGCAAAACTGGAACCTGTAAGTTGTTGTGTTGAGTGACAGCCTTGGATTTTTATTACAGTTTTAGAATCGATCCTGGATTGTTTGGAAATAATATACAAAAGTAACAATTATTAAAATTGTAGAATATTTATGAGAACTCGAATGCAAATAATTTTGCATTGCAATTCTCGAATTTAAAAATTTCGTGCGGCCTTTGTTGATTTTAAAATTAGTTTTTATAATGACAGCTCAATAAAAAAAACTACTCACATATTTCCTTTTCCAGTAAAGTACTACTAACGTGTAAATGGGCACTTATAATCCTAAAATCGTTTTTGTACGAACTCCAATTGCACTGGGATTATCCCAAATTCATTTCCACGTAAAATAAAATTGCTTGGATGAAGTTCCTTGGAATCCTTGCGAATGGCAATAAGATTTTATTGACTCTACAGAAGCAACGATGCTAATGCAAATTATTACCATTTCGACATCAACGGGGTGCCGGAAGATTGTTGGGAAGGTGCACTTGTCTGGCTGCGTGCAATTAAATGGAAATTATTGAAAATTGAACACAGATTGAATGTGAGTCTGAGCACATTGCATAAAATTATTTTGTGGCACAATAAATGCAATAATTACTTTTAAGTAAACCGCACTCCTTATCTTGTATTTTGCACCTCGCAATTCTAAACAAATGAATGATCAATGGCGAGGGGACAACAGCGTCTCGGGTGATCGATAAGTGACGCAGTGCACGAGACACCGAGAGTAAAAGCGGCCGAATGAATCATGGGGAGACAACGGTGATATAACATAAACAAGGCACGTCGTATCTGTGAAGTAATAAAACATTTTCATACATAATTTATGCCTTTCGTGTGCAGCACACGTACGGACAGTGCACATGCACATCACCCGATCAGGTGCATCATCTGCGCCGAGCCCCAGCACTGGGAAGGGGGGACCTGCACTTCCAAGTACGGTATGGCTGGATGCGGCTGTCAGTGGTCCCCGATGAATATGCGAAGCTGCACGGGGCTCCCCCTCATTCGCAGATACTGCACATGCATATGACTACCATGTGACAGTGGATGGTGAACTCGTCGACATCGTGTTTGTCCACGATTCAACGAATGCTCCATGAATATTGATGGCGCAGCGAGGAGACAACGCAACCGGAAATGCGTGGGGCCTGCGTCTATGAGCTGACTCGCCTCCCTTTGGTGCTAATGATAACAGGACAATCCAGGCAAAAGGGTAAGGAACCCGTCACAAATGAATTATCATTACCTGTTCCTTCCTCATGCTCCACGTAGCATTAACTCACCCTCGTTTTTGTGCCTAATTGGCGGTGACCGAGGTATCATCAGGTTTGGCTTTTTTTATTTGTTGTTTTCCATGTTTTCTTACTTTTTCATTGGCGCACGGAGACAAGTTGTATAATTATGTAATTGACTTCGGTGACATAATTTTGATGCAGAGACGCAAACAAGACAGGACGTCTGGTTTTTGCCCTTTTTGCTGCACCATCTCCACTGCACAAAAACCCCTCGTCTTGTTTTGCTGTTTTTTCGGCGCTAAGTGCGCCGAGTTTGCGCCATGCCGACTGCAGTAATTGAGCGGATATCCACAGACCGACCAGCAAATGAGGTACCTTTTATTCCGGAAATTGCAATGTATATAAATTACTTTTTAACTGTATGTACACGGGACCACGACAGTGAACAGTTTTATATCGGCGGGATATTCCCACAGCATAAATTGTGAAAGAGTTGCGTGAACTTTTCGCTGGCAATGGACAGCTCTGAATTGACATTGATTAATACAAGAAATCAATTTGTAAGATTTACTGTGGTGAATCATTTAAAATTTGTCATTTGCTTGTTTTTTGGTGAATGCAATAAAAAAAATTATTATCTTAACTGTATTGCAAAATTGTGCCACAATATGAAGGAATTTTTGGCTGACTAAATCCGATTTCATCCAAACTATAAATATATTTGGTAGTGTCTGTAAACAAATGTTTTACGGAATCGCTGACTTAGCTTTGCTTTCGCCAAAAGGGTTTCTATTCTGAAAGAACTAAAATCGGAAAACAATTTTCCGGTTAACATCGCAATTCAATTACGAAGGAAATGTGCCAAGAAGGATTCATTGCACTTCAATCCTTGCCCTAAGAAATGTATTCTGCTAGTGTTCAATTGAATAGACGAAGTCGGCAAATCATTGCGGCGGCAGGACAACGAACTCGGATGCAGCTCTTGCGCCCCAGCGATCTCACGAACCCGGTCAAGAAGGCAGCGTGATGGTCACTACACGATTACAGCAGACAGGAATGCAAACAGAGCACCAAGAACGGAGCCCGAACCGTGGGCAGTCCATTATTATTGTTATTACCCTCAAACATTCCCCGAACACACAAACAAGCAAGCAAAAGTGCACGAACATGCACCCGACGACGGTGATCGTCGGATTCGTGTAAAATCGAGAGGAGCTCCCCGGTTTGGGGCGCTTTCGGGACAGAGCTTCGGCAAAAGCGCATGACCAACACTGTGTGTGGTGGTCGTTTCCGTCCTCGCCGTGAATGGAGTCCATCGAAAGCTCGGCGAATGTCAAACGTCCGTTGACCAGGCCGCAGTCACCCGTGGCCGATAGAGTCCACTGGTTACCGATGAGCTCGCCATCGTCATCATCGTCTTCGTGATGATGGAGGTGCAATTGCGATGTCCTGGGATCTGCCAGATCCCGCCAGACTTCCACCGGCTACCACGGTTTGGAGCCTCCTTCTCACCTGGTGTGCTCCACACACACCTGCTCTGCATTGTTCCCTCCGAGATTGCATTCGTGAATTAAGACGTTTATGACCAGATTAACGATTTAAGTGCATACTTAAGCAAGTACTCCTGTGAATTATTGCGTCTACTTGTGCAAGATTTACTGCAACGCCCGACGACATCGAACGCTCAGGAAAGAATTCTTCTTCATTCTTGAATTAACATAAATGCGAATGCAAAACAAACCGCATTGTCAACAGTTTCTTAACCGCAGGACACTTCTTTTTACATTAAAATGCATAACTTCTGTCATAAATATAAACAAATTATTTATCAATTAGCTATCCATTTTCATTTGCACAACATTATGGTTTGAAATGTGCATTACCAACAGTTCATGGAAATTAATGTAAAAAAATATGCCGCAGTGCAACAAATGTTTTATGGAGTTGCAAGTATGCAGCGACTGCACTGGGGAGCAGCTCACAAATATACATATGCATCAGCAGGTAGACAAGTTTTTTTTATATCCTTGGTGCATCCAGAGAAGTCAATGGCAGTGGACATCAGCCTAAGTTGGTACTGGATGCTGCGACTTCTCTTGTAAGGTTAAAAAAACTTGCTTTTCTATTTATTGTTTGAGAATTCTTGATTGCATAACAAAATGTTTTTAACATTTTTATGGAATGTTTATTAAATATAATTTAAATAAAGAATAGAAAAAAAAATTTGAAGTGCAGTTGTGTTTTAAAATAGTAATGATTATTGTAGGTAAGTACCTTTCAACAAATAAATATGCACTGTAAAAATAACGGATTTTTGCTTGTCAAAAAAAAAAACACAATGAAGGGAATAAATGCCAAAAATCGAAATTTAGATTATATTACTAAAAACGCGCCTAAATCTATCTTCTCTCTTGATAAGGTACAAAAAAAGAGAAGAACAAAAACTACTTCAATAATGGTTTATTTCGCCATGGAAATGGAACAAAGCGAGGTTTGGTTTCCTTCTTTAAAGTGACATCAAGTATTCCGCTAGGAGCGCAGTGATCGCTCTGAATGACGGCTAACTTGTGACTTAACTCGCTTCCACCCGTAAAATCTTTCGAACGGTGGGTGAACTGACACCGTGATCCCAAAAACCGCGAATTGTCGTCAAACTAGACAAGGAAACCCTGTAGAGTGTAGACACACTATTTTACACTAAGAACTTCCACAGCTTTCATTTTCATTAACAATTTTCAAGAACACTGTTGTCAGTTAAACTAAGATATCAAAACGTCATCGATGTTGTACTAGAGATAGGGGCAATGAAAAAGAATGCAGTTGCAGCGCGCGGCTTTTGCGAAACGACAAATGACGGAGGGATAGTTAGGGCTAGATTACGTACTAGTTAGTCCCTTTTGGGTATACTTAACCCTTAGCGTTAAAACCTCAGCACTTTGCAAATTGGCAATGCTTAAGTGCACACATTTTCTAGTTAATTCTTTTTACAATGACTGAAAGTGCAAGTGATGTTGATACAAGAGAAAAAAAGGAAATTATTCAAAGTTGGTTTGAAACTTTTATTAAAATGAAGAATCGTGTATATATAATTGAACACTAAAGAAAACGTAAGATTCTGCACATCATTTAAAAAAGAAGAAATGACGTTGATAATGGTCCAAAAAAAATCATCGACATTAGCAACTGATTGAGCAACGATAAAAAGAAAGAGTTGCGTTGAGACTCCCGAAGGATAACTCAGCCTAGAGGAGGAAACAAGTAAATTATACCTTTTTATGCAGCAATTCAACCGTTGAGCCCGCGCTGTGTCAGGATGCAAGAAGACCGTTCATTGCACCAGTTAAAATGCCATAAAAACTGCTTCCAAACTACTCGAAACAAAATTGCGAACTGACAAAGTAAAAGAGGAGACCAATTTCGTGCGTAGCTGCTCAGAAGTCCAAAGATGTAATCTCACGCGATTTTTAGCTCACAATTTACCATAACAACTTAATGTTGTGATATCCGACACCAACTTTGAATGGTTAAATGCAATAATAAAAGTTTCTTTGTGGAACTTTATCACCGCGGAACTTGAACGCTAAAGGAGTGTCGTGCACTTCCCACGTAACGCGATTTAAGCCACCATCAAAGGGACCAGTACCGATGATACTACAAGAACTGCGGCTGCTAATCCATCACTCATTTGGCAACTCTCCATTGTTAAAGGGAACTTAGTGGAGAACAAAATGAAAGCAACAATAACTAAATAAAAAATTAAATAAAATAAGAAATGAATATAGAATAAAGAAGGCAAAATAAGACGTGGAGCCCGGGGCTGGCTCAGTTTCAGTCAGCGGCACAGACGGCCGGTCAATGGACCTAGCTCCAAGGTCATGCACTCAGGTTGCATGTTGCATGCACACGCCTCACAAAGAAAGTTGAACGGTGGAAGAAGATGGCGAAATTGCGGCAGTCTTCAAGTTCAGGTCCCAGTCGCGCCCGACAAAAGTACAAAACCTATTTCATCTGTCCAAGTGCCCTGATACCGGGAAACGAGAGGACCAAAAGGGGAAGGTGCAGCCGGTCCAGGGAATCGCGAAGCCTTTTTGGAAATCAAATGGCAAAATCTCGCAAATGATGATGGTATGGCAGGCAGTCAAGGCAAAAAGTAGAAAAAACTTTGTAGAGGAAATCAAGTTTTCTAACAGGACAACAAATGGCGGCCGATTGGGCGTTAGCTTTTTTACGAATTAGTCCGGTCAGGCTCTTGTCCCTGGCAGTAATTACCGCCCAGACTAATCCATTTTCATGTGACATTCCCCAACTCCGTATAGCCCCATTAATCTGTCGACTCGTGTCCTGAAGGTGCACCCAGGAGTAATTAACGCCAAAGTTTCGAATTGTGATTACAGGCCACCCAAATTGCTGTTTTAGATTTCTCGTTTAGTGGCCAGGAATTCGAGGTGCGCATGAGAAAAGGTGTCCACCTGGAAATGTGCAATGATCGGCTAAAATGGTAAAAACGAAAAGAGAAAATGTCTCGCAAAAATTTGCTGCATAACCACGCAATTCCCATAATTAATATTGAGCTGAATTATTTTAATTAATGATTTGGTATTAAATTGAGTAATATGCTGAAATACCAGATTTGCGAATTGACGTTTTGAGGTGAATTAAAAACGTGAATTTTATTGGATTTATCTTGAAGTTTGATGATGGCAATAATGTTCGTTTGAAAATAGTTGAGTCAATCCGAAATGGTGTCCAACACATTCGTGGGAGACAAATTTTGTAAGCATTGACATGTTCCTCACGATCTTATAGCAAAAATCAAATATTTATACAATTTTTTAATATTATTGACAATCTTGAATGTTCAAAACTACTTGAATAAACTAAAACATAATGTTAACGACAATTTGAAATCGAAACAAATTCAAAATCAAAAAGAAAAGGAAGAGAAAATCACTTACCGTTTCTAATTACATAATAAGACAATTGTCGATAATTCAAATTGAATTTAAACGATTCAAATGATTCAAATATAATTTTAAAAATAGAAACCTTCAAACAAACAAATTGTTTTGTTACTTGAAATACATGAACAAATATCGGGTTTTGTGAACCGCGTGTAAATGCAAAAGCTGTTACAAAACAACGTGTAAAATTTAAAACAATTGTGCAATCATGAACATGTTCCTGACACCATCATATAAAAAAAAAATTAAAACAAGTACAAAGAAAACAATAATAAATAAATAAATAAATAACATAAAATCGACGATTAACAAACAAGAGCTTGAGGTTATCAATTTCTGGGGACGGTAATGCGGAGAATAAGAGCATTGCACTTTGTGCAGTTTATAACATTAACATTATATTATTATTATAGCATTAACAAATGCCCTTGTGAACGTACATTTCCCACGTTATTGTACAGTTTTATGACGGATAAATGTACACAAATTGACCTCCAGGTTTTGTTTTTTAGCTGAAGGTGAATTATCACAAATATAATCGGAAGTGAAAAAAATACATAAAAAAGTAAAAAGAATTTAAAAAAAAAAACAAACTCGTGAATCTAAAAACGACGCATGCATGAAGACTTGAAGTGCTTACCAAAACAAAGGCCCCCACACTCGCGATGATATGCAAATTAGTTGCAATTTTTCGCTAGACAAAGAGCACAAAGCTGCACATAGTCATCATCGATAAGCTTGCAATTTTCACAAGCACAGTCACAAATGAAAACATTGCGAAAGGTTTACGGCTGGCCGCGCAATTCGGGAACTGACCTAGCGCAATATTTATGTGGTGCGCAGATCCTCCATTGGTGGTCACCGTAACTAGAAAAATTGCGAACGCGCGCTGCCTGTGATCCGCTCCTCTCGCCTAGAATATTCTTCTGTTTTTTTATACACACCACACACAGAAGAAGATCCAGATTCGCGATACGACGATTTATCTTGAGTTTGCGCAACAGACTTGAGCGATTTTCGTGCAGTTAATCTGCACGGATCAGTCAGCGCCGTCGGTCGGCCTGGGCATTGATCTCTAGCGCGAAAATCACGACACGCAATGCGCATAGAGATTAAGCAACTGCGCGAAATTGACAGAACTTAGAACGATAGCGAGGAAGAAGCTCTCGATCGCGACGAAGACTCTTCTATGATTGAAAGCGGGATTCACCGGTCACTCTGGCAATGGTTCATTGTTGTTATTTTTTTGCGGTTATAGCTTGGCGCAGGGATTTCACATACGATCGCGATGAGATTCTCGCGGCATGGCTCCTTGGATTTTGCGGTATGATCTCCATCGAGAAGAATCTTAAATGGTGTTTGAATGGAAATCAGATTCGCCGGATTGGGGCTATTTTTACTACAGACGTGAAAATCGAAAGTTGATTATTTCGCGAGCGAAGCAGAACGGAACGATCAGCGTTCCCCTCAAAAAATTGCACGGAATGACAGTGATTTACATACGACAGCGCTTGCGCAATAGTGACATTTTCTGCTGGAGGATTTGACCGAGTAATTCTTGTGAATATTTTTATGATTCATTAATTTGAACTTTAACTCCATAGATGTGATTCATTGAGTGGATGTGGGAGGTGATGATGATTGCCCTGTTGATGTCTTGTCGTTCTGTGTCGGATAACTTTATTAGCCCTGCTGGATAACAAGGATTAGCGAACGTTGTTGTTAGTACTCGTACACCATCCATTTGCGACAGCGGATTTCTGCATTTCACAGCATAATTCACTTGCTTTTAATTGCCCTAACTTCGAGTAGTTGCGTCAAAGTACTTTCGCATGTGCTGGTGACTTAAATTGGTCTCCTTCACCTTTTGCATTCAATGCACATTGCACGTGTTCGCTTTGTAAAATTACTCAACAATAAATTGACATAATGAATACGATTTAATGCTAAATTTGTGTAAAAATCGTTCCAAAATTGCAACCAATTTTTATCTAATATTTCTTTTCGAAAAACTCTCAATTGTCAAGAGTTATGGATTCCGTTCGGTTATCATCACTCATCATCTGGAAGAGATCCCTTCTGCATGAAGAGACATACTTTGAAAAATTACAAGACAAAAATTGAACAGAAACGCAATTGAATCAGATTGCCGCAGTATGTGTCCTCATTGTTGTCCTTCTGTCACATGCACAAGTCTTTTTTGTCTCCTTATCGTTTTGTCTTTTTACATTTTTTTGTGAAAAGAGCTCAAATTTCTTATTGCTCCTCATCATGCCAATTGTAATGTGGCTGCCTGTGCAATATTGATTTGTTGTTCGATGGAAATACTACTCCATTATTTGCGAGCACACCACAGTCTCCCCTCCCCTGCTCGATGGCTTTCCACTCATGTACAGGGGAGCTCCATTGTCATGCTCTTGTAAGTGCATTCTGAATGTCAAGTGATTGCATCTTTTGTATGCTACTACCGCATCTATTGTCGTCTATTAAAGAATCGTTTTGATTTATTTTTTTTCCCTCAGACATTGAAAATCGCGTTACCGCGCCTGCATTTATCACGGTGAAAGGTTTCCGTGCATGGCAAAGTTGAAGGATCACGATATGAAACTATTTTTTATTTTTTTCTACATCCTATGGCCATAAATACAAAACTACTTTTTGGAGTGCATGCAAAACTGCATTAAACTATGAATTTAATGACTTTGAACTGTAATTTATAGGTTTCCTTTAATAAATTTCATACAGTGTTTATCACAACATGCAGACATGAATCTGTTCTGGGCGAGGAAAATATTCTTGGTGAAATTTTTCGGGAGGTTGGCGAACTTTTCTACGTTTGGAAGTCGAAACTGCAAGACCATTGAAATTGTTGTTGCTGAGGACAAAATGCATAGAAAATTAAAATCGGGAACATGTGACACGAATTAATTTGTATCTTTAGAATCAGCAGCCACGAAGGAGACGTTCAGCGAATAAGTGAGGAAGTTACAAGAACTGTTCGCTGCACCAAGAATAATGATTAAATGTTTTCAATGGCCGCGGCACCTGCCTCCGGGCCCCGCTTGCAATTACAATTTAATTTATGAGAAGCTTGTATTAATAAGCAAATAAATTTCATTAAGGTAGCCGTAATTCATGCTATTTACAGAATTACTAACTCGATATCATCTACGATACTAGAATATCTCACATGGAGAAGGGTGGCTACTTCATTGGGGGGAATACTGATGCATTAGAGGGCGGGAAACATTGGAGGCTGAGTGCAGTTGTATGCAATATTCAGCGAGGGACAATTTGCATATGAATCGGTCAGAAAGCGGCTTAGGCGGCTATAACAAACAAATCACTCGATAAGTCGCACCTGTATCAAGAGTGGCTTCCGCCTCAACAAAAGGGTGCTTATAGGAGTCGATGCACAACTGCTGCTCCCCCGCTCCCTCCCATCTACTGCCCATTTGCATGCAGAGATAAGTCCCCGGAGAGACCAACACGGGAACACCGCTATTTACATGCACTTCAGTGCATCTATGCACCTAATAACAGGGGCATTACTCCCGGGTGTATTCTTGCACTCAGTTTCTGACGAATGGCGGCGATAATTTAGAAACGCCCAAAGCCCAAGGATTAGAAAGGAGCGAATCCAATGCCGGAAAAATCAATTAGGAGTCGAATCACGTGATAGAGTTCGACTGGATGGACTTTCTCAGGTCGATTCACACGCTTGAATTGAGGGACCAAAGCGACGGGGTATCAAGAGTTCCCGGGTTTCAGAAGAAGGAGAAGGAGCTCAGGGATCAAGATTAGGGCGTTTGATCTACGTCGTTTTTGTTGCTCGCATAAAACACTTTTGGCTTATTGTTTCTAAGATTTGTAAGCTTTCTTCAGAAGAAAATTTATTGCGTTTGTTCGTGAATTTATCTTTGTGGAAAAATAAAAAAAATACCGCAGCGAAGGCGTAAAGTTTTGAGACAATCTGGTTTTTATTCCTTGCTTTTCTTTTTACAGTTTTTTTGACAATTTTGTTTTTCATATTGCTAATAATTTCTCAGCGTGAAACAGTTTCTTTTTTAGTTTTCTGGAATCCACAAACATAAACATTTTATGCGAACATTTTATGGTTTGAAAAAGAGTAAAGAATTAAATGCATTTAAAATTATCTTATAATGTCAACCTTAAAATTGATTTTTGTAATAAATGATTAACTGTAATTGAAAATAAAGGGAAGAGCACATAGAAAAGTTAATTTTAGTATAAGGAAAGTATGAAACCATTGTTGAAACATTATGTTGAATAGCATGAGTTATTGCAAAAGTTCAAACCCGTCAGCAGTTGATTTAAACATTTATCACTGAATTGTTACTAAGAAAATATCTAAAAATTATAAAATTATCGTGAAATTTGTTGTATATTCCTCGAAGTCACATTGGAGGAAACCGTTGAAAATTGGCAATCAACAAAAGGTGAATGGGAAAACCTTTGTCATGGTTGAATCAATAACCAGAGCACATGGGGAGCGATTCCAGCATGATCCCTTTGAATCGATCCGAAAATGTGAGTCAAATCATGCGTTTAATTATGCGGAACCATTGAAGCGGTAAGCATTGGTGCGCGCAATAAAAACCAGAGGAAGTTGGCTGAGTCAGGTGGATGATTGTTGAACGCGTAGAGGCAATTCGTAGTGACGAATCGGACATTCCAGTAGATCGGAAGTAGTCCGCATAACGACAACCGCCAGGTACGTTTTTGTAACTTAGTACTGTGGGAATAGAAGCTACCATAAATGATCGTCAGTCGTAGATCACATCTTTCAACGTTGTTTCTTCACTTTCCTTGGAAACCTACACAAAAAAAAACATGATCGTTGATGACCGCGAAGATAAATGAAATCGCGACTCTCCGCGTGACCTATGCTGGTTATTTTTGCAATGCAAAAAGACGTTAGCGGGCGATTCGGACGAAGCCTTATTGTAAATAACCTGTTGTAGATGTAGCCAGCATAAATTCCGCAACGTCTTAGTCACCCACTCTTTTTTGCAAGTGGTATTGTTGTTGTTATTTATTTATTTATTTTTTTTTAAATTTTCTGCTCATGCCATTTTTGTTTTCTTAAATGTTCAACATCTCAAAATATCACCAGCCAAAGCTTTCGGGAATTGAGATAATTAATTTTTTTATGTTGCATTTGTGAAGTTGAATGGGCTTAAAACCTTCACAGCATCGAAAAATTTGTGGCTTTGACCTTATCGAAGGTTGTCTATCTCCTGAAACGTTCATCCAATTTGGAGCATTGCCCAATGCAATCTGCTTTGGGTTACAATGCATTTTTCATTTGGGGGTCTTTGAACCGGGACCATAAAAATTGGTTTTTGTTCAACGCATTTCAACGAATTCGTCGGAGATTATTTGAATGTATTTTTTTCGTAATTTATTTTTGAAGGTATTTTTTTTAGAATAAATACATTAAATGTGTTTGGTGTGATTTGGAAGTCCGGCTATTGTTAGTAATCAATTTGTCTATAAAACCACTTAAAGTACGAAGTGTGGGAAAATATTTAAGTAGCAATTTAGTTGTTATTATATTATTATTTTGTGGATGGAGATATTTTTATCTGCTCTTCAAGCCATGTTCTTTTGGAATTTATCTCAAAATTAGTTCGATAATAAATTAAAATAATTTATATTAAAGATTAAATCGTTTTTTAAGCCATTCAAACGATGTCTTATGTTCAAAGATTATATCAATAATTTGTTACCTTATCCATATATTTTTAAAGTAAAGGAATTAATAAAAAGCTGTCGTCATTACCTGGAAGGAAAAAAGAACCACGATTAAATAAAATAAGTTCAATAGATCAATGAAAAGTAGTTTTAATTGTTTTTTAAAATAGTAATTAGTAACAAGAAATATTTAAACCTCTTCACATATCTTCGCTTTGTTGAATTCTTATGCAAAACCGCAAGAACTTATTACCACATCGCATTCTTCACGGCATCGTTTGTTGAACAATGCACAAATAATGGATAAAAAACAACACTTCGGTATAAATTAAGTCATTTTAAGGGAAGCCATACCACGTTGGGGTTTAGCACTCGCCAACATTTTTGTATAAAAGAATTAAAATAAAGGGCAAATACGAACCGCGTGAAAAAAAATAACATAAAAAAACATTGTGAGTATTCCTTTACTGAGCGCGGTTTAAAGTGAACATTTAATAGCGGACATGGAGCAATATTTTTTAGATTTTAATTAGACAAACCATCATAAAAGTTGAACAGCAACAAAAGCAGTAAAAATGTTAACCTCTGTTGATGCAAACGAGAAACGCCTTTGCATTATCAAATTCGTGTATTTTTAATCAAGCTTGGACATGACAAAGGTTGCACGTAAATTGCGTGACCGCAAGTAATTAACTGCCATAAATGGTCGGCACTTAAATCGTCCCTAATTTCCGAAATTTTTTTAGTTTTATTTCCTGTGGAAAGCCATTCACAGTTCAACTGGGCACAGGAAACGTCACCAACATGTGGCAAGATGTGTGCTTCATTTGTTGCACATCACCTCAAGGTAGCATTAATTAAACATTAGCCCCCCAGCACAAATTGCATAATCGTTGACTACTGCAGAACCGAAGCGCTGTCATGTCATATTAATCCTGAACTTCTCAATTATTTTCGTTTTTCAATTGGTCCAACCACATTTGGGTGGAGGGAAGTGGACACTCGCCAGTCTATAAGGGAAGACAAATAAATCAAACAAATGTCATTCTCCCACGACTGTCAGCCGAAAGTCCTGACTGCATTCGCCAGCTTGGACTCCTGAAAAAAAACCGGTTACGAACGACGCCCACACAGTGACATGGCGCTGTAACTTCACAAATGTTGCCACTCGGGTTCTTGTCCAAGGCATTGTGTTTGGCACAATGATTTCTTCCCCAATAAATGCAGAAATCTAATAACGTCACTTCGTTGGCTTCCTTGCATCCCCCGCTGGACAAGCAGCCGAGCACCCTGGATGCAAGCAAGCAACCCTTGGCCAAAGGGGGTGACATAAGCCTTCGTTTGTGCATAGGGCAAACGTTTTCGGGCATATGTACAGATTGGATACGGATTCCGTTTCCATTGCCGCTTTTCTTCCTCATTTAAGTGCCACACATAATATGCCAGTCAATCATTCATTGAAAGGATACCATTTCATACTTTATATATGTGTATAGTCGCAAACAAAATGTGTACTCATATGTCAACGACGCCTTGACTTCCCGACAAAAAATCTTGGTAGGAGAGTTTAATTAAATCAAGTGTAAACTATGGTGAAAAAATGTTACCAACATAAGTACGGAGAGAAGGAGAAAATTTGTCAGGATTTGTTTGCAAAAGTCCATTCCCCCTACAACGAAATTTGTAAGCCACTTTAAATTACACATTCACCCTACGTTACTAGGACTCTGTGGGGGTTGCAACTAATAACAATCTATTCTCATATTTACTATGTAATTAGTGCATTGAAAAGAGTCCTCCCCTCTTGCATCGCTACAGGGAGCCTGGGAGAATCCTTTATTGCGAACAACAGTTTCTTCCTCCTTCATACCATTGTGGGCGAAGTAGAAAAAAGAATGCTTCATTCGTTCTTTCCTCTTTTTTTGTATATTGGTCAGTAAAAACTCGTCGTGTATGCATTGATGAGATCCTTTTATAAAAACATACTGTGCATGCGGGAGGATTAAGCGATGTATGTAAGGAGTGGATTATGAAAAAACACAAATTTCTGGTGTGCTACGATTATATAATAACATGGAAAATGAAGCGCGGTTGGTTGGGATTAGAAAAATAATTGGAGGAAATTCAGATATTATTGCTGAACGATATTCTGAACTATTTTTCAATTAACTCACAGTAAGACACGGGACTTGCCATGGCAACAAGGATATTGATTAATTTCCCATTGCAGGCCAATTAATCGTCAATCATTAAATTCTGTTACGCTTTAGAAAATTATATTCTTATGTGGTTCAAATGAGAACGACACTATTTTATTTCCTTCCAACTACACCATTTTACTGTTTTCTGCTCCCATTAAACACGGTTTTAAAGATAAAAGTGCAATTTTCCAAACAAATGCCACAAATGCGTTTCCGTGCATAATACAACGTGATCAGAGACCAGAGTTTCCCTAACAGGAAACGAAACCCTTCGACAAGCAACTCTTTTCCAAAGCACAATCACACAAAATTTGCATTCTAATTAAACATGGAAGATGTAAACACCGCAATATAAAATTCAGTACATATCTTAATAAAGATATTATTGTTTTAAAAAGTCCTCATTAAATTTAGTCACTGTGCAACATTGAATCAATTATTGCGGTACGAATATGGCGAAGGGATGACGGAGTTTAAGTTCGATAAGCGCTAATGACGCTTAATGCCCTTGTGTCTTTACGCCTACCGGAAACATAAAATGAAACTTAATTGTGCATAGCGAAGGCACGCATTCACAAATTTATGCCTGGCCTAGTCATTTATTAAAGCGTGTAATGGTCACTCGGGGAAAGAGCAGAGAATTATGACGTCAGAGTCTGGTCACGAAATGGAGCGTTTGCGGAACTCCGTTCCGAAAAAACTTTGCGCAAGATTTATAAGCGTCTAATGAATTTCTCTGGTGTAATTAGGAGAAATGTCAGTTGTACTTTTGATAAGATTTATCTGCTCGAGAAGGGGGCCATGGGCCAGCATCTAATGGCATTCGGCACAAGTTTTCCTAAGAACAAAAAAAATCACCTTCGGACCTGAAGAACCACCAGAAAAGGATATCAATTTCAAAGTGTGAAACTGAAATCAACACGACTTGATTTTATTGAAGCATAATCAAAAATTGGATACTTTCGAAAATCTTCCCCTTGCACAACACTCAATGCTTCAACGAAATTTCGGGAAGGATATTCTTCCCTTTCGTGTTATAAATGAGCTCGTTACTGTGCTTACACCCTTCGGCATAAAAATCTAATTTCGACACAGACCGATTGGATTCAGGATTGTAAATCTGGAACGTTATGAGGACAGATAATGGATTCTGGTCGAGGAGATTGCCATTTACCTCAAGGTTTTCGAGTACATAGTTTCAAAGGGCCAAAGTGCAGTGTCATCGATTGTAAAAGAAGATGAAAGTCAAGTTTCTGGAGAAAGTGTTTATACACGGAAGGACAAAGGTAATATCGGAAAACTCTGTAAAAAAGGAATTTTCCATTAAAAAGGATACCATAGTATTGCATTTCTTTTCTACAGCTGCTCCAAAAGTTTTCTAAAAAAAACAAAAACAACATATTCAAACAAATCAAGTTTAATTCAATAACTAAAATTTCGCATAAATATAATTTGACGAAGAAACCATTTTGGCAGTTTTTATTTTCCTTATCCACGCAAAATGGTTGATTGTTTACGTTAATCTGATGCTGGAATTCAAAATGCACATTCAATTTATCTACTGTCAATTGGTAAAAAAACCATTTAACAAAATCAATAACATCAACCCCAAATCCAGTTATGTGGTGTTTTTGACCACTTTCATCCCATAAACCAAGAACTCAGGATCAATGCCGAAGACGTATATCCCCTCTACAAATGATTGAGTGGCTAAATAAATTCAGCGAATGAAACTTGGAAAGGCATTTAACTGAATTGGAAACACCCATTTACCTTATCCTCTTAAGATTTTTATTGGCGATAATAGCAACAAGCTGTAAAATGCACCCACGGACACCTCCACAATGCACACGAAGGCGGTTGAGGAGACGAAAGGAGGATGGAGTCCAAGGCGGGGAGCTGAATTAATTTGATATTCTCCTGGAATGGAAATTTCAAAAGCGTGTCATACATCATCCGTATATCTTGGACATATTGCCGTACGTGGTGCACACATTTGCATCCCCAAGTGACCCTCGTTGACCGAAAACCGGATTTTCATGGCTTGCACTTCGCCACACCACACACTGTCTGCCGGGAAAGGGTTGAGTTGCGTCGCCCTGGAAGGGGGCAAAACTCAGTCGTACAACCGAGTGATGTTTTTTATCGGCTGACTAAATTCAAATTTAAACAAAGCACTCGGCACCCTTTCGCTTTGGTGCCCCCTAGAGTAGAGAAAACCAGGGGATGATGATGGTGATGATGACGAGGGGCGAGGGCGACTGCATCATTGAAGGGTGAGGTAATAACAGCCTCGCGTACCAAAATAACAACAACCTACAGCTACAGCGGCTGGCGAGGGGAACGAGTAATCCCAGGAGGAGCTCATCTCAATTTCGGATTAATGGCCACTGGCTGCACGTGCCACGGCCGTTTTTGTCGTCGACATGTGCACTGCTGCTGCTGCTGCTGTGACTGTGGCTGCAGCGCAGCAGCTTCCTCAACGCCAAGTCGATGGGTGCAGTGCGGTGGAAATATGCACCACAAATGGTCGACGATGAGTCACCTTGTCCCGCGCATTCTGCACCCTGGAGCAGCCCTCAAAAGGAGCTGCCTGCCAGTGACGACTGACGAGGTCGACCGGTGGCATCAAAGAAGTCCGGTTCCGGCCGTCTTTGAACAAGACCGTGGCAGCCGATTGCACCGGCACTCGCCTCACCCCGCCCACTATACTGCCCTGGTGACAATAAAACATGCTTCACGGATGAATTTTCTTCTTGTGTGACGGCTGAAGGAAGAAAAACCATGGAAAAACATAACAAAATCTACATGTATATGTTTGCAAACAGTTTCCTCTGAGGACATTTCGGCAAAGGTCAAAGGAAGGTATTATTGCTCGTTTTATTGTTTCTTAAATTTTATTTGCTGTAATAAAAATATATTTCTGGCAAACTAAACAAGTTCCGAGAATAAAACAGTTTTGGATGCTGTGATCTTGTCCTGATCCTTCTTTTTAGTCGGAGGATTATGTTTAAAGAGAGGTTCAACATGGAAAACATAGACATAATTGTTCCTAAAATCAATAAAAACAAAATTGTTTTGGATCCTTATATCACTTTTTTTTGCACTACATTCGCGTTTCTCCGTGAAAACAAAAATCATTGAGTGCCCTGCTTTAAAATGCTCTCAAGCATTTACGAATGCAGCTGGGTTCCTGCTCGTCAACGTCAAGCACTAACTCCTTAATCTTGACAGTTTAATCTTCAACCATTTCCTAAATCCATTTCATTTCAGGAAAAGGAACCAGAACAACAGAAAATTAATTTTGGTATGGAATTCAAGCTTCCAATTAATATTAAAATTAAATCACAGAAGCCGCTGAATTAAATCGGACCTCATTAGCTCCTCCATGAACTTGTCCTTATGAATTGCGAGTGATTGAAGAGGATAAAATGCAGAATAGCTTTATCAAATCATCTCTCAAACGAATTTCCATCGCAAAAAAATCAGAAAACTCTGTTCATCGAGCATGAAACATGGCTAAATGCGCCCTTTCGTTCGTCTCCCTTCAACCCCTTCATCCAGGAAAATTTCCTCATTTTCGCGCGCTTATTAAAATTTAAGGCAAAAGACCGGAGAAACACAGATAAAATTTCGTGATAAGTTATGCAAATTCCCCAACCCCATCCCGATTATTCCCTTTGTTCGGTCGCTTCCCCCGGCGGCGGGCCCAGCGTGCAGAAGAGTTGTTAACGCAGAGACTGCAAATGCAGAAATGTGTACAAAACAGCGGTCATTTGCAATTTTCTAAATTACACAGCACTGATGGAAGGCGGTCATCGGCATATGGCCGCTAATTTAATGCTCGGCAGAAGACGACATGCTGCCCGCAATTACGGAAACCTTTTTGACCTATTTAACTCGTATTTTTCATTTTTGCTTGTCTTTTCCTTTCCGTTACTGAATATGAGCCCTCTTCATCAATTTTGTCGCGTTTTTATCGACAGCTTTTCATAATTCAATCACGAAAGTCTCAAAATGTAGATCAGGGATGATTTGTCGTGATCTGCTACTTCAGCGTTTTTCATTGTAATTTAATATGCAAAGGGTTGCATATGGCGGAGTTGCGTTTCTATTGTAATTCAATTACATTAAGAAGATTCAAATTTCCACTTGAGTGACTTTTTTTTTGTGTTGCTAACAAAGGCTTAAAGTGATGCTCAGGTGCTGGTGAGCGCAGAGAAAAATTTACTCCCCCGAAAAAAAATAAAGTCTTTTCAAGTTTAATTAACAACAATTTTTAGAGCTTTATTGCAAAATTTCCCCATAGTTTGAAAAAAACCACAACTCTGTTTTTGAATTTATGAATGCTTCAGTGCTTTTGTGAAACACGTTGCCTTTTTAGAATTCCACTTTCATTAAAAAATTTTAAATGAAACAGTGCATACAGGATTTATTACATCATTTTATAATTATATCAATCGACATAACAGAAAACCGATTCCTAATAATTTTATTACAGAACAAAACAAATTGTGATTGCTTGATTCTAAAACAAAGAAACTTAAAACAAGACACAAAATGGCGGGGAGATAAATTTTCACGTACATTTACATACATCTCATGTTTTTATAAATACAAATAGGATTAAATTCATCCATTATTCTAAAATTTTTAAGAGGATGTTTCAAAAGTATCTCATTACATCTGTTTTTTGTTTTATTTTTGATAAGAAGACACTTTAGTTCCATTTTCTAAATTCGTTATGGCTATCAAAATGGCGATGTGAAATTTGATGCTCACTCATAAGAACGAAAATTGATTTTCAAAGCACCGTTATTTTGTTGGTGTTTCCGTAGAAAAGGAAATTAATCCTTTTCCAAACAAATTTCACTTACGATACGATGCTAAATAATTGAACTGTGAAGATTGAAGAGATCCTAAAGTTTTATGTTATCTCCATTCCACGGATTTCAATTTCGCAGTTGTTGTTTACAAGACAATGGAAAACTTTTTCAAGTTTCAAATTAAATGAGTTTGAAAAATAAACAACTTGGCAGTAATTACGAAATTTTGTGGTAAGAAAACATCTCAATCAAACCATCAACACTCTTCAAAAAAAATCACTGCAGTCATCCAAAGTAAATCACGTCATTTACGTTCATCAAGGACAAAATAATGGCAAATATGGTTTTTTTTTTTTTTACTTTATTATTACGGCAAAAAATTGCAATATTCCATTTCAAAGGTTTTTATGTAGCAAGGAAAAAACTGAAGGAATGAAAAGAAGCAGCGTGGCACCAGTCCCGAGTCATGTTCGGATCAAAAACACAACTTTGTGGAGACCAAGAATCATGAAACCAGCTGGCGTTAAGTGTTGATTATTACCTCAAAATGTTGTACCTCCAGTTCACCCCTAAGGGGGTACTTGCGCGGTAGGAAAATTACTGAAACCTCTCGTTTTACCCTAAGCGAATTAAAAGTGAGAAAAAACTTCATGTATTTTTACTTAATTTTTTTCTTTCGTTGGTTTTTTATTGCAATGTAAAATCCACCACCGTCATTCATTCATGCATGAAATGCATGAGAGCCGGAATTAAAGGCGAAACACTCACACAATATTCGCTGGGATTAGGGGGACAAATAAGAAATGATGAGCGAGGTCGAGAAGGATAACAAAAAAAAAGAAACATGCACACACAGATGATGATGAAGAAGAAAAAGGAGGAGGAAAAATGAACCCGAGATAAGAAAGAGGCATTCAGGCAGGTAAAAAAGGTGAAACGAAATTCTTGATTACAAGTAAACAGCTGTCCTGAATGACATGTGCATCTGCACCGAGAGTTGGTGTAAAGGATGAAACACGCTTGAATGTTGAATTGGTACAGTGCTTGGAGCAACTTTGCCATGTGTAAAAAGGATCTCGCATCCTTACATCAAAAGCAACACAATGGATCTTACAGATATTCTTTGAAAGATTTCAGAAGAGTTTTCCAGAAAATTTTTCCAGATGTTTTCATGGTGCTGCCGTTGGTGTTATCCGTTTTTGTTATTAACTAAATGAGATTCGATGTTTACGCACCTGAAAATCGGATGACTAGGTACCTACTCGTAACATGTGCGAATTGCACTTTATGTAATGGAAAAATGAAAGATGTAAACAAAATAGTATGGAAAAGTATCTGGTTAAACATTTAGATAGTTAATTCAAACAATTTTAAATATGTAGCTACTAAACAATTTCTGTTTTCTGTTTAGCCCAAAAGAGTCTACAAAAAACAGAACAAGACTGAAAATAATTTTGACTTAAAAAAGCAGTGCTTTGTAGTAGTGATGGGATGCTGTCGATAATACTAGAATACAAAAAAATGGAGTAGAATATAAAAATTGACAATTTCAATGTTTGATGTATTAATATAACATGAAATATTGATCAATAAATAGTACTATCGATACTATCAAAAGAAAACTTAAAACTATCGATATCGATTTGATGAGCCCGTTCCATTCCCATCCCATTTCTAATATGTAGTAACGGAACATCATCTTATTTAGTATATGTATTATTAAAGTAAGAGAATATTGCAATGAAAACCTGCGCAACAGTAATTAATGAACCATGATGAACTTATGGTCCACCAATGAAGAAGCAATCAATCAATGATCCAAATTACCCGCACTCATTATTGTTCTCGTTCCGCTAGCAGCTGATTGGTTAATGGCAACTTGAACTTGATTGTAAGGTTCTAAGTTCAACACGCATTCGTTTGCTGAAGCTGAACAATTCGAGATCATGGAAGCAAAACTAGCGCATAGCCCTAATTATGTCAACAATATGTTGCTGCGGTAATGATAAGCGAATGACAGTTGCCAGAGAAACCGCACAACAGTATATATAATTTCTTGGAGCTAAAAAAAAGCTGATACCATTGTTAGCATGAGGACAGGTGGTTCGGCGACTAGGAGCAGGTAAAAGAGGCTGATTGTGGGCTGTCAACTTGTGGCAATCGTCTAAACTTGGGTCCAGCCAGACGGCAAACAAACAAAACTGGAGCCATTAATTCCGTCCACGTTTACTTTTCAGTTTTATGCGTACAACCAACAATATTATACTATGCCAGAAAGGCTCAGCATTGGTCCTTCATATTTTCCACATTTCGACAATATGTCGTCAACTCTTAAGCAAAACTACAAACAGTTTGCACATGGTATTTTTTTTGAAACACAACAATTTATGGACGGTGAATGTGTTTAATAACCAAAAAGTTGATTAAAAGGGGTCCAAAAACGAAATACGTTTAGACGTGTTTCAGAAGAAAATTTTTTATTCCCCTCGAATGGGGGTAAATATTTACGAAAAAGTCGACAACCGCATAAATAAGAAAGTGTGAGGAAATCCGAGCTAGACACATTCCAGCCATGATTGGGATGAGTCAGATGTCAAGTTCAGGAACTTTTCGAAGCTTTTAAAGGAATTTCCTATATATATAGAATCGAATAAATGTAAATAAAGCCAAAACATTCGTATATAATGTACGAAGTGTTGGTAAATAGAAAATACAAAGAACACGCAAACCAGAGGCAGTTTTAAGGAGAGTATGCCACTTCAAAAATTCCAATGCTCCTTGTTAAAGCTCTTTATAAACAAAAGTCGTTGAAACTCATGGTGTGGATTGTCATGCGCCTTATTGAACCAATTCAAAGTGTTAATTACCTGATATGAATGTTGAACAAACATGTTTCAATATATGCGCAAGCGTCGAAAAAGCTTCGATAGACGAGAACAAACGAAGTTAGAGCCTCTTAAACATCGGCAGTCCGAACATTTAATTCAGTGTAATGAGCACTTCCGGTTAGGTGGGGCCTATGTGGATCCAACGGAATAATGAACAGACAGTGAACAAGAAACCACAGAAAGTTCGCCATTTACATTTTTTTTTATAAAATTAACTTAATATTCATGAACATTCTTCTTTAACAAGAAGAACTGCTACAATGAATTGTAATAAACGAACATGATTTTACTATCAACCTTCTCGAAAAACTCCCTATAGAAAAGAAAAACTACATTGATTAAATTAATAAACAAAAAGGGTGTTAACAAATTCCACATAATTAAAGTATAAAATTTAATAGTTTAAGTTTACAACAGGAAACTAATCATTTCGAGTGTTGATGAATATAATTAACTCAATAACTAGAAGGAGTCACGTTATCCTTACACTATCCTGCATGAATTATGTACTAATTAAAACCTATTTGTGACATGCAAGAGAAGAAAAATTAGTTACGTGACTAAGTTGCGTCGTTTGGAGACATAAATTACAGATGAATTTTAAATTGTTGTACAATAATGTTTAAAGTAAGACTTTTTTGTTTATGTCTTGTGATTGTATTTAAGTTTTGATAAGCACTATAATTTATTCAAAAAATTGCTGATTTAGCTGCTGGGAAAAGTCCATAAAACTGGAAAACCACAGAAAAGCCTTTTAAATCCTTCCGTAATTTCTAAACGCAACTTTAATTCTTCCACGAAAAACCTTTTGGCAATTTCTTTCGTGTTTTCCTTCCACCAAAGCCAAAATAAATAAACAGAAGTGTGTACATAGTACACTTTGACATAAATTATCTTCAGAACACCGAAGAATTTCCTCATTTTGTTTAAAAATAGAATTCCCCTTCTAACACGTTCACACCACCGGGATCGTTCCGACATCGCCCCAACTCTGGAGCAGCCCCCGTCGGGTGCACAGTGTATTCGCCAGAGGCCTAAAGGTGGATGAGAAATCAATAACGTGATTACAACAATTTCAGGGATCCACTACCTCCTCTCCCTCCCCCTTCGCCATCTGGCTACCCCGAGAATCCAATAGAACTTTAATTTCCGTCTAGAGATTGACAAAAATAGATACAAATACGAGCTGATAAATTTTCATTAAATTGAAGAACTTAATATATTTTCCCAGGGACTGGGATGTCGGTCGCCTTTGGTGGTGAATTCATTGGTGTACGAATTTAATGGCAAGAGATTCGTGACTTTTGGCACTTATTGCCACTTTTCACTCTTTTTCAGAGTGCTCTGGATAATATCCGTAGACGAAAGCCTGACACGTCTGCATTGTAATTGGTGATTGGTGATTATGCTCCAATGGCAACGTGTATCCTTGAGACCTCGACTGCAACTGAGGGTGTAACATGCTGTGTGGAAATACTTCAATACCGAACTTCACACGTCTTAAAACTTGGTTCTCAACCGTTATCCCATTCCATCGACAGCTTGTTTTGATTACACCAAAAGTTTTTGGCACTTCAAAGGAAAACTTTTCACTGTGGAGGAAGTATAGAAGGGTGGTTTTTGTGGGCGCTGACTGTGCAAGTTTACTCCGCCCATCCACCATGATTTGTCTGCAGTAATGTGATTTCTAACAAATTGTTGGGTTTTCCGAGTGTTTTATTAAGTTTTCGTATAATTTATGTACAGAGGGAGGTTGTGCTATCGTAAGGGAAACATGGAACAAAATTAACAGTTTAATATTTTCGAAAGTTGGGAAAGTGGCTTCTTTACGGAAAATGAAACACAAATTAGCGTTGAGATTTGTTGTGTGGTTACATTGAAAGGGAATGAACTCACAATTGTTGTTGTTTTTCATTCAATTTTGATTACGTATTATTAATTTTAATGAAACAATAATAAAATCTAATCAACAACAAGATATAAGTTCTGAAATGGATTCAGTGGAGCATATTATTGTATTATTAGTAACAATATTGTAAAATAACTTACAACTGTTTCCAGATTTGTTATTCATTGGGTACATACCTGCAAGAAGATAAAAAACATGTTAGATGGAAATAATAAACATAAATAGTAAAAAAAAAAAAAAAATGTAAAGAGAAAACATCCGCCGAAAATTGAAGAAGTGTTAAAGTAAAACTTACAGATAATTTACAAAATTAGCGCCCAAATGTTTTTATTTAATTTTATTCTAGAATAAAACGAACGATCAGATGAAATGAACAAAAGAAACCAAAAGAAATCAGGTGCACAAAGTCGGAGGACATCAAAGAAAACGTCCGCAGTTGCTTTGAGTCGCTTTTGACCTCTTCGTTGCGAATGCAAAACATTTTGCCAACATCAAACTGAACATGAATTGAAATTGCATGCGAAATGCGTAAATGTGACAATGTTTTGTTTATTTTATTTGCAATAACAAACTGATGCTATTATCTGCCGGAGATTTAAATAATTTCTGCCGACTTTGTTGCCTTCAATTAAATTGAACGAGATGCAAGTTTTGACTTTGCCCCTTCAAGGATGATTACAAGTTTTAGTTTAAATATTTCCCATAAAACGGAATATTTTAATGTTTAAAAGTAGTTAACGATTTAATCGTGTCATGCATTGTTGCATTTATGTATTAAATTACATAATCATTAGCAAAGAACTCAGAAAGTTTGGATTGCAGAATTAATCTTTTAAGAAACTTTTTATTTCAATAATAAGTATTTTTCATTACTTGTATTTTATTGTTTATGGAAAACGAATAATGTCCTATTTCGTTAACTGTAAAGTTTGCTACATAAAAATATTTCCAATTTCAATTCAAATTTAAAATTCTCTTTTTATATTATTTTCGAAAACATTGAAATGTCATTGCAATGTTTCTACCAAAGTTGATTCATAATGTAAAGTCAAATGTCTACAACATCAGGATAATGTGCAAATGTCAATGAAATATTAACGAGATCCTTATCACAAAAAGCATCGAAAATGAGCATCAGAATATGAGAATGACTGCTTTATGATGTTTAACAAGTTTTATGAAACACTGTACAATTTCAGATGGAATGAAATTCCCCTTCACAAAAGGTTTCCCTCAACGTAAGGACCTTTTATCCTGTTCATTTTTGGCAGACGGCTTTTGAATCATTTCATGCACCAGTCATAATTGAGTATTTTTTCGGTTTTCAAATGAACTGTACGAAGGAATAGCAGTACCTAAACAGGATTTTGAATAAGTATTGGTCCCAATCATACTGTAATCCCAACTAGTAATCCAGAGGAACTCTTAAAAACCAAACCAACCAAATGATTTCAATGAAGTTCGAAAAATCAAATCAATTGATATTGACAGAATTTTCTCCCATGTAAAAGAAACTCGGGTTAAATGAGAAATTTTCTATAAAAAAAGGTCAACGATTGTGGAAAAGAACTCAAAACGTTGAAGTAGTGGAAGAGAAGACCATAACGAGCCTTACCTCTTGCACGCTGTCGTCGTCCTGTTTACATTCGGTGGGCTCGAAGATATCTCCAGGCGTGATAGAAGCACGCAAACTCCTCCGCCCTGACACTACACAACCCTCTACTCTATAGTACACTCCATGAGGAAATGTATGTGGTTCAGGAAGCGAAAAAAAAAAGATGTTTCACCCTCGTCAGTATTCTAACTGTACGCTATTGATGCCAAATTTCAGACCGGAATCCCCACACACATGGAAAATGTTCTTCTTAGTCCCCTTCAAGTTCAAGCAGATCCTTCGGGTACAAGCGGGAGAGAATCCTTCTTCCTCTTCTTTTTATTTTTTATCTTCAAAAGATAAAAATCCCACACTATTGCAGGGCGACAATCCCCCACAGTGACAGAAAGGGAAGAGTCGCAGCGGGGGCGAAAACACTTCAAGAATGAAATACGATGAGATAAATCCTTTTCGAATATGCTCCTAAATAATATGAGAATGGTAGAAATGGGTTTCATCACTATCAAGGCATACAACAAGTCCTTTAGAGTTTATCAAGCGGAAAAGGGGATTTCCCTAAGACTGGCCCCTTCAATTCTGATGGCAGAAACAGTGCTCAGTACTGTTGTAATTTATTTACTCATTTTATTTATACAATTTTTTTTATATTTTTCTATCCTTTGGACAAAACGCTTAACAAGGCAATTAAAGTTTCAGGAAGATAGCATATCCTTATGACAATCAAGTCTATTTTTGGTGATGATGTGTAGTGTACCTCGGAGAAAGGTTGGCGAGATAATTAATTGGAGACAATAATCAGTGGACGTTAAAATTCATTGGGGTGGAAATGTTTTCACCACATTTAACGAGGGTGCGACACATTTGACAACGCTCAAGGACAGTTCAAATGGTTCGGCGACAAAGCAATTTTTATGCGAAGGGGTTTGATGACTCCCCACAAAAGGTTAAACAAATTCCGAATTGTAAACTCAATTGACATACAAAATTGGTTGGCCTTAGAAAATGTGTCTTAAATTTCTAGTAAATGTGATTTCTTTAAACAACCGATAGCATTCTATAAACAAGTTAACGCAAGGAAACTTCATTATCCTGTGATTTTAATAATTTACGAAGTGTTCCTACAAACGAAAATATACTTTTAATATACCTATATAATAAAAATGATTTACTAAATACTAAAATTAGTGAAACAATTTAGAGAACAAAACACAGTTGATGTATTTTTTAGAGAATTGCAATAATAAAAGCAACAAATGGATAAAATAACCATAATGAAATTGATTTATTATATAGGAAGTTTTCAGAATTACAAGTTGCATGCGATTCGTAGTTATTTTTAGCAAATACGACGAACGTTGTTCTCTAAATAGCATGAAGTCATGCCAAATTGAAAATTTCTACTGCAATCAAAGTGTTTTAATGTACGATAAAATATTTTACATTTTCCCAAGATCAGAAAACTATGATTTAAACTAAAAAGTTTTAACTGCTTGCAAGTGGTTTTTCTTCGTGATAACTTTGGAAGAATTTCCCTCAAGTTCCCCTAGGAAATTCATGATGAAATTCCCTTGAAAAGTTTTCCCAATCAATTTAAAATCTTTTCCCCAGCAATCATCAAAAGCTGATTAAATGCAAAATCGATAGTCAAACATCAATCGGGAAATTGTAGAAAATCTGGAAATACGTGAAAAACAAATATATTACTTTTTAAAATCAATTTCAAGGTGTTCGTTATTTTCCGCTAAAGCCTTGCGGGTAATGGGAAATTATGGTCCCCGGATGTCAGCGTCAAGATCGCAATGAAGGTGAGAACTTTCCTTGAAAGCGAAATGCATGCATCGATGACAGGTGAAGAGCACGAGCTTTCCGATGTGTGTTCCCCTTGTGACTGCCCCCGCGACGATCGACCGACGACGTTTCGATTTCAATATAAACCGGAAATGTACCGGAGACGACAAAGATGTCAACGGGGAATGTCGTGCGTGCTTGAGTAGCGACGATGCAGCGGCGGCCGGTGCATGCGTAAACCAGTGCGCCGTGCGTCGCCCGCCACCCCCTCACTGCCGTGGGAGCAGCTGTTGACATCTACTTAGCGCGACACTAATGAAGACGAGGCTGGTGGTCGTTGTTGCATGGCCGCGCTAAAAATAGCCACGGCGGCGGGCGCTCCACCATCCTCCATCCATCCACTAGTGACTAGTGCTATGTTTAATGTTTGCTGAGCGGGTCACGTCCTGCAGGCCACCGCCTCCACCACCCCACGCTGTTTGCGCATGCATTTTACGCACAAAAGGTTAGTCACATTGCGCCCTGGCTGCAACTAGCTGTGTATGCGGAAAGAGAACACTGGCCTTTGTGCAAATGCAGCGGGCGACCAGTGGGTCTCAAACGGGGCTCCCAGATGCACCACCGCCGCCGACGCCAACTAACATCGCAAGCTCCCCAAGGCTCCCATTTGGCTCCGGAGGCATTTTTCGCAGGCGACGTTTTTCTGTCGCTCATTGCGATCGTAATTAGATGCATTTGTGCCGTCGCGTGGGCCTTCTTCGTTAATCTGGAAAACTGAGACTTTTCAGCATCCGGTGATTCAGATCGAAGAAAATTAATCTTCCTGGAGAGCCGCCGCCGCCGTTCACCGAACCGATGCGTGGGTCGAGATCACTGCACCGAGCCCATAACACGCTTCCCAGGGAAATAATTCGTCCCCTGGGTTGGGTGTGAAAATTTAAGGCAAGCAGGTGTTGCGTCTAAATCACTTAGAAGTTTTAATTTTAATTCATTATAATTAATTACGCTTATTGGTAAATATATTTCGTTGCAAAAACGCTAAAAGTAAAAATAAATAATGCAAAAAGGCTAAATAAAACAGTTGTCCCAATTTCTGCAACTGAATTGTGAGTGTTACCAAAACAGGACACGAATAAACCAGGAGAAAGGGTGAACTACTTCTGGGCAGTCTAAGCCCTAAGGACTAAGGAGATGGGTAAACAAAAAAATCATAATGAAAAGAATATTTTACTGAAAACTTAGACACATTCTTTTCAAAATTATTGCAGCTAAAAACTGCAAGAACAATTGTAATTTTTATTATATTGTATTGTATGGCATTACAATATTTTTGTCGACCTTCTGGAAGAAGCATTAGTAAGCAAGGTCTGTCACTCCTGCCAGCCCAGGAGAAGGAAACGTGTGCGAGTGCATTTCCTTCGACGACAAAAACGGATCACACGAGAGCAAAAGTTGGAAATGAGAGCCTGAATGCTGGAAAACTGTTGACCCATTTCTATAACGTGAAAGACGTTTTCCTGTGACGCTATTTATAGACTTACGTAATCGACGAAGACCTCTCGCCGAGGAGGGGGCTTGTCGAATTCAATTTTCCCTGCATGTCGCCCTAACACCTCGTTAACAATAATTGTTATTGCAAAATTCTGACATAAAATGAAACCGGCCAGGACAGAGGGCGGATGGTGGGGCGAGGAATATTAATCAGCATTGCCAAGTGAAAGCATTCAGCGCTGAACTGCTTCCTTGAGCTAATGAATCAGAATCAAAAAACTCGTCTTAAAATTTGCTAAGCCGTCCTGCAACAGCAGCAGCATTAGAAATAAGTAATCGTGTTCTTTGCGACGGTTTTACATTTGCTATATGGATTTACTGCTAGTGCAGTAGAATTTATGCAATCAAACCATTTCGCAATCAGCGCGCATAATGAATGCATGTAACAAGACAGAATGCAGCTGTTGTGAATGCATTTTACAAAATTACTTTCAAATTTGACCTTCGGCAGATAACTAATCGCTGTATCCACTTTGCGGACATGATTTTTCCTTCTATCCATGAGATGCAGAGGGGAAGGACGTTGCCGGCGGTGGTGCAGCAGCAGCAAGCATCACCAGCAAGAGCGGCAGCAAATGCCGCAACTTGTAGTTAATGTGGCACAAAGTTATTCTGTAAAAGTTTCGCAAAATCGGCGAACCAGTATCCCCCTTGTTCCCATCCCCCACACACTTCATCCACCCCAAAGGAGCTGTTGATTGTGGTTCTTGTCTTGGCGGATTGCAAACTCAAGATTAGATCCAGGTAGAAACGTCGGAGGGGCTTTGAGACTACGGGGACTCAAATCGAGAGATTTATTCATTAGATGAGACCAGCAAGTGAAGGTTATGTGCATGCAAGCAACGGTTTTATGACATCTTGCTGCAATTATGCACCTTGGATGACTTCTGGGAGCGTTTCCCATCGCCCGACGTGTGAAAAATTCAACGAAGGCGAGTTCATTTTCAATTATAAAATATTGTGTTCTTTTTTAATGTCGGTACAAAATTAACGCCCATACTTAATCCATATGGAAATAAGCATATTTCAAGTCCATTAACGTTGCGCAACAATCCGCTTTTTTTCGTTTTATTAACCCTTTTAATGATTGAGGCCAATCACCCACGTATCCATTACTTCAGTAGATGCAAATGAAATTAATCTCTTCCTCTTTTTTAATGATTATTGTTTAATATTTAGTATCATTTAAAGATGAGCAATTTGTTGTGAAATGGATTTTGAAATTTGTTTGCAAGTGTTTCAAAAAGAGTTATATTGGTACATTTCGATACAGTATTTTTACTCAAAACATACAATTACAGAAATTACATAAAATCAAATTTATAACATCAAGAAAGTCCCCCTATATCTGTAAGACTACAGTTACGCACTAAAAATAATAAATAAAATAAAATAGGATATCGTTACAAAATGTTATAAAGTAATAACCAACTTCAACATGTTTCAATTCAACAATTTCGCGAATAATAAATTCTCGTTTTTGAACAGAATTTAACGAACAAATCGGCAAATTAAATTCTCCTTTACATTCTGCAATGGACACTTATCGATAGCTTTGCTAATAAAGATTTGTAAACATCGCCAAAGGCAAGAGTATAAGCTATGATTAATTTCATATTGCATATTATATCCAAGTGCAAAAAGTTTGCTAGATTTTTTAACTCCACTGGATTTGAACATTGGTCGCTTGTTTTTTCCGGCAAATGTGTACGTGGAAGACAAGATTGTTGCATAATTTATCGGAATGCATTGCAAAACTAGGTTACTACGTCCGGAGCGTTTCTTAGTCGTTGTTTAAAATGTTTCTTAATAGATTCTTTAAGAGTTTACCCTTGACTGAAATGTTCCTGTTAACTATATTATATGTCTGTAATGTATTAGTTCAGCTAACAAACAATTGACAGATTTTGATGTTCCTTTTTTACTGTTACTGCTGTTTTTTGTTAAGCAGAAACAACGTTATTAAAAAAGTTCTAACCTCTAATCATTCTTCTGCATCATTGCCGAAAAAATAAATCAATAACAGCAAAAACAGATTCAACAATTTTACAACACGCAGTGAATCTTCGCTTAGGGCAATGAATGCAAAAAGGGAAGCTAACGGGATAACAACGTTTACCGCAGAAATCCTTTTATAAAAACGATTTACGGATGGTGCCCCGAAATCAGTGATTTCATTTTCCACCAAAAACTCCCCTTTCCCCATCTCATGCATTTTCTAGCTCAGGTCTTCCAACGTATGATTTTTCCACAACCATTTCTGTTGCACATCGTGATTTTCCTGTCAACCACTTTACTCCCCTCCGGCTGCTGCACAAACCACCTTTTTAGGTGCACTGTGTGTCGCGGTCTTGGAAAGTGGGTGCATGCCAGATGCCAACATGCATTCCCCCATTGCAACATCGTCCCGCGATGGGGGAACTTAATCAATGTCATTCTCTGGCTTCGAATTATGCAACAACATCGAACCAATGGCGGCAATATCGTATCGAAGGCATTGATTATATCGGCGCTCTTCACGTTTTGGCACCTTCAAGATCGATACAATGATTGCTAATTAAGATCAATCTGCACAGCGACACAACACGTTGCCGCGATGCATTTTCAGTTGCAACTACAATTAATTATTAGTATCTCATGCAGTATTCATTTATAATAATTACTATTAAAATTTCACAGTCCTGCACTTAAGAGTTGAATTTGAAATTCAAATACCACCGAAACAAGGCGATGGCTTTTTTGGTGTTTTCTTTTCATTTTCCTAGGTGCATTGACGTGCATGGAAGTCATAATTCTGCAGTGATTTTCTGCGAATCACGATAATGACGGAAATGTGTAAATTTATCTGAAGTCATTTGTTGCTATGAATATAATTAAAGTTGCATGTTGAAAACTTGAATTTGTGAAGTGTTTTCAGGCATGGGAAAAATCATTTTGATTTATGTCTATAGATAATTATGGCTGTACCTGACATTGATAAATTAAAATAAATGCATACATTATAAAATATTGGTGTTCTATTTCTGTAGATTATAAAGAAAAAATCCGGTTAATGTGTCAATAAATTGAGTGGAAACAAAAGAAAAAAGATAATAATTTAATATTTACTGCAGATTCATAGTCGTATGCAAAACGGAAGTCGAAAATTTTTCAATTTATTAAACTAATTTAATATGCAATTTAATAACAATAAAATAAAGTAATGCGATAAGACAAAGAATAATGGTTGAAAAGCATGCGAGAAATGCTGCAGTAATAAATCATATAATAATAAGCAATTAGGAATTTTAAGAGGACATTGCACCAGAGTCCAGACACACTTAATATAGTTATTATAAATTAGACGCACATGCAAAAAAAAAAAAAAAACCATGCATAAAATAATGCGCAGCTAAATTTATCCTTGCATACGGGAAAAAGGATAAAAGGAAAGGAGAAGACAAAATTATTTTGGCGACAATCCAAATTTACAGAGAATTAGAATAGAAAAATGTATTTTGTTATTAGGTTAATTAGTCGACTGATGAAACATGTTACCAACAGTGGAAATCGCAGCACAGTTTAAAACTTCCACCCTAAAAAGTCGCACCCTAACCCACGTAGCGTGAGAAATGGAAGACGAAATGCGATTAACCAACTTCTCAAGCTTACTCGTGTCAATTTCGTCTAAAATGTCAAACAGTGCTGATGAGTGCCACTGCAAAAATGTCTACATCCAAAAATCACTTATTGATGGGGTTTATTATATGAGAAAACAAAATTGTATTTATAAAGATCGAAAATCCCCAACCCTTAATCGATAGGATTCGTGCGAGAAAAAGGGATGATGAACGGTGACGAGCGACGTCTACGTCACTTTTGATCCCTAGTTATTTTTTTTTCAATAAATATTGGTACCAAAGAATTTCAAAATATTTACCCCCTGCAAAGGAAATAAATGAAAGAGCCACCCTCATTCCTCTTACATGGTATATTAAGTGCCTAAGACTCTAAATGTGATTAGTTGAATGAATTTTCCAACTTCATGAAATTTTCAAGTACCCTTTAAACTTGAAATCTATTTTGTTTTTTTTATTATTATTTTATTATTATAGTTCAAGTACCTTCCGCATCCGCGGACAGCGGCGTACACAATGAGAGCGCATGAACAGTTTGGCCTAAGTACAAAAGCAATTTGAATTCCTCGGGGGATAATTGCACGATGACCATGTGCAAGATGCGGGACCCAGTGCAACGCTTGGCAATTGGCGAGCGGATGCTCCATGGGATCGGGGCGCGCTCGACACGTTCGTTTGCGTCAGTTAAGTACGCATGAATAAAAATTTATTATCGGAGGAAGTTAAGTAAGAAGGAACAAAGATATTTATCTAGACTAGGGAATTGGTATATGTGATGGCTGCTCAGGGGGTGTGCCGGGGGATGATGAAAATAAATTGAATTTGTAGCATGATGATGGTAGGAAGGGTGTATGACTGTATGGCATCGGGATCGTTGAAAATTGCACGTTTTCCGGTAATCCTGATCGAATAACATGCACTTTCCTCACACGGCTGCAACGTCGATTTCTATTAATATCGATGGACGTTGGATACGTATGCAAAGGAGTGGCTTTTGAAGGGTAAGAGGAATCCTTCCCCAATGCAGCTATAAAATGTGAAATTTGAGATCGCATGCTTAAATAATTCATCTGCCCAAAGTAATTATTTAAAGTTGTTAATTTACACCAGATGATTATTATTATTTTTGTAGGTTTAAACATTAATTAAATTTAGATTTCAAAGGCAGGACAAGGAACAATAAAGTTTCGATACCTTCCAGTAATATTCACCAGTTTCGTGTTCATTTCAATAACAAAAAACCGATAATCTCTGAACTATAACGTTGTTTTAGAAAACGTAGTTGCAGTAAAAAGTGTAGGAAGCCTTATTTTCGATACCAAATCCAACAATATTCTTCAGTTTATTTATTATCTGTGATCTCCGCACCTTCTGAAGGTGTCAAGTCGTACACTGTTTAGCGCAAAAGCAATTAATGGCGGACTGCATAAGATCCAAATAAACTATTGCGGAATTATCTTATGGGGGCCGAAATTCGCAGATGCAGCAAACCATTGAGTGTGTGGGTGAGAAGTGCGGACCTGAAAGTGAAGTAATTCAACGGCACTGCATTGCTCAATTGTTGTAAGAATTGTGAGATCTCCTGTGCGAATAGGAGATTACCCAACCGAAAGGTTATCTTTGAATGGAGCTGAGCTCGAGGATTCAATGAGATCGGGTCTCAGCCAATTCAGGCTAAACCGACACGAATTTTTCTATTGCGAAACAAATCGAGAACGTTTTAAGAGTTGGCTGCTGAATGTGCCCCAAAGTACTATAAGTGAATTAACAAAAAACAACACAACAACTGCAACAAATACTGGAAATAGTATATGTGAAAAAGTAAAGGGGAAAATTATAAATCTTTAGCTGCTGCAGTAGATCTGGTGAAGTAGCCGCAACAGCTCGACAGCAAGTTCGCCGAGTGCAGCAACCAAGTGCAATAGTTGTGTGGCTGATTGCAATGTTATGCAATTGGTTATTGCAGTCACTGCACATACATACAATACTGCCAGCGGCTTCTGAAGCGGAAGGGAACGATATTGCGTTGGAAACGTAATTGCAGTTTTCAATTTCGTCTACCTTCTCTCTGCACACCATCCCTCCCTCACCCACATCACCACCGCAATCCGTGGTCAGTTGTGCATCGCGAAAACCGATAAGGCAAAACCTTGGACAAAACTGGCGAACGAGAAGACATATTAGAACCCGTGGAAAAAACAACTGACATAAAAATTAAATAAAAATCACTGCATGAAAGTAGAACTTGTTGCGCTAGTTTTGATAGAACCACAATATCAGTGTACGTTGGCTCGGTGTAGCCATGATCAACGAAACCGACGACGACGTGATGCGGGGAAGTGCATTTGCATAGGCAGCTGTGATTTATGGTGTTTGGCTTAACGAGAGAGAAAGTTTCCATAGAACACCGGAGAATTGATTCGGAAAAAGGCAAAACCCAGTTTCTCGTTTTATTTTCTTTGAAGAAAAACACAGATTTCATCATCATAAAGATTTTATGAAATTCTACAGCCAGCTGCAATTATTTCTGCACGTGGTCCAAAGACAACGGAAAACCATTCGATATTTCAAATCCATCGATTGTGTTCGATGAAAAAAAACATGATTCTAAAGGAAAATCGAATCGTAAAGGGGAGCGATTTTCAGTTGAATGCAACGAAAAGTCTGGATGCATTCACAATGCTCCAACTGCAGTCAATATATGCAATCGATTGGCATTGAGCTCCAATATCTGGAATTATGCAATTTCGAGCATTCCTGGCAACTGAAGATAACAAGTTGATTTCATTACAGATTACAGCCGTACACAGAAGATGATCTGCAGAGGAGAGGAATGCAGATTATATGCACAGGATGCACACAAGATGCACGCCAGTGAATAAAAACAATTACGAAAAATAAAACACATTACATAAAGCAACAATTAACAAATCTGTGCCCGATCAAAGTGCTGCATGCAGCAAATCAGACACTAAACGATGCTGCATGGAAAAAAAGAAGCGAGCAACGTTAATTGAAATGTTCATTGATTTTTCGATAATTAAGAGATAAATTATGATTATGGCTGTGAGTTCTGAGTTTATCAAGGTAGATAAAAAACAGCACCGCCAGAGGAAAAGGAAGTGACTTCGAGCATTAACGTCGAATTGCGGAAGGTATAAAGATTTGTTTATTTTTGCGCCAGTGTCAAATTTTGCAGATTTGCTAAATATTGATGGAAATGAAAAGGAAGCGGCTAATTTGAAAATATAATTGCAAAAGAATTTTAATTACTTTTGAAACGTTTTGGTTAAAATGTAGAATGGAACTAATTCATATTGCGTAAGATTTATTCTAAACTGAATTCCCTGAACAACATTTTCAAAAACAAATTTACACAAAATCTTATCGAAATTGGGCAAAGAAAAATTAATTAACATGTTGCCATTGCACCATCTTAAGCAAAACATCAAAATAACAAGGAAGTAACAATCCTTGTAATCAACCCTTTGCTTTATAGTATCTAAATGAATTTTATTAAATTCAAAAGAATCAACGAGACTAAAGACATCAACGCCAAGTCTTTAATTAAATTCAATTATTTAATCAAATTTTATTTATGGGAAAATTTCAAAGGGATTAAGAACAAGTCAGACAATTTGCATATAGCAATGTAATGATAACACTTTTTGTGGGAAAATAAATTTAACAAATCACATAGAAAAAAGTTCAGAATATTGCAAACAATTCAATTAATTTTTACTATAAAATCTAAAAATAATAATGAATGAGAAAAATTGTCTTGTTTATGAAATATGATTTAAAAATGTGCAAATATGAGACAAAGAACCAGAAATAAAATAAAATTTACAATTCGTTTATATTATATAAAATATTTAAAATTTTGTTGACACTTGGAAAAAGAGAATTTGATAAAAAGTTTTCGATTGAAATTTCAGTTTGCTCGTTTGCAAACACACAAAAATCCAACGATACTCATTTCATAAATAAAAACAACAACCCTGGGAATTCAATTATTGAAGAAATTGAAAACATTTTTTAATCCAGGAAAGCTTCAAATCCGTTTGTCAACTTAAGACAAAAAGAAACAAAAATATTTGCGTAAAGATAAAGCACTTTACATTCCAAGTTCACACCGTGAACTGTTCAAATAAATTGAAAATATGAATAAATTACCTGGATAAAAGGGTTAACAAGTAATCGCCAATGGCATGAACATATTCCCTAGGAAAATCAGTGCTTAGGTAATAAAAGTAAACATATCAATCAAGTGGAATTTCATTTCTTGAAAATTCAATTTACAAAGACCACTCGATGTCAAAAACCGTCATTTCCCGCAAAGAGGAAAACAAACAAGTCTGACTAAAAAAGCAAATCTATAAAAAGAGAAAAACAATTCAAACATTTGTCGGAGCAAAAAAAGCTAATTAAGAGCTGCAGATAGGAGAGGAAGTCCTACGTGGAGCCCATCAAAGGATAGTGGCTCTTGTGGGGAAAGCATAAACGATTCTATAGGAAAGTGCGACGCCGTGTTTGATTTGTAATGGAGGACATGTGTACGTCCTTTGGACATCTGTATCTTTACCGAGGGGTGGTTGTTGGCAGTTGGTTTTCGGTTATCGATTTCTATTAGCCCTAGAAGTTTTGTTCGAGAAAAACTGTTTTGTAAAGTGAGAAGGGTTCTTCGTCTCCCGGTTCTGCACATTTAATTTATTCGAACCGAGTAAAAAAACATAACCCCACCCAAAAGGAAACTGCGCTAACAGAATTTTGTTGGACTTTTTTTAGTGATTGCTGTGATTATCTGATGTTGATAAGAAATTCCTGTTCGGTGCACTGTATTGGATGACAATAAGACGAAATTGACACGATATGGTGTTATGGGAACGATTTCTAGTTGATTTAGTGCGAATCCTCAATGCGAAGGGGAAAAGGGTCACAAGTTACATTCCGTGAAGCAGTCGACGACCAACAAACAACTCCAATTGCTTCCAATTTACGGACCACAGTGGGTAAAAAACATTAATATTAATTTACAACCCTAAATTGTAAGTAAGGCAATCTTTTATCACAACTCCCTGCGGTCTAATTGAATCTAAAAATTACAATGAATAGGAACACTCTTGGTCTGTTTGTCTAGAAAGGACGATGCTAATGAAACTCTCTTCATTCCCAGCGGACTAAACTGAATGTCAGAAATGCATTTAATTAAAAACAAGTATTTTTTCTCAAAATTAAACCGCATTAATAAAAAATAATTCTTTGTAAGAACTACAACCAAAAACCATCATTAACCACTAGAATTAAAATCGCTATTATAGGTATATTTACAAAATATACGAAACTATCCTCCAACAAGATAAGTGTTAAAAAGTAAGCCTTCTCTTATATACGAAACGAAAATATGTAGAAGAAAGAACGATTTTTTTATAAAGTGTTATCAAGGTGGAAGTGCAAAAGGTTAATCTCTAATAAACAATTGGAAAACAATAATCCTGAAATCACCCATTCAAACTCTAATTCCATAATTTGTTAGTAGTGTATTAGAGGTGCTGGTGTATTTTTAGTAAACTGAAAAAAAAAAAGAAACATACTCTATAAAAATAATTATAATCAAAGGTAGAAATTTAACGTTAAATATCTAAAACCCATCATTTTCAGTAGCAGAGTTGTTTACGTTTTTTATCTGAAATCGTAAAAGTAAAATGACTCGAAAAAGTGGAGCAAAATGCCAGGTTACAAAAGCATGGTTCACTTGCTGGAAGATGAGTGTTTCTAAAGGATTCAAATATCTCTTTGAAGTACGTCAAAAAGATCTGAAAAATTCGTGACCTATTTTCGCGATGGGACGAAACAAATTAAGTTGCTTCGCGTGGCTCATTACAAGTGTGCACCAGGGAAGCATCGCCAGCCGAAGTCCTGCATTTGCTGAACCTGTGCAAGAAACGCCTGCTCATTAACTACTTGTGCCTAGGTATCGCATGATCAGAAGTGCACGGGTTGAGTGACTCCAAGATTTTCCCAGTGGTCGTTATTATCTTGTCATTGACCTCGCGCATCTTCCCTTTATGTGCGCAATGCGATGTGTTTTTTTTCATGTAGCTGCACCTCTTCTCTGTCACGTTATAAAAGTATAAATTGAAAGAAAAAAAAAACACAAAACAAAAAAACAAGCATAACATTGAAGAAAAAGACAAGAACGAAACGCGAAAGAGTTAACAGCACTGGTGTACAGCACACACAAAAAAGCCTAACTGCAGGGAAATAGACAAAATCGAAACGAACTTGACGATCCGGTCTTTCTTTGGCTGATAAGCTCAGGCGCGACTCACTTGATGCATCTCCGCTGGACTTAAAAAGGAGAGGATGGCAAAATATTCCTGGCAGGTCGGCGGCCGTGCGATGATCACATTTCATTGATTGGGGGAAAAAAAGCATTTAATAGCTGAGTAGGCGCCATTGATTTTACGCAACAATTCCTATCCGCAATGGAGCACAGATTACGTGGTCCTCAGTAATTCTTGCTGATAACACCAGCGACAAGTCCTTGCCTTCCCCAGTCAAACGAGACAAACGGAGGAAGGGGGAAACCACACACTGGGCTGTTATCGAAAAGTGATAACCGCTGTGTCACACTTCGATACACACAGCCGACTGCACTGGATGTCATTGACAAATGGCTAGAAAGTGCCAGCCGAGAAGGAGTGCCTTTGTTGGTGGATGAATTATCGAACCTAATCACACCTGCCACTCTGAAGACAAATCACGATTTACTTACAATATTGTTGAGCGAAAGGGTTTTTCGCAAATGCAATTCGAAACATACCTGGAATGAAAATAGAACTCGTTAGAGCAGGAATTCGTTTCGGATAATGTATTATGGAAGTGATCTACATCACTTATGCATATTTGATATCTACAAATTAAGGATTGGAGACTAATTTCATCAGATTGCAGCAATTGCCTTTCGAATCAAATGCGAACATTGGTTTGGAAGTGGTCCAGTGCCCCTGCATGTTTGATGCTTGTGACTCCATCCCGATCCCGGAGCCATCTGCATCCGATCTGCACAAACTGCTTCAAATCGCATTTTTGTCGGCGGTTTACAATAAGACCAAGCGTTGATTCTTTGTCGGTCTGGGCTTTATTCTTGTGATCCATCGCCGTCATAAGTCCTACATAAAATCCTGGGTTGACTGACTGCGACGAATCCGAACAAAGAAAACACATCCTGTTGCCGAGGAAGAAACATACAATCAGAGGCGACTATAAAAGTCAACCGCAAGTCGTACTGTGGCCGAGAATATAATATAGAAAAAATTGGAGCCATGTCCACCAGAAAATGACCGAATACTCCGAAACAATTAAACCATTTTAATAATTAGTTCAACATCGTCAAGCAACAACATTTTTAATTGCTGTTTATTCTCTGAACAAATTTCCCCATCGGAGCAATGTAAATATTTGCAATATCTGCATTCTTGCATCACTAATGAACTATCAACAGAATGTTATTTATGTTGTTCATAATCTAACAATAAATAATAACATTATTCCCACGAAAGTCTGGCACAAGGCCAAACAGCACTTATTTAAAAAAAAAATGTACAGATTTTAAAATTCCCTCCTGCATTAATTTTCAAAAATTCACCCGCAAATTCGTTCGATGTAATTAAATTGAAATTCTTATTTGAAAAGAAAAGAGAAAACCGCAGGATGATGTTCGATCACACTGGACCCCATTACGTTCGTCCTATTCGCGGTGCACCCCAAACTTGACCGATACTGTAGCAACAAAACAATTGCACTCTTCGTATTGCAAGTTGTGAACAACGCGTGATTTTTTCCCTCCCAGCAATGTTCCTCTCATTACCAGCACTTGGTCGCCTTTCTTCTCATGAAAAAAGTTCTTCTTTTTCTATTTTCCTCTTCGCCTAAACCGCAGACGTTCACCTCTCGCGAGCTGCTGGCCGTCGTAAATTTCGCTTTATTCATTTTTTGGACTGGCCACGGCAGAGAATCCGCACAAATGTGCCCCAAAGTCCGGCTGGATGCACGAACCCCACGAAATCTGCCCGAGTGCACTCAGTGCACCTCCTCCTATTGCAGAAGTCCTCCGTCCGCCCATCACTTGCCGCCCGGTAACAAATTCTTGTTGCTTTTTTATAATTCTCTGGTGCTCTCGTTTTTTGTATTATTTTTATTTTTTGATTTTTTCTCTATTTGCACCTTAACGAAATAATTTGCGGCTCGAGGATCGAGGGTAAGTGTTTTGTTTGGTGTTGCTGTCGAGGCGACAGGGGAAGTTCCACATTTTCTGTTCTCGCTGGCGTTGACACTTCGGTGGTTGTTGAACCAAAAAACAAAAAATACAACAACAAAAACATTGAATAGAGCTTTCAATTTTGCGACAAACTGATCCAACGGCTGAGTTCTTGAAACGCAACCCGTTCTTGGCTGGTCTTTCGGTTGCTGACTCATAGAGAAAGGAACATGAATGCAAATTTTCGTCTCAAAATCATTATAAACATAAAAACAATTGCTGACTCAGAATATGTATATCAATGCGTATCTTTTGAATATCAGCGAACGGAAATCGAGATTGGATTTCAGAAATATAACAGTCTACACTTGACGAATTGTTGATAAAACTTGATAAACATATTTTTTTAAAATAAACAAATATGCGCAACAATTGATAAGAACAAGAAACTTAATCTGTCTGACAGTGTATAGAACCATTAATTTAGGAATTTCATTTGAAAAAAAAAAGTGGTAAATATTTATAAAAAAATTCAATTGGCAATTAAAATTCATTCGAGAAGAAAAGATATTGAGAAGGAAACCTCAAAATTGACTACTTACTATACAATATTAAATTCATTTACTTTTATTCCCAGCAAAAGTTTACGAAATCCTTCTTTTGCTATTGCACCCTTCCACCTCACTCCCCAGCACCAACAGCCAGACTAACAAAAAATTTCTAAATGCACCTAATTGCAGCAAGCTTTCTAAATTTTGGTTAATTTATCATAAAAGTAAATTCATTATGTTGTAAAATAACGAGCAACTGTTAATTATCCGTCATCTGTACTTGGCATTTAATTACCTCATCTCAGCAAAGTTAAAAAGACGTTAATTTAACTGGAGGAGAAAGTGTTTAGTTCTCCACAACGAACGCACCCTTCCCCTCATTTGCTGTCAACTTTTAAGGATCTGAAAGTAGCTGTTTGAATGTTTGATGCATGCGCATAACCCGAACAGGCCTCTAAGTTCAACCATCCCCGCATGATGCGAATAGTAATTGCATTTTAATAATTTCGACCGCATAACAAAGGAGTACTCACTGCGCAATTGCTTGCAGTGAAGACAGTAATTTTGTGCATACAGCACAATCCTGGAAGCCATTTGCAACCAACTCTGGGGCGAGTTAAACGTCTTCGATTTTATTGCAGATGCGTACAAACAATCTTGCATGCATAGGTCATATGCAATTTGCATATCGGCGTTATACCTGATTGCAACTGAAATGCAGTAAGGGCACTTTCCTTAGAAGGGGATTTCCTGTAAATCTTCACAAATCCACCTGACGCCATACAAATAATTTACCTTGCAATAGAACCAGTTTAACATGTTATCACAAAATTAGAATTGAATTGCTCTTCGTAATTGAACGTCTATAAAGGGTTAAGCGAGAGATGTTCATAGTTTACGAGTAGAGATTTGGTTGGTTTTTTTTCTACAGCTGGAGGATAGAGAGGATAGTGGAGAAAATGTACATATTCCAATGTGAATTTTTGTTCGCAGAACAAGTTGTACTGCAAACAGAATTGGATAATGATAAAAATTCCGCCCACGACACAGCGGGGTCAGTGAGGGACTCTTCGGACCCTGCAGGTTGACCTCGCTGCAAGTCCAGCGCAGTTGACGATCATCCTCCCAATGGGACTCATAAATTGTTGGGTTTCCGTAGATTCATTATCAGAAGTGAAACATGAACCAGAACTTGGAATCATTTATAATCACCACCGCTGGATTGGTAAGCTCTAACTTGTTCCGTGGCATGGAGACTGTCGCCGCCGGTGGATGGTTGAGCAACGAAAACGCATCCTTGGGATCAATTGTCGACAGCGAGATGTCAGTAGAAGAAAAAACGTGGCTAGAAATATTTGAAAATGGGGAAAGTAACACACGGACGGGATTTACTGACATCTCGATGAATCTATTTTGGGACACTCGAGGGTATCAATTTTGACGCACACTTGGACATTTCGATGTATAGTTTCTATTGCGATCGCCATCTTCTGAACGGACACACTGATGCGAAATGGTCCACGATCCATAGTGTTCTTCTAGCTGGACTGCAAGCGAAAGGCTGGTCTCCGAGGGGATGAAGAATCGCGATAAGGGGAGACATCCACTAATCAAGTTTTTTGTGCATCTAGCCGATGAAATTCCTCCACGGCATTTTACCATCTCACCGCGGATGGTTCGCCCCGCTGACTTTGGCGTCCTCGGCTTTAGTTGCCAGCGGGTTGTGTCTTCTCCACTGGCACTCAGGCAATGCAGCTTGGGCTCGGAAAGTGCACCCGCGGCCCCTCACCGCTAGCCCAGCCTAGTGCCCAACAACTTCTTCCTCGTGCTGTTGCATTCGTGGTACTCTAAGCATTTTTAAAACATTTTTTCTTGGTTGTTTTGTTTGTTTGATGATTTTCTGTTTTTCGTTTTTTTCCTTTTGGTTCATTTTTCCTTATATATTTTTTTTTAATGGATCCCCGGACAGAGAGGCGGACGCAGCCCGAACGCTGACCTAATGTAATGAGACAGGGGCGTGTGTTGGTGCAACGATGCACATGTATGAATGGGCTGGTTCTGATTCCTGGTGTTGGATGCCTGCGCGGGGCTCGCGGAATGCATTCGTACACGCAACCCAAGAAGCAGGTCATTGACCAAAAAAGCTCCCAACAGCCTATGGGGCTCGGTTGCATTACTTTTTTGGCTTTTTTTCATTTTGTCATTTGTTCTTTCGCTCCGCTCATGTCCATCCAGGAGGCGTAATTTTTAGCCACGATAATTTCCAATTCTATTCCCGTGCATATCTTGTTATGACCGCGCGGTACAATTGAATTTGTTTACATCACATCTTTTGGATGAGGATGAAGGATTCTCTTCATCTTGTCGGCTGCCGTTTGTTGCTGGTGTCACAAAAATGAAAAATTTCACCGCAAAATCTCGACAAATATTCGAGACTGTTAATTCCCGACCGGTGATGGATAGAACTCTTTGGTGTGGCGGTGATGATAGTAGTGATGGTGATGGAAGATCCAAAAGAAACACTCGAAGGATACCTAAAACTGGGCACACAAAACCAGTTTCCCCAGCATCAGAGAATCTCGCAAGTGAAATTAGTTCAAGTTTTTTTTTCCTGTTTTGTCATAATTTTACTTTTATGCAGAGAGGTGGTATGGCTGCATACTGCGAGATGTTCTTGGAAGTTTTCAGCCGTTTTCTAGAAGTTCGAGATTTGAATGTTAAACGCAAAAGACGAAGGCGATTGAAACAAAAAGGGTTTTGAGCCGGCAATATACCTCAAATGGAAGTGGAACTGTTTTCTGCACTTCCTGCCGCTTTTTGTAGTAAAAGAATTATTATACAAAAAAAAAACCTTTTTTTTAACTGAAAAAAATTAAGTTACTAATTTAATTCACCAAAAATTCCATTTCATTTTCAAAGGAATCAACTTAAATGTCTGGTTTCGATTGTCATCCTATTCCCTGACTGCCCACTAACATCCATAAGCACCAATTAGCCACCTGCAAACTCAAAACTTGTTCAAATCCGAACAATTACAATCATTAAAGTTATATCCATAAATCGACGAATTCCATAGACCAACCTAAACAAAGCCGCTAAAATATTTCCATTCCTACTTATTTATAACCCTTCATGCGTGGTCATTCATTCGGAAACGCACAAAAGGGAACTTCTGGTGTCCTATTTTCCTGAAAACTCAACTTTCAATAAAGTCGTTACAACTGACTCTAAAACACTGTAAAACTGTTTTCTGGCGCTGGCAGACGACAATCGCATACCTTTCATTTTCAAATGCCATCCATTTTCTTCAGCCATGCCAAAACCGAAACAATTTCAATATCTATTTTTGTAAACGCCATGCTGAGATGAATTCCATGAATTCCCTAATGTAACAATTATAATACAATAATTTGCTGGCATGGATGGAGATTTTCCCCAATTGTTTTAATATATTTAACAATAGAAAATGTCCCTCGGATTCAAGTCCACAAAATGCAAACAATGTCCCCTAATGTGGATGAAGGAAAATCGAAAATCCCAACTTGTTCGCTGCCTGTGAAATTGTATTTTTAGGGCACAGAACACTTCTCGACCAAAAAGGAGAATTCCGTTCGATTCAACAACAATCCGAAACGGGATGAACGAATGGAGAACTTAGCTAAGCTCCCCAACTGAGGTGGAAGAGAATCCCTACTGTGTCGACCATTCCCTTCGACCCTTTGCTTCCCAATCGTTCAACCGGCAAAACTGTGACTTGGTGTGGACCATGATGGATGACTCCTATACCATCACCGTTTATAATATAAACACACACTCGCACAGCATCCCCCGATGAGATGAGGGACCACTATCTGTTGCCTCCTGGCCCAAGATGCCTGTGTCGAGAGTTTTTGGTTTGCATCCTCGTCGTCTGTCTGTTTCCTTCACAAAAATTTCATTTCAACATTTTGATAGAGAGAAGTTGATGCCGCCTTAAATTGAGCCACAAAAAAGGGCACCACCAATGAAAGTTTATTTATGGGCCACCGGGGCTCCCAGCGATCGGGCGGAGACGCGGGCTATTTACTACCTACTGCGGCCGAGTATTTCCATCGTGGAATGTTGACCGACAGTGTGTAAGATGGCAGGCGACAATTCTGTTTTTATAGGCACTTTTAAACCAATCCCCCCACCCCAAATTCTTTGTGCTATTTGTTACAGTCGGCCCCTTCTTGTGCGCACGCCACTGACCGTCTTCACAGCACAGATGATTCTCTCTATGGGTGATAATCTCATTAAAGCCTGTTTTGGGACCCTCATAGCATTTTTATTTCCTGCATTAAGTGCCATCGGACCCGAGCTGGAATTTCTATTTTGAAATTGTTCATTGGGGCATCAAAGTTTTATTGGTGAATATCATTTTTCTACTTTAATGTCTCTTGAACGGTTATACCTGTCATTTCAATCGGTTGCAGTTGAGTAGTTATGTCCGAGTGTTTTTCTGTTTCTAATTAAAGTGATTTATCTTCCAACATCACATTCATTTCGGGAATATTTTTCCATTAATCCCGAGCAATTCGGATTTTATTGTAAAATGTGGCAGCTCGATAAAATGTGTCTACGTCTAGTACTACACCAGCGGATTTGGTTTGCTCTAATTCCGATTTCGGGAAAGTTTATGAGTTTAATATTGAGTGTCAAAACTGTCCAATTTGAAGATTCCTAATAAGTAGAGACGTTATTAGAAGACAGAGATAAGACTGTCTCCAAAAGCCAACTATTTCGGCGAGATACGAGTTTTGGTAAAACCACGCATATTATCAAGATCTGGTAATCGATGGAAGTGTTAAATGGGAACGTGTTCTTCAAAAGAAAATCATGCATTTCAAGAAACATTCTCACAGAAAGATAAAATCAACAACGAGCAGTAGAAAATCCGTGAAATGCAGGTGGTCGAACGTAGTCAAAAGTTTCAATGGTATTTCAGCAAAAGCCAATGTAAAATTTTAATTGGTTGCATTTTATTTAAACTAAAATCATACTTAATGTTATTTACATTTTAAATCAACCTCAAAAGAAGAACCATATTGAAGGTTTACGTAAATTGATTCTAATTAAAAATTAAAGAAGTTATATTGTACTATGGAAAAACATTCAACGTTGTTTGGTCGACAATCGTGACAAAAAGGCGACCTTCAACAATGCTTTATGGAGATGTTGAATACAATGAGGTAATTGCATTCTCAATGAATGCAAATGTTCCGTAATGTACATTTGATAGTTTTTAGAAAGATCCGTCTTTGTTGAAAATAAACAGCCAGGGTGAAAGGAGCTGTTAGCATTTGCCAAGGTATTGAATATCGTAAAACGACCAACATGTGCTATTCTCCTATGGCTCGAACGGAGGTAATTACATCGCAGTGCCTCATCCTCGTTCAAAATGTTTAACCTTATTTCTAGGAACTTTCAGTAATTTAGTCAGTTGGGTTTCCTAATGGGCACCAGACGGACATTAGATGGACTTTTTTTTTTCTTTTGGGATGGCTTTCAAAATTTATGGGATATTGCCTCCTGACTGGCCTTAACATTTTGCAAATCGAGAGAGGCCAACAAGACTGTAAAGCGAGAATGTTTTGGAAGATCCTTTAGACTTTTAGAGTGGTGCTGATTAATGAAAGGGTTGGCAGGTTAACGGTGTTGTTCGCAACGTGTTGAACACAGAAGACCAAAAAACTCAATTGTATCCAACTTAATTAATTCAGTGTGTTGTTGAAAAACACAAATTTTGAAAGGATGAGTTGCAACTATTTCTAACAATTAAATTTTGTCTTTTAAATTTAAGAGCAATTAAAAAAAGAATTCGTTTTTAGTTATGATATATGCACTAACCCACCAAAAAACCATTAACCCTTTTTCACTGTTTTCGGAATTTTTATTTCACAGCATTTAACATTAAGAAAATACTTAACGAAGTGGAAGAAAATGTCAGTGTTTTTTCCATGGAGCACTTCAAGAGATTTTCATTTTTCAGGGGTGGAAAGCAAGGAACTTATCCTTTATTTCTTGGAAAGTGGGTCACAATCACAAGTGAAGGCAAAAAAGCACTCCATAATTCTAGAACAAGCTTAGAATGAACAAGAAAAACTTAATTAAGAAATGACGTTTTTTTCCAGGTATAGTTAAAAATATTTCTATGTTAATAAAAAAAATCATACACAACAATGGCAATTTGTCTTCATTTGAGAGGTTTTGATCTTAGTTTCCATTTATTTGGCATTTCCACTGTTTCTCGGTAACATTGAGATTAATCCTGGTCATTATTACTTATGTTTATGAGTCATTGCTCACTGTTGCAGTGTTAGTTGAAGCTTGGAAGGCAACATTTTCTGCAGGAAATCTGATTGCCTAATTCAGAATCACGCCAGCAACTCACGCAAGTACCAAACCGGAACCAGACACGCAACCGTGCCTAATCCCTGATTGGTTATTTTCTTTTGTTTCCTGGAGATTGTTTCATGTAAAGTATTGAAGCGGTGTCCCTTCACCAATTACTGTCTGCTCCACTTTTAGGGCGCTCTTAAAGCCATTAGTGATCGACTTTTAATCGAATTACCTTTGTAAACTACTTTTCAAATTGTTCATTCTCATCCGGATAACATAGACACATGTTTATTTAATTTCCTTACGTTAAAACAACAACAATAACAATAATAAACATTATCGAAAATGTTTGAATTTCAAGCAGTCAAAATGGATGTTTTTCTTACTCCATAACGTAAACATTTCAAGGAGGAAAGCGACTTCCCAACATAAGAACGGATGATGGAAATCGTCTGCCCAAATGGGCCCATCTCTCGTTCATCTGCAGCAGATTTCCTTATTAGTGATCCAACTGAGCCAGCCGATGTGCGGAGGATTGTTTAACAAAATGTTAACAAATATTTGTGCCCTTTAAGTAGGCAATTCCACTTCCTATGCAATAAGAAGATCCACCTGCTTGTGTCTTCTGTCCATATCTTCCCATATCCATCTCATCTGATAAAGTGTAACAGGAACAGCTTAGGTGCTTAGGCCTATGCGACTTAAATGTATTCGGCTGGATGCGAGAATAGTTAAAATACAAAGAAAACCGTAAAAAACCCACGAATCTCAAGACGACAAAATAAAAAAAAATGAAGTAACAAATCCCAAAGAAGAAGAAGACGAAACACCAGACATGGAATTCAGAGAAAAATGTTTTCTTATTTTCGTTAGCGTGTATGCTTTTCTATTTTCTCGGTATCACGGTAGTTATCTGCCACATATGCTGGTAAGAAGACGGTTGTACACCTTGTGCTTTTTGTGTACGAAAACCGGTTGGGATCGAACGGTTTCTAAGGTAAGAAGGGACTAGAATTGCTTTTTTTCCACCCAAGTCGTGCTGTTACCTGGAAAAGAGAAGACATTTTATTTTTATTATTTCATTCCCCCATGGTTTTTTTTTCAATTGTTGTTGATTTTTTTTGTTTTTTTAAGAATCGTCCGCACGCCGCTTCAGAACAATTTTAGTAATCATTACAATGTCGCTGGTGGCAATCACCCTTCGGGATAGAATTTCGCTCCCATGCATGTTGTACACTCGGCATTTGTAATAAGGCAGTGCCGCTCGCATGTGCATTGTAATTACGCAATGATATTGAAGACGGTACAGAGTCCTTGATTGATTGATTGATCTTCGCCTAGTATAATCCAAGTAAATTGAGTTTTCCACTATATTTTCATGAATGAAGGAGAATCGCGTCTCGGGTACCGACGGAAACAAAAAGGAACAATTTCTGGTGCTCCTCTTCCGTGAGAGCCATCAGCTGTCGTGGACTGTTTGTATTTTTTCCTCATTTCAGTATAAATTTTTCTTTTCTGGTAGGTATACACTGTACAGTGTACATTGTACATACATGGGAAAGAGCCTCTTGGCTTACTTCACTTTTCGCCTTTGTTTTCCTCACTCTTCCTTCGCCGTCGTCTCCCTTATTCCCGTCCTTCACTTCGCCCGTTCTTCAGTGGTTGCATACTGAAACATCGAATGCAATTTTGTGTCCGCCCAGCGCGAATTTGCTGCTGGCTCTGCACGATAATTTACTCGCACTCTTGAGATTTTCACAACTCTTCAAAAAACATAATTACAAAACGCCTTTGAAAAGCTGCTGCTGGTGCAGCTACTGCAACTTGAAACTTGCCCGTGTGTTGTGGCATAAGCCAAAGGAGCTTGCTGCCTGAGTACAGGGCGGGGAGACGGGGACCGCAGAAGTCACACTCGAATGGGCATCGCCGATGTGGGAGGACAGAAGTGCACCCGGATTCGAGGGGTATCAATGCAAGCCACCAGAGAGAAACACAGACGCACGAGACACAAAACAATTTATTATGCGAAAATTGCATGCGCCGCCGCCGCCGCTGCGCCGCCCCTCATTCCTGCTGAGTTTGCTGTCTTCCTGCTGCCGACGGAAAAATTTTCCCATGGCAAATTACAAGTTGAACCCAAATTCCAGTAGATTTATGAAAATTTCTTATATTGGGGTTCCAAGCAGATATTTTTCAAGGAGTACATCCCCAACATTTGCAATTTGAACACAAGACTGGGGAATCCCCTGCACTTGAACGAGCCCAAAGTGGCGGCGAGGATTAGGAGTCTTTTATTGGTGGCGTGAAAATATATGTGGAGAAGCTACCAAACGTTAGAGGCTTGTACAAAGTCTGGCTGCTGAAGGACGAGGGAGGATTATTACGGGAAAATATTAATATTGCCTCGAAATAAAGGATTCTAATTTTGTTCCCTCGTGAATAAGTCCTTGAATGTGAAGTTTAGCCAATCGGAATGCGCCTTTTTTTATTAGTCTGACATCCTTAGTTCATACTTCAAATTTTATGGATTTTAAAGTGGAATGCATCCCCTATCCCATCTCCCTTTTGTTGACTTTTGACTACGCTTTTTGTTGATTTGCATGCAAAAAATTCTTGAACGCAAAGTTCTTTTGGCATTGTTAATTATAGTAGCCACTAGCGAACTAATTCCTACATTATTTTTATATTTTAATAACAATTACTTTTCTAAAATTTACCTGAATAAAACACAACATTAAGACTCTCTGAAACATACCTGGAAAAAGAAGAAAAGTTTTCTTTAGATTTTGTTTGCATTTTACAAAAAGTGTTTAAATTCATTAAGGTAAAATATTATTATAAAAGAGAACTGATTTGTCCCTTGTCACTTGATTTCAAAATATGATTCTGTAAAATCACACAACAAAAAATGTCAATTTCTGTTTTACATTTCCACAGAAAACATTTCAATTCATATTGTTCGAAACCTTCGTCAACCACATCAATTTAGATTTGTTTATCTTCACCGGGGTGTGGAGCATTTAAATTCCATTTCAGGATGAATTCGACTGGATGTCTTCCCAAAAACACCACCTACGATAAATTAATCCTCACACCATCATTTGCAGTGTTGAGCCCTTCACTGTTTGGAGATTATTGTGTCCCATGTTTTCGTCGCAGTGATTTCAGAAGGAACTAAACCAAAAATTGGCTGGCAACATGTTGAGAGATAAGCCCGACGGATGATTGCGAATTGAATTTCGGAAGCATTCAATGCAAATTAAGCAAAATTCAAATAAATTGAATTCAAACCACAAAGGAAATTAATTAACAGCACTATGTACATTGCAACGTAGTAAAATTATTGTTGGAAATATTCAGAATTGTGTAGCTCAGTTGCACTCCTGTTTAACTCTTCTCTTTGAATTCTATTTAAGTACCGTTAATTAGTGTTAACTGACTCTTAACCAAAATACAATTTGAGTTAAATACAGAAATTAAATACAGAGACCGGCTGTTTCAGTTAATCCTCAATAATACTCAATATTAGACAAATTCTAAAACTAAATAAAATTGAACCAAAGCTGATTAAACGGAAAACTGTTGTTCGAGGGGAAATTTAAGCACGGGAACCAGCAGAGCTCTGTTTATCAGCCCCAATTCTACGAGAAAAGTTATTCAGCGCTGTATTCAGCTATCATATGCGGAATTGCAATCGAGGAACTTCAAGATCTTTATCAGGTACAGTAGCGATTGAGAAATTTGTTTGTTTTGAGATTATTTAAGCCCGGAATGCGACTCTGCCCAAATCACGTGACCTGCAAATTCCTCATAATACTACCAAATTGATAATGCACCAAATTCTTAGATTATGCACTTGAAAATATCTATTCATAATTTCTCCATTGCGGAAGCACTTGACCAACACGTGCCAACGCCTGAAGCAATTAATTTCCCAAGCGCTTTTCAATTCCACAAATCGCTGTTATCACAGTTCAATTAAAAATGATTCAGATGTAACCAGATAATCGCAAGTAAACTAACTGCAAGTGAACCTGTAAATTCGCAAAGTGCATAACTTTGCATAAGACAAGTCAGGATACCACCTGGAATTGAGCAAAGTGAAGGGTTAATATTTGATGAATAAATAATTAACGTACATATTGTTCTTTTTCAATAGTGTTTTCTTTTCTTTTTTTTTTAATTGGGCGGAAAAGAAGTCTCTGAATAACCTTGCTCCACATTATCGATGCACGATTAGTAATTGCGAATATTTTAATAATTGCATCGTGAGCGTTACTTATTAAAATTCCTCAGCTAATTGAAACTCATTGCGGCATGCCCTCGACTGTTTCGTAATGCCAGCGCTGGAGCGAGGAGATAAAGTGCTGGACGGATGTGTGGTGTGCGCGTTATCAAAGTGTGCGACAAAGTCAGGCGTGGGAACCAGCCTGGGAATGAGATTGAGGAAAGCATGTCAGGTAAAAAAAGAAGCGAAAATGAAGTGCAAGTTACGCGATTGTTGAACAAATCCGCCACATGTGGCTGCTATTGAACTACTGCTAAACGTGGATCCGATTCAATGGACCGCGCTTCGCGATGACCTTTGGCACGCGAACCGTGATGCCGCAATCGTGGAGACACCCACAACAGCTCAATTAGCTGGCGTCACTTCGTGCCGACCGGCTGACACCTATGACCGCATCAGCGGAGCAGCGCGCCTCGTTAGCGCCAATCGGGGAATTACTCAACGGGGAGCAGAAAAAAAAACTTGACGTAATCGCGATTTGCGAATAAATGTGGTCGCGCCTTTCCGCCTGAAATCCAACAACACCCCCCCCCCCCCCCCTCTCGACAACCCCACCCACCTGATCAAGGTGCCGAGCATACTGTCTGTCGCTGCTGAACGGATCTCTAATTTGAGTGAGAGCTTTTCACTTTTGGTCCCCGGAGCTTCGGCAATTTTACTTCTTAATTATGCAACACATCCGCTCCCCTCTCCTCCCCGCCACACGACTAACTTCCGGAGAAATGTGCGATGCTGCTCATTTGCCGCTAATTGAGGAGCTGCCGATGTCAGATTTTATTTTGCTGAAATTGAACTTCTTGCCATCTCTCCTTTCTCTGTCCCGCAGTACAATGACCATTCGCGGTCTGTGTTTACTAATTTTTCGACGGGAAACCAGATTGGGGGGGGGGGGGGGGGGGGGGAAAGGGTCAAGAGCAGCCACCAAAATTGTATACAACCTTTTCACAGAGTTCAATAGCGTGGCCAACGGCATTGAAAAAGCGTGCAAAAAAAAAACACAAGAAGTAAATGAAAGAAAAAAAAGAAATATTTTCAGCCGAAATCGCGTTGTGCGACAGCACTGGCGGGAAAAAAGCTTTATTTCAGCTTGTTGGGGTATTTTTGGCAATGGCATTGAGGAGGAAGTGATTTTTTTCTGATTTATCTCTTTAGGATTATTTCTTTCATTTGTTTTCTCTTTTTTTTGTAATCTCGCCACAATCGGGGTCTGCCGCGAAGCCGGCTCCACCATTTAATAAGGAGTGAGTGACGCTAAATCGGCGGGACAAGGTTACGGTTGCAGAGCCCCCCTCCGGCGACGGATCGTCATCATTGCCGTTGTGGTGGCGGCGGGACGCGATACGACACCGTGCTTTGACTAGCCACACGCCACTAAGCTTTATGTCGACTATTGTTACGTGATAACTGTTCTTTCGATGTGGTGTATGGCTCATTTTTTCCCGCAGGTATGTTGTCATGTTTTCGTAACAAAACAATGAGAGTGAACGTCGTCGATCAGCACCCGAGCATCTGCTGTGCTTCAATTCACCCGCGAATTTTTTCCCAACAATTCTTTTTTATGCTGACTTTTTGCTGTTGTTGTTGTTTGTCTTATTCCTCTTTTAGTTCATTGTTTTGATCTTCCCGAGTTATTTATTCCACGGCACGATAAATTAATGTAGATTTTCAATTACAAGTGAAAACGACACACCGGCTGTCGGCAGCGTAATTATAAGCAGCGCTGTGTGTGTGTGCGCGCGTTTTTTTACATAATCACTGAACTTTGTTGTGCAAATGAAGTCACTTAGTTTAGTCAAACATCCTATAATGGGCTTTTGAAGATTATCTGCATAATTTTATGATAATTAACATTGAAATTACAGATTTTTTTCCTCATCAGTTTTGTCATTACGAGATAAGGGATCACAATTAACACTGGAGTAATTGTTCCAAGGGCTCGAGGGTATGCAAACCTATAGAGAAAAAATAATAAGCAATAGTGCGAAAAAAAAAAATTTAACCCGTTAAGTTTTGAGAATCCAAAAGATGTATTCAAAAATGTTCCATAACAAAATTGAAATGCAACTGCAACTCAAATCAAGCATTTGTCGATGCGTTCACGATTCAATCGTAAAACGCAACTCAACAGCAAATAATCGTAACGAGTTAAAGGACAAGTAAACGAAGCCCAAGTCACCATCGAATTTGCAACATAGCAATCAAAACACAACTGGGGAGAAATGGAGACGTTTTTAAATTTACAAGAAACTACTAATTATGGTGTCAACTGTCGATACAGCCGCAAAATGGAAGTGAAACGGAGCTCCGCAAACAGTAGTCAATAATGAGGGTCTTTTGTACTTCCGTGCGCAATTCATTCTCGACTCACTTTGGGGCTGGTCTCGAATGGGAGCCAGGCGCAGAGAACGGAGGAACGTGCATCCATCAAAAAGTGTGGAAGACTTTTGCATGCAGTGGAAAACTTTCATGCCGGAATGGCATTCATAATAAATGAGAGAACACTTGAGCAAATGCATCGCCTCGCCCGACTGCAAATGCAATTCCGCCACCAGCAAGCGACGGACGACGACGGCAAGCATTGCCAAAGTGGACGTCATACCTTTGCTTGATCCATTCCGCTTTTGTATTTCGTCCTCGTCGTCTTTCTTTCCACAAAGGATGTTCGCAGTCGTGCTAAGTCACTTGCATCCCACTCTCGAGTCTACAGCAAGAACAGCCCGGCAGGAGTTCCAGATCCATTCGGTTGTCTTTACTTTGGGGACAGTTGAAAATTCTTTGTATTCTACTTTCAACTTCTTATTCTTCTTCTTCTCATTTTTATTGCAAATTGTTTTTTACCAAACCTAAACTTTTGCAACTTTGGTATGTTTTTTCTGTGTTTTTTGTGCAAGCTCCGAAACCGGAATTGGGCTCATTCTTGAATTTTAGCCTCAAAGCAAATCGCCAGAAATGCAGACAACACTTCTAAAGATTCTAATCCAAGGAGTTCCTCCTTCCATCCGTTCCACTTGGCATCAATTTCGAAGTGGCGACATGGATTTTTATATGTATGCAGTTGCGATCACAAAACTTTTTAGTTTCCATCCAATAAAAGTACCAATAACCGCCGCGACTGGGAGATGGATGAAGGTTCGCCATCGGTTGCGAGTCCACCATGGAATAGGCCTCAACCTCATGGTGCTGGTGGTGGTGGTTGGGTGTCGAGGCGCAGAACCAATAGTTCCCTCCCTCTGTCTCCCTCTATCGCACTGAATTTGTAAAAGTGGTATCGGTCTTGACGTCGACGCAGTTTCGTAGCAACGAGCCGTGTTAACTTGTTTTCGTGTTTTATGTTGTTAATGTTATACTCTCGTTTTTTCTATTAATTTTCTACCCGCGAAAGATTAGTAGAATCAACTCGACGTGCCTTTACAGCAGGAAAACCAGATATTTTCAATAAAGTTCTCGTGGGAAAAATTGCAGAATAAATGCGGAAAGTCAACGAGGAAGTCGCGTTTCTTAAAGAAGTTCTCCCTTATCGACGCAGGTCCACCACCACTCGCTCCCGGGAAGCAGCGTGATAATAAAACTTTTCGCATTTTATTTGCAATGGAAAAGTATTTCGTAAATATTGTCCAGATTTTGTGGGTTTTTGATGAATTGTTACTGGAGCGCAAATTAATTTTGAGACAGAAAAAATTCAAGGAAAGTTAATTGGAAATTGCAAAATAATCTCCGGAAGCGAGCAAAAAACTTCCAGTTTATAATTGGGATGCCTCTGAAAACCATTTCGCGCGTGAAGCGAAGAAATAATTCTGAAATTTTTCATAAATCGTTTGATACAAATTTTAAATTCCATGATTATCAATCAACTTCAGGGTTTTTAAAATAGCCAAACTATTCCAAAAGGTTGGATTCTACTGGAATTATCTAATGGGGCTACATCCGGTGGGACAGTCTCAAATTACAAAATTTTCAATTTTAGTACAAACAAAATCGTTTACTCTTTCGCCGAAAATGTTTGACAAAGCAAATAACCTAGTTTTTGACGATGGAAAGTTGTTGGTCTTGAAGTAAACCAATTGATAAAATGTGTTTGAGTTTCTTTCGTTTTTTAATATTATTTTTCTGAACTGTTATTACGATTGTCACTTAACAAAATCATTTCCTCAATTCGAAACTGATCCTAGAAACTTCCATGGCCGTGACACGTGACGTAACATAACACGTGAAAGCAAGCAGAAAATGAATTTAAATCAAATAGAGTAAAATCGGGCAACTCCTTCTTAGTGTTGTCATATCAGTTTGAATCGTTTTGATATAAAAATGTTGATTTTGTTTACTGAATATTTTGAATTACGAATGAAAACGCTTTTTCCACTTACTGTAAAATCAAGCTTTTGCATATACATTATACGTTCTTTCACAGTTAAGCAGACGTTAATTATTTGTGTCAGAAATTTTTTTTACACGGTCTCTGTTTACACGATATTAAAATTTTAGAAATGGAAAACAACTTCGGCAGTTTTAGGGTAGTTAAAGTGGATGGCTTTACATGGGTTTTTTTGATTTAGAATGAATGAATGGGAATCTTTTTTTACGTTTTTGCCTTTTTGGAGATTGTGGGGGTGTGGGTGGTAACTTTCTACCTTGACATAGTCCAACTTGGGTCGTGTGTGATATCAAATTAAAGCTCTTGCTGAATACTATCAAATTAAGCAGTCGCAGACAACTAGCCTTAGTTACATAAGAAAATGCATATCTAGATTTGGAGTGACCAATTGCTTCTTTACTACATAGTTTTAATTTCATGAAAATTCATTTTCAATACACATTAAATATGCATCACGAATTTTCATGTTGGATTACATCAAACGAAGACAAAACGACAATTAAAAATCACATAAAACTCTCTAATAAAAAAAAAACGTGTTTGATTTTAAAAGCAATCAAATCTCTGCAGCATTTTTTGTCAGTATTTCCACTCGAAACCTCCTCCTGATACTCCGGCGATCCCCCGCTGGCTGTCCTAAGAGCATTGTACCCAAAAATAGATCCAGAATGTCACACTTCGAAATGCGCCAAGCAAAAACTCGATAGGTTTAAATTTAATCAGACAAAAAAGGAAGCAGCAGAAACACTTCGATCGTGTTCGTCTTGAAATTTGTCCTCAGATTTATCTGCAGCAAGCTTTTAATAATGGAAGATGTAATTTTTTAAGGAGGATCTCGGACTTTTCGTCGGATCAACGCATCAACGCTGATTAATGAGATTTTTATGCAGGAGATTTGAAAGTCTTGTTAGCGCACGAGATTCGATTTTAAGTGCTATCGAAGAATTTTCATCCGGAATTCATTTTAATTTTAGATTATTCTGTCATTTTGTGCAATCAGGAATTAATTTGATGTTTTAGATACTTCAAAGGAAATTGAAACAAAGGTGTATTTTCAAAATTCTAAAACCATTCCACAAAAAAATCATCGTTCGAAAAGAATCACTTTGAAAATCCTCCAGAGAAAAAAACAATCAACTGAAGAAAGGAAATTTGAGACTTACGCCCATTCAAAGGTCTTATCTGATTACTACAAATAAAAAATTAAGGAGAAGGACAGCTGCAGTAGAAACTAAGTTGAAGGACAAGTTTTTTGTTATTCCTACACGAAGAAAAGTGCATGTAGCAAGGGCAGACAACTGTTTGAAATACGATCGGAGCGATTAGAGATCGCTTCTTATCAGTTTAATCCTATTGCGGCTCTAATCTTAGAAATCCTTAATCCAGTTCGAAGTGGTTTACATGCTTAGGATGGAAAAAAGTTTGACAGCAAGAAGAAGTGACGTCATTTTATTCAGCGGAATATTCAGCCATAAGAAAACAGCTGAAGGTTCTCGAAATTAACATTAAAAATTAGACGAATGCATCAAATCTGCAGAAAACCGACCCCAAAAGAGAATGAGAATGAAAATATGCAAAATATAAATATCAAAAGGTAATGAATTCATGATTGAGCTTAATAAACTCCGCCATAGCTGTAGATCGATGTCGCAAACAACTCAAATCGAGTTCAATTATTCTCAATAATGTTTATTCTTGCGTATTTCTCTAATTTTCCTTCTTTTAATGATCTTCAGGATATTAACCGGAAAACCCTTGATTTAATTAAAATGTTTTTCATTTTTTATCGCTTCCAGTTATTCAACAATTATTCCGGAACACTAGAAATAGAAACTCGTGCGGGGGACTCCAAGAACAAATAATTAAAAATTAATGACGTTTTATTCCCTGTAATTACGCATACAAAGTAAAAGCGAAATTGTTCTGTTTCCTGCTTCATTCACGTGAACTCCACTAGATTAGGAATTTATAATTTTCGCTAATTTGCATTATTTTTCATTAATTATTAAAAAAAACCACAATAACTGAAGTGTTACAGCAGAACCAGATTTGGTCTAGTGTATATTTTCACACAATCATAGGCCGCGGGGTGGTGGAAGGGGGAACCGGTTGTTACATATTAAAACTGGTGAGCACGAGTTAAGGTCAAACCCAGTCACTGGTGCCCGTAGATAACGAGCACTGAGTAAAAAGGGTTAAGGACCGTAACCAGACTCCATCGGCAGCGAATCCCACTTGAAAAGTGTTGAAAGAATTTTCCACGTGATCAAAAAACGAAATGAACAAATAAAATACAACAGAAATTTTTGAAATCGAACTGCACTGGCTGGAGATCATTAAATCCTCTTAGAGCCATTATGTAACATTTTTTGGTTCGCGGAATTCAGCTAAACCGTAGAAGGGTTGCAGAAAATATGGTAAATTCCGAATTCCGAATCGAATTTCCAATTAACAAATGGAAAATGTTCAAATATTCTGTTCTGAAAACACAACAATACTAATTTTCAAACAAATTTTACTCCAATTATAATCCCCTTGTTTTCTAAAAATCTGAATCCGTTATCTTAACAAATTGCCGCTAATTTGAAAGGTAAATCAAAATACCGAAAAACAAATTAATAAAAATCCTCTTTCGTTATTGATGAAGATGTTTCATGAACAGTGATAAAACAGAAAATATGATCGGTTATCGCCGAATTAAATCGCATAGATCAATAAAGGAATTAAGAGATGCATTTAAGAATCAATTAAAGAAAACTCAGTTGGGTAATTTGCATATGAATTTCCCCCAGAGCCGAACACCCGAAGTGAATGAAGTCAGAATAATTTCCATAAATTTATAGACTCAATTAACACCGGCCGAAGTCGTCGAGTTTCCTAAGTTTATGTTGTTCCTCTCGGATAAATTATTCAAATAAATATTACTGAGTGTTTTTTACAGAACATAATCCGGAATTCGTATTTCTGAAATATGAACCAAATTTCCTGGACTCGAGTTTAGGTATCGAATGTAGAATGTACCAAGTCAAAGCCAAAAATCATAACAATCAATTGAAATTTGAGTTCAGCTGAAGAATGTTTCTCCAAGAAAATTTTCCATTTCGAAATTCTCAACAAAAATATTTAAACATTCCTTGTTTTTTGGATGATGACATAGAATGAGTCATCATGAATGGCAAGTGTCTGTTACAATTAAAATTCAAAAAGGTCACTGCTTAACAATGGTCCTGCAAGATCTGCTCAAACGAAGGGTCCGATGCTTTTCAGTTTCTATCCTGAAATGGGATTTTCAAATTATTTTAAGTTCCAGTCATTACTTGCTCAAATAGCTTTGAAGTTTGCAACCATTTCTGTCTGAAAAATTAGGCTCCCCAAAAGGATTGGCCACGGCCCATGACTGAGCGAACCTTCGTCTTCTGAATCGTCACCGCGGAGTGCTCCGCTAATGACGGAGGCATTTAAAGTCGCGTTATAAACGAAAATTTGCTTTGGATCTTCACCGAACTCGATTCGACCCTAATTTGGAAGGATCTACAGAAATGAGAGTTGGCAACGTTGCCAGAGTGCGCGAGGAAGGCCCAAAGTGGGTGGGAACTGGGAACACATTAATTATGTGTTTGCATCCTCGTTTCTTGCTTCCTTTTTGTGGAAAACTTCTATATTTTGTGTTCCCCCCTTTTCTCTTTCGGTTGTTGTTGTATTAAGTGTTGTCCTTTTTTCGGTATTGAAAGAGGAGAGTGAGGAGTGCTTATCGCATCTGCTACAAGGTCCCTCGGGACGCATTGAGGTGTCTGTACTCACAAATTTCACTCGATAAGAGGCATTCCCGTTTGAACTCACTCAAGTCAGGGACCGATGGTGAATGTGATCAGGATAAAGGATTAGAAAACAATGCCACAAAAACTACTTTGCTAATTGAAATGAAAATTCTTACATTGTAGCGCTAGTGTTTGGGATTAGTAAATATAAAAAAAGCTGCGCTTACCTGTCGGAGGATTCGGAAGAATCATATCGATCGGAGCATCTCTTCTTCTTGGTCCGGCCGTCGTCCGCTTCCTGTCCGCTTTCCATTGCTTTGCTTAAATCCACGTCGGACCGTAATCCTTGCACAATGGTGTCACCACCGGCGGCCGCCGCTAATTTGCCACCCTTCTTTTGCACCACACATGCACCAGATGAAACATTTATCTTATCATTAACAACATTTCCATCACAATTCGGCGAATTATTGTTGCTGCTTCTGTAGTTACCGCTTCTGCTGATGCCGCCACCGCCGCCGATTTTCACACCAACTGACAACTCGGTATCGACATTGTGCTGCACTTGATTCGCACTCGTCGTCATGTTATGATTACGTTTTACTCCAGATTTCTGAGTTTCAGACATTTGAAAATCACCGTTACCACACTCGACACTATCAGCACTTATCGATTTTTCACATATTACAAAATTTTCACAAATTTTATGTGAATTTTCATTGATTAAACTCTCGACTGTTTTACCATCTGAGCACAAATCGTCTGCCATCTTGTTGTCGTCCGCATATCACGGGCTCGACAGCAGAAGGAGAAGAGAGAACAAAAAAATAAATATATTGAAGAATATATTCTTTTTTATGTACGAGAGAGTTATGTATGCATTATGTCGGCTACGTACATACAATAAAACCGAACTATGTGCATATATTTACTATCTCAATCTCCGCCAGAGAGATTTATGCGCTCAGAGTACATACAATTCCTCTAAATGCGAGCTGCGTTTGTTTGCGGCGGGTGAAGAGGATTGAGGAAATTCGATCTCCAGCGACGAATTGTACATAAAACAATTCCGAAATGTGTTTTGTCATTCGTCCAGTTTTTGTTTATTTTTTATATTTTCTATTTTTTCTCTATGAATATTCTTAACAAAATCACTCAAGCATGTTCCACGGGAACTCTGAACGGGGTGCACACACGAAGTAGGAAACTGATTCGAACAAAAACCGAAGAAAACCAGGCGGCGACCGCACCACGACTGACGAGACGACGCACTGATGTAACACGGCTTCTTTTCTTCTACAGCGGTTCTCTGCGATGGAATGCGATCTCCAGCGACGAATTGTTCAATTCCCTATATACAACCACCTAATTTACAATCTACATCAAGTTGCTTTAGTACTACAGTGTAGATGTGCTGACAACGATCTAGGCCTTTTCCTTTCAAAATTACCTAAAAACATCAATGTGGGGAATAACATGATAGTCGTGCTATGCTGTAAAAAGCCAATTTTAATTTAGTTTTGACTAGCCGCTGAAAGACAAATTACCTTCGCATTATTTTTATGCGTGCAGAGTAGCCGAAAAATCTTCGAAAATTTTGCTGTGGCTCAACAAAGAATTGTAATAGAGTACTCTCTCACAAAAAGATGTTTGCACTTTGCAGGCAAGCACTTACGTCCGTCTCCCTCGCTCTTACATATCCAAATAGACGCGTCGATTTGTCTCCTTTTCGCAAATTTCCCATTTATGGAACTTGTTGTGGAATTAAGTAATTTTAGGTTATGTTGAAATCAAATTAAGGTAAAATTAAATTATATGCTTTATAAACAGTTAGGTTTAAGCCGGATGTACACGATACGGAAAACGTCATATTTATAAGCGATACGCCATATTTCATATCGTGTGACTCGACGATAAGCAATATGGTGTATCGCTTATAAATATTCCAAAAATTTCGGAATATTTTCGGCACATCAAAGGAATTTTCGGGGTTCAACTTTCCCGAGTCACACCACACAAAATTTTTTGTACACAGTTTTGAGATTACTGCTCGTACGGGTGTTGCGGTAGTCTGTGAATTGCAAAATACAGGTTGCAAGCTCATTTTTGCTTATCGTGTGACTCGATGTCACAAAAATATTCCACAAAGATATTTCCTTATAAATATGCCGTTTTCCGTATCGTGTACATCCGGCTTTAATCTAACATTATTTTAGCATTGCCCACCTAAAATTAAGTACTACAAAAAGTTCCATAAGTTCACCAAAATGTGGGGCAATTTTCATCATACTGGTGAACTGTGGATGGTAAAATACAACGAGGGATTCTCCAATAATTTTGTGCTTGGAATCACATTCAAATTGATGCAAAAACGCCTCCATTAGTGCGCCTGCAAATACGAAGCCGAGGGCCTGTGAAAATTAGCTCAGAACGAGCTATACTAAAGCAACTTGCCCAGTTCATCCAACTGTGTGACAATCCCCTGGATTTCACAAATCAAAGATGGATGCCTTTCTAGTACTGTTCTGAATTCTATTAAAATCCCATTTTTGGATAACAATGCCACTTTTCTTGCATGTCATTAAATGAAACCACTTCTTACCATGGGCACTCCGTAAATTAACGTCCCTTCTGTAAATTGCCTTAAATTTATGTAATTTAAAAGTGAATAAAAATGCAAGGAAATGCATTTTAAAATACTATGGGATTATACTAAGAGATGTCTCTGTGGGGTAATTCGGCTCATGGACATATAACATATTGCCATTTAACTTAACCGAATACTTTTAAAAACTCATTTTTATTGGTCATTTGATCATTGAAACATTCATTTAGATGTTTACCGAGACAATTGCCAAAATAGTTTTCTAAAAGTTTTCATCGTGTTTCACTCTCAGCCAATATATTCATAAGGAATATAAGGTAAATGTATAGAAAGTGTAGGTTTCTTTAATAGTTTTCAAAACTCAAAATGATTTTGAATTTATCTCACATACTGTTAATGGTAGCATAAATGCAGCTAAAATGGCGTCAGGGGCAATATGGCACACTTATGGCTTTACACCTGATCGAGCTATCAACTCGCATTAACAGCCATATTTTCATTTATCTGCCTTTAGAAAGCATCGATTAGACACAAAAAGGGTTTTAAGTTGATATTTGCTTTTTTACACATTTTTTTCCTCGTGTGTCACTACTCCACTCTTCAGTATATAATTAATTTTCTCAAAGGTACAGACACAAGTAAAGAGATATTAATGAAGAACAAATTCAAGATAGTGAACCCTTTTGTGAAAATTTCCTGGAATCAAAAGATCTGCTTGATTTTCACTACGCAGGCAACACTGGCTTAAGCAGGTGAATAGTGAATACCCTTTTCGTTAAAGCAATATGAATAACAATTTCATAAATTTTTCCATAATATCTCGAACATATGCATTCAATAAAGTTGCATTGTAGTTTATTGAGAAGTAATGAAGCCGTTCAAAATAAAAAGCACGTTTATAATGAGATTAGCATGAAAACTCTCTCTTTAACACCTTAACAATTTATTTCCATTGTAAACTTGCAATTGCAACGAATTGTTTTTTACTTCACAAATATAGAGTGCATCTGTAATAACAATTATCCATAAAAATGTATCAAAAACCTTTCAGCACTATTGAACATATTGTAAAAGATCAAAAACGTATATGTAAAAAAAATGGACTTACTGATGAACAAGTTCAAAAAAGACGACATTAAACAACCAGGATACTTTCGGCAAGTTAAAATACAAAAACTATAAAAACAACATGAATACTGCTACGTCCAAAGATATGTGGGCATTAGACCCTCCTTGCTAGCTCCAGGTGGTGTTAAAGTCTCCTGGCTTAGAAACTCCAGCGGTAAATGCACAATAGAACCCTAGAAAGTGTCCCAAATTAATAAAAAACAACTGCACAATCAATCGAATCAATGAAACTACTTGAATATTTTGAATTCTTTGGCAAGATAATTCTGGATTGGATTTACAGAGCGGAGGCTCCTCTTGGTATCGCCGCAGTCCTGCATACGTTTGTACATTGTTTGTTGGAATACATTTGAATACTTCGTCATAGATTTCAGTGTTTCTAAAAGAAGTTCGCTTCCAGATTCCGTTCCAAAATGAGTCTATAACGGGATCATTTACATCGATGGGTAGTCTTTCGGGATCAGGCTCCAATAGTCCTAAGGAAATACTTCCTTAGTGTCTTGCATTACTAAATATCGAAATAGTTTACCCAAATGTTCTTTAAATAAATACTTTCGCAATTTTCCCGCAAACACTCCACTAGGAAATGATTCACCATTCATTTTACCATCCTCAAATTCTTCGTCCTGTTATTTTATAAAAAATAAATAAATCTCCTACTTAAAAAAAAGAAACTAACCGTTATTATTGCAGCAACTTCCGAGTCCCTTTTGCCGATTAGTGATCTGTCATTAATGTTGGCGGAGCCGCAAATCACCACACGATCATCGGCAATCAATAGCTTCGAGTGAACGTAGATCAGCTCCGTAATGGGGCAGTTGTTCAGCATGTCATGATTCCGCAGACTGTGGAAGGATATGTACTCGCTGGGATCGGAAATGCCCACTTCCTTCAACCGCGAGAGGATCGAAGCTTTACCTCTGAAATCACGATGCCGTTAAGTTTTCTTTCACCATATTTTATTGAAAAATTCAGTACCTAGAAATGGATGCATAATTCCAATGAGTTATTGCACGTAATGCGTTTCCCGTCGTCCCGCCGACATCGCCTTCGAATCCAGGAAGAAGTGGCATAACAACATACACCCGAAATATTTTCCTCTCTCTAAATCCATAAAACCAAATGGTATGAAAACAGAGGGTTAGAACAACAACACTTACTTCCAAGCCCTCACGATTCGCTTGAATAACGTTTCACCAATTTGATTGCGGACACTGTTGGCTCCAAAACTCCCCAGCTGCAGAGTGATGAAGAACTGATTTTCGATGTAGATGTAGTGTTGCGCTTTGGTTATGGTTTGAATGTAGGCGTCATGAATGCTTTGCTCAACCAGATCCTGTTCGATGAATCCACAACTCCAGCTGGACACGCTTCGGAGTATCTTTAAGAAAGATCATTAGATGAAGAAAGACAGGGTACAACTTTCATTACTTGGCAAGTGACACGATGGAGTGGACCTTTAACTAACTTGTCCGTAACTTGGATGTCCACATAGCTCTTCGGCATCAAGTAAGGAAATGACTGCAATAGACCCGTTATAATTAAACAACAGAAGCAGGCATCTTTTTTATTTTTTGGCACCTGATTATCCCGCGTTTTATCTAATTTTGTTGCATTCCATCTCTGAATAAAGTGTCGCGACACGTCCCTGGCTGCAGGTCCTAAAACAACAATACCAACATCATGCCATGGCATTCTTGGAGTTGTTGTCCTGTCTACCAGATCTAAAAAATATCATTCAACAATCGTCTCCACACAACTTCGCTTCCAGTCAATCTTACCTACATAAGGAGCATCCAAATTAACGAAATCTTTCATAATAAAATTCACGTAGTCCTTTCCAAACCAGAACTTCGCTTGTCCGTCGAGTGTGTTCAAGACTTCTGTTTGATATGGTGTCGGATCTTCATATCCGGCCTTCCTCCCTTCGTCCAGCTCACCTTCCGAGAAAAACAAGTTTTTGTCCTTGCTCGTTTGCTTGTTGCTATCCGCAGATCCCTTGTCTTCCACACTGTTATCAATTGAGGTTAGACGCTGCATGAGATCCTTTCCCTTTCTCATGTTGTCCTTTAACTTTTCCAACATTTTCTTTCGCTCCATTTCCGGAGTGTTTTGCTTTATATGCTCCGACAAATTGTCACCAACTGGATACTGCGGCATTAGTAATTTGTCGCCAGGATCTAGAACCGGAATTGTTCTCCCCGGTTTCTGGAGACTTTCATTGACGTTCTTCTGGGAGGAGCGTTGGGCGCCCAAGGAAGAGTCGTAATCGTTGAAAAATGTCGATCTGTAGACAATAAAAAAGGTTTTGAGAAGTTAGACTTGCAACTTGCAATGCCCACTTTCTTTTTCCGCTGCCAGTGTAGATGCTCCCCAAATCAGTGAGACGATGCCTGAAATCATCCCAGCGCCCGTAACACAAATCTATCCCACCCAAGAAGGCATATGTTTGATCTACAACCACAATTTTCTCATGATGCGCCCAGAAGACTACCCCAACACGAGCATGATCTGGATGCCGCATCACCTGCAGAGCGCAACTGTAAAAGAAACAACCTTTCGATATATTGCTGCCCTCTCACCTTGATGTTCTCATGGGTGCTGACAAGTCGCTGTTTGCTGTAGTAACTGTTAATACCCAACGCCATTTCAACTTCCTTGTACAGGAGCACGAATATCCTTACACCCTGACACTGATGGAAGTCTTCAGCGTAAATTCGTTAACAACAACAGGATCGAACTTACGGCTTTTCTGTAGAGGATTCGATCTAGCCTCCAGTAATCGCCATCAAGTGCAGGTCGCTTCATATAGATTTCCGGACTTAGCCACCAGTCGGCTATATAAATTTCTTCCTTTGCGCCTTCGAGGGCGTCGGCCACAGCGCTCATGTAACTGGAACCGTCCACGAACCAATTAGCCTGAATTGATGACCGTGTTGGAGCAAAGGACATGTGCGGATTGGGGCAGGTGAAATCCCTCGCTGAAATAAATACAATTCCCATAAATGGACGAGAGCTCTTCACGCAAACAATGTACCTTGATTATTAGCAATTGACTTCATGTAGCTCACCCATTCCTTGCATCTCCTTTTCGTCCAGCATTTCAAGATAATATGACGATTATTTGTAATTAGTTGTAAACCATTTCTCATACCCGTGCTATACATCCCAGTGGAGACATCAAAGCCTTGATCGAATAGAACAACACTCCTAAAATATGCTCCAGCTGCTTTTAGTCTGACTGTGGAAACGAAGCTATATACCTTATTTCTCCGTCACTGGGACGAATGTAACCGAAAAACGTTTCCTTAACAAAAAACCAGCGATTCCTCCATTTCCCACAGACAACATCCGAACAGAAATAGTTGCAGCGAACACAGCAATTCTGATGGCAACATCCGAAACAGTTGCATCCAGCTTGGCCAGGTCGTGTCGAGCCTGTTCTCTTCATGATCGGCCCCTCCTTGCCCTTGCTGCCTAATCCAGTGACGAAAGATAGATTTGACACTTCCAAGAATGTGATCTGCAAGTTACAAAATCGTTCAGTTCGTCACAATAACTCTTGACGGCACTTACACACCGTTTCCTGATGATTCCTGTACAAACTTATGTTCAATAAATTATACAAGTAATCTTCCAGTTGCTTTATCCTGATCGGCAGTCCCTCGAAGGTGATCAAGCTTTCTGGACGATTCGGGAAACGTGGCAGTGCAGATTTCTTCTTTTTCTGCTTGCCAGACGGAGCACCTTTGTTAGCATTGTTCTGCATTTCAAAAGCATTCCTGTAACTCGCTCGTTTCTCTTTGTGGCTCCGAATCGGGAATGGAAAATTCAAAGATGCCCGAAAAACACGAAGTTGCTGATGAAGCGCATTGAAGTGTTTGTAGCGTTTCTTTATGGTCCATGTGAACTGTCCATGAGTAAGTTCAATTGTATATCTGGAAATTGAGGAAGAGTCTTAGAGGATTTCTGTGTTCTTCTGGAGATACTCACAAGTTCGGATTGAGTAAATGAGTTGTAATACTTCGGTCATTTCCTATAATTTGCACGTTAATATCAACATTGGGAATGAAGATTTTCCTGTGAAATGATGTGAATTTAATTGGACTATTGTAAATAGCGGTGAATGGAATGTCGGCGTCAGGTACTGTTGTGTCAAATTCGTCATCGTCCTCTTTGCGTTCAACTAGGACGGGGCTCTCTCCAGCCACGGAAAGTATTGTAACAGAATCAGGAAATGCCAGTGTTTCATCGTATTCAGAGTCCACTGAGAACACTCCTTCGTACAGTACCCTCGAACAGTCTGTGCTATCACCTTGATATGGCACTTCGAGGGTATTGTTTGTTGAGCTTTCATCAGTCACGTCGGTCGGGTTCGATGTTCCCAATTCCGCAGCCGCCATGTCACCTACAAGATGGCAAACGAACGGTATTTTCACAACAGAAATACATGAGAAAGTAACGGAAATATTTTATTTGAAATGTTCCATGGTATTTGTAAACACAAACTGTTTTATTCCAATTTTTAAATAAACTAAGGAATACTTATCAGCTAAACATAGAGAAATTTTCTGTTTGTTTTCTCAACACAAATTAAGCTAACTTAAAAATAGTTTTGCGCAACAAAAGCTTCCTAGACAATTTAGTTGAACCAAAAAACTGAAATTCTTTTTAATTTGTTCTATAATTAACTACTTTTGAATATCATTCTAATCACGTATTACTTGCACATTGAGATTAATGAAAACATCAAGTAATGGTATGGAAAACATGATGAGTAATAAATAAAAGCTTTCCTAGAACCAAACTTCAAGGACATTTTAATTATTCAAAATATTTTTCCCGTTCCGTATTATTTTAACATTGGCGAGCACAAAAATTACCACCATAATTGGCGAATAAAAAGCATTCATAATTCCCACATGGCAAAGCAATTTTCGTACCAGAATTTTCTATTAATTGGGATACACTCCGGTGATGACGTCTGATGTCCGCTAGCGTCTCCATTATCCCTTTTCGAAACAACTCCTTTCTGAAATTTCCCAATTAACCCTTTAACTTAAACACCACATTATTCTGGTCTAGAAATCCTCATCGAACTGAAACTTATCAGAACCTTTCACTCTTTAACAGAAACTGTCTCATTATCAAAAGATAACCAGAAATGATTAAGTTTTATTACTAAGTAAATAAACCTACCTTTATTAAAAAAAATTCGCGCTATTTACAGATAAATTTTAGAGTATGCCCTTCACACTGCATTGCGTTTTGTCGTGCGGCTGCTTCACACATGGATTTCGCTTGCGACACTCCCAGACGCTCTGTTACAACATTTCGCGAAAGTATTTTTAATTTATGGAATCAACAAACCTCGCACTCTAATTACCTCCGCCACAAGTGAATACGATGACGTTTCAGTTCCAAGTGTCATGCATTCAAAACAAACCATTACAAAACAGCCGGCTGGGCTTCTGGGGAAGAATGGCTGGCCTCTTGATATTTCTTATTTTCTATGTGCCAAAGAACGCCATCAGCACATTCAAAAATATTATGATCACTCAACAAAAACGTTGTGCTAAAAATAAACGGTATTGAGAATAATTCTGTTTTGATCATAATCGACTCGATATTCCTTCAAGAATGCTTATACTAACCATGGCAAGTCAGAATAACTAGCTTGCTTTCATTTGCAACACGACCAAATGCCCAGACTGCTATTGCGTGTTACACGATCAATACATGCAGCCATTTAAGCACTGCCGGTAATTAACGTGCCAAATTAAACGTAGAGTTCATTCATCTCATGAAAGCAACACAAAGCACATGGTACTCCCAAATCCAATATTACAAGGATATTCAATAATTGCATGTGTGTCAGCATAAATTCAAAATTTTAAATGTAGTACGTCTCAAAAATATCCTTAAAATTGTAAGAATTTCCCACAATGTACCAAATTTCCTTCTTTCGCCATGTTCAAAGATATTTGACATCTCTGAAATCGTAATGGAGTAATCTTTGTTATGAAAGGAAAGATTGGTTCTGCGTTTTTGGTGATAATTAAGTTTATAAAGGATTTATAGTAGTTTACAGTTGATTTTTTACTTATACATTGTGTAAACCTCTGTTAAATGTAAAAAGTTTCACGTATAGCGGGAAAATTTTGTCACTCGAAAGTTTCATGTGCTTCTGAAAACCATGCAAAAAGCCTCGTGACGGATCCGCCATTTTGATCGAATGTAACCGCCATTTTAGCTGGGTGTTACCGCAGGTATACAATTTTTAACCGTTAAAATATATTTTGATTTGAATTTTTGAATAATTACATGAAATTTTTAGGAAAAAAATTTATATTCTTTTTTTAGATGTATACTTATTTTTATATTGTTTATAGTATTCTTTTTATTCAACTTTGTGTATGTATAAACATAGCTTTAATGTAGTTGTATGTATTACTAAATTTCTGTTGAATTTATAATTGTTTTGCCACGCAATGCGAGCTGGAGATAAATTTCCTTTCCGCATATCGATCGAGTACATTGAGCAAAATTGCACAAGTGGCATTTCCTTAAAGAGCATGTTTACAGTGGTGTTGGGGGAAATATGCACGCTTACCACCCGAAGTGGTTGAAGTTGTAGAAATTAAATTGTCAAAATATATACTGTGTTACAAATCTACTACAATTTAAGGTTTGGGAAATTTTTTTTGTTTGCACGTGAGTAGCGTTTGTGAAATTAAAAAACTGAATTTTAGCGTGATCGTGAATATTGATTTTTTAAAGGATTTAGCTTTTTTATTGGTACATGGTTTTAATAAGTAGACAGAAAACGTTTTCGAAATGTAGGTAAGTGAAAAATATTTCATTCGATTACAGAAAGTAATTTTAGTGCGCAATTGAGGTTAAGAAACAAAATGTAATTTTTTTACTGAATACACATTTGCATTTAGTAGCAGACTAATAAAAGGCATAATCTAATATAGTTTATATTTGATTAAATGAAAAGTAAAAACATATTTTAAACATAATCTTTAAATTTAGTTGTTATTGTTTTTTTTTTTTTCCATTTGCTGACATGTAAACACGTTGGTGCAAGAAGCGGGGACGAGAAGTTGCTGTTCGAGTAATTGAACTACGTAGAATTTAGTTTTACAGCTTATAAAATACTGATTTATAATTTATTTTGTCGTAAACAACTAATTACAATTAGCGAGATAATTATCAGAATATCATTTAGACGACATGAAGAAATAGTCATCCATAAAAATTGTGGTTATGTTGTGCAGTCACAGTTATTGCGCGCCTAATCTTTGAATATGCACTTGTCTGATTGAGACAAAAGCTTACTATGCGTACTGCGTTCCCGCAATGAAAAGCACATTTTATATTTTGCACACATTTTTAAATTCGTATATTTAATACACGTATTTTAAATGTTTTCAATTAATAATAAATGCAAAACGATGTGAATATCGATAAGCAGGTGCCACATAAAGTAAAGTAAAGTTTCTCGTTCCTTTTTGGGAAATTGGGAGGAAAGCTCTCGATTAAAAATAAGTGCCGCGCCAGTGGTGAGTTTGCTGTGGTTTACCTAGAGGTGAGAACTTCAATTAGAGTGGAAGCTCTGCTCACTGTTGTAAGATATAGGAAGATTTATTTGTTCGAGTTTTAATTATATCAGACGTTGAAAAATGTAGGTAAGTTCTGTTACTGATAATAACATTTCAATTACTTATTTAATGAGAGCTTTTGTCCATTTCCGGCAAAGTATGATGCTTTCTTGCTTTGAAAACAAATTACGATTTCTTTGTGTGCTTTTGACGCAGTTGATTTCGCATAAGAAAAGAAGTTTCATGTGTGCGGCCATCTTGACAGCTTGACAGATCAATTTGTGTTTAGCATCTTCGGTCGTGTGTTGCTGAGGTTTAGATTTTTAGATTGTAAAATATAGTAGCTATTGTAAACTGTTTAGTGTGTAAATGAGAATTTGAAACAGTTCAGCATTTCTTTCATTGCTGATTGCATAGTGTTCAAGGGCACTTTGAGTTTTTGGTGTGAAAAACTTTACGTCGCATCAATAATTAGATGGGAGTTGTGTGCTGCGCACGCCATTTTGGATCATATTGCCGCCATATTGTTTTGTGTCCTGAGCAAGAACGTGGCCTGTGTAGTTTTTTGGTTAAGACATAAAATCATTAACTATACTTATATTTAAAGCATTTAGTTTATTCTGGTGAGTTTTTCGCAATATTTTAACAATTACAATGGTTTTGGGCGATATTCCTTCTGGGTTATGATGATATTCACGTAAAACGGTAACGAACAAAAATAGTATTTTAGAAGTAATGTTAATTTTTTTTGGGTATATTTCATTTTATTTTGAAAGGAGTTGTGTTTTCAAAACAAATTTTGTGTTTCAATTGCGTAGCCCCTATACAAAACTCATTATATGCTTCATAGAAAATGTATTTTTAGGTTATAAGAACGTGTTGGTGTAAAAGATCCCACATTTATGTTATATAGTCGGTACACTGTCGTCATCATTAGCTCTTTTGACTATTACTTGCGAAAAAATCAAAGTTGCTTTGTTTTTACGACGTTCGCTGAACGACGTATGCAGAGGAAAAACTATTCATGATAGTGTTTGTGTGGTGACCGTTAAGCCAAATTCCCACGGCACGCGACGTGGCACCTGCCTTGTGGCGCGCCGAGGTTTATGGTGGTTCGTGCACTAATTATTTACACTGTTTCCAACACGCGCAATAACGAATCTTTGCATTCCGACGCAACGCGACCGAGAAATGACGGCTCGCGCGATTGCATCTTTGAGCCACAATCTGTGTTCTCGAGGACCTAATCATAAATGTATCGCGTCGTCGGAACGCAAAGATTCGTTATTGCGCGTGGTGCGCGGGATGGCGCGTTCTTTCCCGTAAATTATCGGTAAAATCCTTAAAATTCAAAGCGTGCGTGAACATCTCGAACTGTTTGCCAGCCGGAATGTTCTGACTCACACGTCGTCACCCGGACCATAAAAGACCACACGCCAAGTGCCATGGAACTGCGGTTATAGTGCTGATTTTTTCTTTAAAATAATAACAACAATAAATCTCTTCCATATAGCGGGTTCTGCATATGGTTTACCCAAATTTTTTTTAATTTTTTAATATATTTTAATATTTATTAAAAATAAAGAGAATTTCCATGATTTAGTACACATGCATTGAATAATTTCTTACAGGTGAGTGCCATGGCTGAGATCAAAAAACTTCGCAAACAATTCATTCGTTTGCTTATAAAATACAAAGTTTCACTGGAATTTCTTCGAATAAATCTTAAAAGCATTTTTAAATTCATAAAATATGCCACACAATTTCATATTGTAATTAAAAGAGCATTGATTGTTAAAAATAAAAGATCTATAATTAAATATAATAACCTCGGAAAAAATTTGATTTCGTCAAAAAAATTGCAGAACAAACGAAAATCAATTAATGAATTATGGACGGATAAAATGGTACGATATTTAAAAAAGCAAACTGAAACGGAAAATACTGATGTTGATCAAGATGAAGACGTTAACTTTTATTCGACTGATATTCACTGCAAAATTAAAGAGCAGCTGAAAGTATTACAAAATTTTAAAAAAAGTACACCTTCTGAGAGAAATAAAATGTTAAACAATTCTGAACGGAAAACTGATTCATCGAAAACTTTCTTTATGGGAAACAAAAGGTTTTTTAAGAAATATCGCACACATGTGAAACTGTTGGAGCAATCTCAGCCTAAGGTCTGCACTTCCGAAAGCAGCGAAAATGATGAATACGACAACGCAAGGAACAGCAACAATTCTGGACCGTCCAACAATATTTTAATTATGCCTCAGGATACTAAGGAAGTAAATTCGCAGAATAAAATTCAGTTAAATCGAAAAGGAAAAATTGTGGATAATTTAATCAATAAGATGGCAAAGAATTCAATGAACGCCTTCGCGCTTCACAAGAAGAGCAACTGCGGCAAAAAGAACCAAAATAACATAAACAGCGACGATTCTGATGTGGACTTCGTAAACACTGACATGGAGGAAGACTCTTCACGAAATGTACCTGAAATGCAGCAATTCTCGGATGAGGAGCTCATAATACCTGATTGCATTGCTCCTGTAACACTGGATGTAGGAATCGGTATTCCTGATATCGCAGAGGATGCTTCATCGACTTCATCAGACTTTTTAGGTTTTCAAGATCACGAATTGATCCCAACTGATGTACCTGGAATGCTAGCAACTCCTCTTGTCAATAATCCTTTACGTGATGCCAATCAAGCAGCATTTCAAAGCGAAGCGTGTGATAAGTTTCTAAGCGAGAATTCCCGCGGCAAATCCCGAAATATAGAACTCCCGAAACTGAAGAGCTACGAAGAGGGCCTGGTGTGCGATGGCTCAACCCCACCGAAGATGATTATGCCCATTGTACCAGAAGGACTTGTCAAATCTAGAACTGTTGCCCAGAAACGTCATTACTTGCAGAAAAAGCAGAACATTAAGTATTACATGATTGAGAACGAAAATACTGTGTACAGAGAACTGATGAAGCGCACAAGAACTGAAACCCCCAACTCCAATCTTATTCTTTATGTCCAAAACGGAGATGTGCCTTGCACAAGAGACTGCTGGAAGGCGACTGCTTGGCTGAGGACGGAAAATGGCAGATTTTATTTCCAAGCACTCAAAGTCGATGGTGAAGTAGTGAAGTTGACCGGAGCCAGAGGTAATCATCGTCACAAGTACATTATGTCACAAATGAGCGCCCCAAGGCGAGCAAGCAAAGAAATGGGCTGCTCTTTTGTATGTCGACAAAATTTTGATTTGAAAAACATTTCAATTAATTTACCATTCGATGATGATGAAGACGACGAAGGCGATGTGAAGATGATATTGGAAAAGAGTCACACCCCGGCGGCTTCACCAGATGTAAAACCTTCAATTTGCGCCGTCGTTGATACAAAGCCAGTCTGCAAGCCAGGTCCTTTATCCACCAAATATTTGGCTGCACCATTTGAACCGAATTTGGGAGTACCAGAGGTGTACGAAATGCCGGATATTCATCTAGAGGTATTCCCACAAATCGACCAACCTCTGGACGAGCGTGTGAAGCCTTATCTGAAGCACATTCTTCCCTCTGAATGCATTACACGGCAATGGGCCGAATTTGCTGTGTCCACATTGAAAACGAGATACAGGAAACCATACTCAAGGCCGAAGTCCTTTACTTTTATTGTACCGTATTTGAACAATCAGAAGAAACTTTTAGTTCGTAAAATATATAATAGAAAAGAGAAACTTGAAAAACTTTCCACCGATGATTTTGAATTTCGTAAAATTGTTGACGAAAACGATGAAATCGCTGAAGAGTGTGCAGATGTTCTATCGGAGATGATCAACAGCGTCGCGATTGGTCTCAGTGAAGATTCATTGATTCAAAGCGATCCAGATATTGATTACGAAAATAATGCGATTAAAGTTAGTTCTGAAACAATTAAGAAGGAGGTCGCAGAGAAGTCATTTAAAGAGAAACATTTTGTGGGACGAAAGAAAACATCACGCAACAGACTTCTGTATGAATTTTTGTAATATTTTATATTGTCATTGATAATAAATCATTTCTTTGTTATAGATGTGAACTCAAAAAATTGAATGCAACCGTTATTGATGCTGAGTCGTTGTACACTCCCGAAAGTTCTGGTAAGTAGTCTTAATTTGCTAGCCTTTAAAATTGTTTCAAATATAGTATTGTAAAATAAAACAAATAATGAATTACAGAGAAGAAAAAGTGCAAAGAACCACATTGCAGACTGGAGTGCATTTGCCACAGTTTATCGAGTCAACCAATTCTGCGACAACATTGCAAAAAAATCGAATGTATGTTTGAGTGTTCGTGCAAACATTCCATGACATCGGATTTATCTGGTCTTATGGTAATTATACTAATTTAAGCATTTCCTTTAAACAGAGCGATTAATGTTTACCTAACATATTCAGAACCCAACACTGTCCGCTGCAGACGCTTTATTAATAAGAAAGAAGGCCACTGCAAAGCTAGCAAAAGTTGAAAAAGCATTTTGTTCGACTGTTGTTTTAACAGATAGGGAAACATATTTAATAAACGATCCAATTAAAGAGAAAAAACGTTCAAAGAGAGCACCAAAACGTTTTGATGATTATGATATAACTGAAAAGAACGATCTGAGCACTGACACCAGTGACTACAACTGGATGGCACCTAAAACTCGTTCAACGAACGACGAATTTTCACCACCAAGGAAACTGCAAAAAATTACGCATTGTGACGTGAAACTTGTGAGATTAACTGGGTTGGATAAAATTGAGCCTTGGTGCATGATTCACTGTCTGTACAAATGTTTCTGCAAGGGTAACACGGTGACTGGTGTACCCTTTGAAATTAAAAAGGAAAATTTTGTAAAGGATTCGATTATTCGACCACAGGGCTCATTTAATGAGCCACATGCAGCACGACCAATTGAACCCGAGACAATTTTGTTGGAATGTGATTCGGAGCAAAGGAAAATTGAAGAAAAACCTCTGGTAAAAGCCGTTCAAGTTAATAACGATTCGAAAAGAGTAACAAATGACGATATGGGTGTCATTCGTAATTATCGATTTTATATCAATGACCGGTGCAAGCGTGTCTGTCCAATTCCCTCCAAAGAGTATATAAAATTAAACAAGCAAAGAGCTGGTGCGATTCGTAAAAAAATTCAAAATACCGAGAATCAAAGAATGGAGCTTATTTTAAATGAGAAAGTTCGCCAAAGTTTGAGATACCCGTATAGAGAGACGCTGTCAGTAGTTCCCCCGGCCCCTATGCGGATACGTGAGTTCAATAAGATGAGAACAATTGCACCAAAACCTGGTGAACCACCTAAGGCAGTCGAACAAAGTCCACTCGTTATTAGTCAGATGAGTGATAGTTCTTCTGGCGGTGAACTTCCATTAAAAATCGCCTCGGTCTGTTCGTTAAGTGCAACGCCCGCTAATAATTTATTCAACCCCATCTATAGCGAACTGCAGGCTTTGCAAGGATCAGAAATTTCTACCGATGAATTTACACCGACTCAGGGTGACCCAATCCCTGAATCATCCAGTCAGTACACTGCTAAGCAAAATATAGCTCATTCGTGGGCGATTCAAAAATTGAATGCCGCTGTAACTAGAACAATGCACAGTATTTGCTCCATTCAAAAGAAGAATACTAAATATATTCCAAATCCTGTTCCATTCACCCTCAGCAGTCATCAATGGCAGTTGTTCCTGCAGGCGTATATCGAAGGATTAGTTAACGTGTGGGAGATTCGTATAAAGCGAGGCACTTTCTTTGCGGCCACAGTGATCAACCTTATGCCAATTGTTCCAGAAGCACTGAGTGTTATAAATATAAAAACGATTCAAAGGAACAAATTGTCACTATTAGGACAAATGCTCAATGCAAGATTTATAAATGATAAAACAAAAACATTATCAGTTTTGTTGTCTGGACAACGTCACTACTGGCGAATTGTTGGGTTTATCAACAGCTCCTACGACTATTTGAATAAAGGTGGAGTATTCAAACCTACACCGGAATCTCATCCATGGCTATCGAAGAAGATCAATACGTTGTGCCGATTGCTTGTAGTTCGTTCCATGCAGGCCAACAACATGAAATCGAATTCATCAGCTGCACATACTAGCAATATCAACAATATTCTGCAGGATTCAAATATAGCGCTTTCGTCAACAGCGGAAACTGAAGGGACCCCTGCAACTGTTCCCAAGTCGAATTTGCTTATAAGAAAAGTGTCTCACAAAGAAATCGAAGGTATTGTAATTCCGATTGCAGTGGAGAAGGATCATAAATGGCTCTTAATTGATTTGATTGATGATTTTTCACATATTTACATACCAGCTTGGAGGAACTTTTTGAGTCATGTACGAATCAAAAATGCCATTTTATTAACACGTGCAACAAAGAAAATTGTTCGAATTGGACAAAATAATTTTAATACATCGGTTTTTGCCACGACTGATCCTCATAAACGTCTCTACTTGGGTCCATATCCCATCGATGCTCCTCCGGATGTGATTCTTTACCAGACTATTGGTGGAAAAATGATGTTGCGTGAAGATTATGAAAAGTGTTATAAAATCAATAGAAAACAAAGTACAAATGGATTTTGGTTGTATAAAAAGGCAGGAAAATTGATTTTTGATATGCATATGAGTGCTCTAGCGAACATAAAGGCACCGATTGTGACGTTGGCAGATAGCGGGACGCTAATTAACGATCAGGAACAAGCAGAAAATATCTTGTTCTATGATGATACAAATCAAAAAATCCTTTCTGGCAAAGACGAAAATCCCATTGAAACTATTTCCGATGAAAGTATCGGCAAAAGAAACGACGGAAATCTCGTTGAAGAAGATCCTCTTAAGACAAACGAAGAAGAGCATCAAAAGGAAGCGGAACAATTTTTGGATAAGGAAATTCCATCTTCAAGCGAACTAAAGCCTAGAATTGTAAAATTACCAACATCGAATAGTAATAATGGTGTGAACACCATTAAATTTGCAAAACTGTTGTCGGTGAATAATGCAAATACAATGTACTTCTTAAAAAATCTGGCCAAAAAACCCAAGATATCTGGGGATACTCAAGTGGTTTCAACATCATCAAACACTTCCACGGAAACCTCAAAAACGGCTGTTCCACCTGAAATTCCATTGCAGTCATCAATACCGAAGCCCACTGCTTCAACATCACAATCGTGGAGGTCTCTGTCGCCACCGAATGTAAACGATCTTGGCGACCCAAAGCTACAAACAATTGTAAAACCCACTGAAAATAATGAAGAGCCGAAGAAAATCTTCATAAAGCCAATGCTAAATCAAAAGAAACAAACTTTTATCCTGAAAAGCTCTCCCACCGGCAATTCAACTTTGAAGCAGGTTATAATCGGATCGAAAGAAATTCAGATTCGTCCAGTTACTTCATCTACGGTTACAACATCTCGAACGATTACTTCGTCTACTGTAACTGCTCTTCGCCCAGTTGTTCCGTCTACGGTAATTGCACCTCGTCCAGTTGCTCCATCTACGGTAATTGCACCTCGTTTAGTTGCTCCATCTACGGTAACTGCTCCTCGTCCAGTTGCTTCGTCTGCGGTAGCTGCATCTACTCCAGCTACTTCGTCTACAGCAATAGCATCCCCAGTTACTACGTTTACGATAACTGCACCTCTCCCAATTGCTTCGTCCACTGTAACTGCTCTTCGTCCGGTTGTTTCGTCTACGGCAACTGTGTCGTCTACAGTTACTTGTATGGCAATAGCATCTCGTCCAGTTACAACGTTTACGATAACTGCACCGCGACCAGGTCCTTCGTCTACGGTAACTGGCGCTTCTTCAGTTACTTCAACTACGGCAATAACATCTCGTCCAATTACTTCAATTACAAGTAATATTTTGTCAAAATGCTCGTCAGAAATCGAGATAAAGCGAGTACCAGCGGTTGCGCCTCAAGTGAAACCTGCAACAAAGAATGAAACTACAATCTCACGCCCGTTTAGTTCCAATCTAGACAAAATTCGTCTAACTGCTCTATCCAAGCAAAAAATAATGGAAAGATCATTAGAGGGCTCTTCGAAGATCCAGCTTTTACGGAAAGTTCCCGCCACTCAATCGATCGGTAAAATTGTTTTACCACAGTTGAAAATCTCCAGTCTCACGCAGAGTACTCCGACCAACCCATCACCAGTTGTGAATAGCAAATCAATTCCAGTCGAACATGTACGATCTCCCTCCCCCGATTCAGAAGAAAGGACGTTTAAGACACCCAGACCGCAACCGATATTCGGTTATATTGTTTCTGATAACCCAGATTTGTCAAAATTAATCATTCCAACTAAGAAAGTGGAAGACGTATTCTTACTTAAAGTATCGTGCGTGAGAGGCGTCATGAGGATCCAAGGAATGAATGCAGTGCACACATACTTAAATCGAGAGTGAGTACCGAGTTCAAAATATGTCTTCCGTGAATCAGTTTTGCAGTTAATAAATATTGATTTTGCTTTGCAGTTATCTTGTAAAATTCCAAGATCGGTATCCAACTAAACAAAGACTGACTACTAAATGGAGATTTGATCCACTGAAGAACTCAGAGAAGGTAAACCATCCAACGCCAGTGCCATCAAATGCGAATACAAATAAAGTCTTGATTGTAAGTGTTTTTTTCCTATATCATTTTTCTAAATAACTGATTTGCTTTATCAACCACCACAGTTAAATAAACCTGATGAATGCATTGAGGATGGTGATATAAAATTAAGTAAACTGAAAAATTTCACAATTATGAGGACAGCTCCCGAAAAACCACTCAAAGTCCCGAAAGAGGAACCGCCGGAGAAGCGACGGAAAATTGAAGCGGGAACTGCTGCATCTAATTCCATAGTGCAACCGAAGAAGACCATCGAGAAGACCGATGTAGATCACTCCGATGACCAAACATCTGATGTGGAATTTTGCGAAACACAGATGGATACTATTGTCATAAGTGATGATGATTTATAATTAGTAAGATCGAAATTTGTCTGTTTTCATTTTTAAAGACTGTGATTGAAATGTTAAACTTTCTGTAAATTTAAGTTCTAGCTATTGAAAGCAATTTTATGATTTTCAAGCTAAGTTGATTCATCACGAGTTCTGGTGTTTAAGGCGGAACAATGAATTCAAATATTCTTGAGTAAATAATAGTAATGTTATTGTAACAATTTTATTAAACACGATATACAAATAAAAAACGGTGTTTATATTAATCTATTTATTTGATACAATATACAAATCTAGGTTGGTTCGTAGATCTTTACATGGTATTCAGAACACTCTAGGTGACCCAGCCCGGAAGCATACGGGTTTCAATGTTGCGCTTAAAAAGTAATTCACAATGCCTTTGACCGGAAGTACATGTTATCAAAATTGTCTTAATCTATCTAAAGGTATTGGTAGTGCTGGTCGACGGTCGTCATAAAAACACATAGCTCCATCTACTTTGCGATTAAGTTTACTATCGCTTGAGGTACTTGCATTGTTTGATCATCAACTAGGACTATGTCAAAAGTGTTCATATACCTTTCCATATTGTCTTCAACCTGGAAAAATGCAATGCGTAATATAAAGTTTGAATTTTTTCACTGGAGACATTACATGATCAAATAAGAATCCAATTTTTAATATATGTGATGATTTCGGTACACCATCAGCCATACCAGCATCGCCCAGAGAGTCTCCCATTAGAAGCACATGGTCATGATGGTGCACCATGTTGTAATATTCCGTGCCTTTGAGAACAGATTCATTTTTGTTAAATGTATGAATTATTCCGTTTTGAAATCCATTTAAAATATTATCATCCTTATACTGTAAAAAGTTGGATACCACTTTAACATTCGGGTACAAAATATTAGCATGCTTCAAAATTGATACTACAGAATTTCCCAAGCCTGCCGAAAATACTAGTAACGGTACATTGTGATGGAATAACTTTTCAAATAAATCCTTTGTTCCATCGCGAAGTGAGTGTCTGTAATGGTATGTTACCTCGTCGAGCTCCTCCTGACTCAGCGGAAAACCCCTGAAAATATATAGTATCAATAATAGTTTCGTAATATGTACATTTTAATTGTAATTTTACTTCATTAGTTCTCCAGATTTTGTCCACCATTCTATCATCGACTTAATCTTCTCATCATGTGGAATTTTTGGGTCTATTTCAATTGGTCTATACTTTTTATTCAGTTTTAGGGCTTCTTCAAGAAATTTTGGTGGAAGGGATTTACAAGCATTAAACATTCCGAAACTAGTTAAAACTGGCTCTCCATCATCCAGTCGTTGCTTGGTAATAGTGTAATCAAAATCCGAGACCACTTGCAGTTTCTGTACTCCACCATGAATTAATTCGTTTAGAACTCTTTCAACATATTCTTTGTCTTTGATTATGCAGTGCGGCTGACACAGAATGGGAATATCTTCAATCTTTATTCTTTGTATATTTTGTGTCATTGCGATTACAATTTTAATAGCTTGTAGAAATGTTTTTCGGATCAGGATTTAAAAGTCTCAACAAATTTATATAATCAAAAACTTTGATTTATGCTCTTCAGATTCCACTATTCTAGTTAATTATGAAAGATTACCCTCGACGAATGCTGCTATATTTAAATCATCAATACCGTGGAAGATATAAATACAGCACAGGAAACTGGGCACTGATTTATGTTCTCGTTCGCACAATCACAATCACGGACTAGTTTATGGATGTTTAGCGTGGCTATTTTCTTAAAAATGAAGAAAGTGATCACAATCCGAGTATTTCTAAGGTTATTTGCCGTAATTTTTTCGCTAGAAATAATTTCCCAAATTGAGGTTATATTTATGTGTATGTTTCTAGCGGATGACAATCGGGCTCGAGTCGTTGGACGTTGGAGTAAGACATTCACCAAGTGGTGAAAAATTTCGAATGGTCCATAAAAAACTATTCTAAATTGAATAAAATTTCTATTTAAAAAGAGGAAGTTTACATACATGTATCAAAAGTGGCAAAGTCCAGTTTTTGGTCATATTGAGTTATCTATCTCTTAAAATATGTGTAACTCACAGTCTCTCACTGACTGGCGTATATACAAATTCTTCGTCCTACTTCGGAAAGAACTAGAAAGTTAAAATTCTTACTCTTGGGATTGTGTAACCGACAGAATTCACAAAACTCAATTTTTAATTCTTAACATCTCAAAAAATTCAAAATGGCGGACGCACTTCTTTTGCCGCGGTGGCGTGCCGCTAGAACTTTCTTTGCCGCTCTGTTGTGGCTTAAGTTATAGCGAAAAACGGAACCTTCCTGCTCTCCCTGGGGTCTGGAGCAAACCCAGTTGGTACTATATGATGCATATTTTATTCTATTCGGTATGCCAATTCTTTGTTTGTATATACTAAAACATTCGCCAGGACCTCCACAATTGTACCAATAACTGCGACTTTGCCGCTTTTAATACTAGGCACCTTATATCTAATTGCAGTTACTGTTTCTACATTCTACATAACTTTTATCGAATGGTGGATTTGTATTTGTTTTGGAGATGAATCTAAATAACTGTCCGTTTTTAGGGTTGGCACCGCCGCGCCGCAGAGTAGTTGAAATACCTATTTGTATTCCACATTCCGACCTCTGGACTTTACATTTGGTCTCCTTGCCCTAAAAACATGGAAAACGATACCTTACATCATAAATTAACAAAAACACAAAGAAAAACATTTTGAGGAGATGTCTAAAGAAATTTTACCGAACTGATTACGAAGATGTATTATTCAGAGAATATATAAACCGAAACCGTGTAAGAGCACCTCCGTTAAAATAATAAAATTGTAATACATAATTATAACAATATTTAATGGAAATAGTTAATATGTTCAGTAAGCAAAATCAGCATTCAAGCTTAAACACGATTCAAGCTTACAAGGCAATAAGGTCTTCCTCGATTTCGCTCATCTTCGAACTTTATCTTACATTTTAACAAATATTGCTGTACGAAATTTGAATTCTCTAGCTGCAAGAGTTCTTAAGTTATCGTCTGGAGAGACGGACATGCATAAAACTGTTTCTATTCACTTCCTAATCATGAAAACATAGGTCCTTTTTCCGTCACCGTTATTTTTTGGCGTTGCAGTTGCAAGTGTTCCTTCAAAACTAATATACCCTGCATTTAGGGTATACAAATTTCGAGGAGGTATTAAGAAAAATTTTTCCGAAGCGAATACGTCTTATTGTTAGGTTCACATTCAGAAAATAAAAAATCAAAATGGCTCTGCAACTAAACATAAACAAACGCCATTATTTTTGTAGCATTTTATTCATACATCAATAATATATTCATACATCAATGTATAAAGGTGAACTCCAAATACGTAATATACGAAATCTGCATAACAGAACATTTTTGTGTGTTAATATAATCACCCACTGCTAACCAAAGAATTGAAATTAACAAGAGATACAATTTTTGTTAAGATTCAATGATTAAATAAAAATAAAAATAACATTCGATATTAAAATTCGGAATTTTAAAAAATATAAAAATTCAACAATTTATTCAATAATACTGGTTGACAGCAAATAATTTGTGAACGTACAGATTTTTTTTGAACATTTATTACACAGTGAATTTTAAAATTTTACATACATCATTTTCCAAAATCAAAACGTTGCTAACACTAGAAATAGTGCTAATTACTTGCTAAAACTTATAATATATTAAAACGACAAATAATATTTGATTAATTCCATAATTGCAATATACACATTAATTATGAAAACAATTGTTTGTTGTGGATTAATGGTTAACAAAGTCGTTCACAGCACGAAGAGATTAACTTAAGCATTTAGTTCTGTCATATCTTTTTATACTTATAATAAATTTGCACAAATAATAAAAGAAAGTCGGCGGTATTTTCGACTTAGAAGTAGTTGTAGCTTTTCTTAAACTGACTACATTCGTAGCTTATTACACGCGACATTTATCTTAATATATAAGAGGATGTGGTTTTTTTGTTCCCTATAAACTGCTAAACCACTTAACCGAACTTAATGAAATTTTCAGGGATAATGTAGCATAGTCTCGGGATTGATCGTGTGAAGTTTGGTGGAGATCCATACCCCAAGGGGGTAAAAAAGGGATGAATGTTTCTATAAAAAACTGCCATTTTTGAAGGAAAAAAATTGGTATTTGGCCTTTTGTTGGAAATAAAGCAACACGTGTATCAGGATTTTTGGAAATTTGACCCCCAAAGGGAGGGAGGGGGAGGGGTAGAGAGTGAAAGGCTATCCTACTTTTTTAATTTCTAGGAGTTGTGATCATTCTTGCATTTTTAGATAACGCACAATAAGAACTAGCAACACTATCGTGATATAACCCTCCAGACCCACCCTTAACTGAAAACAAACTAACACACTATTATTGTAACCCGACCTATGAGAAACGGCTCTTTGTAATATACCTACGTTTGTGGGTAGTTTTTTTTCAGTCAAGGGTGGTGCTCTGCAAACAATACAACAATGTACCCTTACACAAGAAAACAGAGAATAATTGCAAACGGCCATTTTTAGATCCAACACTAAGCAAATACCAAGAATAATATAATTTCAAATGGGAAACGTAGAAAAGTAGGCTTGGAAGGGCGTAGCAACGCACGTCGGCCCCCGCTAGTAAAAATATAAATCTCGTTTGCTTAGCCAGAAACTGAAGGATCTTGTTGTGGATCTCAAGAAATTTCTTCATATCTAATAAACTACATAGATTTATAATAATTGTGAAAAAATAATAACATTTTCAGATTCGTGTACGGGACAAAATAGGGATATCAAAACTGTCTTAAATTTATTGAAACTTGTTCAAAGTACGGAAATAACAGCTGACACTATTGAAATGAAATTTTTGGTCAGTGGATCTATATCACCCTTTATTGTATCCAAGTGGAAAAGGAGCGACTTGATGGATCTGCTAAAATTCATTCCTAAACTACTATAAAAACTTGAGAACAAATCGAAATGATGAGATCTCACACACAGCTGATGAAGAAGACATTATTTACATTGCTGATAAATTAAACCCAATTAATATATTTTAAGAGAACTGATAACATTTTTTTTTATGAAAAATATGTAATAAAAATATATGATAAACTTTCTGTAGGTAATAAAAAAAATGCCATTTAAATATCGAGAATGACTATGTTTGAATTCATTTTTCAACTTTGTGCACACGTTTTTGAGGTGACTTTTCTTTGGTTTTTGAGAAAAACTTATTTGAGGTGCTTGCAAATCACTTCAAGGTATGGAAAATCAAGTCATTTTTGGCCGGTCTTTGATCAAAACCGCATAAATACGGCAAAATATATTTTTGGCTCAGTGTGAAAAGGCTATTAATCGATTTGTGCATTGAACGGCGCAAGTATTAATCCACCAGAAACAATTTTGATACCCTAGAACACATTGCCACCAGGGCTTATTATTTATATTAACTAAAAATAATAAATGTACATAAATCAAAATCTTAAATTTATGTGTTTATATTTTTACCGTAATCTGTTTTTATTATTATAGAAGGAGCATTATGATTAATACACAAATTATCCGTATTTGTGTGCTTGTCCAAGAATCGGACCATAGACAAATCCGGAATATTATTCTTTTTGGGGCGAAGTTGGTCCATTAAAAGCATTCCTTTATATATAGCCCTATACTTACTACGATATGGCTTTTTTACAACGGTTTCCTTTCCATACGAAACCTTTTCAATAAATATGGATTTCCGTGCTTGCTTCCGTTGTAAATGCTCCTCACTGCATAAATGTTTAAGATATTCACGTTCCGTAAGAAAAGATAGTAGACATGTTGCACAATCGCACCCGAAAACTATTTTATGCTCATCGCAATGATTCTTAAACAGATATCCATCCGTAAAAACTTTTTCACATCTATTGCAAGTGAATTTCCCTTTAAGCTCTTTTGGCATATGCTGTTCATAATAAATTCTAAAAACAAATACGTAAAATATTTAAGTTTGGGACAAAAATTCAAACAGACAAACCTCTTGGTGAAAAGACTGCCGCATTCTTTGCAATGATATGCCGGCGTGATGCAATGGACGTTCTTTTCATGAAGCATAAGGAGTTTCTTGTTTTCACATTGATAATGACATCCAACTTCCGAACATATATCGAAGTCCTTTTTTTTCTTCAGTCCTAAGAGAAAATTTCAAATTGATTTACTAAAAGGAAATTTGAAAAGCAGAAATTCTTACTTTTGCTCCTTCTGATACTAGTTCGGATGCTATTTTTGGTATTTAAGCGTCTGCTCCTTGATACGGATGAAAATTGACTCTCTGTGTCCGAGAAGTCGTTGTACCTGGATGATGCCCTTGTGAACGAAGTATATTGCGAATTGACTTCACAACGCTCCGATGGTGTAGAACTCGTAAGCTCGCAGATCCAGTTATCCACCGCCCTATCGCGATTACAATCCACTATTTCATCATCTGTATCCAGTTCTTCATCAGACTCAGGTTCTGTATCAGAATACGCAGCTTTTTGGGATCTAGTGAATGGGCGGCGCCCGCTTTCTTGAGCAGCCATTTTGCCTGAACAAATTGCTTGGTGGAATTCGAAGGCGCCCTTTACGAAACATTGCTCACCGCAGTATTCGCAGGTAAACTTCGTTTTGTGCTCTTTTTTATGTGATCTCAATTGAACCAGCGTGGAATAGACTTCTCCACACTCCAGACATCGGTATGTTCGCACTGAATGAGTCGCTGTTCTTCTCTTGTCTGTGTGTTTTTTTTCATGCTTGATGAAGAACCGCTCACTGGTATACGTTTTCGAGCAAAAAGCGCAACTGTAAGATTTTATTGTTGGACTTTTTGTTTCCTGTTCTTTGGCAAGCCCACCACCAGATTCGCTAAATATTGCTGGCTCCGTTGTCGTGTAATACACATCAAGATATGTGTCTGAAGAATTATCCGGCAAGGCTTTTGGTGAACTGACTCCACTGTCAGCGTCTCTTGATGTGCTCGGCATACTCATCCGTTCGCTGGCATGCTCTTTGCTTTGATTTCCATCGGTGTATTTTTCAATTGATCGAACACTAACGATTTTGAGACCTGGATTCGGCGAAAACGACTGATTTTTAAACGACATCATTTTTGCAAGATACTTGGCACACAAGGCGGTATTCCCGTTATTCATAAAGTAATTCGCTCGATTCTTTAGTATGTTGCGCTGTATGATTCTGCGTTGATCCGCCAGAATTAAAATACCCTTTACGCAATTGTAACAACTGAAATCTTCAACTTGTGGTAATTTGTAGTACTGGAAAAGACAAAAAAAAATATTTTTGTTAATTAACTTCGCGAAAAATTGAGCCGTTGTTGCGCTAAGGTAAATCTTTTGAACCGAGTCAAAGCTTTGCAGATACACTCGTTGTCGGTGATAATACATTCTATTAATTTTTTATCCCATTATCACAGAAAGAATGAATGAAATTTTGTAAATACCTAATGCAAAAAATTACAAATATATCATGAAATCAAATCATCTTTGATTTTTTTAAATAATATAATTTTATTTGTTTTTTTTTGAATATCCTAGATGAACAATTCATAATAATATAATTCATCACAAATCACAATAATAAAATTATAGTATAGATCTTTGTTTTTACGGGTTGTTTGTCTTAAAAAAGGGAAGCACAATAAACCCATGTTTTACTATCGCTAAATTACAACAACAAAATAGCAAAGATATTAATTGTATTTTAATTACATACTATTATTTTTGTTGCTCTATGGATGAAATGAGTTTTGAGAGTGTCCTTTTTGGTGACGATTTCGAAAATGGTTTTGCACCACCAAAAAGGAGAATACTTTTCCAAATCGACTCTCCAAATTCTACCCCATCTAATGAGAGGTATGCGCTTAGAGAATGCTAAGCAAAACAGAAGAAAAAATCCGGCGCCTGAAGCCGAATTATCCAATACACCGGATTTTTTTAGGTGGGCGAATTTGGGCGACTCTGTACTTTTTACTTATGTAATTGCGGTAAAATCTGTTTTAATAGAATCTTTTTAGAAATATCCTTCGACTTGTTCTTTTCTTCGACCCGCTTGCCGTTTTTTGTTTTGTTTTATATGGACTGTTCTCCAGTGTCCTTATCATTGCACTAAATTGAGTTACTCATTGCATACTGAGAATCCTCTATACGCAATTATCCACCTCATCTACTTACTTTAATGGAAATAGATGACATTCCGCTTAAAAGATATGCATTTTGTGGAATTCGGCACATCTTTGTCATGCTTTTCTTGCAAAATAAACAAATAAACCCCTTTCCATCCCATTCTGGTTCAGATAAGCTCTCTGAAATTTCGTCTGATTCAGCCATAGCACGCACGCAACGTTAGATTTTGCATTAAACTTCTATACACAATTATGACTTAACATTAACTGCTTTTCAAAATAGACACAATAACTTTAAATTGCATTTCCAACCATTTTTCGGTGCAGAAACCTGGACATGGCGGCTATTGACGACTTGAACCAAATGACAGTCAACACTCAACACATATACATAGAATTTCCTGCTGTGTTATCATTATAGCGGCAAATTCAAACTTGTTATAAACTTTTGGAATAACACTATATTCCCACAATACTCAAAACAATGAAAAACTTACCTTGGCAAAATCCGCGGCTTCTAGGAACAAGCCTCACTGCAGAATTTCCACTGACTCTGCCGTTTTAAGTTCTAACAACTAAGTAATGCGGTGTCGATTGCTTCCTTTCCAAATCTCACTGGACCTTTTCGATTCTATCAAAAGGCAGCTAACGTGCCTGCTAACTTTGATCATGAATTCGCTTCTCTTTTTCCGAGGAGTTAGACTGTAATTAGTAATTATTACAGCCTGTGCGTGCCCGCTAACTTAAGATCACACCACAAATTCATTTCACAGCTCGACTTTTCCGATTATAGCAACTTATTTTACACACGCACGCACACACGCACAACTGTTCAGCTTGTTTTGCCGCCATGCAAGTTTATAGCTTAATATCTGAAAACAGCCGAACAGAAAAATTCCGAAAACTTTTTTGAAATTCATTTACTATAAGTATACAAATACACTAACTACAGTTACCAGAAAGAGTCTAAATCGCAATTATATTTTCTTGTTTCGTACTATTTGTAGAGAAGTAAAACATGTTCGCGCTAATAGAGAAATTATATTCAGCTATTGAAACGCGTGCAAATGAAGCTGTTTTTATGGGAAAAAAGAGTTGTTTTTATTTAAAATTAGTATGAAATTAAATGTTTTTGTGAAAAATCATCAGAAAAACTAGATTTAGGGTAATTCCAGAAAATCGACAGTTAGTGCACGCAGAAGACATAAATATTGGCAAAGTTGTTATTTAGTATTCAGTTATTGATACGAGTTAAATAGCACCCCTAGCGTGAAATAGAGTAACTTCTAAGCCGTTATCAGAGTGAAACTACTACGAAATGCTTAAATTGCGAATCCTGCAACTGAGGTGGTCGGTTCCATTTGGGAATCTCGGGTAAATTTTCTTGTGTTATTTTGTCTTGTGGAATTCACAGTTCACACGAAGTTGAAGACGAATCTCGGTAAATTTTCTTGGGTTATTTTGTCTTGTGGAAGAAGAAATAATATCTGCGAAGTTTTTGAAATGTATAAATCGTATAATTGAATCAGTAACACCCAAGTTCGGAACCGACTTTTGTACATCAATTAATTTTAGGTTATGTTGAAATAAAGTTTAATGAAAAGTTTCAAAGCCTTGGACTTTCAATTTTTTAATATTTAGGCACATTTCCCATAACAATTGCCCTATAATTGGGATTTCAATTGACTTTGGTTTGTTTTATTACAATAATGTCGTTACGATGACGTTAGTGACGCTGATGAAGGTGTTTTTGTCAGCAGCCAAATGTCAGTTGTATCTTGTTTTCCCTGCAAGAACAAGTTGTCAGATTATGGTGAAATTAATGAAGGGTTTCTGGTGATAATTAAATGTATTATCATTGTGTTTTAGTGCATGCAAACAATAAATAGTTGAGTGAATATATGGTGAGTAGAATTTGTCCTTTAAATACGTAATATTGCGTTAAAATTTTGTGCAAACAATTGAAAAACATTTGTACAAGCAAAATGATTCCAAGTGGCTGATAACTGTCAAAGCTAAATGTAAAAACATAAATAATTCAATCAAATGATAAACCATTGCCAATGTCATTTCCATCTCCGCACCCCGGTTGTCACCGTGGCGTGCGAATAGGAAATTATGGTGCAATGTCCTCGGTATATTAAATAGTGGATGGGCATCTCCATGTCGATGGTCATTTGAGCCGGGGATGCGTAGAGTCGCGCAGTGGAACCACCTTCTAAACTCATCAATACGCCAGCAGTTTTATTTGAGGCACCTGGCCTCCTCGGAATGCTCATCTCACAAGGTATTTTATGCTTGGTCAGTGAGAATAGTTTGGGAAACGCGCTACCAGCTGAAAAATCAGACGTCAGCTAATTTAACATGTTTCGCCAGTTTCGGGAATGTTTCGCGGAGACTATTTCGCAGAGGCCTCTGCCCCATGGCATTCGCATCTTATCTGCCTTCCGGCGAGCAAGCATTTCGCAGAGCCTACAAGAGTCCAAGCTCAACTGTGGCCTGGAACCACGGCCGCGCACTTGGCTCCAATTTGCATAAATTGCTTATCACCACAACGCGTAGGATTTCTCTCGCAATTATTGGCAAGATGCAATTAATTCCGACAGAGATTTGCATAATTGCTTACTCGATCGGTTCTTGTTTTACTGCAACTATCAGGATTGTTACTTTACTCCACAGCAGAACTTGCAGTTTTGCGAGCGCCACGTCTGGGATGACCAAGAGGCGGGCGGAAGTTTTCTTGTCAAACATCATTCAATCAGTATCCGTGGACCATTCCAACAATAGCAGCAGTACGTGCTTCCCAGTTCAAATTTACTGTTGTTTTATTCCGTGGGGAAGGCTGCGGATTCATGTGGGAACTTAAAATTGGGCCGCTATGATGCATTCGGCCCCAAATGCACGTGGGTATGCATAAATTTCACGATCGACAACGCCTCTCTGTGCTCGAGAGTCGAGACATGCTCAATTCGACAATGCAGGAGTACGGTGCTTGTGCATCGTCAGTTTTATGGATTACAGGAGTGGAACGTTACAGCAAAAATCATCCATAATATGCCTTCAATAAAATTGCGGTTGGACGAACTTGTTTCTGGTCTGAATTTTCGTGAATTTATTGTCACAGATGATACTTTGTAGTTTACCTCTAACTTCCTTCGATTAATTCTGTGGCGCTCATGTTTCCCCGGCGCACTAAAAGGATGATCATTTATCGCCCGTGGACGCTCCTCCCAGACTTTAGATTGCAACATGTCACGTATTTCACTTTGCGCGAACGTTTTCAGTTTGCTGCTAGAATTCACTCCGAAATTCATGCTCTGTTTAGCACCGCCGCCCATTTTTTCTTGCATAAATTCTGCCGGCATTGCAGCCTTTTTGTAAGTCAGAAGCACTGTTGCAAGACAATGACAAAAAATGGTAATTCAATTTGTTTGCAAAGGGTTGCCACCGGTTATGCAAGGTCACTTGTTCATTGAACGTCTTCAGGTTCATTGCCTCCACATTGGATCCCTTGCAATTGCAGAGGGTCCTTGACCGTGCCACTTTTGAATTTTTTCATAATCTGTTTTTGTAATAAGTTCCAAGAACTGTGTGCAAAATCTGCATTGGCTTAACAGTGCAATGATATTTAATGAAATTTCAATTACTTTTCCAAGAATTCCAGGTTGTTGTGAGTTGCCTTTTCTGTGCCAACCAGAAGTTTATTGTTTTTCACCAACAGATCTCCTACTTAGGTTTGACGTTCCATTAAAAATGCCATCATGATGTCTCCAATAAATCAATTTGAAACAATTCAAATGACCTCAGCCATCCTTCATCCCAGGGCATGGGATCGGAGTGGTGAACCAGCCAAAATGGCAGAACTTCAACATCACACAATAACACTTTAAATTAAATTAGTATCGACTGTTGATCGACTGGAATAATAATTGTTTAAAAATTGATTGGACACTTTTATGTCCGTTCTCCATGTTACGGCAGTGTCCAATGTTGCCGCTCGAATACCAAACAGGGTTTCCTGTGCAGACGTATTCTAGTAAAAGACACAACGTTGTGCATATTATTTTGCACCTTTCGGTCTCAAAATAGATCGACTCATTGCTGTGCACCGGTACGACAGGTGTGAACACAAAAAATTATGCATTCTGTACTGGTTTTGTTAATTCCGTTGACTTCCAGTGAAAGCATGAAAAATTCTCGGAATTCTCGAAGAAGTTGTCATTGAATGACTAAATCGATCGTTGCTACATTATTCCCATCGACGATCACTTTGTAGAAGTTCTGGCGACAATCTAATGATGTTCTGCGGGAATGCGATTGATAAGGATCGTTAATCAAGTGGCGAATATTCGTGAATCCCTTAAATTTTAAAGCAGTCTAGCACTGGAGCGATTGCAAGCCACTCTCGTGCCTCACGCCAAGTGACTGCACAGTTCATAGCTCTTCGAGATTCGATAACCTCATCAAGGTTCAAAATCAAGCAATCCACGGCACTACGTAATCGAAAAAAATAACAACAACAGTCATATTCAAGTGCTAGGTGTACACTTGAACTTCCACACAGCGATTGTACTGAAATATTGATTCCACCTCGCCAAGGAATCAAGCAATTCTGTCTGCAATATGAACTGGTGGCAGCTGAATGGATTTCATTCTCGGGGAAAAGCCAAAACAAAACATATTGAACAGGCTCGTAGTTCAGCTCTGGATTGCATACCGAGCCGTAATTCGCGATAAAAGCAATCAGAAGAATCAACGGAAATGTTTTTGCAGCACAATCTCCAGAATGTCCCCCAATCCGCTGGACACTCATGCTCCTTTTATGTGCTCGTTTTCTTCCGTCATCCATTTGTTTTGTCGACTTACATAAGACCGCACAAAATGTCTGATTTAAATATGTAAAAGTTTTTACAGAAGAGTGAAGACACATATGACGTCGCAGAGAAAGTTGCCAAAGACGCGATGACTTAATTAGGTCCGACCAGCAACTTGGGAAACCAACGATAAAAACGTTGAAATTCGCCCGACAGGAGTGGGCAGCAATTTATTACCTTGGACACTAAACGTTCTCATGTGCTCCAACATGTCTCCTGCTGGCGGCAGGGCAATTAACCAGAAGAAGCATATGCTGCTTTGGATGCAGAAAAGAACTCTCCTGGAAGAAGCTGAACCAAGAGCAAAAAGATACAGTCAAGAAAGCAATAATGTATCAGGTTAGCGAATGCAATAATGTAAGCAAATTAACCTCCGGAACTTTCAGTCATTTTGCCGAAAATCCAAGTCAGGAACTCGTTCTTTGTTTTAACTTAGACTTGGGTCGTTAAAGGGTTAAGTTTAATGAAATGTTCTCAACGCTTTTAAGCAGTTAATGATATAAATGGAAATGAACGTATGTATGTCCTTTAACAGAACTTGTTGTCTTGTTGCCTTTTAGACTGTGGAAAGTTGTCCATTTGTTTGTCTGAGAACGCTTTAAGCTGCAAGTACGTGTTTTTTCGGAAATTCGATCACTTCATGAAAAAAAGGTTTTCAACAAAATGGTCTAAAAGTCTTGGTAACTTATAATACTTCAATACTATTACTTATAATACTAAAATAGCGACGATGGATCACGGTTGTAAATTCGTACTTTTCTGTGAAATTTCTCTGTTGAAAAACGCAAAAAAACATGTAAAAACACGGCATGAAGCGAGTTAGATTCTCAGTTTGTTGATTGCTTTCAGTGATCGTCGGAAGATCAAATTGAATTCATGAATGCAACACTGAAAAAAAATAAACGCAGACAAACTGTGGCAATGTTTAAAAAAGGATTGTGGAATCAATTAAAGCCGAATTTAACCCTAATTTCATAGTTGAGTGATTGCAACTCAATTGCTACCAAAACCCAGCAATTCTCATTCAAATTGCGATCGTCTCTGTTCCTGTCGACCGTTGCTAGGTGTCATCGCCGCGAACTCCCAGCATTGGGGGACCATGAAGAAGTCTCTTATGCGCGGAGGTGGACGACATTCAGGTCCTTCCATTGATGACACTTAATTAGCCAGCCCGCAGCAGTTCACGTACAGGTCATCGGATTTCCTGCTCGAATTTCCCCATCAGTCCCAGTTGAATTCGCGTCCCGCTGCCTCTGCATGGAGCCCGATCTCCCGACATCGAATTGTTTATTGCAACTTCTGGGAAATCGGTGTCCGTATCAGGTTCCCATTGTGATGTGCGGTGATTTCGTTGAATCGTCATTATTTTCCACAGATAATGGGGCCCGTACACAGTAATCATTGACACATGAATGGCAATCGACTTTGTTGCTGTTACTGTGCTGAGATTTTCACCGGCCGCGGAGGTAACTTAAAGCGGAAATTGGAAATTTTATAGGCTTGTTAAGGCATCGATCTGCTTACAGAACGCAAACAGCCGGGGAATATGTAGAGGGAAATTTTAGTTTTCGTTGCTCAGGGAATTCACTCGTATCGGTTTCCAGTGCGCCTTGCTGAACTGAAGGGTATTCCATGGATCGAAATGGCTTTGCTACTATCGACATGCCAGATCGAATTTCTCTAGAATAGATGATTTGTAGGAAATGATGAACCCATCTTGCGTAACTTGCCCTATATTTAACAGAAACTGAAACGGAGGTGGAATTATAGGAGTTTTTAAAGGACAACAACCTCAGCTCGCCTCAACACTGTTTTCCCTACTTGTTCATTTGGGTTACAAGCACCAGATAAATTCAAAAGTTTTATTTTATTGAACAGTAACTAATGAATTATTTCCTTTTTTCCAGATCTCCTTTCGATGCCAAGCCGATAACTTTAAAGGAGGCAACTTCGGTAAGTGGTTTCAAAATGTTTAACGGTTAAAATATTAAATTTTCTTTTAATTTTGCCTTCCGCGCAAACCGAAGACTGTATAATAAAATGAAAATTTTTGGGCCAGTAATTGTAGCCATCCGAGGCAAACAGAAATAAAAATACCTATACTCAAAAAATCCGGTGAAATGTTTACAATGGGGTCTGAAGTTCTTATCCCTTATCCAGAGCAAGTTTCTTTTTCAAAAGCTCCTTTGATCCTGCGGGGTTCCAATGTGGACGTCAAATAAGCCACCACGGCGAGTGCGGGGAAACGAAGTCTAGAAGGACTCAGTCGCCAGGCCTCGTCAGTTGGGGCAACATGATTTCCGACGGTTGCTCAAAATTCGAAATTGCTTCCACAGTTGCAGGCTGGTGCTTGTGTGTTTCTACTGAACGTCTCCATTGCCCGCATCCATTGATACACAGGAGGGGCTGCCCGATCCCTGCCTCCTGCCTCTTCACATTAAATGCACCCGTTCTCGTCAAGAGGTGATATAAGTGTTCGGGCTGCAGAAGGTGCCGTCGTGGGGCCGCAGGATCCAAATAGTGCTCCAAGTCACATTCGCCATGAATGGTGCAGTGCTGCATTACAAATGCATCGGGATGGGCGGTGGGGCGGTCGGCGGGGCCGATGACTTGGCATGCGAATCCAGCAATTATTCGACGAGTGTCGTCCAGCAGCTCTGGGTTGGTGTGCCACTCGACGAGTTGCTGGCTCCGTAGTGCTCCTTGGCTCCGTTCAAGTAAATATGATTACTCTGGCGATCCACTGGCTCAGACTGGCGGAGGAGGAAATCGATTGCTTCAATTGGATTTATTACGGCTCAATCAAAGGCATGTGGTACGAATCCAGCATTCGCAATACTTAAACAGCACACCCCACGATCTTTGGCTCTGATTCGGATTCCTTCATCTGCTCCTTTTCTATTTTATTGGAAAATCTGTCACAAAACGGGATAATATTTCAGGGGTTTTGATTGAGTTAGTTGATTTTTTCCAAGGAACATTTCCGTCCTTACTTAAAAATAGAAAGACCAAATGAAGAAGAGTCGCAAGTGGATAGAGAATTCTTGTGGATTGATGTCCATTCCAAATTTGCATAGGTCAATTGAGTTGATTGATTTCCATTGCAATTTCGTCTGTTGTCTTAAACAACATTTCTCTTAAACATAAAACAAAACATCCTGGCAATACCCGACTGTTCAACAACCAGGAAGGAGTTTGCAGACATGCACCAAGGCAATTTGAATGATTGCATAAATGCACAGAGGGACCTCAATTACATCAGGAATTCTCTGTCGCTGTTATGGAGATGAGCACAACCACAATCGCATGCCATCAAGTAAACGACGATGCTTCATTACTTCCAGTAGAAAGCAATATCATTTGCGTACGTGAATAACACGATGGTATCGACTCACCCGGCATGCCCCGAGCCTTCGTCTGTTCGCTGTGCTGAAATGCAGTATTGATTGAAGAAATTGTAATCCGCAAATTTAGTCAGTTTTTCTTGGATTTGGATTTAGTTTCCAATGGGAACAGTAAACAAGCCCAAAATGTGATTTCATCCCTTGACCTGGTTGCCTTCCGCAGAGTCGAATATGTTCTGCATGCGAAACGGATACAAATGTCCTTCGGAACTTAAGCAAGGAAATTCAATTTTATTGGGATTTCTAATACGGGAAGATAGTTTTCTGGGTTTGTAGAGAACTGATACCGAATCCATGACGGGTTGAATGGGTCGGGTCGACCGTTGCATGCGACCAACGCCCATTTCTCCGTCACGGAAATGATATACTTATTTTTTTTTGCGAATTTTATTTTTTTAGGGGCTCATTGCTTCGAAACGAAAACCTATTGATCCAATGGGACCATGAGGAAGAGGCTTAATAACATTACAAGGGAACAAAGAGTGAAGTGTTGTTTGACTGTAATAAATTTCCTCCATGGGGACAATTTTATGACCCTTCTGTTCATGGCTATGTTTTTGCACGCACGCAACCGTTATGTAGGTTATCCCTTCCAATTGAATATATCATCTTTAATAACTGCTACTATAGTAATATACGCAGTTTTAACAACGAACTCCGGTGTTCTAATTCCAATTTTTCACATAATTCAAAGGTGCTTTATATTTTTCAAGCAACGCTTTCCAGAAATTGTAAAGTGTCTACGAACGGATTCTTTATATATAATCCACCCGTGGCGGTGTACTTTCTTTTTGATTTTATTTCATACTCACATGTTTCCTTTTCAAGAAAAATAAAACTGTAATAAGGAAGTTGAATCTTAAAGCCATCTTAACCCTTCATCTCATTTGTTTAAACCTGAATTTGCTTTGATGTTAGCACCTTATGTCGACGGCCGAAGAGTCATTTACAAAACGGACCTTCGAGCCAAGTAATTAGGAGATTTTGAAAAAAAAAAATCAACGTAAATATACACGACTGAAGAGCTTCCACTACTTGTCCCAGTAAGACTGTGCCTGAAGACCGGGAAATCCTGGAATTTTAACTGGTGTCATTAACTTTTGGGGAGAAAATGTAAACTTTTGTGAAGTTTTATGTCGAAAGTTCTTCCAGAGTTTTTTAGAGCCGAAAACTTATCATTGAATAATAAGGATAGCCTTTTATGGTTTGAATTAATTTTTATTCGTATTCTGCTTGCCAAAAGCTAATCAGCAATAATTTAAAAATCAAATATAATAGTAAACATCTCGAAATTACACAAATTAATATGAAATTAATGAACAATTTAATTAGGTTCATGTTTTTAAGCGTTCTTCAAAAACGTTGATGTATTTTTTTTGTATTGTGTTCCAGAAATAAAAACTAATTACAGTTTTGTTCATTTCTCTTTATTCATAACTTTCAAATTGCTGAAGTTACTTTATAAAATGTTCAGCTGAAATGTGTCGAACGTTGACGAGAAACGAATTACTCTAATTCCTTCCAAAGTTCGGTGCATATCATAAAAGTTAACATAGTTATGCTCTCGCTGAAGTCTGACCATTATTCAACATATTTCAGAAGCATCTAACCGCGCTTATCTCCCTCCTCAATAATAATTAAACAAAGGCATGCAAATCCGTTCTTATCATCAAACTTCATTAAAACTTTCTAAAGCCCATGCAACGCCCAACTGAAGAAAGGGTTGCAAACACAAATTCTTTCCCTTGAACATCTCAACAAGGGGAGCGCCTCTTATAATGTCGCGATGATGAGATGACGACGACCATGATATCTGCACTCCCGATCAATGTTGACTTTAAGTTGTAATCGCCGACGGTATGTTGGCCGGCCGAGTTCAAGACTCTCACACCTGGCAACGCCTGCTGATAAGGAGTCGCGGCAAGGACCAGTGCGCCGGATGATTCAGTGAGCGCCAGACGAAAGCGAATGTGGTTCCCGGACGGCAGCAGACTTGCCGGCTGAGTCAGTTTCAGTAGCTCCCCAGTTGCTGTTCGACTGGTCGTCGAGGTGCGATAGTTCGTCGGTGCGGCTCCCAGCCACGTTCATCCAGTTCCATCGGTACGTTACGTGCGCGGTGGTGGAGATGCTCTCCGATGTATTAATGATTGATAATTGCTAATTAGGAGGCGATCGATCGGAATTGGTGCAGTGGCCGCGATTACCATTGGAATCTAATCGTGCCGTGTTCTGGTGACTCTTCGAAAGTGGGCCGGAAACCACCCGCCAAAGTAGTGTCGTTTGTGGTGTGCTACTGCAAGTACGTGGTGTGAATTCGCAGTAAAAATTCCGAGCCACTCGAAAGTATGCTAATTGCGGGCTCACCTTGCGCGGTGTTGTGGATGCCGTTGCAGGGGCGGAGCGCCACCTGGACCACCAGCACCTGCCCCGAGTTGTTTATCCTTTACTTTGGCATGTGCTAATTACACTGCACGGTGCTCTGATGTCTGGCCCCCTTGTGTTAATTCACACTCGGTGCGGTTCCGGTTTCCCGAAATGAATAAAATTGCACCACAGAAATGGGACAGTGCACCATGACCATATGTGACCCTCCAACTCCCCTGCGTCCGGGTGTAGCACTCTATGCACCATTACCTTCGGTAATGAAATTTGCATTGAAATGGAACTGCTGGAAGTTCACGGGTAGATGGACATGAACCTTTCTCAGGGGACAACTAAGGAGAAATGATGTTGCGCCGTTTCCCATAACTTTTGAGCAAATATATCACCGCCGCCGACCCACACGAATGCATTCAAGGGACACACTCTGAACACTGGATTTTAATTAAGGAACGTGGGAATTATTTTGTATGGTTTTTCCCTCCCCTGAATCTCTGCTGTTTTGCTACAAGTTTTTCACATTTTTCTAGTTTTCTATAGTTAACCATTGTTTAACTCTGACCAGTGTATCCGGTTGATTTGATTTTGATAACTCCATTTCCCTTCCCCTCGCTCCCCAAACGACATACCGTGAATTCTGCTCACAGAAATTTTTCCTCAATTTTAAACAATCGTTGGTCCATGAGAACAACAAATTTCCCCCAGTGATCAGTCGAACATGTTCCAATCGAGGTGATCTCATGTCTGTCTTCTGGAATTCTTCTTCATCACTAGCTTATGTGAAAATCTTGTTGTTGAATAATTTGAATTAAAATAGAAATAATCACGAACGAATTTTTCAAATAGGTTCACGTCACTTTAAAATTTGCGCAACATGCAAAAATTATCACGAATGCTGTTTTCTCACGGTGAACATGTTTTATGAGGTATTTTTAGTCGAAAAGGTGTTTTTTTTATTGTTTAAATTATATAGATAACAGAATTAACAACGTTGTTGCCATCTCGTATGATTTTATTGTTGTCTTTAAATTCCCACATGCGTAGATATATTTAAATTGTTATTATTTCTTAAGGATTATCTAACTAAAATTTCCCCCATTTTATTTTTAAATATACTCAACAATTGAATTTCGAAATTTCGGTCATGTTAAACATGAATAAATTGTTTATTGTTTAAAACGTGCAGATAACACGCAGAACACTCATCGAGTGTAAGGAACACCTGCGTCACCAGGTGCATTGTCACGATGTAACTGCTGCTTTTTTTCTAATGAAGACACTTGACCCTAATGACATCGTTTAGTTAATCGAATATCATTGCATAATTTTCCCGTTAACAAGATTTACTTGATTGGAAACTCCAGTCATCGTGGAATAGTTGCAGGCTGCAACTCTCCCGTTGTGCACAGCATTTTAAGTATGTCTGCAGTTGATATTTTGCCGATAAACAACAATAATCTAATAAATTAAATGCAAAATTTTTTGTCTCTGTCGCTGAGTGAAGGTTCGGAATTTTCAATTTGATAAGTGCGAAGTGAAATATATGAAAAATAAAAACAATTTCAATATTTCTAATTTTTTTACATACTTTTCTTATCACTTAATAACGTAAATCCCCTCTTTTTTTGTTCTTATCAGCAATTATAGAGATATTTCTGGCCTTCTCAAAAACACAAGGCAACTCAAGAAAGTGTATTTTTTTTATCTTTCTTTCAAATATTTTTAGCGGACATTCAACTTAATGGGAAAACTCTACTTTTAGTTGTCTTCTTCTTCATCTCTTAATCCGAGATCAATAAAAATACTTTAAGCAAATGGACACGAATGCAATCAAATAAAATAGAGATAATAATTTTTCACTTTCGGTAAAGGGCCGCGAAAGTGCTCGATTTCATCAAATCGAATTTTTTGTGTTGCAACGCCAAGAAAATTGAACCAAAGTTATAGTTTGTTGCAACATCCGCGATATTCCCATGGCCCGCCAGTGACACCTGACCACGGCGAATGCACTGGAAAGGCTGAATTGTGTCGAAATCAGTGCACAAAGCTGCTCCAAGGGTGTCGGATGGAGGCCACCATCAAAATCAATTCATCATTTCACAATTATTTCGTGATCAATTCCTCAGAATCTGACAAAACACAAAAGCGGAAACTGATTTTGTCAGACCTGTGAGCGGGTGTCATCGATCCCTGTTACCTGAGACAATCGTAATTGAGGCTAATGCTGCATTTATGGGATGCACTCAATTATCATCAACCTTTATTATTATAATTCAATTAGTTTTGTTTGGCGTTTTCTTCTGGAGCACATTGACTTAACGCATAGACTTTCGGTTCCGTCGTGTCCGCACCTTTAAAGGGAATGTTTGGACCAAGAGTTATTTTCACCCAGGTGCGACACGCTTTGGTTCCCAGAGGCCGCCGTGCGCGCACCCCTTTAGTCATGCCTTTGCCACGAAATATTCCACCATAGTGTACTTTTGCTACCGAATAAGCAACGACAGGAATAATGCGATAAACCATTGCCAGCCAGGCAGCCACCAACTCGCAGTGCAATGAGCTATAAAATTAGTAGGCAGCGAGCAGTGTTGCGCGGTTTTCTTTTTCTTTTACTATCGTGAAATTATTACGAATCTGAAAGGAAGTCAGAATCTGTTGATTTCCTGTCCAAGTGCTTATTTATGCGCCGCTTTACTTCCAAGTCCCCCAGAGTCGCTGTTGTTTTTTTTTTATTATTAGTTTTCATTTATTTAGTTTGTTGTTGTTTCTTTCTGTTGAGTCTTCTTATATTCCACAACGGAATGGATGACACTGTGCCCATCCATGACGACGACGAGGCAGTCAAGAGTCAACTCGTTGCTGTCACTTTCAGATAATCACTTCAATGCTCCTCAGCTCAGCGCCTTCCAAGAGCTTTTAATTGACTCCTCATCTCCTTACTGGCTCACTTGTGCGGTTATCTGCACTCGTTGGGAATGGTAATGAAGTGAGATTAATAGGATCCTTTCATTTTTCTTTTATTACATGTATTTCTTGTATTTTTTTGTTTTATTTTCGTCGTTGATTTAATTAACTCAGCCTGTTATCATGACGACGAAGGAAATTTTCTCACGACTCAGTTTTAATGATTAAAGTTTTTTCTCCATAAAATTTCAAGTTTTTAATTTGTTTAACTGAAACTAATGTGAAAATAATGTATACCGTATGGAAATTTTGTAAAATTTATATTATACATCTTTGATCTTATTTATTCGAAACCGTTAGCAAAGTCAGTTGTTCTTTCAAATTATGCCATGAAGGATGTCTTCCCGATAACGATTTTCCGACATCCTTTCCCTCTGTGTACGACAATTTCTTAACGTTAATTACTGCTACATAATGGTTTATTATTGAACATAAATGCATCCTGCCACCAGTAGTAATTAAATCTGCCGGCATTCTCCATCATTGACACAACAGCATCACCATTAACCGTCCAGCATAGACTTAAACCAATAATTCCCAGCTTAATTGTGACACATAAATGAACACAAATCAAATAATTTCCCTTAAAATGATAAATTGTTATTGATTGCTTCCTTCTTTTATTTATTTCTTTTAACTAAATAACAAATTCATTCAGCCCACATCAATTTGAGTGTTCCGCTAAATTTGAAATTAGTCATGGCATTTCCAATGAAGCATTCATTATCAGTGCAGTTGAAAATTGTGTTCCCAGTTCGAATGCGGCAAGTTGAATGGAAGTTCAAATTGTTGACTAAAATACAATTCGAACAAACCAAAAAAAAAAAACAAAAACATGAAAATAGGAGAACCGTACTCTGCGATAAATTTCACATAAACGCAGTTCCTGGCAGCGCCCACCCGCGCCCGTGATTCATGTGGGGGCAATAATCGGACAATCAACCCTCACCATGGGAAATTGAAAATCTATTCGACCGTTTTATAGGTGGCGCAATTGTGTCTCTAGCTCTCTTGCTCAAGACAGGAAATTTCCCTAGTGAAATTGACCAACAATGGATATTCGAATTGCCGATGGGGTGTGTTCGTTGGTGCAACACTCTTCTTCTCCACGATGGTCGACTGTAAGCTGTGATTGCACCCCAAAAACCAGTGCAACTAGATCTGGGTTGGATAGTTCCCCTTAACACTTATTTAACTTTCTCACCCCCATTTCAATGGAGGCGGATAACCTTGTCATACTCGATTACTCATCCGGAGGGCTGTGCTGTCCGTTTCGGTTAGTTATTGTTACATAAACACAATAAACCCGGCCATTTGCCCAAATTAAACCGCCAGATTCCCTTAATTCCCTTGAATGCACTCTGTCGCAGTGCAGCGTATTCATCACCCGACGGCGGCGACTGTGGCCCTTGAAGTTGTCGCGTCAACGTGTGTAGTCTGTCACCAAACACCGGCACGTAAACTTGCGTCTCGTCGATCGTCTCCAAGAATTAATTCAATTAATTACGTTAAAATTAAGTGAAATATTTCTCTCCTTTCTCCATCGTCCCTGAAGTGACATCACTCCCCGCGGATACAGACCGGAACGGAAATGTAACAATAAACGCCAACATCTGTTCCTCTGTGTTAACCACCAATTAGCGATCCCTCGTGAACGGTATGACGAAATTTCCAGTAGCCACATGTTGGCCAGCGAATTAACACCGACAAACAAAAGAATAACGACGAAGAAAACAAGTGAACAAGTGCAAAAGTGATTAAGTTTATTAATCAATAACATTACCAAAAAACACTGAAAGGGTTAAGTTTGTGAAGTTTTGCTAGTGCAGTGGTATTTTCGAGAAAAACTCAGTCAGAGAATCATCGTTATGATGGTGGAGAAGGCGGAAGGATTCCTCTACCGTCGACCCGTCTACCAGTACTTCCAGTACTTGGAAACGTAAGTGCACTTTTCTACGTTTCCTGAGCTCGTGCAACCTCAGTTAATTGTGATCATTAATTTACTTGACAGTAATTCTTTTGATCCCAAGATAAAATCTTTGTGGATTTTATTTAGTTTTCTTGTCGGGCTTAAAATGGCTTCTTGTCCAACGTCGTCTTCTTTGAGGAACGGTCTTTAAATGATTACTCTCAAGACAAAGAGAAGATTTTCCAGTTATCCTTTTTTCTTTTGTATGGAAATATGATTAAAAATGCGCTAGACTAAAAAATCTTTTCCATCAAAAAGTGTATTAGAAAAAGTGTCATTTTCTGACCACTTCAAGGTGCTTTATCAAAACGGTTTTTTAAGTGAATTTTTGTTTTTTTTATAAAATGAGTAGGTACATATTTCCAAAGCTTCTGGAGACAAAAAAAATGGTTTCACAATTAAATATTGCTGATTCATTCTTATCGTGAACATTTGGAATAAGTATTTCTGTCTTATCTCTCGCCAAATTTCAAAATTTTATCAATCCTCTTAATGGGTTGCTGAAATGACTTTGATGAGTTGCAAGAGAGTTAAAGTGTTTCAAATGAAATTATAATGTTGTAATATTGCAAATGTTTCAAGAAGCACTTGAGGGTCATTCAATTCTGAAAAGATAATTCAATAAAACGTGTCATAAGTTTGTAATCCTCTTTTTTGGATTGCACATGAAATGATTATGAATAGTTTCATCAGGTTTCTTACTTTTAGAGGATGCACAAACTGTTTCATATGCAGTCACAACAACTGATAGTGCATTTGTCCACAAAATATATTTGTCATCAACAATCCAAAATTTTTTATCTAAATGTAAACAAAGAAGCTTCGACCTAAATCCCTTTTCCCGAATTGATTGTTTGCTCAAGAATCTTGAAAAGAGATAAACTACGACAATAACTCCTTTGCTCACAACTGTTATTTAGAAACTCATGTTGTTTATTTCGTTTTTTGAAATGAAGCAACCAAAAATTGTGTTGATATCCAAAACAATTCTGAAGAATTAAAAACACTTGGTTGCTGTTTTTCATATTGATAAACGAACATTTTGCAGGTTTTTCCCCAGTAATTCCCAGAAGCTGATTATATTTATGTTAATAAAAAAAATTAAATGTGGTAGCATTTTCTGTATCTGCAAACCAAATATATCTCAATAATTTATTTAAGCCACATGTTTGTTTTACAGTAAGTAGTAACCATTTGCACTGATTGTTTTGCAATTGGATCACAATCATTGTTTACAGTTTATGTTAGTTTTCAACTACACATTTCCATTAACAATATTTACACACATCATCTGTGGTTACAAACAACATTCAACAATAATTAATATGTGCAAACTTACAAAAAAAAAATCGACCTAACATTTCATTTGCTGTATATTATATTGCCCCATAAAAAATTGCAATATATACAATATTTACTTTTCTACTCCATGTAATGGGGATTTACTGCAAAACTTTATGAAGGAAGTTTTTATGAAGTGAATATATCAAATGTCCCGGAAAATGAATTTATTAAATCAGTGGAAAATGTCTGCATGCGATGATACTTCAATTTAGCAAACACAAATTGAACAATTTCGCTAGTGAAAATAAATTATTTTTGTGCATGTGGAATCCATGGAGGCAGGGAAATTGAAATTCAAAAACCGTAGAAAAACATTTTCGGGATCAATGCTGAACATGAACCACAATAAACAATGAAAAACGCTGCTTTTAAGAACATAAATTCTTGTATTATTTTATAAAAACAAAATTTAGAATTGATTTAAGGATGGCTTGCAGTACATCCACCCTCTTTTGATACAAAAACTAAATTTTTCATTACGGAAACTTCAAGGGCAATGAACTTTCATAGGCGCCAGTGTTCCTGATTGTGTCACTCCGAAGTCCGAACTGATTGTTTTATCTGCCTAAATACAGTAGATTTGGAAATTCTGCATTCAACCAAATCTCATAATCGCAAATCTAATTAACCTTCGTCTGAATAGCAACAACAATTCATCGAAATTTGCACATCAGAGTACTCGAAACAGTAGAGACGCTAACGATCGATTGAACTCCCCATGGACGCCTGGGGGTTGGCATCCACTCCATGGAAATCACCGTGTAATCAAATGTTCGCATCGAAATTCCGCAAACTCCGATTGATGAATTGAAATTTTTTGTCGAATTAAGGGGAAAATTGCTGAACAATTTTCAGATTTGGCTGATATCGCATTTATTACACACGCGCGATTGTTTGCTTTTAATCGATTCGCCAAAGGGGTGAGTTGTTTTGGAAGAATTCCAATTCTTCAGAGTTGTTTTTTTTATTGGCATTTTACTAAACACAATAGAACAGTTCAATGCATCCTGATCCGAATCCTATGAATGTATGCCTAAACACTCATCCGAATCACAATCAAAATGGTTCAAGGTGTGTATTTTTTTTCATATTTCCAAAATGCGGCGCCGCCAGGCTTGACCAAAAATGATGGATGTTGGCGAACTTTTGGATCTTGATAAAACTAAAAAATGATCAAACCAAAATGCAATTTTTTTCAAAGGTATTAATGGCTATTATAGCTGCCCCCAGGATTCAACGACCTCTTCGACTGCGGGGTGCACCCAAAACATTAAACAATCTCTCTCAGATGTTCATGTTTCGACATCCTCCTAAAAATGTTTCATTTGTTTTCTTCCCTTTCGAAATATCATCGACATCGAAAGTGTTTTAACATCATCACTTAAATCATTTAGCTTTTCTGCAGAATATTTTGCAGACTGAATGCTCCTTGTTGACGCAGTTAGATAATTCCGCAGCAACACAGTTGAGAGTATTTTAGAGACGGATGCAACCAGATGCTGGACTCGGGCGCTATTATTGAATCCCGCAGGAATTTTTGGATGAAAATGTAATTGATTGCAAACGAGATTTTGAATAAGAAAAATAATGGTTATTTGCAAACAATCCTTGTTTGTCTCGAAAAGTATCTACATTCTACACTACATATATGTATTAATAAGTAATGAGGGATGTATTGGGATTTGGGATGTATGAAATATCGATGTAAAGAGGGTTCGCATTAGCAAGAAATGAAGACAAGAAACAAGAAAATGTTCATGACTTTGAGTTTAAACAATTCGATGGACGAAGCTGAAAAAACGAGGAATTCACTCTTTGAGCTTATTTGTGAAGATCTTCATTTGTGGGAATTGAAACCTTTTCCATCAACGGTAATAAATTGTGTCACAAAGAAAGGTATTTTTAATTTCACTGTTGTACAATGCAATGAGAAATACTGCATCTCGAAAATGCTTTTTCCCGTGCAAAACCCGGATAGAAATTTGTCATCTGACCCAAGAGTAGTGACTTCCTACGGCAGCAATTCCGAGAGTAACACGCTTTTATAATTGGACTCATCCTCCTTCATGCTCGCAATTTGTTCTTGCGAAATTAACCAGGCCCTCAGCACTCCATCCTGCTCCACCCACATAATTACCACTAAAGTAGAGCACTCAACCAAAAGTTTGGCACAGAGATCCTTAAACCTAAGGATCCTCCTAACGTAACAAACTTAGCCGGAGAAAAGGAGTCACGTTTGTCATTACTCTGTAATTAGAATTTTCAAATAGGTTTCCACTTTCCAGTTCAAAATTTATTGTGATCACCGACTGGAAATTTTGCATTGTTCGGAGCAGTTCATCTTATTATTTGCACGAGCTCCGAATGAAAATGGTACAACAACAAACTCACACGCAAAATTACAGAGTAAATGTCACAAATCCGCGCGGTTTCATTATTGCACGGTAAACGACTTCACATTTATCATGAATTTTTGTAACAGAAAAATTCAGTATTACTCAGAGAATTGTTTTATTCATCGTTGGCATAAAAAAAGAACGCCGCGTATGTGACCTCTGCCGATCGAAATATTCGTGTGGTAATTTCCAAAGAAACTTCTGAATCCTGTCGAGACACTTCTAAATATATTCGCCATTTCATATCCTCTCAATCACCGGAACCAGTCTGCATGAGTTTCCTTTATTAAATCGCATTCGTATTCGGGACATGACTTGAGCAATATGGAATGACAATTTTATTGATCTCGTTCCGCGGTTGATACTTTGTCATCTCTGCTGTTTGCTCTGATTGGACACCCGAAACTAGTTCAATGCTATTTTTAATGTGCTCATTTTTTAAAATTAACAAATCATCAACAAAAAATAATGAACACTGAGGCAGATCAACGAAGATATACAAACAATATTTTTACTAAGTTTACTACCCGAATGTTGATCTCAGATTTCCTCAACACATTATCATAATTGACCAAAAATGGTATTGGATAATTTTTATTACATTTACAAATAGCACCTGATCATTAATTCAATCACGATTAGAATCTCTCCTCTGTGCGCACGCAGCTTAAAAACTAAAAACAAATTTTCCCGCCAAAGTCATTATTCTTCGTCGGCTTCAAGCGGAATTTCACGTCTTGATCTTGACTAGTGACGGCGCAAAATGGCCGTAGTCCTTCGGTTATTTTTATGGTCAAATAAAGACATCAATAGGACAGTAAAACAATGCGATTTTATTTGTTTCAATTGTTCCTGTGGCGTGTTTTGTATAAAGAATCGTGTAAGAATATTTTATTGTAAATTTAACATGTCGCGGTCGTCGGATGTCACCAATGCGGACATTTCAATTATATCGAAACTGAGCAATGTTTTTTTGTTGTTTATACATATATTGTTTTTTAACATAAATCACGTTGATGTTTTGTGATGCTTGCAATTTCTGATTAACTAAAGATCTTGGGATTCCAGAAATAATTAATTGAAATATATTCTGTGGCAGTACTCTTTGTTGCTATACATAGAATATGTACTTTGTTTTTTTACAGTAATTCATTTCTACAACGCAGAAACTTACAACTAAGTTGAAATCCTATGAAACCGGAACAATGATATCGTACTTTATTAATTATGACTAATGAAATTCTAGGATTGCTCACAATGTTTAACATTAACCGCCAGAAGTCATCACGATCTAACTAACAACAATACACCAAGGACTCAGAACATATTGTTTTAGATCACTAACGTGTTTAAATTGCTTTGATCTGTGCACGAACAACTCATTTGAGTGACAGAAAACATACAATTAGTCATGAAGTAATCATACTTTGAGGAAAAATAATCCAAAATCGAATCTGGTTCAACGTCATCATCCCACACACTTTTGTGTCAGTCAATTTATTTAAACAATTCGATCGTGTCGTTGCTGTACAATTACGACAGCCTCAAGTACAAGAAACCCAAACATTTGGAAGCACGTGTAAAACAGAGTCTCACGTGAAACGCGCAACATGCACTCCTCTGCCTTTCGAGAGTACTTAATTTTAGATCACTTCCAATTGGTCTATGTTCGTCATCAGTGCACTCATTAGAAAATTCATCACATAAATTCATTTCCTTGTGATGACGAGAAGCAACTGTAAAAAACTGTAAACAATGCTCAACGCAAATGAGCCTTCAGCATTTTTAATACAAGGAAAAATTGAATAATTAAAGTAATTAGCGGCGATCATTAGTCAAAGTAAACCGTCTTCAGTTGTAAGTGTTGCCAACACTTGTGCTCACTTTATGCCATGTTGTAATTCAATTCAGTGATCGCCATCCCAGCTCTCAGTTCGTTGAACTTGCGATAATGTCTTGTTCGTAAATTGGCTTCCGGCTAAATGAAAAATTCTCCTTTTTTTCATTTTATTTTAAAGCTGAATAAAAGTCTCGCAGATTTTGCGGTAGTTCCATGCTAATGGCGCACCAATGATGTCGAGTTGCAATTAAGATGCATTCTCTACGGAAAATATCTGTGGATAAAATCAACGTAACGAGCTGTGAATTTGTCACATGTTTCTGCCACCATTACTAACTGGAATTCAAGTTGCTAACTTCGATTGTTTGCAGTTGATTAAGTTGACGCGGTGTTGCTGCACTCTGGCCAAATACTTTCTGTTGCGACATTTCCATTCTGCGGTGCACGAAATTATCTCGCAAGAATCTTTCAATTGTTTGGTATTTATTTAAAGTCGATTAATTTCGTAATAGTGTCTGGTAAATTGCTGCATTATTTTAGTTGTGGTTATTGACAATTACTGCACTTTAAAGGACTTCTAATTAAATAATACTTACCTCTTATCTTCGAAATTTATCAATCCATTGTATTCCCATTTTTACACCAACGAACATTGCTCAACCGTTAATATTATAGTTGTGGTCTTAAATCACTTTTTTGAGCACCGGAGACTGTTTGTGAAAATAACTGATGGTGTTTATAGGTTTTCAAGTGGTTTAATGATCACAAAAATTTGTTTATGAAGTATATTGAAACTCCTGGAATTTTCAAAATCGTCGGTAGCAAAAAAGTTAAGAAAAAACTTGTTCGGAAAAATAACTTTATTAGCATAGAGCAAAAAACTTTCAACAGTTGCATATTTCATTCGCCCTGAAAATTGTATGCTACGTTGTTTAAATTTTTATTCAAAAATTAAGTATTGCAATAAATAAGAGGATTCCATGGAGTGCATCTGAATTGAATGAAAATTTACTCCAGGGTAAACTTTTGAACAAGCTCCATTTAAATTCTATGCTGCACAGAAAACAGATGTCGAAAATGTCGGCGAAGGATTTTAAAGGACATCCGATGCAAACATTTCGTCCTATTAATGTGCCTTGATGCACTTTCCACGTTATGCAATTTCACTCCAATCGGCACATTCAAAAACGAAGGATGTGGTCACCACTGGTCACAAGCATGTCATACTGATTATCGTAATTTCCTAAAAGTTCAGTAATTCATAACAAAATTGCATTGAAACGTTATATTTTGAAATAAAAATAACTGAAATTGGTTTGTCTCTTCGACAGTGTTTCCTTTTCATGAACAACGTACACGGATTATCCTTAGTAACGATTCCCAGGATCCACGTACTTAACTGGCAAAATATTTACTCTGTTCGAAGAGCAGCCAAATGCACGGTGAAAACAAATTCTAAATATTTGATGAGTCTACAGCTCGCGGCATGTCTCTGGATTTCGCTTATCGTCGCTGATAAGACCGCCGTAAAAGCCGGTGCTACCTCAACATTCCTGCGGTTGACATACTTAAATTACATAACCGCGTGTTATGTCGGAAGTTCTTGATGTTTTCCTCGTTTTGTGCATGAAATTGCTCTTCCGGTTCCGGCGACCACCAGTCCAAGTTTAATGACAAAAATAATTTGGTCTTTGGTTTTACTTACTTAAATGCATAAATTCAATATAAATAGTATATTGTTCTTAAGTATTTTCTTTCTATTTTCAGGTAAGTCATCACCATACTGACAGTTATAAATTTTTTAGTTAGTATGTAACTGGTAAAGTATGCGTTTTAGTAACTTACTCCATGCTACATTTCCTTCATTTTTTTCTTTATTCTTTTGTGATCTAAAAAACAATTTAGAAGATGTTAGCTCTCTCATAAAATCGTTTACAACCATACGAAATGTGTTTTGTTACAGACAAACACAAATGTTTAAAGCAACAAGCACTTAAGAATTCGTTGTTGTAAAAATAGAACAAGAATTGGGAACATTTCCCGGTGTTTATTTTATCATTTTATTTAGCGTCAAAAATTTCATGTGGACTTGAGATTCACAAAAGCTCCAGTTTTTTTTCATAAATATTTTTGAAATAATTGTGGACATTTGCACAATTGCAGCTTTTTGGAAGCCTGAAATGTGAAGTCGCATATCAGAGCGTGTTCCTCTTCTTTGCTTTTATTTTTTTTTTTCAAGTATATGGTTTTTAAGAAAGCATTTTAATGCAAGTCACTAAGTGCATGGAAGTGCTTCATAGTCCTTTTTCAATTGGATGCAGAAAGGTTGCACTCAACGCCGAATGGTTTTAGTTGCATCGTGACAACTTTTATATTTATCTTGTAACGAACCAACACCGCACAGTGGGCCAGAAAACCGAAAAAGTGGCCAAAAACCACCTATGGAAATTCACGAAAAGAATTAGTGTTTTAGGTTGTAGATTAGTTTAACCTGTTTTACACAAAATTTTTTTGAATTTGGTCAGCTAGTTTTCACGTGGCGGAGACTTAAGTACTAAAATCTCACATAAATCGAAAAACCATTACGAGTCTTCTAGTAGTAGTATATCATTCGAATTCCATCAAATCCAAAACATGTCATCGGTTCTCATGGTTCATTTTACTTAAAGCAATAAAAGCAATAGCTTAAGAAGTACAAAAACAAATAGAAAAGGCAAAGGACTCTAACGTCAAGTGTGCGTATTGCTGAATTTCGACGTATAACCCGAGTTTAGAAACAGCGCCTCGCGTGGCCTCGCTACTTTTTTAAATTATCAACGTACCGTCGGATACATTTGAGTATCTGCCTCAAAAAAAACCTGCGAACTTTTGCGAATATTCATACACGTGATCTGGTGAGAGGTTTATTACCCAAAAAGTACCAAATTTCACTTAGATTTCATAATTTCATATCCGATAAATTACTAATATAATGTAGTATTGAAAGTGTTCATAGCTAAACTATTTTGCAAATTATTATAGTATTAGACTTAATTTATAAGCCACTGACTGTAAAAACTGTAATTTTCACTTCTCTGAAACCCAACACTTGTCAACTTGGAACTCACGTAAAGAAAACTCCCCAAAATATGGGATCTTATATCTACAACCTCCGCGTGGTAGATCCTGGTAACTACTTTTTTCGTAGGCAAATAGCAGAGAAAAATTTATGCAACAAAAATTTTTTATTAAACTTATCGGCGGATATGGATACAAAGCAAATTGCAGTGATTTTGAAATTTTTCGTCGCCATATTGGATCCGCCATTTTGAATTTTGAAATTTTAACCACAGATTCTTATTTAGCTACCTCAAAAACCCTCGAGTATCAAATTTCGAGCAAATTGGAGTAATTTTGAAATTTTTCGTCGCCATATTGGATCCGCCATTTTGAATTTTGAAATTTGAACCATAGATTCTAATTCAGCGATCTCAAAAACCCCTGAATACCATATTGTAGAACAATATCAAAACAATTGGTATGATTATATAATTTTGGCCGCTTTTTCGGTTTTCTGGCCCACTGTGCACCGTAAGAAATTACACGTATGAGGATTAATAATTTTATTCCATTGTAAAAAAAAACTTAAAACTTAGAGTTTAATTTTCAAAAACTAAAGGTATTGAGGAAAACTCTGATCTAAGGAAAATGGCACAAACAAACGAGGTCGAAAAAAATTTATGAATGTATTGCCTTCAGTTATCGAGCACCGGAGCACAGAGCGTAGTTAATAACCCTTTATGCAATCTATCTCTGTGAAATTGAAGCGAACTAACTGAAGAAGATAAAAGTAGAACAAGTAATGAATGAAAGCGACGTGAATGGATATCAAAAAGTTAAACACGGAAATAAGCTCAACTTGATCATCTATTGCAACCCTTTTGAATGACGAGACAAAAGGATTTTGTTCAGAGTTTATGGCACTCACTCTACAGAGTTGTCCCACATGTGACTGTACAAACGGAAATCTAAACATATCTGTTGTGTGTTGTTGTTGTTTGCCAATAGGCAACCTGACATAAAATTACTAGGTCAACTGTGTTCCGCAGCGAAACTCGTGCGAATCAATAAACACGCTTCGTCAATGGGCAAATAAAACACGAAAAGGACTTTTATGACTTCGTAGAGCCAACTTTGAGTAACATCGTTGCAATTTCGCGATCGCGTTTCGCAGCGATAAAACGCCACACAGCGCCACTCATCTCTGCTGTCATTCATTGGCATTTCGTCGGTTCCTCTGATAAGTGTTTATGCCCTTCGATGATCGCGGTCCATTAAAGTGTGCCCACAGCATGAGCATCCCTCCCGCGGGCTGCGACAGATGCACAACCGTTGGACGTTGGTAAAGTTCACTCTATTGACCCAAATTTAACCCATTCGAGGCAACTAAGCCATTGGAATGCACTTAGCAAATTGAAATTTTATTCCAACTCAAACATTCGGTGAATTTTTTTCTAATTAACTAATTAATTATTAACACCGCAGAGCGTGTCCATGTTTGACAGAAACGCGCCGCCGCTGCAGCAATTCCAATTTGGAATTCCTAGTAACAAAAGCAACTACCAATCATTTCATAAGTTTAAAATTAATAAAGTTTTCAAATTATGCAGCTAATCCTTTTATATGCAAATCACCCGTGAAGTATTTTTACACTTTTACATCGTTATTTCTGTCTGCATTTTGAAAAATTCACTGTGATTTTTCTCGCGTTTGTTACACCATTAACACCTCTCCGCTCTCCCTCCCCCTTCGCTTGTAGTGGGCGGAACCGTGTCGAAATCGCGAATAATGCTGACGATTTTTTACATTTAACGTTTTTTGAGAGAGTAAAGCAATTAATTTTAATCAAATAAACATTTCAAAGCAATTGAAGTATTTTAATTAACTTTTCGATGAATTGAAGAGTTTTTTCAAAATTTTAAGCATGTAGATTTTTTTTTGAATCATGAATGGAATTGGAAAACGATGAATGCGGAATAATTAGCAAATTACAAGTTCTTTGATTTCTTTTGTGATAATTGCAATTTGTTCTTTGACAGATAAATAATCTATTTGTGATTTTTTTTCGAGTCGGTTTCATTACAAAAAAAAGTTTTGAAGTTGATTTTTGAATTCAAGTTTGATAGCAGCTCAAGGAACTTGAAGAGATGAATACATAAATTTATGCTTCAGAATTGTGTTCCTTCTTGAGTGTAATAAAACACTTGTTGCACAATGAACAATCTTCAGAAGAAAAAAAAAAAAATGCTTTTTTTACATCTCAAAGAATTTGTTTTGAAGAAACTTTCGAAGAAACTTTTTTACAACGAAAAACTTCTCCGTTCACAAGGGTTTCCGATCAAAATCCACTTGGCACAGCAATTTAAGTTTTTCATTGAACTAGTAGTAAACTGTGGAGGGAGAAACAAGTCAGCAAACGAAAGGAGTAATCAGGCATTAACCTAAATTACTGGCAAAATGTCTTAACAAATTTCAAGGGTCGTCAAAAACTGGAAATTGATCTTGATGGGTGGCAAATGCTTGAATGATTGCCCAGATTGCATCAGTTGAAACCGCGACCCCCACCATATTAAACAATTTCACACTTAATTAACTAATGACTTCTGCATGCAATTCTAATGAGCGATAGCGCAATTAAGATGCCTCGAACTGCAGTCAGTAATTAATTAAAAGGTGGAGCCAGGAGCTGGATGACGGTTCGGAAAACTTTCAAATCAAATGCAACAATTAATGACCTGTTTATTGTTTACAATGGTACAATATTTGCATAATGTTTGTATTTCACTTTAAACAAAGACGACCTCCATGGGATTATTTATAACTGTAAACTTCTGTAGTGTTCAGGAAGTGTCTGTTCTTGTGCTGTGTCAGAATCAAGATAAATTTCCATGTACGGAATTGGGTTAGAATGCAAACTAAAGTGAATTATGGAAAGTGAACTTGAAGCACTGGCAGCAAAGAAAGTACCAAACATAACGACGACGCCATTGTGCCGATCTGCTGTTTATGCTAATGAGAACCCAAAACTCACTGTGAACTGCAAATCACACTGAATACTATTTACAGATTAATGGCATTGCCGTTCCCATGCCTGGTTGCTGCTTCCAGAGACATCAGCATTCAGTTCAACCGTGACATTTGCATAGCTCCACTCAAAAACATCACTTCTGGAGCTTCTGCTAATGAGCCGAAGAATTTTTAGCGCGGAATACGCATTGGCGCAGTTGCGGAGAAGAGGGGAACATTTGCAAAGACAGTCATTCTGGGAGAAGATCCACATCCCAAATTTACTTTTGCTGAGATCTCCACAATGCAGTTGTTGCATATTTAGATTATGCTGTATGGAAAAACCTTACCATTTAAATTGTTTTGCTAACCAATTTCAATGACTCTTGAAAATTTAATTTTTTAACGACAGAAGCGCTACAAGACTTTTTTACTAACTGCTTACTGCTTAGTTATAAGTTTCGATGGCCAAAAACCAAACTCTATTTTTATTCAGTTGATTGACCATAAAATCGTGCATGCAATGTTAATAAAAATGTAAACACGGCTATCACGATTCACGAAGCGTCAAAACACAATTGTCTTCATACTTTTCAAGGCCAATTTTCATTTGACATCGTTAAAAACAAAATACACAATAAGAAATTACCACAAAAAAAATTCTCACGCATCAAACATTCTTTTTCTTATTTTGTAAATAAATTTCAGTGAAGTTCTTTGGACTCGTTTCTCATGCTCCAATAATGACGGTGTTATAGCAACAAGGAAATTAAGTGAACCATAAACAAGTGATGGGAATTTGAATTTTTTTTTGTATTTCGTTTTTGCGTTACCTTTTAAGATACATTTTAATGCCTACCTCTGAACAAAGTTTATTAACAAACTGTTCACTTATTTTACGGGTGAACAATTTGTAGTCTGCAAAGAGCTCACTGGAAAACACAAGAAGGTCGTTTAAGCAATGCGATCGCGTCAAGCGATAATCATGAACAGGTCTGGACTGTATTAATTACTCACCAAAACAAAAATAAAAAGCTACTTGAAGCTTTGCAGGAATTTTCTGCATATTAGAACGGTGTAAACATGAAATTTTTCCCAGCTGTTCGAAATGATCTAAACCCCCCAGCTCCAAGGAGGCGGAGCAATCAATTTTTGCATGTACAAATTTACAAGGCTTGACTCACGTCTCAACTCCACTTACCTCATGCTGCTCATTTACTTTACACAAAACATTGATCTAATGCCTGAATAGCTTTTTTACCTTGAAGTGGATAAAAAACAAATGAAAAAACAACTGAGCCACACTCGTCCCAGGCTTCACACTTCTTTAAAACTACGAGTATCGTAGCCGAACCCTCTCCACCCACTTCAAAATACAATCAAAATCTTGGCCATTTGGAATCAGTTTCGATGGTTGATCGTGCTTCCAAATGCTTCGATTGTCCACGATAATTCAAGCCCATCCAGATGGAGTCTTGCAGATGTCTAGAAATCGCCGATCAAAATTAGTAAATTACGAGTAGGTTTATGTCAAAACTTCAGTTCAGCTCATCCGGTAGACAGCATCCACCTGGCAGTTCTCTCCTGGCTCCGAATCACACGCACCTTTCTTGTGAATTCACTTGTCATCTTCCTGGACGTGAATGAGGATGACGATCGGTAGCCACTTGTATCGAGGAAAACATATCCGAAGACAACAAAACAAAAAAATTATATATAAACGATCTGATTTACTCGATCGCACTGTTTCAGTTTTACAACTTCGCGGCGCGACGCACACCTAGAGCAGCTCGCCGCGTGTAAGCGCGATTTTCGTTGATCTCCCCAAGATCTTTGATCGGAGGACGGCGATGGATGGAGGCCCGTCACCAGCCCAAGAGCTAGTGCCTTACTTAGTACGCGGTTGACATCGATTTGCTGTGGACTTGTGCGATTGTTAGTCACCTTTCTTTTGTCGAGTTTTAAATTTCCGATTTCAGTTTCCGTTGAAATCGCTAATTCGAATCGGTTTCCGGAAGCTCGAGATTCGCGCTAATTAAGAAGTTCTTGAAATGTGCGACTGTCGTGATCTAGAGCAATACTGCTTGTGTTATGTGTATCTGCCGTTGGTAATTTAAGTGATAAATCCCAGAGGACTTTCAAAAGTTGCTATGTTTAATGGATCGTGATTTTAAAAGAAATAAATAAAACACGAGCCCAACAGTGTGTCGTTTTGCGGAGGATTTATGCAGCCGTTTTGGGGCCAATCCAACTCCCGTTTATCAAACAGAAAGACACATGGACTCGTTGAAATGTTTCCCACACTGAAATCGAGTCAATTTTTCCCCATATTGTGCAATACGTTGGAAAATATTAAATATTATGTCCAACCACACTCAAGTGGGCGTTTAGTTTTAATGTTATGAAATACCACAGTAATTCATCGTTCGTTGTGAGTATAATGAGAAATAGTGTTCCACATTTACGTATAGACACTCCAGAAGAGTATTGAACTAATGCAAATTAAAATGATAATGTCCAGTGTAACTAGTCATAGATTTGGTCCAATTAGTAATGATCCATCGATTCCCATATCCAGACATGATGATGTCAGATGTGGAACGACAGTCGATGCCATCGAGCAGGTGCTCCCGCATTCGGACAGTGACATGCTAACCCGGAAGAAGCCCCCAATTATGAAACCAAATAATGTGATTAATTTGGACAAGAATCGTATTCAATACAGACGCAGACGACCAAAGTTTCTTCGTCCGTTGAGTGTTCCATCGAATTTCAATTTTAGCAAACGTTTCTCAGCCGTCATGAGGCAATCGGACGATCCCAAAACCGACGATAATGTTACAGTGGATCTATCAGTCATCAAGCAACTTGAGGATGAGATCTACAAGCGACGAGAGATGCTTTATGGTGACAGCAAAATCGAATTGCAAACCAATTGCAAATCATACAAGCCCCCGTGTGTGCATTCACTCGAAAGGAGCTCAAGCGAACAGAAGATTTTCAAGCGTGATATTTGCCCACACCTTGCAAACGCGAAACCAGTTCTGTTTGTGGATGCTGAGAATCTGGACCCACTTTTGTTACGAAATGAACAGGACGTTGAAAAATTGTCGTCAACACCAGCAACAAATGCAGTAACAGCAAGTGCTAAGGGCTCCTCCGGGGTCCGTGGCACTCGATCAATTTTTATTGTGGACAACTCAAAGTTTTATCCAGTTTTAATGAGGTACGATATTAATGAGAGTGCTATGACCGCCTCTGTGGACGATGCATTGAGGATAAATTTAGATAGAGTTGCGCTCACATTCAGCTCATCCACGGAACCGTCTAAATCTGTAATGGAAACGACCTCTAAAAATACCATAGATGAAGGGAACAAGAAATTTATTGATGACATCAAAAACGAAACCGGCAGCAACTCAGCCAACATCTTAGAATGTGGGAATTCAAGTAGGTGCTCGAGTCCTGCAGCAGCAAGAGTTGCAGTCGCCGATACCCCGACACCCTTCAAGTTGAAACGATTCCTGTTCCCTCGACAGAATTTTAATTTGGCATCGAAGAAGAACAACCGACGCCGCCGCGGTGATTGCCTCGATGCAGAAATCAATGCCAAGCGAAACTTATCACCTCCAGATAAACGGAATTTGAATGCCAATTTACCAACCACTAATTCCCTGACTCATTCCCAAAAAATCCACCATTCGTTTAGTGATCCCGCACTGAACGTCACGAAAACACATCCCACAAATTATCCGCCACCCGCGAACGGGGTTGATAGTGTCGGAGATGCCAGCATCAACAATTCCTGCATGGTAAACGGCTTGAAAGACGCCATCGAAAATAGACCCTCTAAGATCACAGTGTCCCCTACGGAGCCACCGAAGCGCTCCATTTTATTGGGCAATAATTGTCACGGCGATCGTCGGCCTGGCCGCTGCGATCGTAGATCAGGAGACGAGAAGAACAGCTGGCCCAGCGAAGATGCCCCGAGATCGGATCGAAATAGCTGCAGTGGCAGCAGCAGCACCAGCAGCGGGAAGAGCACCGCCAGCGGCGATTCTAAGATTGCTACAGGAAGCGGTCCAGAAAGGAGGCGACAGCCCCACGATCTGCGCGGTCCGCAACGACCGCCCCAACACGGCCGCAAGAGCCGGTCCGCAGCGCGCGGCGGTCAGCAAGGCGCTGCATCCACAGACGTTGTAAATACGTGGATCTACCGACGGAGGTGTTTACGCTTTTGTTTATGCAATTATTTAGTTAATCTTATTTTGTCTCGTTCTGTCGCGATTTTCTCTTATTTGGTGCTAGACAAATTTTTCAGAATTCATTTGCATATGCAAAAAAGAATAGTTGAATATTAAGTTCATTATCCTGAAGATGGTCTTGCGGAATTCTGCATATTTTACGTGTCCATCATTCCTTTCAGATCTATATTGTTTATCTCCAATGCAAATTATGTATTTAATTTTTCTCACGACTGTAGCTTTAGAAATAACTGTAATTAATATTACTTCAAGGTATATAAAGGTTTTTAATGAAAACTTTTCGTTTTCTAAAACCACAAATGATCTTGCATTTCTCTCAAAATATACCTACTAGAAAGCATAAGATCTTTTTAGTTATAAGTATTCAACTGGAAGCCCAAAAGAACTAATTACATTAGAGTAGTAAGCACTAAGCACGAAGAAGCGATTAATTAAAAATTCTACACGGAAAGAATACCAATAATGAAATCTCATAAGCCGTTGCCCTTTTCCTGTCTTGTTTGCCGAGCAATCACGCCATGAATTAGAATGTTTTGAAGCAAATCTCATCACGGCAGTAATTTGTGCCGTCAGTGCTCATTCGAACCCATTGACGACATTCGTAATGCGTCGCTTCCACGCATTAACTGCACCCAAAAGCTCCCCTTTGGCAATTTATTCCATTATACCTTTATCGAATCACATTTTAATTAAAACATCCATAAATACATGTCGCAGTTTATGTTAAACACCTGGACGGGGTCGTAATTTTGTTATTTGCTGGCTGCACCGTTGCAACCTGCGGAGGAAAACTTCATACACGCAGTCCATAAATCACCCGCGACTTCTAAATGCACCGAGCACAGAGGAGCCCCTGGATCGGGGCAGCAAAGACATCGTGAATTATGATCGCGATGAAGGATCAGGGACAGGGTCCGCTTGACAAAGCAAGCCTTGCGCCCCAGATCCAATATTTTTCTTCACTTTGATTTTGTCTTTTTAATAATCATGTACCTTTGACCTATGAAATAAATTGTGGAAATTCTGTTGTTAAATTATGGTTGTGCTCGCAGTGAAGTACAAAAGCCGCCGTCTTGTTCCGTACCTTGCAACAATGGCGTTCAACATAGAACCATTTTGCAAAATGCGATGAACAAAAATGTTACAATTTGCGATCCTCGTGGAGTTGAGCGTTCGTGATTTTCACAAGAAGTGCTAATGCAATTGTACCACTTTGACCGTGGTGAAGGGCAACAATAGAACTAGAAAAAAAAATGAAACAATTCACCTTTTATGCACTTCCTTTAAACCAAAGGAAGCCCGAGCCCGACTGGATGCACTTCAACCTCTTTTTTGTTGTTGCTCGCGCAAGCAATAAACTTCAACTTTTGTTTTTCATACTTTTCAAAAGGTTTTTTATTTTTCGTGTACACATCAAATCTACAAAATGCAACACTATTCAGTTAAACAATAAAACAAGTGCTCGCTCTCCAGTGACTTATTATTTGCTTGAAACATTTTCGGTTTTGAAGAATTTGCAACATTTATGTTGTTATGTTTTAATTGACGTGATTTTCCATAGTTCTTTTGTTTACAAAGAAAAAGAACTCTTTCAATTAAATAATTTGTAGACTATTGTTGAAGAGTAGCATTAAAAATACATGTATCTTTATTTGCTTGTCTGTGATTTTATAGATTATTTTGTATGTTTCTATATTTTATAATTAATTCACTGTTGCGTAATTTTCTTATTGATTTAGTTTTTAAATGGTTATATCAGTAAATCCTTTAGCCACGGATTAAAATACACTTGCATAATAGATTAGGAAGGATGTAATGATGTATCCCTTTCGACCGATTTTGAAATAGTCTGACAAGTTTTTACCTAAAAGTTTTTGAATTTGTATCCAGTTTTTAACTGAAAAATGCCAAACGAAAAATATTTATTATTTATTTATTGTAAACAAAAAATATTAATTTGCTGTAAATCCTTACAGCTACGATGGATCTTGTTGCAGTGGTGTAGGAGAGCTCCCGAACAGGGGGCAGAGTCCTCAGAAAGGATCACGTTACTCATACAATAACACTGCCGAATCAGTATTCCATTGGAGGACATCCAGTGTAGGAGCAGCCGATTTTCGTGGTGGAGGGCCCCAAAAAAATTCTGGAAAAATGTCTGATTTAAATTTAATACGTGGTCACTCACCACATTTTAGTCCATCAAGAAATAATGGAAGTATGTAACAAATTAAATGTTTATATTTTTAAATAATTCATTAGTTAATCCTTTAATTTTGTAGCGCAATCGGAAAATCCTACACTTCATGTACATTTCCCAAATCAAGGATTTCGAATGATAAGATTCGATGAAGCATCCGATGTTCGACAAATCATTAATTTAATTGTTAACTCAATGAATCCAGGCCAAAAACCCAATCCACAAAGCTACGCCCTACGATTACACAATGTTGTTACCAAAGAAGTACTGTGGATGCCCAGAGATACTAGTATAACACAAGTGGTTGCACATATCTCGAATCCATCTTGTCCGAATGCCGATTGCCCCAATAATGAGAAAACAGCAACAGCCAAAAAACAACAACAGAAATCTAATAATCTCGGTGTGCATGCAAACAGTGTTTGGAGAGCTGAACTACGAGTTAGATATGTTCCCAAAAGTCTCAAAGAACTGTATGAAAAAGATAGAACTACTTGCCATTTCTATTTTGACCAAGTAAGACAGACAGAGTGAAAAGAAATGGTATTTTTTTTGTAATGGTAAAAAATATTTTCAGGTAAAACAAGATTACATACAATCAAATATTCCATCAATTGATCAGGATATAGCTATACAGTTATGCTGTTTAGGAATAAGGCATTACTATAAGGATACTAATCAGGTAACAATTAGGTTCGATTGATTTCAATTGACGATAACTAACTCATCAATTTCAGTTATCAGATAAAAAACATCATGTAGACTATATAGAAAAAGAAATGGGATTTAGTAATTTTTTACCAAAGTCTGTGATACATACGATTAAGCAAAAAAATCTTAAAAAACTTATTCAAGCCGGATACAAAAAAGTCTACAACTACAATGAGATGGAATACATGTTGAAGTAAACAAATTCAAAAATTAATTTTTTCTCTCGTATTGATGGTTTTTTTTGTTATAGATTTTTTGAGCTGTTGCGATCCCAGTACACCTTCGATCAAGAACAATTTTCAGTTACATTAAGTTCAACATGGAACATCTTAGGAAATTTGTACATTGGTCCACATATCGGAATCTCGTATTTAACTCATCCTCAGGCAAAACTCACAAAAGTTGCAGATTTTCAGGATATTGAACGAATCAAATCGCTTGTTCTTCCAAAAGACAACCATCAATCGTCCAGTGATGTTAACAGCTCCTCGAAACATGCCACTTCCAACAGCAACTCGGTTACCAATAGTCCTTTGTGCGTGAAGAAATCTTCTGCGGAAAAGAAGAACAATTGCAGCTGCCGGGATATTAAAACACAGCTAAAAATCAAGGTGTCCGGACACGAGGAAGACTTAGTTATTACCTGTGATGGACTTAATGTAATATCCTTGTGTTCTCTTCTCCTTTTCTCTAATGCTTTTCTATGGTTACAGACTGCCGAAAGTATTGCGGACTTAGTTGATGGTTATTGCCGGCTGATTAGTGACAGTGATATAAGTCTCTGGGATCGCTCCAATCAGACTCCACAAAATAGCGCAACAAATTCGCTGGAAAAATCCAACAAAGAAGAAAGTGATAAGTCAAATGAAAATGATAATTCGACACAATCGAATAGTGGACCGGAGAAGAATACGCCAATTTTAAATGAAGACTATGCAGAAATCGGTTTAGTGGAAGAAGAAGGTGACTACTCTACTCCAGCAGGTAACTTTTACATTGCATTGTTAATAGCAATTGATCAAGTAATGATCACCTTTATATGTAGTCCGAAACTATGAACTGGATAGATCACAAATAACTTTAAATGAAATTATTGGAGTGGGCCAGTTTGGCGATGTACACATTGGTACATGTCGCATTAAACAGAAGGCAACACCAAAAAAATTATCAGATGAAACTAAAGGAGTCTCAGAGTCATCGAAAAATGACAACAATAATGACAGTAAAACTGGAATTATTCATGTGGCTGTGAAAACATGTAAATCCGATGATGATCAAACGAAAACCGAGAAATTTTTGGAGGAAGCTTGTATGAATAATTTTAATAACAATTACAACATTTTCAATATAATTTTTTTCCAGATATTATGCAAAAATTTGATCATCCTCACATAATCCGACTGATAGGCATTTGTAGCACTCCCCCAATTTGGATTGTAATGGAGTTGGCAAGACTCGGTGAACTGAGAGCGTACTTGAAGAAGAATGCAGAGAAGTATGTATTGTATTTTTGCAAATAATGAATATAAAATGATAAACACCAATTTTTTTTAGACTAAAGCTTGGAACTTTGTTGCTGTATTGCTATCAGTTGTCAACAGCTCTAAGTTATTTAGAATCCAAAAAGTTTGTGCACAGAGATATTGCAGCGCGAAATGTTCTTGTCAGCTCTGCAACCTGTATTAAGGTATTTATATTATACAATATTGTAGACTTTACACTATTTTATTATTCAAAAATGAATTCAGCTTGCAGATTTCGGTCTCTCGAGATGGGTGCAAGATCAATCGTATTATCACTCCAGTAAATGTATGTTGCCAATCAAATGGATGGCACCGGAATCCATTAATTTCCGGCGGTTTACAACAGCAAGCGATGTGTGGATGTTCGGTAAGAACAAATTAATATTCTTACATAGATGTCATTGTTGTAATTGATTATTTTCGCACAGGTGTATGTGTTTGGGAAATCCTAATGTTAGGAGTAAAACCATTCCAGGGAATTAAAAATAGCGATGTGATAGGTAAGCTGGAAAACGGCGAACGTCTACCTCTACCACATAATTGCCCCCCACGACTCTACTCGCTGATGTCGCAGTGCTGGGCATATGAACCTCTAAAAAGACCCAATTTTAAAAATATTAAGGAGACCTTATAGTGAGTTTTCATGTAATAGAATTAAATCCTTTTAACGATTTTCATATTACAGTGAAATTCTTGTTGAAGAGCGTACGAGTGACTGTGAGACAATGCGACGTGAAAATCGTCGTGTCGCAGCCATGTCTTGGGGTGCAGGAGATGATATACCACCACCGAAGCCCACGAGAATTCCTCAAACAGGTGCACATTGAAAAAATTATTATAAAAGAACGAGAAATATTAATTGTGTTCTTAGATCCCACTGCGCTTTTAACGATGATCAATGACGACAGCCATAGTTCACCTCAAACTTACATCATAGCACAAAATCCGACGGTGTTGGCTCGACTAATGATGGAGAACGAGAGTCGAAGCTTAAATCCATCAACATACACAACACCCGCCTCGGTATTTAATACTTTAGCTGTAGATGTGGATGAGACGAAGACTAAAATATCTAACACAACTAACCCCGCTGATATAAGCTTAAAAACAGTTAAATTACCCGCAGCTGAATTATTGAAATTGGATCCCATTGTAGATGATAGTGTGCCCACGGGGCTAGAAAATTTGACTGAAGCGAATGATAAAGCTGGGCCCGAGAATAGCGCCTCGTCCAAAGCCAATACCCTTAACAAATATAATAATCCTCAAGACAATTTAGGTGACGGTGCGTCTATTGTTGTTCAGCAGTCGGTTTATCCTACTCCTTGTGAAATAATCAGTACAATTCCCAACCAATGCCCCTCCTCTCTCGAACCTACATATCAACCAATGAGTAAGAACGATGTTACTCTTGTCAGTTTACAGAACAAACTGCAATCTACTCAGCAATTTAATAACAATTTTATATTGTATCATCAAAAAGGGCCACAATTTTTGAATCAAAATATGGAAAATCAAATGAACTCTTTGGAAAGAATTCAATCTTCGTCGAAGGCTAGATCGAATTCACTCACACGGCAACTCAGTGCTGGACAAGAAATGTACCTAATGGATCCCAGTCATGCATCCAGTCTAGAAAGACGAGCCCGAACTTCGTATGGCAGCTTGGAACGGAATCAGTCAGTGCCAGTTCCGCCCACTTCAGTTAAGTCCAAGGGTGGCAGCCTGGAACGGAATCAATCGATGTCCAGCGCTTATGATTTGATGCGAAATCGGGGTTATCGCGGTGGCAGTCTTGAGAGAAATCAACAAATAACGGTCAGTCGATCTGGAAGTCTTGAGAGAAATCCCAGTTACTATGCTTACCGAAGCCAGATCAAAGCAATCGAAGCGGAACCATTCCAGGAAGAAATTTACGACTTTGGAGGTGCTAATGTCAAGAGTTGTGCAAGCATCGCTTTTAATAAGAGTTTGGCAAACAAGAACAACAATGCACCGAAGCAAATCATAACTTCCCCTCCGCATAACTACCAAGGCACCCAGTTGCCATACCAGCCTCCAGCCAATATTCAGTACTCTCAAAACGCTACATACACCCCAATGGCACCGAGAGCATGGAATATGCCTTCGAAACAAATCTTCCAAAACTATCATCCCATTTCCATTTCCCAGCCCACTTCCATCGCAGTTAGCCACGCGTCCCTGCAAAACAGTGGTCAACAGATCACTTCAAACATTCGTCATCCTATCGAAATGAGTGTTGTGACTATGAAACCAAATCAAATTCAGTTACCACCTCAGGGTCACATAGCTCAAGCATGCTCCTCGTCTTTCGTGCATCCAGTGCAGGCAATTAGTGGTGACGGATGTTCTGGTCCTCAGGTTTGAATCCCAATAGTCTAAAGCTTGGAGCCTGAGTTTTTTTACGTTTCTCACATCGTTTGCTTGTACAGTTCTTTTCCTTTGCCGTTATTGAATGACCTGACTACAAAAAAGGCATATTTCAAAATGAAGAAGCATGATTTTATTTTTTATTGGAGACTCCTGATTTTTTTGCGTGTCGCTTTATATTTTTGATAAATGTACTTTCTACAGAGCAATGGAATTTTCTCATACTCCTTTGAATATCCGAAATGTTGAATATCAAAATATTATTTCGAATATTATAAACTAAATTCAAGATATTCACATTTAACGTTGATGGAAAATATTAATACTAACGAACAAGTAGTTGGTGTTTATGCTTGATTAATTTTCGTACTAATATAATTTCTACTTAATTTTTTTACTCTTAAATGTTTGTAGTTAGAAATCTTTCGTAAACGAAAGAAATCTTTCGTAAACTTCGTTTCCCAATTAATCGCTTCCATTACTTTTCAGCCCCCAATACCGGAAGAATTGGAGGCGAAATTGCGAAAACAGCAAATGGAGAGTGAGAAAGATAGTAAATGGTTGATACAGGAAGAATCGAATCTCGTGAGTAATGAATTCATTATTTCTAACTAAATTTTACAATGTTTTTTTTAGAAAAAACGGCTAAGTTTGATAACGGCTGGAAATGATATGGAATCAAATGGTTCAATACTTCCAAATTATTCTTGTCAAAGTCCGAGGTTTTCACCGCAGAACACATCATTTGGGCCGTCAAGCTTAAACGATTGTCCACAAACACCAACAAGCACTGCAGGATCCAGGCCCCATACACCAGGCTCTAATCCAGGAACAATGCGGTCCAACAGTTCGTCAACGGAACGGTGCACAACACCATCGTCATCTGATGAGAAACAAATGCCCAAGAAGACTGAGCCGAGTAAGACGCTCTCTCTGGATCGAACGAATGATGCCGTTTATGCGGCAACAACGAGTGTAGTGAAAGCTATAATGACTCTGAGTCAAGGGGTTGAAAAAGCCAATGCATCAGAATATTTAGATCTAGTCAAAAGTGTTGGAGTTGAGCTAAGAAATTTGTTAGGGTCCGTTGATACACTATCAGTGGTCTTCCCTCCACAAGCACATAAGTATGTTTATTGTTTTTGATCAATTAATTATGAATCATTAAATACAATATTTTTCTTAAGGGAAGTGGAAATGGCTCACAAAGTGCTATCGAAGGACATGCATGATTTGGTATCAGCGATGCGTTTAGCTCAACAATACAGTGATACTACGCTCGATGTAGAATACAGGAAGTAAGTGTTTAATTTTTAATTTAGTAATATTATTTATATTTGCGTTAAATCATTTTTTCCAGGAGCATGCTCTCTGCGGCGCATGTCCTTGCAATGGACGCTAAGAATCTATTGGACGTGGTCGACTCGATACGAGTTCGTTTCTCGCATTTATTCACAAAGAGCACTCCTCAAACACCAACTACAGTTAGCAATGCCATGTCATTCATGCACCAGTCTCCGTCCGCGGACTTAAAAACAAAACCAAAATACATGTCACAACACTCTCAAGAGTTTTCCACGCCAGTACAACAGTCACAACTAATGCCGAGCACAAATGAAGAGGGCTATCAGATAATGTGCGGAGAAAACTATCAAAATTTTCCCCAAATTCAAAACAACCAATTTCTCCAGCAATCTTCGCCTCCTTCGAGTTTAACTTCAACTGGAATTTATGACAATGAATGCATAATAAATCAGCAAATGAAAAGCTTAGAAATTGGGGGCGCAACAAAGCCAGCCATTGCTGCTAAGCCGATTAACATTCAACAGAAAATGAAGACGAGCAGCTCGCTTAGAATTTCTCAGGAGAAAATTTCTATGGATGAATCATTAAAAATTATTGAAGACACATCCGATCTGTATTGCAATTCTCCATCAGCATTGGAGCAGGTCTCATCCTATTCGATGGGTCAGGAAAATCTCTTCAATAGTCAAAATTTAATGAGCAACAAAATGGGTTAAACTTGCTGTGACTGTTTCGTTGTATGTTATTAATGCAATGACGATGTACAATTATGCAGTTAGATAATTCCATAAGTTTAGGTTTAACGCTTTTTACCGATGATTTCTCTAAGAAAGATTGAGATCGTAGATTTTTTGTTTTTTGAATGTTTTGGATAGATACATAAGGTATTTTGTATGTTCGGTGCTCCTATTTCCCTATTGTAAGAATCACGCATGATCGTGTCTAATACGTATTATTTGGTAATTAAAGTTTTTTTTTATTTAAATCTTATTTGTTTTTGTATTTATTTTCTTAATTATATTTTTATGTTCAGTTTATGAGATGATTTTGCATCATAATATATTTTCGAAACCCAAAATTATCTGGATCGAGATTCTCAATGTGCTCTTTAAAACCCATTTACGCATTTCAATCAACAAATTAATCACTGCAACGTTATAATTGGATGAATAGTTCTGCTGAAAAAGGAGACTTCACAGGCTAAATTTATTTTGAATCCATCGGTTATCAATTGGTGAATTTATTTTGTAAAATAATAAACTAACTAAACCTACATATGATTGATATCCGTTCGCTTTAAACATATTGAAATAATCCTTCATATTAATTTGGAATTGCGGTAAAAATATGTAATTTCAAATTTTTCCCGTTTTCCTGTCTTATGAAATGAGGGAAAGTGAAAACCAATTCTTGAGCTACTCTATAAGAACTTTTAGCATTTAAATGGAAGTAATTTTTCTTAAAAAGTACTTCATTTAGTTAATAAAAATTGACACTTATAAATAAATATTTATAATCATTTAAAAAAATCTAACCAATTAGAATAAAGTAAGACTCAATTTACAACCCAAATAAATAAATAAAAACACCAGTCAAATGTTATTTACCAAGAAAACGTATGTAATAAGGCTTTTTATTGTTTTTATACCAAAATATTTGCGTAGCTAAATCAATTTTTGCACGATTTTTATGAAATGTAGAAATTTACTCTCCTTAAAACATAAATAAATGTTCACTTCTTAATTCCTTTAGATCTTAATGAGTTTAATTCTCATATCTTCTCGTGATTGAGTTCTTCTTTCTGATATTATTGTTGTTGCTATTATCTATTGTAAAGTATTCATTCCTTTTAGTCTAATATACTTAGTGTGGAGTTCTTCGTATTTCCTGAGATATGTAATGATTATTTATTATCAAAACAAAAATAAATCTATGTGTAAGAATTTTGTTTCAATTTATTTCTAACAAAAACCCGAATTTCATTTATATTCTATTTGTACAGTTGATTTTCAATTTTAATCCACATTGCTTCCTCTTACAGCCTACCGACTTTCTATATATTGTATGCGAACTGCATTTAGTCACAACAATTATCAAGTGATTTCCTTGATCAGCAGAACAATTATTTTTACTATTATCTACGGAAATTTGGATGCTTTGAATATGTAATACAAACAAGAATTTTTTAGCAGAATTTTTATTTGTATAAATCCAATATTAAATTAACATGTTGCTACTGCAATCCTTATCCAAATATATATAATAAAAACGCTAAGTTAAAAGTACATGTAATCAAAAACATGGTATTTTTATTTCATAGAAAAAAACGTGCTATCAGAGCCCTCTTGATATTATTTAAAACCTGTTATATGTACATAAATTTACCCGCGGGAAAACAAAACATCTAAATTACATTAAAGTATTTTATTTTTAATTTACGCTTTTCGAACATAATATCTCTTTAAATCATTAAATTAAAGGCAAATCAATGAATTTTAATTAAAAGTAAAATTTTAACAGTCCAAAAAATTAGCAGCCATGAGCAATTCCAACGCGATCTCTGGCGCTATTGGAAATTCTGGAATTTCCGTTGAGCTATTTGTGTATCGAACTTTATATGTGAAATACATACACACTTTCTGAAGGACATGCGACCTGGAATGAAAACACATGCATATTATTGTATTGGAAAATATATTTGAAATTAAATTTGTTTAATAAAATTTCGTCTACTTATCGGTAAAGACGGCAGACATAAATTATTATTACTTATTTTACAAATTAAATCAAAAAAAATCTTCCCTACATTCGTTTTTTATCTTATGTGAGAAAAATTATACAGAAATGGAATTTTCCAATGATTATTCAATTTAATAAATCAATTTCTAATAGCAATGACTAAAAAAATATTTATTTCTATTTATATGCCGATCTCATCATTATTTTACTGAATATTGTAAAAATGTCCAATCATCTATCAAGCCGGATTCACTCGGATCATATAGAGAACAATTCTCGTATTTTTTAAAAATATCCGAACACGTAATTTGATTAATCTTGCATCAGAAAATTTCCAAATCACCTTTGCTATTGGAGCGACTTATCACTTCGAAAGAATTGCATAAAAGTGCAAAGTAAATTCAACGGAAAAGCAATCGATTAGAACACTCACGGAATTTCTCGGAAATGCACTTCATTAGCTTCATTCTCCGCGAATTGGCCGGGACCAGATAACATTGCTTTTATTGTTCCAGATGTCAGAGCGTGCTCCCTTTTCACAATAAATTCGTGACCATCTGACGATATTAGTTTCACATACATTGCATCAGGACCTTCACATCCTCCATAAACCCTTTCGACACGTTGTTCCTCCATTGCCTGAGACATCTGAAATTTAATAGTAGTTACGAACAAATTGGTTTTCATCAAATTTTAATATACTCTATTGTAATTTACTATCGGCTTAATTTATGTGCAATAAACTCGGAATTGCCCCTTTCTGCTCAAGGCGAACTTTGACAAGTTTGATGACAGCCCTGAACATCATCTTTCAAACTCACCACGATGAATAGTTCCAATTGCAGTAGGCAATTTTTCACCGCAAACTGAAATATTTCACCTAGTTCATAGCCCGAATTCACCGGTCGTATTTTTGGAATAATTTACATATAGTGTAGTCATCAAATTGATATTAATGGAATTTACGGTTCCTTGCTAATTTTTTTTTTTCATGCATATAAATGAAAATGTGTGGTAATTTTGGAATTAAAGTTGTCGAAATATTCTTCGAATTGATACCAACATCAGCAGCTGAATCTGTGAAAATCTATTACTGCTAAATTAGTTTGAAGCATAATGGCAGCGATGGAGGTTGAAATTCCTAAGGTGTGGAATTTTTTAGTTATTTCATATGTTATATCGCATTTATATTACAATAGATTGTGTTACAAAACCCCCATAATAGTGTTAAATAATTATTTAAGTTCTTGTGCAAAAAAGTCTCAAGTCTCAGAAATTTAAAAAACAATTTTCATGACAGAAGGGCGTCGTATACTTATCGCGCTTTGTGTACATTTTCGTGTTTTACACTTTTTTTGTGAACGCGATGAGTAATAAATAATGTTCAGCTTGGTCTAATATTTAATTTCCTTGTGCATTCTTATCAGATTAATTGTTTTTCGTGGTATTCAATTTTTCCATGTTTTCACTGGCAGTGAATTCTTCGAATACCTCCGTGAAGCACTAGAACGGAAGTTTGGAATGGTTTCTGGCTCACAGCGGTCGTTTTGCTCTTTATTCGGGTCTGTGAGGTCTATATTTGGATATAGAGGAAAGCAAGTGTTTAACTTTGGGGACACAACATTGAAACAGTTAACAAGACCCCAATTATTTATCTGGGCGACAAATAGCCACAATTGAAATTTAAATTACTTCGATGGTCTGCATAGTGATTAAACAATATGCACTGAACCTAATTAACTTGTTGCAACCGAATGAATCTCAGGAACTCACCGCTTGGAATGTGGTGGACGTAATGTATTGTTGATTACCAATAAAAAGAGAGCAATGGGTGAATATACTTCTCCAGCTATTGAATATTGATGTTATGCATTCGGGGAGAGTGTTCGCTGCCCCCAAAGTAGGTCAAGCCTCTTGAAGAATTTTTGATTTCAATAGAATTTGTGCAGCCATCAAACTGTTATCCTTCCTCACAGTGTCAAATACAAGTTTAATTTTTCAGCCATTTTAATGTTCATTAAGACTCAGTATTTGGTAACTTTATTTATAATAATCGAACGGTAAACTAGGCTCTATGTGACATAATCGGATTTTGTCTTTGCAGCTGGAACCACATCTAAGAACGCTCAAACTTTCTGGGCATGTTGGGTTCGATAGTCTTCCTGATCAGCTCGTCAATAAAAGCGTGCAAAATGGATTCGTCTTCAATATCATGTGCATTGGTAAGTTTTCAGCACCGCAACTGCAAAATATATATATACATAATTGAAACCAATTTCGAGTTCCAAAAGATATCTAAACATCACCTTTTGTAAACTTCTCTTATTAATCAATATCCCAACATTACAGGCGAAACTGGATTGGGAAAATCAACGTTAATGGATACTCTGTTCAATACAAGCTTTGAGTCTGTACCAAGTCCTCATACGCTGCCAAATGTTAAACTGAAGGCTCACACTTACGAGCTACAGGAGAGTAATGTTCGCCTCAAGTTGACCATTTGCGATACCGTTGGTTATGGAGATCAAATCAACAAGGATGATTCCTTCAAAGCAGTCGTGGATTACATCGATGCTCAATTCGAGGCTTATCTCCAGGAAGAATTGAAAATTAAACGTTCATTATCTTCGTGCCACGACAGCCGAATTCACATTTGTTTGTACTTCATTTGTCCAACTGGACACGGGTTGAAGTCATTGGATTTGGTCTGTATGAAGAAACTCGACACCAAAGTTAACATCATACCAATCATTGCAAAAGCAGACACTGTTTCAAAAACCGAACTCCAACGATTCAAAGCTAAGATTATTCAAGAGCTCCAGAACAATGGAGTACAAATATATCAATTTCCTACCGACGATGAAACAGTTTCGGAAGTGAACACCTCAATGAATACTCATGTTCCATTTGCTGTGGTTGGAAGCACTGAATTTGTACGAATAGGGAATAAAATGGTGCGTGCTCGTCAGTATCCATGGGGAACCGTTCAAGGTACGAATGTCTTTTGGAATTTGTTGATTTTATTTAGTTGATTTCGTTTAGTCGAGAATGAAAGTCATTGTGATTTTGTGAAATTGCGAGAGATGCTGATTCGAACGAACATGGAGGACATGCGTGAGAAGACCCACACTCGCCACTATGAACTTTATCGTCAGAAGCGACTTGAGCAAATGGGATTTACTGATGTTGATAGTGACAACAAACCTGTACTTTTTAAACAATAATGCCAGAGAATTTTTAGTTCAAGCGTTTTCATTACAGGTCTCATTTCAACAAACTTTCGAAGCCAAGCGATCCAATCACCTTGCAGAACTTCAGGCCAAAGAGGAGGAAGTCAGACAAATGTTTGTGCAGCGTGTTAAAGAAAAAGAGGCTGAGCTGAAGGAAAGCGAAAAGGAGGTTTGTTTAATTCATATTGTAAAATAGATGCATCCCTAATATGGTTACTTTTAGTTACATGCCAAATTTGATAAACTTAAGAAAGATCATGCAGAAGAGAAGCGCAGATTGGAAGACTCCCGAAAGAAGCTAGAGGAGGAATTTGTGGAATTCAATCGACGTAAGGCCCAAATGGCTGCTTCACACCACACATTAACATTGGGCAAAAGCAAAAAGAAATGAGGCACATCCTGATATGAGAAACTTTAAAGCATTTCAAAAATTGTATTTTTCCACATTAGTCGTCAAGTTTACTTTTTTTTTATTTCAATCATTTTATTCTTATGTAAAGAATTATTCCATAATCTTTCTTATTTTATATAAGTTTCCGCACAAGTCATAGAAATTGACTGGAAAAAATTCACATGTATTGCATTTGGACGAGTTACAGTTTATGGATTTTCAAGGTTTTTTCGATATTTTTATTTATAATGAACAACAGATTCATTAGTATTATGTATCATCGTCCCCGTATTTATGTGCTTGTAAGCTTAATTATATGTTTATAAATTCTGTAAACGCAAATATATATACTATATTATATACAAACAAGACTTTTGCTTAATTTTTGAATTCCTAGGTGTCTGGTTTGAGACTTCACTCATTTTGGCGGCAATAAGACAACTGTCAGTTGTGTTTTGCTTTTGCAATAACAAACATTTGTCGAGATCAGTAAGGGACAAACAATGGATCCGACAATATCGGTTTCTAAAGTAAGTAAAGTTCTCTTCTGTGGTTGCTCTCAATAAATTCAACATTATTTCTTCAGGGATGCTTTGTGTTTAAAAATGGCGCAACAAAAGCACAAAACCGATCTGGAAGACCGAAGAAGAAAGTGAAATATGCACCATTATTAAGTAATGAAATGATCAATGAGCATTTCTACAAAACGTATTCAGAAACGTGGAACAATTTTCAAGCCGATTTAGATTCCATTCGAAATGAAATCCAAAATCGAACCCACAATGATCTTGTTCAGTTTGTGCAAAATGCTCACGGTGCGGAGGTGGAAGAAGTTCTGCCGACCGCTGCTCTTCTTACTGGTAAGGCAAGTAATACCATTGGACATCTTTAAATATTTTTATTTTCTCAAGGTGTCAATCAGCCTGATCACTATCAACACTTTGAAGTAATCGCTCAGAAAATCGAACAAATAAATGCTAGTGTAAGCATACTTCAAGCTCGAGATTGCGCAACATTGAAGAGCACTATAGAAACAATGGTGAGCACTTTTATGGTGGAGTTCAATGAGGATGAAGAAATAATTGAGACCAAGAAACTGAAACGATCGCAGTATACCATGCAAACTCTCCAGTCATGGTATGAATCTGAGTTTTCTGCTAAAAATAGGATGTTGGTCGTGATACTAGCCGATTTCGAAAGTTTTGAAGTTTCCGTTATTAGTGACTTCATTCTAATTTTGAGCTCGTACTGTGAGTCTTTAAGAATAGTATTAATTTTGGGAGTAGCAACATCCGCTTCAGTCCTGCACAGTTCTCTTCCTTATCATGTTACTAGCAAAGTTCGTCTGAAGATCTTTCAAACTCAACCTGCCTCAGCAGCATTGACCGAGGTAAGATCGTAGTTTGTAACTAATAACAGCAAGGAAATTATGAATTCTTATTTTATAGATAATTGACAAAATTGTGCTCTCGCCAAAGTATTCTTTCCATTTATCGGGAAAAATTTTCAAATTTCTAATTGATATATTTTTATTTTATGATTTTTCTATTAACGGATTTATTCAAGGATTCAAGGTAACAATATTTACTTTTCCTTTTAATAGTGCTAATATATTTTTTACTAGTACTGCATGTTGGAACATTTTTTGCAAGGAAATGCGTTTGCTCTTTGCAACAACTTTAAAGATTCGCTAAAAATCGTACAAAGTTTAACTCATCAAGACATAGAGTCCATACGACGATTGTTATCCTTTCGACCATATGTGGAGTCCATTACTAATCGTCATAAGATTATTTTGATTCTAACAGAGGATGATTATTTTAAAAAGAAATTACCAAAAATGCTACATCGTTGCCATTTATACTTGAAAACATTCAGATGCTTCTTAGAGTTTCTGTACCTTCTTGTAAATGATCTGCCTAAAGCACCCTTAGGTCGTCAGAGACGAGAGCTTTATCCTCTTTGCGTATCTTCGAATATAGTTGATCTTCCTGAGTTTAAAGAGAGCTGGCAAATACTTTCAATTTTCGCCAAAGAGGAATTCATTTCCAAAATAACTTCTGCTGTTGAACACACCAAAGATTACGTGAACAGGCATTTGTTGGACAACGAAATAGATGAATGCTGCAAAAAGATTGTACTGCAGGTAAGAAGTGTTTCAACAGTTTTCAACCTATACTTTATATTTTAATTAACAGAAATTAGATGAAATTAAAAATTTGATCTCCAAAGTCGCTACGGCTGGCACTGAAAACAAATCGAAAACTTCGTCACAGGCTGATTTGGCTAATTTAACCAGACATCAACTCAAGGAGAAGCTTATTCAGATGTCCAAACAAGAAAAACAGTTGTCGGACTTTACAAAATCTGTGAACGACATTCTAGACTACATTAAGAGCGAAATTGTTCTCATACATCTGCAGCCATTCCACAGAGGAGCTCCTGCCTTGTACGAACTCTTTGTGTTTTCGGATATTACTGCCATTCGAAAGCACATTATGGGATCACCCAGAGCTGCTCTGCATTCCGCTCTCAACAATCCACACCATTACCTCCAGTGCAGTTGTTGCGAACTGGAAGAATCTTCCAGTATACTGCCTACACTGCCAGATATATCTGTGGCCTATAAACTCCACTTAGAATGTGGAAGAATGATTAATCTTTTCGACTGGCTGCAAGCTTTTAAATCAGTTATCGACTATTCCGAGGAAACCGAAGACCACATTGATCCTATAATTCAGTAATTATTATTGAAATGCAATTACAAGATTGACTGGTAACAGTTGATTTCTTTTCAGAGCTAGATTTACTAGAGCTGTAGCTGAACTACAATTTCTGGGATATATCAAATCATCAAAACGAAAGTCTGATCATGTCGCCCGATTAACGTGGTGAACATTTAATGTAAGTATTTGCTTTAACTACGGAAAAGATGTTGCATTTGGTTCTTAATATTAATCCGTTTTTAACTTTTATAAATAGTACTCATTTATAAGTTAGTAACCTTTTTGCAATTAGATATTTATTGTAGTAATGCAAGTTTTGTTGATATTACCATAAATGTCAAAAAAAATATGCAATAATAAAAAAACTTTTATTGCCTAAAGCATATTCATGGATTAAATAAATTAAAAGTGGTTTAAATGCCTGGAAGCAATTTATATTAGTTTCAATGTCTCAATAGCGGATGTGATCTTTTCAATTTCACAGGACGATTGCTCCAATTTATCTGCGTTGGCTGCTTGCACTTCTGGTGGAACTTTGGTAGAGTAATCACTGGCTGCCATTGCCTGGTTCAGTTTACTAACAGTTTGCTCTAGCGCTTCCTTTTTCTTCTGCAATTTTCCAATTTCCTTCTCGGGCTCAATTAGACCCTTCAGCAGTAAGTGAACTTCGCACTGTCCTGACACTGTAAGAATAGCACATCCAGCTGGCGGTTCTTGATCGAATGCTACTTTAGAACAGAACGATATCGTAGCTAAATCATTTTTGTATTTTTTAAGAATATCATTTGGCTGAGTATCTGTGCAGACAACATAGGCTTCGGTTTTTGTCTTGTTCGGTAGATTATAATCACTCCGGGCTGACCGTATAATGCGGGCGGTTTTTTGCATGAATTCCACATCTTTTTCGATTTGTTCGCTGCGCCATGGACTGATGGATTTTTCTGAAAACAAGACAGAAACAGTTAAAAATCCATTGTATTTAAGAATAAACGTACCTGGATATGGTGCCACACATATACTAGGAATGCTATCATTCCGCGGTAATCTTTGGTACAATTCCTCAGATATAAAAGGCATAAATGGTGATATGAGCTTCAATCCAAATTCTAAGCAAGTGTACAGTGTTTTTCTCGCAGCAGTTTTCTCATCTTCGTTGCCTTGCTGAAATATTGGCTTCACACACTCCAAGTACACATCGCATAATTCATATAACCAAAAGTTATAGCAAGCAGTTGTTGCACCAGCGAAATCGTAATTCTCAAAGGCAACATTGCAAGAATCTACTGCATATGCAAGACGAGATAAAATCCATGCATCCATGTTGTTTTTACTTTCATTCACAGAAATTTGTGAAGAGTATTTCTCGTCTCCAGGAAAGTAGAGGAGTGCGAACTTTGTTGCATTCCACAACTTATTGCAGAAGAACCTGTATCCTTGAACACGAAGGATGTCCAGATTAATATCGCGTCCTTGAGTGATATAGGCACAGAGAGCAAACCGTAAAGCGTCTGTTCCACACTCCGGAATTCCATTCGGATAGTCTTGTTTTTGGCCGGCTTTTGCCTTATCAATTTCTTTGGGATCCAAATTGGAATTGTACAATTGAGCGTATAAGCCTTCGAGAGAAATGCCGGTAATTACATCCATAGGATCGATAACATTTCCCAAAGATTTGGACATTTTTCTTCCGTGAGCATCGCGAACTATAGGATGCAAAAATACTTCCTTGAATGGTAATTGCCCCAAAATTTTTTGCCCGAAGAACACCATTCTTGCGACCCAGAAAAATAAGATATCATGTCCAGTCTCAAGGAGTGTGTTTGGGTAGAACGCCTTCAGGTCATTTGTTTGATCTGGCCAACCCATAACAGAGAAGGGGAATAACCCTGAGCTGAACCATGTGTCCAGCACATCTTCATCTTGGGTGAGAATAATTTTATCAACATCTACATTAAACTTCTTGGCTGCCTTGGTACGTGCTTCATCCTGTGTTCGTGCGACAACCCAGTACTCTTCATCATTACCCTATTTAAAGATGCATTTGTTAGAATTAAAAACGTTAAACAATTTACCACAATAAGTTAAAAGTAAATTTGCTTTTTATGCAGTACAGAAAAGCATACTTCTCCCACTGTAATGCTGGGATCCGAAAATGTAACAAAATAAGCAGGAATACGGTGTCCCCACCAGAGTTGCCTAGAAACACACCAGTCTCTGATGCCATCCATCCAGTGATACCAAGTTTTTGTGTGATGTTCTGGAATGATTTTTAGGGCTCCAGTCTTTACCGCATCCGTGGCCGCAGCAGCCATGTCCCCGCATTTCACGTACCTAATATAATTAAACAATTAAACCTACATAAAGCGACGCCAGCTATACCAACCATTGCGGTTTAATCATCGGTTCAACTACATCTTTTGATCTACTACAGAAAGGCACAACCATTGGATTGTCCTTAGTTTCCTTGTAAAGTCCAAGTTCTTTCAGCTTCTCAAGTATTTTCTTCCTGCACTGGAATCGTTTCATACCCGTAAATTCCCCGTAATTTCCAATTATGAAACCATCATCACTGAATATGGTAATAAAAGGCAGGTCGTGCCTCTTGCCGACATCATAATCATTGGGATCATGGGCTGGAGTAATTTTCACGGCGCCAGTTCCGAATTCCATGTCAACAAACTCATCACACACAATTGGTAATCTTCTCGAGCAGAAAGGATGCGTAACAAATTTGCCGTGTAGATGCTTGTACCGCTCGTCCTTTGGATGAACTGCCACTGCAGTGTCACCGAGCATTGTTTCAATACGAGTGGTGGCAACAACGATCTCTTCATCGCTTCCTTCTACTCGATAAGCAAACGAAATCAACACTCCGAATTCAACTTTTTCATCATAGCCAGGAATGGAGAGGAACGTTCTGCCTGGAAGCTCGATTTTATCTACTTCAATATCGGATATTGCTGAACGAAGAGCACATGACCAGTTAACCAGCCTAGAGCTGCGATAGATGCTTCCGTCTTCGTGCAAGCGCACAAAGGCTTCAGTCACTGCCTTGCACAATTTGGGATCCATTGTGAAAGCAACACGAGACCAATCGTACGAGGAGCCCATTCGCTTGAGCTGATCGTAAATACGATCCCCCTTCTGTTTCCTCCACTCCCAGATTCTTTCAATGAATGTTTCTCTTCCAAGATCATGGCGAGTCAATTTCTCTTCTCTCCAGAGCTTTTTTTCAACCACTACTTGCGTCGCAATACCAGCATGATCACATCCAGGGACCCACAAGGTGGTCCGCCCACACATCCTATGCCATCGTGTCACGGCATCCTCAACTGCATTCGTCAAGGCATGCCCCAAATGCAGTGTTCCTGTTACATTCGGAGGAGGTATGACCATCACGAAGTTTCCCTTTGGATTGGGTTCCAAAATTGATTTTCGCTAAAATTTTATATTTAATTATAATAAATTCAATGGAATTTTTCAATTTCTACTAACTCCATATTCTGGTGTAAAGAATCCTTGTTTCTCCCACCAGCTGTACCATGCTGCTTCCACGTACTGAGGACTGTAAGCATCGGGCAGAGCACCAGTGATATCCTTCTTTTCACCTTCCGCGGTTTCGCTTGTGTATGCGGCAATCTCCTTTGTTTCCTTGGTTTTTTTCTGCAAAGTAAATCACTTTATTAATAATAAAACCTAGGTTAAATTATGGAGATAGAAAAAGGGTCCATTCAATCAGACCATAATGTTGTGATAACTGAAGAATGTGGGTTTATAAGGAGCAATAATAAATGACTTTTTTGATTGAAATTAAATATTACCTCTGGTTTTTCCTTGGTGGGTGCTGGTGTGGCAGCCTTCTTTTCTAATTTTTGCTGTAACTTTTGTAATTTTGCTGCCTTTTTAGCCTCCTTTTCTAATTGTTTGGCTGACTTCTGCGGTACAGCTTCATCACTGCCATTTGGGATGTTTTCTTGAATGGATTCCGACATTTTAATCCTCTAATTTGAAAATCAATAAGGATCCTTCGCAATTGACACAGGAATTATGCGATTCAATGCACCAGTTTAATGCCACGATGCAATTGTCCGGGCAAAACACGAAATCGTGGAGATTCGAAACGTGACGAATAGCAAAATCTTTGACGGAGGGGAGATCTTGGAGAAGGGGCATTTTGAAAATGCAAGTTTGCAACAAAGAATATCCAAAGATCAAGAAATTAGAGATATTCTTTTTTTGCAACGGTAGAGTAGTAAAATCATATTTGAGTAATTTTAGAAATGTATTATTTTTATCAGTAGCTTTATACATTGTTCTTACGTTTGACAATAACATTTCCAATAAACAGTATGGATTTTCAAAATGCCGCAAAAATATAACAGGTTTTACAGAATCCTTCTTCAACAGCTGTTCTCTTCTTGTTTTTTTTTAGCATCTGACAACTTGAAAATGTAATCATTTTCATAAAAGCGGGAAAATACTTGAAAATGAGTTAAATTCTGAAGTGAAACGTAAGAAATGAGTGAGGACAATTTTGATATTTATGGCGATTTAGATACATTTGATTTATTGGAGAAATTTAAACTGGCAAGTTTGAACTCAGAAGGTGTTTGTTACCTGAATAATTTTTCTTATACAATTCTTAGAAAAATGAAGACTACAAATTACTGTGGAACAAATATAAACACACAGAAGAAAATTTGAAGAAATCGGAGTTTGAACGCGAAGAACTTGAAAGTAAATTGGCTACTTTGGAAAAGAGCTTTGGAAGCCTTCTAATCACATCGCGTTTGGAGATCAAAAGGAAAGAAAACCAGATTAATGAGCTTAGAAAGGAGTAAGTCACTAATATTGCGGTATTGCATTTAACTTCATTGCATTATTTCACAGATTGGATAATATTATATTCCGTCGTCATGTAAGAAAAGAAAATGACCCCAAAGACAATTCTAAACAACACATATATGAAAAGAAACATGAAGAGGAGGAACGCAAGGAGACTCCTAAACTGGAAAATTGCAGTTCTAGAGAAAGTGCAGAACGTCGAAGCGATCGAGACTCATCCCAGAACTCACGAAAAAGGCGTCGGGACTCTGAGCTAGATGATCGGTGTGTATAACATTTTAAACTTTTGCACTCGAATTTCTTCACTCTTTTGTTACAACTTCTGACTGTGCCAGATAGCAGTATATAATTCGATGGCAAGGATTTAATATACCTATATATATAGAAAGCAAATTCTCATAATTTAATGTACTCTGTGGAAAATATAAACTAATTTTTTTCATTTATAGTGACAAAAAACGGCGCCGACAGTCCTTAGAAAAAGATTCCAGGAATCATCGATATAAAGAAAAGGCTGTTTCAAGTAGAATCAGTACAAGAAGTTCATCACGCAGAACAGACAATTGCAAGGATCAAAAATATGAACGGCATAAAGATGTAAGCAAACGGGATTCCAAGCATCGTTCGCCTTCGAAACGAGATAAGAAAGCGTACAAGTCTGAAGGAACTCAATTGAGAAGATCGGAAAGATCAAAAAATAAGCAAAACTCAAGTTCAGAGAAAACGCAGAAAACTGCTAATTCAACAAAAAGGCCAGAAAAGGAACAAAAAAGAACTAAAGTTTTGCAGATTTTGTTGGAACCGTTGCACAAATCAACTGAAAAGAAATCACCTAAATTGTCACCAAAAGCGAAAGATAAAAAAGAATCAAGTAAATCTTCTGAAAATAATATCAAGAAAATAAATGCTGACACATTAATAAATGCGAAAATATCGATAGAGGGCAAAGCAGAAAAACAAGTTAAATCAACTGATGATAAGAAAGATCTAGAACTAAAAAATAAATTCCTTCTCACCTCGCAAACTTCACAAAAAGATGGGAAACTTATGGCAAATGAAGAAGTTAAAAGTAAGCTTGTGCAGTCAGAAAAGAAGCCCAATCAGTCAGTGCCTCAAGCATTCAGTGAAATAGAGAGGAGCATTAAAGAAGCGCTCGCAAAAGAATTTGAAGATATTCAAACAAGAAATGTTGATAAGCCTGAAAGAACAGTCGTATTGGAACACAGTGCGAAAATACAAGAAATTCCAGGGAAAAAGGATAAATGTTTTGAGGACATTTTGATTGATCAATTGGCAAGCGAAAATTTTGGTGCCAAGTTTGAAGAAAATGATTGTGTGAAATCACAGTCCGACTGTTTGGAAAATGATGGTCTATCTCTAAAGCCAGGAAAGTTCAAAATGGAAAATTCAACTGAGAATGATGAACGACATGAAAAACCTTCGCAGTTCTTTAAGGAACAAGACAAATCCAGCAGTATGATTGAAGAACAAGAGATTAAGACTGAAGCACCAGCTATTGAAACGAAAAACAATTCGGAAATGCAAGAGCCTCTCTCCAATAACGTGTTTGTAATAATACCTCACAATGTAGTAAATTCTGTTAATTCAAGCAATACTTACGATATGGAGAGCAACGTGACCCTGTGCATGCCGAAGGTAAAGAATGTGACTCCATTGTTGTGTGAAAACGAAAGTGAGGACAATAAGAATACTGACTTGATTGAAAATATCAGCGAAGACAAGAATGAAAGACAGCTAAACGAAACTAAGGCAATGGAAGAGGAAATCCCTCATGAAAAGAATATACTATCAAGCAAAGAATGGAATGAAATAAGAGGGACACCACTCGAAGCACCTGAAAAGGAACATGCCGTGTTTGCTTCAACCATAAGTTCGGATTGTACATCCACGCCCGTGAAATTGAAACATTTATTTGGAGGATCGAATGACTTAACTGATAGTCATGATAACTCTAGTAAAGCCTTTCATAATCTTGAGCAACAAATGGACGACATGTTTAAGGAGAATAAACAAAGGACAGAACCAGGTGATTGCACTCCCATTAAAGGAAACCGCTCTGAAATTGCCGCCAGTAAGGCAAAAGAAATGTTTGATCTGTATCTAGCGAGTCCTGTTAATATTGTTCCATCGGAAATAGAAAAAGATTCAAACAATGATCGAAATTCTTCGCTCTTCTTATCCAGCAGTAAAAAGAGAAGATCTTCAACTCCCCGAAAGTCGCTATCAGGGCGAGGTGTAAAATTGGTGGGCCACAGAATCGATGGCTTTGAGCCAGGAATACGTGGAGAAAAGGCTCTTGAAGCGTCCAAATTGAAAACAGCTTTATTTAAAGAAATTTTCGGGGCAGAAGACTCTCAAAATAGATCCGAGGAAACTATGAATAGTACCGATAAGTTGGAAGATATTGCAAAGACTAAATTTGATTGCAACGAAATTTCAGCCAGAGAACCAGCAGAGTTATTACATTTTTATATTTTCAACAACACGGAGGATGACCATAAAAGAGGATCTACGAGCTCTGAACAGTTTAACGATAAGGACATTTATATCAATACGAACGACAACACCTTGGAAACACCAATAAAATACAATGCAGAGGATTATATGAAAAATAATTCAAGAGCGACGAATGCGTTTATGAATAGTAATGTTCAGAAGAACACTGAAAACGCAATTGAGAGCAGTAGCAGAAGCACAGCAGAAGTAGACGGAGCTAGTTCAATAGTCGCCAATCAAAATTATGATAGAGTTGAGGAAATGCTAGTACTAAACAGATTTGAACCGGCAATAGAAAAAGAAATGCATCTAAAAGCTTGCAACGAAGAAAGTTGTGGTCTCTCTCTAACTGAAGGTAAATCAAATGTCTTTTGGGATTTTTCTAATTTCCTTTATTATTAAAAATTAAATTTTCTAGGCACAATTGAAACTGAATCAACAGTAGAAACTAAGGGTGATGGTGATTTTAAACAGCAGGAAAATGAGAAAAATTCTATGTTGAATACCGTTATAACTACTGGAGAAACTACTGATTCATCTGATTCATGCTCATCGGCAAAATCTCAGGAATGGAAAGATGAAGATGCCAACGTTTGTGGCTTATCCTCAGAAATGAGGAATGATAAAGTGCGAATTCTATCGGTGATTTCCATAAAAGCACCAATCAAAAGAAACTTAAATCAGGAAAATGCAATCATCCTGGATGAACCCTCGACGAAACCCCTGCAGGTTTCAAGATCTTCAAAAGAATCTGCTTGTGCGAATTCTGATATAGCAATATCACAGGTTGAGGAGAATCTAAATCAGGACAATGTAGTGAGTACCATAAAATCCAAGTCACCACCTCATTTAGCGGAGATGATTCCACTGTTTCAAGCGATCGAAGCAAGAAATCCAATTTCCAAAGGCTCTGAAAACAATACGTGTAAAGATAATCAGATGGGAAATATATTTTCTGATATAAGCAGTGATGATGAAAATTCGAATTCGATTTGTGGTCCCAATAAACAGTATCAAGAAAAGCCATTGATGGAGAGCCTTAACATTATGTTAAATAAATCAGATCTACTTGGGCACAATACTCCAAGCCAATGTCTCAATAGAAATTTGGAAAGCTCGAAAGAAATTGGTATTGAAAAATTTGTGCAAGATTTCTGTCGAACCATAGAAAACGTTGAGGAGGAAACTGTGTCTGATTCAATAAGATCTCATACCTCTGATCAAGGGGGGAGTGTTAGTCGACAGCTTAACACAAGTTTTGGGAGACTGTGCAAATTAGGAAATGACCAAAAGATTAGCACAGCTAATCCGGAAAAAGAGAATATACCGCAGTTGATTGAGCCATTGAGTTCTGGTCATGATGAAAATACAGAAATATATTCCACAAAACAGCCTCAGTCTGCCAATGAAATAAATAGCAATGTATATGAAAACAGATTTCCAGTAAATGAAGACATTGATAAAATGGTTATGTTAAATGCTAATACTGATGAAAAAGCGAAGACTGATTATATTGAAAATAAGGAAATTAAACAACCCATGGAATTTAAGGAGAATTTTATTTCAAATCTTGCTAATGAAATGATATCTTACGGTGGACATGAAAGTAGACGCGAGTATATAACGGACCCCATTACCAAAAATGAGGATCCCTTGCAACAAGCTTTCTCCTCGCTATTGGGGTGCGAAAACAGTAATGAGGCTTTATGCCTGAGTACCAACGATATCAATACGTACGCCCACCAGGAAGAAGTGATTGAAGAAACACCCGAAATGAAGGAAGCAAACGCAACAGCTACAGTGAAACCAGTAATTAGAACTATTAGCAAAAAACGGAAGGAAGAGTACAAGTCCCCTACGAAGAGAACAAAAACAGAATTAAACACTCCAATTGCAACGCATGCTAATAATATTGGTATGCAAGAGGAGAATTTCGGGCGTTCTGGTTTGACTGAAGGAAATCTGCAAAAAATGTTGGAAACTTTCGGCCAACATCCGCACATAGATAATGCAAAGATTACTCTTCTCAAATGTGATGAAAAAGGGAAGAAAAATACCCGGAAGAAAAATAATGCAAAAGCAGCAAATGCATCAAACCAAGGTATACAAGCGTTGAGCAATGCAGACCCGGTTACAGTACGGTCACCATTAAAAACTGCTGCAACGAACGAAAAGAGGTCCAAAGCCCAACGTACTAACAATGAAAGTCCCACTAAACAGACAATAAGAAAATGTGATAAGAAAAGGGGTAAATCGGTTGGCGACATACAAACGGAAGTGCGTGATATTCCTGTCGAGGATGAATTAGAAGTTGATCAAGAAAAAAATCGAAAAGAGAAGTTAACTGAAAAGTACCTAAAATCTGCGCCACCAACAAACTTCCCGACAACTTTAGATACTGCAATGAAGAAAAAATCGCCCACAAAACAATCACTTAAAAGTAGCCCTGCTAAAAGCATCGATGTTTTGAATACTCCCAGCATGGAGGACACTCTGGAAAAGAAGATCGCCACTTCTGAGGAGGTATCACAAAATGTAAAACAAGTTAGAACTATACAAGTGGAAGTTGCTGTGAAGCATAATGATCCTTATGAACTGTGCAATCAGAATTTGACCGATGAACAAGGAGCGACGGCAGAAGAAAATGATAAGAAAAGTAGTTCGATCAGTGATGATCTGATGTTAAGCACTACGGATGAAAGTTCACGAAATGAAACAGTGGTTTTCAATACAACTGGGGAAAGAAAAAATATTTCGATTGCCTCTACAAATTACATTGTTGAATCTGTGAGCAATGATGTTGTAAATGTATTTATAACGAGAAAAAGAAAAAAGAAAAAAATTGCTTAGTGCTTTGGATTTGTATGTATATTGTATATTTTATTTTATTTTAATGTTTTATTGGAATAATTTCGTAAAAAACATTTTGTAAATATATTAATGCTTAGTAAACTAAAACTATGAATTTCAAATACATACAGAGGTACATATTATGTACAATGTGCATATATAATATGTTGCAATTCCACTGATTTTAGCGATAGCTTTTTAGTAATTTTTTATGCGGCTACATACTGCCATTTACTAGATACTATACAGTAATTTCTTAGTCAACGATACAAACTAATCGCAATAGACAAGAAAAGCGGTAAAAACTGCAGGTGCCAAATTTTCGGTGATCTGTACAGTTGGATTGTATATTTATTATAGTGAACAATTAATAGTAGAACGAGTATTCAAATATACGTACCACAGCGCCACATACGGTGGTTCCGCGAAACTTCATATTATACTGCGTATTTTGTACGATGTAAAGAGAAGTGGGGATTGTTTCATTCAAAATATAACGACATTCAAGCACTTCTACGAAACAAGTAATTTCAAAGAAATATCGATTTTGTTATCAGATATCAATTTTAGTACTCGGATGATGGCATAGCAAAGTCCACTTCCTCATGTCAACAAATTCTTCAGGTGAAGAAGAAGATTAAGAACAGTTGTCAAAATAAAGGAGGTGGGGGTAAATTGGTAAAATTTAGACAGCGAGTTCCAATAAGAGACAGAATCTAATGGATAACAAAAACACAGAATGGCAGCCCTTAACATTTACGTTTGTAGAATATCCTAAAGGCAAGTTTCTTCAAATCACAGCAATTAGCAAGTGTTAATTTGAGTATGTTCTCTGCTTCAGGTGATTTTTTCGGTCACGGCTTAGCGTTTGTAAGCCTAGCGCCGATGGCAATAGCAGCGGGATTTTTAGCCTTAATATTATTTCGTCGGGACTTACACACAGTATGAAATAATGATGAACAGTGTACAGTTTTTAAATAATTTTCTTTCAGATAACATTTTTTGTGGGAACTCTTTTGAATGAAATTATAAATCAAATTTTAAAACTATGGTTCCGGGAACCTCGACCTTTTGAGAGGTTGCACTTGTTTTCGGAGTATGGTATGCCGTCGAATCACGCACAGTTTATGTGGTTTTTCACAATATATGTGACATTGTTTGTACTTATAAGGTGAGGTAGAATAACAATAAGATATTTAACAATGATCAAGCAATAAATACACATATTTCATAGACTGCACCACATGAATAACAATGCACCACTAGAGCGTGCAGTACGAGTGTTGGTGCTCATCACATGTTGGTGTCTGGCAAGTCTTGTGTGCATCGGGAGAATATACCTGCAGTACCATTCGTGGAGCCAAGTGATAGTAGGTTCCTTAGTAGGGTTATTAACTGGGACTCTGTGGTTCTGCGTGACGCATTTTATACTAAGTCCAATGTTCCCCTACGTAGTATCATGGTAAGCAAAGATTTTATTCCTCCAAATTTAAATGAGTTAGAAATTGTTGGTTTGTGATTTAGGAAAATATCAGAATTATTCCTGTTACGAGATACAACACTGATTCCCAATATTTTGTGGTTTGAGTACACAGTAACCAGACAGGAGTCCCGAGCACGGGCCAGAAAACTAATCAGCATGAAGTCTCAGTGACACGGTTGGCCCTTCTGATTAGGGCGGTTCTGAGTTGATACTCTACCAATTGCAGCATCTGCTAACTTACCCCATCCATTAAAACTCTTACTTTGTATACTTTTTTTACAAATACTTATTATGGTTCGCTCTAATCTATTTTGTTTTTTTACAAAGTCTGAAGATGTACAGTAATTTGAATTTATAATGTAATGTTATAAAATTAAGAGAAACTATAGCGTTAGGAATGAAAGGCTCATTCACTGTTTATATATTAAAGAGAATGTGCAGTTTATATTAATGTGATGTAATCGATTTTTATACATTCTATTTATCAATGGTCGAGATAACAATTTTTAAGCCTGGACAATTAAATTTTTTTAGGTAATTAAAATGAAATTTATATGTTAGATTTTGCATTTTTGATGAAATTGTGCTTTTAGTGAGTACGCTTAAGAAATTCTAATGTTAATGGTAAAAAAATATTTTAGTCGAAATACGGAAACCGATAAACCAATACTGAACATTTAAAAGAACAGTTAAAACCCTTGAACCTTTTTATTTTAAATTAATTAAAAGTTATCACGAGCTAAATGTTTTTATTACATTCTTCATTCCAATGAGCACTGTAAGACACATTAAGGATCCATAAAAGGCAGATCTGTATTGATATTGAGCAGCTTTAGTTGTGCAATAACCAATAGATTGCTCTCGTTATTATGTATAAGTGCTGTAGAATGATTATTTCACTTATCCACAGTAAAAAATGGAGTAAGTAATATAAAAGACAATACTAAATTGTTCTAAGTGAAATATGTAAAACTAAATGGAAAAATCCACGATGAATTGTTCAACAACAAGTGAAAATATGTAACTAATTTATTTAGAAACAATTTGTAAAGTAAGCCTAGTAAATAAATTAAAATCATAAATTTGTTAATTAAACGATGGAGATATTTTTGTATATATATAATTCAAATTGATGAACAGGTCAATCAAAAATGTTCTATACATCAGTTTGTAAATCTCACTCTCCCAACAATTTGTATAATAAGATCAGAAAATATTATGGTATGACCATGATGAGATGCTGGCATAATCTGGATAAATTTGAATATACTGGGTAACGGTTACTCGATTAAATTGTGATTGGAAACTAAGGCATGCAGTTTTCTTTTCTTATACAAGCAAAACACATATCAAGAAAAATAAAAAATAATACCAAGTTTCATTATCATATGGTTTATTCAGCACATTTCTAAGACATTAAACATTGTTATTAAATGATTATTTTTAATACGATAGGTACAATATTCAGTGATACATAAACATTTATGGGCGATATCTAAGCGAAGGGATTGAGATTGTTATCATATTCTTCGAAAGGATTTCCGCTATCGTTCTCCTCGTCAGCAAATGGATTTTTACTTTCGTCATAATCACTTTCATCCTCAAATGGGTTTGTTGACTTCTTGTTATTACTCAAATTTTTTGTGAGGGAATTAAGAGATTTGTCTCCACTTTTAGTGAAGGGCTTCGGACTTGTCCCTGGCGTAATCCTTGACACAGAATCAAGTTTTCGCACCTCACTTACCATATTTCCTTCAATGCTTGATGAGTATTTGTACGCTTCCTCCATTCTCAATCGACCCTCTGATTTGGGAGGTCCTGTAACAATCGGTTGTACTAAAAAAAAAAATTATTACATTTATTTAAGCAACAATAAAGAACTCTGACTTGATTTAGACTGTCCTTCACTCAAACGAAGTTTTGCTTCTGCTCCAGAACCATATTCTCGCAATGGCATTATATCACTGCCAGACTCTTTGAAAGGCTCTATCGTATTTTTATTGATCTACAAAATTATGCGTAAAAATAAAGTTGACTAGATATAAAATTTGTACATACTTCTTCGGTTTCTTGTTCATCGAAAACCACAATTTTGTTGAACAATCCGTGTCCAAAGTATTCCGATACTACTGAAAACGGCTCATGAGATCGATTAAGCAAATCATGGAAGGCATCACTTTCATTTCGTGATTCATTTTGTGCCCTTAAGGCATCCAATAATCGGGAATTCTTGGGATGGCACACACTGCAGTCTTTTTCACTCTCTGAGTACGTTCGTATACAACTAAATAGCAGCATTATTAGACACAATGTTTTTTTTTAAATATTAAATATGTACTCTTGGTGAAAGGAATGCTTGCATAAGAAGTAAACAGCTGGAAGTGTGAGTGGTTGTTGGCAAGTATCACAAATTGTGCTGCGAAATTGCAATGGGGCCGATCGAAGCTTATCAATATACGTTTTCAGAAATTCCAATTCATTTCGTGAGCCTTTAACATCCGTTTCTTCCTGCAAATAGTTGCATAATTAGTTTATTAACCAATATTGACTAAAATACTGTATACTAACTTGCTGTGCTAATTCCGATTCCTTTTGGAAAACTTGCAGGAAGTATTCTCGCACATGAATAAGCTTCGGTTCCTGATTAACAGCCAAACAATTCAAAATTTGCAGAGGTGATTGTAATTTTTCTGAAGCTACGAAATTGTCAATAAGTGCATGAAATCGAACATAATGCAGCAAAATATACCGATAACATTTAGAACCTGGAACAATAAACTAGGTGATGCTCGGGGATCGTTTCTTAATCCAGTCAAGGCTTGAAGCCAAAGCGAAGGCTCTGAAGCACCTAAACGCATGCAGCACGACATTAAATTGTTGTAATCACGATTTTTCAAATGATATCGCACTACTAAATGATACCTATTAAGAAAAATCTGTTGTTAAAACTGAAGAACATTTATAAAATGTTTCGTATACAATTTTTGTTCTTCATATATCCACAAGATTCCCGGCCAGAAATCATACATTTTGCACAAGACAAGGACATGATCTTTATTGTAAACATCATCGTACGTTTTTAGCATATCCATCAAAGTTTTTTCTACACTTCTATCAGACTGATACTTGTGTAAATATAATTCAATGAGCGTGTTGTATATTTTTGGGCTGCAATTACTGATATTCATAACAATATATTGTAGAAAATTCATTAATCTGTAAATATAAAGTTTCGTAACTAACAAAAAATTAATTTATAATAAGTTTTTTACTTGTCGGGATATTTGAAAAATAATTTTATAAAAATCTCCGGATTAACTCTATCCTGGCTGTTGGAAGTTGGTTCCACTAAAGTTATGGTATCTGCAGGTGGACGGTAATTAGTGCAAAGCATTTTAAGCGCATCCGTTGTTTTATCCGGGCAATGTTCCATAAGAATTGTTCCGTACTTCATTAAACTCTCCTCAGCGTCTCGAATATGTAGAGTTGATATGTAATCTAATGCCTTGTAAACAGAAAATACAAAACATAATTAGTTGCGCCCATTATTAAGTATCAACACACCTCTTCATAAGCGGTCATGTCTTCAATCAAAATGCTAATGCTATAGTCATGTTTCTGATTTCGTTTAGCTAAAGATAGAGCCAAATCAATTGAAGCATTTCGACACACTTTAATTGCAACATCCAAATCAAACATTACATCAGGATTTTTATCGTTTGATAAGAATTCTTTGAGCTGAAAATAAAACAATTTTAAAGTAAGAAAATAAAATAATAGTCCTTTATACTTTGTCTGTTAAATCCAATCGAGTGAAACAATTTAACAGAAGTGTTGTATGATCAGCCGTCGCTAGCCCTTGCTTATGTAAAGCTTGCAAATAATCGGTTAACAAGTGTATGTGACGCGAATCCAAAAATCGCCTAATGATATATGAAGGCTCTAAATATCCCATCGTTTTTATGTACTGTTCCACAGCACCTACAAGAAAAGGCTGCAGAAACTAATTCAATCAAATTATCACTGATCATTACCCGAATAATTCCCCTTGGTGTAAAGATGGTCTCCGTATTGTTTGAAAATGCCCGCCAATCCTTCAGCATCGTACTGTTCTTTTTTCAATATTCTAATTGCAATATCATACAAGTTCTTCTTGAACAATACATTTACTTTGCTTTGCAAGTCTTTTTCGTCCAGATGAAACACAGTTTTATTTTTTGTTAGTATCAAGCATGAGCCGAACTCAATTAATATGCCCACTACGGCGTCAATTGTAGTTGTATAAACTATGAATTTATTTTGAATGTCTATTACAGTTAATACATACTCTCTGAAATATACAAACATTAATGTTTAGAAGACTGATAATAAGCAAGCTTACTTTTGATTTGTCAAAAGAGTTTTCGTTGATTTCGTTATGGTAAGCAGAAGAGTTCTAAACCATTCTATAATAACCTTTTGCCCATCTAATGCATAGCATGGACCTCGTCCATCCACTGTAAAGCAATATATAGCCTAAAATAAAAAACAAATAAATAAATAACAGTTTTAAATATTGCTTTAGAAACTAACATCATCCCGTCCGACCATAAAATGTGGTTCATTCGCTCCTTGACCAGTTTGTAGAGCGCAGCATCTTGTTGGTGTATACTTCTTATCAAGGACAATTTTCGTTTCTTTGTCTTTATTCTGTAAATTGTAAACCAAAACTCCAGAATCTGAGCAAACAAACATGTGAGTAATCTACAATGTAATTGTTCTTCATTAAATCGAAATTTTAGTGGCTGTTGGTGAATATCATACCTTTCCCTGCTGTAGAAACTGAATTCCAGTAATAGGACTTGTGCCACTTGATAGAGTTTTCACTGTTTTTGATCGATCTCGACTAATGTCCCCTTTGTACAGAGATATTCCACCGCGGTCAAAGCCAATCGCCATATACTGTCCGTTTTCTGTAACTCCTATCCCGAAAATTCAATTTTATTAGCCAAAATAACAATTATTAAATTGATTTCAAACCTAATGAAGTAGGTTTCTGCAGTGCACCCTTAATAGTTCGCAGGCACGGTGCACCATTACTTTTCGTAGTTTTAGACAAATTCCATACTTTGTACACTGGCATTTCCCCATTATCCTCATGCTGGAATTCGATGTTTAATTTATCATATAATTTTACAGCGTGCATTTAATAAATAGTTATTTAAGCTTACAGAAATCGTTACAAGCAAGTTATTCTGAGTGGAAAGCGCACACAACGTAATTGGTGAATCATGCCCTTTGAATGATGTGAAATCCCAAGACCTGTAGAAAACGTGAATATTGCCCGATCCATCGCAAATAATTATTTGTCCTCTACCACTAGTGGAACAAGTAATTTCAACGTCCTAAAAATGTAATTTGTGCAACCTTTAGAGTTTAGACAGTAACTTTTATCTCACTTTCAAGGTCTGAGCAACAACCCCATTGTCGGCATCCCGTTTCAAGTCGAAGAAATTAAATTTCCTCCACTACAAAGCATCATATTTATCTGATCTCAATTAGAATGTTATTGAATCTACCTCAAAAATAGCCATTTCTTCCGCCTCGAATAATTGTTTTGTGTAGGATTGTTTACTTAAAAGTTGACATTTGGACAATTGGTTCAGCTATGATTCTGTTGACGTTTCAATTGGATATGCGATAAAGGAAAATTCCGTTTATAAGAAATATCCGTTTCCTTCTGTCGAAAAAATTAACGCAATTAATTAGTTTAATTTAGTTTTTTAAACATACCAAAATAATTTTTGTTTAACAATTTGTAGAAATTTTGAAAAGCTGAATGTTGACACGGTTCTTGTCCATGAAAAGTGTCCACTGAGCATTAATTTTTAAGAAAGCAGGTAATCGTGTTTGACTGTGTTTGTGTGACAATTAGTTGTAGCAGTAAATTTCTTGTTCGCTTGTCAAGAAGTTTTTTACCCTGATTCATTGAGTCTACTTTTTTAAATAATGTCCATAAACCCATTATAAGCTCTTAAAAACGTGAAAATGAGTATTATAGAACTGTATGGCTCAAAAGTTTTCGCAGTTTATTGAATAAACTATGAGCAATTCCGATACTTTGAGTAATTCGTACTGCCTACTTAGCAGGCAAAAATAGGTGTGTGCGTGTATGGCGAACTCTGGGAAAACGAATGGTTCCCAAGATCAAAAAGTGAAAATTGTGCTTAATTTCGTTTTATGTAAATTTGCTCGAAGTAATTATTTTCACGGCAGTTAGTTGTTGAATGGGTGGAGGTTTGGCAACTTCTTAGTGTATAGCACATCCAAATTGATCAGCAATCTGTTTTGGGTTGCAGCCCCCGACGAGGTAAAAAAATCCTCAATTTTCCCCACAATACCTCTCTCATTTTTTTCTTTGAACTTATATGGTTGCAAAATTTTAATTTGTATAGATTTTCCCTTAAAAAGAACACAATTGAGAGAGATGTGGGCCCCACAGTACGATATAATTGTTGAAACACTTACTGGCTCCGAGTTTGAGGTCACGGTGACAGATAAGGACACCGTAGGATACATAAAGTCGAGAATACAGAAATATGAAGGTGAGATAGTAACAGTCGAATTAATGAATTGTTTTTAATAAGATTTGCATTATGCGCATCTGGGAAAATGTGAGACATCTAATTATAGTTTGGATGACACGAATTTCCGCTAGAGCAGCCACAAATACCAAATAAGCTGAATTTGTCAGGAACTTTATCGATAAGTGCTTGCAGCCAGTTTCGGTACACTGCCAAGTCAATACCCGACGGAATCTGTATTGTTCATTGAAACCGGGGATGTGTAATTAGAGCTTAATTTCATGATTATTCTGAATGCTATGCAGATCCCCGAGAGTCACGTAAATTGGTGTTTGCGTCAGTTTCGGTCGTTTTGTCTGTACTGCGCTGGAGTGAAATATTTCCGATAAGAATACACGTTGAAAGTTCGTGCAGTAAAAACATGCTGAAAGTTTTTAAACAATCAAAACCAGTGATGAAAAATTGAAAAATGCAATCGGATTCCTTCAAGATTATAATAATGAGCAAAAAATTAATGTAGTCATTGATTACATTATCAGACAGTATTCTTATTAATGTTTTAAATAATTTGTTGAGAAAAGGTGTTTTTTGCCAAAAACGATTCATCACTCAACCATTTTAAAAACCAAACAAAATTGCATATTCTTATCGTTTATGAATGAATCTGTAAGAATGTAAAATAAATATAACTAGAAATAGATGAAGGAATTTAACTACCGGTTCATCCAACAGGAATACCAATTGGTCAACAACATCTGCTTTACAATCACAAAGAGCTGAGCGACACCACAGAAATGAAGGATATTCCTTTAGGGAATGGCTCACGTTTAAAACTAGTGCTGGATATGAAAGGTGGTCCTGTCTCCGCTCGACGTGTCGTTAATTTGCCAGACTACGACAGTAACTGGTTCGACTTAAGTGATGTACTGAACACGAATAGGTTTTTATATTTCATTATTTCCCAAGAGCTCTTTGTAATACTTGATTTTCTTAGACATGATCCACTGACAATATCTACATCAGGAATGAAGGTTCTAGTGTATAAAGACTGTAAGAAAAACGTACATCGAATTATGAAACTCCGATCAGATCGTAAGGCCTACAATGCGGGTAAATCCAGTGATACATCCAATAGTTCCATTGGACAGGATGATCAGTGGGTTAAGGATAATATTCAAACATTAGAAGTATGTAAAACATATGTGAACAATTTTCTTTTTATACTAATTACATTTTTTGAATTAGAAAATGCATCAAGTCCGTATGTTGCTGGAAGAGCAAAAGAAAGGCAAAGATACAAAGGAGAAGAAGGATCCAACAAAAAGTAATGGAACGAGCAATGAAGAAAAGATAAATGAGAATAATACAATTGGGGTCATTGCAAAAAGCTCACAGATCAAATCAACCGTTGTGAAAGGTAATCAGTGCCTAAAAGTGAACAAACAAGAAACGCAGTCAATTGGAAAATCAAAATTATATCCATCGGATCTGCAAAATAGAAAAACATCATGCGGCCTATTAAACAAGTATGGCCTTAACAAAACGTGCATACGGCCACCTTCGCTAATCCCACAGCCTAACAAGAGTGAAGGTGGCTTCCAACTGCACGCGTTAGCTCCACTTTCTCTGCCTCCGCCAACTTACTCGGTTCCAAAGATGTCTAATTCGGAATATTTAGCTAAATATCAAACTGCTCATGTTAACATTATAAAAGGCAATTGCAATAATGTTACAATAAATCCGCCTAAGCGCAAGGACTACATCGTGAAAATTCGTGAGAACATCAGAAGGAATCGATCGTTTAAAGCTATTAATGATATAACCACTGATGATGCGATTCAAAGGCCTTTTAATGTGAATTCATCCCTTTCATCAGTTCTAGATCAAATTGTAAATGCAGCCAAAACTACAGGAGATGATGTACCATCGAAATCAATGTACGACTTAATTGAAAAAATGAGTACAACATCTTTGAGCAATAATCCCGATGACTTTCTAAATGAGAACATGTGGAACACCTCAACAGAATTAGATTGTGAAAAGGAGATCCTACTTCCGAAGCGACCTAATTGCACCACAGCTCCTCCACCTGGTTTTGAAAATAAATTTTTTGTAGATAGACAAACAACGGTAGGAATAAATTCTCTTGATAATGCTGGTTGTGTACCTGACTTTAAGTTGGAAAATGCCAGCTCAACGAGCAACAGTGCCTTGGATGGATCCTACAGAATGTACAAAATGTCATCTGAAGGTAATTACATCATTTTCTATAATCTATGCTTATGTTGAGTCAGAAATTATTCCTTAGAAACTTTCTTTTCGGTATCTCAACACACATCAATTATTTTTTCTATTTTATTTCAGCTAAAAATAACTACGAATTGCCCAAGCTCCTAATACGAGAAGATTCACCTGTTGAATCATTTCACTCATCTGATCCACAACTGGAAACCTTAACGATTAGAGGAGACTCTCCGAAAAATGTAGTCGATGCTTATCAAAAGTTAACAACACCTGAAACAACTGTAGAATCTACAGAGAGAGATTCAAAACCAAACAAGTCAATAGTAAAATCACCTTGGAGCCATCATCACTCGGACTTAGGTTTAAATAATTTAGAACTAAATTTTTTAAATGAGGAATATTCTGATCTGGACACAGAAACAGCAACAGACAGCTGTATTCAGAGTGGATCAGTGTTAAAAATAGCATCAAATTTAGAAATTAGTCGAGGTTGGAACAATTCAGAGCTAGACGGACAGTCACAGCCATCGACAACATCTCTGAATTTCATTAATGGAGATTTAACATCCAGTGACGATGAAGAAGATGTTTTCAATGGCAGCTGCTGCATGCTGCACAACAATTCAAAATCAAAGTCAATTGAACTAAACGATTTTCGAATGATGTTCGGCAGCAGTCCAACTTTGTTAAATTCAGATTTCAACTCCACAACTCATGCTTCACGTTTAGATGCCGTCCCAATTCAGTATCGCAGAGGGTACACTAATCTGAATGATGCATGTCTGTCTAGTAGCACATCGGATTTAGAACTATTTAACGGTACTAGAAAGAAGATTTCTTCGAAAAGTGCAAGTCAGGAACTCCCGTCGTCTTTCACCCGTCATAGAACAAACAATTCCTTAGACTTTATTCGAAGCTATGAAAATTTGGATCGTGCTAAAATCATAAGAATGAAAAATGAACGTAGTCGGAGAAATTTGAACGGTAGCAATCAATTGTTTTGTTGGGACTCAAGCACCGTCAGTAGCAATAGTAAACGTAATCAGAGTGTACAGAATAACTTTTCACGGGAAAGACTTCAAGAAGAAGAATTATGCGACGATAATTTCTCGTATTCAAATTTGGGATACGAAAATGCAATGAGCAGCAGCTCGAGCGCTGAGACCAATTTACCAATTGATTATCCGTCCGATGAGAATTTATTTAACATGAACTTAGAGCGATTTGCTGATGAATTTAGCTTATTGTCTGCTGGCACGCTGAGCGACAAACTACCAATAGATAATAATGATGTTAAGGGAACTAGTCAAGGTTCCTTAATATTGCCTGATGTAGAAATTAGCACAACTAAAACAAGAAAAGCACCGTCTAGTAAAACATCTTCAAATTCATGTAGGATTTCAAATTTGTCAGAAACAGGATCAAAATCTACAATTAAAAAATCAGATAAATTACGATGTGCTGAATGCAATAAGAAACTGGGTTTGATGATGATCATGAAATGTCATTGCGAGAAAGTCTTTTGCCCTCAACATCGCTACGCTGAAGCACATAACTGTTCCTATAACTTTAAATCAGAAGGCAGAAAAATTCTATCTAGGGAAAATCCACTTGTAGTTGCGCCAAAATTACCGAAAATATAAGCTTCAACAATTTCTAGTAAACTTCTCAAATCATTGCTATCGGTGAAATAACACATAACAATAGCAGTTACGTTCATTTGGAATCTTTGTGATAAAAAAGTCTAAAATATAAGTCCACTCAAATTCTCAATTCATAATTAATTTGTGGTCTTTTTATTTTTCTTTACTCATGTAAAACTCCTTGGCTTCTATATAATATATTTGAAATGTGAAACTCATTGTAACACCCGTTTGCTTATGGAGATAATTTAGTTTAGTTTAGATTGTATTCTAATCCATATATAACTTTCATATAACTATTTTTGTGAAGGCACGATATTGTAAACATATTATTACCTAAATATTTAGTTTTTTAAAAAAACATTTTATATTGTTTTCTCCATTATTTCGCTATGCTTGAAATGATATAATTTTATTGGTGCCGGCTTGTTTTGTTTGTAACATTCGGTGATCATATATGATTAAATTATGCGGGGTTGGAGAAAATTGTATTTTAAATATTTAATATTTTAAATAATTACAAATGAAGCGATATAAATCTCTCAGCATCAAACAAATCCAACATATTTTGGCTTCAAACGCTACTTACCTCGTAAATCTGTAGTAGTACATTTGGATTTGTCAGTTACCAAAAATACTTGCATAAATAGAAATTTGTTAACATTTGTAGCATTCATATCAATATTGACTGTGAGTGTAACTTCTGATCGAGGAATTTCCCAATTTGCTAATTTTGTTATTGTTGTTTAGGGAACTCATATATTATTTTCGTGATTATTTGAATTAGCATAAAATTACAAGGGCGTAAGACGCCCAAAAATAACAATTAAAATGAAATTTCCTCGTCCAGTGGTTACAAAAGCAGACTAAAAAACCAAACCAATATTTTTTAAAAATAATGGGCATAATCAGATGGACTCAAAATTAAGTATATTTGCATTACTCGCTCTTATTTAACCATTGTGAATTTTAACTGTTCAATATTTAATAAATTTAACAACATATATGATATTTTTCTAGACATTTCGCAATAATATTAGCATCGTAGAAATATCACCAGCCGGTGGTTTTGCGCAATTTGAGTAAAAATACATATAATAATAAATAAGGAATTAACAAACGAATTGATATATTAAAAATAATTAAGCAAAATAATAATAAAGATATTAGAATTTAATCTTGTGTATAGAAATTACACCGACTGTACCAGGTGTGAAGTCATTTTCAATAAATAAAGCTTGAGCTTCAGATTGTGAGGGTCTGGTTAAATTCGTTATGAATATTTCCTTAGATTAATTTCATGATTTGTTATTGGGAAATTCGTTAACAAAGTGGTAAGTAGAGGGTTCTTGCGTTTTCATTGTGTTCAACAACTATTAAAATTAAGTCTATAACTGATAAAGATAAGCACCATCAAACTTTCACTAATTTATTTATATTTACCAAATTTAGTGCAGGTCAATGAACCTTGTTGTAGGCAGAAAAAATTGAACTTCATTAAAGCTAAACGGTGCCCGCATATAAACAATCGCGATGGAAGAAATTAGACCGTTATTATTCAGTTTGTTCACCTGACCTTCACCGAAAGCTCTGCTTATAATCAACATAAAAGTCCGTTATACCGTGATTATTTTCAAATGGTTCCATTGATTTACTACAATGAAATGGACAACAGATTCCAAGAATTGTAAGAATAATATTGAAATAATTAATGAGTCTTGAACAGAAAAAATAAATTACATTTTCAGCCATGGTTAACAATAATAAAATTATTATATTTCTGAAATTAAGTCTGTGGAAAATTTAAATTTTTATGGAGAATAAATTTGATGCACGGAGGTACGAAAATGAAACATTGGAACTTCAATATCGTATATATATTAGAATGGCAAATGCCTTTCAAATAATCCACATCAAAATCTGTAATTGCCGGCATTGAGGCATTGTCCAATGTCTAGTCACAGTTTGATCAATAAATCAAGTAAACAGACGAATTCGGATTGACATCAATTGATTCGTTGACGCCGGAAGGTGATTTCAATGCAGGTGGAAAACAGAAAAATTACTGTTTCTTTTAAAACGTAATTAGGGACGGATATACATCGACGGCTCCAGCAATTACCTTTTTTTTTTCGTATCGTTCCTATCGCACAATGGCATTACAGGAGGTTGACCATAAATGCTATCTAGGAATAACACCAAAGCTCGGGTAATGCTTGCATGTAGTCACGGCAAAAATATTTTGTTCCTATTACTCTAAAGGACATGTAGGAGATAGTTGGATGGCTCGGTGATTTAGTTGGACATTAGCCACAGGAAAGCAGTTCGCCTTCAACTCGGTCAAACTAGGAAGTGGTTGGTGTCAATTGTTCTTGTTTCAAATAAAACAGGATTATAACCATATAGTACAAATACGTGACGTGTTTTATTAAATCCAATAAAATATTTTGATATAATGTAATTGACGAATTCGTTCGTAAAAATTAAGATACTTATAAAACCGTACAATTTGTATTGTAAAGACTTACATATGGTTTTTTTAGTGTAAAATATATAAACAATTTTTAAAATGGGATGTGTAGATTGTAAAAATAGCCGTGTTAGTCCAAAGCATACAAATATAGTAAGTATTTTTAATTACCAATGAAACTGAATATGTTTCTTTCGAACTTTAGAGTGCAACAACGATTTTAATAAATAGTATTTGTTCCCGGTTTTTTATTATATGTCCAGCGTCGGTTCTCTGGTCTCCGTTATTTTTAATATTTATTCTCTTATATAGCTTGCATAAAATTTTTAAGTATTTAAATAAATTAAAATACAAGGGTGGGATTGTGGGAAGTTCTAGAATCTGGTGAAGGTCACATACCTATAAACATATTATGTGGAATCGAAAATAGCCTAAACGAAAATAATTATTTTTTCTCGCAAAGCTGAGTAAGCGCACGAGTCCCCCAAAGCCCTAACTTTAAACTTCCATTGTTTAAAATCATAAGACAAGTCAAATTTTGTAATTATTTTTATGTATTAAAAAAATTTCAAAATAATTTCATTTTCCCCACAAAGGAATCGCCTGAAAACAATGAGGAATACATTGCGCAGAAAAGGACCTGCACGGACTTGGCTTTCCTGTGTATAATGATTTCTATGATAATGATTCTGGTAATTAGCACTACGACATGCAATTGGTGCAATAATCGATTTAATGCATTTTAAGATTGCACTTGTTTCGTACTGTATTTCCTTCGGGGACATTTTCCGAATAGTGAATGGCTACGATGACTGCGGAAATGTTTGTGGACGGAAGAATACAAGATATGAATCTCTCGGGTGTTCGGTTAGCATGTTTCTAATTGTTTGAATTTAATTTCATCACTGCATTTCAGGGAACCGATCACACAGACGCGAAGTATCTATTAGTTCACTTATTATCAGCTGCAGAAAATCCCAGCCTTGTACATCGAACATGCGTTAGCGCGTGTGGTAACGAAGCGCAATTGTACAATTTAATACTTCTGAGAAGTAATACATAAGTCTAAAAAATATAATATTTCAGTCTGACATTTTTGAATCGATGCTTTCCCGTAAAGCAAACAGAGGCACAAACAAATGGACGAATATCATTTTTCTCTAAGACTGGGATTCAAAATTTTTTTCAAGAAGTCTCCGAAGATATTGAAAGATGTTGGGAACAAATTTTATACCTTTGCTTGTTCGCTTTTGCGATTTCCCTTATATTTGTACTGGCACTTCGACTAATTGTTGGAATTATCGTGTGGGTTGTCTTGATTGGAATACTGTCCGCCTTTTTTTCCGGAACAGTATTTTTATGGTAAGTGTAGACTGTAGATGATAACTTGATATTGGTAGAATTGCTAACTATTAATTAATTATAGGGTTAGATACAAGCAACTAACTGATGACGCACATGGCGAAACCATTTCGGAAGAAAGGAAACAATGGTGTTTAGTTTTTGGTATTGCGATAACCATTGCAACTATTTGCATATCCTTAATTATATTGGCCTTGCGAAACAGAATTAGTTTGGTTATACAACTTTTCAAAGAAGCTGGAAAGGCAATAGCAAATATGCCTCTTTTGTTATTCGAACCTATATTGGTATGACTGTAAAAAGATGGAATGTTTGATATGTATTTCAATAATATTCCTAATTTCCTAGACTTTTGTAGCGCTATTAGTATTTGGATCATTCTGGATATATTTAGCAATTAGTATTGAAAGCTCTGGAGAAGGAGTCGTTGAAAATAATCAGAGCATTCGCTATGTGAAGGATTCTACGATGATGGTATATACTGAACAATAAGAAATATGCTTACTTTAATGTTTTAATTTACAGTTTACTCGTTGGTATAATTTATTTTCACTGTTTTGGGTATCAAACTTTGTAATTTGTTGTCAACATATGGTTATAGCTGGTGCTGTTGCGTCTTGGTTTTTTACTAGGTAGTTTTCAAATCCAATACAGTATCGATTAAGAATTATAATAAATTTCAAATAGGAATAAAGCTACACTAAGTCTACCCATAGCAACAAGTTTTCGCAACTTAATTTTTTACCATCTTGGAACCGTTGCAAAGGGATCATTATTACTTGCTTTCACCAACCTGCTCAGGATTTTACTTAAAAAGATATATGTATGTTGTTAAATCTGGATTTGTTTGTATGTTAATGTTCCATCTGTTTCAGCAACGATTCAGATATCCTAAACAACCGCATTTGCAATGTTGCACTACGGCATGCCAATGCTGCTTGTGTATTTTTGAGAAATTTCTTAAATTTCTGAATAGAAATGCTTATATAGAAACCGGTAAATAATAACTAAAATTGTTTATAGTTTCTTAATGTGTTATAATTTGCAGCAATAACAGGGCAACCATTTTGCAGATCAGCACGAAAAGCGTTTTATTTGCTGAGCAATAATGCACTGAGAATTTTAACGGTCAATTCTATTGGAGATTTCGTATTAATCCTTACAAAAGCTTTCATTGTGCTCATTACCATTTTAGTAGGAATAGAATTAGTTCAGGTAGGATATATTAAATATTTCTTATGCTAACGTTATACCGTTATTTTGTAGAGAAAGGAAGGTGTTTACCATAGCTGGGTTATTGTTGCAATAACAGGTGTATTCGCATACTTTATAGCTCATGGTTTCATTTCTGTTTATGAAGTAAGTGCATAATTATATGATATAATATGTTAGAACTAAGAGAACAATCAGTCACATAATATTTTCTTTTTGCAGATTACTATTGACACCATTTTCCTGTGTTTTTGTGAAGATTGTGAAAGAAATGACGGCATCAATCAACCATATTTCATGTCCCGAGGATTAATGGAATATATTCAAAATTCTAAAAAAGCTCTTCATATAAATGAGGAAAATACCTCAAAGGCTTGGAGGGAAAACTCTTAATTTGATTACTTGTTTCATTATTCGTCTCAGTGTTTTTTAATTAAACAAGTTTTACCAATAAATAAAAAAATTAATTTTTAAAATCTGGCTGGACAATATTTTTTCTAATTATAATTCAGTTTTCAAGGTTTCCGCCAGAGTATATTATGCTGCCAACATGAAAAAACAAAATATCCGACTGCGACATTATAAAACAAAATAAGAGAGTACTGTCAAAATTCCATCTTCCATCTCAAGCGATTCGGTTAATAATAGCTTTAACAGCATTAATGTTGTATAAGTCAAACTAAATAATAAGACTGCAAGCTACGAGCTCAAATAAGATGTGAACGTTTAAGGTACACGGAATTTTACAAATCGTTACCCGTAATTGAAAAATGTTGGTCCATGTCTGATCCGTACATAATAAACGTTCCGATTTCTTTTTTGTTATGTGCCAAAAAGTTGAATGCGTTTTGAATTCTAAATGCAAACAAATTAAAACGTGTTCACCGGTTCAAGTTTGTTGAGATACTAAGAGGAGAGTGTCGTTTTTTATAATCTGGGTTAACGATTTCCCAAATTTTATGTTCATAAATTTTTGTGGAACAATGTCACTTTATGAAAACATCGTTTTTGTAAAATGTTAAAATAAACTAAATAACTTAAAATAACTTGTTCTGATATGAAAATTGCGGAAGTTATGTGACAAGAAAGATGATGTTAGTGTAGACACGATTGTTTGAATATAGGTCAGAGTTCTTTACAAATTCCGAGTAATCTGAAAAATGTTAAAAGTAGGTAGGAAATTGGAAGAAGAACTTTCTATTGCAATTACATAAAAACGAATTATTTAAATTGGTGGAGTTATTGGAGCACTCATAATTTGGGTATTTTAGTATTGTCCATTCATTAACGATGTGATTTGCGTGTTGCACTTCAATAAAATTTTGAATTATAATTATATGACGTGAATACAATTTTTTAGAATTGAATACTTAATTATTGGTTCCTACAGTGAATGCAAATTATCACAAAACTTAACATAACAAACAAACTGATATATTTTCCATTCCAGGTACATAATTCCAAAACAAAAGCAAAATTTTCAACATGGATGAAGAATCACTTTTGGCTCGAGCCAATGAGGAACGTCAACGATTATTTCAACGATATGATCGTGGTCGTGAGCCTGGTGCTGAAATAGATCCTTGGGAAGACCCTGGCTTTGAAGTCTACCATCAAACAGATCGGTATGGCTTCATTCATGATAAACGTCTTCCACAAAAAATCAATCCGAATGAAGCAAAAGCCCGCGCTATTGAACTTGAACGGGTAAAAAAATGGGTAAAAATGACTAAAAGTTGGGAGAGCAAAGACACACAAGAAAAACTCAGGCGTAGAATATACAAGGGTATTCCAGATAAATTACGATCGCAGGTGTGGCTGAAATTACTAAATATTGAGGCTAAAATGGAGGAAAAGAAAGACGTGTATCAGAATATGTTGAAACTTGCCCGTCAGTGGAGTACAGAGGCACGGCAAATTGATTCTGATGTTAATCGTCAATTCAGAGAACATCTCTTCTACAGGGAGAGATATAGTATTAAGCAGAAGAGTTTGTTCAATGTTTTAACGGCCTACAGTATGTACAATATGGAGGTGAGTGGCCACTGGGATCTAAGATTGCATTTGAAAAGTAATAATGAAATTCTTTAAGGTTGGTTACTGCCAAGGAATGTCCGGAGTAGCCGGCGTTTTACTTATGTACATGGATGAAGAGCAAGCGTTTTGGGCTCTTAGTACTTTGCTCGCTGACAAAAAATATGCAATGCACGGATTATACATAGAAGGATTTCCTAAGTTAAATCGATTAGTTCAGCATCACGACAAAATAATGGAGAAATTTATGCCAAAACTTAAAAATCATTTTGATTTCTATAATTTAGACTCTATGATTTATTCTCTTAAGTGGTTCTTTGTAATATTTATTGAACGGGTGAGCTCTGGTAAATTAGACGTCTTAGAATTCTGATTTAACTTGCAATTCGCCTCAGATTCCGTTCAGTTTGTGCTTGCGAGTTTGGGACATATATCTCTTGGATGGGGAGAAAGTGGTCACTGCAATGGCTTATACTATTCTGAAATTGCATCAGAAGAAACTAGTTAAGTTAAAAGATATGGATTTACTTGTTCAATATTTACAGGTAAAAAATATAATGCAGTTGAAATATTAACAGTTTAACCAAATATTTTTCCAGACAAAGCTTCATAAGGAATTCGGCTATGATGACGATACAGTGGTAAAAGCATTAGAGCAGTCAATGGAGGAATTGAGGAAGGCAAAAATGGATTTGGCATATCCGCCACCAGAATCTGAATTCCCTAAACGTCCATTCGGTGTCTTTGTTGAGCCTGCAGTAGAAAGTAAAATTGGCAGACGTAAATCCAGTTTTAGTAAAACTGAGAAAGAAGTTACAGAAAATGTTATTTTAAGGTAAGTCAATTGTTGATAAATTTTCATTGTTTTTTGATAAATTTGGTATTTAAGAAATGAAAAGACTCAACAAGAACTGGTGGATTCAACAATATCGGACGGTGGATTGGGCGGATCGAATAGTCAATTAAATGCTGGTAAGTTTCTTTTAATTAGTGTTTATTCTAATTTATTTACCTCCGCTCCGCTTGTGCTAAACTGCTTTTCGCTCTCAAGTACAAAGCTTTGCAGCCAGTAATTGCTATCTAATATTAAATTTGTTTCTAACAACATGTATCAATGTATACATTTAATAACTATGTCTTATTTATTTATTATGATTTAGTCAAAATTACTTAAAGTTTGAAATCCGTGTACAAAGAATTTAGATAAGTTTTTCATAGGGAAAAAATTGAAACAAGCAAACCGTTCACAATATTATTCTAGATTACGATGAACGAAAAGGAAATCAATTGAAAACAAAGAATGGTTCTCAAAGTAAGGATCAATAGAAGTGATAAGAATGAATTGGAATATGGTAGAATAATAAGTCACAATCTCATTTCTAGTGCTCCAAATTATGTATTTTTTAGTGCATTTTTGGTGAAAACCCTTTAATAGAATTTATTGTTGAAGTTTATCTAATTTATTAGAAAGAAATTTTAGACAAATATGGAATTTTAAAAGGTTTCCTTTTAAAGAAGTTATTATAAAGACATTATATTTAGTATTAAAACTTTCTTAAGTCAATTGCGAATCGTCGGAATACATTTCTGGTAGTATATTTTTAGTAGCTTTGCTGATTACACTTGTATTGCAGTTTGCACGCAAATGTGTAATTTACATTACAATCATTTAAATATTGTTTTTATTCTTCACTAGTCTCTCTACACGTAATAAAGATCACTTATTTTCAATGAATCGCCTGAAATATTTGGATGTGTGCGTTACGGAGAGTAAGTTGTGTTGGACTCATCATCGCATTATTACTTAACAAAACCGTTTTTGTTTGTTTGGAGAAATTATTTAAAAAAGAATGATGAATTTGTTTGGTCTAACAGAATTTTAATTGAAAATCTTCAAAAAATATTCATTAAAATGGCTTTACGGTACATTTGAAATTTTTAGAATTGTTTTTTTTTTCACTAAAATTTATTAATTTTCATATAAATCTATGAATTAAAAAAATCTGCCTTTAGTCTATGCTTATGCTTGAATACAGGTATAAAAAAAACTGCAGCACTTAACAAAATGTATTGTACACTTTGCTTAAGCGTAATACAAATCATCACATTAGGGTTAATTAGAATATTACGATGAGTCTCGTTTTTATAAAATGAATTAATCCTTATCAGGCCCAGTTGAAGAGGAGTATTGGGAATTCTTGCGCCCATATAAGGCTCTGCCGAGCCGGATGCATGCTCTTAAAAGACAAAACTGTGTTTGTATTACTGACATAGATGATCACTTTTCTTCTCTTCCAACCCGATTACTGCATGGTATTCTATGTGTTACTTAACGTTTAACTAAAACAATATCAAGAATATAATAACACTAATTACGATTTAATTTACAAAGGACATATTCCAGAATCTGAAGACGGTGGTTCCTTGCTAGGTAGCTCCAGAAAATCTCTTGCCGACACATCTATAACATCAACTGCAGATTTGAGCGTGTTCTCCACAGGACAACGTTCACAACAGTTTGATATCTGCATAGATGACACGAGGAGTTTGCAAAGCGTTGGTGAAGCGGAAGAAGAGAATAGCCCCGGGTAAGACTGTTTGTTTGAAGAACAATGAATCCTTTCTTTTATTTTTTTGTTAATTTTCAACAAGTTGCAAATTAAATGGACTTATTTAATTTCAAGATCTGCTTTTGGATCATTAAGCATTGTTGGAAGAACTCCATCCGCAATGATGATAACTCCAACCCCAAGAGCGATTTCCCCTCACGACATTGTTCGCATCTACGTACCGCCAGCACCACCTGAGGAGCAAGTGCGCACACATAATGTCGTTGTAGACTCACCAAGCAAAAGTTTTCCAGGAAAAGTAAAACGTTCCATGTTAAGCAATACTAGTTTAACTGATCCTCACGAAGGAACCAGCAATGTTGATGTAAGCAGCAATCGAAATTCAGTAGTATCAGGAGATATGACACCAGTTCGAAGATCATTTATATATAAATCTCATGAAGATCTCAATATCAATGGTCAGAAGTCCACGTCGTCCTCACGCAGAGGCAGTCTATCGAGAAAAAGTCCATCAGGTATTTTGGAAAGCAGTTTTGCAATGGATTGCGAACATTTGAGACACAAGAAGGACTCAATAAATAGTTCCGACGAGCAAGTTTGCAAATATGTGAGAAGTCACAGTAGTAGAACTGATGGACTACAGCGAAATAAATTGATGACATCTTTCGAGGAGTTGGCACGAATTCGGAAAGAGCAAAATCGCAAATATGAACAAATTGATGAAAAAAGAATGACACAAAGTTGCTATTCCGAAAGCACTGCAACAGTAACATCGGACGATGAGGATTTATCCCCAAAATGTAAGTACGACAGTGACTGTAATATTCAATATAGGGCCTTAGCAGCGTCCCCAGGTTCATTTGATATTGATTTCGTTCAATCAGATACTAAACACGCTTTGCGACAAAAATCAGAAAATTCGGACGAATATTCTTCATCTAGTCCCAACACGAAGTCAGTATTGACCACACCAGTCAATGAACATGTCCCATCTTTGGTACTAGCTTCATCTCAGTCAACACAAAAATTAATTCATTCTGGAGAAACGACGCCAACGTCAAACTCACCGACAATAAGAAGTAGCCACAATAAAAGTACAAATTCCCCTGGGGAATCAAATTCATTTTCAAAAAATATACGTAAGAACAAAAGCAATTATTCCGACTTCGTTGGAATTGGTCAAGAAGCAATCGGACATTCTTGTTCTAGTAACGTCCAGACATTCAACAATTTTCGAATATGCGATCAAAGCAACGAAAATTACTGCGAGCAATATGTGGAATTAAAAAATAACTACACATTTGCCCAGCATCCAAAGGATGGCAGTAATTTAATTACTGTCAGCGGTAATGATGGTCGTAGCAATGCTAGCGATAAGTTAATCCGTAGTGAGTTCGATAGAAGAATTGCCGCCCCTCTAGGGGGACCATATGATTACAAAAGTCATAACTCCAGAGAAACAAATAAAATACGAATCAAAGTCCAACAGAACCAGTAGATTTAAAATCACGGTGCTGTGAAATTAAATTTTTGCGTTTTCCTTTCAATGAGCTTTCATTCAAATTGAACTTTTCATTTATTGTAGTATTTTGTTTAAAATATGTAATACTCCCATGACAATCTTGGTATTTTTGAATAATCATAAGTGAAATTTATTTAAAAAAATTGTTGAATTTTTTCAATGATTACTTATACTAAAATTAATAATTGTTTGATGTGTTACAAATTTGAAATTAATCATATGAAATTTACAGACTAATTGAAGATATACAGAGTTTATCGTGGGATTCAAGTACTTCTAGGATTACTATATTACACGGTTTCTTTCATTAAAATTGATTGATTCGTAAAGCAAGTAGGAGTCCTTGAAAGTTCCTCATGACTTTGCTTATAAAGATTAAGTTACAAAACATTTTAACTGCCAGTTTCAAATCGATCACTAAGAGACTTCTAGTTAATATTTTGGATAATTTTAATTTTTAGAATTGTGTTTTATTATCCATTCTTTGTAGAATTATGAAATGTATTTTATGTGAATTACTAGTGTAATTAATTAATTAAGAGTTGAGAATGGCAGAGTTCTATATAGAAACAACGATTGTCCGCATTTCTTCCTCCGTTACTTAAAGTGCTTGTTTTTTGGCGCTTTGTTTAGTATTAAATTTGTAAGATATGCTACTGAGTTCTTGACTTAACAGTATCCACCGCTAGTATTATTTGTTTAAATTGTTTTCGAATTCAGACGAGTATGGCTCGGACTCCCAAAGTAAATTGAAAGGAAAACTTAATAACGAAGCGATATTGTACTATTCCATAAATCCCGATGGACATTAATTTAATGTTCTAAATTAACAAATTCCAAATGCATTTCTTTCTACATTATCTAAACCATCATTAGCTACCCATGGACAAATTTAGTTTAAGTAGTCACCAAAAAATTCCGATCGATTTTATTTTACGTTTTGTTTTACAAACCCGTATTTTTTATTACTTAATGAGCATAATATGTATGTTTTATACATGAACTGCTTCGAAGATATCATTCCAAATGATTTAAATGATATTAAGTCAATTTAATTATTTATTGCTTTTATATTGTCATTTAACTAAGTTAACACGTATTTAACAATAATTTATTGTACTCGGCTAGAGTATATTAATATGTACCTAAGTTAAAAACCAAAATATTATAGATTTTAATAAATTTTGTTTATTTTATATTTTATTTGTATTTATTATTGAACATTTTGTTTAGCGGTTTTATTCTTTTAACAATTTTATTTGTACACGATTCTTAAAAGCTTACAGTAAAACAAAATAAAATTTATTTCATTCAGAAGTTCACATTTTAATAATAGAATTCGTTACGAATTTGTGCAGTGATGCTCCTAATATATATTTGTCAAGTAAACATTTTTCAAATTATTACTAGATTCATAACATCAAAATCATATTCCTGTAGTTCAATAACATTTTTAAAGCAATATTTTTAGTTAAGCTGTTGTAAAGCGCCCCAAAAATTCCAAGTTCTTTTATTGTAAGTAAAATTCTTGCATTCGCTTTTAACATCGAATGCTTGATTAGATGTTCATCTTTCATTGCTCTCTTGTATGTACAAAGTAAATGAATTCCATAGAGGTCAGGTAGTTCTATATATTAGAGGCAATTCAAATAATAACTGGCACGATACTACCGGTAACTGCGGCAAATTAAATTTTGGACATTTTCTGAAGGATTTTGGGTCGCTGATCACGGGAAAAATAATAATAAAAATCCCAGATGGACCGTTTACGAAATATCTTTCGAAAAAGATTCAGTTCATCTCGCTCCCCAAATCCTTCAGAAACTAGTTTATTTCGGGAAAAATACAAAATTTAATTTGCCGCAGTTATCGGTATCTCCCCTAATAACCAATAAAGTACACACTAATACTTAAAATTGCCTTTTCATAACAAATTTGTGGCTACTTGACAAGAAATGTAGCAAAGGAAATTATATTGTTCCAAAGTACAATAAATTGTATTTGATAATAGTCATTAAAAATTCATTCATGATCCTCGGGGAGGTGTTAAAAGTTAGAAATCTAAATTTTCAGCAAGTGTATAAACTGGAAATCTGCCATTTATGAAAAAATTGAAAACAAAAATTCATTAATAATAATCACGACTACATCGTTTAGTCTTTGGCTAAACATCAACATCAAGTTCATTTATATTTTGTTAATGATGTTAAAAATGTGTATCAATAGTGTACATTATGATGTTAATAGTTGCAAAATATTATACATGAAATGGAAACCATGTAGTGATACCAATAAATAAATGAGTCATTTATCGACAGTTTGTTTTTTTGTATTATGCAGGACGGTATAATATGAAGGGTTGGATTATTTTTTTTATATGCCATTCAATCATATTACATCATTCCAGTTTTCAAATGCCCTTATTTTTAACAATTTATAGAAGTATTTTTTTATTTAATCGTTAAATACAAGAAAGGGATATATTAATTTCCCATTTTTGTGGGAATTGTAGCCCAAAAACCCTTCCAACACTGGTTGAAATCGAAGAACATCAAAACAGAAACCAAATGACACAAAAAAACCTCCCAACACTGGACAGAAAACAAAATCAGTCAGACGGGGAGACGAGAATTCAACACTAAATCGCAATTTCGCGTACAGAATCAGAGTTTATTTTTGCACTTTAGAAAGGGAAATTGAGTCAGTGATTCCACTTTCAACTTAATTCAAGTGAACGTGTATTTTGCAAACCATAAAATTGTTTTATTTGTGAAGGAAAGCAGTTGTGAAGAAAGAAGTTCTGCAGTGAAAAGTGTTGCTGGTATTTTTGGCGAGGGTGTTTAGAACAAAGGAAAATGTTAGACCTCGAAGTGGTTCCAGAAAGATGTCTCGGCTGTGACAACTGGGAATTCATTTTAGGTGAGATTCAGTGAAAATTTGTATGACCGCTGCAAATGGCAAAAGGGATTTTGTTTTTGGTTTAAGGGTTGAAAAAATTTGTTTTGCTTCTTTCGTCGAAGTAATAGATCAATTTCTTCTCTCGTCCCTGATTTGTTTCGTTCTAGTACGAATTCAGGCTGTATGTTTTTGGAGAAGTAATAGAGCACGCAGCTGAGACCTGGTGAGAGTACTTGACATTGCTTCGTGTCCCAAAATTGTTAAGTTTGTGATTGTGACAAACATTGTCACAAATGAGAGAGGAAAACTTGTGCCTTGTATTATACGTTGAAAAGTTCTACAATAAAATGTAATAGTAAATTTCGTATTTTATTCGTGTATTTAAATATAAAAATTATTTTTTATACTTTTCCTGATTCAAAATTCAAAACCACACAAATTAAACAATTTAAATAATTTTTATTATGTTTTATTGCTACAATATTGTTGTACTATGATATTATATTATATTATATTTTTTTCAAATAACTTCTGAAAGACTTGTTACTGCGTTTGGTGATTTCCCTTGACCAGGTATTGTTCGGTCATCGCGAATAATGAGTGCTTCCGAACTCAGAGGGGACTGCACAAATTAATTGTGTTAAAGCACGTAGATTGTGCGAAACTGTTACGCACTTGATAAGAGCAATAAGTAAATAATATGCTGTTGCGCTTTGCTGGATGACGTTCTTCAGAATCTGATCGGAATTTGTATTGCATAAACAATTGTCTCATTGCGAGGCATTGATTAGATATATTAGTATATAAGGAAGTCGGACTTCCTATATGTTTTGTACACGTTCGGTATTTTGTTTGTCCAAAAACGGACGTGCACAATATTTTATTTCATTCTAGAGTTATGTATTTTTATATACAATTTAATTGTAATTTTCTGGGAAAAATATTTTAAACAAATATTTATGAACGAATTTAGTGCATATCTCATGCATTTAAATTATTTACAGGAATGCACTTTTCGCAGGCTGTGGCTATAATACAATCTCAAGTGGGCATCATTAAAGGCGTTCAAGTCCTCTATTCGGAGATGGTAGGTTTCTTTTGTTTTTCTAGGTTGAAGGTCTCCCATTTATTAACATATTTGCGATTTCTTTTGTTTGTTAGAATCCCCTAGGTGTGGATATTGTAATAAATTTACCGCAAGACGGAATAAGACTAATCTTTGATCCAGTTGTACAGCGATTGAAAGCCATTGAAATATTCAATATGAAAGCGGTGAAACTGAGATATTGGTAAGACTTAAATAATTATTTACTTATAAAATGCTAATTTAGTTGGTCGTTCCCAGTGGCATGCCTTTTAACTCGCCCGAAGTAGCACCATCGATTGAACAAATTGAACATTCATTCGGTGCAACACATCCAGGAGTTTATGACGCTGCCAAGCAACTTTTTGCCTTACATTTCCGCGGTCTTAGTTTCTATTTTCCAGTTGACAGCAAATTACATCCAGGCTATGCTCATGGCATGGGATCATTGATATTTCCCAGTGGATCATCTCCAGTTGTCTCAAAAATGGCTCTTTATTCTGGCAGCAGTTTATCCGAGAGTCAGCCACCGCCACTTCCGTTATCTTGTTACAATCGGCAATTATATCTGGAATCTGTAAGCGTTCTAAGAAATTCCAATGGCACAAGAGGTCTTAAACTTCAACTGTGTGCTGAGGGTTCAGGAAGAATTTTGGAGCCCCGAAAACAAACATTATCTAGGGAACTGTTATTCGGTGATAGCTGCCAAGATGTTGTCACTAATTTAGGTGCTCCAAATAGGTGAAATGAACATTATTCGTTTTAGTTAAAACCATTTTCAATACATTGGTTTTTGGTTTACAGAATATTTTTCAAAAGTGAGGACAAAATGAAAATTCATTCGCCAAATGCACGCAGGCGTGTACAAAATAAGAGAAGTGATATTTTTTTCAACTATTTTACCCTCGGCATTGATGTGTTATTCGATGCCAGAACTCACAGGTGCAAGAAACTAATTCTTCACACCAATTATCCTGGTCATTATAATTTCAACATGTACCACCGATGTGAATTTCAGTTTCAACTTTCTCCTGATAAGTAAATGCCCACACAGCAATGATGGATGTTATTTATTAAATAATCTCATGATTTTTTCAGAGCCTCTGATAATGAGCCGTTGAACTCTCCAGTCATAATATCAGCATACTCAAAATGGGATACAATAAGTGCTTGTTTAACACCTTCAGAACGGCCAGTTGTTCTCCATAGAGCAAGCTCAACTAATACCGCTAATCCATTCGGATCGACTTTTTGTTATGGTTATCAAGATATTATATTTGAAGTGATGCCGAACAGTTATATTGCCTCTGTGACATTGTATAGTACATCATCTTATCCAAAACGTATGACAAACTCCCGGAAAGGTAAGAGTCCACGGGAGATAGAAAATTTTAAGACTTCTGCATGACCGTTGTACTTCCGGGGAAAAATAGCGTAAAGCTGGAGCCCTGTTTTCACACCCATATATTATATATAAAAAGAAATCATAATCAATTTTTCTAAAGTTTTTTATGTACGTGGTCTATTGTATAATATGTATGCGTTCTTTTGTAGTTAATTTGTTTCATTAATCAAGTTGCCAGAAACGCCCGAATTTCACAAATTATTTAATAAACATTAAGCACCAGTTTAGCTGGTAAAAAAGTAAATGTTTTAAAAGAAATAAATTATATAGTAAAAAATCACAAACAATATGGAATTTACGTAAGCTATTTTAAAACAAAAACGTTACATTACCATGGAAAAGTACAACAGTTTTGCATTGAATTTTCAGAGCCAGCAAAGCAGTGTTCAACAATTTTGTTTACTCTAGATAAGAAAAATGCCCCCGTGTTCCCTAAATGCAAAATAAGAGCAGATAACAGGATATGGGATGCGCAAGTTCAATAAAAGTACGATAATTTTAGTAAGAAGCTCGTATACTTCAATCAACAGTTGCAAATAACTGTTATTGCAAGTGGAAACATTAAATCACAGGAACTTGTGGCATTCAATGCATAAAATTTTCAAGTGATATTTTTTCTTGTATAATCAAATTATTTGTAATAATTAACTTAAATTCTAAACTATCAGTGAGTTCGAAATAATCTAATTCTATCGTAAAAAAACATCTATGTCATCACTTTTTCGAAGGCAGACATAATACTTGTGGGGACTACCGTCTGAAGTTCTTTTATACAGCTTTTCCGGTAGATTTCCTTTTCGCAGCCAAATTTTTTGCGGCGACAAATGTATTTCGCATTAACATTGCAACAGTCATAGGTCCTACACCACCTGGAACAGGAGTTATGTGTCCAGCAACTTCTTTAGCGGCTGCAAAAAAACCAAAAAAAAACAGTTAATAGTTGCACCATACTTGAAACCTTCTCTTCCTCACCATCAAAGTCAACATCTCCGACGAGTTTCGTTTTGCCAGTCTTCTCATCTGTAACTCGTGTAATGCCCACATCAATTACACATGCTCCCGGCTTTATCATGTCCGCTTTGATTAACCCTGGAACTCCAGTTGCAGTCACAATTATATCCGCCAGTTTGCAGAATTTTGTCAACTCTTCTGGGGGAGTGAATCTGTGGCAAATTGTGACAGTGGCATCCATTGCACTCGTATCATTCCGTCCATCTGCATGCAACAGCATCGCAATCGGCATCCCAACATTCTTCGATCTTCCCACCACGACTGCATTCTTCCCGAATGTTTCGATTCCAGTTCGTTTGATGAGTTCCTGCACGCCAACTGGAGTGCACGGCACCAACGTTTTCATATCCAAACACAGTCTACCGACGTTTCTCTCGTTGAATCCGTCTACGTCCTTATCACAAGATACCGCATTGCATACAATCCTTTCGTTAATGTGATCTGGCACAGGAAGCTGCACTAAAATTCCATCCACTTTGTCGTCATTGTTGAGTTCTTCGATCAGATCCAAAAGTTCTTGCTCGGTGATCTCAGGAGAAATATTTTTAGTTACACTCTCGATACCGACATCAGCCGCAGCCTAATGAAGAACTCATTAAATGAATTTATAGGTTCTAGATAAGTGATCCGAATTACCTTCATCTTATTCCGAACATATGTGCAACTGGCAGGATCTGCTCCGATGAGCACTGCCGTCAGCTGAGGTCTGCGGTGTCCCTGTGCTACCCATTCGTCGATTTGTTCACGAAGTTCTGTACGAATTTCTTCAGCTATTTTCTTGCCATCGATTAGTTGTGCCATTGTAGGAACCCTGAAGTCAATTAAATGTACATTATTTCCTATAATAGATGAGATCCCTAGCTAGAATATTCCAACACAAGCTTCTAAATTAAATTCCATGAAACTGCAGTAAGCAATTACGCAATACCATACTTGTATTTTTCTGGATGAAGGAATTTTATTTTGCAAATTATTACCTACGCCGACTTTTCATCATGTTTAATGTAATTATTTAATCAATGAAAGTATAAAATAATTAATGAGAAATTTCGATTCACTCGTTGAGTAAATTTAGAGGACGCACTTTACTAGATGCACTCTAGAACTGCACTGCTATCGCATGGATTCAACTATGATTGGATTAATTATTTTGAGTGCTTATCAATTTCAATAATCAATAAATTACGTACATAGTGATGAACTTGTGAATCAAAAATCAATAATTATTGATAGGCATGCATAATATAATGATGCCATTACGACTACGGCCTCCTTGTCGGCCTTTAATCCTTATCAATAGCAACACATATTATTATTGTAAATAACGTATTTTAACTATTCTGTGTTTAAATAAATAAAAACAGCTTGTACCAAAATCGTCTAAAAAACATTTCAAAGAGCCAAAATTCTGCATGCAAGACGAGAAAATGATCAACTCAATGACAAAATACAATAATGAAGCAAAAACTATAAATAAGCGCACACTAAACAACACACAGATCCTCTCACCTTGTATTCGGGGGGGAATCACGTATTTTCTGAACGTCGGCAACATTTTCAACGGCACGTAAATCCTCGATCCTCATTTTACTGTGCAATGTTAAATTACTTGTAAATGCGCGAATAAAAACCGATGATTTTTTCAGATGCTGTATTAAAAAGAGTGGATGCAAGCCTAATCTGTGCCAGACAAATCTAATTAAGGACTTGCGAAACATCATTCTTTATATAAGTTTTGAAATGATGTCAAGTGCTGATAATTAGTTCATCTTACGTATTATCCATGTGGGGGTTTGTTTTTTTGAGCTACGGAAGGCTCCAACATCGAGGGATTATACACCATGAAAAATATTTTCCATAGTAGAGATAGGGTCATGCGTCACTGGAATAAAAAAATAACCACATCAGAGATAGATTGACTAGAGATGATATTCAGTGGCCGAAAATATTTATTATCAATTGACGCGGCCTTTCAAGGAAGCACGAGATTCCAGAGCATCTGCAAAGATTACACCAGAAACACGAGCGTTATCGCATAGTAACAAAAATCCTATCCGAGTAAATATAGTAAATCGATAGAGCATTGGAGCACAAGTCAAAATATAATTTTGCTTGTACGTTTGAATTAAGAATGTGGACATTTTAGGTTCTGCAATCCCAGATTAGATTGATTTGAAGGCGATTACCGAATGTCGTTATCCGAGGAGTATTAAAGACAAATACAGAACAATCATCACGTGCATTTAAACAATATTTAACAGTAATAAGCTATACAATTTATATTTAAAATTACAAGTAATCAATGAACTTGCTTGTGATCATAATATAATAATCTTATTTATGAATTTGGACGAAATTGGGATTCCTGGAAATCAAAATGAAAAACAATATTTGTGAACAATATTTTAGAGCAAGTTTTCATACCGATGCGATGTAATGAATAAATTTAGGTTAGGGGCACATGTGGGATTTAAGCTCTTTGACCTCCAGTAAAATTTGTTCGCCATTCGCGATGACCTTGGCATTCTTTCTTATTGATATTATTTTAATTTCGAACCTTAATAAAATATTTTTTACTGGTTGCCTTATTTACGATTGGGAATAGCGTTAAATGATAGCCGCAGTGTTCTAATATAAACAATTCTCTTAAATATACATGACCCAACAAGTGGTAACAATATTTAACTTTATGTAAGTGGTAAGGAATGTCCGAATCCCGGATATTTATTCGTTCACAGTAAACAATTATGTTTTATACATACATTTGTAAAAAAAGAAGCTAAATAGACACTTACACAGAGTTATAGAGTTCAAACTCTTGTTATAAGATAACAACTTTACTAATAAATTAGAGATTTTCAACAGACTTCCAAAGTTCCAAAGCACGTCAGAGATACCAATTGCGGCCGGTGTCAAATGTCAGTTCCCCAGCAGGGGCGCGAGGGGGTGTGGTGGCTCTGAAAAAAAATTTACATTGCAAAAAAATGTATTTTTGACGCTCATTAAAAATTTAAAAGGATATTGCAAAATATAAAGTATTTGCTTATTTCATTTCAATAGATCTGAACTATTATACTTTGACAGTTTCGCAGGCAATAACAAAAACCGAGTGGCTGACATTTGATAGTGAAATAAACAAATAAGATTAGAAAAGAGTTCATGGAAATGGAAACATCGTCGTTGCTAGTCGACACGAAGGAGGATATATTCAGCATTCTCCTGCGATATGGCCTTTATTTCGGAGCACTGTTCCAAATGATCTGCATCGCAGCTTGCATATTTTTTCCAGATGTTGGTTCAAGTACGAGCCACGAAGTAATGTTCTTCAATTGTATAGTAAATCATAATATTCAAGGGAAATGTTCTTGCAGTTTACAGATGGAAATGAATGTACACCAGAATATAATAATTCTCAGAATGTTTCAAGACGAACAAGACGGAAACAAGAAAAAAAGAAGAGACGATAAGTAGAACTTAAAGAATCAATCGCAACTATTTGAATGATGAAATTTTATAATGTACATGATAGTTATAACTATCTATATGTATAATATTTAATGAGTTAAAAACGTGAAAAAGCATCTGCTTAGTCATAACTCATACATGTAATATGTATATGGATTACACTTTTGGAAAAATAATTAATGTACCTAATAATTAGTATACCTAAGTCCTACAATAAGGACAATGTACTTAAAAGAAGTAGCGCTTACATGTACTTCAAAAAAAAAACATTTATTTAATTAACATCTATTTCATAACATAAATATATGCTGTCTATAATATATATTATAACTGTACATCATACAATAAATTTTCATGTAAAGTAATTGTTTTTAATATTTTAGTAGAAGTAGAAAGGAATACTTCCAGGATCTAGGGTCATCAGTTAGTTTTGCCATCAGTACGAATCTAACGCGTTTTCTTCAATCGAGATTTCATATTGCACAGTAGTGTTCCATTTGTGAACACTGAAAAACAAGATATAACGGTTTTTTAAAAGCAGTGTGGACAATAAAAATTAAAAACATTTCTTCAGTTTCCTCCACGATTCCTACAACAAAATAAACGAAAACAGACCAATGAAGAGCAGAGCTGGATCTCAATCCATTCTTTACGTCACTGGTATCCCAAATGTGTGCCGTGATTATTGAGTATTGTAATTTTTACCAAATGTTTATAAAAACATAGCAGAGTTAAGGACGGAGAAATGCACGCAAATTAAATAAAACAAATATAATATTATGTATATTTTTTAATTTCATTATATCTTTTGTGAATTAGGGGATGGAATATGATTGTTTTTATATAGATATTCATAGGCGACATTATTTACTTAGAAAATTTTATAGCATTCACATTGACTGACATAATTCCATTGAAAATGTGTATTTCTAACCAATCTTAATCTATAATTTGTTTAATATCGACTAATACAAATTCAATAAAACTTTCATTTAGATATATTTTAATACTACTAACTTATATCTAAGTGCATTTATTTCTTTTACATTTTCATTAGTTATTTTTTTCTATGCGCACAGTTGTGAACTGTAGTTGACATAAGCAGTAAAAGAAAAACAAAATAAATAAAATGTATTATAATGTGTGAAATGTAAATATTTCCATTATAAAATAACAATTAAGTGTACACTGAATTTTAAAGATTACTTTAATGGTTTTCTATCGACATTGTTTAATTTCATTTACACATTTCGAATAATATAGTTTTGACTCAACTTTTAGTATTATATTATATACATTCATATTTTGGATTTACAAATATAAAACGGAACTTAAAACTAAAATTTTTATGAATATTTTTAATGGCATAGTTTATTTTAGATCAGAAATATATTTATCAGCTCAAAAGTAAAATGTTTTTTTTTTTTTTTTTTTTTTTTTTTTGAAGTTATTTTAACCATTTCACTTTAAGCTTACAGAAATAACATTATCGTTTGAAATTGTGTTCCAACAATTTTCTTAATAGGGTTAACAATCTGCTGCTTTTTTCCTGCCCTCGATATTAGTTCAATTATTATTTCTTCGTGGCCACTACTTGTTTATGATTACTCCTAATTTCAAAAAGAAATCAAATATAAAGAAAGGTGGAGAAATAAATGTTTATTAAAAGAAACTACCATAAAACCTAATAACTACTTTTCAATTATGATATATCGTCAGGATCGTTATCGTTATTTCTTTAGTTTTGACAAAAAAGAATACTCTAATTTTCCAAAGTAAAAATCAATGAACTCAGAAAGAATTCCAAAGAACTTCCATAATATACAATATAATATATTGAATATTAAGTTATACTGTGTTGGCTGATTTTAATACCACTGAAATGAGTTTACTCAATTTCGAAGACATGGGTATCACGGAACCACTCCTGGCTTTGGCAGTTTCTATCTATCACGACCATAATTATGTATTTATTCGGTGAGGAATTATTTGCACGTTTTAATGCAGGATGTGCAGATTGTAGTGGTCACAGGAAGAAATACACATTACGTAAGTATATGAAATCCGCACGATTTGTCTGATTTCGATTGAGACATAAAACTTGAGATTTTGAGGAATTTTTCTAAAGTAATTTTGAAAAACAAAATCACAAATCCATTTCAACATAGTAAACTATTCTCTAACAAAAAATAATGACCTACATTTCAGTCTTTCGCAGAATAAGGTATAAACAGAAGCAGTAAATGCTTGAATTAAAAAATAAATGAAGTGATTTTGATGAAAGTTATTCATTTACTGCAAGTTAAATGTGTTTAGGAGGAGCTTAATTCTCACTGACGTCCTTCTACATTCAATTTACCACGAGAGAAATGATGATCTATTCTATCTAGATTTACGTTTTATCACCTACTAGAGTCTTATTTAAACACACCTCATGAACTCACCTTTGCAATTCCGCTTCCTAGGTGTTCGCAGTTTTCGTTTGTTTACCGTTGGAGTTGCTGTTGCTGTCGTCGTCGTCGCAATATTGTTGATCGGTTCAGCTGCTTTGGTTGTTGGTACGCGGGATTTTTTGGAATTAAATCCGGAAAGTACATCTCTGCTGTCCTCATCGCTTAATCTAGATACACATGACGAGCAACTGGTCGCTCCTTGAAGTGATGAATTAGTTCTAGTGCAGACACTGGAACTTTTGTTCGAATTTGAGCTGCCTACGGAATTTATACTGCTGCATGACGATTCGTCCGCTGTAAAGTCTCCACTGTTTTTATGAGATCTTTTGGCTCGACGATCAATAATGTCTTGATTATAGTCCAATGCGCGCCTCGTGGCTGTAATCACAGTTCTCAAGCCAGGCTTAGATCTAGCTCTGGCTACTCTGTTACTCGATGCCGGTTTTTTATTAGAAATTGCCAATTCATTTTGCTGTTTCTTTTCCTCATTTAATTGATTTAATATCGATGTTTGACTTTTCTTCAACACCATCATCATTGGCTTGGTGTATCCCTTAATATGTAGAGTATCATGTTCCGGCTCCGCATAACGTTCCAGACGGTCCTTGAACTTGATCTTGTTTTCAATTTCAACGATTGCATATGTTGGCTTACCGTTGTACCGATTCGTGGGCGTTTCAATCGTTTGTTCCCTTTCAAATTCCTTCTCAGCTCTCTCGCGAGCTATTTGATCGGGATCTTGAGCAATAACTTCAGCCCATGAAAACTTTCTTCGTTTATTTGATTGTTTTTCCGATGTTGAACGTAGATTTTTCGGTGATACACGATTCGAATTACTTTCACGGAATGGCATTAAAATTCCTAAATTTTTCATAATACTTTTAATGTTTTTCATTTCGAAAACATTGTTATTTTCTCTTTCCTCCTTAATATCGACAGAATTTTTAATCAGTTCATTTACATCTAATACCATTTTATCTTTTTTATATCCTAATTTTTCAAATTCACGTTCAAATATTCGTTTACATTTCTCGTAGTTCGGACGCTCGTCGTAAGCCAATGTGCCAACATATTGCATATATTCGCCTAAAAACTTAGGAACTGACTTACCATAGATTACTTTAAGCATCTCTTTAACATCTGTCATTAAGTATTCTTTCATCCAGTGAACTTTTTCGGGTTGATTTTGGGCGGCATATTCCTTCCAGGGTAAGTAGCCTTGCGACCAAAATATCAAATTATAACCCAAGCATTCGAGATCGCTGCGTCTAGAATGCGCGCCCATGTGAGCATCTCTTGATGTGAATTCTAAGGTGCCATCGTGTGCACGACGTTGATCCATGCAAAATGGCCGATGTGATTCATTTGAGTAGATAAATTTCGAAGCTAGACCGAAATCAATCAGAATGATTCTATCTTCAGTAAACCAATAATTTCCGCTACGAGCTTTGCTCCAAGTTTGCATTAAGCTTGCAGTCGAAATTCTATGTCTGGTCAAATAGTCATCAATGGTGTCATCCTCGCTACTCTTTGAGTTATCATCACAAAAGAATTCTGAATAGTTAACCTTCTTGGTTGGTCTCAAATAATGCGTTGTTAGCAAGTCTTGATAGGTTGAGCTGCGCTTATTCAAACGACATGAACGCACCTGAAGAAATATAAAAATTAGAACATAAAAAGTTTGATATAAATCATCGACTTACGGGATTTGATCCACTATATTGTATTTGCCTTTTCCTCACCGGTGTCTTAAATTCTTCTACATTGTCTTCATCATCATTTGAGATTTGCTCATCCTCCTCAGATTTTTCTCCACTAAACAAAGATATCTCTTCATCGCAACCGTTCTTCTCCGCTGATTTAGTACATTTGCAAAATGTGCATCTACTTATCATGAGATTTTCAGCCTTTATATCAGAATGGCAATATCCTTTATCGTGCAAATGCTGAAGAACATCTAGAATTTGCACTGCCAATATAAGGACAGATTTTGTATCAACTCGACGATTTTTTATAATTGAATGTAAGTCACGATCAAATCGTTTTATAATGAGAAAACGATATCGTGTATTTTTGAAGTAGTGTGAACCAGACGCTATAAATTCCGGCATTCCTGGAGGAAGAGGATTGCTTTCTGAAAGAACATTTGTAAATATATAGTGTTAATTTAACAAACCAATTTAAACATAAATAACAACATAAGTTTGCTTGTTGACGAGCATAAACTTCAATAGAAATTATGCCTTTTTGTGGTAAATGGATTTACAGATAGTGTTGGTAATCAACGATTTATAAATACATTTTGCAACACTTCACGCGCATAAGAAAGGATTACTTGTTGTTCCAAGGTTGTTGTGATGAAATTGAATTACATCGCATTATTTAAACACTTTTACCAAGAATTTATTGACAATAATTTTACCGAATGTCTAAAAAATGTTTAACACAGCGACAAATAATTACCTGAGTTCCTCGCAGTGTTCAGTAGGCAGTGAATTTCAACGAAAAGTGGCCCATTCGAATGGGGCTCGATCTTGACAACATATTTGGCATTCTCACTAGTAACAGGATTGTGTATATCATCCGAAGCTAAAAATATTTCACCAAAACTTCCTTTGCCTGTATAAGAAAAATTAAGAAAATAGAAGATTGCGTAAAAATCGATTTTGATTCAACGTTTGACATTAGAAAATGATTCAATTGCTCACCTATTGGTTTTCCGATTCGCCATTTTTTGTTCAATTTATCCGTGATGATAGTTCCATTAACGATTTCTCGAGATAATTGAAATTCTAATTTTGGCGACTCTTTGCACGGCGGACTTGCTGTTCGCGGTGAATTTTCTCTAATTTGATGCCCATTGAGTTTGGTTCGCTTGTTGTTTGGTCCACCATTGTGGTCCGATGCGTTGCGTTTTCCCATTTTCCTTTATAATTTTTACACAACCATTTAAAATAATTCACAGTTTTTGTAGTTCCTATCACACAGAAAACAAAATTTCTAAAAACTGCTAGGATCTACCCAAAATGGAAAATTTTCTCTTTTTGACGATTTCAAACACATAAACATCCAGTCAGGCCGCTTCATTTCATACACCACCCAACAACCAGAAAAATTCTTTGCATAAAGGCAAAACTTTGTTTTTATTTGTTCTAAAGAAAGGCCATTGAAAATAAACAAATACTATTTAGATTGTTATACATATATTTTCCTATAAAATATCATTGTCGATTCAACTACTAGGTATGAAAAAATACCTGACATTGGATATTTATCCGTACAAAAACTTTGCATTTTATATGAATGAAAAATTTTGTCTACAAGTCACTAATAAATGTGAACTCATAGCTCTGGAATTACATCATACTAATGGTATCAGTCTTACTTAAAGGATTCTTTTAAGCCTTACTTTCGCAATAATTCAACTCAGTTAACATTAAATCACTTAAACTACTAATTATTCGTCAAAAACTATAGAAAAATCACTCCTACAGCCATTCTTTCTCACTGAGAAAAGCAGCCATTTTATTACTGCCACTCCAATCAATCTTTTTCCAGCAGCATTGATTTCGTATTTGCAATGTTGGCACGCATGCAAGAATCACATGAACACATGATTTTGACAGCTGTTCAAACGTTTGAATTAATTCGTATTTTGTTGGGAAAACATACTACATAGGCAATTGCACTGACCATTAATAATTATATTCTGTTACTACATTGAAACTCTGGCATAGTCTGATAAATACCATTAAGAAAAATAAATAAATTAAAATTGTCTGTTAAAATTGCATTCATACAAGCAAACACTTACTTTCTTTGATTCCTTTGTAAATTGTGGGAGAACATTTTAACAATAACGAAAACTTTAAGAGCACAACAGTTGTAAATTCCTTTTAGAAAAAATTTCAGACACTTTTTGTTTGATGAGCGTTTTGAAACTTTCTTTTTGTTTTTTAATTTTTGAATGTCAAAATAAGTGTCATATTGTTTTAGGTATCATTCGTTAATTATAGGAAACTCTTGAATAAATTTTTAATGAAATTAAATTTTTAAAAATCATAGACAAGAACTACAGTTTGTAAATTCTTTTATACAGAACTTTCCAAATATCGACAGCTTTGCATAACATTTTGGCATATACAAAATGCATGCTAAAATACACTGTCATTTAGGTGTATTCAGCTATTGAAATACGCCTCGAAACTTGAGAAGTGTGAAGTTTGATAAATCGCTGAACTGCTTGAACGCCGGGGAAACGAAAAAAGTGCTGAAACGCTGTTTCCCCTGCAAATTTCAATTTGTCCAGCTCGAAGAGAGGGTAAAATTGTGTCCTCTAATTTAGAAACTTTGACAGCGAGTTCGTATTGTTATTTATATGTAAGATGGATGGTTAAATGGTTTAGAAAAGTTGGTAATGAAGGTGAAAACTGTTTTTCCTATTGTGCGTGTGTTTGTTAAGCCTATTCTCTCGGGCATTGCACTTGCGAAAATTATAAACATTTTATAAAAAAAATCAATTTTTTACTTACTTAACAAAGTTTTAATTATTAATGAATACTCCACAAAGCGTAATTTAAAAGATCGTTGCTGGATATTATCATTCGTTTAAAATTATTGTGCACTGCCAAAGTGACTGGTCAATTTCCCTTTCAAATGAAGTCGAAAGCGTAAATTGAGTTAGCAATTAGTTGATATAAAAAGTTGATACTGAAAAAACAGTGAGTGACAGTGGAGCACTGTGGCAGTCCGTGCGAGATGCATTTCTCAATTCCGGATACTCAAGAGTTCTACAACCAAGCAACTGGTTCCACCTACACGGTAGGTCCAAGATTTTTATTTTATAAATTATTCTAAGAAAGTATCTAGGATGGGATGTGACAGTTTAGTATCGAGGGTCTTTTGAGAAAAATGATCGCGCTTCAACTGGCCATTGACTCGGGATAGTCGAATTTCGAAGAGTCTCCCATTGAATCTGCCCACATTGGCAGGCACTCAACCTTCAGTGCTCACCTACGTGCCTTGAATCAAGCCGAAGATGAAAGCTTCATTAATTTTGCAATATAAAAATGATCAGATCATAAGAAAATTTAGTGACTAGCTCAAATATTGCCGAATACTCTTAGTCACCATTAAAAGGTGATGCGATCAGCAAATTTGCTTCCGTAAGCGCGATAGTCAACTTCCAGTTTGATTGGTTGTCGCCGTTCCGACGTTGGATTAACCTTGAACTCCACCGTTTAGTCTTGTTCAGTCGCCAATTGGAATTAGCCTTTAGCAGCTTGGTCTTATAACATAGAAGCAGATCTTATCTTTACGAATAAAGAAAAGCTTGTTATTTCCCGATATTGGTGTCCAGCAAATCCAGTTAATGCACGGGGAAGGAAGAACATTCCTCGCCTTATCAAATGCTGCCAGGTTTTTGAATCGCAAATGGGGCGAAATGCACTTGCAATTTCAATTTTTCATCGATTCATATCCATTTCCGATTTCACCTTTATTCAAAAGCACTGAATTCTTCAAACAGAATAAATTTTCGTCAGCAATCTCGAAATTTAAGTGCATTTTGTGCAACGACGGAGTCTGCTTGCCAAGTCAGTGACCTATTGACGCTGCTTTCCTCCAAGTGCATGTTTGCTGTTCACTTGCCGAAAATAAATTTCCCGTAAACAGATTCGATTCGAATCGAATAAATAAAGTTTTGCTTTTGCCTTTTGGCGAAGTCTTCTCCGGACACATTTACGTTGCACGGAATAAATCTTTCCGCGACTACCCCCACCCCCCTCCCTATGTAAGTAATTGAAAACTTTTTGGAACAGCACAGAATCTCATTGCAGTTTCTTGTGGGTACTTTTGATTCGTGGCATGGAGCGCATAACTTGTGAGATGAAGTCCCATCATAATCTGCGACCGCTGCTCGCTGTCGGGTCAATTTGTCAGAGGCAGCGCCTGATAAGCCGAATCGCTTCAGTGAAGCGGCCCCGATTATCTTATCGTGCTGAAACCAGGTCCGTCTGTGTCATCCTATCATCTGCGCCACAGCGGCTATTTTCATTCAATTACGGCACTAACAAATTGTGCCCAGCTTTAATTTGTTGCTGCTTCTCTGTTGCCTCGGTGCTCGAAGCTGTGCTCTGCTGCTCAAGGAAGACCGGATGTTTTGCACAAATTCCCGGAATGTGGCGGGTTCTGGGGCCAATCATCACTTTTTAAAAATCAAAAAGTGATAAGGTAATGAGACACATGCCATTTAAATAGATCAATTACAATCAAGGAATGTTTCCAAATGGAAACCAAACAAAAACAATTTCGACTGTGTCGCTATTTTTCTTCTTGAAGAAACTATTTTTTGAACTTTTGCTCCGAAGAAGGCTGATTTGGAATCACATTCCACAATTACAGTAGATATGTATTAGGCAACCCAAAAATCACGGGAGTAATCGATGCGGTATGGTTTTGAAAAAACTCGGTTATCGATTAACTAGTTTTTTATTGTAATATTTGGGGTTTTTCGATAATAGGAACCTCTGAAAATGTTAAGATTTTATTTGAATGATTGCCAGACAAATCATTTAAAATACAGACCATTGGATTCAGATTATGTCATGTGTTATGATAAGCAGATGTTTGATTCTTCCTAGTGTGATAGACTATGAAAGCATTACATTCATCACACCATATTAATTATTTTTTTCAGGGCTATAATATCTACATCAATGGCAACTTCCACTGCTGTTTGCGATACAAACAGCTTCACAGTCTCCATGAGCAGCTGAAACGTACTCTATCATCTTTAGTCTTGCCATCATTTCCGCCGAAAAAACTTCTTCCCCTAACGCCAAGCCAACTGGAACAGCGACGAGCCGCCCTGGAGCGATATGTTCAGCTCATTGGACAAGACCCCGCCTTTTCAAAGTCGGATCTCTTGCGTACATTCCTTCTGAATGCCCAACAAGAATCATCATCGGTCGAGACCCGTGAAATCGCTCTCGATGTATACCTAATGAATGGTTATCGCATCCCAGTGAATTGCTATACCACAGAGTGCTCAACAAAGGTGTTGGAGAAGGCATGCCAAAACATTGATCTTCCGAGCGAATACACATATTTCTTTTCACTGTTTTTAATGCGCAAAGAAACTGATGATGCTGTAGTCTTAGTTCGAAAATTAATGGACTTCGAGTCACCTTACATATCGCAGCGATTGATCGACGACTGTAAGATTGTAATTAGGAAAAGGTAAGCAATGTGTTGATGAATATAAACAATGTGCAAATGCTGAACGCGATCGAGATGAAAGTGCCCGCATTTCCGTTAGCTGGAGCATGGAAGAGCAAGCAATCCACACTTGAAACGAAATATGATACATTCCTTTGAACTAAGCGCTAAAGTTTCTCATCGTAGATTGACGAAGATGGGGGCATATTAATTAGATCCAATTCAGATTGATTATATTATGTAGAAAATGCTCGAGGTTTTATCACAGGAATCGCGCTTGATATTTGAATTGTAAAGATAAATTATTGGAATGTATTTTGAATTCATTGTAAAACTTGTAAAAACTCGACGGTTCAGCAAAGCGCATTGCCTCATCTCAGATGCCTCGTTAAATTCATAGTTACAACTTACAATAAATCATCACTCGTACACTTTCAGCTACTGGGATCCATGCTACGACCAGCAGTTGATGCAGGACAGCATTGCCTTAAACCTTCTTTACATACAAACCGTTAGTGATATTGAGAGAGACTGGATAATTGCAACGAATGAAATCAAGGAACAGTTGAGAAGTTTGCAGGATCGCGGGAATAAGAAGGAAGTTAGTAACTGAGAAAAACCTTTTATCAAAATAAATGCAAGATGAATTTGTTAATTTCCCATTTACAGTATTTAGAAATAGCACGAAAACTGCCGTCGTACGGATGCATCCAATTCTCGAATGCCGTTGTTGACTACCCTGGGCCAAATACTGTAGCTATAATTGTGATAGGCAACAAGGAGCTTAGTATACGTACAAATGCTGGACTGAAGATCCAAGAGACCAAATTTAAAGTGACTAGAATGAGGTGCTGGAGGGTTACTACTATCCATAATGTAAGTACAAACGAAGACAGATTATTTTTCGATTATTTTTTTTGACAAATTTGTTTTCAGAATGACGAAATCATTTCAAATTCTTCAACTGAGAGTCAAGTTCAGAGCTTGGAGCTATCTTTTGAGTATCTTATGAACAAGAACTGCCTCAAATGGATCACGATATCCAGTGAACAGGCGATGCTGATATCCGTGTGCTTGCAAGGAATGGTTGACGAACTGCTAAATCAAAAAGATGGCAATGATTACAGCAATTTTAAAGTTTGTTCTCTAAATAAATTTCCATTGCTGCTTTTTAGTAATACTCTATCTGCTTTTAGAGCCATAGCAATAATTATACGCCTTTGTCTTATGTGCGCCGAGACGGAGGAATCAATCATCGCATATCAGATTCTAGCTCAACAGACACAATTTCTAGTTTAGTAAGTTCTTTGCATCGTCTGTTCCTTGAACAGTTACTAAATTGCTTCTTTGCTTCCTCAGAATGAAATAGATATGCCCATTCAGACTCCTTCCGAATCGTTTTCGATGCGACAAAAGCTCCGCAACAAAATATCCACCACAGTGTTCTTCAGGAACGGCCGTGAGTCTGTTCAAAATGAGGCCTTCGAGGGCATTGGTGACGATGATCTTTAACAAGACCTTAAAATTGACTATTTCAAGTTAAGCTCTTATTTTAATATTTTTCTGGTGTGATCGATAAGTCTTTTTCAACAATTTTTCCCAAATGATAAACATCTTTTTTTTTACTACAACAACTCTTAAGAATTTAACACAATCGAATCGAAATCTGAATAAATAGGTAACTAGTAGACTTTTTGTACATATCTGAAAGTAATTTATAACTAAGCGGTACATATATTATATAAAAAATCGATAATTATATTCACATTTAGGGTAAATAGTATTCATTTTTTTACTAGGGTTTCGTCTTTATGGTCGGCGCTCAATTTTATAAATTATATTTAAAGTTTAATCAATTCATTTTTATTAGTTTTTGTTGATTTTTAAATGTTGTTCGAATCTTTTGGAATATTATGTATAAATATTTTTATTGTACTAATAAAATTTTCTTCAATCAAAACAATAATTTGTATTTTATGAATTGAAATATTTATTCTTAAATTAATTTTTCTTTACAACATCGAATTCTAATTCACATCGCAAAACAACTACTGCAAGGACATTTTAGTGAATTTTGTTCCAATCTTCACGCTCTTCCCGCTCCTTGATTACTTCTTGCAAATATGGCTCTAGGTATTTAACATCCTCTTCATACTTAGTCCATTGCTCCTGGGGTAGAATTGACTTAGTCATAGATAGATGAAGAGCTCTCGTGATTCTATAATTCCTTTCGTCGTATACTTTGCGTGGTAAACGCTTGATAGCCTCCTTTACGTCTTCATTTTCATACAAGCAGTCATCCCTGTGTAATCCTGTTGAAGACTCATTTTTATGCAGATCACCAATTTGTCAGTATTGAAATTACCTAATTGATTGAAGCCCGACAAGTTGTATGCCCATCTGCCGATAGCAGCTGAAATAATTTTCTTTATTAGAAACAAAAGGAGATCCAAGTGCAATTGAAAGGCAATTATATAACAACAAAAAAATGTGGAATATGTACGGAATAATGTAAACGAATCGCTATTTTGATATATTAATTACTAAATAATATATTATTTACACTCACATTTTACTTTCGGTCCAATTCTGGGAAGATAAGACATTCCGGAAAATTATTGTGAAAAGCTACGCGAGCTGTCAATGCCAAACCTATTTTTTTTTATTACAAGTACTAAAAAAGTGTTGAGTGGTCAATGGTCATTTTGTACTAAAAACTCGATTGTGAATATTGTGCATTCAGAAATAAAAGGATAATAAAGAGATCTGCGTTGCTAATTTATTAAGTTTTGCAACAATGACACACGACATTGCACACATCAAAGTTAAATTAAAACATATAAGCAGCAAAAATTCAAAAGAGAAGTCAATTACTTTCGAGTTTCGATTGAGAGTACTAGTCAGTTTAGTACAAGTCAGCCATGAAAATTGTCTGAAACTGTTACACGCTCTACTACTATGTATTTGCAATATCAATCTTATCGAAGAGCCGTCTTGATTATTTTGAAATTCAACGGTCAGCGAGAATCAGTTATTACTTTTAATCATTTCGTTTTAAAGGTGAATACGATGCATTTCGGCTAATTTATATAAAAAGGAAAAACCTATTTACTATATTAGAAACCAATTAGATATATTTGAGACTGTAATTTATTCGTTATCTACATGTACAATTTAATAAGTATACCGCGGTAATTTTACTTCAATCTTCGGTTTTACTATTTTTGGAAGAACCACCAAAATTTTCCTGGAATTTGCGTAATGTTATTGAAGAACTACAAAAGAATTTCATTCATTCATTCTTCATTTCAAAAATGAATGAAGAGGAAGTCACGAATCATTAAATTATCGAAAAGTCTATGTCGCCTCACTTTAATTACTTATATGTCTATATAAGATGGTAAGTAATATGTAGCAGGTATCATTAAACTATCAACTATATCCAAATTGATGTAATTGTATATTAATAAATTGTGTTTTTTTCAAAAATTCTTGACGGCCCTTTACAAGTTTTTGTGCATATATTTTTCTTGAATTTGATGTTATGCTATCATGAATATTAAACCTATTAACCTAAAATACCAGATATATTATTAAATACGAGTTTTGTAATGTGCCATTTTCAACAAACAAACAAACTACAAAAAATTGAATTTTTAATATGCTTGCAAGTAATGAGTTCAGCCAATACGACTCTAGAGGCGCTGACTTCGCCCACAGTTCCAAAGTAGAAATTGATAACCAAAGATATGACAAGAAATACAAAAATATTCCACAAGTATGTGCGATATCGCATTTGGAGGCTTAACAAAGTATCATTTTAATTAAAGATAACATAAAATGCAAATGCAAATGCTACCGAATTATCTTTTTTTGTGGCCTGCACTTGTTATCGTCTGACGGATTGCAAGTCTCTGGCCGTCTGCAGGTGATAAGAGCGAATGACACTCGACAATTGTTAATTGTAATGCTGTTTAAAAGTGGAACATTTGAGTGAAAGAGCTTTATCGTTTTTAACTATATTGATAAAAACAATTTCCTACTTGAAACTGCAAATGCTGCACGTTCGCCCCTACTCAATTACACATGTGCAATGTGCATGTATAGATGCAGTAAATTTAATCCATTCATCGCATCAATAATGTCGTTCGAATGTTTAATTAATGTCCACAAGTATGCGCTATTTTAATAAAGATAAATATGTATCGTGTTTTAGGCAATTCTTATCGCTCATTCATAGGCACTTCCTTTGGTTACTATGACAATGTAATTTTAACGCAATGGATTTTGTGGTTTGGAAATTTATATAAGTTCTAATTTGTAACAATTCTGATAAGGAAATGCAGATGATTTAAAATTTGGAATTAATTTATTCCGTATTTGTCAATAAACAAAAACATTATTTGTTATTTTTAGGATTCATAAATTAAATATTAGAATCATATATAATACATATTATGCATTGAAAATGTGATTTCGATTTAAACAAACGCAAATCGCCAGCGGCTTATCATGAGACGATAACCTTAAATAATCTGCTGCAGCAGCAAACTTATAGGCACATTCTCATAATACAAAATCTCCTTGAACTGCGTATCCAGTTGGATCTAGTTATCAGTTACATAATTTTAAAATGACTAGAAGACAATTTATCGAAATGTAAGTAAGTACTAAACAACGGATATTGTTTATTAATTATAACATGCATACGTGTCGTGACTCCGCGTGGGCACCTTTGATGGAACGGAAAATCCAAAAAATGCATTTGCTCAGATTTAAACTAAGGACACTTAGTAAAGCAAAATGACATAAAAATCGTAGACAATCGGTCACCACTCACCGGTTCTTATTATTGTTTATGCTTAATAACAAAATTAGCTGCAATCAAAAAAAAAAAAAAAAAAAAAAACCGTAAAAACAATGTTTGTGCAGGACGCTGTAATTTTTGCATTATTATTAATGATTTTATCCGTTCCTTCTGTGATAACGAGATACAAATTTGACACAACGCATTGTCATCGACAACTTGCCTATCTGTAAAGTTTTAGCTCAATTGGGTGATGGGAACTGTGTTAATTAGCCGTCGAAAGATTCGCCGTAGCGGCACAAATACACAAACAAACAAGCAAGTTTTCGCGAAGTTAATATAGATGAATCAAAAATATATTTTAGCATATGGCTTTCAAACGTGCCTCGCTTTCCTCTAATTATCACGTGGAGTTGGCGAATTGATAACAACTTTTAATTCCACTCTGTTTTATCAGTGTAGCCAAAAAAAATGTTTACAATTAGCTCGTGTCTACACTCTACAGACTGGCCATCTGAGATAGTAAATAGCTGAATCTGCGATCAAAGGAAGGAACACTCTTCTAGCTCACATAGCACAAGCTTTTCTGAATCGGATTTGCCTCCCCATTACGTGAGAACTTAAATTCAGTCGAATCGTAGCCGTGCGCTGAATTGTTTTTAGTCTGGCATACGCTGCACAGTGACAGTGATCTTCTAGTTCTTCAGCTTTTCATTTTAATTATTCTAAATAAGTCAGTGCCTTAGCAAAGAAATCCATAATCTACAGTCGAAGTACTGTGAAGTTAAAGACATTTTTATGTGCATTATAAGTCTAATACCACAGTGCGGATGAGTCGAGGAATGCCAAAAAGTTGCAGCAAGGATTGTCTAGGGCTTCGTTTACGAGTCAATAGCCTGCACCAAACCTGGAAGTGGTTGCATCAAACAATTGCACTTCACGAATATTTAATTGCTCTCACGGCCACTGAGACCGACTTCTCCGATTGCAAGTGTCAATAGGAGTGTTTGACAGCTGTAACAACCATTAGAGCGTTACAAAAGGAGAATAGGATAAAGCAAGACAAATTAAAGCAAAATATCTCATCTCAAAAAACAAGGACAATAACGAAAACTTTTCTACACTTGAAATAACTGTGCTAAGAACAATTTATTTACGACTTTCTTTTGTGATACACCTGCCAATCTCAGTTACACAAATTCCCTTAACTAAAAAACAAATAGGTTAAAAAAAGTGTTGAGAGTGAGATAAATATAGTGACTCGCTGAATCTTCGCGACAGCTGAAAATTCTTAGATCAAAATCTTCGGAGCGAAAAATCCCATTTGACATTTCCCGAAAAAAAAATCACTTGCAATCCACTCAAGATGGCTGCTGTTGGAATGTTGCAGAGTAGTGCAACCAAGTTGCGTTGTCTCATGCTGAAGTTTCAAGGCCACCCTTTGCCACTTCCCACCCTTCGCAAATACTCGTCGTCTGGCGATCAAAAAGATGACTCCAACATCAAGAAATCGGTTTTTATATCTCAGTCCTACGATATTTTCACTAACCTAGCCCTGGAAGACTGGCTGTACAAGAATTTCGATTTCTCACAACATCATGTTTTGATGTTATGGGCCAATGACCCTTGTGTTGTTGTTGGGCGACACCAGAATCCCTTCACCGAGGCGAATGTATCGAATTTGACGCGTAAGGGGATCACCCTTGCCCGCAGGAACAGCGGAGGCGGAGCTGTCTATCATGACCGTGGAAATTTAAATTGTACTTTCTTCACTCCCAGAGAGCGCCACAATCGAAAGTACAATTTAAATATCATTACACGTGCATTGTTCAGGGAGTGGGCTATCAAAGCGGAAATCAACAAGCGGGACGACATCGTTGTGAGCGACAAAAAGGTAAAGAAGTAGTCTATGAAGTTGTTGATTTTATTGAGCGTGGATTTAAATGAGGACAGTTGACTTAAACAAACCGGTGTGGAAATTAAATTACGCGAATCATTTAAATATTGGCAACACACACGCCTATAAATAATACTGCAAAAGCAAAAGAATATGACGACAAATAAATTTACACTAAAATATAATACAAACTTAGCAACAAAATCGGTTTTGATCGTCAGAGTTCGGGAAATTTTCCCAACAACGTATTCATCGTCTCGCCGAACTGGTTTATTTACTTTCATAAAACTCCGGCCTTTGTTGACTCAAGATACTTTTATCACGTTCCCTCAACATGTCTGCCAGACTTTACTAATTTCTGTACCTATTTCGCAACAGTAATAATAATGTCTAGAAGATGTTTATCTGCTTACTTATCGCATATTTTTATTGAAACGCATTTACCACTTAATATATTAAAATTGTTTTTTGCAGGTATTTTTTATTTACAAAACTTGTTGTTTTCAATTGAGGTTAATGTTATTTTTCAGATAAAAGGTAGATGAACTCCGACACTAGAGATAAACCACGTAAAATATGAATTTCGAATTAATTTTACATCGAGTCATAGTAGGAAAATAATATTGGCGTAGCAATCATTGAAAGACAACATTTAAAGTTCTCCTAACCAAAAATGAAAATAAAAATAAAATAACAGGAAACAAACTCATGAAAAAAATGGCTCAAAATAAAAATAAATACAGCATCTTGTTGTTACATTCTCTTGTACTTTGACCTACGATTAGTATTTTGCCGATGGACTTTGACCTGATAGTTTTTAAGTGCTAGAAACCACGAGTTTATCAAACTACACCATGAACACCGCTTTTAAGCAGTTTTCGTCAACAAAAAATTTTGTTGGATCTTCTTAAAGATGAGATACAAGTGTCTATGTTTTAATTAAATTACCATCATCCATTGATCCATATGACATTCAACTACACAGATAAAATTATTATAGCATTGGTAATTGAGTTTGGGAAAGCCCACAATTGCTAATTTAACATTATGTATTTTTGAAATTCTGTTCATACATTTCCACCCGCCGCGCCGCGCCGCTTGTCGTCAACTGTGAACTTTTCAAATCTTTTTTTAATACTTTCTTACGCAGCTGGTTAAAAATGTTTTGGATTAAATTTCGGGTGATTTTACGCAATAAGAATTTAGTATCAGTTATTTATAATTTCAGTAACCTTTTGTTGCACTTGCGAAATTGTTTATAATTTAATCCAGGAAGAAATCGTTGATAAAATAATTGATTAAACTTTTAATTTTGGTGATTTCATTCAATTAATCGGTTGCGGATGATGAATAAACTGTTGAGCTGAAAGTGACTAGCACACGTTCTAAGGAAATTTTAAATTTACAAATCTAACAATTTCAATTCCCGTTCCCAATGATGTGATTGTTTTTTTCACAAATTTTAGTCAACACATGTTAAATTAATTATTTATTCTCCTCTCAGCAGATATCCGGCACAGCGGCCAGGCTGGGAGAGCCGAACGCCTATCACCACTGTACATTGCTGGTCAACTCGAATAAATTACACTTGAACGAGTCTCTTGTGAAAGATGAGGTGAGTCCAAAGTCCATCGTCTTTATCATATTTATTCAATGGAAACAAAATTTACGATTTTGTTTTGGTTGTTTAAAGTTAAGTTATTCGATTCTCGCGTCCGTGCGTAAGCAGCTGTCTGAAGCACGGCGACATCAAGGTTTGAATTTAGCGGGCGTTCATACAGACGACAGAATACTTTAATACAGTTTTTTCAATGGAGCACTGAAACGTTGTCCTAACTGAATAGCTGCTAAAACTAGAGGTGAACTCATGGAAATCTTACTGAACTTGTTATTGAGGGTTGCTCCACTTTTGGGGTTTTGTTGGTTAATTGATAGCACAAGAATTATTTTCTTAAGGTTCCGTCCGAAACTTTTCTGTCAATTAATAAAATTATTACTGAAAAGCTGGTAGAAATGAATTTGACCGTCTATAATTTTTACAATGTTACATGATTTTCTTTTCGTTAATTAAGCTTTGTTAAGGGAAGAAAATTATTCTATTTTTATGTGAAATGGACTCAAGCATACCAACAAAATCATTGAGTTTCTTTAACTCGTACATTTTGTACCCATATAGTATGTATTTATTAATTTTACAAAAACATTTCTATCCGCAACATTGTTTTACTTTATACAACGCTGCTTAGAGCCATGAACTCATGCTAAATAAATTCAAATGCATTTCAAAATATTGGAATGACTCAGAAAACATTGCACAATGCCAGATTATTGCACACGTATAGTAAGCGCATTGCATTCATATTTATTCTTTTAGTTATAATATAAAAACAAACTGAAATTGGTTCTAGTCTAATACCTGCCTGGGTTTTCTGACTTAAATCATATAGGTATACCAAATACTGATACATAATAATATGTATCTATAATATGTACGTATAATATGTACTTTAAAATTTTTCTTAGAACTTTTGAGTATCAATAATTCTTATATTCCGTTATCATGCTTGAATGCGAAAATTGTTGATTAAAAGCCACTTTGAAACAGTTAGAAATAAACTCTAATGGTTTCTTCCAAATTTTTAGTACAGCTATCGCATAAAACCATTAAAACATTTGCACTTTAATAATAAAAATTCATTGACGCGAAATAATTTCTTATCACTGACAAAATATAATAATGATAAAACAGATCAAAGAAGTTGTTTCAGGGTCGCAATGGACGTGCATTTGACTGCATAGTCGTCCACGTTTTGCTAACATACATTGCCCTTAGTTTATCAATTTGTTTGCGACATCAATGATAAGGACTTTTTAAATGAGTAAAATAACCTTAAAATATACAAAAAGACAAAAATTGTCATCCATTCGGATTAATCAAATCAATTCGGGATGGTTAAACGAAAAACAACATCACGTGAAAATAGAGTTACCAGCATTTTCATATGTGAATTGGAATTTTTTTCTAATTTTATTCAAATTAAATTTCCTTTCTGAAACGAAAAACTCCAATACTCTTTTGCTGGCATATTTGATTGCCTTGTATGTTTTTTTCTTACATTAAGGTTAATGTGCTTGTAAATAAATGGTGAACGTAATGTTTTGCATAAACTTTCAAATCAATTTTCGGTTACAACGTTAACAGGAAATGAAAATTCTCAATTCAATCATGTTTAAAGATATTATTTTATATGCTTTTTAATGTACAAACCTTAATTTTGGGTAAATCATCCTATATTTATTATTTTGCTTATTCTTTTGTATTATACGAATATTTCCTGTAAACAAAGTAATACAATTATTGTTGCTTTCATAGTAAGAGTGTTAACTCTTTTCCCATCAAGTCTTCTTCAGTTGTTGTGCTCTTGAAATTCTGCGGTTTTCCAATTAAAATAATTAATAATTATTCAGTGGTAAATTACTTTAGTGGTTTTCGATATTCATTAATTGAATATTTAAGCGTTGTCGTCTGACTTGCTTACGTCTACTGAATTTAAAATATATTGTTGTTTTTATATTTTAATTTGCAATTGGCTAAGTGGATGATTTTAAGAGGGATTTTTTTATTATATTAATTGGAATAATTTTTTCAGGCGAAATACAGCACTAAGGCTACACCATCCGTTCGCTCACCAATAAAGAATTTGGCAGATTTAAACAAAAGTGTTAATGTGCCCCATTTGCTATCAGCAGTTGGGTATGAATTTTTGAGGACATCAGCGATCGAGCTATCTGACGGTGGTCGTGAGCAGGCTATGAAGCAGCGGGGCTTCCAATTGATTAACCCAACGGAGAAATGGTTCCCCGGAATTACTGAGATTCGTGAAGAATTCGCTTCATGGGACTGGCGAATCGGCAGAACCCCGAAGTTCAATGTCGAAAAGGAAATTCAACTGAAGGCTGATGACAAGGAGCACAAAATCGTACTCAAGGTAGAAGTTGAGAAGGTATTTTCAGGCATATGATATTCATATTGTAATGTTTTTTAACTGCATTTCCTTCCCCTAGGGTCTTATGACCGACATTACACTAACACTTCCGTCCAATGATGTGGTGCCGGTCGTGTCAACTCTGCTCAACCAGGAATACACTGAGGACAACTTCCAAGGAATCATTGATGCCATGAAGTTAGTTTCCAATGATAATGTGAAACAAGCTATTCAAGGATTATGAGGGTTAATCCTTAATTCCTGAGCTTCTCCTGTTTACGTTTTTGACCTTGTATTTTTGAAATGGAGTTTTTAACAATGGTATATTTCGATATAACTCCAATACTGATTTTGTCTGATTTTAAAGATCTTGATTTGTTTTTAATAATTAAGAATTGAATAACTAATCGATTTTGCATTAATTTTTGTGTTGTCTTATTCTATTCTTCTTTTGCAATTATATATTTTACTTTTTTGTGTTCGTTAATAGAAGTAAATAGCTGCAACATTTTCCAAATTTTAATATTTATAATTTCTTATTCAAATTTTGTTTGTAATTTTTGTTTGTTTGAAATATCCAAGAGAACCTTAATTATGTAAGTAATTTAAGAATAAATCTGTTCCGTATAATAATGATTTATTTACTGTTTCGATTGTTTCAGTGTTTTTAAAATGGATAATATTTTGTTTTTAAGCAGTCTAAACATTTGTTGTTTTCCTTTATAAACTGCCGGAATTGTTTTTAGCATTAGTTAATTGGTTCTCGTATTTCTCTTCCATAGGTCAGTTACCCGTTCTGTCGAGTGCAGAGGGTAAAATATTTATTACATTAATATGCTGCTTTCTGCCTTGCTAAGACACTTTGCACAGAAATATATAATATATTGGATATTGTTATTATATTTAGATATCCTTTTTAGCATTTTAATCATAATATTTTTTTGTTATTTTATCATCTTATACTTAAGTTTAACCGAGAATGCAATCATATCATTTGTTTTGTTAAGTACTTCTGCTTTCGAACTTGAATTTTTTTTAAACAAATTTGTTTCTATTCAACAGTTATAGTTGGTATATGATTTGAATTACCTTTTGAAAGTTTATAATTTGTAATTATAAAACGAAATTATGATAGAATAAATTTGCAATCGCAGCCCTTGTAGTTTTCTTTGAAGTGTTAATTTTCCTTTATTTTATATCAAGTATGTTTGTAAATTGTTGATCCCGATGAAGGTAAATGGCGCAAAAGGTGGGTTACTTGAAAAACAATAAAACAATTATTTATTTTAAACAAATTTATTTGCGACGATATGCTAATTTTACTACAATTACATTTATTAAGTATGCACTAGAATTTTTCTCTGGGGAAATTTAAAATGCAAACCAAATTACATCTATGTTTTTTGTTCTTCAATTAAATCTAGGATTTAATATCGATCTGGCGATTCCACAATTCATTTTCTGTCGCAATTTCTAGTGTGTTTTCCAATTAATAAAATTGAATACAATTAATATTACAAATTGCTTTTCCTAACATAATAAACAATTGGAAGACTTTTGTGACATGTTGTTTTCATTTTTCACGCACATTAACATTACAATAATTATTTAAAGTAGAAACATAACATTAAAGGAGTACAACGGCATTATTTAGACACCTATGGTGCTTATATATTGTTTATCTCACCTAAGTTACTTTTAACACAATTCGCTTCTCTGTTTTCTATAACGGATTTTATACTAAGTTCAAGAGTTGATTTTATTACAAACTCAACAACTATTTTCTTTGACTTCTTTCGACAATTTTGTTTTCGTGTAATATTTTTCTACTTAAAATAAACTTTGATCTATGCAATATTATATTTGTTACTATATTGCCAAGGATTGTAGAGAGTATAAGTAGAAATTGAAAATTTTGGAAGTATGAGCAATTGAGCAACATTGTTGAAGAATATTTTGTGCATCGATGCATCTTCTTCGTTGTATTTTTCATAAAATCGAAATAGTTAAATTAACAATAATTAATATTTAATAATGCAATATTCTGCATTCCTTGGTAATAAAGTTTATATCGACAGACATGACTTTTATGAAATTTTGCAATTACATTCACAATTATACATTTCTGTGAAATAAAATTTCCTGCTCATCAGATAACAACTATTTTTTTCTCTATTTAAAATAAATTATTATAAAACCAGCCTGTGGCAAGAATTTACTACAAAATCATTGCAAGAATATTATAAAAATCACTAAAATTTTGCACATATGCATACATAATTTATGAGTGGTACAAATATAAAACTTTTTATATAAATTTAAGCTTCCTACAATTTCCCTATCTTTATATACAAAGTTTTGTTTTTAATTCCTTACTTTTTGAAAAGAATTTTAATTATATGAAATAATATCAATCATTGTATAAATTTCTTGAAATTTTATATAACTAATAAAAAGAATAAAATGAACTAGCATTAAAAGTTGCGGTCAACAATAAAATTACAAAGTAAACAACATGAATAAACTTAAAACATATATATTTAAAAACATCAATAAAAATTGGCAAAACTATTTTGCATATTGCACTTATTAAAATAAAACTTATTTCCTCGCTTTGTGTTCTTATTTTCACAAAAATTTGCAGATCATCGTCATTCTGAGCCGGTGTTTTTGATAAATGGTTTAAAATGATGGAGTCCGATTTGATCGATTCTAATTTCCGATTGGGGATGAATTTTGATCTTTAACAATTTGGGGAACGTTTGATCTATCTATTCTAAATTATTTGGGTTCGTGCAAGCTAACGAGATTGAAGGGTTAATCTAGATTCTACCTAATTAAGAAGCACTTACCACTTTGTGGACAGTATTGATCTAACTATGCTATATAAAGTTCGACATATTGATTGGCTGCAACTGGTGGTCCAGTGGCTGGCACAGGACTACCCTGGAGGGCCAAGGTTGGGGGCCCAACGGCGGCGGCGGCGGCTGCCAGGGCGAATGTTGTCGTGGCAACTGGTGTTAGGACCCTTGGAGTGCCTAGTTTTTCATGGCCGGGCAGAGGTGTCGTGTTAGTGTCTATTGTCAGTAGATGCTGAGTGCCGGGGGGATAGGTGCCATTTGGGACGGCTGATGGAGGGGGTGCTGCGGCTGGCGAGGCAGTAGCTATTGGATGAAATTGTGCTGGATGCGGATATTGGTGGGATGCCGTCGAAGTTACAACTGTTGACTGTGATGGAGACGCGGGCGATTGTTGATAGGTTGAAGGTATAAAGTCAACCGGAAACTAGGTGAAAGGGTTTTCATATTTTCATTTTTTCTGTTTTTTCTTTTATGTTTTGGCTTTTTTTTTGCTTTTTTTGTTTTATAAAAAATTCTTAATAATAACAACTGTCTATTGATACCTGCAGAAGTGATAGAAAGAGAAATATTTGACGTAATGGAATTTTAAGTTTTATGAAGGATGTGAAATTTTATTGGGATGATAACGGTTTTGTTAATGATGCCATAAACAAAGAATCAAAGTAATGTAACAAACAGATGCAAAGATGCTAGGAATGTAAACGTTTTAACCTATTAAGATAGCAACTTACCAGAGCAGCAGCTTGATGTTGTGTGGGTAAGCTGGGTGCCACGTGAGGGGGTGGTGGAGCATGCCCGAAGTAAGTTGTCGGTGATACTGGTGGACTTGGATAGGGCCAGTAGACGAAGGGTTGGTAGAAAGCAGGATGAGCTCGATGGGGTGGCGGCAACAGCGTTGCCGGAGGTGCGAAGGGAGAGTAGCCACCAAAAGGAGGTGCAACGATTGTCCCACCTAAATGAATATTAAAGCCAAAATAATCATTAATTTTTGTGTAATATAGCTCTCATTTTTTGGTTGTTTATTCGAATATGCAATACTTTATTGGAAAAATCAATTATTGTTTAGAGTATATGACCATCGAACCACTTCCATTAATGATAATCCGTTACGAAACCTCCGAAGCAAAATCATTTGTTGTAAAAGTCAAGAGAGGGTGCATGCAAAATGAATGAGGTTTGTTCCCTTTCCAAAGCGGTTACAAACTTTTCTAGTTGGCAAATAAACTACTTGGAACAATTAAATGAAATTAACGGACACAATTTACTTATGGTTTTCGGCAAAATATAGATATTAAATAAAATCTAGTAAACCAAGAATATTAGTTATTATATTTTGAATATTATGTATTTGTTGTTATAATAAGTAGGTATAATAAGATAAAAATAAAATGGAAACACTCACCGTTTTAGCCATAAATTTTAAGATATTTTACCACTGCCCAAAATACCACACACACCACCAAAGAAATGCTTTTTTTATTTCGTTTTCTTCTAATGTTTTGCATTTTTTTTTAATTTCACACCACAGATGATCAAAATAAAGTTTTTAAACTTTTAATTGCTGCTTGTAACCCCGACTACCTTTTCTTTTATTTATTATAAAAGGGCTGAAGACTGACGCAGACATATAGCAAATGTTTTAGGGATATTTTCTGTTAGAAACAATTTGTTATAAATGTAAATGTGAAAGAATATTGTTAGTGAAATTGTGTTGCTGAAATAATAATTCGACCTGTAAAATTTTAAGCAACATGTTTGTTAAAACATTGAAAATAATAATAATAATAAATAAAGACAATATGTAGTGCTGATTTAGAAAGTAGAATTTTGTAAAAAATTTAGTATATGTGTAATAATTTGCATAAACATAAACTAAGGTCTTACCAATAAAAAGCATGCCAGTGCAAAGTTTTGTAATATAGGTGTTAAAATAAAGTGAAAACAAATATTTAAGTAATAATGGATAAAAACAGGTTTGTAAATAAAAAAAAACGGGAATTGTTGTTAGCATAATTTACTGATGGTAAAAAGTGTTATTTTTGTTAAAATTGTGCTGAATGCAAAAATAAATGTAATTAGAACATAAAGTGTTTCACATTGCTATACATCGAGCGCTAACGTGTTTGATGAACAGCCCTGAAGACACCATTTTACCGTTACGTTTATCAATGAGCGATTACGAAGGGTTAAGAAGGACTTAATCCAACTGAACAATTATAAAAGCCAACTGATTTTGCACTGACGCTTACAATAAGAAAATATTTATCTCAACAGTTGATACTAGGCCCAGTACCCGAGAACACACAATGCACATTGGTAAGAATAAGCACCAGGAGGAGTTTTTGCATTTTTTATTTAACTATTTAAATGAAAAAAGTAACTAAATGCTAATGTAAGTAAAATATAAAATGCACTAAATCATTTAGTTGATTATCGGAAAAATGAACAAGAAATCATAATGCAGTGGATATTTGTATTTTTCTTGCAGTTACTATTACTATATATTTTTTTGTACCGGCAAAAATTATTTTAATTATTAATTTTCATTATTTCTTGTTTATTTTATTGGTTAGAACACAAACTTATGAAATGATTAATATTTTTGTTTTCGAATTAAAAAAAATAATAAAGCAGATTTTGTAAGAAATATTTTGTTTTTTAAAATATTTTTCTTTCTTCTGCTGTGAATTGAGAAATGAAAAAAAATATAGTAAAATTAATAATTAAAATAAATTATGTAATGGAAAGATTGTGTATGTATAACAACAATTTCTAACATGTATATAAAAATTATTCTAGAAGATTTTATTTATAAAATGAATCCAAACACCTTATAAAAGAATACTTAACGCACATAAAATGTATTCTAAAATGCATATATATAGCAAAGAAAGGACTTGAGTATGTAAATATATAATAATCTTATATGCGACTTAGGGACAGTTATTTCCCTTTGAGTCTTCTTAACCATCTTTCGGCCAGTTTTACTGGCATCTTTTAACACTCGTAAGCCGCAAAATCAATTTCAGTAACTGGATTTGCCTTTTTGCATTTTAAAATATTAAATATTAATAAATAATTATTGTGAAACGCAACTTTTCGCAAATTCTGTCAACCTTTTCGAAAAAGGGTCAAAAATCTGGTATAATTTCAAAATATGTACAATTTCCATTCAATATGTAATATTTAAAATACGAATTAAAAACGATTCAATTATTGGCACCTCTTGATAATAATAAATAATTGAAATATCTTATAAAACTTTAAACCCTTCGAATTAATTTAATATTAGTTCTAAGGTTTAATTTTTTTTTAATTTTTCAATTCTCTAGAGTCTAGGGGTTTTTTGAAGATTACTCTTTATAAACTTCATTTGCCCATTTTAATCCTTGAAGAAAATTGGAAAATATATGTATATTAGAATGCTCATTTACAGAATGTTCAAAACCCGAAGGATACTAAAGTTCCCATTTGTATTTTGTATATTATTCTAATTTAATCCCAGCAAGGATTTTATGAAGAAAGGATTGAAAAACGGTATTTGTTGCATGAACGATTTTGAAATGAGTTTTTTCTAGATGAGTATTTTGATTTCTCTATGTATTTCTCTAATAATTGTATTGTATGTAATTTTATCCCTAACAAGGACGAAGTGAAGTGATTAATGCCTTATTTTTCGTTTTATTTGCACATTGTTTATGTCTAATAACCTTATTACAAAACGTATTTTTTATCCGCGATTTTAATTAGCAACAATCTTGATAATATTTTTTTTCTCGGTTAATTATTGCGATAACGATAAACAATTTTTTACAAATGTTGTCTAATCTAATTCTAATGTTGTCTAATTAAAAATATTTGTTGTTAATTAAAATGTAATGATAATTCTTCAATGATAAGAATAAATTTGATAAAAATGTATTTATAATTTGGTAAAATTGAAAGAATAATTTGAAAAAATCTTTAATAAGTTTTGTAATGTTTTTTTTTTTTTTTAAATTACCTACCTAATTCATTTAAATTGTGTAAAACATTCAATAAAATCCCATTGAAATTTGATTTTTAACGTTTTTAACAATTGAGTCTTTAATCTTTGCTAATTCAACAAATACGTACCTATTTAATTTGTTGAATAATATACTCAAGAAATTCAAATGAATTTCATATAATTTACCTAAAAAACCAAATTGTTAGTAACAATAAACCTTAATCCCAGAATTAATAAACATTTGGCACAATCACATACGAGTACTTAAGAGAAAATGTAGCTGAAGATAAAAAGTTAATTAATAGAATATGAAGTGTGATAACTAAAACATCACCTAAAATTATTTATTAATTATAATCATTGTTAGGAGCCATTTTGAAAACAACTAAACGAATTTAAGCAATTTTAATAATAATAATCACAAATCGCCTATATAAAGGAAAAAAGTGTTGAAAGCTCGAATGAAATGCGAACGCAATTTATGACCGAATCTTAGGCGGACAGACTTAATTTGCCATTGTGAATGGATTGCACATTTCCTCCATTATTATTATTTTTTTTTGTAATTTATGCTTTTGAAACCAAGCAAAGACAGACAAAGTTGATTTTGCGACTTACACCAATTTTTTTTTTAAACGAACAAAATATGCTGATTAATAGTATAAAATTAATTAATAATTAATTGTAAGAAAATATATTAATTTTTCTTAAATAGATACAGCTAGAAACAAACAATGATTCAATATCAAAATTCACTTTGCACAGATGTTTGCATTTGTAATGAAGAAGTCAAGTTTGTAGCGATTTGAATTCGGCTGAAAAAATTTCATTTCATTCCAAATTGAAAGTATTTTCTTTTCAACATTCCCAACACCTGACAAAATTAACTGCAGGAAATTTTGGTTTTGCAAAAATTAAAAAGCAGAACAAGACCATCGCGAGAGTACATTGTGACTTCAATATTCGCACTTTTAATTGGAGGGCGCTTCGAGAATTTAGCTTTTCCTGTAATTAATTTTGTTAGCCTCTTTAGTTTCTGTTCCGTCTTGCTAGCTCCCGCCGCGAAGCTGGAAAGGTGCAGGTTAATGGACATTTGTACACTTTTTATGTTTTTTTGCTTTTTTTGATTTTAGTACAGAGTTGAATATTTGAATTTTGCGTGTTTTAGTCGCACAGAACACCTTTCTAGCTTTCATATGATGACCCAACTATTTAAATCAAATAAGTGATTTTGTTTTTGCTAATCTAAACCTGATGGACAGTTGCTAATATTTTGTTGTGCGTGTGTGTGTGAGTTTTGTAATGATTGTGTTTGTGCATAGATTTTCCACAGACAACGGCTGTAATTACTTTTATTTTTTAAATACAAAATATATACTATTCCTATTTTAAAACAAATTCGCTTTTGAATTCTAAAATAATATTGTTTAGTCAAGATTAGTTTTGAAATAAATTCCGCAACAACATAAAATATTTAACACTAATTTGACAACAATAAATTCATTTAGCAACAATTAAATATAATTCCAATAATTCTTTTCTTATTTATGTTTAAATACCTATGAAAAAAATCTACAAATTGTATATTGATAGAAAGTATTTTCAATATTTTTCGATAATAATAATTACAATTGCAATTGTAATTAACAAATTAGATCGATACGGGTAGATTTATTATATTATTAAAAAACAATTAGTGTTTTTAATTTCTTTCGATTTATATATAGTCCGCTTTTATTTAACACTTCCTACGTAAAAGTTGAGGAAGAAAACCGAACCGTTCTTTTACACACTTCGAATTTGTTTAGAGTATTGTGGCAGAATGTCTATTGTTAATAAACTCGTCCTAACAGTGTATTCCGAATAAACATTAGCAACTGTTCAAACAAGCCCTAAAAAATTCTAAACACAACTCAGCAAGTGACCACATTAATTCATTCAACTTGTTTCTTCTAACAATAGTTTTCCAGTGATCAAAACATTAATCCAGAAATCCCTTAACAACTAAGGATTACTTCATTAAAGTATAAAGTTAAAAAATATATTGCAGTTCTATAAAAAAAATTATAGTTATTGTAAAAGGATGGATTAGAGAGTACAATGGGGCACATACTGTGGAAGGGAAAGAGGATGAACAGGAAGGATGCCGTTATCCGCTTCATCCCTAAGGAGTGCGTTATTAGCCTGAGCACAATTAAGTACTGGAATGTCATTGTATATGTAATATGTATTGTATAATATCGTAGTATGTACAATGTACATTGTACAGTTCAAGAAAGAGTGTCAAAAAACAATTCAGGTATGTCATCAGCTGCCTTGTAATCTCAATAGAACAATCGTGACGATTGTTCTAAACCCCAGGGGGATAGAAGGGAGAGTAAACGCTTGTGGAGGGGCGAGTTAGGGGTCGTTTGGCGTTGACCGCTGCAGATTCCTGCTGGAAAGCGCTTTCATAGCTCCTTTTCATTGGGGCTTGGAAATGGTTCGCAAGTGCGTGATTGACAGAGGCCCCTGCATGAGCGGGAGCGTATTGCAGGTGCCCCATTGGGGTCTGCAGAAAGCTGAGAGGCATTTGGGGTAAATAGGGCCGTGGCATGAACACGTAGGGACCCATTGTGGGTGCAGCGGCTGTATGGGCAAAACCTAGCTGCGCTGCTGTGGGAGGATGCAGTAACCCGACTGGGGGATAGAAAAACTGCTCGTTGTGAGCAGCGGCAGCGGCTGCAGCTGCATTCTGGCGAGCCAGTAGATTTTGCTGTGCAATGAATTGGGCCTGCTGCTGAGCCAGCAGGGCAGAATTCTGGGCAGTCGGGATTGACAGGGTCAATGGTCCGGTCATTGCGGCCGCAGCAGACGCAATCGGGATGACAGACGGAATGTGTCCAGTTGCACTTACGGTGTGAGTGGTGGACACCCCGGCAGTGCTATGATGCGAGGGGATGTAGGTGGTCATCGAATGGGGAGAGGACAAATGGGCATGTGCAACTGAGACGGAGGGCGGGATCGGTGTTACAGTTTGTTGTGTCGCTTGTTGTGCTTGTGGTAACATACCGGGGGAAAGTAGAGGTGGCTTCGCGGCATTCACTGGCGATTGTAGTCCACCATTGAGCACTAGATTCATGTCATCTCCAGAGCATTGGAATACCTCAATATAACGGTATTTCTTTCCAAACATCATGAATTGATTATGCTTCTGTTGAGCACACAAGCGTGCTGCTTCTTCGGAATCCATTTGTATGAATGCTTCGCCACTTGGTTGACCCTAAATACCAACAACACCATCACAATATCTATTAATTAATTACATTGATTAGCGATTACCTGTGCATTGAAAACCATGTGAACTCCTTGATACATGATATTCTTTGCAAAATCATCTAGAAAATGTAAAATGTGTTCAACTCGGGCTTCATAAGGCAAACCCCGAAGTCTTATACAATTTTTCGTAGTGCCAGATGTAATTACATGCTAAAATAAAAAATACAAAATACATTTGATTGCAAAAAATAAGCGAGCTTCTTCTACTTGTGGCAAAAGTGGCATTGGAACCGTTGGCAATTGTCCTATCAACGGTGCTTGAGGTTGTTCATAAGTTTTAGGATCTAGTGATCGATTGAGTACCTAAACAATTTTTTTGGAGAATTATGTTATTATTCCATTTATGTATTCTGAATGCATACCTGTTGCACCTCGGCTGTCGTTGACCTGAACAGTTCAATGTACCTTTGGCCAATAGATTCTCTGTGCCTTGACAATGCCTTTGGGGCATCAGATTCGCTAGAAAAAAGGACGAAAGCATCACCAGTGGCACGTCCATCTGGTTTCTTAACAAATAGCACACCATCTGCTCCATCTAGTACATTACATGGATTGTCACCGGTTGTAAAGAAGTCCAACTAAATAACATGGAGTGCATTAAGATGTTTTAAAAGTGCCCAGGTGGATATTATCTTACGACTTGTTTCGCTGTACAATCGTACGGCAATCCTCTCATTCGAATTATAACTTGAGCGCCTTTTGACAAAAATGCTTGAGCCTCATTTGAAGCACCGCCAGCGACCGCAAGGAAGTCCTCACCTGTTGCTCGATACACCTCGATGTATCGATTGCCGATGTGATGTTTATGTCTCTTTAGAGCCATATCACGATGTTCTTGAGATATAAAACGTATCAATGCTTCGCCGTTTCGGCGACCTAACGGTGATAGACACAACGCAACTCCACCCCTAAAAAATTTAGGTAAGTTAGTAAAAATGAAATAATTAAGGATTTATTATAAGAACACTTTGATTTGATCATTTGTAAGATTAATTAACTGAATTCTAAACGCAGGAATAATTTCTGAATTCCAAATACAAATTACTGACAAATTTCAAGCGGTTTTGTGAATTTCTAGGGAATTCGAGAAACACGTACTGGACAGAACCATTCCAAGTGTGTTACGCAAGAATTCAATCGCAGATCCAAACAAATTGCTGCTGTTTTCCAATTGCAGCGGCTGTAAGCACGTTGTCGTTTGTCCATGAGCTGATAAAAACATTACCGTGCTTATCTCCGTACAGAAGATAGTAAAGACTTCTTCAGTGGGTCCATCTGTGTGATGGGTATGCTCTCCCTGTGTCCCACAATGTGATGGGGCATCATTAAACAGAAAAACCAGTTGCCCGGATCCTTATCATAGGAGAGAGGGAAACTTCGCAGACGGGAGGAGGACATAAGTTGACAGGGGAAGTCGGCAGCTTTTATTAGCGCGGATGAATGTTGTAGTTGGTTTCTGGACTTAAAAAATTTAATTGCACTATCTATCTGAGATCGAACTTTAACGACTCCCATGTTCTTGAAGCAGCTCATTATAATCCGATAACTGCTTGACATGATGGCGACCTTTCGGAGCACTGAGAGAATCGGACGCTAGTGGATTGTGTGGAGTTTATTTTCTTTGGGTAATCTGGGGTAGGGTGAAGTGGTGCAGGGATAGTGCCAGAATCCAGACGTTGGGGAATGAATTTAGGCGCAGAATATTATTCCAAAAATATGGTGATAAGGAGAAACCTTTTGCAGAATACAATAATAAATTGTTTATTTAAATAATTTTGAATGAATTAAGACTAATTCAAAATTAAGTCTGGATGTAAATGTAATTTTTGCTTTATTTATTTAAGAAGCTTTATAGCAGAAACACTTTATTTCCCCATTTAGAGATCTTTCCTACAATTATTTTCAAAAGCTTGACGCAATTTAGTTTCAGAAATAAATCACTGAACAGCTTCAAATAAAATCGAATTACTGTTGTGCAATGTTTCGTCTATAAAAAAAATTGTTTCCGTTCAACTTACTTTGCAACATTAAGACCACGGAAAAATTTCGCAATATCTTGATCGCTGCTCTGCCAGGGAAGTCCTCGAGCTCGCACTATGCAGGATCCGTCAATCTCGTCATCAATTGAGCTGGAATAGAATGTTAAATATAATTAATCAAACAAGTTATTTTCCAAGAATATAAAAGAAAATTATTGCAATTGAGCACCATAAAAAACAAGAAAGCTTCTCAATGATTTGCAAATCACGGTAAGAACGGACAGGGGGATTAAAGTGATGCCGACCTCCAATAGGCGACTTTGAATGGCAGTTAAGATAGATGACGGGGATAAGGTGCATAACTAATTAGCAGGTAGATCCCACCCCACTGTAATCGTGTCCACATAACCAGCTCCAGTCATTTGAACCGGAGAGGAGAGTTTAGATGTTTAAAGTGCTGCTTGTTTTCTATATCAGAAAGGACAGCGGAAGTGGCTGCACCTTCAAGCAAAGGGGCAGTTTAGCAAGGTGAATATGCTAATGAGGGCTCTAACTGGGCAGGATCTGAATAGCAATTGGGGGGCGGTCAAGCAATTTCGAATTGTCCCGCGGCGGCGATGCATTTGTGTATGCATCCGATTTCGTCTAATTCTACTGCGGACTCGAATGCGGCCAGCCGTAAACCGAGTTCAGTGATCATGCAGAAGCACAAGTGATCAAATTTAAGTGTTATAGATGTCGAGCAGTGATATCCGCAGCAATTGGAGAATGTGGAAATAATTGATATTTACTGCCGTAAAATTGATACCACACTGCAGGTGAGAGGGAGAATCCGGTTCACCCTGTGGATTGGAGGCGGGCGTTGCGAACTTAGTTGCTGAGATTTGTGAAGTTCCTCCAGTTGTCCATTACTGGGGACAGCATTCGGACTTCGGTACACAAAACACAGCTGAGAACATATTAGTGATTATATTACAGAATTAACGATAGTTTTTCTGTTCTTATAACCGCTTTTTTGATATACTCGAACGCTCAACAGAACAATAAACCAATTTAATGATGCAACTAAGCAGTTTAAGAAACAACTATTTTTATTATCAATAGCATCGCTCTTTGGAAAGAAGTTTAATTACAAAGGCAAAACCAAGTGAAAGTATTTGTTTTTTCCGTTCTTATTGAATATTTTCTTGCTACCATTGAAACTGCTGTAAAACTTAACTTCTTTCAGTAATTACAAGCTACAAAACAATTAATAAAATTGCTTTGTAAAAAAATCGTTTTATTTGAGATAATTCCAGTTAAATCCTTTCGCAAGATGTAATAATGATTTAACAACATTTCCGTCGACTTATTTTTCAACAAACAATTCATTTTCAGTCTACATTTTCGATGACCTCCGTGAAAGTCAATGTTTTAAAATGTAGACATTTTATTTTGTCTTGATTTGTAATATTTGAATTTGAATTCGTGAATAAAAATTTTCCTTCGAATCATTTCCAATATATTGTGATGTTGTATTATTGAAATATTCAATTGAAATACAACACGAACAATATTTAAGAAAACGAACGCACGATAAGGACTTAAGAATTGTCATTGCGGCGCCGTTCGTTGGTGTCGTTGGGCTCCTATTCGTTTCTGCTCCCGTCCATCAGAATTCTTATCGCTTGAAGATTGCTCATGAATGATCGAAGTGGAGAGAGAGGGTAGATAAGGAACAAATACTAAGTTGAGAAGCTCGAGATTGTTTTCGTCTTGCTCTTGATAAAAAGCGTTACGAGGTTTTTTCGGATTTTTCAGTAATAAAATGTTCAATAAAATTTAAGAATATTTTTAATTGTTGCAAAATATTTTCAATTGCGTTGAAAATTTTGAATGAAAGACGAAAAACAAAAAATTAGAACGTTACACTTATTTCGTGCAATCGATAACCGAGAATTCCGAATACAGCTAAATCGACAGAAAAATGGACACCACATTAGTGAACTTACCTGCAAAAAAATTGCAAATGTCAGCTTTGCAAATTCCGCAACAAGAGCTGAGCTTTGTCTATTCGCTGGTTTTGGGGTAATTTAATCCCAATGAATGCGTTTTCGACACAGAGTGAGATTTAAAAAATATGTAGGTACTTTAAACAAATTCACAAAATAAAAAAAAAACTAACACTTTTCCGGATGAGATTCACTAAAGTAAACTTTTGTGAATTTTTGTTTTTCCGCAATAATCGAGACGGTGTTTTAATTGTTTTGCAGATAATTGTACATGCGGCGACAATTATTTGAAATCGATCAGAGAGCCGCGGACTAATTGATCGTGAATCGACTGAGTGTGAAGGAGGACTGAACGGCACCTAAGTGTTAAGTTCGCGAGAGAATTTCGGCGGCGATCGTTCTACTGGGCACGATCAATTCCCTTTTTTCGTTTTTTTTTTCAAAGTGTATGAAAATGAGTTTCGAGCGCAGAGAAAGACGTATGACGGTATGACACTCAAGCTGGGGTCCTATGGGATCTGGATCGATCTACTTTTCGTGGAATTCAACGACTCTTGGTAGAAGGGTTACCTCCGTTGGTTCAACGATCACAACTGGCGAATTGTTATCAGTTTTCTTGGAGGGTGCAGTGAAAAACGTTTTTTCCACCTTAGAAATCGTGAAAATTGTACAACTTTTTTTTAAATAAAAATCACGCTTAACTTCCTGAGAAGAGGAATTTGTTTATGTTTTCTGATAACATTATACGAAAGTGATGTATGCACCTTTTAACATCAAATTCTCTTGAATTCTGTTTAATACACAAGTGTGTTGTTTTTCTAAATAATTTTATTTATTTTTTTGTTTAATGCAAGATGAATGCAACGGGCAGAAAAATGTTGATATTTATTCCAGAAAATATATTGACACACACTAATGTTTTAAATATCCACGATGTTTTTGAATAACTATAACATAAATCTAATCATTGTTTGCTTAAACTAGTACTTTAGAATAAGTAACAGTTTGAGAATAAATGACTCACTAAAACTTTTTGAGTAAATGTCATGGACGTGCCCGGAAAACATTTCAAACGGGGGCAAAATACCTTTCGTTGTTATCGAATTGACTTTTATCTAGAACTACTATTAAGTACAATTATAGGAACCCAATAAGTCCCCCCTCCTCTCCATATGGGACGTCAATGGTTTCAATGCAGTTTTCATTGCATTAACGAGATTTAGCTTCGTTTTGAAGAATTCTATCAGTATCACGATTACTTGAGAATGGGGAACCGATCATTCTGCATGAACATGAACTATGAACACGTAAGTGGTTTATTCGTGTGAGTTTGAAGCCGCCATTTGGGCAATGCAAATTACCAGTGAACTAATGACCCCAGATTGTATGAGAAAATCATACAATATTCTGGATTGTACATCACATTTAATTTGGTTCGCATTTGAAATAATAAATCTGGGAAGATGAATTTTCTCAATACAACTGTTGCACATTGCGTGCACACTTTGTTTGGTTGGTGGGATTATGCAACTGCAAACATCTTATATCTTGAATTTTCTGTTTTTTTCATTTCTGGTTATTTACTAAATTGCGACATGCTCGATGGAAAATGAATGAACAAACTGAAGAGGAAACAATTACCATCCTGTCGCTGTGTCTAATAGCAGTGTTGCGCCGCTGTGCAACTATAACTCAGCCATCATCGGCGGCATCTCTCCAAGCATACTGCAAATTGCAACTACATGTGCATTGTTCATGAATCATGGTCGATGTCTGTTCTTATGATGGATTGTTTTTTTATTTTATATTTTTTTTGCAATTACCCTTGAAAAATGTTTTTATCTTCTGTTTAGCTATGTTTTTTCAAACTTGTTAATCTTTACATTGGAAAACTAAGTAAACATAGTATAAGAATATTTTTCAGTGTTTAACATTAATTTGGATCTTTACAGTTTGTTTTACCATTATTGGGAATCCTTTAAGTCGTTAAAATATACCGGAAAGACAACTAAGAATTGATTTATAGTTTGACCAACTCTTGTCGCTGTTTTATTTGTAAAACCAATAGGTACTTTAAACAAAGTTCTCATACATAATTATGTGACATCAAGAAGCAAAAAATTGAAGATATCTTTAAAAGGATTAAGCAAGCTGCTTGTGATTAGAAATTTATTGGCACTTTTAGAACGGTTGATGTTATCGAGAATTATATTTCCTGATATTTGATGACATCATATTGTTGAAAATTTGAGATAGCTTTGTAATAAAATTAGATTTTTCAAGTCGTTTTATAATTTTCCTGATCAACACAAAAATGGGATCGCTGCACTTCAAGACAATCAAAAAAATTGGCATAGATTAAATTTAAAGCTCAATTGCTGTGCAAACAAGACAATAATTCTAAATTACTCTATTTTATTGTGGAAAAACTCACCAAATTCCCGGCTCTAAGCTCAAATTAACGATTTCATTCGCCTCAAATTTGTGACCTGAAATCAACGAAAATGTTTCATAATTCGATAACAACTAAATTTCTGAATTATATATAAAATAATTAAATATTTCAATTAATAAATAAAATTGAAGAGAAAAACAATTACCTGCTGTTAACAGGGACTGAATGACTGTAACCATATCATGAGATTCTTTAACATAAAATTCGTGGTCGTCGAAGGTTGTGAGTTCGAGTTCTGTAAAAAAGATACATTAATTTTACGTAATTAACTTGTTTTTAAGGATTTAATTATTTTTTATATTTAAAGGGTTTTTAGATCATTTTGTTGAATACAAAGTTTCAAAATAAATCCAAATGTTTTTCTGCTAAAACGATCATTTGGATATAGCAACACAAGCCAATATTATTTTTGCTATCTTCTTTTCGTGCAGAATTAAAAACATATTTTCCCAAGCACGATAAAAAACAATACTTTATTTTTGCTAACAATTTCGTAGTCAGTTAATTTGTTTTCCCTGATGGACTCTCCAATTCTTCTGCGACATGACACCGCGCACTCTCACACAATGCTCCCGCGCACCGGCGCGATCACTTAATTAAATGTAAGCGTTTTTTTAGTAAATTGCGGTGCCTCAGATTTTGCGATCATTCGTACCTCAAGTCACTCGGATCTTTCTTCACTCCCACGCTTGTTCGAGCAAGCAAAAAAGATTTCTTTCAAAATTCCAAATGTTGTGCAAAAAATTAATGAAATAATTTTCTTAAATCTCGGTCGGAAAATAACTACTGAAAAAATGGCATCTTTAAGAAAGACTGCCGCGCGACTGAGAAGGGGAATTTCTTGGACGATCGTGCACACATTTGGCATAGTGACCACAGTCAATGCAATTCAGACGTTCTGGAACTCTTAAAGGGCTCTAACAAGTGTCCAGATGGAGTTAGAAATGTTCGGACCTCTTTGGTTGATCCTCAGTGATCTTAACCGGTGATGGAAGAGAGTTAGAAAGAGAACAGAAGTGAAGTGGAATTCGAAGTTATTTTGGTGATTGAAAGAGCGCAACAAGTGGCTAATTAGGAAAAAAGAAAGACAACCTACATGGTGCTGCTGCCCCAAGGGAGGATGATTCATTGGCGACCTGTTGCCCACGATCGGTGGTGGTTAATTATCCACTTGGCACCCAAGTCAGTATACAGCGGTCTCACTGATCGGTGTGACATCTTTTTGTCAAATAGAATTTTAGTGATCATCGATATAATTGAATTCTGAATGATTAAGCATTAAGAAATAAGAAGTTGCAGAACCGTAAAGATTATCGCGCAATAAATTAACCGTCATTTAATCCGATTTAAGTTTATGCGAAAAAGTAATTAAAATCATTAAACTTTACAGTAATATCTCAATTTCTGCTTCTTTCAGGAAATTAAGCACGAGTTAAACGCGGCAGCTGGAGAGTGTTAACTTATTAATGAAAACGCTGATTAAAACCGCATCGTAAGGAAGCAGTAAATAAATTTCCACAAATTCAAAGATTAATTCAAAAAATGTTGTTTTACTGGAAAATAAAATGAACGGAAATAAGGAAGTTTCTTTAATTATGTTATCAATTAAATTTAGTTTTCGTTAAATATCAAATGGTTTTAACATTAACTTCTTTCGTTAAATATTGCCCATAAGTTGATTATAATATGTTATCAATATAGGAATAGGAGTAAAATGTTACACTTACCTTTGACCATTCCAGCTATACTCAGTGGCAATGGCGGTAATGAAGGCATTTGTGGCAATTTTTTAATATCTTTAACAGGAACTAACGCTCTCGACAAATCGGCTGACTTAAATCTAACAAACTCTTTTCGCAGATCACTAAATCTACAGTAGTATGAAGGTAGTTCTATATCTTTGGCACATGCTTCCGGATGTAAACATTGACGTATCGGTAATTGTCCATCGGTTACAATTCGGAACGTTGGGGATTCTGGATCGATTGAGAGAGAGCGAACGTATGAATCGAACTGAAAGAGAAAAAACAAATAGGGATTATTATTATTTATCAATTATTTTATCAATATTCGGTGATTGTTTCAATAAATATTTCAAAAATCGCAATTCCAGTACAGTCATATGAAAAATTTCAAAACCAATTCGCCTTTGATCAAAGCAAATGTTCATACCGATTGGAACATATTTTGAAATGTATAAAACTCTTTAAATGTAAATTCCATTTGTTTATTGAATTATTAATAGTAAAACCATTACATTCTATATCATCGATATATTACAATATTGACACAAAAACAAGATACTCGGTCAGATTACAATATTACGTTTCCGTTAAAATCATATTGGCCGATATTTTTAAAAATGTATTAAAAGAAAGATAATTCTATTTTAGTTACTATAACTGTTTAAGTTAAACTGAAACAAGAACAGATTAATTTTCCGAGTAGAAAACTTCTTAATTTGCAGCCGTATTTTAAAAAAATTCAGAAAATAATGATAATCGGAAATTTTTGTCAAACATAATAATCTATAGTCTTAAAATTACTTCTTGCCAGAGTGGAATAAAAAGTTAAGTGCCAGTATTTTTAAACAATTTTGTTATTGGTTTAAATAGTTGTTTTTCTCAATTATTATTTAAAGATGACCATGATTTAATTCTAATACAAAAAACAACAAAATTTAGGAAGTCAGACAAGTTTTTTGTGAAATTATTCCCCGGATGAATTGTCTTTCTAGTGTTGAAACGTTGATAAAACTTCATATATAAAAAAATTTATGAACATCCGGCATAAAAGGGAAATTCCCAGAACGAAATAATGTGTATTATAAAATTTTTGTTAAGATGAAGATTAATTCATAATGTTTTGATTTTTGATTATGTTGATTGATGGCCATTCAATTAATAAAAGAATGGCGCAATTTGGGATTTATAAATCATATAATATTAAAACCCAATCAAATTAATTGTTGAAACAAAATCTGCTCTTTTTGCAATTTTTAATATGATTTGTGAATTTCGTTAATTTGCTCCGCTTATTCCAAACAAGAAAACAATTTTACTCAATGTGAAACCAAAGAGGTTGTGAGAGTCCTGCAGCCTTTTTCATAATCACCTAAACCTAGCTAATAACAGTTTTTTTTGGTGAAATTGTTGACTTCAATATAAGTGGCGTAGCGTTTTAACGGCAGTTGGTCAGAGACAAATGAGACTTTGATTGCACTTACACAGGATATATTAAGTACATAATCGAAATCTAATAATCATTTAACGTGTACCGTTATGTGATTGCAATTTTATGTGCAGCTGATTTTACAGTCAAAGCATTTAATGAAATTTACGATGCGAGAAACACGTTGAAGAACTCAAGGTGTAAAAAGTAAAGTCATGAAGGAGCAGTGCAAATGAGATCGTTCCTGATAAAAAAACAAGTGTTCCAATTTATATGCGTGCTTACACTTGTTGCCAATTCACCAATTATAAAATCCATAATTCTAGAATCTAGATGTCTTAATATGGTTGGCTGGTGGAGGTTGCCCGAACGCATATGTTCCTTCTAAAGTTGTCCGGAGGATTGATTGGGAATCTTAACCAGTTTTCTTGGCAAATAGCGGAGAACACAAATGAAGTGTCCTGATCATAGATTTTAAGTCGGTTGAGACGGCGCTAAGACATTCCGTGCATGATCCGTGATGGGCCGCTGCCGTTGATGATCTCGACGGGAATCTCTTCGTGGCTTCGGCGGCAATTTTCGAAGTGATCCCCGATTACAGTGTCTTTGCGATTGATTTAAAAAGTTTAAACGCTAGATTAGAAATTCCTCGCGGTCTTTCTGAGTGTTGAGGTTGTCTCGTTTTAATATACCACTCCAGTTGGTGTGAGAGTTGGTGGCGAAGCAGGTGAGCAAGTGCCTAAATGATTGACGCTCTACGGAAACTGTGACAGGCCTCCGAGTCTTATACGATTAAAAAATCTATCACGAGGAAAAGTGAAGGATTTTCGGGCAGGAAAAAAGTCCCTCGAAGGTATCAAGCTAATCGTTTTCCCTGATTGATTGAGACACAAGAAAAACTTATTTAATTATACAATAGCTGAATATTTAGAGGTTTTTGTCTATGGATAAAAGGAATTTGAACCGGTTGCGGCATGTTTCCTAAAATTAAAAAGTAATAATGACGCCTGGAGCTTGTTTTCAAAATATTTTGGTGTTTTGTTTTCATTTTTTTTTGTTCAGTCAGTATTTACCTGGATTAGAGATCATTACACAATATTTTTTCAGGTTCTGTTTTCAAGTGAATTCCGGTGTAATACGCATTAATCATGGCTAAAATACATATAACGATAGACTTTGAAAAGCAATTTGTTCCTGTCATGCTTAATTTAAATGTTTCTGTCGAAAATGTCACTTTCATCGCGTTTTGCACTGATTAACGTAAAATACGGAAAATATAAATTTTTGCAGTTAGATTATTAATTCGCATTTTAGTAACACACTTTTGAAATAGGAAGTAACAATTAATGTTTTGTGACTATTGATTACGATTGTTGTTGACGGTTTGCTATGATTAGGGACAGAGAACTTATACAAATCAATTTCCAGAAAATCCCTTTATCCATTTCTATGTCATCCAAAGTCACCATAACACATTGCAGAAAAACTTCGAGTACATTTCAAGCAGGAGTAATCAACAAATCAATATGACTAATTGAGCTCACTTCAAGCAATTATTAATATTGTTGTTATTGCAGACTGCACGTACCTCTGACTACTTCGTTATTTTCAAGAAATCCTCTTTTAAATTTTCTATTCGATTATTTTCCAACCAGTCGTCCATCATGCGCCGCCCTCAACTTGACCCAGTAAACGAGTGCCTGACATGACTGGATCGTCTTGTTTTTATTTTGTATGCATCCACAGTATCTGCTCTTTTATTGTATTCTTTTTTTGCGAATTGCCGCCGCATCATCAATTTGCATTCAAATAACGCACGTTGGACATATTTCCATGGATCGCCATCTTCGCAACAGCGAGATTTGGACGGAGAAAACGGAGGCATTCTGTGGGCAAAGAAGATGAGGAACGCCGCGAATGTGGTCACCTGGAACAAAGTGTCTTTGGTGGATTACGCAGCAGACATTGAGCAGGTTTTTAAATAAATCACTGACTTCATCCACCTCCGCACTGGACTTTTGTTGTAATCACATTCGTTTTTCCCCTCACGATTAACGGTTTTGCAGATTCCAAGAATTGGTACCAGAGGTCTCCAACTTTCGGGGTTATCTCGGATCGTGTCGTTTGGGACGATATGTCGGGATATAATGCGATTTTTATGTTACTTCGAGATTCACAATTGAAATTCTTTGGATGTTTTTTTATAGTGAAAAACAAGCAATTTCGGCAGTTTTTATTGTTTGTTTGTTTCTTTATTATACATAAATCCTTTAAGTGAAAGTTGCAAAAAATTTCGTACACATACTTTTAAGTATATTTTTGTGAAATGTGTAAACAAAAACATAATAAGGAAATGTATATGATACTTTTGAAACATGATGGTTTTTCTTCTGTAAATTTATAGATGTTTTTTTAAAATTTAATGATAGTAATTTTTTCTCATCTTAAAAATTGATTATAAAAAATCTAATTAAGTACTTTTTTTAGTTTGTTTAGAAGGCAGTAAGCATTATAAATTTCAAAGTGAACTTATCAGACTTTTGAGAGCATTAAAAGCCCTTCCGTTTGGTCCCTCCATCACCAACTGTCCATTACTAATTTGTTCAACGCAATCGCCGTCATCCTACCTGTCATCCGACATTCCTTTTATAAATTTCACAGTGTCAAGTTCGAGTTAAAGTCATCACACATAAATAGAGCTTATGCAGAAATTCCACGGCAAAGTTTTATTGCAATACGCTGAGAATTGATTTCCTTAGTTCTCATGAAGGTAAAAGGAAATGCCGACCCATGCGTGCCGTGCATTAGTTATAAACAAACACGCACCGTAGATAAGTGAAATTGGAACAGAAGTGACGAAGGCACGCTAACGACTTTGTTTTGATACCAACATTTTTCTGATTTTGTGTTGACGAATATCATTTGGGGTGTTCAAATGGAGAAGGAAAAAATAAATTGTTAAATCCAATTTTGATTTTTATTCACTATTAGTGCTGCAATTAAAGTGAGTTTGTGAGGAGAAACTGCAATCGGGGGAAGTGCGTGTTTTCAAGAGTGGTGCTCCTAATTTAGCACCTTAATTTTCTTGTTGGACGTTGACTGCCAATAAACCTCACGAACAAGTTCAAAATGTAAAATGCCAATTGGTAGCTACATTTTACATAGATAATGCTTTTCATTCCAATTGGAAACGGGAGGATACAGAAGGAGAGACTTTAACAACAATGTTGCGACGAGTAAATACAGAAGCCTCATTTGTTAACATTTCAAATAATTTTCTTTTCTTTCTTCGAATGTTTTAAAACAATACCAATAATAAATAAAAACAAATTTTTATCAGTATCAAAATGAGAATAATGTTTTATATTTAATTTTTTTATTTTTTATATGTGAAAATCGATAATTTGAATATTTCTTTTAAAAATATGCATATCATACATGCCCAACCCAATGTATTTCCTAAGAAATTGAGGTTCTCTTTCCCATTTATATACCTTACTCAAATTCAAAATTATATGAAAAAAATATTTAAATTAACTGCAATAAGAAGATCAATAAATAACCTTCTAATATTCAACAGAAGACATATTTTGTAACAAATTCGACATTGAAACAGTGTTTTGTCTTAAAGATTATCGTCCAATCAGAAAGTTTAATTTGCATAAACATCATCTTATTAAAAAAAAATTGTCTAATAAATCGTAAATTTATAAAATTGATAAGATAAATTTTCTTGACATAATCGCAATTAAGGTAACAACAAGAGAAGAAAGGTTAAGCCGTAAAACCATATGGACACAAAATAAATATAAATAAAAATTGCAAATATGCATATAAAAATACATATTTTTTTTTCACTTTTAAATTTCGACCGGAAAAGAAAATTTTTAGAAAGTATTCAGATTAATTAAAATATATTTTTACCTTTTTATCTTATCACGCGAGGAATTAAGCACAATTTTGCAGTTTTGCAATGCCAATTTGTCGTTGATTGTTAACTTAAACAAAACGGGTGAATTTTCATGCTCTAGACAAATTGCTTATCATGTCTAAACTTCTGTTTACAACATGCGATATACGATAACAGTTGTGTAAGAAATCATTTAGTTTAATTGTTTCAATAGAAACTCTAAAAGTAAACATTTGTGTGGGAGTGTTTCTGCCTTCCGCAGAGACTGCACTTGTCAGTAAAAAACACTCTTAATGAAGAATGCAGTTTAATTGTGGTGAACATTATTAGATCCGCATTTGTTTCTGTTTTGATAAAATATGATTCGATTCCCACAGATTACCTCGTGCGGTTTTTCCGCCTATTTTGTTTAAATTAACATTTTAAATAAGAGAAATTTTTCATTGTGCATAAAGTGAGTTATTCAAATTTTTGAATCATTGCGACCTTTGCTAAAATTAGTAACATTTCAGTGTTTCCAGATTCAAAATGTCAATACGGAAAATTGAATAAAATATAATCAGTTTTATTTTCATGGAAAATAGAAATCGAAATCCGCTTAAATATTGACAATTGTCAATTATTATAAAATGGAAGTATGTATATTCGAAAAGCATATAATAATATAATCAACGAATTTTTTTGCAAGTGCATGCCTTCTCTCAACAAATGTAAATAAACCGATTTATCTTTTGTGTTGTGCCGAAAAAGTATTCGAAGCTTTTTTGGAAGCATGTGTTTGACAAATTCTATAAGTTGAAAGTTTTTGCTGACAAAAAACAAAAAGAGAAAACAATGTTAATTGCTTTCCAGCACTCATCCGTGAGTTTTCCGCACTCACTGTTGATGGCAAAGACGAAATTCAGTAATTCTTTGTAGGTGTAGGAAATTTTTATTGATTGCAAAAATGTGAATAAACAAATGCAAGGTGTCTTGTGTAGTTTTTTATCAACACTTTTGCTTAGAATTATGAAAACCTCGGACGTACCGGAACAATGCAGTACTTTGTGTCGCGCTCAGAAGTTCATGGATGCACAGACTTGTTAAGATCAAGGACACTATTACATTCAGTATGACTTCTGGAAGGTCCACCTTGAACGTTATCCATCGTTATACTGATCATTTTATTTACACTTACTATTATTGTAAAGTCTAGACAATTCATCCCTTATATCTCTCTGAGAAAATTGTTTAATCATTCTCTCAATTATCAATTTAAAGTTCTTCGACTCTTATTGTGTGACTTAAGTACAACTTGCTCAAAATAGTTAAAACAATTTTTTTTTGTCACAAAATCGTAAAAGCTTCGTCTTAAAAAATAACATTTAAAAAATGTAATTTTTATGAGGGCAGCTGCTGCAATAAAAGACGAATTTCACCTTCAATTCCAGAATTGCATTCAAATGGCTTGGCAATTAAATTAATGACGACGATGTTGGTTTTTTCAATATGTTTTCTTTATTTTAAATAACACAAACTAATTTTAATTAGGTTCCATAAAAAATATTATAGACTAATTGGCAATATGAACGGCGAACTTCCACAGTAATTGGAGCAAACTCAAAACGAAGATCAAATTGAGGAAGTAATGTGTAAATAAGAAGGACCTTGCAACGCGGCATTAAGAAACGCAACTGTTTATGACAGTTATTCAAGTTTGAACGAACGGATCCCTTTTATATCATGGGAGGAGAAAACATCCGTCAACATCAAAGGATTCAATTCGAATTTCCTACAAAATTTTGATTATATTGCATTAAATAAAATCCTACCGGCTGTAAAAGAAATAAAAGACAACTGTTGCGTAGATACAATATTTCCCCTTATTTTAAAAATACTGTTATTGGGAAAGGGTTATGAGCAATTACTGAAAAATTAATCTTTTTAAATACACTTTTCGAGCTGTAAAATGTACTAAATTTCACAGTTTTACGGTTATCTTTGATTTTAGTATAGAAATCATACATAATAAATTTATCCCAAGAAATTTGATGTTGCTGGCCAATGTTAAATAAACACCTTTGGACTATAAAATGCTTTTGAAAAAAGGTGAGCATTCAGAAACTCTTTGAATACAATTTTAGTGTCGTAGCAATTGAGAACTTTAATTGTCGTGGGGTTTGATTGCCTTTGTCATAAAATGTTTAATACATTTCTTGCCACGAAGCACTGTGAAGAGTAATTGGATAAAACATCTAAACATTTAATTGTACTGCATAAAGTGTTGCACGATGTGATTCAATAGAATTCCCATTTTGAATGGGAGCGAGTGGTTTACTGGCGTCTTGACGAGCGTTTGGATTCGCGTCTTTGAGCTGAACCGTAGTTTTGAAAATGGCGTAAGGCAATGGAACTGAGTGAAATAACGGTAAATATAAAACACAATTTTTTAAGTGCAATGTTTGGAAAAATCTGTTGCCAAAAACAATAAATATATGTAGATCAAGACCGATAAAACTAGAAAGAAAATTAGGGGATAAAAGCGAAGAACGATTTCGTAAAAAATGTACTAGATGAAAAAGAACTAAAGAAAAATGCTACTGATTACCAAAATTCAAGCGGTTAGCGGTGTGAACCAAAATAGTATATGTATTAATAAAATCGAAATGGAATTTTTTTATGTGAAGGATTCGGTTTTGCCGTCCTGGGACTATTTACTGCAAATAAGTGCATAAAAACAGGACAGGCTTGCTTTATCTTAAGAAAAACTCACGCTAATGTGCAGTAATGTTAGATAGATTGGGAACCACTGTTTGAAGTATGCATATGCAAATGTTTATAAACAGTAGGTTTTAATCTTATTTAATCGGTTTATTCTGTTTCCTTTCTCATCGCGGAATAATGGATACCGCTACGATACACGAACGATTTTTGTCTAACTTTTTTAGATTAATTTTTGAATTAATTTTTAAAAACAGTACTTTATCGAAACAAAACAATATTTAAATGTTATTATTAAAACTTTAATTTAAGTATAAGTCTATAGAAAACAATCATCTAAATCTCCCGATTGTGAGTGACACCTTAATGAAGCGAGTTAATTGATTTGCCTCACGAAGTCCAACTCGGACCACATTTAATTGCAGCTGTAATCAGCGACAATTATCGCCGGCTTAGCACATTGCAATGCATTTTTATTCTTCAAAGTCACTATGAAGTTAAACACTCATTTCGGTAGTTGAGTGGCGCTGGAGTTTGTAATCCTCGCGATAAGATACCGCAATGGCGGAGCTTCAAGCACAAATCGTGACAACTCCACCGCCAATTTCGCGCCATTATTTTCGCAGGCAATTATAATTTAGAAATAATATAACTTATTAAAGTTGAGTCTGATGAATTGCTCTGCACTCACCTGTTCAATGACTTCATTGAGCGGTTTCCCGGCGGCCTGCGCGACAGCGATCGGGAGTTCGGAGTTGACTTGGGTTTCTGGTGCGGTTCCTGTTGGTGATCCGGGCTCCGGTATCCGGTCCTTCCCGAATTGTCCCAGCGGCCTGACTAGGTACTGCTGAACGCCAACGATCTGCAAAGTAAAACAAACCCATTACATTTGTTGAATTTGAAAACAAAAAATTTCAAAAGACTGGAAACAGAATTTTGAATTAAAGTCGTCTGGTTTCATGCAACATTCAACAGAAATTAAGGGTCGGGGGTCAGGTCTGGAGGACTCAAGTTAATGGACTTCTGACGATTGAGAATTTCCATTGTCACTCCGTGGCCATCACCGAGTGGAAATGTACACGAAATGCACGTACTTGAGGATGTTAATTAGCCCGCGTGACTGAATGCGCAAATGGCGGATTGTTAGCCACGTTTGTGCTTTCATAATTTACTCCAACGAGAGTTCAGCAATGTCCAGAAGAATTCTTTGAATGCATTTTGCCCAATTAACGTTGCAGGCATTCCATTCTTTTGATTGTTTTATTTCTTGTTGATGCTTTGTGACAACATTTAAATAAATCTTTTGAAAAATACCACAGAATTCAGATCGTTATAAAACACAATAAAAGAATTTCAAATAAAATTTTAATTGTAAATTTCAGAATCAACTTTTGCTGCAAATGTGTGAATGCGTGAAAAAATAATATTAGAATTTCATATTCGAACTACTTACTGCAAATGGTTTTTAATTATTCCTGGTCTGAGGCAAAAGTTCACTATGCTGCAAGACTCATTAAAAACAAATTACGGGTATAAAATCGATTTATTATGAACAGTTCAATAGAATTTCAATAACAAATCAGGATCGTCTACTTCCGGGAGTTTTCCATTTTCCAAAGTAAACCATTTTGAATTGTTTTCAAGCAGAAAACAGTCTGGCTATTTTGCATTCCAAATGGAACCGGGAAATGCAATTTCCTAACCGCTACGAAGCATGAGATAGGAAAAAAATGAATTTTTTATAAAACTTGAAGAAATAAATTAATGATATCAGATAAATGGCATTACAAGAACCTTCCCTATGATGATTGCTTGTATATTAAAAGTAAAGACTAGAGACTCTACATATCTGAAAATGTATTCGTTCTGAAGTTGTATTTCCCAGAGGCTTTGGTAAGAGCAGCTATTAAGTGCAGTGCACCCCTAATTAGCCTCTTTAAAATCCACCGGGAGTGTCAACAAGATGCCCGCTACAATCAATCATAGCTAATGTAAACTCAGTTCCCAAAGGTATGGACCACATTTTCTGCACTTGCTTGACCATCACAGCTGTCCCTCCCTACGAATGTTTTCCACGATGTACTTCAATCTTTTCAGACTTCTCCAGGAAATGACTTTTCCCATCGTCGGAAAGTAACGAACAAATCCGATATCGTCGTGATGTGTAAAATCTCAGGCTCCGAGAAATTAAGATCAATTATTCTGGTTTAGATAATTTTCTATAATTGCTTGGAAAATTGACTGGGATCGATAATTAATTGCGTGTTAGTGTCGAGATTAGACCGATTTCGTTATTCGATAAAAGAGGCAAAACATTCAAATGTTATTTTGCTGACAGGATTCAAAACTGGGAAGACGTTTGATTAGTTTCCAATGACTGATTTCAAAACGAGTGCATTAAAGTTTAGGAGTATTTTTTTAACATAATTTCTAAAAGAAGAAATTTGACATATTGAAATCTCTCCATGAAGGTAAACGTCATGGTTTGGTTGATTTTTAAAAAGGAAAATGAAAAACAAAGGAAAGGGAAATTGCTCCGGTGCAATTAAACGTATAAAATTACACTCTATATCAATTTTTGATTAGATAAACTTTGATTATGGTACATCAAACATCAAGCCATCATGCGATTTGGAGATTCCAATTTGAGTTTCCAGTATACAGGAATTGTACCTATTGGTTTAATTTTGATTAGTCATTATCAAAATATCGTATTTGCGTTGTGAAAAACATAACTGCAGAACTCGATCGAATGACCGCCATTTTGCGCAATCAACGGTTTCCTTGAATGTGTGTTTTAAAGTGACTTACACCTGCTGATTTGAGCATAATAAAAAGGACTAATTTAGTACACCATGGTTTGATCAGATTCTCAAAATTACCACTTTCCACTCAATTTTTTTTCTTCTGATCTGTTTCTGAAAAACCATTGACGTAAGTCCACTCGAATTTCCCACCCCAATGTCATTGAATGGTGGCCCAATTTTTATTGGCTGGACCGATGATGTGCATCTCTGTGAGTCAATGTAAAACCAAAGTGACTTTCATCACCTTTCACCTTCTGAGAAGTAAATTATAAAAAAAAACATGACACATTTTATTGGGATATGTTTTGGTATGATCAAAAATCGACATAAGTCTGGTCCGTTTATTGCATAACCCGTGTTCAGCGTTAACCAGAAATCGAAAACCAGAACAAGGAGAGAGTAGAAATTGGAAAGGGGAAGCACGTAAAGGTGCACCAGATTGCAAGTTCTTTGTGATATTGCAACATCCAAAACAAATTATAAAACACAGAAATTTCAGTGAAAGACCTTGAGAGACATTTTAAATGAGGTTTTCCCCAAGAAAAATGATTGCTGCTGGAGTTGTTGTTATTTCAACACCAAAAGACGATCATGGACAAATGACAAAAGCCATCATGATTCATAATATGTACTGTGCTTATATTGCGAATTGTTTTCATGTTGATTGTGTTTTATTTTTTGCTCAATTTCCGTATCTAGTGCAACCGGAGGTCCGGAGGATGGAAAATGGAAATCTTAAAGGAGTATTTCGTAGTGGAAAACCTCAAGTTGAAGAATCACGGAAATTAATGACCTGCAATCAGCAGCACGCAATGTTACTTGATCTGTACTTGATCCACGTATGTTTCGGAACGCATTGGTGAATTTTCAGACTACCACACAGATTGCCACACTTAATTCCCGAAGTAAGTCAACCGGGGCTGAGTAGATTGCGGGTCCGGCACCCGGTCGAACGTGAAATAGCCCCCCAGAAGCGAGTCTTGGATCTGTACCAGTAGCTTCAACAGAATTATTTTGATTCACCTAACTGTCAATTCGATATGGAACACTGAAAAACCAAAATAAACATTGATCTAACAGACTAACGGAGTTAAGCGACAGTCATTAACTAATAATTTTACGCTTCAATTTCTAGAACTGATTAGAAAACATTTTAGAATATATCCAACCATATTTTTTCCCCGTTTATTTACAATTGTTTCCTTTCCGCGTAATTATCTGATGCGTGCCATAATTACAAGAGATCTACGTTTAAGATATTTGCTCAATACTAATTACCAACTCATAACTGAAAATGATCCCAGTAATTATTCAAGTTGATCAAGAGGTTCAATTTCAGGGGATCAATCATTTTTCCCCATGGTCTTGGTAATAAGACTACTTGACTTTTTACCCTAAGTAGCAATCGAACAGTTTCTGTATTAATAACCACCAAGTGGACATTCCAGCAGCAGCTGTAATTACACGAAGGTATGCGCCATTAACGTGATCTGTTTTCTCTAGAAGCCTCCAAATGATCCTAATAAATAATCACAAAGTTGCACATGCTAATGATTCTGGAACGCCCAATTGTCCTGATTTTGCTAATGCATTGGGATGATTTGTGGTGGTCGAAGGGCGGGTTTCAGGTGATTAACAACATTTGCCGGAAGTTTGAATATAGCGCCAATTCACATCAATCATTTGTTGATGAAAAGCTGTGAATTCATCAAGTGAAGAAATTAAAGACCATTTGTTAATAATAGGCACATTAAAAGTGAAGAATTTAGTAGTGTGTTTTTTACATATATAAAATAACAGGATAATGATAAAACAACACTGTGAAACAAGCGTTTAAAAAACAATATTTATTGCAAATATCAGATATGATTTGAGTGTGTAATAGAGCAATTAGTTTTTGCATATTAAAGGTGCAATTAGAAATCCTTTTTGTTAATGTTCTTACCTGGTGTTCCAATTTGTCAATAACTAATTTCTTGAAAAACTGTTTTTGTTAAAATGAAACATTTCGTTTAATAATTCTCTACGCATTATATTGGAAGAAAAAAAAAAACCGGTCAAAACCAACATTATGTACTAAGTTTGTTATTTCCCTTTGAATGTTTCCTAGAGGAATGTTTTTTGTTACTATAATCAAAATTGAAATTAGTATCTAATATCTTCCTGCAAAACATAACAACACAGGAAATAAGTGTAGTTTTTTTTAAATGTTTTTTCGTTGCAAAAAACATTTACACAATTCCTCCACACTTGAGATTCAAGCGCCATTTAAGCAATATTTAATGCAAAACTAATTAAGCTATTAACAAACAACAAACGGATAAATAATTGATTTAATAATGAAAGTCATGTTATCAGAAACAACATTCATTAGTGTCCAATACAATTTTCTTTTCAACATTTTAAACATAGAAATTCAATTTGTTTTTCAGTATTATAATAATGACTGGCGTCCGATGAAAGACTTCCGGTTCTTGTGGCATCATCAGAACTGAAGACAAGTAAATAATCACATTAAAGTTGTCGTGTAATTTCAGCAAAAAACATCATGGAAGAATAAAAAAAAACAACGCAACATAAGAAAACAGAGGAGATCATTCGTAAATACAGTTCAGATGCATCCGAAGACGAGACCGCAATCAAGTTGTACTTGTTTAATGTTGGAACTTCTGCATTTGAGTCCGGATTCCATCACTGGAGGATTCCAGATGCATTTTCAACGTTCCCCAACAGGAAACTGACGATGCAAGCTGAATTAAGGAAGCGGTACTCGATTAAATAAGTCAAGGAACCGCTCGAGTTGGATCAGAGCGAGTTCTAATCGCGACGATGAACCAAATTAGCCATATCAAATGATTATGATGCAAAGCGATAACTTCATTTTTTAAAAATATATTTGCAAAATGAAGAAATTGCACAAAGTCTGAAACTGTCTCGATCAGCCTCGCGCAGCCTCCGACAGTTTCTCTACGGTTTCTTTCGAAATTTGTATCTCAAAACTTACGTAATTCTAGTTTTTCCGGATTCTTGTGGAGGTTCTCAGTGTTTTACAACAACCAGAAAAATAAAAAAACTGAATAAACTTGATCGGAGATTGGTGTGATATCATTTGGTGGAGATACACCTGATGATTCCCCGCGAGTTGCCCGTTGCAGAGGAACCAGTTCCCGAGGACTACCAATGAAGAACCGAAGTTCAACAGGGTTCTACTGATTCATGTCGACAAACAGACTTTCTTTTTTGTTGGCTTTGTGCTGATCAATTGTAGAGGTCCATCTTGGGGTCATCTTTTGCATTTCGAAGATCCCTCATAAATATTTATGGGATTAGGAATTATGGAGATTTTTCTTTTTTTTATATTGAATTTTTCGCAGTTCATTTTTGGCGTTTTGCATTGAATAAAATCTACGAAATTTCTTTGTGTTTCTATTTTCAAAATTTCATCAGATCCGAACATTGGGAATGTTGCGAATTTATAAATCGTTTGTATAGTACCATAATTCGAAAGGTTAATCGCTCCAGGAGATGTGATTAAAACTTTTCAAAAAAGTCGATGACATTTTTCGGATATTTTGAATTCTTAATTGCAGATATTCAAAAATTGATTATAAATAATTTTATTGCTCAGCAGATCCTTTTTTTGATTCTTGATTATCAAAATCAGAAATTGGCAACACTAAAATTGCAGTATATTTGCATTTTGCAAAAGTCGAAAATCATGAGCTTTTTAAAAATCAAACCGTGGAGAATTAACAAGTAGAACAAGTCACTAAGCAATTTTCAAAGTAATTTTAGTAATGCTGTTTAATTGAAATGCTTCAATCGCGTGCTAAATAACCCCATTCGAAATGTCGAGACGGCTTAAGCGTTTCGATTTTGGTTTTTCCTTTTTCAACCATATTCAATCTAGCTTTGTTGCTATCTAAATATTCATGAAAAGTGGAAAAAATTCAGAATGGCTAGCGAGTAAAAAAGAACAATTTTCAAAGGTGCACACTTGCATTAATCAAAACCGAAAGAAGTGCGTTTATTTCTTTTAAAAATTTTACAGCTATTTCTTGGAAACTATTTCAGAGAAATTAAATCCTGAAGCTCACTTCACACAGGACTGCTTCCGATCCGATCATTTAACACAAAAACAAAAAAACAAAGTAATTTCCAAACGCTGTGGAATAAACCTAAATTATTTTCTAATCTGTTTTATAATTTTAATACTGTGATGCCAAATTAAGATATCGCGTTCCTTTCAGCAACAATTAATTATATTCAAATAAATCGCGAGGTGTGGCCGCCCTTATTGATGTGTCACTATCTCGCATACAACATGACAGCTATTTTTTTTCAAAAAAATTATCAATTACAAGTGAATTAATAATCAACTTTTCTTAAATACTATACTTGCTCTAATCACATCGTTTAAACTAGCCCGCGAAAAAACAACAACCGTGTTTCATGTTTCATTCATGAAAATTATAGAATACCGCGATGTGAATGAAGTCGAGCGTGAACAACTTTTCAGTTTGATACAGCAAAGATGTAAATAAAGTTGAAGAAATAAATAAAATTTATGTGATAAAAAAACTTAATTAGAGTCCAATCATCTATGAACTAATTTATGCTCAATAATAACAAAATGGGAAATCATTTGAATAGTAATGTATCAGAATTTTTCCTTCTGTAAATTTTCATTGGAATAATAATGTTGTAAAATGTTTTTCTCGCAAAATTACTTCGTGAAAACTGAAAAGGGATTTTAAATTCCCACGAGATAACAAAAACGGGAAAGAAATACTCATAAACGCATCGTAAAATGCGTTTAAAAGGAAAACTAAAGGTGCTAATGAACAGGTGTGGTTCGGAAGTTTTACTGTTGTCATTAAAATGTTTATCGAATCTCAAGAATTCCAAAATTATTTCAATATTATTATTTTTTAATTCCTAATTTCTAAGAACGTCAACGATGATGGCGGACACCTTTCCTTGGAGGTGCTGAAATCTGGGTCAAATTTCTTGTTAATCAGAGAATTACGCGCGGGGAAAATTTATGCTTGTTCGATTCGGCACAGGAAAAAACCGACAATCCCATCCGAACTTTCCAAAAATCAGTTTGTTGTTGTTTTTTATATTTTGAGGCCCTAGGAAGGTTGGGAAAACCAGTTACAGGTATTAGCAGGCATTCTCCGGCGCGGCGAGGCGAAATGCAGTTCTTCGTCGCGATCATCAGGCGTTGACCACGTGAAGAGGCGCTGCTGCTGCACGGTAAGAATCTCCTTGGCCGACAAAAGACAGTCGCCATCGCTGGGGGCGGCTGAGGTGGGGGGCTTCATTTCTAAAGGAATTTTTCTGAAGTGAAAGAAACGTCAGACCGCAGAATAATTTTCAACGTCCGAAAATTTATTGAATTCCGAGAGTCCGGCGAAGGAGCCGAAGTGGCTGCTGGCAGTGCGGGGTAGAGTTCGCTGCGTTGCACGGCGAGAAGACTGCGCAGGCGCGATCTGACGTGAATGGCGCGTGGGCGGTCTGCTTTTTCTTAGGTTGATGTCGATCGCGGTTAAGACTGCCATCTTTTCTGTTTTGTTGTAAACAAAACGGATATGGACATTGATCTAGTGCTGCAGAAACGGAAATTCGAGCGCGCTGGCGCAGTGCCAATGGGCGGCGAAAATGTGCACAAACACTTATGGAGGACTGGAGGAGTGACGAGTGTTGCTTCGCGGAATACACCTGATTGCATGTGGAATGGCTTCTGCCGATGAAAGATGGCTTTCGATTTTTCGTTAAGTAGATACATTTGCGACTGTTGTTTTTTTTATGCTTATTGATGAAATTGACTCGACCACATGTTCGCGTCTTCTGATTGGTTTCTTCATGTTCACGACTTCAACGTTCATACTATATACAAAATGAAGCCTTATTTGAATATTAATAATAATTTATTTTTTAATATCACTTTTTTAATTAATTTTCTTAATAGAGATATAAGCAACTAGAAATCAAAGTTCAAACTAAATCTATATTCTATATACATATATAAAAAGAAGTGTACATTTTGATTGTGAGTTTATAACTAAAGAACCGGACCTCCGATTGCTATTAAATTTTTACTGTGTGTTGGGACATATATGTAGATGGCTATAGTGAAGTTAGTACGAAGTCGTTCCAGCCGTTACGCATATATGCCATTTTGAAGACTTATGTGCATTTACATGGGAAAAAAATGAAAAAAATAAAAAAAATTGAAAATCGCCATATCTCAAAAACGGCTAATCGGAGAGCGAAAATAAAGGCAAAATACATTCCCCTATGGGGTGTGTTTATTACATTTAAAATATTATGATTTTCACCGTCCCGTGTGAAACCGGGTAGATCTGCTAATTCTTTATAAATTTGTGTATTAGTGAGATGAGTTTTTATTGAGCATAATATTGAGGGTCTTACGGAATATTCTGGGGACATAAAAACCGACTGTTGAAAGCTTTTGGAATTCACTTGCCGCCATTGCAATTGTGTGGACTGTGGAGTACATACAATTTTAACTATTTCCGAGAATCCCCGCGTTAGAACAAAATATCATATAAAATTCTTCATTTAATAATTGCTCCTCATGAATTGAAAATGTCTAACTTCAGAGTCATGCGATGCGAAGTAAATGCTAAATTGAGCAGTAAAATTTACCAATAAAATGTCTACAAGTTGCAACTATGTATTTATGTTAAAATTTTCAATGGGGGTGGCCACAAAATATGTAATCCTTGGTTTTCATTGCATACGACAACTACGAAAATTTCTCTGTACTTAATTAAATTGTATGTATTTTTTATTCCAGTCAAGAAAACCTGCAAGTCATATTTCGTTTTTCATTGTTTTTGTTGAATCGTAACCGAAACTATGTTGTTAACGTTAAAGCAAACACACCAGTGTAAAAAGTACAACGGCAAAGATTTAATTTATCTTTGTCTGCTTTCGTAACCGCGTAGCCCAATTCCGTCAAACTTTCATAACACTTCAAAAGTAGTTTAATTAATTAAACACCTGATTCTCTTGTTAACAGTGGATTTCCCTGGCTCTTTGCTTTGCAAGGAGTTCATTTTTGTGTCTGGCATCTATTTTATGATATTTTACCAAAATCTAAAAAGTAGAAGATTAAAAGTATTTAAAGAACTTTTTTTTATGATACAATTCGGTTTTTTAATCTGGTACAATGAGAAGACTTTTGAATAATAATTGTAATTAATGAGTAAAACTTTAATAATTCATAAGGTTCAAATTTCTACTTTCAGGGCAATAAAATTGAATTTTTATTAACTGAAATTTTTACGTACAAAGTAATTTGGTTTTAAAACACAATAAAACTTCGTTTTATTTTCCCTCAATTTATTTTATAATTTATTTTAGCAATACTAAATAACAGTTTCTACCCAGAGGGAGTTTTAATTTTTGGCAAATTGCCATTCCAAATGCTTCTGTGATTTCGCAGATTTTGTAACTCCGGTTTCGAAACTGATTATGTATGTATATTGTATGTATTTATTTTTAAAAATAGCGCCAGTTAATTTCGTTCGGGGGCGAAACCGTTAAGTCTACTCACTCGGAATCATTTGTTAATGTATTAGTTTTAATTCTACAAATGTTGAAAATGATGAAAATAATTACTTGATTATCAATACAAATTTCGAATAGTTCTGTTCGAAAATGGAACTTGACCATATCATTTTGAAAATCTCCCATCGCAAAGCTAAAAGTAGAATTCATTCTAATTCTGTCTACATCCGGATGAATAGAAAATGTGTACTTGAATGCATTCAGTTCATCTCAACTTCAAATCGCCGAACAATTCATCCCCAATAATATAGCATTGAGTTGTTGCAAATATTTGTCTTCGAAGTAAGTTTCAAACACTTCATTAACTACTTAAGTAAGTTGCAAAGTCTATCTGTATGCAAAGTTAATTACTGGTAACCTATTGACAAGGCCCACTTGGCTGAGATTAGAGAAGACACTCCGGGACGGTTTATCTCCAGGGGACGCGGCGGGATGGAGTGGATCTCCAGCTGACGCGATCGATCACTTCATCGCTGTGCGCAAACATGGATCGATTACTTTGACAAACGAATAATCGCAAATTTATCTAAAAGCCGTCACAGTTACATGATGGACCCCTGCCGAGGGTTCCTGTGAGTGGTTCTTAGCCTCGATTGAGCGTTGTCTTTTGGGGCACCTCGAGAGGGCCGCTGCGTGCAGAGATCAACTCCTGAGCTCAGACCAAGGGATCTACTACGGAATAGAAGGGAAAGAAGTGGTCGAAAAAAAGACAATTAAATGCGCGCGCACTTTGAACTCATAAAGAATTGGGTTCAGGTAAAAAGTTTAATTGCTTTGCTTATAACGCGGTGACCAGATTGAGGCACAAGATTGTAGTGGACACTCGCAGGTAATATGGAAATTAGGTACTGTGCTGGAAAATAGTAATTGGACAGAATGTGACGGTGCAATTCGAGAACGAATTACTGTCAGCAAGTGCGGCTTGCTGCCAGTGTGCTAAAATAGCGACAGCAAATCACGAAAATCTTGTTTAATCGGCCATTCAAGAAAGCGAAAAATGTGTGTTTGTTTTTTATAATGGCTCAACAAACTATAAATTCAGGTTGGCACTCGAATTACTTGCGGCCAGCTGGCACCACCGTCCACCGTTGCAGTTGGTGAAAGAATTACTCCTTGACGCTCTGCGGCTGCATTTGGAAGCTGGGGAAAAAATTGTCTGGTGGTCCAGCAGCACGGGAGGCAGGCGCACCTGTTGAATGTTTATAGTCCTGCTGTTGTTGCCCGCACAGTGCACGCCATCAGAACGGTAGTGCCGCGGCCGTCGTGATAAATGGGCCGAAGATTATCCGTTCTATGCAACGGCCTTGCAGTTCGTGACTCCAACAAAGGCCGTTACTGATCAAACAAGCCCGGAGGCTAATAGATTCCATCCCAGTGCAAGGGAGATCTAAGGGGCACTCGGTCTTTTAGTCCTTTTCTCAAAGGTATAAAGATCGTGGAGAGGCGCGATGAATGCACTGCTGACTACAGTGAAATTAATGGCCGCCGGACGTATCCGCATTCGCTGGGTGTAATTATCTGAAATCAGCGCTGTGAATTAGTGCAATCGATTTGGTTCATCTTCTACAGTTTTTTCCCCTGGATGTACCAATGGCGGCATTTCCTGCTCTATCCGAACATTTCGGAGTCGAAAGCGAATGGAAAAAGTTCGTCGACTCAAATGGCTGTCGACCTTTGATGTATGATTCCAATCACACGACCAACTTAGACAGGTTCAGTTCTGTATCTTATGTCTCAGTCTCGATAAATAGTTTGAAATTTTCATAGGTCAAAGACATAGTTAGTTGGGGCAATTGGATGCTCTTTCAATCGGTGAAGGTCTCTAAAAGCAAACTTTACACCACACAAAAAATATATTGGACAAAAATTTGCAATTGAAATTGTATTAATTTTTTTGTGCCGAATTGTTGAATCCACTTAAAAGATTACTCATTGGCATTCGCCAGTGAAAAGCAATAGATTAAAATAAATTTTATCCGAAAACAAAAGTCAACTAATGATTCGCGCTATTTTTGGTCGTTTCACTTTGATGTGCAGAAGCTAAAATCATATTGTTACGAAATTTTGCGAAATCAACATTCCAATGTAGAAAGAAGATGGAAAACACATTTGTTGCAAATGATTTCCAATATTAGATTTTCATTGCATGTGCGCGTAAAATAAACAATTTTATCGAAAAGGTTCAAATGAAAATTCAGGTGTTCACGCAATTCGTCCACAATTATTCGATTGGTCTTAATGAACTTCAACTTTTGCTAATTGAATGGGTAAAGTTGAAGAACCGTTACAGAAAAAATAAATATTGTTTCAATTAGCTGGAATAGATGTAAGGAATGGTTCCAAAGATTAAGTCACGGCGCTGTTGGCGTTCGAAATAAATTATCAAAAAATTCATGAAAAAGTTGTGAACCGTTCCCGAAATCATTATTATTTGTGATGAGCTCAAAAGCGTTCTTGTGTGTGTCAAAAACGACTTAATTCGGTTGATTCCCTTCCCGGATTTACTACGCTCGAATTAGCTTTAAGTTCCAGTGCGAAGATTTTACCAGATATCTTCACTTCTTGCATTAATTTATCGACATAAACAACAACAAAAATCCACGCTGTATGAACACTCGTATTATTATATTTTTTTCCTTCTCGTTGTTTGAATCAAAAAATCTGGGAATCGAAAGAAAGTTTACCAGTTCCAAGATAAAACCACAACAACAATAACAACAAATTCCATCTTCTTACCGTTCATTTTCATTTTGCTGCTTTACTTTTTTTCATGAATGAATTCCATGTAACACGGTCTCAGCCCTAATGTGGCTAAATTTGTCCACAGTTTTTTAGATTTCCGAACCTGATGACATCCCGAGCACCTCATTTCCGTGGCGACTTCCATTTCCGGTTTAGTCGTCTTAAAAGAATTAGAGGCACGTTTGCAAGAAAGTGTTTTGCGAGTGCCCATTACCTTAACAACGGCAAACATTACGAAGTGGTAAAGGATTTTTTAATGCGATTCCGGCGAAATATTCGTCACTGGCCGCTTTTGATTCCTCAATTAAAGATTCATGAAGGTCAGAGGTCCGAAACTACATAAAACGAAGATAAACAGTGCCTTACTAACGAGCCCCGCTAATGGCTGCTGCTCTGAGTGCTTTCCAATTTCTGCTGTTGGAATTTTTTACGTTTTCTTCTCTTTTTTCCGCGAGTCCTCCCGATGGAGTACGAGTACTTGCGTCTTGCAGACAGATTTGCAATCAAAAGTTTAATTAACCGACCGCGAATTGGAATTCTGGTCAATGTAGTTTAAAAAAAAGTTTACATAGATTATCAGGCATCTAATTCTTATTAATCGCAAATTGGAAAAAATACAATTAATTTATTGTGACTACTGGATAACCTTGAGAGAATACATTTATTATTAGTTAATAAATATTTGTTTCGTTCATTAAAATCCCGAATAACTCAAACAAATATTCAATATATTTATAAATGAATTCCGAACATTAATTAACGAATTCTATTTTTTCTGCACCCATTTTAAGTTTATATTTCCAACAATTTAAAACAAATCTCCACAAACGTGATACAATATTTAAAAGAACATTGAGATTGTCAACATTCCCCACACAAGATGTCGCGACTTGTAAGTTGTAACGGTTCTTTTGAAAGCGCCTGTTTGTGTGTGGTATTCTAATTTTTATTCAAAGGTATTCCGTATTCCTAATTCCTTAAAGCAGTCTCTTCACCATGCGGAATGTAAAATGTAAATTTATATAAAAAATGTAACTAATTTTCGAACGGCAAGAAAAAATTGTATACGATTTCCTATGTACACCTTCAGATTCAGAAAGACCCAAACTAATCTAGACGTCAAACAAATCAGAGAATTAATTAGATAAATATAAAATAGCAACAAAATATTCATAAAAAGGTAATACACAAAGAGGAACAGTGACAAAAAGTTGTTTAGGTAAATAATCGCCTTAGTTTAAGAGGAAACCGGCTTTTGTTTTCCAGTTAGCACGAGTCAGCAGGTGTTGTGCGCATTCGGGAAAAATCCCCTTATGCTAAAAATATCTTGGGATCTAGTAAAGTCCAGTCAGAAATGATGTTGTGCAAAAAATTCTTGACCACAGAAATGGGGTAACAAAAAACCCACACACAAACAAGATTATGCGGATAGAGAGAGACAAGAGAAACTCACCTTAGTAGTGGCAGCATCAATGATGACGTAGACCAGCAAGATGATCTCCTTCTCGTCGGAGCCAAGCGCGGATCCATTTTGGCCGCCTGTGGCCACGTACATGGAGACGATATGTCCCGGAACTTGCATTTTGTCAGTATTCTGCGGCTCAAGTGAAGCGTGCGCACCCGCCCCTCTCAGCTGCGCAACCACATTCGAACGGGATGAGCGAGTCTTGGACGTCACCACCGGGCGTTCTGGAACAGGCGCAAGGTTTCCCGATGATGTCGATGATGAAGGTTACGGCAACGCTTTTCACGGTTTTCCGTTATCGATTTTTGGTGCACAACCACTCACTCACGAAAAACAGCAAAAAAAAAACTAAAACAAATTGCCTTCTTCTTTTTTATCGTCGCCTAATTACTTACAACACGACAGGAATTCATTGCACACATTTCTTACGATTTGTAAGCGGGTTGAGTGCAGATATTGTTGTTGTCCCTGTAAAGGTAAGATCAGTGTTAAAGTTAATTCTATAAATTAATTAATTAATCAATTTTAACATTAACACTATGAAATCACTCGCTCTCGATTTAGATTGAAAACTGATATTCCATTCAAGCGCAATGTGCGCCAATGGAGGCATTGACGTTTAACACATCACTGCTATTTGCTCAATGCACATTTTTAAGAAAATTGGTTTTTGGTTTTCGAATTTAGGCTACTACGAAAATTGCAATGTTCTAATTTGCAGCAATCTAATTTTTTTTGGACAAATAACACTTAATGAAGGATTCTTCTTTATATGCACGTGCAGGAAGAAAAAAAATAAAATAGAAAATATACATAATATACCTATTACCTATATAAATTGTATGTGTGAATATTTATTAGCAGGAATCCATATTAACTTATATCGCCTGCACCAACACATACTAAAACTAATAACATATTTTGCAATTTCACTAAAATGCAACTCAATCTTATTCTTGTAATATTTTATTAAATTGTTTATTTATTTTCCAGGCACCAAATATACGTATAGCTTATTTACCGTTTCATACCCTAACATTTAAATTTAGAGTGTACCAAGTTTGCGCTGGAGTTGCAACGCCTTTAAAGACTGGGATAAAAAATGGAATTATATTTCCGTTATTTGGAAAAAAAAAAAACCGTTTGGGTAATATTTAGATTTTCTTACTGAATATATACATTTTAAATTTCTCTCGTTAAGTGAATTGCTCACTTGCCGAATCGATTAACTCCATGAAACTGAAAACGGAGAGAAGTGACAAAATGTTTCTCAACCGTTGTTGGTTTTTATTATAATTTATGAATGCAAAATGCTTTTGAACCACAAAATTGTATATATGTTCTTTTTAATGAAGCTCTCGTTAAAACTGACTATTAATTTCTAATATTCTGCATTGGCAATATTAATATAATATTATTATAAAATAGTATTTATATCTAGATTGTTTTGTTTGTTTCATTCTCTTTTATGTGCCCAATGTTTTTTTTCAATTATGCTAAGTAATACTAATATAAATAGACGAATTGTTTATAAGCCGAATTCCATAACCTGCATTCCATAATCTTCAATGAACCACCTTCCAGTTTATTTATATAATATTCATTTGGCGTCGCGTCGCGGTCGGTAGAAAAATAGAAAAAACGTACAACTGTAGAAGCAGTATATTTTATGACAAAGCAATAAATTTATAACAAATGTTTATTTAATAACTAATTTAAAAAAAAAATTGTTTTACCAATTGTTATGTTACTTCCAATAAAAATATGTACCTACCTAATATTGGTTTAACGGTCGTTGATAAAATTTTATAAAACTACAATCGAAAAAAAAAAATCAATGGCGGTTGCAGGTAATTTCGGTTTTTGGAAAATTTTCCTGCAATTTCGATTTTTCGAAAAAACTAGCTGTGAACTCGTAAATATAATCTGTAGAAGGAACCCATTTTATTTATAGCCATAAGAAAACTGTAACTTTTATTGTTTGTTTAAGCATTTGATAAAAATGTAAAAATATGACAAAAACCAAATAAAAACTGCTTTAAATAATTTTTATCAATGCTGCTCTATTTATTTACACTGCCCAACCTTGGCGTAAACTTAACGATCTTTTCGTGTGGCTCACTTTCGTGAGTATTTTACGATTTTACATTAATGATAGCAAAATAAACTCGATTTTAAAAAAAAAAAAGTATTGAAATTAGCAAGGATTCAAACCGGCGCCACAGAGTGCTCCAACTTCGACTTCTGTTTGGCATCCAAGCAGAGAACATTTTGCAACTGAAAATTTGCATTCATTTGGTTACAAATTGTGGGTTGTTTTAAAATATATTTAATCTATATGATTAAGTAGGTGAATCACATCAATGTATTTATTGAAAAACAAAAAAATGGTCCAACGGAATGGTCCAAATGGAATCAACGGCAAATGAAGAGAAGCCCAAAAATTTGAAACATTACTTAATGTTCTACAATTTACGGAAATATGTTGTAATAAATAAATAAAAAACAAAGGGTGACAGACAATAAATGGTGGTTAAGTAATTAAGATTAAGAAACTTTAGCCATTTAGAGAAACTTTAATATCTACTTAATACCCACAATTAGTGTACAAAAGAACAAAGGGTTAAGCAATGACAATTATTACTCTTAACCCTTTTCTGTTAATGTCATGAACTGGTTATATAATTACTTTATGAAAATGTATTGTGTGCATTGGTATTAAAACAAGGTCAAAATCAAGTGAACAGAGCTAAGCATTTCATTTTTTAAAATTGTTAATGAATATTAAAAAAATCGTAATTAATCGGGCATTATTTACTTTCTTCATTTTTTCTTTATGCAAGGTTATTATCAGTTTTCACAATTCTCAAATGTTAATGTTTAGTGAAAACTGTCAAATTAAACTTAATTCCAGCAATAATAGTATTTTAAAATGCCTACATTTATTCATATCAAAAAGAACCTTGAGAAAAGTCTAAACGCCGCAATCAAATATTTTTTTTCTACTTTTTAACTTTTTTTTCGTTAAACTTCAGCCTAATCGTATCTAAATGAAATGCTGCGGGACCAGTTGTTTTTTTTCAAATACGTTCCGTAGAAATATTATAATTAGATATTGGGATTTGATGTGGCTTTGTTTTATGCAGAATTATTCCAATTTCGAAGTTTAACATTTTTAATTACATATTTCTCTTATTGGACGACTTTCACTGTTTTATTTAAACTAGCATTAAATCGAGAAACAACTTCGGTTGATAAGAGATTGATAACACAGATTTTATAAACAATTTACGAATTTTGTGATTAAAACAATTCTATAGTAAATTGGAAAATTGTTCCAATTCAAGAAATCTCATAATTTTCCCACTTTGGTGATTTTCTTAACCCTACTTTTTCTCTGCGGCATGCTTTTTTTCTTCCCGGCCTAGTTGCGGAAGTAGAGGAAGTAGAGGCCCGCGCCGAACACCGGGGAACACCCCACAAGCAAAAGGACTCGCCGCAGATTATGGGTCGCGGGTCTGATGGGAACACACAATTTTAGTTTTTTAAACCACTACTCTTTAAGAAGAAATATTTGCAAAACGTATATTTTACTTTCCTAATTTCTAGTCAAGAAAGCAAAAAAATCGGAATTTATTCGAGTGTCCTTAACTGAGTCTAGTACCGATTCTGAGCATTCCTCTAGTCCAAAATCGCACAAAATGATTAATTAATTTTCTGCTGGCACTTTCCAAAAAAACAACTTTACTCGTATGAAACAAATTAAGAGCGTACCTACTAAAAATACGATCGTACAATCATTATACAACACTGTTATACTGTTAGAAAAAAAGGACAGCAATAAATAAAAGAAAATTAGCTAAAGAGGTTCCTTCTAATTTCAATACGAAATAGTAAATACGTCAATTAGAGAAGACTTCTTCGAATTGCAGTAATTAGTGAGAAGCAGTTAATATTTTTTATTTATAATGTACCTATATAATGGTATATATTTTAACGATGACTTTTATTCGAGTATTAGCGTAAGACGCGGAATTTTACAGCGTAAGTTTCGTTGCAGTTTTTTGTCATGCGTTGTTACGTCTTAAATCAATCAAGCCTTAAGCTCAATTAGTATTTAGTTGTAACTTACGACATAATAACTGCAATTCCTCTAATGCCATTACAAGTTTTTTACTGGCCCTCATTGCTGATTCAGGGCGTGGCAAAATGCAATAAATCCCGACTTTAATATACTTCGTCTGCAACTCAAAATACTGCAGATCTTTAATTTTCTCAAACTTAAAATCGAGCTTTGACACTCATGTGATTCCTTTTGAATACTAAAACACACATTTATGCACAATATATCCACAAAAACTAAAATAAAAAAAACAGAAGAGACGTCTTAAATTCTGCAAAATGAATTTTCATTTTTTTGTCTCCTTTTATCATCAGAAAAAAAACAGCAAATGAATCTTGAAGCAACAAATTACTAAAGCCAATTCAACGGATCCAGCATCCAGAGTTGCAAATAGATCAAAGGAAAATTAATGTGAATATGTTTTTTTTTAGGTTTGTCACTTAGAAAGTAGTATTCCAAAAAAAAGGAAATTGTAAGGTATATACTGCAATCTTCTTTTTATATACTTATATTTTTTGAAATTCGAAAAACATATAATTGCCATCACTCAGTGGCGTTGTTGTTGCGCAAGAAGCTTTGGGGGATTTTGATGAATATCTCGGTTTGGTTGGCAAAACGAGTTGCGTCAAAGACACACAAATAAAAGGAACAACTTTAAAGCCCAGCCGCCATAGCACCTGTTAATTGATAATCATCCATCATCCGTGGACAGAGGATGCTTGTTGCGTTTTACAAATTTAAAAAAATAAAATAAAAAAACATCTCGTGTGACCTCCAAAGGAGAGATTTGGGTACTGTTTAAGTTACAAAAAAATCACGAGACATTAAACCATAATGTAAAAAATCACATATTCTTTTCATGTTCAGCAATCAAATGGTTAAAATTTTGCCTTGCACATTATTTGCAGGAAGATTCACATTTATATTTTTGATTGCCATGTTTTGTGCTCTTGAGTTTTTGAAGTGTTTTAAAAAATTATCAAAATTGCTGGAATAAATTTCTTTCAGTGTTCTTTTTTCTTCAAAACAAATGTCCTGCGCATATTTTGTTTCGTTAAGAAAACAGTAATTAATCGCTTTGTGGAAAGTTTAAAATACATATCAACAAACAATTTGTATATATGTTTTATAAAATGTTCCTTTACAAAAAATACTATCTCTGTTTATTAAATAAACTGGAAAATATTTTTATGATGTTTCTCTAACCCGAAAAGCAAAAGTTTCAAGTTAAAATGAAATGCATAAAAAATGCAGGTTTATTTATATTTTAATTAAATTTGCATTAATAATCAAGAAGATCATTTTTATTTATAATGTTTGTCAGATGTTTATTATGCTATTTTTAGTTTAAATCAGTAGATACTGATGTCCAAACTTTACGTAATTGTTCCATGAAAAAAATTGTTTTATCGTTGTACCTAAATTAAAATACATTCTAAGTATTTATCAATTATGCCGAACTTATGACTTCGGGATAACATCAAATAAAAACCAATTTCCATTGGCGCATGCGTGATCCATCATCGGAGGTGTCAAGTTGTTGAAATGTTTGGCAGTCGGATTGCATATGGACGACAGAGAAACCGAACCCGGTAAAGTCCCAACTAACATTAAATGTTAGTTAGTGTGTTTTTTGAGAGGTACAATTAAATTCTTACGCAGGAACACCTCGAGCATTAACTAACAACAAATATAATTGATTGTTTAGTTTATCGACTGGAAACTCCAGAAACTGGTTCTTCAATAACTATCCTTCTTCAACAGTTTGTATTTCAAATTAAATATTAAATGGTTTCAAAACATATTTTACAATATTTAATTAACTAAAACCGTTTATAATTCACTGTTTTTAGGTAGATTATTTTTTAGCTTCAGGTAAAATGCAAAAATTTAATGCAGTTGATGAAAAACAAATTTTAAAAATTATAACGTAATTGTCGATTTATAAAATTAAAAAATTTTGCTTTTTAAATGATTGCGGATGAAGAAATTAATTAGAAAAATTCAAATATTGCGCAGTTCATTTATGAAGTGATTTTTCATCCGCTATTGTTTTTTATAGAAGTCAAGAAATGTAATTAACAAGTTGTTTTAGTTTTTTTCTGTAGTGTCGACTATTTTCGTTGTCACTACATCAAGGATAATATCAAAGAAAAAAATTAGGTCAGTTTCTCTTTTGTTTTTGTTCAAAAGGGAATTTTTTATTGGATACTTATTACCTACTTACATAAAATACTTATATTATAAAGTAATGTTTGTTTCCACACTTGTAGTACATCAATGTCAAAAAATGGAACATTAATTTACTGCATCCGCTTTTTTTTATCTACATTATCTTTTAGGATACGTCACTATAACGGGTTTTTTTAAATGCAGCCCATTATTACTTGTAAAATATCAAAGTGTTGTAGAAAGGTTTATTAATTTATTAATTTTACTAAAAAATTACGAAAAGGCGAAATGAAAGGTGAACATAAATATAACAAATAAAATTCCAAATTTTGGAAATGCATTTTAAAAAAGTTGTGTAAAGAACTCGTTTCAAAGCTGAAATAATAAAAGTTGTTCCATTTTGGTGGCCTTTCTCATCTTTTTATTTAATTATTTACTTTTACTGCCTCAAAGAATGAATTTTGCTTTATTTCTAATTGTCCAAATTGCAATGACCTCTGGGCACTTTCGCGACGACAGAGCCCCCGTGAATTACATTCATTGTATGTACTAACAATAAGTAAAAAAAACCGCTCCAATGTTTCAGTTGAAAATTTTGTAGGACAAAGGAAAAAAATAAAACTCAAAAAAAAGAGTCCGTCACTGAAGCAGTTCTGGTCTTTTAGGTTAGGTAATTGCACTTTGCTGTTTCTTCTCACCTCCCTGGAACACCCAAAAAATACGGCGCTGCAAGTTACTTTCGCGATCTTTGCTAAACAGTAAGTGATGCGTCTGCGGCGGGGTTAATGAAACCTGGTTAAGAAAATGAGCTCGCGAAGTGCACGCAACTCGTGCTTACAATCGCGGTTGTGTAGAATTTTTATTGTATCAAAGTTGATTGGCCGTCAGAAAAGTGCATCACACCTCTTCCCAGACTGTTCCAGTAAAAATTCCTGGAATTCTGCACACACTGTCTAGCCACCATTTGGACGACGACCGTTGACAAAAGCCTGTCGGCGTCCGACGAGCGTTTTTTGGGACGTATCAGGAGTGCGCGCCGAAAATGAGAAGCGTCAATAAAACAATAAAATGGAGATGAATGCGAATGCGACAATCATTCAAAATGAGGTGTATTGACTCCTTGGCTGAAGGTGGTGAAAGGGCGTCAGTGCATCACTCCAATCGTCCAGCTGCTCGAGCAAGAATTGCTGGTGTATTTTTTTTCTCAATAAAGTATCACCTAAGCGAGTTTTCACCTCCTTTTTACCACAAATTATTGCATAATAGGACGTCAGTAATAAAAGAGATGAGGTGCTGGTTTAGTGATCTAACTTTTTGGATAATAAAGTCATTAAGATTTTCTCATTCTTGTCTTTCACTTGTCATTTTTTGTTGTTGCTTTTCGGATAGGAAAATGCTGCCCTATCGCTGATTTTTATCTATTCTTGATTACAACAGGTGGAAAGCTTTATCGATTTCTCTTCAATGCAGTTTCTGAATGACTTTAATGACTGCCAAGCGCTATGAGAGTCCAATAACACCACCAAAGCGCAGATAACTATGATCACACCATGAAGGAGCACGAGTGTGCGCGCCACAGGTAAGAGTCATGTCCACCACTGTAACAAGCCACAGGTAAATGCTGCGTCTTTTTTCCGATTTATTTCTGTTTTTCAGTGTTTCTCGAGATTTTTGCCTGTCTTTCGTTCAGCGACAGCAACAAATACACGCTAACACGTGTCACTTTTAGCAATAGAACAAACAGGTAACAGACAAGTTTTCTGGGATTAGGCGGAGAGTCCTTGCAAAGGCCATTAGTACACATGCAGGTGGATTGCTACAATTCGCCGGCAAATTAACTGCGAATGCCAGATGCGGCTCTTGTTTCTTTTTCTATTTGATTCTACTATAACAATTTATCTGAGAGAAACTCTGGTATGCAATACAGAAACAAGAAAAATACCAACGTCCGGTTTCAGAGATGTGTTTTTGCTCGTTTGCTGAAATCATCGAAGCGCGTAGGCAAGAAACAACACTGGGAAAGAAGAAAAAAAGTGATTTTTCTCCACACATTTTTCTTTCCCCACCAAAATGGAAATTTTTAAACAATATTGAAAAGTAAACTATATTCGAATCTTACACTGAGAGCGGTAAACTTCTCGGGAACCCGGAATCGATGACGTTTTTTCGCAACTCTTCAGTATTTGGAACACTTCTATCTTGATTCGCCTTTTTTATGTCTTAATGATCTCGCCACGAAACTATATAGTTACTGCCTCGACGAACTGTTCTAACCTCAAAGCACAAGATCGTTTCTGGGCTTTCGGTTGATCATTGTATCACCGATTTTTGTTCACAAAAGTTACTTTATTATTTTTCGAACAAATATTAACCGAATACTGTCACACAGAACTCAGCCAATTCACGAATTATTTTAGTCCCGTTTTTCAGTCAATTATAGCAGATTGTTTATTGCTGACTGGTTAATATTCCTCGCCAACCGATTATTTGGGACACGTTCGTAGCGGTAAGGTAGCAAAGAGACGACTGCTTTGTGGAAGTTGAAAATTATTTTCTCAGTCAACCATTTCGGTGTTTTTACTAAAAGTTTTGTTCCTGAACACATCTATCGTTTCGAACACACACTCAAAATGGCTTAACTATGGCAACTACCTTCATAAGTGTTGGTCTGCAAAACTCCAGGTGAGATAATTGTAAAGCCATGAATGAACACACACATCTTTACTTACCTGTCCATTTTCAAAAGTATACCTCTTTCTGTTCATCTACACAACATTGCAGTGTACTTTGTCCCTGTCTCTCGAACACCGATCGAATTACCTGTTCTCACACAGCTGAATTCCCTCGGTAAGTAATTCCCACTAGGTGTGCCCTCACTATAACGGCGATCGTGGTGAGTTTGCCAGTTGATATAAACATTCTTCAACGGCCTCTGAGACATTTTTCGGTGTGGTGAAATGAAACCTTCTTTGAAATTCTAATTTTTTTTTTGTAGATTTTTTCCGAGATTTTCTTTGACCTTTCGATTTACGTGGCGGTAACCGCCCTGTCCAGATCGCTTTGCGACAAGCAGTTACTGAAGGGCCACTGGTTACGTAAAAACATTTCCTGAGCTGATTTGAAATGGAGATCGATTCTCACTGGATCTCCACAAGCTTACAGTTGACTACAAAACGAACTGCGAAAAGTTTTACTGATGGAAAAGTTACGTTTGAAAATGGGAAATGAATAATAATCAGTTATAGTCGAGATATTTTAATCATTTTCAAATTATTATCCTGAAAATGTTTTTTTCATTAAAGGAAAAATTAGTATAAAATATTTATTAATGCAGGCACTGGTCAAGGACACCCCGTGCGTCGACGATAGAGCAGATTATCTACCCAAAGAAATAAACGATTTTTTTCATTGGTGCACTTCTCTTGTTCATTTAACATTAAACGTAATTTTGTTGTTCAATTAAGTGGAAGTTTCATGGCCAATAGCAACCAGTCAACCAGTGTATGTTACTCCTAACCCCTGAGTTAACATCAGTTTTTTCACAAGGTATGGCATTCCAAAAAAATTGTTGAACTAAATAAAAACAGAACTTAACCATTTGGCACACAAAATGCAAATAATAATATTTAATAATAATGATAATAATAATGGATAAAATAATTTAACTTTTAACCAGTTAAAATGGTAAAAACTTTTGTGGATGACGATGTCGTTAACAATGTTATCGTATTAGAAAAAAATTAAATTGGCAACTGAGTTGCAAATTATGGCTTTCTTATTTAATAATGTTTAAAAGCTACTTAACTTTATTTAAGCATATGTAATTAGGTCAACAGTACTCTACCAAAATACAAAAGCCGTAAAGCTGACATCAACTGATGTTTCCTGTTAAAAGTGGATACAAAGATCAACAAAACTGACTCACATAAAAATTTGTTTAAAATAATGATTACAAGTCATTCCAACTAAACAGTTTTTTTTTCAAAAATTATCACAAATATAATAGTTTTTTCACCTTGCAACCAAAATTAATTAGTATCATAAACATTTTTGAAAAATGATTTGTTTCATTTTTCCATTTTATTACTCCCCATTTACACGAAGTAAGCTAAACAATTTGTTTACTGAATATGGTTAAGTTATTAAAAATAATCAATATTTAGCAAGTTTGTATAGTTCTTTTTGGCTTCGGCCGATATAAGTTCCGTTTTTTTAATTTGAACCACATGAAATTTTTAACTTTAGAAATGGAGAACGGAAAAGGATTGTTTTAAACATTTGAACTTTTTAGGCCAAGGAGTTGCCTATTCTTCGTCTGAACGAACAAACAGGCAAACCAACAGCTATATAAAACAATATTTCATTTCCAAATATGGATATATTTAATATGATATGATATGTTTTATATAATGTTTATATTGTGATATTCAGTCATGATTGTTGGCTTTATTCGGAATTTCTCGGAGGCATACAACCTTCAACCTTATACGAAGTCATTCCGGCTACACAAATAATATCAAGGTCGTAGCCAGAAAAATATTTCACGGGTGGTCGGGGGTATGGAATACTCCCTAGTAAAACCGGGGGTACCGGGGTCCTCCCTCGGAAAACTTTAAAAATATGACCTTCCAGACCCCAATTTAATGCATTTGTGATGTTAAATCTTTAGTTAGTTCAAGATTTTGAATAAACATTTTGCATAGTTTAAGAGTAAAAAAGTCGTTTTAATTTACTCTCGGTATTAAAATTCAGCAATATTTATTTGCTCCATTTCACTATGCGGATAGTATCCGATTATTAGAACTTCCAGGTGGACACAAGCCTCCATAACGATAACGGCCGGAAGCGGGTTGCTTTGAATGAGTTAGTTGTTGTATTTCAAAGATTGCAGGATCTACAAACTAATTAGCCAACCTTTTTGTGGACCTCCAACTAACAAGCTATTAAGTAACAATATGGATTTTGCATATTTAGTTCGTAGTATAAAATAAAAGTAGTATAAAAGTAAAGGAATGCAGATTCATTCAAAATATCAGCGGCGCTTTAGTTGGTAGTTTTGTGAAACTTATTAATTTTAGTTTTGGAATTAATTTATCGTTATAGTGCACTTATTGGTATGAATGTAGGATTGCAATAGGTATAACTAAAAAAACAAACAAAAATAGTAATTATGTTAATACACGGCAATTTTGACCCACAGTTTTCATATCGCCTAGTTCTCTTCTTTGTTAACCCTTTCCCCAATTTTCGTTTCCCATTCTTTTGTTTAGTTTGTATTTTGTTCGTTATTTATTTTTAAGATGCATAGCTTAGTATTAAGCGAATTAAATAAATACCTAACACGGTTACCTACATTTTTCTTTTCACAACATTTAGGACGACTAAAAATGTGTTATTCTTAAAATTAGTTTTTACACATAAGAACCAAATTCTATAACACGGATTTTTGTCAACTTATAAGCCAACTCTTCCTACCCATTACTCAAATTAAAATTGTTAAAGTCGCCTCTGTCAAATATTTAAATAAACACTATATCTGGTTAGTTTTCATCTATATTAACTTCGCGAAAACTTGCTTGTTTGTTTGTGTATTCGTGCCGCTAAGGCAAATCCTTCGACGGCTAAATAACAGACTTTCCGTCATCTAATCGCCCTAAAACTTTACAGATAGGCTCGTTGTCGATGACAACGCATTCTATCCAATTTTTATCCCGTTACCACAGATGGAACGGATAAAGTCTATAATAGTAATGCAAAAATGACAGCGTTCTGCCCTGTGCATTAAAAAATTATCATAAAAACAACACATATCTTTTCTTTTTTTAATTAATTTTAATTGTCACCATTTTGAAAATACTATGTTGATGAATTATAGTAAAAAACATTGTTTTTGCGGGTTGGTTTTTTCTTTATTAATTGCCCAAACCGAATCGGAAAAACCAATTGGTTTAAGTTTTTTTTTTTTAGAAATTTCGTTCACAGTTATGATCACTAAAACAATTTTACTATTCATTAAATTTGTGAATAATGTTGATAATATTAATGTTATAATAATATTAAAAAATAAAAATTAAACAATTGCAGTTAAGTCAAGGATCTACGAGTAAGTGCAATTGCAGATAAATTTGAATTTCTGCAGTAAATCTGATTCGTGATAAAATAGACGTAATCATGAAAACGCAAGCGCCAAAGGTTTAACTGCCGCGGAGCGTGGCTACCGTTTGCCATCGCGGACAAAGCGCGCGTTTTCATCCAGTTTTACACCTGTGCATTTTGCCGTTAATTGGTGAGATTTAATTCAATGGCGTGCAATAAATACCGATTAGACGAGGGAATTATGTGCGAGATCCAGTTCCATTGATGTAGGAGGGCATGGGGGAGGCCGTCGAGACGCTAGGGTCGGATGCAGTTGGGCTGCAGCCGCACTTTGCATTTTGGTCGCGATCACATCGAGAAAATTCAACGACGATCGCCAGTAAAATGTGAAAAATCTGCGACTCCGCGTCCGGCATTGGGGAGCTTTGACCAATCAGAGCGGCCGGTGATCCATTAGAAGAATTTATGTATAGCTGGAACTGGGCCACACTTTACCCTCGGTGAGGAGGGCGGGCGAGTGAAATTTAAGTGGCGCAGAGGGCCATTAGCGGCGCTGCCGTTTATTGGGTCCCCATCGGATTTTCCCGGCAATTAAGCCATGTGGGAGGAGCTGGCGCTACCACCACTGCGCCGACGCGGCTCACGTGCGCAATTAACTGCCGCACGCGCATGATTTTCACGGCGAAAAAAATATGGAAATCCAATCGAAACGGCAGAAATAGTTGCAGTTGTCGCCGGCGCCCCACCGGCCCTCATTAACCAGAGGTGGAAAGTTATGTTGGTTTTTGTGCCCATTTTCCTGGGTGCTTTCAAGCAAACGACATTTTTCTTCCGCTCGCGTTGTTGTTCACCACAGATCTCGATTCTTACATTTCATTAGAAGCGGAAAACTGCTCATCTAGAATGACTAAGCAACTTTTTCCAAATCGTTCTAGACTTCTAGCTACCCCATCTGTAATTGCTGACAAGACCTGGATTTATTACCGTGCAACGGCTGCCGGACTCTTCCAAATTGTGAGCAATAGTAAAATGAACACTGGCCGCCATTATTCCGTTGATAGAATTTGCTTGGTCACGCTGATGATGTTGAAGTAGCGCCACGCAATTCCGCTTGTGATTTATGTTACTGATGATTCCAGCTCACCTCAAAGTGGCTGTTCATCATCCCTCCATAGTGCTGAACATTTTCTGGATTTTTGTTTTCAATATTTTGTAAAAAAAATCGTAAATTTGGAAAACTCAAGATGAGCAGTGATTAATTGCTGTTAAAAGTGATTACTATTCTTAATGGTTCAATACTAAAATATTCATTCGGAGAATAAAAATCAAAACTACATCGCGGGATTTCAAAAATGTGATACAAAAATTGTTGCCCACGCAAAAGTAAATTCACTATTTTTTCAGGGCACCATTTGGAAAATAATTTTACTAAGTCTTTTAAAAATTGAATAATATTTTATGTGGAAACTAAAATAATTTTAAAGTTTTGTTTTTCACAAATCAAAATCCTAATTTATAAGTTTTGCACCGTTCATTGTAATTTTGTAAATACCTAGCTCGAATGTTTTGTCAGTCGAAATGACAAAGTTTGTTTTTAAACATAGGACATAATAATTTATAGGTATACTTATTATAAATCAGCGCATAACATTTGAGACTGAAAATTTATTTCGAAACATATGCACGACTCTAAATTTAAATCCAATGAGAGTATTTTATTTATTACTTGATTAATGGATTAATTCAACAATATTTTTAAAATCTTTCAGCAACAATTATGTAAAACTTCAGCACCTTTTTTGTTTGAATGATTTTATAATTTTGAGTATTTTCTTAGTTGCGGGTTTTTAAATATAATTTCGAATTTAGAAAAATGCATTTCGTATTTGTGTGAACAGTTTTTCGCAATGCAACGCAAAGTTCAATAACCTCATTGACCACCTACTTATTACTAAAATGTTAATAGTTCTTATCCAATATAACTTTTTGCATGGGAAGATAAAGATTCATGTTGCCAGAAATACTTTCACTTTCGCAAAAACTTATTTGGCCATTGACCCTTGGATGAGCGGAGCCGGGAGCCACTGTGCACTCCGGAATATAGAAATGATGAACCTACTTTAAAATCAAGCATTTCTGAAAAGAAGACAAATTAAAAAAACCAAAAAGTTTTTGGCAAAAACCCGCGAATGGTAAAATTATGATCCCGACAAGGTGCGCCAAATGTCGGAAATGATTAATGCTAATATTTTTTGATCATTTCTATTTGAAATAAATAAAAATAATAAGCCTTTGTAACAGAATTTTTTCCCAATCAAATGTTAGTCCAGTGCGATTTTTGTCGTCCCAATAGAAAGTCGAACTTTTTGATATATCTTGAAGCTGACCAGAGAGCAACAATTCTTGGATGGCAAAAAGAGAAAAAGTGAAAGCCATGTCAACGATCTCCGGGGTCGGATTAAAACTAATGTAGAAGAGGACCATGCCCCTTGGCCGGCTTAGTCGAATTTGCACTTGTGCTGCAACCTTACTTTTTGCGAAAATCTTTCGCAAGGCATTGCAGAATTAAACTATTTGAATATTTGTTTAGTAATTTTAGGTGAGTATCATTGCAAAAATTACGATACTTAATATATTTGCTGACAAAAATTTTGAATTTGTAACTATAATAATTATAATTATTAGCAAGTGTCCAAAATAACGAACATGTAAGTTGAAATTAATTGCACATAAGAAGACATATATTAATATATGATATTATGTACAATATGAAAATTTCTTGAAGCATTTTGATCTCAAAAATGACCAAAGCACGAGGAACAATGTTTTTTTGTGTTTAAAAACTAAAATTTATGACAAAAAATCGAAGTTTAATTTGGTAAAAATTCTACGTAATTAAAAACTTTCCAATATGTTTTGATATTTTTAGTGTAATTTATTCTAAAATCACATTTGAAACATAGAAACAAGGATGAGAAATGACAAACGAACATACAACATAATTCCGATGGGAAACAGCACCATTGAACTACTGATCCTGATCGATTAAAGGATGATTTCGTTTTTGAAATTCCGACTGAGTTCCTTGTGTGGAAGCACAATTGAGTTGAGGAGGATTTTCTCTGATGGCACATTGACGAAGCAACCTGCGAAATATTTTTATTAAATTTTTAATTAAGTTGAATTGATAAATGTACCTAAAATTGTAATGGACGGATTCAATTTTCCCTCGTTGTTGAAAAGTGGGGGATTTTCCATTTTCGCAAACGGTTTATTTGGATCTGGATCACTTGGGGTGCCTTCTACGCGCGCCCACCTTCCTATAACCGAGCCCCTTCCAACTGAAGTGAATAAGTTTTACTATCAAACGAACCAGACATTCAAAATCTTACTAATGCTATGCAAAATCAAAGTGTGATCCTGAATAACAGCATTTTCCAAAACTATGGTCTCACGAATCCTTACTCCAGGACCTATAGAAACACCAGGACCAATAGACACATTCGGTCCTAGCTGCATGAACATATTTTTAATTTAAAATTTAATAAAAAAAATAATTTTAGCTAACCATTGCCGTTGGATGAACTGAAGCTGTTGGATGAATGTAGACATCAGGGATAATGGTGCAAATCAATGCTGTGTCGTTTTCTGTTTTTTGTCCCGTTTTTGTTAGCATTTCTGGACATGTGTGTTTATACAATTCTACAAAACTAAATTGTGGCGTCGGTGCTTTTTTTTAACAAAAGTTTCTGAATAGACTCACCCAGGTAGTGTCGGTTTGCGTATATAGCGGATCCAGCGGTTTTGAGTTGCGACCACCAATTGTTGACCTACGAAAACATATATTTAATTCTTGATCGGGCCATTTGAAATAACCTCTTACGGGTAAGGTAAACAATTTGTTGGTCCCTGCGAGAGGATTCAGAATTTCCTGTTCCCACTTGATATGTCCCTGATCTCGTCCATTATTTCCATTTGAAGCACCCACGAATTCCAGTTCTCTTGAATGAAAGACTGCCGCTATTCGAGAGAATACTTCTGTGGAGCAAACGTAGACGCCGCAGTTGATGAATGTGGACACATAAGAACTTGGTTTCTCAACGTAATGCGACACAGCTCCAGTGTTCTTATCGAACACCAAGCAGCCATAGTGAACTGCCTGCTGTTTCGTAGCTTCCGTGCTCATAATAGTTATCATTGCGTCCCCTTCCCGGCTTTCATGAAAATCGTATAGTTCCTTCAGGGGGAAGTCTGCACAAACGTCTCCATTAAGGATGAAGAACGCTTTCGGGTTGCCACTGCGTATTTGGTCTCTGAAATGATACATTCCTCCTGCTGTCCCCAGTGGGGTGAACTCTTGTAAGTATCTGCATAAGAAATTGTTGTTATTTCAGTTGTTTTCATTTGTTTGGCAAGGAACCTTATGTTAACATTGTAAAAATTATGCATATCATTTACAAATTGCTCCATTTCACTGTGAGGATAGTATCCGATTATTAGAATTTCCTTGAGCTGTTCCAGTTGAACACAAGCCTCGATGTGATGCTGAATTATTGGACGGCCAGCGACCGGGAACAAAGGTTTCGGGACATCCAGCGATAACGGCCGGAAGCGGGTTCCTGTGAATAAGTTAGTTGTTATATTTCAAAGATTGCATAATCTACAAACAAATTAGCCAACCTTTTTGTGGACCTCCAACTAAAATTACCGCTTTTAACATCCTAGTGCTAAGTAAACTTGTACTCAGATAAGACTAAAAAGTTCTATTATTTTGGTTCGACGTGACACTGTTATCGCTTCTGACGTTTCACGCACACAATTCAAAACGTAAATATACCTGGTTCACAATTGCAAAGATAATTATTCAATTGATAACAAAATTATAAGCCAAGAGCCGTTTATTTTGAAAGAGGCAAGTCCATTTCTTGAAAACAAGTAATTGAAGTCGATAGAACTTACCAGTAATAAGATCTTTTTAATAATGAATAGTTACCTAATTGTTTAGTATATATGTATAATATGCTTTAAATATGTATTTTATTAGGGTATTTAGAGAGAAATGATGATAACAATTGTTGTCGTTACCTAGCAACAGTTGACAGCGAGCTGGTGTTTACAAATGGCTGGCAATTAAGTTGTTGGTAAACAACGGAGGGAATATTAATCAGAGTTACTTAATGTTGGAGCTGCAATAAGACCTAAAAAAGTGATATAGTACAATAAAAACGTGTTTTTTCGTGTTGCAAAATAGTTTTAATTGAAAAACCAACTCTTCTCTCTGACAATTCTGGATAAAATTAATCTGACACGAGGTTGTGACAATGGCTTCCAAGTTACCAGTTCGTCAGCACATCGAGCCCATAGCAAGGATCATAACCGATTTGGACCAATCCGATGAACCCATTAAAAATTCTCGAAAATCCAATCGAAACCAGGATAAAAAAATGTTAAAAAATCACCCAAGCAATTTCGCAGGTCGAAGTAAAAGTGCCGATAACCGACTTGAATTGGTAAGTTCGTTCCACCAGTCTCAGATAATTTTCAAAAATGTAAGTTTCACGTTTGTGATAAAAAACGAACGTACTACGTAGTGAAATTCGGTATGCAAGATCCGGTTGCAAATCAACATTAAATAAACATAAACAAATTAAACAATTTCACGAAAGAAATTTCACGAAAATGAAATCGCCGGCCCAGAAAATTTGCGCCCATGTCTGTCGGTCGTCGGAATCCAAAAGAAAGAAAAGCGCGGTCTGCTCGCTCGGCTTGAGAAAAATTCGGATTTTCGGATTGAATTCGGAATTTGGGAAATTTAGCCTCGGAACCTCGCGACCAGGTCGCGACCGCGTCGGAATCTCGCGACCCAGCTCGGAAACCTTTGCAACCGATTATAAATTCGAGAGAGTCGGATCCGGATTTTTTTTTTCTTCCAAATTAAATAAGCCTGTAGAGAAAAAAAAATCAGATCAAGCTGAATTTATCAAAATATATTAATGAATATGAGTGTCTTTGGAGCCCACACCATCCACAATATAAAAATTAAAAATAGATCGATGCAACGGCCAAATGGTTTGCAAAAGCAGACGAATTGGCTTCGAATTCGAAAAGAATTAGTAAAAATAAAAATTTTAGGTGCCAGTATTTGCAAAAAGCGACTATACTGTTCAAAACAGTTTTGGTGTTGTACATTAAAATATTATCCTTTTTATTTTTTTCCTTAATTTTTCAGAAGTTAAAAAGGGGTTCGGCACCACAGTTTAGCGACCACCAATCAAGCCGCGGAAAAGAGGATGTTGGCTACTTCAAACTATTGGTAAGTGTAAAAATATTCTTTCGCAACGCAATTAATTAAATTCAATTGCTCCAGGTTCAAACAAAGGATGATCAAATTGAAAAGTTGGTAGAAAAAATATCAGAATTACATAATTACAATAATCAATTTGCTCAAGAAAATAATCGCTTGCAAAATGAACTAAAAACATTTGTAGAAAGTGTAGAAATTATAAATAAAAAACTTGAGGAGGCTGAAAATCGACAGTGCCCATTTTGCACGGATTGGGCAGCTGAGAAAAAAGATCTTAATACAAAGAACAAATGTTTAGAAGACGATGTCATGATGATGAAAAATCTGGTATATCGTCTCAATGTTCAACTCGAAAGATATCAGGATAAGCTTCGAAAAGCCTGGACCGAAGCTTGTGTTCCTGAGGATAATGCTACAATGCGACAAGTAACAGACTCCCCTTTACTTGGACAGAATCATGATCGTCCTCTGGCATGGGGACCGGTTAACACTGATACTCTTGGTCCTTTACTAAATGCTTATGACGAAATGATTAGGGAAAAGGAAGACTTGATTTTGGAGTATGAGAAGGAAATGAGTCGATTTTCAGGACACTTGAAAGATATTTTAGAAGAGAACGAAAGACTTCACGAAGAAATAGACGAAATTCGAAAAGGACACGAAGGTTGGCTTGAAGAAAAAACCAAGCTTCAGGCTCAACTGGATGTATGTCGCAATAAAGCTGAGCTGCAAACAAAAAAGGCTGACATGGCAAAGGAGAAACTTGTGGATGTACTTAGGTGTTATGAACAAAAAGTGCAAGCTCAGACTCTTGAGCTGGACCGATTGCAGGATGCGTATTCAAGAACGAAAGGCGAGCTCGTTGGCTTGAAGAGTTCGCAGGCAATTCAGCCGAACACAATTTCGGAGAGCGTCAAGGAGTGTCAGCGTCTTTTTGAGGAGCTGAAATCGGAGCATGGGAACGAGAAAATAAAGATGAGCACCGATTTGTCGGAATCAAAAAAACAAATTGCGGAATTGGAAAAAGAACTATTTGATCTGCGTAATTCAAATTCATCGTTAAAGGCCACACGTGAAAAAGACCAGGAAATGTTAGAGGAATTGAAGAAAAAGAACTCGGTATTGAAGCAACGTTCACAACATCTAAAGGAGTCCAGGGATCGTCTAAAGGCCCGACTTAGGATGGCCTTACAGTGGGCGCAAAGTCGCGATCAGGTGAAGAACACCTGGGATCAGTTGAGGGAGCTTGAAGCGCTCGTTAGACATAAGGAGGCTCAGATAAGAGGACTTCAGAGCCGCCACTTAGAGGAAATGGACAAGCTGCAAAAACGACTCGAGCAAAGGGACGAGACAATTAAAAATATCCTCAAAGAAAAAGTAAAAAAAAATTTAGGCATGAAAAGTCAAAACTTTTAAAGAATGCAATATTGTTAATTTCTTGTTTAGTTTAATTAAATGTTATTAAGCATTTTTATAATAATTTGTTGGTTTTAAAAATAATGAAACAATATTAAATATGTATTTAGAAGGAAGTCATTTGTAGTATAATAATTAATTCGTGGTCCTTGAAACTTATAAAAATGAGAATAAGATAATTGAACGCATAATTTGCGAACTAAGCTTTCCGAGTAATCTTAAAAAAAACAAAAGGAAAGCATCCCAAACTGCAAATCTTCAAGATTGCATTTGTGCTCAAGTACTTGAGAACCGTTAACATAGACAAAAGCCAGCAAAATATTTATAACTTTCTCAAAACAATGGCAATTTCCTTTGGGAATATTCCCTGGGGAACTTTGTTCGCGATTTTGCAGCCTCTCCACTTCCCGACAGACAGAGTGGGGTGGGCATTTTCCGATTGCTTTTCGTACCTGGGCCACCCTCTGTCTATTGTCTAATAAGAATAAGACACATAAGAAGGGTGACATATTTAGAATGGCCTGAATACAGAAGGGTTTCATCATCAGTTGAGGATATCCTTTAAATAAACTTTAAGGAAATAAGGTGAGGAGAGCAACGCCGGCTTTTCAAAACGTTTGTGTGATGGCAATTGCGACTCAGCGACAAAATTTTTCAATTTTCTTCGCAACGTATGCAAGGTGAAGATAGAAAACATGTCTTCAAAGAGCCTGAATGATAAGCTTAAGGACTGTACAAATTGAACTTCATGTACGTAACCTGAACACGACCCCCTTCGGAGGATTCAAGTTGGCTTCTCTGCTGTGTGGCAGTTATCCTTGTTTTTTTTTTGTAGCCCAATTCATGTAAAAAATTTCTAGGGAAACACTTCAGGAAATGTCCTTTATTGCCATACGAAACGAAGTCACAGGTGCACTTACAAAAATTGTGCCATTCAGTGCAATTTTTCCATAAATATAAAAACGATAATGGATGACCTTTAATACCCGCATAATACATCCACATAGTTTGTTTGAATCATCATCAGCAAAAATCGTTCGCCAGTGGCAATTAACCTTCTGTGTGGGCAGGATTTTAGCACAGTGTTCCATTACCCCCACCACAGGCTGTTATTCCCCTTCCCCAAAGTTATCAAAATGGCCACTTACAGGCAATTCGGCAAGAAACTTATAACTCTCTTGACACACATTTTCGGCGTTATCTCTCATAATTAATGGGTCACCTACTTCACTAGTCTGGCAATTTCCACTTTTAATTTACACTCTTGGGCGAACCGTCAGGGAGGAGCTGTGATGCCCGGCAAATTAAATCCCCTCTTGTTGCTTTTGAATTGTCCGCCAAAAACAGAGAAATGCTGGCGTTCCGTTTGTTTCTTGCATTCCTTCTTGTTCTCCTGTTCATTGTTCAGTCTTCTCCTTTAGTCCTTTTACTGAACTTATTTTAACAAGTTTTGTTTTTACTCTTTTGCTCGGCAACTAACAATTATTGTGAACAATCCGAGCAGAATGTCAATGAACGTTTGATAAGAAGATAACGACCACAGCTACTCCAATTAGTGGTAATGTAGCGGCACCGGATGACCTACTATAACCGGTTGTAATGCACAACGATTTTCTGCACCTGCCGCAACTAAAAAGGGCAAAGGTGGGATTGTGGGAAGAACTTTTTAATGTGTTGAAAGTTGAACCATTTTGGAGATACTAAATCCTGGTTTAGTGGTGATGATTATGGCTTCGTCGAGGCAGTCTAAAATTATGCACACCTACTTCCGATTGTGACAAGTCTTTTCTCGTTCTTCATGCAAATAATTCCCAATTTTATGAACTAGCGAATGAACTAGCGAATGATTGCCGCTGGAATTTCAAAAACTATTTTCTCCTTTGTATTTAACAATGAAAAAATAGCCAGGCTTAATAAAAGACAATCATACTTTTTAAAGTTGAAGGGTTAAAAGTCCAAAATTTTTTTTGTAAATAAAAAATCATAAATGGAAAACATCGTTTTCCATTTAATTCTGAAGCGTCCATTTTGCTTAATGAAATGTTTGTTGTTGTTACTCCATTTTAATTTGTGCACATTTTAAACGAAAAAAGGAACACTTCACTTTGTTGGATATTTTTCAAGTAGATGCTTTACCTCCATCCCAAAGTTGTGTATAATTTTAATATTTTTCGTGATCCATTATTCAGATTGCAAAGATCTTCCATTATCTGAAATTACCGGCATCAAATTTTCATCTCAAGTTTCCGTGACGAGGTGTTAAACCCAAAGTAATTAATAATTTTCGTACTTCCGCGAAATTATCTGAAGTAATTCACTTAACTTCAACTTCCTCATGCATTGGGCTCCGGAACTTTGCTGTCGCTTTAAGGAAACCAAACAATGGATTTTACGAAATCAAAAGTCATGAAATTCAATTAAGCTCCCATTAAAATGGCGCCGCAGGAAAAGATCTTGTTTAACCGTAATTAGTAATTTGAACAAAAATTCATTTTAATTCAATGATTTCATTTTAAATTTTTATATTTGTAGGATAGATTTAGTTGACTTCTATTAAAGTTGTAGTCCTATTTAAATCTGAGCGTTGGAAATAATCAATAAATTACGTTCAGCGAGTAATCAGATTTGTGTGATCCTTAAAAACACGAGGTGGGCGTCCTATTTCCTTATAAAATTCAGAAAAAATGCACAAAGAAATCAATCAAAATGATCTCCTTTCTTTTCTTGTGCTTTTGGAGGTTTAGTTAAATTGCCATGTAACGACGGATGAAATTCTTGACGTTCTGAAGGATTTTGAAAAGCTTGATAAAAATTTCGAATATTTCAATTGTCAACATCCGAAAAATAAAACGAAAACGTAATAAGATACCATTTACTTTTAAAATAAAACGACATCAATACATATATATGTAGTACCCGAATCATATAAAATGTATCAATAAATTTTGGGGAATCCTTTCTTTGCATCCAGATGGCGAACAATGAGATGTTTGCGTCCACTTGTTGAGCCAGAAAACCCCAAGAAATTCAGGAGGCGCTGCTGTAGCGAGGACGAGTTAAATGTCTCTCCTTTCAGTAGTTTCTGTAATTTTTACCGTAACCACTGGAATCGTGGAAAGTGTAGTCATAGTCATTGTAAAAGCTTTGCTCCAGGAATATCCAAACACGTTCAGTGTATGTGTTCGTGGAGCGCCAAAGCTCCACGCAAGAAAGCTGTGCCATGGAGATGGTCTTCTTTGGAAGCAGATGGAACCAGAATTCTCTTGCACCCTTTGCCCACCAATTTGGTCTATTCTTGAATATTCGACAAGTGATTATTCTCGCTCTGATGAAATTAGGCAATAATATCTAATCACTAGGGATTTGTCTCACGGTGGAAATCTTCAAGATGCTCCACAGTTACCGGTGTCAAGGAAGTCCTCAGCGAATCGCCAACGAATGCTCACACGTGGGAAAATCACTTAATCCAATTATACTTTCGGGGGAGCAGATTCAATGGTAGTCATTCTGCGCATTATTTATATCATCATACCTGCCACAATTACATTACACTAATTTGTCAAATAAATATACACTTTTTATATGCTTGTCCTAGCACAATGAGTTCCTCGTTCATTGTTGGACTCTGCTTCGAAATGGGCCGAGTTTTCTGGTCGACTCCGGACTCTGCAACCCCCTATTGCTCATAATTTGTATTCCATACAGCGCAACTTAATCCTTTCATATTATCTGTGATTGACAATGAGCCTTGGAATATTCGAGCTGCTTCAAAAGCACCGATAACGGTCGAGCCCACAAAATATCAAATTGCTCATCAGTGCTTAAATGACAGCGCAATAAGCGTTGTTTCGACTGAACGTCAATTAGATACGTTGCAAAATATGTATTAAAGCTGTCAACGTAATTAATCAGCATTCACAAATTTCGGGGGCATAAGAATGTATTTATCGAAATAATAATCAATTGATAAATATTTGCGAAATTTGCCTGATTTTGTCTTTTTGATAAAATATCAATAGAGTTTCTGCTGATATTTATGCTTTCTAGATAAATTTATCGACATTGAGGTAAATTTTTGAAAATGTTTTTAATTATTTTATTGTTGCTTAATGTTGTGAGAACCTTTCAACGTAATTTTACTTCATTAACAAAGCAAATATAATATTTATTAGTGACTTTGTACCTATACATATTTTGAACAATAAAAATGAATTCCTCAATTTTTAATCGTAAACCAATTTCCGTTTAAAAAATACTTGATTACGACTGAGCTCTTAAAAGTATTATAAAATTACTAACCTTTAAATCGGGGATTCCCACATGGCTTTGGCTGTTAACCGCATTCTTTGTATTGCAAGCAGCATGACTAAATGTGTACATGTGTACATTTTGAATAAATATTTATTATGTATAATAATATCAGTCAGTTTCAGTGATTTTTTTATCGACCTGCAAATTATTCCTTTCAATTCAAATCAATTGTAAATCAACCTCAGAAGTCTGAGGGGTAGATGACGACCACTTTGGAAATCTCTTCTTTTGATAATCAATATTTTCTCATAATGAATTCGAATTACAACTTTTCTTCAACAGAGAAATATTAATTTTCAATTCAGTGTATTTACAACTTTTATTAAAATTGTTATTAAAATGAAATTATATATAAACCTTATTATTAAAGAACCAGGGGTTGAATATGAATTTTACTTATTTCTTTATGCATTAATTCTGCAATTGTGCACAAAATGTTACTAAAATAAGTCGCAAAACCCTCATTCTTATTTTTTATGTTGCTTCACTAAAATATATATTCCAAATATTAAATTGAATAGGAAGAAGAACAGCTTCAATTCTGTGCAGTCAATTTTAATTATGTTACATACATATAAAAATTCAATTCAGTCTGGTCCTGGCAAAAGTGCGCTTTGCAGACTCCGCTAGTTTCCGTTAGTTATGTTTTGCTGGAGGATACTTATACAAAAGGATGCTCTTTGTAAGTGCCGTTATACTGGAACCTCTTCTTCTTCCTCGCAGCGCAGTTGATTTCTACAGAATCCGATTCCCAACAAACGATGAATCCTATTTACAACCCCCTTTGATAGTAGTACTTCTTATTTCTTAATTAAGGGATTGCAGCTACTTCCAAAGGATTTTCCTGAATGTACTTATACTCGGACTTTTCCACTTTTGTTCCTTCATTTCTCCACTTTACTTGAACATTTTCATGGAAATTTCATGCAGACTGTTTAAGATGCTTGAAAGTTTTCCATTTTGTTGTCGTTTTTAAAAAGACAACAACAGTGACTCGGTTTGATGAAGTTTTAAGTGGACCATTTTCCGTAGTCCTTATGTTCGAACGAAATAACTTCTATTTAGAACCACTTCTGGAAAATGCCGTTTAAATCCCATTCTCTTGTGCCAGGACGATTGCGTTTTGTTTCGAGGTAGATTTAAATTACGTAATCAATTAGATAATAAAGTTACAAAATTTGAATAGTTCCACAAATATCACAGTTATGGAATTAACACTTCACTTAAGTGGAGAGGAAAGTGCCTATACAATATACGCATGCAATTGAATTCCTTCAGGACTTGGAATGGATTAGCAACGAATGTATACTGTATAGGGACTGAATGGGAATGTAATTGAGTTTGGAAAATGTGTTTATACATATCCTTGGCAAATTACATAAATCAATTAGGAACGCATGTGAAAGTGTCTCTCGATGTGATGAAAGAGGGAATTAAACTAATTAAATAGACGCAAAGGAAAATCTGGCAATATGTGCCTCATTTCCAGACATATTCTGCTACTTTAATCACGCAAAACAATAATACAACGCGTGAAACGTGAACATGGTACATCATCACGCAAATGCGCATATTGTATCCTTTACATAGTCCTTGATCAAAAGCGCAAACTATTGCATTAAAATGGGCAAATAAATTTCCCGTGAGCTGAGTCCTCTGGACAATGAAGAAGTTAAATACCATTATAAATCTTCCTCACCGGAGTCCCTGAGGAAACGGATCAAGGAGACCAACAAATTTCCTCCATTCTTTCGTCAAACATTCAATTCCAGCGTCACCATAGTGTCCTTGGGAATATATTCCTTCCACCGCTGTTTGCAGGTATACAATAGTGACGTATTTATTCGCAATTAATTTTCCTCGATTTCTGCTTGTTTCTTCAAAAATGTTCAGGAAGAAATTGTTGCGAATCTTTCGCCCCCCAATTTGCCATGGAAACGATTTTTGAATATCTCCTATTATTGTTTTTTTGGCTTATCCCTTTTCGTTGAGCACCAAAATAGCTCGCGTTCCCTCCAAACAAATAACAAAGTACAATGCTTAATCAGTATTTACCGTTATCTACCTGAAGTTTTATTGGAATGATGATGGAATTTCCATTTGGCTTTTGTTGGCTTCCTCTTTGGAATCAGACTTAATGTTGTCGCTATTTTTGCGAAATTAATTTTCTGTCGTCTGTGTTGACAATGACGACAACAAATCACTGAAGTTTTCCATTGACTTGAAATAAATGTTTTTTAAATCGAAGGTGCCGCCGAAAACGACATTTTAGCGTGTAAATAAATTCTTTATCTTGATGGGAGTCTATAATATGAAAATTGTTTTTTTCTTCATCGAAATGGGTTACTTGTCATCGTCTTTCGTCTGTGCTGATGCTTGTGATTTTACATAAAATTTCAGTCACCCACTGTGATCCTTAAAATGTCGTCTAGGGTGGTAAAATATTGCGATATTTATTTGCTTTCAAGCAATATGAATTTACATCAAGAAATATGTCCTTTTGTTTGCTGTCTATTTTGAAAGATGAGAAGATCGAGGGGTGTTTTCAAGTCTGTAACATGTTTTAAAGTCAACAACTTTGCATTATCACATTTTATCCTTTAATATTAACTGAAAATATTTGCCTTGTGTATCTTAACAAACAATTTCCTGAGTTAGTGCAGTGGTATTTGCAATTTAGGTAATAAAAAAAAATTGCAACTGTAAATATTAAACTTTTTTTTTTGTTTTTTGAAAGTCAAACACAAAGTCAAAGTGAAATTTTGTTAAAAGTTTTCTATAATGACTGTTTGAGTTTTAAGCGTTAAACTTATACTATAACCATTTTGTGACTCAACTTCGCTCAACATGTTTCCTTTGTCAAGGTCAAGGATAGTTTCCTCAGACGGTTTTTCAGCTGTCTTCAAAATTAGTATTCATGCAAAGGAGTTTCTTACAGTCGACGCCATCTTGAATATCGTAAATTTTACATTTAGTTTCACTTGCAGTTATCCCAGGTTAGTGAAGAGCTTATTACTTCCCCTTGCACTCACAAATGACAAAGTAGACAGAACGGTTCTGCAACACAGGGATATAAAATATGACATCTGATTTCGACACATAAGGAACATATTTTATAAGAAAATCGTGTGCACTAAAAACGTCGGAAGAATTTTAAAACGGTTCTGTTCTAGTCCCACATCGAAAAATTCCATATTTCCCGGAGCTACAAAAATTCATCCGTCTTCGTTCGATTCCTTTGAGAAATTTGTCGGGCACTGGCACCCAAAGGACCACAATATCAGAAAAAGTGAGGGTATTTGTTGATTTCCTTCCTGTAAGCAAGAATTCTTTTGACGGGTTTACAAATATTTAACAATTGTCGAGCAAAAAGGGACGATGGAGAAGAAGACATTTTGAGTGTTTACATTAAAAGGAGTTCAGTAAATACCGTAGAAAGGAAAGATGGCTAGATTAAGTGGCGGTTTCTTGTTCCAACCAACAACTCATTGTAGCCACATTCACTGAAATTTTATTTTATTTGCATTGCAAAGTAAATTGCATAAGAGGGAAAAGTAAAGGATTCAAAATGAAATATGGTAGTGTGAATTCATATAGTTTAAATGGGTCTCCTGGTGGAGTTGTGGTTCACAAATCGTCAGTGTGAGGAGGAGGGAGGGGAGATATTGGTGTGCGCCGAGGGGGAGGCATACACAGGTGGGAGGTGAGCTAACAACAAAGGTTTTCCCAGCCGTAATATTTAGTGAGCATAAAGCGCAAATACAACAAATGTGGAATTATGGCTGCCGCAAAAGCGACGCAAAAGTTTTTCAGTGGAATTTTTCCTCGTATGTTTTCCCAGCAATTTTATATGAATTAAATTTCCTGTACAACATACTTAATGCATTGCCTTAAAAGTTGCTCCAGCTGCAACGCGTACTATTCAAATTAATTAATTAGCAACAAATATCAAACAACGAGTTGCTCTCATTTAATTAATTATATTATCGATACGTGAAAGAGTTTCAAAAACAAACAGTTATTTTTTCCAATTTGACTCTACTTGTTTTTGTTTTTTGATGAAAGTTAATTATATTAACGCAGACATGTTCTTCGTCCACATCAATTGAAACCCATTTCGAATTACGTAAGGATAAGATGTGGAAGGGTAATAATTGAAATTCGCTAATTTTTTTCGCTTAGAATTGCGACTAAATCCGAATTCCGTTTCTGTTCATATTCGTCTGAGGTTCTCCGAAATGCAGCCATGCAGAATAGATGAGTCCTGGAGGGGATGAAAATAATGAGCACGTAATTGGACGAAGGAAGATTTGTTAGCGTTGAACTATTCCAGGAAGTACTTCCGTGTTGGGTAAGGAGCAGATAATCAGCGAGAAAGATTTGAGATGATTTTAATATAAGATGTCCTTAAGCTAACAAGGTTTATTACGATTATCCTTTGTCTGATTGCAATTTAAATTTCTATCATAAGAAGTTTTTTTACCAAACTATTGTTGAATTGAAAAGATTCCCTCGATTTCCCGTTGTTGTAAGGATATCGCAAACAGTTGCAAGCAGAGAATAAACAAATATGGTTAAGGATCCGTGAATTATATTTGTATTGACTTCATGGATTAGTCGTGTTGCTTTAGTTAAAGGATCTGATTGATTGCACATGGAAGCACACACATCCTCTCTTCAGTCCGCTCGTGCTGTTTTCCTTTAGCTCTATCCAAAAGAGGACATTAACAATTTTATGTGGCAGTTATCACGGGTGACATCTTCTTTTTGGAAATTCTCGACTTTTCTTGTTTAGTTCTGGATTTCTTTTTCCACGAAAATCAATAACGAAAACTTTGCGGTAAATGTTTCATCTATGATTTATTTTTACCTCGACCTACAGTGCTAAGTCTAGTATATAAACAAATAATGTCCAAACAAAATACTAACAACAGCAGACGTTAGACAAAATACGTGCTTAATTAATTAGGTACTACTTAATCCAAAGGCTCTATTCTTGCATTATTTAATATTTTTGTTCTTTTTGTTGACAAGTCGTTGTTCAAAACTGAGCGTCTGGACCGGGCTTTAAACAGTTCCAGGCTAGATCCCTGATGCGCCAAGGGGGTGTTTTAGCCGGTAGTCCGAAAGGGAGTCCGGCACGACGGGGATAGTTCCAAACCCTAAGTACGTAAATGCATTTCACGTCTATTCAAAATAAAAAAAATAATAATAATACACTAATGACTAACGGCGGCATAGTCGTATTAGAACAGTTTTTAAAAAAAAATCGCTTTACAGTATATCCTGCAATCAATGTTTTGTCTTATCTTTATTGGAGCCGCAGAAATTTATTTCCTGAGTACTTCTACATCAATTGCGAATCTATGCAACACCTTAATGGGGATAAATCGAAAATTATAATGCCGGAAATGATTACACGGTTTTACCGTCAAAGGACGACTCAAAGATATGCTAATGGGACACATATTGAATGATGGAAATTGCTGGGAAGTTTTTCGCTCTTCAATATTCACTCCAGGAAGTACTTTTCGTGGTATCCGATTTTGTGCCTAAATCTGGCTTGACACAAAATTACTTGCGAAGGATTACGGCAACAGCGCCATAACTTCGGTCCACATAAATTCCTCCATTGATAAGAAACGCGATAAGAATACAGAATACAAATAACAAAAATCCTGATGGGGAAAACCCTTTCTTCTTGTGGACAAAAATTTTCATAGGATCAACAGGTTGAGTGCGAAACATTATGTTTAGAAGGATCTCCAAATAAAAGGATTAGTGTTTTGTTTTCTTGTTTCTTTATAGCAAGGAAAGCAATAACCGTCAAACATTTTTCCAGGGGCTTTCTCAGCTGTAACAAATCTCTCCATTTTCCTTTGTGCAGAATTTCAAACGTTCAAAGAAAATTGTGATAGAACTTGGATTTCTTTATCTTGGAGTCCTTGCTGGAGAGAATTGGCCTTCAGGGTGTCACTTCAAAACATATCTGGAATTTTTGGAAATTTCTTGGAGAACGGAAAATTTATTACCCTTGTACGAAACCTCGCAGCCCTTTAGAGGACTGAAATTAACGAAGAGATGCACTAATTCTGACACTCGCCCTTAGCTACACAATTCTGTAAAAGCGGAAAAACTGAACAGAAAAAAGCTGAAATGTATTTTCCTTGAGAGTGAAATTGCTTTAAAAATAAGATGATGACTCTTTAAGTTGAATTTCGAATCCTCTGCCAGGAAAGCCTGTCCTCGGAGATTAGATGCCGAAGTGAATTCAATTTGCATAAGTAATTGTTTGGCGCAATGCCTCTGGAAACAATGCGCTCCACAGGATTCTGTGAAAGGAGATTTGCTCTCCTTTGCTGTTAACGGTTCTACAGTGCACATGAAGAGCAAGGGATCAGATGGATTTTTGATTACCTTCTCAGGAGGGCAGAAAAATTCAATGAAAGACTTTTTTGCTGTTGAGGCAGATTGATCAAAGATGCATATGGATACTAGCCATCCACCCAACCTTCAAGGCTGTACTATTGAAATGTCGAAATTTATTGATGTTGATGGAATTTACCGTTATTCGAGAGGAGCACTTGAGTTTCGGGCATATCGCCAGCAGACATTATCACATTCCACCGTTGTTCCAGGTGAAAGGAGCAAATAGCCTAGTGTTACGATTATCTCACGGGGTAACGGGGCACGATCGGGCTGCACTACACTGCTGTGGGCTTCTAGGGATTCCACCCTAAATTGCCATGGAAAACTCGCCGAATTATTGCACTTGAATAACCAGACCTACGGGCAATACCGCAGGCAGGGGGAATGGTTTGAGGCTGGCCGCGGGCGTACCGCGAGCCGTGGGTTGGGGGAGGAGGCCGCGGCCGAAGCTGCGAGCCGTTGAAAGTGGATAAGGGGGAACACTAGTTACCTTCAGTGGGTGAATGATGATTTCGTCAAACGAAACGGTTTAGTTGAGTTAAAAGAATACTTTTATTACTTGCTGCTCACTCGGGCAGCGTAACGGCTTACACTTCAATTGCTAATAGACTATCTTTAATGCTAATTTACAATTATTTTTATACAATTTTCCCTATCATAAACTTATCCCTACTCTTGATCGATTATTGATTAATTGCTAAATTGACACTAACTTTTGGGAACACATCTCACGTGTTACGTTTCACCGTTGCAACGTGACCGCCACTTTCGACAAATAATTGGGTGCCGATTTCGCACTATTGCAAACAAAAAGACAACTACCTTTGATCGATGCAATTACGATCGGAATTTGGTGATAGTGCTGATTTACTTTACTTATTGTTTTTTATTTAGATGGGAGTAGCCTGAGTTCAATATGCTCATTTATGCTGACTCCCATCTTTTTGCTTCTTTAGCGTTCTTTGTAAAGTTAGTTGTTAACGGCTTGCGCTTCTTGTTTTCTTTTTTGGTAACGTGACGCGTTACCGTATTGTTTACTTTTTTCAAGGTTAGCGCTTATCACAGCCGGCTCAAGCATATACTTAATTCCGTGGGTTTGACCTTGTACATTTATGTACGATGTTTGTTTATTATTCTTGAGGTAGGTCGTTACCCATTGGCGCGTTTGCGGATCTGGTTAATGTTTACGTTTTAGGTTGATTTGTAGTCAATTGTTTTTTCGTTTGCCTGTGGGAAACCGATCACAACATTCCTCCCCCCTTTTGAAAAAGAGGATTATTCTTGGGAGAGGAATAATTCTCAGTATAGAGTTGTATATATATAATTTTTTTTGTTTTAAGTGGTTGGTGATCATGTTGCAATTGTGTTTACATATCTGCTGATTCCCTCTTTTTTTTTTGTATGTTTTTCTTATTTCTTCCTATGAACTAATTTCCCTCCTAACATGTTTCAAGCTTATTTTGGTTAAACTTCCTAACAACATTCCTTATTTAATTGGTACATGTTTTGTACATTTTGCCTGGTTATACTAATTACAAGGTTTTTTTTTTTTTGAAATTTTAAACTTTACAAATGTTAAAATGTTCTGACTAAGTTATTTTCTTTACCTAGTGGCTGCCTATTAATATTGAATAATAATAATTATAATCATTGGTTATTTTTTGTATCTATTCTAGCTGTTGTCTTAAAAACTATGGAATTCCTTGATTAATGGGGAAAAATTACTGGTATTTGTCGTTTTTAGACCGGTTGAAATTTTTGGTGCGGGCCCGTGAGTGCGGGTCCGTGGCTTTTCCAGTTGTCCTGCTCTTGTACCTTGTAGTCTTCGGGGTTTTCTTCGAGTGGGTACGCTTCTCAAGGAATTGTTCAACCTATTGGTCGATTTCGTCGACGTCCAGATTCATCACGGCTTGCAGGTTGGGAATATGTTCACCGATGTCGATCGCAATTACGTAGGTGTTGCCACGACATTTGTAGGCTTTCCGGATCTTCATGGGGGTGTCTTCTCTCGGCGCATGGACCATGGTCCTCTTCCAGCTGGTGATGCAAACGGCGGCGACCTTGTCTTCGAGCTTCCAAGAGGCGGTCAGCTCGGTTCAGAGGGATGGTAGTCTCTCCTTGTTTAGAAAGATGAACCCGGATCTGTTGCTTCCTTGGGTAGTGGGTGGACTTGAAGTCATTTGTATACATGGCAACGGTACAAAGATGCGCGCTGTTGGCCTAAACATCAACATCCCGACGTTCCTTCAGGGATTCCAATGTGCAGTCAAGATCTCTCCAGTAGATGGGATGCTTTTCCAGTGGGTGCCTAATGGGTGTTCTATTATTCCGTGGTTTATTTTTGGTTGGTGTTTTTGTCCATTAGTGGGGTGCATAGGGATACATTGTCGTCCATCGCACCTTGGCTTTTCTATCTGTACGGCGTCTTGGTAGTAGTAATGGGTCCATTTGGGTCTGGTTATCGCGCGTATCTGTGGTGCCTGGTAGCCCCCGTTTTAGCGGGTTTTACTGTTTTATATTTTTATTTATTTTTTTTTTTTTTTTGCTTTTGTCCATTGGTTGGCTGGCCTTTTTTTTTTTTCTTCAGGGGTCCTTACTCTATGTAAGGCTTAAGACGATTGTTGTGTATGACCTTTAGCTTTTTCCGTATCCTTATCTCTGTGTTTATTGGGGATACGACTGAGGTCACTCTGTATGGTCCTTCCCAGAGCTCTGAGAATTTGTTTTTCCGATTCTCACTCTTTAGGAGTACCTTGTCTCCCACATGCAGGGTCAGTGGTCTTGCATTTTTGTCATAATACTCTTTTGATTTGCGCTTGGCGTCCAGAATATTTTTTCGAGCAATTTGGTATGACTTTTGCAATTTGTACCTTAATTGATGATAGTAATTTTCGTGGTTGTAGACGGGTTCTGGCTCCCGCTTCAAATTTGTAGGTACATCCGCGATAAAGCCGTAAAGGCAGTCCATGGGTGTCAATTTCGTGCCTTCGTGCGTGCTGTTATTGTAAACAAACGCCGCAGTACGTAGAAATTGATCCCAGGTATTGGGATTTTCATCCACTATGGTCCGTAGATATTCGACTAGGGGTCGATGTGCCCTTTCCAATGCTCCATTGGATTGAGGGTGGTATGCGGAGGTTTGCAGCTTTTTTACTTTCAAAAGCTTGCAGACCTGCTTAAATAGATCGCTGAGGAAATTTGTTCCTTGGTCGGTTACGATCTTTTTGGGAATCCGGTAGCGCGTGACGATTTCATCGAAGAAAATTTGCGCTATCGTTTCCGCTTCCCCATTCGGGATGGCGTACCAATCTACGAATTTTGTAAGATTATCCTGGAAGGTTAGGATATATTTGTTTCCTGCATGTGTGACCTCTAATGGACCAACAACGTCCAGGTAGACCTTGTCGAAAGGTTTCTCTGCTATGTCCGTGATTACCATGGGCATTTTGTAGGGTTTGGATGCCTTCATTTTCTGGCATTTCGGACAGCTTTTAATGTGCCTTTTTATGTCCCTACGCATATGTTTCCACCAGAACTTTCGTCTGATGCGTTTATACGTTTTTGTAATTCCCTGATGCCCTCCAAAAAGGGAGTCGTGGTAATCACGGAGTATAGTTTTTATTTCTTCCGGATCAGTGATTATTTCCACAGTTTTATTTTCTCCAGCTGATCCGGTATCTGTTTCCTCGCCCGCGTCGGGGGGTTTTTCTTTTGGTTGTTTCACTCTTTGGACAGGGGGTGTCTCTGTCGGGATTTCCGCAGTTGACTGTGTCCCCTCTGCCCCTTCCGGGATTCGTCGCGCTTGCGCCCGGGTGACTGCTGATACTTTCAGCGTCTCTTCTCCTGTTTTCGGAGGATCGTGCACTTGTGCCGTGACTGTGAGGGTCTGCCCTTTTTGCTCTTGGGCCCCTTCCGACGGTATTCGACTTAGTGCGTCGGCATTCGTGTTGTATTTACCGGGTTTGTATTCGATATTATAGTCGAATTCCGAGAGTTTATGGTGGAATCTGACCAAACGTGAAGTCGGATCTTTCACGTTGAACACTCCTTTCAAGGGTTTATGGTCGGTGTAGACCGTGAATTTCCTCCCTTGAAGGTAACACCTGAAATTCTTGGCTGCCCAGACAATGGCAAGCAACTCCCTCTCTATTGTGGAGTAATTTCTTTCCGCTTTGTTTAGCGTTCGGCTAGCATAGGCTATGGGTTGATCACTTCCAACAGTACCTTGAGATAGCACAGCCCCTAGCGCCTCGCTACTTGCATCCGTTGTCAAATTGAATGGCTTGTTGAAATCGGGGTAAATTAAAAGCGGTGGTGTCACTAGTGCATTTTTAATTGCATCGAACGCCTCTTGGCAATTATCTGTCCAAGTGAATTTCACGTCCTTGCGTAGCAAATTATTTATTGGTCGTGCCAATTTTGAAAAGTTCGGGATAAACTTCCGGTAGTAGTTGGCTAATCCTAGAAAGGATTGAGTTTGTCTAACTGTGCGTGGAACAGGGAATTCCTGTACGCATGCTGTTTTGCTGGGGTCTGGGAGAGCCCCTTTGTTTGAACATTTGTGTCCCAAATAAACGACTTCTTTCCGAAGGAATTGACACTTCTCCGGTTGAAGTTTTAAATTATTTTCGCGCAGCCTGTCGAAAACTTTACGCAACTTTGCGTTGTGGTCGTCCAAATTTTTCCCGTAGATGACGATGTCATCCAGGTAAACGAAGCATTCCAGGCCTTGTAGTCCCGTTAGGACGTAATTCATTAGGCGCTGGAATGTGGCCGGGGCCCCTTTTAGGCCGAAGGGCATTCGCTTGAACTCGTAGTGACCGTAGTTCGTGCTGAATGCGGTTTTGGGTCGGTCCTTGGGATCCACCAATACTTGATGGTAACCGCTGGCTAAGTCCAGGGTTGTGAAGTATCGCGAGTGACCTAATTGGTCCAGGATATCTTCAATTCGGGGAAGGGGGTAGGCGTCGCCGACAGTTTTGTCGTTGACTTTACGAAAGTCTACTACTACCCTCCATCTCTTCTTCCCATCGGGCCCGGCTTTCTTCGGAACCACCAGTAGCGGTGAGTTCCATGGACTTTTGCTCCGTTGGACCACGTCGTTTTCGAGCATCTCTTCTAGCTGCTCTTGAATTATTTCGCGCTGCGTCTCGGGCAGGCGGTACATTTTTTGATTGATCGGCGCTTGTTCCGGAGACACTGGAATTTCGTGCGTAATAGCATCAGTGTGCGTCAACTTGTCCCCCTTTAGGTGGAATATGTCGTTGTAGTCTTGACATATTCTCAATATTTCCCGCTGTTCCTGTTTGTCAAGGATGGGGCTTAGGTTGAGTTCGTTCTCTAACCTGATAAGTCGCTCTTTGGCGCTTGTTTCTTCGGGGTCCGCTTTGCGTAACTCCCGGCAGTGCATTAGGGTGGCTTGGATACCTCTGTTTTGGGTTCCATTGGCCTGCGTCCCTGTCTCCCGCGTAGGGAGTTGCGTTTCTTCGCGCCCTTGTTCGGGCTGCGGTTTTATTTTGTGGGTGGAGTTGACGGTTTCTTCAGTGTTCTTTTGTCCGGTGCCGTTTTCTAGTTCTGCAAATTGGGTTAACGGTCCTAGCACATAATCAGTTGCCGGAGCTAGTTCTAATTCGATACCCGACAGCTCTACTGATTGTGTGTGCGTGTTGAGGATGCTGACAAGTACTCCTCGCGTTCCCGCTGAATTAATACTATTCGCTAGGAAGACTCCATCGCTTATTTCTTGCGACATACAGAGCATTTCCTCCCGTAAATTCATCGGAATCCTAACCATCACTCTTGTGCGTGCAGGTATGCATACGGGTTCCTCTAGGGTTACCCTGTGCTTCCTCGTTGCCCTTGAAGTACTGCCTATAGTACCAACTTTGGTAACTGTTTTCGGGTCACTACAGGTCTTTGTATCCCTCGTCGGGCTTTGCCTGTCTTTTAGTGCCCTTGACACTTCTTCGGGTTTTACGCACTCGATTTTAGCCTTGGCTGTGCTTGGCTCTGATTCCGAAGAACTTTTAAGCGAAATCGCAAATTCTTTGGGGTTGATTTCCGTGCGAGGAAATCGGAGTTTCTTGTCGGGTCCTTCAACATTGCAGTGTTCTGCTAGGAAATCGTTTCCCAGGAGTCCATCTTGTGTCATGTTGGGCATGTCTTCTGCCACATGAAAGTTGCAGGGTATTTCGCTTGTCTTAATAACGAATTTCCCTCTGCACGTTCCCAAGGTTTTTCCGGTTCCAAATGGAGTTTCCAGCGTTACTTGTTCGCTCCGGTTTATTGTTGCCTTGTTCTGGATGGACTTTTCTTTTATTATACTTACCTCAGCGCCGGTGTCCACTATTAATTTTGTTTGGCCGTGCAGGCCTATGTCTAGTGGGAGTTCCACTACTGGGACACCATTAATGGGCGGCTGGGTAGACCCGGTTTCTTTCTGCTGGGGTTTTAGAGTCGGTCCTGGGAGTTTCGGGCCGACTGAGTCGCGTTTCCCGAATGCTTTGAATCCCAGGACTTTTTGTGAGGACAGGTCGTTAGGTCGTGTCCTTGTCTCCCGCACCAATCGCAGTTGAGACGCACGTTATAAGTCCTACGCCTGTTTGGGTCTTGTTGACCATTATTGTTTCTGTTATTGAAATTATTGCCTCGATTATTAAAACTGTTGTTTGCTGGGAACGGGCGGTTTTCTCTAACCGCTGGGGCGGGGAGGGAGGTGCGTGTGTTTCCGCACGTCCTCAAATCATGCCCGTACCGTCTGCAACTATCGCAAAACGGTGTGTTCCTTCGTTTTAGACAGTCCGCATAGACATGCCCTCTTCTGTTGCAAAAGCTGCATGTAATTTTTGCCTCCAACTCCTCCTTGCGTTTTTGGGGGGTTGGCGGGCTTGCCGTTCTCTTGGCGGGACTTGCCGCGGCAAATGGGTTCCGGACCCAATTAAGGTTTTGCCCCGATGGTTTGTCCTGGCTATACCCGACATCGGGGTTTCGTTGGGGTCCCCTCGGCATACCGGGATATGAATAGGGGTTTCTCGGATCTTGCCCTTCTCCGACCCAGGCAGGGGCATACTCGCTGCCGTTTGTCGGTGGCCTCCTCAAAGAGAAAATGCTCTGTTGCATCTTCTCCATGTCCAGAGCCTTCTTTGCGAGGCTCTCAAAATCGTCATTCGCATTCGTGAGGAGGTATTGGCTTATGTGACTGTTCGTCACACCCCCGCGCAGTGCATTCGCTGCGAAATCTCCCAACTGCGTTTTCATTACAGCAGCTTGGGCTTCCCCGTACTTGTCCTCGGCTGCCTCTTGGCAGAACCGCAGGGTAGTTCTTAGCCTTTCAATGTAGGCTTCTAAATCTTCCAGTGGGTATTGCTGGGCCGTGATCAATTTATTTACCATTTCCTGGTAATTTACCCGGGGCAGATATGCCCGATTCATTTTCTTCTCAATCTCCTTCATTGTGGTCGGAGCCTCATCTGAGAAGAGCAAGTAGGCCTCTCCCCTCAAACGCGTTGGGAATATCTGGAAGAAATGTTTCTTCTTGTCCTCCGCCAGGCAAGCGAGGACCTGCTTACAGCAGCCCAGGAACATGGGTAGCTCATGGGTCATATGCGAGCCAGGGACACCCGAGAAGGTCGGTACCATCTTGGTAACCAATTTTGCGACTTCCGTATAGTCCGTCATTTCCAGCTTTCTTAACTCTTCTTCCAAATCGAACCCGTAAAAACTGGATGAATTTGGGTTACTAAAAGAACCAAAGGAATAGGTCAGCCAGCTGAGAATCGCGTCAGCTTCGTCTGGCTCGTATGTTCCCTCGTTAAACGATTCCTGGTTTACTTCCGGTTCGTTTACCTCCCGTGGTTTTTCCTTGCCTGCTATTGGCGTTGAACTCCCTTTGCACCCCTTGAACCTTGCCCAGGACTCTCCTAATCTCAGAGCGTCAGCTTTTAGCTGATCGATTTGCTCTTGGAGTCTTATCGATCTGTCTAGAGCTGGGTCGTCGCCCGGCTGTTTTGTTTCCCCCCCAGGTACTTCAGCTTTCTTACAAACTCTAGCGAGATACCCCTCTAGGTTTGCTGCGGGGTCTTTTAGGGTTAACCCGCTCCGTAGGCGTATACCTGTCACTCCGGGGTTATTAATTGAAGGGTCTACTCCCGGCGTGGGAGGCTCAGGGTTCATTCAGGTAGTTTAGCCGCAAGTTAATTCACGGTACTCGGCATAATTTTCCTTTTTTATTTAAAAAAAAAAATTTGGTCGACAGATTTGTTCCGGTTTAATTGGTGTTTGATTAACGCATTCGCTGTTAAGGGGAGAAGGGAAACGAGATTTCGTTTATTTACATTCCCAACATTGCATTGAAATGCTTTGAAAAAAAGAGTAGAGAAAAAAAAAAAAAATTTGGTGCACTTCAAGTGCAAGCTAGAACATTTTCTTCGCTATTAATCGCAACGTGTCAGATTTCTCTACTTTGCGCCCATGCCATACGTTGGACTTTTTTTTTGTTTTTGAAATTTCGCCCTGAATTGTGGCGGAATGCAAATGCCCGCGATTGTTTTGCTCGGGCCTCGAACTGCACTTTTAATTGTTCTTAAATGCAGTTTTTAGACCGTAAATCTCATTCCCCAAATTTTCATTTCATGTTTAATTCTATATTTAGTATTATTTCTCTTTTTTTTTTATAAGTGGGTACCCGTGTAGAGCATATTTATAGTTCCCCTAGGGAACAAGAAGTTTTATATTTCAATTATTTTCCGCTCATGCTTAACGTTGAGCTTTCTTTTTTTTTTAAAGTAACGCCTCCAATTTCGAAGGAATGACCGCGATTGTTTTGTTCGGGCCTTGGATTGCAATTCTAATTGCTTCTAATTGTGGAATTGAGATTGTCAATCTCGTCCCTAAACTTGCATTTTAGGCTTGTTATCTTTTTTCCTTTCTGCTTGTAGTTCTCGTTCAGAGAATTTTTAGTCCTACTAGGGAACTAGAAAAAGTTTTTGCTTCAGTGTTTCTACAGTGAATTGGTTTGAGCTCTTTTCGGCGTCAGATTTCACTGTGAAACTTTTGTTTTTTGTTTCACCGCAACTTGTCGCTGGGTTCTTTTAATTGTTTCGCTGCATTGAGCTTGTGGATGGCGTCATCGCCGAGGTGCCCCTTTATTTGTTTTCTTTTTTTACATAAGGCGTCGTCTTCTAATAAATTGCATTAGTAAAACAATTGGGAATGCCCTTCGATTCCCGCCTTTATGTACAGGGTTGTTCACCTTCGCGATGCACCACAACCTTCAGTAGGTATTCAGCGCATGTGCAGCGGATTAATTCCGCTAGTGCCGCCGTTGCCGTGGTAATCTGGACCGTGCGAGGTCCTGAATTTCGCAGAATTAAGGCTTTTCAAGCGCTTATGGTCTCTGACCAGGCTTCCTTAATCCTACCGGCTGCGCCAAAATGTTACGATTATCTCACGGGGTAACGGGGCACGATCGGGCTGCACTACACTGCTGTGGGCTTCTAGGGATTCCACCCTAAATTGCCATGGAAAACTCGCCGAATTATTGCACTTGAATAACCAGACCTACGGGCAATACCGCAGGCAGGGGGAATGGTTTGAGGCTGGCCGCGGGCGTACCGCGAGCCGTGGGTTGGGGGAGGAGGCCGCGGCCGAAGCTGCGAGCCGTTGAAAGTGGATAAGGGGGAACACTAGTTACCTTCAGTGGGTGAATGATGATTTCGTCAAACGAAACGGTTTAGTTGAGTTAAAAGAATACTTTTATTACTTGCTGCTCACTCGGGCAGCGTAACGGCTTACACTTCAATTGCTAATAGACTATCTTTAATGCTAATTTACAATTATTTTTATACAATTTTCCCTATCATAAACTTATCCCTACTCTTGATCGATTATTGATTAATTGCTAAATTGACACTAACTTTTGGGAACACATCTCACGTGTTACGTTTCACCGTTGCAACGTGACCGCCACTTTCGACAAATAATTGGGTGCCGATTTCGCACTATTGCAAACAAAAAGACAACTACCTTTGATCGATGCAATTACGATCGGAATTTGGTGATAGTGCTGATTTACTTTACTTATTGTTTTTTATTTAGATGGGAGTAGCCTGAGTTCAATATGCTCATTTATGCTGACTCCCATCTTTTTGCTTCTTTAGCGTTCTTTGTAAAGTTAGTTGTTAACGGCTTGCGCTTCTTGTTTTCTTTTTTGGTAACGTGACGCGTTACCGTATTGTTTACTTTTTTCAAGGTTAGCGCTTATCACAGCCGGCTCAAGCATATACTTAATTCCGTGGGTTTGACCTTGTACATTTATGTACGATGTTTGTTTATTATTCTTGAGGTAGGTCGTTACCCATTGGCGCGTTTGCGGATCTGGTTAATGTTTACGTTTTAGGTTGATTTGTAGTCAATTGTTTTTTCGTTTGCCTGTGGGAAACCGATCACAACACTAGAAACTGCCTCTTTTCCTGACAGTTCTCGAGCAACGAGCAGCCGAACCCGAGGCCGAACCCTTTCAAGGGAATAATTTATTTCCCTTTTTGCGAAAACTGCGATGGAACGAAATTTCTTTTGTTTCCCATTGCCTTCATCCTTTGTCGTGTCAATCAACTCGCTTCTTTATTTTTGTAATGTTCAAATTCTAGAATTGTTGAATTGTAGAAGAAACTGAACATGAAATTCCAACAATTTCAATAAATGAAGTTAGATGCTTGCTTGAAGTTGGCAAATAGAAATGGTTTTTCAAATATTCATAGAGTATTCAATTTTTAATTCTGTATGTCAAACGACTTCAGGGAATTGAAAATGATTTTTATAAAAAAAAAAAAAAGACATATTTATTTAAATTATTCAAAGCTGGAAGATTTGGATTCGCAAAAACCTCAAAAAAGTTGATTACTTTATAAATCCTTTGGGAAACAAGATTTAAAATTTGTTACTTTTTCAGCGTACAAATTTCCCATTGAAAAAATTGTAAACAAAGGGTGAATAAAATCAAAAGTGTTGGTTCTTTCAGAAGACGTTTACTTATTGTTTATTTTTAACAACTGTGCACTTTTTTTGGTTTAGCATTTTATCTATATGTATGTATGTGAACTTGGAGCGACAGTTTTTAACAAGAGCTGATATAAACATTTGTCTCAGGCAGGGAGTCATCATAACGTTATACATAACGTTATTTTTTCGGTCAGAACTATACCGGTTCATTTTCCATAAAATAAAACGATATTTTTATACCAAAATTATTTCGGTTGCATTGAACCGAAATCACTCCGACCGAAAATATTTCGGTCCAGTTGAAACGTTTCGGTTGGACTTTTTCAGATAAAGGTCTGATCATAAAAGTGTGTAGCTACTTGTGACCCGGCCCATACGCGAGAGATTTTTCCCTCAAACTTATTCTGCAAAAGTACAGTTTTGACCGTGTATGGCGGGGTTTGCGGGTTTAACGAAAATTTTGTGAAAATATGTCAATCTTTTGATATTTTAGGGGCTGGACCAGTTTTATGAGGGGTTCACGGCTGAAAAATACTGAGGATCAATAAATTTCAGAAAACATTTGACCGTGTGTAGCCGACCAGCCAACCAGGATTGCAAACAGTTTTGAGGAAAAAATCTGTCGTGTATGGGCCGGGTGAAACACGTGTTGGAAAATCCATCTGTTTCTCTTGTTTATGACAGCTTACAGGACTGCTCAACAACGAGCAAGATCCGCGCCTGGCTTAACAGCCGACAACTACTCAGCAAGTAGCGCAGATCCACATCCTTAAGTGGACCGATATATTCAAAGACCTTTATTTTTCGATCCTGGCAGACCGAAACAGAAAACAACCGAAATGAAACGTTCAAGGTTGTAACAAAATTTTTACGAAACGTTTCATCGCAAACGTTTTACGTTTCGGTCGGAATATAACGTTTGGTTTGAACCTTTTTATATTTTGGGATATCGGTCAGGTACCCTGGTCTCAGGCTTATCCCTAATGATTTCTTCAGTTCAAACTATTCTTTTTCTTAAACTAAATATATTCACTCATACACATGCATTTGCACACATACCTATAACTCTTTGAGTGGAGGTGTAGAGTTTCACTTCACCTTAATTTATTGACACATATTAACTTTGACAACTGAGTTTGGTAGTTCAGCCTGCAATTCCAGATGTCATCACCATCAGGTATGAGGAAAGCCGGAAACATATCCCATGAGAATCCCGGGGTAATTTATTTTGTTTCTCGTGAACTTATTGCAGTTGGGTAATGAATATTTATAGTGAGGTATGGAAATGCAATATAGATCCTGATCATGGAAAACATGGTTCAATAAGTACGGGTTTAAGAGCTGCTCCATCAATTATTGTTTTAAATAAAATAGCTAGAGGAATAAAATATTCACCTACCGAGAGACTAATTTCGAATAAAGCTTGTATAATATAGGAATTCAAGTTTCCTTTAACGCCCAACATTCTTAGAACAATAAACTCCCGTCAATGGAAAATTAACTGCTGCAAAGATGTTATAAATGGAGCTCTACACTTGAGCACTGAAAGTGAAAGTGTATCTTTGCTTTCCATCAGTTACAAAAATTCACGTTAAGTTGTGACTCTAGACACATCAACTACAATGCGAAACTTTAATCAACATGCTAAACTTCTGTTTGGTAATTACTTTTTTACCTACATTCCTGAATTATTTGAAGACATCAGTGATCTATCAAATTACAGCTCCATCAAAATTTAAACGTGTCGAGTATGCAATATACCTACATTATAGGAACTTTGAGCCTTTCTTCACGAGGAACACAATTAACAAGTACCTAGTTGCTCAGTGAATTCAGGCTGATAAATGTTGCAGTAGCTTTCACATAAATTAGTTCTGCAGTATTCCAGTCGATGGCGAAATAATTGATTGACAGCAAAATGCATTAGTAAATTTGCTCATGTCTATGCAGTAAGTAAAAAGTTGTGTCCATTGAACATTCGCAGACGCTTAAAAAATGTTGCCTTCAATATTAATTATGCTTTTCAAGAGTATTGTTCTGGCTACTTATTTACTTTTGAATAAGTCTAGAATTGTTTGTGTGATATTTTTAGGGCTTTCGTTTGTCTTGGCAACTGTTGCGAACACCAGGAATAGAATCTACATTTAGGTTTCGTTCTGCTGTTTCCAGCTGGATATCCTCTGGATAACTATCCCCAAAACAATATCGTCTTAAGAGAAATACTTCATGTTCGCCCACTTAGCCATAGAAAAAACGGCAAAAAGTCATTTGGCAAAGCTTCGACAACTCCTTGGAACAGCAGTTCATGTATATATACAATATACTACATCCTGCCCCTGGAAAGGCACCTGTGGAGCTTTATTGTCCTGCAAAACCGTAAAAAAACCAGAAGTATTCCATGAGCAGCACAAGATTCACGACATTCCCCTTCCCTTCCTCCCTTTCTTCTATGCAAACTGGAATGCCCGTTGGAAACTCTTAAGGGCCATGCTTTTTCCACCCCCAATTCCAGGATGCCACCAGCGTGAATCGGATAAGAGCGGACGACAAAGCTCGCAGAAGCTCAGTTGATTTGGTGTATGAACGCTGAACGGTTCGGTGAAACAACACCATCAGATTGGAGGACCTTCAATTAACATAACTGTTAAGCAGGGTGCACCCAAAGTGTTATCCAGAAAAACTCCAACTTGTTGCATGTTGTCTGACTGAAGTGGCTGTGCAGGTTCAAAATTTTTATTATTTTCATGTGCTATTTTAGGGCAATAAAGTGAAAGTGAACTGTGACGAGGGAAAATGTGAAATTCTCTACGAAAGTGAATTGTTTTCAGGAAATTCCGAATAACGACCTCATTTCTTTCCACGGTATTGAATCGAACACTAACTTTTTGGAGTTCTTAATTATCGCCAATCACGAAGGCTTATTGCGCGAACAAGATTCCTGGTAAGGTCAGTTCCTTTTGCTTTGAACAAAGAGAAAGTGGGGGAAGGGGGTAGGGTATTGCAGATTGGAAAACCATATGAGGATTGAATATAGTTATTAGTGCGATGGTGGGTCGGAACGCGCTCCAGACAATTACCCTTTCTTCTCATTAAATGTAGCATAGGATGGTGACGGGCCTTCCACAATACGTTCGTTGTCCGGTGCACACATCCAATAAGACTTGCGGGGAGTCCTTCGAAGGTTCAGTAGGCCTTAATCGATAGTTTTTCCTACTTTCAGCCTTCCAGTGACTGAACTGCAAATTTATGGGACTTTTCTGTTCACAAAATGTTTGCACTTTACTCCTTCCACAATGATTGCTTTGTTGTTAATTTTATCATGGCCAGGACACGAATACATGTTCATATTGTATATAAAACTGCCCGAAAGGAGGCTGCCGTCTCCCGAAATCTTCTTTCAACCCAATTCTCGTCTCTCGAAACAAATAAGCAATTATTGGAATAGAAACAACAACCGAGTAAACCCGCCCCAGAGATTTTAGTGGTTGTCTTCAAAGGGCTCGAGGCGAGTTCATAAAAACGAGGGAAGAAAAATTTTTTCAAAGAAAAATATCAACAGTTCTCCCCTTGTTGAAAAAGGCATTTTTGGTAAGAGGATTTCTCATATTAGCATCAAAGCCATTTTTCCTTCTTTTTTCTTTCAATATTGTTTTTTTGGGACAAATTTCTACGCAATCCTCTTGGACAGTTATTCATGCCAATATAATTAGGCTATTCTTCTCCATAAGAAGGGGTCGTAAAACACTCATTTCACCAGCGCAATTTGTTTCAATCCACAATGGCCTTGTAGCGTTGTGCCACGACAAATTTTCAAAAGCACTCCGGGGATTTGTAATAATATTCCTTTCTGCTTATTCCTTTAAAAAAAAACCGAAATAAATAAAAATAATAAATTACACTCAAATGACACGTGATAATTATTTGGGACAAAAAAGGATTATCTCAAAAGTGTTTAGAATTCTCGAAAATTACTGAATTTTCGGTTTACTTGGAAAAATAGAATTAGGTAGCTGCTTTTTAAACAAATTTCCAAAATTACACAAAACTTACGTCTTCTGTTTTATTTTCGCTATAAAAAATTTCGACGAATTTTAAGAAGACATGAAGAAGAGGCAAACATTTTGTATTGAAAGTATATCTTTAATAATTTAAATGTTTTGCATTATTGAAGCTTTTAGAAATACGTAATTTGACTCTAAAAGTATAACTTCATTTATTTTTCAACAGTTAGTTTTACAAATTGCAATAAATAGAAACACCTGTGAGAGGTTTTGTGATCGCGTGGAATGCCCACATTAATTATTTCGAAAGCTTCTTTTTGCAGAATATCCTTCTATCAGAGTCTGCAGTTCTGCACTCAGAGAAATGAAGGATATTGTGACAATCCTGCTGCTAAAACCATCAAGAAAAATACCAATTGCACCATTTAATTATACAGTTTCAACTGAAATAGTTATTTTTATTGCAATTAGTTCTGCTTTGCTCTTTCTGAGGCAATAACAATGTCCTCACTTATCTATAAATGCATAGAAGGACTTTGTAGATAAGTGGAAACTAATGGAAGGAAGAATGTTGTAAAACTGGATATTTAAAAAAAAAAGAACTTTATTTTTCATTCATCATGATAAAATCGTTGAAATTTTGAATTAACTATTTTTAAGATCTTCCACAATTTTTAAAGATTTTTCAACTAAATTTGGAAATTGAAATTGAGAATTTTAGACATTTTTCGAAATTATTAATTAATTTTTGCTTTTCACGTTTTACAATTGAGCCGTATTTCCACTGACCTCATGAAAATTATTTTAATAGTTTATGTTTTTTTTAATATTATATATTTGTTCATAATTCAGAATTTTAATAAAATATTCCCATTTAAACTCATGTAAACGTTTATGAAATAAAAATAATCACTTTAACTAATTCAACGTGGCAACGTTCAACTGCAATTTGGATGTGCAATTAAAACTAATTTTAACTATAGACTTTGAAATTTCAATGAAACTCGAAACTACAACGTTTTACAGAACATAAGACTGCCTTTTCGTGCCAGTATCCTCCGCAGAAGTTAGCATCTATCCATCATAGCGACGTAAGCAATTAAAGCCACAGGATGCTCCCACAACACATTCACGTCGGATGATGTACATTGTACATCCAGAAAATGTCCAGCATGCTTGAAAAGAGCAATTTTTAAAGTCAACATGGCCCTAATGCTGCCATTGTTGCCCCCATACTTATGCATTATACATATCCTCCTGGACCATACAAGGCAAACCTGTGCAGTTCTGCCACTGCACTCCACCAGTTCGCCCTGGACCTCTTTTGGGATATCTGAATTGATCAAAAATTGCTATTGTACGTTAAATTTGGACCAATTAAAAGTTTTCTCTGGTTGCTAAAAGTCTTGATCCCCATTGAATTGTTTTTTCTCCTCAATCAAAAGTCGAAATGAAACTTTTTGTACAAAATTCAAATGTACCTACATGAAGTTTCAACCTTAGCAAATCTAGAACCTATACTACATTTCTCATTAGTAAATTGCATCAATAAAATTAGAGAGCAAACCATACAACTTTTCAACTTACTCCATTCGGTTTTCATTCCTTCCTTGATCCTTGGAATTGAGCTCACCCAACCGCATTTCAGCACAGGATGAATTTGTTTGCTCGAATTTGAAACATCTCCGAAATGCTAAACGCAGCTAATTCCCATTTGGATGCGGCAAATGCAGAATGTAGATGGACGTCATCCGTTAATCCTTTGGGTCTATATGAAAATGGAGGCGTGCAATAAACAGAATCGCGAAGCCCTTCGAGAATTTAGTGTATAAAGTAAATTTACGCACTACTTGCGGCAATTGTTGATCCAGTTCGACGTTGTGTAGAAACAAAAAAAGGAACACAAATGGGATCTAAAAAAGCCGCTAATCAAGTTGATGGAAAAATACCGTTACTCGCTACCGGAACTGCCTTACCGAGCAATTAGTTCGCGTAAGATAAAAGGATTCAAATTTCTAAAAGGAATTTTTTCTACTATTCGAAGCTTTTACACAAGAGTGGGAACATTTTCCCTGCAAATTAAAGTTCACTGAATTTTATTGCAACCCTTGTGGCTGCTCTCGGGGGCCGACTTGAAATGGAGATAGCAAACCCCAAAGGTAACACAGGAGATGGCGTTTTTAGCATACCGGATTAACCTGCAATGCCCATCAACAATTCAAGTTGTTCTATTTTTCCAGTATCCATTTCATTGATTTGCAATGCAAAAAGTCAAAACGGAAAACTAGAAATTTTTTTAAATTGTGAGGAAATTTCAAAAGTTAATTTGATTATTGTTAATGGTTTTTCAGCGTTAAATACTTCATTTCTTACTATTCACTTCTCACTATTGTTATTTTTGATTTCGATTTTTACTTAATTCTAAAATTCAGTTGCACAATTATATTATATAATTTGTAATTAAAAAGATTTTTCCAAAGAACGGATGATTTATTTTTAACCGACTTCAAAAAGGAGGAGGTTATAAGTTCGACCGCAATTTTTTTTTTTAAATGTTTGCTCCAGCATAACTTCCAAACGATTTACCCGATTTTAATAATTCAATTAATAATTTTAATAATTTAATAATTTTTATTTCTTATATAACAAAAACCCAAATTTTTGAATTCACACTTTCCAAAATCGAACTGATTCTGATGTAAATTAGTACAAAGGGTATTTTGTGAATCTACTATCAATTTTGAAGAGATTTCCATAAAAAATTGCTTAAAAGTATTGGGGAATACTGATTTCAAATCTCCTGACCAAATTTAGACTTGAAAATTTAGAAATAAATGGCGGATTCAAACTGGCGACCAAAATTTCTCAAATCCAAGAGATTGTATCATAATTAAAATCGGTACAAAATATTTATTGAGGCTACTGATTTCGAATCAAATATCTAAATTTGAGAGGTCATGTTGGCTGATCCAAAACTTTCAGAAATACCTAATTCATAAGTAGTTACGATACGGTATTCGGCTTTTTGTTAGAAATAAAGAAATACGTGTATCAGGGTTTTTTTGAAATTCAACTCCTAAGAGGATAAAATAGGGGATGAAAGTTTTTGTGAAGCTTCGCCATTTTTGAAGTAATACTTCATAACAATTGACATTTCGCCTTTTTGGTTAGAAAAAAAGCTCAATGAGAACTATATACCAACTTCTATACTAATTCAACCCCCAAAACCACCCTTGACTGAAAAAAAAATCACTGTTCAGGAAACGGTTCTATGTAATATACGTCGTGTTTGGGGGTAGTTGTATATTCAAAATGTAATCTGATGTACATTGTATTATGATTTTCACCGACCTGACTGTAACCGGGTAGACCCCTGCTAGTTATTTATAAATATCTTTACAACTGATCAATTACGTTAAAAAACAAATAGGTGCAATCCTCAATAACGAGGCAAAAAAATAAGAAAATAAATTATAATTTCTATATCAATGTTTTGCAATGTTTACGGCAATTCTTTTAGTCGGATCGGTTGGAGTTGGAATGAATATTTCTCGGGTAATACATCCCTTAAATACCCAAGGGCACCCGATAAAAGCAAATAATGCGATAACAACCAAAACAAAGCATTCATGGCCGTGTCATTTGTTTTTTTTTTTTTGGATATAATGGATATAAAATACATGATGCATGAAAACACCCCTAGGGAACTTCTGCATAATATTTTCCGTTAGGTGTAGGTGATATGTTTTTATTTCAATTATTTTAACTTTCCATAATACAATATACTCAGCGGAAATCGGGGGAAAACCTAATATAATATTTTAATCCATATATGACAGAATAGCATTTCATTGTTTTTGGAATAGTTTTTATCATTGTAATTTGTTTACTATATTCTTCATATTATATTGAAATATTTTCAACAATCATTGAAAACGAATGTTTATACCATGCATTAAAAATTCCATCTATTGTAAATATTACTAAAATTTATCGTTTCATAAATAAGCTAGGTATAGTTATCTAAACTGAATGAAATAATTTGTTCAACTCTTTCTATTTTCCCGACGAGCTGAAGGCCTACGCAGCCATGCTCTTTTCTTATTTATAATTTTGTAAATTATATATTAAGAGTTAGAAATAAATAAATAAATAAAATTTTCAACAAATAACCGCAAATCAGCTTAATTGTTATACACAAAAAGCCGGTGTTCAATAATTTCGAAATTATTTGAAAATATTCCATTATTATTCCACTATAGTAATATATTAACAAAATAGCAAAATCTGCTTTTGACCCTAAAATTTCAAAGGATAATATCACGAAGAAAAGCTAATTGTGTTTTTGTTTTCTTTTGTACCATAATAATCAATAAATCAAATCTGAGTAAGAGGAATTTATAGAAAGAGAGAAGAAAATGTACATAAAAGAACCGTTATGCTTTGCTATGAACCGTTATTCAATTTCTTGAACACATAAACTTATGATTTATTGAAAAGACACCGTAAGTCCGTAACATAGGCTGCGAGCTTTAATATCGGATGAGCGAGTGCAAAGACGATTGGGGATTCATTGAAGCTGGTTTTCTTATTATTAGTGTGATTATTTTGTACGATTCTGCAGGTAATTTATTACTTTTTGAATGTGGTACAAGAAGAACTTGAACAATTGTATACTAAGGATTTGAAAAATATTGCAGAAAAACTTTTCCAATGAAAAAAAAAACAACAACAGTGAATAAATAATTTCATTTGTTGAAGTACGCGCAGACCTGTTTTCCTTTTATCAACGGAGTCCGTTATTTGTATTCGTGCGAGACTAATTTCCGGAAAAGCCAATAGTTCTGTTCTATGTTCTATCCCTACCAATTTACTATATGGAGTGTGGGAAAGGTTCCCATTGATAACATCATCCCAAATGAAATAATGCGACTCTTAATGATATTCTTACGTTCATGGCAGTTTCCCTGCTGTTGCTTACATAAAAACTTCGGATATCTCATAAGTAATTCTCGTTAATGTTCGTAAGTACATCGTTATAATCGGATCGCATTGATTGGTCACAGAACGACTGCCACAATGGAGGGGGAAATCAATAAATGAATTTTTAATTTATTGCTCCAATAAGGATACAGTTTCTGTTATTTTTTTGGGCAAGTAAAGCTTTACAGATTTGAAACTATTATACGTTTCCGGGATGTTGGCATTTACCTGTAATTGCTGTATGATTGCCTTTTCGCTATTTGTAGAAATTGGAATTCGAAGCATCCTTCCTTGAATTAGGGGTTGATGATTACAGTTGGAAATGTTAAGGAAATCAATCGCATGCAGTAGCTTAATGTGATGTAATTAGTTCCTTGATGCACTTGCCACTTAAGAGGATTCGTGACAGGAAATTATAAGCAGAGGAATACATTTGCGCATAATTGCAAAACGTTTCAACTGACTCCAATTATAACGAAATATTTATTACAGTTATCAAAACGAAAAGTCCTGTTTTTCATTTCACGATAAATATTATTGTAAGCCTTTTAGTTTTTTGTTAAAGCAAATTAAGCTAAATAATTCATTCATTTGTTTATAAGGACCCATCAACAAAACATGGGTAGAATATAGTATTGAAACTCAGCTTGAATCCTTTGAAAATTTGCACCATCATCCTTGTTTCCTCTCTTAAACTAACATAAAAAATATAATAAAAAGCGATATCAAAATATTGAGTTAAAACATTGCCGTATAAAAGCATATCTATTAAAATTATGACTATATGACTTTCCATTTATGGACTGTAAAAACTGCAGACCATTTTTATTTCAAAAAAATAAACTTAATTAGCGGAATATAATTTTCCTGTTTCCTTTTTGCAAGGAGACCAGGTCATACCAAGAAAGCTTTTTCCAAAGCTTCTCGGTTCATTTAATTAAATTTTTAAATAAACTTAAAATGTCAAGGGTATTAATTTAAATAAAATGTAATGTTAAGAGGGACAAGATTCTCCTTTAAATGATTTCAAGTTTAAATATACATCAAATGTTAATTTAATATACGGGATTTATATTAAAAGACCGTTAACAATTTAAATAAAAGTAATTTAAAAAAAAAGGGAAACCAATTGTAATTCTGCCTTTGAGAAACAAAATAATAAAAAAAATCTCGTAGATAAAAGAGTCGCATTCAACAAGTGCTATGCTCATTTTATACAGTAAATAAATTTGATATCGTAAAACCCTCTATACACAGATCAAGTGGGAAGTGTTTTGGGGGGGTTGATTTTGGGACGATACGCTAAAAGGAATGGTTCCTCTTGTCCTTGTTGTCATCACTCCCTCTAGTCACGAATTCATAGAACTCAAGAGCTCATAAAAAATATCTTTAAGTGGTGGAAAATAAACCATTTGAGCTTTGTAAATGTAAAATAACGGTAAAGGCATGTTTGTGTGTTTTTTAAAAGCATTATTCCTAAAAGGAAACCCGAACAATTAACGGCGTTAACTCCATCTGCACTATACAATATATATATATTGTATAATTTATATGGATTTCCTTAATTATTTCTTTGTTTTCGAAGAATCTGGCAATAAAGTACATAATGAACAGCAGGGAAAGAGTTCAATACATATTACATTATATGTATGTTATCAATCAATATTTTATGCCATTTAATCTCCTAGAAACATTTTAAATCCGTAGACCAGACATGTCGTGCAAATTATGAAATTAAGGGTGGAAATTGTCGTCGGGTGGAGCGCAAGATTTATAGTTAATAACTGTTCCTTTTACAAATCAAAATTGCTCATTTAATTAGGGGTGAAACTCTGCAGACGGTGTTAGTAGTAACTTCTCCGTACATTGGGACATTTAATATCATAGGTACACAAGTTTCCAGGAAGCTCGAGCAGTTGTAGGAAAGTTTCGAATAAAATTGAAAGTGCTTGACACAATATTTGACATTTGACATTACTGGAAAAGACCTGTATTAATTATAATAAAATCACAGGGAAGGGAATCCATTCCACTATAAGCGATTTAGAGAAAATTATCTGGTTTGACTGTAAACAAACTCCGCACAAATTGATTTTTTAAGTCCCCTAAATCAAAAACAAATTAACAATTATATCAACCCTTTGCGGTTGCGATGATAGGGTGGTACTAGGCAACACATTTCGATTGCGAAGGTTTATAGGGACAGAATTAATTGCCATACTTATGGGGATGGGAAAGGATTTGGTTTAAATAATATAGCAATTTACACCTTGGTTGATGCATGATTTTTGTATTTAGGGCCATTCATAGGGTGTCACCACCACTGGACAATGGTTGGCAAAGGGTTAAAATGTGAAACTAATAGTCTCAACTGTACAGTAAATTTGGAAAGAAGTTTATAGTGATTGAAACCTACAATCATTCTGAAAATAAATTGAGTCTTCATCAGAAGAAATCGCAGACATTTGTTAAATTCACCCCCAATGAATAAAATGTTCAAATGACCCTTATGAAGTTTCAGAATTACTGAAAATCCGTTTGTTCTCTTTTCAGTTGGCAGATCGATACCGGAAACCGAATCACTTTCCAATCGACTCAGGCACGGAAACCTATTTGGGTTGAACGGCAGCTGCAGAACGGAAGTTAGAACTTAATTATGAAGTTGTAATCGATGAATTTTTGCGAATTTTCGTTGCGACACAACAGAATGGCAGACAACAAAAATATATTGATTTTCACGGTGATGTTTATGGACATCATTTCAAATTTTGCGTGAGAGTGATTTGTGAATGATAAGAATCAAAAGCAAAAAAACATTTGACTTGAGTGCAAATGTCTTCTCAAAGAAGTTCCCCCGCAAGTCCGCGTGCTCCGAAAATCCAGCAGGAATCCTGGGACGATTGCGACAGTCCGCCGATCGATTTGTTCGATCCTAATCAGCGCAGCCCTTTGCGGTCGCCCTCGAGGGGTCAACCACCGCCAAAAAGTCCAAACCCATCCAGGTAATTTTTTCAATTCCACAATCATTTTCCTAAAAAAAAAAACAACACAAAAACGCTGTTCTTCTGTGAATAGAATGTTGTGGTTGCGCTTCCAATAACCTTATTTCGGAAATTTGCCAAAGATTTTATTCAAATCGACCAACGTATATTTATTTATCCGGTTTCAATTTGAATTGTTTGAGTTTTTTGTGGGTGTCTTTCTAAGACGGTCAATATACGGAATATAAAAAGGGTTGACATTTGATCTTAAAACTTCCAATGAAAAAACTAAATCCGTTAGCTTCCATTTCTCTGCGAATTTATTTGGACATCAATTTCAATGAAATTGTCCATCTTTGGAGAACATTTTTTCGTGGTAATAAGATTCTCTCTTCTTATAATTGAATCAATTGAATTAAATTTGAAAAGTTCAGAGGAAAGTTTTAATGAAATTTTTCGATTAGGTACATTTTTGTTTTATGAAAATAATACAAATTATTAAATATATTTTTCGTGTTTCTGTCTCTAATGGTATAGCAAAGAGTATTCTTATCTCAGTATAGATAAAATGATTAATTCGGAGAGAGCTTTTACCGTTATCGAGCAAACTTCGGTGTCACACATAATTGAACAAATACCGGAATAACGGAGTGGTTTTGATATGACTTCATTAAAATTTTTCATTGTTACTGGAACCCCTGGAAAACTGTCAATTATTTATAATCCTTATCCTAAAACACCATGAAAAAAAATGTACCAACATTATTTTTCACAGAAAATTCAACAAGCCCATCAATGTTAATTACTATGAGCCACGGAGCCCGTCAGTATCGTCGCGGTCCTTTAATTACAACAACAATCAGCGGAGTCCAAAGTACGAGAATCCCCCACGAAGCCCGAAAATAACAACAACTTACGCCAATGATGACGATGACGACGACGATAATGATGGAAATGAATGTTCCCCATTCTATCAAGGGTCGACAGGTAATCGTGGCCCAAAATCTTCACCCACAGCTGGATACTACTACGAAAATCACCAATCACCCCGCCGTAGCCCCAAATCACCCCGAAAATTTGTTTTTGACGCTATCAGTCCAACTTTCGAGCAAAAAGGTAATACCTCCCTCTAATTATCTCGTTGTCCAATCGATCCCCGAATCCTTCGTGATTTTCTCATTGAGTTCTATTTTTTGTGGCTGTTTGTCTATGCGGAGAATAACGGTCGACGACGCCCGTCCGTGATTAGTGCACCTTTGAGTGGCTAAACCGATTTTGTCTTATTCCATTCGGAATGGGTGGGGCCGGGGGTGGGGAGTCCTGAGAGCTGCAAAGGAAGTGCCAAAAAGTTTTCATTTCATTGGAACAAGATACCACCTGACCTGTGAACTTCTTTCATCGACACAATCCATTATCCTGATCAATGGAACTTGGCTCAATGATTTCGTGAGAAGTTGTCCTTTATTCACGAAAAGAGCGATCCCAATGTCCAGTGGATGACCTTTCAGGTCGTCTTTTGTTTCCAGTTAAAGAAAAATATATTTAACTTAGGATGGCATTTTGACGGCCCGATGCACATGAATTATGGGAATCTCAAACACATTTCCGAAGTATCATAAGTAAATATCACCCCAAGTGATCTTTTAATGAAGGACTACAACGTCCTTTCATGCAATCCATTCAAATCTGCTCCGATCCATTTTCAAAGGTTTGTCCAATTTTCAATTAAATACGGTGCACAAAATGAAGCCATTGAACATAAGTCCAACTTTCAGCAGGATTCAATTAAATTTCGTAATTACCTTGTACAACAAATTAAAAAAATATATATTAATAATAGTGCCGAGGAAGTCTTAGAGGTGGAATTTAATTAAGAGAATATTAAATTATTTTCGTATTAAGTCATAAAAATGATTTGTGACAGTCTATTAAGTTAATTTAGTGGACATTTTCCGTAAGTCCTATTGAGACTTCTTTAGTGATTAAGATGTTAAGTTGTGGTACTTCAGGGAAGGGGAAAATGAGATGCAATTAATTTTCCCAGTACGAGGAAAGCGAATGACGAGAAAATTTAAGAGCTTTAAAATTCGAAATTGACAATTCTAAATTAAAATGTGCAGTTGATTTTTATCTATCTTCCTTTTTATTTTATATCGTCCAGTTATTAATTGAAAAATCAATACAGAGAAGTTTTTGTTCAAATATTTACGACTAAAGAGAATATCGAACAAAACTGAGGAAAGCAATTTGATCGGAAGGAGGAATCCTTGCAATTGTAGAACACTTTTCAGTGGAAAATTCTGAAAATTCGAATGAAAGAGTTTTAAACTCGCGGAAGAAATAATTTTTGCGATAATTTTCACGAAAGTCTTTTACGGCTTCATCAGTAATTTGAAGAATAATTACTTTAATGATCAATAACGGTTTTTATTAACCACTAATTTTTTATGCATATTTGAGATAACGCCATTTGTAAAGTCAAAAAATTTCATCGATTTTTCGTTTTCAAGTTCATATGCAATTCCAAACAGTAAAAGTTCATTATTTCTATTCATTATTCAAAGGGTTGTAAAAGTTCGTTATAAAATATTTAATGACTTCAAATAATCAGTTGACATGCAAACTGAAGTCTCTAATATCCTTTTCCTTGACTGTTTTTAATTGCACTAATTGTAAACATTTTCGTTAAAGCTTAACGGAATATATTTAAATGATCTAATAATCCAGAAAAGTAAATAAAAAGTAAAATCTTTTAATAGCAGATTCCCCAAAATCCCATTAATGCGACTACAAATCAAAACTGGGGTGTGTTCACAAAAGCATTCAACTAGTTCCTCCTTACAAGTATTCCTTTCACCCCTTCACTTCATCCCTCTTTGTCTGCCACTCAAACTCATTTTCGCTGTTCGCCGATTACAAGCGAATTAACAACTATAATTCATGCAAAATGAAGACTCTCTTTTGTTTGGAATTCTCGGTTTTCACAAGTCACTTTATCTCGTCCGCCAAGGCACCACCCCCTTTATCCTCACCCCTTTCGTAACAGTGTTACCTCTGATTCGCTTTGTAAGTAAACAACAGGAAACCACAACACGAGTGTTTAGAAGACGTGGAAAACATTGTTAATTTCCATAGAGACAGACGTAACAAGGTTTTCGTTTCCCGATGATTATCTCAATCAGTTCACGGTCATTTACCAGTCCATCTGTGTCGACCCCCTTAACCTCTCGTCATTCCCTTCCAGTTCCGCTTCTTGTGCTCCTGAAATATTGATTTGCATTTCAGCGGTAAAATCATTAATCACAAGCGATAATCGTTAGGTAAAAAATTTGAATATTACGAACCACTGGGTTCTGATGACGAAGAAAGGACGCAAGGCCCTGGGAAATATGGGGATTCCCATCACCACCATTCCCAGCAGAGCGCTGCAATTGTACAGCGCCCACCTTCGTCCTGTCATCTGACGCATTTAAGTCGAGTGTCTAAAAACTTCAAATCACGGCAGTCCCCGCCCGAAGGACGAAATGGAAAGGAATTCATTGCGGCTGAAATTCAAGAAAAATTAGTGTCCATCTCCGGAAGTCGACACTACAAACAGGAGCGCCACCACCTCGATGAGTTCCCAAGTGGATCCAGGGCGAATCTCTTCATGAAAAGAGACTCCTGCTTTACGGAATCGACCCAACTCTCTGGGGATTCGGGTGAAACTAATACCACCACCATGACAACTATGACGACCTTAACGAATTCAAACCACGGGGAAAGTGGGAGTGAATCTGCAACTGCTTCCGGCGTAACCCGGAAGTTGGCAGTTGGTAGCAGCAACAGCTGTGATAGCGCCCAGCCGTGGAGCAGTGTTGTCGCTGCGGGGGCAGCTGCAGATAAAAATCCAACAACAAGACGCGGCAGACGACATGCCATTAATATAACATCAAATCCTGGGTATCAGGTAAGTCCTTTGTGGTTTTATGTTAGGCGACTGCATAGTGCATAGTGTGTACTGTATAATCCTTTAAAATTCTCTGAAAAATCTCCTCTAGCAGGTGTTGCACAGCTCCCATACGACCCTCGACCGAACGTGTTCCGACAGTGTGGTCTCCCTGCGATGTCGAAAATCCACCAGCGACTTAAGGGATGTGGGCGATACTATGGCTCCAGTCATGTCCAAGCCCCGTCGTCGAGGCAGCTCCAAGGGTGGTCTGGCGTACTTAGCCAGCAGACGAAGCTCCAGGGAATCACTCAAAAGTGCTTGCTCAAACGCATCCATATTTTCCAATGAGGATGTCGGTCCGCTTGCGTTCCAGGCTTCCACTCGGAACCGACAGCGAAGGACATCCAACTTTCTTGAGCTTCCCGGTGAGTATAATCAGTCTAAATTTCCGAAGGACCCTTCAACATTGTTTAAACGTTTAAATGTTTCGTGTTCTTCCCCCTCGACAAAAACAGCTTCATCAATATCCTTTTATTTTCTTCTTTTTTAGCCTAAATTTCTCTCCTCGTTAATATGCAAATCCCTAAAAGATCCTCGTCCTTCATGTCCTTGAGCAACACTTTGAAGGTTCGATTGATCCATGATTGGTCACCCATTTCGAGGGCTTTTTCGGGTCTATAATCATTTTAAAACATGGATACAATTTTAGAAAAGGTCAGGTGTCACAACAAGGATAATGCCACCATTTCAGTCTTAATTAAATTGGATTTATTCAATGGCGAGTAATGAAGGGTGACAATTTTTGAGTGGGCGGTGTTTTGCATGGTGCTAAAAACTCAAATTTTCAATTTTATACTTAAACATCATCATGTACTTCATAGAAAATTTGAGCATAAAAATATAAATATGGAAATTACTAAATATTCTCCATTATCCTGAAACGGAATCAGAATAAAAAGCAGGTTAAAATGCCTTTTTAGTTCGTTGAAAGCATTCAGTTGGAATTGTGCAAGTAAAATCCATTACTTACCTGCCTTTTGTGCTATGATTTTTGTTTTCCTTCAATGAAGGATATCTTCGTGGGAGGCTTTTCATCCTTGCTCTGCCCGTTCTTTTATTCAGACATTAAACTCAGATATCAACTGAAAAGTTGTCTGGCACCTGTCTAGACGAAATGGACAATATCTAAGCGAAATTTATCAGCCGTAAGAACTTCTGCTTCTTTCACTTTACCTTCTTTTTATTTATTTTTTATCTTAAGTATTCATTTACCGTTAGGATTGATTTACTTACCTGTGAATAGAGAACTCTTTTTGTCTTATAATACAGAGCTTTACTACGTAATTATATTAAAATAAACTTCAAAAGTTTTACTACCTACCTACACATACATTCAAAGCAGCTGTGTATACTGTATATTCCTTTAATGTTTAGAAAACTGTATAAAAATAAATTCAGGACAAAATTTTATCCATTTTGATGACCCTAATAATATCAAGAGATAATCACTTCGAATACATAATGCAAGTTAAATTTTTTGGATACCATTTGAATTGAGAAATCGAAACAAAAATTGAAATTATATATTTTAAAACCAGAAAAGGAAAAAGGCTCTTATCCATAATATTAATTTCAATTTTGTATTTGGCAGTTGACATTAATCCTGGCTATTTAAATTGAATTCGTTTTTCATGTTCATCCGACCCAAAACACTTTATCTGACCGAAATAGAGGCAAATTCTAAACACCCAGCCACCCTACCCTCACCCAAAACCTGGAGATCTGGATCAGGATTATTTTCTAACCGAATTTTCCGCTCGGAAAAATCCCGAGGAATTATCTTTTTGAGTTAAAAATGCTTGCATCATTCGTCTTTTGTGGAAACTCATCGAAAAATGCTTCAGCACAAATATACACAAATATACATTTAATTAAAAATAAACCTTGAACTTTAAATTTTTGGAACTATTTGAACGTTCAATTCTTACAATATTTTTTATAATCAAATAAATTTATAATAATTTAAAGCAAGTTTCGAATCCGACTAAAACACACTTAAATGGAGTAAACAAGATTTTCTACGAATTCTGTCTGAAAACCTTGGCAAGGAATATATTTGAATAAAGGATATTGTGGCTTCAACACGCTCATTTCAATTTCTCTAAAGCAAATATTTTGATTGTTTTCTTAATGAAAAGATTATTATTAAACAAACTGAACTTTTGACTTTGAATTTTCCCTGCTGCAAAATTAAATCCTTTAATGAAAATACTCCTGATTGTTTCGAATTTGAATTTTTAAATTCCATTCAATTCGATTTAGACCCAGCAAGGAAGCCATTAACTATATCTTCTTGTACAGTAGTTCTTGTTTTTCATGTCCTGTAAGAATTTTCATTATCCCCTTCAGTAAAACATACGCACTTTGCCAGGGGCAATATTGCTTAATAGGTTTTTGCTGTTTCCTTTTTGTGATAAGTTAGTGTCAATGGGTTAAGTCGATTTCCGATGGCAATCGCCATAATCCTTAATGCTTCTTCTGACCACCCATCAAATCTGAGTTAACATGGACCTCCCCCTGAACTGTGGAGTCGAAACTGCGTGACCGCTACATGATTCCAGAAATTGAGTAAACCACTCATTTCCTGCTGATTTGAACTTGAACACTTTCTAACTGGATCGATGCCATTACACCATGCTTCCCGTGAGTCTCACCCTCAGGTGGTGGATACAACTCAAGAACATCCCCAACCGAATTTCTTCTGAAAAAAATCACAATATATTACAGAACATTTTTCATTCAAGGAATTCTCATTACTCTACCGCGTTGTTATTGCAGTTCCAGATCACATACGGCCCCGAGTGTGCTCCCTGCCGGACCGCCCCTACAACCCCCGCGTCAGTGATGATTTATATCGCCTACGACATTTTTCTATTAGCAAAGGAACCGTAGTAAATTGCGGAGATTCCATCATCTCGAGAAGATCAAGGAGCAACACCAGTGTCAATTCAACAACAAGCAGGTAAGCAGCTAGTAAAATGCATGTCTACATGTCGGGGAGGTCCCGAACAATAAGAAACTTTCCTTCTCGTGTTGGAGCTGTTAAACGAATCACTGTGATTGTCTTTCATACCATTAGAGTGGTCTAATGATCACCAGATCATGTGATGAGTGTAATTGATGTAATTTGATATCATACGTGTTCATTTCCAACACTTGTGAGGCCAGACAAGGTGAACATGTTCTTCTGATAAGGACGCGGAAATGGAACGAATGAACCTACGGAAAATGTTATACAATCAGGATAATATTTCTAATTTCACTTCAACATACGTTTGCGTGCTCCAGTAAATTTTCAGTATTTGCTTTACATATTCAAATTGCAATAACATTTACGTTAAAAAAAACTCAACAACGTGTACAACGCAATTATTTTCAAGGGAAAAATTTAGCTGCTAGTAACAGATTAAATTACGGGTAAATAATTGGAACTAAAAATATATATTTCGTTGAACAAAGGAAGTGTTGTAGAAACTCATCTAAATTCCTTTCCACAAACACAAAAATGACGAAGGATACGAAACTCTAAAAATAAGTAACCTCATGCGCTGGAAAATATTGACCCTCTGTGAAAAACAAAATTTATTTTCTTCAAGGAAATTTTAATTTCTTTCTTCACGTTCCATTAACTTTCTTTCGTTATTTGGTCATTTATTTTCAAAATTTTCAACTCTTTACGTGAAAAATAATCGAGGGCCACGCGACAAAGTGCCCTCATTAATCCTAATGAGATCGGTGCACCCATTTAACCCCCGATAACAGTGGATATTATGGAACCTTTGGGGATATTATTTCTCGAGTAAATTTTGCTCTGCGTTAACAGCAAATGAAAGTTACAGAAAAAGGATAACATGTATTAATTTATTGCATGAATGTTGCTGTCAGGACATGCCACCCATTGCCGATGATAGAGTAATTTGATTCTATACACAAAAAAATATAGTCAACCTATGTTAATAGAAATAAATTGCCTCTGGAATAAATTTTGAAATTGTCGTAGAATTTTTCGTTTTGAATGGACACACAGTTTTGTTAGCCTTGAGCATGTATGGACAGCAAAACAAGGACGATGACATTGAAGTTTTCTTTTGACTTATGGCACAATTGTGGAACTGGCCAAAAGCTACATCCGCAAAGTAATAAATCGTGAACTTTAGGACTCTGTTCATATGCCTCATTTCCGCATCCCTTGTCATGTGTAATGTCCTTTCCATTGTTCCGTTTTATACTGTGTATGGGTGTGGGTGGAGTACAAAAGTTATTTGAGTGGTTCTCCAAATTGAGGGGCTGTATTAAGTAAATAGGGGAGAATAGACGGTAATGTCAAAACTTTAGCACGTTAACAACATTTGATTGTCCTTCAGTGGCCAGTGGTCTTTGGAAACCTGCTTTGGTATTTTAAGGAGCATTTCTCACTTGATTGATAGACTTCTTAAAAGTAACTGGGATAGGGAAAAAACTGCAATTTTCCAGAATATTATTCCGAGAGAATTGTTACAAAATGGTTTTTTAACAACACAAGCTATTATTATAGTATTATTATGAAATACCTTATATTAAAGCAAAAGGTACAGAACGATGGATGTAGTTGATTTTAATGCAGAAGAACTCGCATGAAAAGATGGAAGAGGAGTTGGAAAGAGGCAGTAAAACTGTTTAAAAGAACACCACATCCAAGCGGATGTCACCACCAGAGCATCAACGCGGAAGACGTTGAAATTTGGTTGAAGCAATTCATTACTGTGAATGCTATAGGACCAAGGTCGGTCGGTTTGCGTTAAGGCAAAGATGTCATAAGGCAACTTGTACACAACTGAATTCGTTGAAATTCTCCTCGGAACAATTTCACAAATTTTTCATGCATTTCAACAACAACATTTGTTTTACAACGGAAATCACAAAAAAGAACTCATTCTGTGTTGCGGGGTTGAAACTTCTTCAGAAAGTACATATACTACATACAGGTGAACATCTTCAGAAATGTTACGGTAAAGACTCTTATCACCCGACTCAGGAAACGCACATTCCGTCGATTATATTTACACGTAGGTACAAGATATAAAAAAATAAGACGCACTGAAAGTGTGCTCTGTGAGCATGTGTGTGTAACTGTGTACACAAGTAATAACTTACTTGTGCACTTATCTCGTACGTCAGGACGACGTATCTGCTCGTGAGGATTCCGCAATTTAAATGGTGTAAGGTGGATGGATGGTCAGGATATGTAGGTAGATGATTTTTAATCTCTTCAGATTTTCCGTAGGATGTAAAATCCGAACTAATTTTAGATTTTTCGAAAGTAAAGGATCTAATATCCGACGTCGGATATTAAACACCAAAACGAATGAATACGAATTTAAAGATTTTTATAGTGGGTTTTATAGTAAAAATTAAATGTAGGTACTTACATTTACTGCAATTGTATTTTTTTGATTGACATATCCCATAAAAGGACTAGAAATACTTTTCATTTACTCTTTTTATTAAAAAAGAACCATAAACATTTTATATCTCGTTAGAATATTTCAAAGACGCCAATTCACAGAGAAGTTGTAAAATTTTATTTCGTTTTAGTACTTTTTCAAATATTTTATTTTCCTTGAAGGAAAATAATCAAAAGCATAAAAAAAATGACATACCTACCTATATAATTTAATTAAATTAATTTTATAAAGATCAAATAACAGATATTATAAAATATCGAAATATAGAGAGTATTTATATACTGTTACCATTACTCAGTGTCACAAGTGGTCGTCCTTCACAAAACATTTGTCGCAAACTCATTTACTATATAGGTATGTATACAGTATTGTAAGGAACTCTTATGAATCTGCTTTAAATGTATCAGGATTCTTATAATCTCCAAGAACAACTAATATCCTAGAAAATACACGAAATCAGTCTCTTCACAAAGGAAGAAAATGAGAAGGAGAGAAAATATTCAAAGGTCACATAGATTCCGCTCCAGCAATCACAAAACGAAAAGTTTATGAACCATAGTCCTTGAAACTGAAATTTTACGAAATATTTGGCAATTTTGAACCGTGGCGTCCGTTGTTCTACAAAAACAATTCACAAAATGCCAGAATATCAAGACAAACTCTTTACGAAATATCCTGCCACCCTTCGTCCTTCATCACTTACAATAACTTCCATCTGACATCGTTTTAATGTCAGTCTTCGAGCAAAAGGATGTAATAACTGCAAGAAAAGTGTTAATTTGCTTCCATCGTGATCGTGGAATTGACCTAACGGGATTGCAATTGATAAAATTAAAATAACTGAAGGACTATGAATTCAGTGCAGAATATACAGTCATTCTTTGCTAACACACGCCGTGGAAATGCAATATACTCTGAAGTGCAAGGTCCTTGGAATGAGGACAGCATTTACATTTTCATTAAGGTTTTCTGCTCCTTTGTGACATAAAAGGATTTACATGTCAAAAATGAGACTTCAAGTCAACCACTTGCACTACTTAATAGGCCTCTGATTAAATCAGAAGCTAGACGGTATAATAAGGAAAAAGGATGCAATAGCAGGCGAATCAAAACTACTTATTTAAAATTAATTGCAAACTTTTAAAGTGCAGGATAAAATCTGTTATTTCAGTCAGAATTACTACTTGAATAAAACTTCGAAGAAAAATCAGAACAAGGATTTAGTAGTCATAAGGATATTCTTAATTTTGATTCCAATGGGATGGGACTAATGAAAAAACTTCGGTCTTCTCTATTTAAAAGCTAAGGCTAAATGCTGAAATTTATTTTGCAATTTCATACAATTTAATTCATCATTAAATTCAATTAGGACAAACCAAGGAACCGAAGTTGTATTTTATGCTCTTCGTCGAATTCGTAGTAGCCAGTAGGAAATATGGTTGTTATATATTCCAATTCCCATCATTTTCTAGTTATTGTGGCAACAGATAAAATCAGACGGACATCTGTAAAAAGGATTTCTTTTCCCATACATATACCTACTTATTTCCTATTTTTTCTCTTATCGCTCCCCTAAGGCTCTGCAAACGTTAGACTAAACTTAATCTGCCATGCATCGATGGCATAAAAACCTGCTTATGTACTTTTAATAGAATAAAAACGATATATACAAATACAGAAATATTACAACATCTTCATATATGACTAAAATATTTCCGGTGATATCCTGCCGAAAAAGTCCGGGAACTCATTGCCGTAAAATGTGATCGAGTTTCGAGGAAGTTTAAATACCAAATTGGATTATTTTTATTTACGGAAATATGTAATTTTGAAAAATCCCAAACATTTCACTAAACTCGACCACAGAAGTTCCTACAAAGCACATCTCATAGCTATTACTTTATTACACTTTCCACCAAGAGATTTAAACTAATTTGACAACGAACGCAATGAAAAATTCTTAGAAAAATTTCGGAAAATAATTTCAACTTAAAAATAAATCATTTAAAAATCGTAATTATTTATAATTAATTCTTTTTAACTCCTTTTCCTCGTCGCAAGTGAACTCTCACCCACCATAGAGATGCAAAGCAAGTAGCTGTGGTCCTTTTGAGGGGGATTCCGCTTGTTCACAATTGAAATTGGCGTGAATAATTCTGATGTTGTAAGATGTCCTTAAAGCAAAGAAAAAAATGTACACCATTGAAAATAGAATGTACTCGTGCTCATTTCGAGGAGGATTTTGTTCGATGTAAAGAAATCGGATATCAGGATTACGATCTTAACAGATGCTTTATGAACTTTATATACCTACTTCACTTTAAGTTTATATTGTACCGAGCAGTAATGTGATTGCCTCTGAAGTCCTTTTCTATGTATGAATTGGTTAAAAAATTCATGTAATTGGAGTATGGGGAACGAGATGATATCCTTGACGAACAGTTGCCAAGAAACCATTAAAGCGTGGTGAATGGCAATCCATTCAAAAGAATTTATGGTTATACTTATTGTGAGATATAGAATGTGAAGGATGCACAAGGAATCGCAATTACAGACTTAAAAACAAATTCATACCTACTTCACATTTCAATTGTAAAACACTTAAGAACATTCTTCGGTCCTGTTACTGAACAAAGCAATTTCGTTCATCTTATTAACAATTTTAATTAGGTTTAATTTACTGAAAGAAGATCGCTTCAACTGACTTTGACAGGCTGACAATGAGGACTATTTACTGCCATTTTACAACTTATATTGGATCCTGTACAACAAGGAGCCCATGAATACTTGACTCCTTCAACTTCCTTAGTAACCTCTCCGTGATACTTCCTTCCCTTTAATTTCCAATCTTTTAGTACGAAATCCACTTTATTTCGATATCCTACAGCATTCAATAAACTTTCTAATTCCTTAAGGACTTAAAGGGGAACTATACACACATTTTCTCACGATTTTTATTCCATTAAACCTTTATCTACGAAAAGTCATGATTTATATTCTAACGATTTAATGAGGTGAAAAAATGAGATAATGTGCAAAGTAAGCATTTGGACGATGTCCTTTGGGGTAATGTGGAATACAAGGCGCATATTGAATAAAGTGCCTCAGGAAATTTTTCTCTCTGTCGTAAATATGACACGACGTAGATACGTTCTATAGAAAATCAATTTTCGAATATCACATAAAATTTAAAAAGCAATTTACCTATATAATAAATTTCCTTCGAAAATCTGGAAAAAATGCATGCACAAATTTAGATTGTTTTCATATTTTTATTTTCCTTATTGTATAAGTAGTAGTTGGAAAACGAATTCGTTCAGCTGCAATTTAAGAGGAGTCCTGGAATCACAAATCTTCAGTATTCCTTCATTACAGGAATGTGCGTGTATGAACGACCACTTCAGTCCCATCCTCCCTTCATTTGTATAAAAGGACCTGCGACTCAGAATGATTTTGGTATAGCCTTGCCGGAAGAAAATATTTTTAAATTTTCAACTGCATGTTTGCTAAAAGAGAAACCACCCTCAAAATACAATTAAATAAAAACGGCACGATTTCAAAAGGGCATAAAACGAGACCTCACTTTTATTTATTCCTACCAATAAAAAACCATATTACTTTCTGTTTTAATGTTAATATGAAAATTCAATTATATACTCAACTATACTTTTTTCACATATTCCAACATTATTTACAAACACCTACAATTAATTCTCCTACGGTGATTATCATAGAAAAATATGCTTAAACAAATCTTTAATAGGTTTTAATAATGCAAGCGAAAACTTCGTTCCCCTCGCGGTGAGGTGAATAAATACGGAATATAAATTGTCGGACGGCACGCAACTTTGTAGAAACGAACAAGTTCAGTGATTGAATAATTGGGCAGTAATTAAAATTTAGCGTTGTAAATAACACCCCAGGGGCACATTCTCTCTATTATTACACAACAAAATAACGGCCGTATTTGATTTTCTGTGAACATCATGCGCGGAATCATATAAAAAACTATCTCTGGTAATTGCGTAGAAGTTAATCAATTATAGTCCTTTTTAATTGATGTTTATTAACCTGTCAACTCAGTGAATTTGTGCAATATAATTATTTGGTTTTTTGTACCATACAATGTTAATAGACTTTTATTGTATTTGTATAATCAAAGAATAACCACTGGAGTTTGTGTAAAAATAATTACATAATGGAGTTAGAAAGTACAATCGATATTGAATAGCTTTTGCTGGATTTGCGTCGAACTGGATCACTTTAGTGTTTCTCAAACTATCCTGCTTCATTTTCAGGGAGTTATAGTAAAACTCCAACAATTACTTTATTTTTGAGAAAAACACATTGTTTTCCGGTAAAAGAATAAAACATAAAATACTAAAGTTTAGAAACAAAATTCCTGACAAAAAGATATGCGAAATCAACCCAACTGCAAAATAATCATTTGTTGCTCTGTTTGCACTTTCGATTTTGGATCTCTTCAGTTCTCTCTGAAACATCCCTCAGTTTTGAATAGCAAACATATTTCAAAGCTACAAGGTACAACGTGATAAAATCCTAAACCTGTAACCTTTTTCACATTGTCCACATTTTCCCCCATTTCGTTATTCCTTAACAACAACAAAAATCTGCTGAATTTATTCAAAAAACTTGCTTGAGAGTTCTACCTAAAGGGGTAGATTTCGCTCATTACTGTTCCCTGGGCGTCAGCATGCTTAAATCTATAACAAGCATTCCAGCAATTTTTTACAGATTTTAAGGTGCAGAACTTTCTTATTGTTATTATTGGAATTATTGTTGGTGACTGATATTAAAAAATTGGATTTTGTCTGTACCGTTTAATTACATTTCAGAAAACCGTTATAGTTTCATTTCTCTACCCTGGAATACAATATTTGACTGTGTTTAATACTTTGAGGAACACTGATTTGGACTACAAAGAATCCCTAAAATTAGGCAATTTTCAATTATTCGTTATTAATAAGGGTTTGAATATTTGATTATTTTAATAATAACTATAATAACACGCCAAAGAAATCAGCTATAAAACTCTAATGTTAATTATCACAAATCACAAATTCATTACACAAAAAGGAGTAAATTTGAATGCACTCGACATGCTCAAAAAATTTTCAATTATAAATTTGCGATAAAAGAATTTTACCCGGAAGCGAATTCCGACTGCAGGAAATGCGATTCAAATGAATATCCAATTCTTGAATAATAATTTTTCGAAATGTATTCGTTATGATAACGATTCTAGAAAATGTAGAGATTGTTTTTTCGACATCACTGATTTAATTTCGTATTGAAAACTCTTTTGCAGGGCTAGTGAGAGGTCACCATTCGATGGATCTTGCTGCGGTGGCGGATACGCGAATGTGGACTCCATGCCGCCTTCCCCAACAGACAGTGATCTTCCTCCTCCTCCCAGGTACGTTCCATTAAAAAGTTCTGTGAACAAAAAAAATACATCCCAACTTGTATCCTTGCTGTTCAGGTACAGGATTGTAATGCTGGGCGATGCAGGAGTTGGTAAAACAGCGTTGGTATCGCAATTTATGACATCCGAATACATGCACACGTATGACGCCAGCTTAGGTACGTTACTACACCCTTCTCCCCAGAACTGTGCACTTAAAGGATAGCTCCTTTTAGTCTGATAAATATTCCCTTGTATTGAGATTTCACTTTGCAAAAAGTGCAGTTTGTTGTTTTTTATTTAAACTTTCCAACTTGAGTTGTAGATGATGAATTCGGTGAAAAAACTGTTAGCGTCCTTCTTGATGACGAGGAATCGGAGCTGGTCTTTATCGATCATCCTAGCGTGGAAATGAGCGTAAGTTGAACTCATGGCTGTGACTTGGGCTATTAATTAGTTGACTAACTATTTTCAATGAACTCATAAAATTGTTTGAACAAATTTACACATGTTTTAAGTTAAAAACAATTATTGTCAATAAAATATTTTTATTATTTCATACAAAATACCTAATTCAAGAACTTTTCGATCATGTAACAATCCCAAACAGCATCCTTTTTTTCTTCTATATCGAAAACGATCGTAACATATTTTAATGAAAAAATTAAATATGCTGTGCAAATTCACATTTGTTAAACAAACATGTCGAGAGTTATTTTAATCTCCCAAAAATAGCGGCATGGTAATTGGAAAACTCGTACTGTTGGAAATTATATAATATTGTGTGTATACTTGAATTTTACGAACTTTTTGAATTCAACAATATTTCCCTTGATAATTAAAAATTACTTTTTTGTCTATTGTGAATTGATTTCAATGCGCAAAAAAGTCGAGTGGTGTTCAGGATGGGAATTTTGTTTTAGTTTTCAAGCTTTGAATTTTATCTTTTTAGAGCGAATTTTTAATTAAACGAAATTGCTCTTGATAGGTTTTTTTTCGAAAATGTTTCTATCGTCCTTCAGACGATGAGAGAGCATTCATCGATGCAGTTCTTTCTTTAAATTTATAATTAAAGTGATACCCCGTTGATGCCTATAATATATTTCTACACTCAATTGCATTGAGTGTAACTGTACACTTCAAGTTTTGCACACAAGTTCTGTGCACAATGAGATTAATGCCGAATATACTTATTGGTATCAGTGTTTTTGTAAATAATATTTTTAAAGAATACAATGACATTTGCATTGTTTGCACAAATGTTCATTAAATCTGCGGTCCTTTCGTGATCCAGTAGGCAGAAATGTCTGAATTCACTTTCAATAATTTAGATTAAATTTACAAATGACTTCAAAGTTCAAATATATCCCAAACATTAACCTTAACCAAAACCTTTTTTGAATTTGTTGCAAATCTCCAAAATTTATTAACGTCTATTACATGTCTCGTTGCAACAGGTGGAAAATTCACTTTCGACGTACGAGCCGCACGCCTGTGTCCTTGTGTATTCCGTTGTGGACCGCAACTCGTTCCGAATAGCGGAGGAGGTGATGAATTACCTGTGGAAGGAGAACGTCACAAAGGACAAAGCTGTGATCCTCGTGGGGAATAAGGCTGACTTAGCAAGATCTCGCGTTATCACAACGACAGGTGATTGATTGCCTATTGACTACATATCATCCATTGGCATTCACCTTAATCTCAATATATTTTTCTCATGTCGGGGTCTTTACTTTTATTTTTGTCTTTTCGCTTTTTATTTTTCGTCTGAATATTTGGAATGTTTTCTGCACACACTCCAGTGATTTATATCCACATTCGTTTATAATTCTGGGACCGTAAACGCACAACTTTGCTCAAAATTCACCTGACTCGGGTCAATTTCACTTATTTTGTCAATAATAAATTTCCCAAAAAAACAAAAATGATTTATGTAGGAAAAGATTGATGCTGGCAGATATTTATCCTGAAGTTAGTTCGTGACACAAACGTGATGTGATGGAACGGTACATAAAAATGACGCGAACTTAATATATCCTAGAGCACCACGGACAAGGACGAGAATCCCATTTGCCGATATGAAATTAAATTGAATTTAAGTCTTCTTGTCCCTTCGAGTGCCGCAGGAGTCCCGACAACAACATCATCCCAGCGATTCGTGCTACCGTTAGACTGTTCCAGCAACTGCATGAACTTCAAAATGATTTTTTCGCAACAGAGTTTGTGAGACGCAAAATTAAAGTGTACTCTGTGTTAAGTGAAGCACAGGAGCAACACAGTATCCCTGCGGAGAATATGACACGAGTTTATTTTCGGGAATAATGTGTGCATGTGTAGGTTTTAGAAAATTTCAAAAGTTTTATTAAATGAATAAGCGGGACATTTTTAGAAAACTTTCTCGGACAATTTTTTTTCGCTGGCTAAACATCCAACTTTCACTTTTACATTAACGGACGAAATTTTGGTTGTATTTGAGTCGTGCAAAGGACCCCCAAAGTATCTAATTTTGGGAAAGTTTAAATTTTTTAAATGAATACACTTGAGAAGGATCTAAAAGTAATACAACTTTGTAAATGGAAAACAATTATTGCATTTAAAAGAAATACATTTTCTTAACTTACCATATTTTTAAAAATAAACTCGATATGGTTAAATCGGGAAATTTTTATTGGATATTTTAAACTTAAAGGGTTACGCAAATGACCAACAAAACAGCGTAAATGCCTTCATTATTTATAGTTAACTCAGTATACAAATTTCATTGTAATATTAAATGCAATTCACAAAATTAAAAAAGGAAATCAAAAATTTAATGATTTACCGGTATTTAATTATTGAAAATTTGACAAAGGCATCCGGAACTGCATTTAATGCATTCCATTTCGAAAAATCACACGAATTCCAAATTATATTGTAGTAAAAATAATATTTGCTGTTGGTTCTCGGTGACGAGGTTTGCTATCTGTCGGAAATCCTTAACAAAGGATTTTTAATTAATATTAATGAAGTACAAATATTTCCGATTTTTCCACCATAAAATATCTATTTTCCAACATGGATAAAATTGAAAAATTTAATTTTTTTTATAAATTACAATTTTGCAGAAGGCAAAACTTTGGCTGCATCTCGTGACGCGAAATTTATAGAAACATCCAGTGGCATTCAACATAACGTAGATGAACTTTTAGTGGGGGCTTTGAAACAGGTAACGAAAGAGATTGATTTAAATATATTGTATTGAATCCTTCCATTCCGTTTTATAAAGATACGACTGAAAGAAAAGCGCGACAAGAAGGCCGCAGCGCAATGTTCATCGAAAATGAAGACTTCCAGGACACATATATCACTTCACTTGGCCAAAGAGATCCTGCAGAAGATTTGCTTGAGCGACATCAGCAAGTCGAAAAGCTGTGAGAATTTGCATGTCCTTTAATAAACGACAGTTTGCATTAGTTGGCTTGGAATAAGTCTGATCACATGTTTCTGAGCACTGAAAATAAACTTCTAAATAAAGAATATACTATAAAAAATCTGCCGCGATTAAAATCTCACTTTCCTGGTCTAAAACTTTCTGGAAATGTGTGTCAATTTTTGTACTATGTATTATACTAAAAAAATGGTACATTGGTCTCACCATGCTCTTCCGATAAACTGACTGCGGACACTTCTAAAATGTCCTTAGATAAAACTCTTAATAATTTGAAATGATAAAATATAAAATAACTAAGATATTCTTGTTGCTATGAATTAAAGTTATGTAAGTAGAAAAGTATATATTTTTTGTATTTAATCAGAGAAGTGTTATTCAAGGAGAACAGGAGTAGGATATCGGCCTAAAAACTGTGTACAGATTGTAGAACTATTTACCACTTCGAGATTTCTGTTTTAAAAATATAATAATAATAAAAAAAAAAAAAACAATACAACAAGAAAATAATATTTTATAAGTCTAGATGAACAACCTATGTTTCTATAATTAGGTAGTTTGGGATCAGACTTTGTTTGCTCGACCATTGTTCATGCCTCCGGACAATGCGAAACACTCAAGAGTCTTATCCTTGTTTATTAATTTCAGTGTTTACACAATTAAGTCTCAATCGAAGATGAGTTTCTTGAGAATCTTTTAAGTGACTGACAATCAAACTGATTAAAAATTAAAGGAAAAAACAAATTTCTTTCAAATATTGCAAATATTTTTCCTGTTTGATGTACTGTGAAAATAAAATATTTAATTAAATGGGTAAATGTTGGTATTTCATTATAAAACATAAGCTGCATTTTGCAAGCATCGCAAATCCTGTTGTTTGTTCCTTCTTTCTGAAATTGCTTCTAGGATCACTTATAATAATGTATATTTAATTCCAGTAGCAATTACGATCCTGTTTGAATGTAAATATTGCATTAAATCCTCTTAGCAAAGTTTGTCTCTGCGATAAACGAAATAAACCACAGTGAAATGTCGTATTCAAATCAACTGAAATTTGGGTATTTACTTTGCATCCATAATTCATTTGAAAAAAATATGCAAAATCACATCTTGTGGCTGTTGATTCCCTTGATCCCGAAATCATTTTATCCCAATTCAATCTACATTTAGCAAATATTTCAGGTGGGGCTGTGCAAACATTTTAAGAGACTATCAAAATATTTCGCCCAGTATCAAACATGAAAGTAGAATAAATGCTTCAGGTTGATAGAAAATTAAAAGCAAACGAAAACGTGTCATTGAGAATGATACTTCTCCGAAATCCAGAAGGACGATAGACACCACCGAACGGCGAACACCATCCACCTAGATCATAGCGCCCCAAACACAGCTCTGCACGTGACGCAAGCAATTTGGGATCCGTCAAATACTCAATAAACTTCATCATCATTCGTTTCGACACCGGCAAAACAAAATCAACAATTTAACAACGATAAGATTGCGCCGAAAGAATTCTAGTACGTAAGCTCAGAGGGTATTCCCCTAATTAGCTTTAATGCTTACAACCCAGATTTAAACGAATCTAAATCGATTGTGGCAAATTCAATTACAAAAGTTTTCAAACGTTCAAGGAATTCTGGGGATGTTTTAGGCCCAAGGCCAGCAAGGATGATGGGTTTTCCAACGTCTGAAGAAATGTTCACCTTACGTGCACTGGCTTCGCACGAACACACTTATTAAGGATAATTCAATGATTACAGAGCAATGAAACTCGTTACGAGAAAGAATGCAGGAATACGTTTTCCTGAAGAAAAAAAATCATTTTATTTTTGCAAGGAAATTCCAAGAAACGTAATACAAAAGGTAAAGGATTCCATTCGGAAATAATTCAGGACTGCATTTCTGTCTGATGATTTTCCAGTTCGCTTTCAGGAAACACTAAATCTTACCCTGACCGGGAAAGTGAAAATCCTCGAATTTGTTTTCGAATAATTATTTTTGGAGCTCGTCGTCTGCTGCGAATTTCAAAAGTTCCTTTGAAACGTTGACAAAAGAAGGAGTCGTCATTCACTTCATTCAAAATCACTGCTTATATGCATAATTTTAGATCCTTTAATTATAAAATGTTTTTTGAAATTCTAAAAACTCTTTTCAAGATGTTTACACAAAATATGAGAAATGTTTACTTGACGTAATTATTCAAAAACAAAAACAAAACGACAACCGTCATTTGTTAAGAATTCCGTAATATAAAAGCAAATAGGAATTATACGATTCCGTCAACCAAGGAAACTGCTCTTTTAAATTCCACATCCGTTTTGTAATCCTTTACGAAAAGTACCTAACTCGTAAAGGTTAATCAGTATAATGTGTTTTTCTCAGCAGACGGATTAAGCGTTGGAAAAACTAAAATGGCGACGTCTTTTTGTAAGTCAACAGTTCCTTTGGAGGTCGAGATGGTGCCCTTTTGATGTGACATTTCAACTTTTCAACAAAAATTATTCTTTGACTCTACTTTTAAGTGAATTAAACTCTTTTCTGAGTAAAAAAGGACGACGCAGATTTCATGGGTAAAAACGTAAATTTTCTGAAATATTTCAAGACTTGAAACCAAGCAAATGAGCGTTTTGAGTTTTATAGACGGAACTCAGGTGGTACAACTGGTACACATTACACAATCCAGGATTTTTTTACAAGAAAAGAAATAGTAATCAACGCTGATGGAAAAAGCTAAACTGTATACTTAAATCAATGGCGTTGAATGAGAGGAACATTTACCATTAACGTCGCATTAAAAGGACTACACTGTACACATCACGTAACATGTTCACCTGGAGGAACGACTTTTCAAGGAGGTGTGCCTCAAGCAACAATCCTTAATGACTCCATTTTCTTTTTCCAAATCCTTTGGTATCGTGCGGAACTTCGCATGCGAGAAACTCCTTCCGGGAAAAACACCTTATAATTCTATATAATGAATATACAATTTTGCAACAACCTTGACAATGTCGATAAATATACGTTATTTATATTGTAAGTAAATGCTTTTATAATATTGTATTTGTTTACTTATTTTACCATTAAATTCAATGAACTGGTATGATTTAAAATACGCCGAAAATAATTACGCGTCTGTGGTGGTTCGTGATAAGACAATCTGGTGGGGATGAATGCATGGTAAAGTGCCATTTGCACAATCTACTATGTACAGGAAAACAAAATGGATAGTGGAAGTGGAAAGCATTCAAACATAATGTAGCACTAAAGTAGAGTAAAAAGAGAATATGATAAAAAAAACAGGCAGATCAAGCAAACACTAATTGTAAGCTATGTATTATATAAAAATTTATAGACATGAGAAAACTGGTTAAAGAAAGTTACAGTACATTATTCACAATTGTTTAGTAAACTTATTTGTAAGCATTAAGAAGACAGCTTTGTCTTTATAAGTAAAGAAAATATTTTCGTCCAAGGCGATGCAAGTTACTTGGTCCACAGTCAATCATCCACAAAAAATGTTTTGAGTTTTGAAAATTTTGTATTTAAAAACAAATTATATTTGAAAATAAAATATTTTTACTAAAACAGTTTTTTTTATACACATTACGATCGTCATGATTTTTTTTAAATTGTGCAAATGAACTCCTACAAACGACACAAATATAATTGACCCTGCCGAGATAAAATCTTGATATTTCCAACTGGACTGGACTTAACTTGGCTACCAGCTTCTGTAAAAAAAAAAATAGTATAGAGTGTGGTGCCAAAATCCAATTAAGTAGTAGAGCAGGTAACACAATCTACTGAGCGCAATTACCATATTGGCTTCTTCTTTTTGTACTTTTAGAATATAGTTCTTGAACATCCTACTTTATCTCTCTAAGGTCCGTTTTTAATAAGAAAGCTGATGTTAAAAATGACCAATTGCAAGACCGATTGTGCGATTGCTGTTTTGCAAAAAAAGGGGTTGTTCAGATGTTCGAGCCTGCGCAGTATTAATTATTATCAGATTGAAATAACGGAATAATTGGTTCACACAATTTATCAATTCCACATTTCCAGCTCCCGGCCTTAGCAAGTGTTTTTCATCAAAATTAAAGCATAATTAAAATCAAAATTCATATTGATATCAGCATTTTTGGCGATACCGACCCCAAATTTTGGAATTGTATAACGACAGTTTTCATATTTGAACTAGTTTCATAAATCAATTGTACGGTATTTCTAATTTCATCAAAGCGCAATCCATAAACAATAACCCAGCAGATGTTCATAAATACTGGATGCAATAAAACGGGTGTAAACTCCTGAATATTTGATTAAGCTTGTTGGGATTTATTCCGGAATAATTCAATATTGAAATTTATGAGCACCCTTCCTGGAGGGCAAACCAGCAGTAACAAATTCCTGGCCATTGAAATGGATCCATGGAAACAAGGATATATCGGTTCGGCGCCGAATTGCAAAAGCTGCTGCTAAAACATTTGACCGATTCGCAAGCGCCTTCTATTTAGAGAAGAACCTTTTCAAAGGAAAGCACTCAGCAGTCATTTTTCAATAGTTGTGGATGTGTTGTTTGGGAATTTTCACTGGATACCAGTCTTGAACTTTACAAGATACGTGATTTTTTAACATATTTTCTTAACCGTATTCATAGACATCGACTTCTCATCTTGAGCGCACATCAACCTTGAACAAGGATACTTCTATTTAAATTACTTCTTCATACTTCACAGAATAAATGTTTAGTTGGAATGATTTCAAATTTTCTGGGAAACACGTTTTAAGGAATGAATAAATATATCTTCAATTAGAAGAATTTCTCACGAAAATTCATAATTAATGAGTTGGTAACAATTTATTACGTTTAGATACACCCCTTTGATTGCTAACCCCTCTGCCTCTTTGCTTAAGCCCCAGCAATAATCAACCTTCGAATTTGCTCAAAAGCCGCAATGCAACCGAATTCGCAAATTCAGCAAGTAGCTTTTAAAGATCCTGTGGCTCAAAATTCCATTTACAGCACACTCTACACCTCTTATCTGTGATTCCTTAGCCTCATAACATGAATTCCGATTCAACATCTGTCGCCAAATACACCAATAACGCAATCGATTGGCATCCTTCGTGCAAGCATCTAAGAAGGTGTCCTTTGGGGTTTTTCCGCTAACATTTATTAACTCATTTTCTTGGCATTTGTTGTGAAGCTAAAATTGTTTTTTCCAATCTTATCGTCTACTTTTCAAAATGTACCAGGAAATTATTCGGAGATAGAAAATATTGTAAACGTGGCCGGAAACTTAAGTTTGTAGTCAGGTAAGAAGAAGTCCTCGGAAATGGACAATATCCACTGAAATGGAAAACAAAATATGTAAGGGAAATGTGTTGAACTCAGTGGCTTAAATGCTTAACTCTATTTTTAGAAATCATACAAATTCAATTGTCCTCTGGGGATTTGTGAGGAAATTTATTTTTCCCAAACGTATTGTGGGAAAACGAAATTAAATGAACAGCTCAAGTGTATCGAAGGTGGCCGCATTTTCCGTAATGACGTAATCCGTAAAGATTATAGCCAATCAAGACGATATAAAATTAAAGATAAATCTCTATGTGGCACAATAAACAACAAAAAGTGAAGAAAACGAATTAAAGTCGTCAAATACAGGTTGGTCTTGATGAGAAAGGACTTTTCGTATCTGTTGCAAAATAATCCAGAAATGGCCTCGAAAGTTTTACCTCGACCATACGAATCCCATTGGATTGTCCTTTAGCTCAATATATCCAAGAAACAATAAACCTTCCTTCGGGATAAATGAGCTCATCGTCTCCTGATAAATGGCGTCCGTACATCCTCCGACAAATAATGTACACCTGCGGCGCTGCCGCACATTATAGTTTCGGTTTTTCCCCTTCTACTTTTGATTTCCTCCTGATCTAGATCCAGAATCAATCCACAAGAAAAATGTCCAACATTAAACTTCCGAGGAAAGTCTGACACAAAATCTGAAAGTAATTGCTAAAAATCCTTTTTCCAATAAGTTATTACATTTACTTTGCTAGCTTTGGAGGCCATTTTGGAGTAAGTACGTTTTCAACATTCCGGGAATTCCTTTTCATTATATTTCAACATCGCTCCTGTAATTCAAAAAGCAACAGGACTCGAAACCGCAATACGTTTCTCAGAAAAAGTATAGTAGGTACATATTATCAGGACACACGTTATCCTTACCAGATGTCAGATTTTAAACATTCTGAAATGCTTTCTTGACAAGGATAACTGACATTTGGGAAAAGATTCATTTTATTACATAAGCTCTGTAGGTACCTTTACGAGTGATTAAATTTTGAAGAACACAATCCTTAGCATCCCTAATGGATCCAGAATTACACAGAAATCCTATGGTCCTGTGCTTCCAGAAATTGTGCAGAAACACAACAACCACAAACTGTTTCTTATTTCAGGATTCATATTTGTCGTTTTTTAATGATTTGCAAAGAGTTTTTGATTTCTTGATTGCGTTGGACACGTGCTGAAAAGAAGGATAAAATAGAATCCACGTGCCACAACAACCCCCAAGCACAGGTGGTGGTACGTAGTTCCCGGCGAAATATTCACGGAGTCAATTTACACATAGAAATAAAGAAATTTCTTATTTTTTCTGCTTCATTTGCACATGTGCAAAATTTATGTCTTGAGATTTTCATTTTTATTGTTAAATCTTTGAAATTGCGAAATAAATAGAAATATAAAACAAGAATATTCAGTCTTTGATTTAAAGTATTATTTTACCCTTTAATAAATCTAAAATATTTTTTTATCAACTGCTAAACTTTACATTCGTTAATTAATCTTTTTAAAATGATGATAAATTATTATAAAATTTAGACCAAAACAACATTATTTTACCTCAAATGCTTAATCAACACCCACGAGAAAATTATTCTCCATTTTGACGAAAAGAAAACTCAAAGAATTTCGTCACGAGCTTCGGAAAATTCCCTCCAAATTAAATTAACATAGCTTGAAAACAATTGTAAACTGTATTAACTACGAAAAGTTTTCCTCCAAAAAAGTTTCAAGGTACTGAAATTCTTAATGACATCATTTCAACTAATTAATAACACTAATTCTGAAGAAATTTTCCAGTAATTGAGAGACGTTGTCAGTCTAAGGATGTCAGAGTCTAAGGATGTAGCAATTTCCTTTCTGACGTTGATATCATTAACAACAAAATTTAATTAGTTCAGCTGCAAATAGTTAATTGCAACATAACATAATTACGATTCATTATAAGTGCATTTCGACCTTGTTGAAAATCCTTCCAAGTAGAAATATCAGGATAATTCCATTTGCGTTCTCATCATGGTGCTTGAAAATGCAGAAAATCCTTTTTCGGTATTATCAACTCACCCCAGACATTTCATCCTATTATTGAACATAAATTAAATTGTTTATTTCTCTCAATCTGGTTATTGACCGGGATCAGAATATTTTCGGTTTTATTGCCTCTAGTCCAAGAATAACAACAAATCTATTGTACACAAACAAATTTATTGATTTTATGTCGGCGCCTTTTTGTCTATCAGATGTTCATCCGGAGAAAATGCTAATGTCCTCCCAGACTTCAGTGGAGCTGAAATTTCATATTATTTTCATTATAAATAGATTTATCTAGTTTTGGGATGCTTTTGAGCTTTACTCCTTCATTTCAGTTTATTTTGTGATGTTATTGTAAAATATGAAAATTGCTAAACGTCAATTTACATTCTCTTGATTTTCAGAATTTCAGAATATTTCACAACGAAAAGGCTTAAAATAAAACTATATATATAAGAAAGTTATATGAACTCATTTCGGTTTTCTAAGTAGACGAAATTTTCAAGAAAACTCTCAAAATGTTTTCCGAAAGTAACTTAAGACGAAAATTGCATTTAAGCAAATTTTCAAGAGTCGAATTTCTTGGTATTAGATCCCTGAAACAAAAAATTCTTCTATCCTTTTTGGAGTCCTTCTTCATTGGACGAGCATTGCCGAACTTTACTCATCCAATTATCCGAATATTGACTTCCCTCAGCTTATAACTTTCATTAAAAAATCAATAAAAATACGATTTTGGAAAGGTTTACTCTTGTAACGTTTCACTGAGCTTCAGGAGAGTAATTATTACTTTTACTTATGCCCGTAGAATCGTGTTATAAGAATTAATTATTTAATGGGCTTAAGGATATAAATGTGCACGAGCTCTTTGTCGTTTTACAAACCACAATGTTTTGAAACTAATTAACCTAAGTTCTAATTATATGTAATAATGGGCATGCAGACAATTATCAAAAAATCAAGTAGATATTCACGTTTTGAATATCACCTTCTTTGTATATTAGTTGAATCAAAACCTCTGCTTCCTGCAGTCAGTAAGTGAATTTAGTATTCCAGTTTTATCCTACTCCATTAATGGGATGTCATGACTTTACTGACGGGTCATCATATCGCGGCCACAATTTTTTCGTTGCTAAAATTTAACAAGCGGTTTCAATTTCATTGTAATGAGTAAACCGCAAAATTATTTTAAATTTCGTCACGTAAATACGAATCCTGTTTAGCTCTTTGAAAGTACCACACATTACCATAAATGATGCTGGCGCGGCCGCCATCATGAAGATTATATGAGCCTCAACGCCTGTATTATTAATCAACGTTTTTCAATTAATTGAATTTCGTACGCTAGTACGAACTACGGGGGACTCTTTCCTCTTCCGGTTGAGAATGGCAATTTCCAAACTCTTCATGCAGATCAAATGACACTACAATAAAGTGGAACTAGTCCTTAAGCCCAATGATAATATTAAAGAGCCGAGTTAGCAAAAAATTGAATACATGACGGCTAGCTTTAAAAACTGTAGCAAGTAATATTTATAATAAATTATTCAACGCCCAGACCCACTAAGCTCCCAGCCCCCTGAGCATTTGCCCCATTGGCTATTGTCAGCCGTGTATTTCAAAAAAAGTTAAAATATGTAATTTTGTATAAAATAATGTACTAGAGTTTCAAAAAGGGAATGAAATAGATTTTCAACAACCCTTTAACAATTAAAGAAAACCTTTTATGGATATTTTGCAAACCACTTTTTCCTATTTCTGTAGAATAACTTTTTCCATAACTCATTTGTAAAATGTGCAGGCTTGATTTTATGTGAAAATCATTGGTGACGTTAAGCAGGAAAGGAATAAAAAACAGAGAAAAGGTAGCACATCCTCATTTCTTATTCCAAGCGGTTCAAATCAGCGTATGACGTGAGGAAACTACTGAGCATGTATTTCAGGGTTCGTAAGTTCGTTGATGTAAAACAATGCATACGCCATAAAATGTCCCAACATTTCATCTGAAATATTCTCGGAAAGAAAAATCATTCGTTAGGTCTAGCCACAAAGCAAATGGAACAACAACCATTGAGCCTGTGTGTGGGGGAGGGAGGGGGATGGAAAATCTGATTCCCAGCAGTCGAAATTCATACTTTTCAAAACTTTTATCGTGTCTTTAATTTCTCCATATTTCTCCCAGTTGAGTTGTTGTTCCAATCCCAAGTACATCTTTAAAAAAGTATTCTTAATGCCGATACCAAAAAGGATAGAAGCACAAGAGGAATTATTTGAGAGCGAAAATTTATATTTTATACATTTTTGAACTTTTGACGAGTTTTGAAACAGTTCTGATTTCATGCTTCGAGCAGGATTCCTCTCACCTCGGCATTTGAGTAATGAAATAGTCTTACCAGATTAAAGTGGACTTCAATAAAAGTTTTTAATGAACTTGGGGCAGTTGAAGAAAAAAGCGAATTAATTCAACCGTATTAAGGCTGAATACGAATAAAAGAAATAAAATATTATCGTGTATCATTGGATTGATACAATTTCAGGTTTCTATAGCAGCAATTGAATTAGAAAAATTCAGAATAGAAAACAATCGAATTAACTTTGATTAATTAACTTAAGTGTTTTTCAAAACCAGCATTGCTTTAAACTTGTGAGTCATATACAAGAAAAAAAATTGTAGGGTAGATCTGGGGGACTGCAATTGTAGGAGGTTCACAACTTGTCGAATAAATAGTGGACATTGTTTAGAAAAGAGGAACCTAACAATATCAAAACTGATTCAGCTGCGCATTTAAAAATATTTTCCTTCGCACAACATCGAAAGTTGTTCAATGTTTCTTATTTACTGCAGAAAGGAATATGAATTATCCTTCTACCCTCCAATTCAGGAGACCCACCTCTTCCACTCCCTCAGAGAAATCACAATTCTCATTGTGCTAAAATCGACAGTTAAAATTTATTTCATTTCAGATGGCACAATTCGCTGCTTTTCGGGAATAAAAATCATTAGAAACTTCCACTGAATTGCCAGAAGTTACAACGAAATTAGCTCCTGAAAGGACCTGGCAAAAGATCTGGTTCCTTTAGGTCCGGGGTTGGTATTTAATAAAAGCGCCCACATAAAGTGGTTTTATAGCTAAAAATATGCAACAGACCCTGTTACTTTCCTTTTACGAGGATGATAATCCTCAGATTCTACTGAAAGCCATTAACGTTTTAATCACGTCATTCATTCAACCCTTGCGTGGTTAGAACTTAGACTAGAGACAAATCAGCCCTCAACAAATGTCAACTTGAGTTTGCCTTCATTTTGAAGAAATGTACAAAGGATTAAGAAGGACGAAGAAATCGGGCATTGCGACGAACTTAAATTCTTGCGTATTCCAGCTGCAGGATTAAAATCACAATATTTTAAATGTTTGTTGAGCCGTTGAGCGAACACGAAAATTGCCTCTTTGGTGCACATATTGCATACTAAAAACCTTGTCGGGTTTACGACCAAAAATTTCGCGATATCCTTTAATTTGACATAGGTATGTACCTTAGCATAAAAGAGAATACAAATTTGTTGTTATGTTTGTTTTTTATTTTCAAAATTTTAATAAAACTATTATAATTGGCACGCACAGATAAAATACTCAGATATCAAAAAGGCATACCCTATGAGGGCAATATAGTCCCTTTCTAATACAATGATGATCACAAGTAAACTTACGGACTAACATATCCACTAAACAAATGTCCTTACATGGCTACAATCCTTTGTCTCAACTGGACTAACTCTTCACGGATTTCTTGTGGCAAATCATCGCCAACTTGATTTTCGAAATATTTGGCAATTTCCGCAACTTCCTGTGTCCAGAAATCCTTTGGTATCGCGAAGAGTTCCTTCGTGTTGATTGGTTCTTTGATATTTTCCAAATTCAAGTCACCCGGAGTTGGTACCCTTCCAATCACTGTATCCGTGTACGACAATTCATTGCTAATACGCTTCAGCACCCAATCAAGGACTCGTGCATTCTCTCCATATCCCGGCCATAAGAATTTTCCATTAGAGTCCTTCCGGAACCAATTAACATGGAAGATTTTTGGAACCTGACCTCGTGTCTCCATGCTGAGCCAATGTTTGAGATAATGCCCGAAATTGTAGCCAAAGAAAGGACGCATAGCGAAAGGATCATGCATTATAACTTTTCCTTTGTGCTCTGCAGCTGCTGTAGCTTCACTCCTCATGGCTGCACCAATGAACACCCCGTGAGCCCAAGAATTGGCCTCATAGATGAGAGGCACTCCAGCAGGACGACGACCACCGAACAAAATGGCGCTAATTGGAACTCCTTCGGGATCCTCCCAGGCAGAATCAATCATGGGACACTGCACTGCTGGTGTACAGAATCTGGAATTTGGATGAGCTGCAGGTGTTTTCGTGACGCCCATTTCCCAAGGACGACCCAACCAATCTGTAATTTTTACTGATGGCGACAAACTGCTTTCCATTCCCTCCCAAAACACACCCCCATCGGATGTGTACGCAACATTGGTGAAGAGAGTGTTCTTGAAGATGGTCTGCATTGCGATCGGGTTAGTTTCATTTGATGTTCCCGGGGCAACACCGAAGAATCCATTTTCAGGATTGATGGCGCGCAGTTGTCCTTCAGAGTCGAACTTCATCCAAGCGATATCGTCTCCAACACACTCCACTTTATATCCAGGAAGTGATGGATTCAACATTGCTAAGTTAGTTTTACCGCAAGCAGATGGAAAGGCTGCTGTAATATATTTCTTATTTCCCTTGGGATCCGTGACGCCCAAGATAAGCATGTGCTCCGCCAGCCACCCCTCACGTTTGGCAATTGTACTTCCAATCCTCAGAGCGAAGCACTTCTTGCCTAAGAGGGAATTTCCTCCATATCCAGAGCCATACGAAACGATCAAATTGTCTGCAGGTTTGTGTAAAATAATTGTTCTTTCAGGATCGCAAGGCCACGACATTTTCTCAACAACTCCATTGGCTGGAGTTCCAACGGAATGAAGACACCTCACAAACTCCTCGTTTTGTTTCAAGTAATCGAGGACCGCGGCTCCCATACGAGTCATAATTCTCATCGAAGCCACCACATAAGCGGAATCGGTGATCTCGATTCCGATCTTGGACAAGGGAGATCCCACAGGACCCATTGAAAAGGGCACGACGTACATTGTTCTGCCTTTCATGCATCCAGGGAATCGTTGCTCGATCGCCTTGCTCATATCATCAGGTGAAATCCAATTGCCCAGCAACCCTTTTTCTCCCTCCTTAGGGGTTGTTATAGTATCCTCCTTGCGATCGGTGCATATAAATGTTTTTGACTCCACTCGAGCAACATCAGCAGGATTCGTCCGAGCCAACCAACAGTTTTCGTACTTTGGCAGCGGAATAATGGTGCCCTGATCGCACAGCAACTTCAGCAGCATCCTGTTCTCTCGATCACTTCCATCGCAAATATGGATGTCCTCCGGCAAGCACAAATTCGCAGCCTCTTCGATAAAGGCACGCACTTTGGGGGTGAGACCTCCGACATCCCCGTTTGACACAGTAATTCCGCGAAGGTGATTGTATAAACCAAAATTATCCAACTGAGCTTTATTCGCCTTTGCAGATGTTGACGACGGTCTGAAAAAAAATAGTGTTATTTTTAGAAACGGCAACCTTCGAATGTTTTCAATTAAAGAAGTGTCTTACGACATTTTTCAGATACTTACACTGATTGAACTTTCTCAATAATTTCCGGCATGATGTTTGTTATTTAAATTTATTGAAAACAACTTAATCTGTTGTGAAATACACAGAATTCCTATATTAAAACTTCACTTGTGATGACGATAATTTTTTTGAAAAACTTATAAAAACAATATTGAGTTTCACAAATAACTTCTTCTTCAAAACACTGACGCTGTTCCCTTCTTCTCTGAACACTTCCCAGGGTAAACTCGTCGTACTGTTACCAGTCATTGACTGTTGTCGATCTGGCCGCGATCGCTCTTTTTATACTCCTGGCGTCGCACCAGCCGTTCACTAGAACCTCGCAAAAGCTCTCAACACGTTCTGCCATTGGCTCGAAAAGGGGCTCGTCTTTTATCAGCCGCTAAAAGCAAATAGCAATTAGCAATTTGCTGATCGCATTCTCAAGCATTTTTCGTCACCTGAAAACTTTTGGTGTTATATTTTCGATTTTTTTGGGATTCATAATTTTCTTAACATAACAAAATCTGCACATGCCAATTTAAGTAGTGCGTGAAGTTTGATTTTTTGTGATCTTGGAATACTGTTATGATAACTACAGTCTCCCTGCTCCAATAAAGGGTTTTTTTCACCACACTGAAAAATTCTGTTGTTGCTTTGATCTTTGACTTTTGTTTGAGATTTGCTTATCAAAACAATTAACTGTTGGTCTGTTGCTGCTTTTTGCAACTGATAAGAAATTAGTTGTTTTGCAAAAGAAAGTTCCACAGAAAACGGCAACTGATGTAATCAGATAAACGTCTTACAACGGAATTTTACAGAAATCTGACTTCACCCACGGTAAGTAATTGTGACTTTTAATGAAGCTTTTGTTGGAGCAACTACAAAAACAATCGGGCTACGCTGAACGCTGCACAGCACATGCAGAAAATTGCTTGATGTTGCAATAAAAAATTGAACAGCGGCAACTGGATTAGTACCAAGAACTGCTATCAGTGTTACCTTGGACCACTCTCAACATTTTTTAACTCTGGTTGCTCTGTTGAATAATGTTTAATGACTGCAGATATTATTTAACATTTACAAAGACGTTAGGAGATTGCAAAGTTAGAAAATTTACACAAATGAAAATTGTTGCGAATAAATATGAAAATTTTTCAAAAATAAATAAGAACACGCTCTCCATTAAATAAACTGAAAATCGTAGACTCTTCCTTAACAAGAAATTCATAATTAATTAAATTCATACGGTATGAAAGTTTTAACAAAAAATATTTGCTCGTAATTAAATAGACTCATAGCAACAAACATTTTTGTATAAAAATCAATTGAGAAATTATTGCTATATTTCTGGACTGTGATATCATTAAATCTATCACAATTTCCTTTCCGCTAATATTTTCTTTCTGCACTTTGACCATCAGATGAAATAAATTCCAAGAAAAGTCGAGTTTTGCTTTAAAAATATAAATGTATCAAAATTCATCAATTTTTATATGAATTCGTTTGATGACTTAATTAATTGATATTTCTATTACAGAATTCAAAATAAAATACAATTCAATTCTTCTACGATGTTGAAATGGCTTTAATTTAAGCAATTTATTCAACTCAATCAAAGTTTGTCGTAGCAAAACAAACCGTTTAAAATAAATAAACTTGACTAATTCTAATTGTTGATACTGAGACTTTTACGTTTCCCCATATTCATCAAACTGTTTAAGGATTCCATTTACGTAAGAGAAAATTGTAATATAAGTCTTCTTAAGTAAATTTGAAATTAATGACACAAAGATCAAAATACTCACTTTGAAAAATAATTATCAATAATGGTCGTAAAAGCTTTATTTTTCAATTTTATAGTTGACAGGTACTATACTTGAGCTACACTTAAGGTTGTAATACCTATTGTATTATAAATAATAAATGTCTTTAAAGTAAAGACAAGTTGTTGATTGTTGCTTCCAGGTGGCTGCACAAATACAGTTGATCCTCAAATTATAATGCTCCAGAAGTTTACATTAATATTACCACAGTTTTTAAGCGGATTACCTACCGTTACTCTTGTGCTTGTATATCCTTGCTTAGTGATACCTGTCTATTCCATTTCACGTTGTGTAGTCCGTTAATCTTCCCAAAAGCAATATCCTACAAGGCTAGAATGAAAAAACGAAAACTACAACGGGATTTGTGCTTTATTAACTACACAATTTCGTTGGGGATGAAATGGACAAAAACACAAGAAGAAAATGAACCCTCAAGGGGGCGCTACTTTCTGGCATTTTGCAGGACTTCTTCCCAAAATGTTCCTCCCATGGTATCTATATTTTTCTTCACATATTCATGACTATTCGCCCAATCGACTTTTGACTGGTGGTTCCTTAGAAATCCACCCTCTTTGTTCTTACTTACACTTTATTCCATAGAACTAAAAGCACAAAATAAAAATAGAAGAAAATTATCGTTATCAGAGATTCGTAGTAGCCCCGAGAGTATTAATCACGAGGCGTGGAACGGAGGCAAAGTCTTTTTACACAATAACAAAACAATCGCGGCAAAATCTCAAGTTGAAGCTCTTCCGGCGGACTTTGGATTGGAGTCGTCGGACTGGAACACGACCGAGCACCGCCAGCGAGTGTCTACTCTAAATATATCAAACTTGCAGGTGCGAAGGGTGGTTCAGTAGAAATAGATAAAGCTCCATTAACCGCGGAATTGCCATAAAATTCCATTTCCAATGTTGGGTAATTCTACAGAAAGTATCTGTTTGATGGACAGAGATTTTCCATAAATAAATTCGTTTGATATAAAAACTCCCAGAAGTATTTGCGAAATTCTACGATTCCCAACAGCAAAACGGGTGTCCTGGAATACCGTTATATATGCGAAAAATTCTGTTGGAAAAACGTTTGATATTGGATTTTACAAGTTATACTTCTTTAATGAAGCAAAAAATAACTCCATAAACATTTCTTTTGTAGTACACTAAGTCACTAAACTCGAACTGAGGAGGAGTTTTTCAATGGAGTTTATGCTTTGTATGAAGTAAGCCCAGACGTAATTTGAGAGCAAATAACGTCCACAAGTATGAAACGTGCTTAAGATATTAATGCAGCTTATTTTATGGCATGATAAGCAGTAAGCAGGTTACTTTGGGGGACTAATTGCACCTGCCGGACGCAGTACCCACTTGCAGTGGGCTGACCAAAGTGCTCCAAGCCTGAACTAATTACACTTCAGTGAAGACAGGAAATTAAGGTGGACTGAAAAACGTGCTATTCTTTTTAAGCCATTTTAGAAATTCAATGGACGACAATTTTTATGAAATTATGATAAAAAAAAAGTTGTTCACTGAAAATTTCTAGGAAACTTGTAAAAGAAGTATTATAAGTACCTACAGAAAAAAAGCTCTTTTTATTTCGTTCATTTAAAAGGTTTCTGCACATCAAATAAATTATTCTGCAGATACTCGTGATGAGAGTTGGATAAAGCTCCTTTCACTTCAGCAGTTTTAGACGAAAACTCGCAGACCATTTTGCATTAAAATTATGCGCAATAAATTTGATATCAACATTTATTCCTTCGAATTTATTCATCGCATTCAAACATTAACAAAATAACTAGTAGCTTGCTTGCTTTTTCTTGCTTATAACAACATTTTTACACACAACTCCACATACAAGGACACACAACAATATAATATCTTAAATAGCCTCTACTCGAGCTCTTAATTCAGATAATTCTCTGGCGATTTCCTCTGGCAAGTCTGCTCCCACTTGATTCTCGAAATACATTTCAATATCCTTTACCTCCTGCAGCCAGAAATCCTTCGGAATATCGAACAATGCATTAACATCTGTTGGCGTTTTCAAGCCTTCCGTTCTCAATGCCCCGGGCGTTGGTACACGGCCAATTGCAGTGTCCTTATAGCAATTTTCACCATCAATTCGTCGCAGAATCCAGTCCAACACTCTGGAATTGTCCCCAAATCCTGGCCACATGAATTTTCCATTTGAATCTTTTCGGAACCAGTTGACATGGAATATTTTTGGTACTTGTCCCCTTTTTTCCATGCTGAGCCAATGTTTGAGATAGTCACCGAAATTGTAGCCAAAGAAAGGACGCATAGCGAAAGGATCATGCATTATAACTTTTCCTTTGTGCTCTGCAGCTGCTGTAGCTTCACTCCTCATGGCGGCTCCAATGAACACTCCATGCGACCAGGAGTTGGCCTCGTACACCAATGGAACCCCAACAGGACGCCTGCCTCCAAACAGGATGGCACTGATTGGAACACCTTCCGGATCTTCCCAGGCTGGGTCTATTATGGGACACTGTGATGCTGGTGTGCAGAACCTAGAGTTTGGATGCGCTGCTGGAGTTTTGTTGCCTTTCTCCCACGGTTTGCCTAACCAGGAAGTGACCTTCTCGTTAGGCCCTAAGGTGTTCTCCAAACCCTCCCAGTAAACTCCGCCTTCCGAAGTGGATGCAACATTCGTAAACAATGTATTCTTGTAAATTGTCTTCATGGCAATCGGATTTGTTTCGTTTGATGTTCCCGGAGCGACACCGAAGAATCCATTTTCAGGATTGATGGCGCGCAGTTGTCCTTTAGAGTCAAACTTCATCCAAGCAATGTCATCTCCGACGCATTCGACCTTATATCCTGGCAGAGAAGGAGTCATCATTGCCAAGTTTGTTTTACCACAGGCGGATGGAAAAGCTGCTGCAATATATTTCTTCTCTCCTTTGTGATTGGTGATTCCCAGGATGAGCATATGTTCGGCTAACCAACCTTCCCGTTTTGCGATTGTGCTACCAATTCTTAACGCAAAACATTTTTTCCCGAGCAAGGAATTCCCTCCGTATCCTGAACCGTACGAAACTATCAAATTTTCTGCAGGCTTGTGCAGAATGATGGTCCTTTCAGGATCACATGGCCAGAATGGCATTTCAACAATACCGTTGGCAGGCCTTCCAACCGAGTGCAGACACTTTACAAACTCCTCCTTGTGTTTCAGGTTATCCAGGATCGGTTGTCCCATTCTGGTCATTATCCTCATCGATTCAACAACGTACGCGGAGTCCGTTATTTCAACGCCAATTTTGGACAATGGCGAACCAACAGGACCCATTGAAAACGGCACTATGTACATTGTTCGTCCTTTCATACATCCTGGAAACCGCTCTTGAATTGACCTCTCCATGTCGGCGGGTGACATCCAATTGCCCAAACTACCCTTAACTCCTTCTTTCGGCGTTGGAATAGTTTCTTCCCTACGCTCAGTACAAACAAATGTCTTGGACTCAACTCGTGCCACATCGGCAGGATTGGTTCGTGCCAGCCAGCAATTTTCATACTTGCGAAGCGGTTGAATGGCTCCCTGATCCTGCAGCAATTTTAGCAGCATCCTGCTCTCGCGTTCGCTGCCATCACACACGTGGACATTTTCAGGCTGGCAAATGGCAACCGACTCCTCTACAAAGCTCCTAACTTTTGGCATCAATTTAGAAAGACTTCCGCTCACAGCCGACAATCCACGGGTGGAATTATACAAGCCACAATAATTTGGGATGATGGACTTAACTTGTCCTGGCAGTCTGAAAGGAGATAATGGGAAGCATTAGTGTAAGAAGATAGCAACAACTTTTCAATATTTTGCATTTGATGTTTTCTTTTTCTCATTTCCTGTCTGAATCTCATGAAGTTTTTTTTAAAAGGAATCAAAAATATCAGAATATTCGATTTTAATTTGTAATCGTTTCAACGATTAGAATGCGAAAGAATCTAAAATCTGTACCGCTAATTCATTTTAGGCTTTGTCGCACATCTTCTAAATATTTGTTTTGATAAATTTACGTTGCTTTTATTACCTGACACCACTCTCCAACATAAACTGGAAATACCTTTGGCACTTCAGTTGTAAATTTAGTTAAAAATAAATCTCCATGTGGGGGCTATTGACGCGGTATCAAATACGGGGGTTGGCGTTATTGTAATTTTTAGTAGTGCAGCGGAAAGGTTAAGTGTCCGAAACAGACGTGAAATTGTCGTACCTATTCAAAAATCGATTTTGCTTTGCATCTTAATCTTTAACAGAAAAAGCAATTAACAGCAAAACATTTTTTAATGGGATCATTCTAATCAGATGACAACTTCCCTACAAATTGCTGTCAAATTCAAACAAACAACAGAGAAATTCTTGAATTAATTTTCCGTCGTTTTTTAGCGATAAAATTATTTACCAGTTGGCGATATAGAGACCGAAAACAGAAAACTGCTGTTTGTTATATAATGAAATATACCATATCTTTAACCTTTACGTCTTTAACCCAAGATTCGGTGTCCTTTTCTAACATGAGGACATTTTATTGCATCTCTTTTAATTTAGAATTTGATTTCTTTTTGCTTATAATATTCTGATATTTGTATATTTTTGAGATGTATTTATAATGAAATCTCTGCATTAAACTTGCCATGGAACACTGGAACAAGTCCTGCGACTTAATCAATAAATTTTTTTATGCTGATTCTGTCAGTTTTTAATTAATTTTTTTTCCTTTTCAAGCCAACGCTCTTCTTATTCTAATCATCAATGAAAAATGTAAAATGTAACTTGTCGGCCTTAAAAAACCTCATCGAAACTTGAAAAACCAAACACATGAGCAAGAAAGAGCAAAAAAATTCGATGTTCTAATTGAGTCTATATCTAATTTTCGCGCTTCTATTTCGGTCGTTGAAATCTTAAAGAATTCACCAATGAATAATTTCAATGTCAGCTGCAGATGCGTACAACACGCGACAAACTAATTGGATTACGCAGCCGCCGAAATTGAAACGAATGTCAAGGTTGCAATAACAAAGATGTCGGACGCGACGCCATTGAATTGCTTCTACCGCGATCAACCTGAATAAGTAATAGATCTGTGGATCTGACCATGAGGTCAACAGTTTGTGGAACATGATACCCTGCGATGAAGATACCTGGACCAATCCATGGAAATCCCCGTCCGTCAGCTGACCTGCTGACGGTGGATGACGAAATCTCCATCACAATTACTTGAAACGAATTAAAGTGATCGTGTGCTTAGGTTGGATAGTATCCCAGCTGTTCGCAACAGCTGTTGGCCCCCTTGTGTGCGTTTTGGTTTTTAATTTTCCAACCGGTCGAGACTTGATCAGCTGGCGATAATGTCATTTAATTAGGTTCACACTCACACACATGTGACCAGAAAAATAGCTGAAAAGAAAGAAATCTAGGACGGCTTTTATGAACTTTCAGTTCAGTTGAGTCATAATATTTACAGCGAAATCAGTGCAAAGATGAAACAACAAAGATAACCGTATTATGGTAGACTAAACACTTTTTGTTCAATCATACATATTTTTCGAAGATAATTTTTAGTTTCGTAATTTTAAAAATCCTCTGTAGTTCCAATCCTTCATTATTCTATTTTAAGAGATCAGGAATTTTTCGTTCTTTTATCTAAATCGTATCTCTTTTAATACTTACTAAACAAAATGCACTTATATCTACAATAGAAATAATATTTTCCACGATGTTGAAATTACTCCAAACGATGTGATCATTATTTCAAGAAAAATTAACGAACGCAAAAATCCATGTGGACTTTGTTATTGAAAAAAATTCCTTCGCAAGCGTTGGTGTTATCGCTTCGTTTGAACCAAAATGAAAAGAAAGAAATCAAACCAGACACGCTTCACAATTCAACACGATTTACCACGAATTGTGTCAAGATGCATTTTACTCTTCCGCCGCCATTTTTATCTTTACGCTGCGGCAAAGTTCAACAAAAACATTTTATTTCCTCTATAATTACGATGTTTTCGTAGCCCGAAAATTGCATCACATTTAATTATTGAGAAATGTTTCAAATAAGATGATTCAAATATTTTTGGACTTTGCTTGAATTAAAAGATAAGAACAATATTCGGAAGTTTCTGAGAAACACTGCATGCAATCTTTAAATAGCAATATCAAGAGGGTTTTTTATCAATTGAAGAATGACTGCCAAAAAAATATTTAAAAATTCAAATAAAGGAACTAAAACGTGAAATTATAAGCTGTTTTGTGTGAAATGTTCGGGTTCATGGAAAACGTAATTTGTCCTTTTCTGCGGACGCCAATGATCTAAAGAGTAAATGTACTTTTAAAAGGAATGTAGAATCATTTTATCACCCGTATGCCTTCTAAAACAAACAGATTTTTGTAGTTTCATTTTAGAAAACAAACAAATAATATTTCCTAAAACTCAGCTGCGGTCTGATTCTGATAAGCGATCGAACTTGTTTTCTTATTATATATAATCCCAGAATCCAGATCAGACGAGGCGGCATCTTGTTTGGTGGCAGACTTAAGAACTTCCATATCTCCGACTGGGTCTTGTTGCTATGCGAACCGATAGACACTCCTCCAGTGGTTGCCCGTACATTCGAAATTTTTCTGGCTCACACCAGTTCGCCTTGTTGTGATACCACAAAAAGTCATTAATATTATATAAACACGCACACGGGCTCAACTCCAATCACAAGACGGAATTCCAAGTTAACCGTAGGAGTGTCTAGCAAGCGTGGATTGAGATAATCGCAAGCAGTTTCTGGCTTCTACTAAAATTTTCCAATTTGACCCAGTTGTGTTTATGGCTTTTGTTCAATCCGGTTGCAAAAAATAATTATGTCTTTTGTGGTTTGCATACCAAAATATGTGCCTTTGTCCGCAAATCCTTTGTTCCCTGCGATATCCTTGAACAACTTTTTAAATGTATTCTTTGAAACATTACAAAAATCTATTTATGCCGTCCTGACTTTGAATCTCATTTCTGCCATATTCCATTAAAGTTGTGGAGTCTGTCGAACCTGTTCCACATGCGCGAAGTACAACGACATCGCGGGCGCCAAAGAAACCCGTTGTTTGTGGAGTCGCGCAAAAACAGCTGATCACACCACATGCCGAATCGGAAAGCTCCCATGTTGAGCGGCGCAAACAAGTTCACAGCAAACGTCAGCACAGACTGTATCCACTGGGGGCTCGCCTCGTCATGAGGTTATCTCATTGGTCGCGAAAAGAAGTCGTGGAGATCGCGTATCGCGATCGCAGGCCCCTTTCTGACCCGATCGACGGAATCGCGAGTTGTTGTCAACCAAAAGCGTACAAACGTAGGATCTTGTTTTTTGATCAACACGAGATTGAAAGAGGTCGATCCATTTTGGAGCATTTGTTCTCGCCTGTTTTTGTTTTTTAAATACTTATCGGAAGCAGTTGATGCATCCGGACGATCGACGGATCTGTCGTCATGCTTATCACGAATGCTGTCGTAGCTGAATCAAACGTCATTGAATTTTTAATTAATTACAATATTCTAGAGTAAATAAATAAGTGCATTACAGCTTCATTTCCTCCTTTATTGTTTTGCTGAATAAATATTGTGGTTACGATCAATTTGTTTGCATACAAACGCGAGTTTGCTGAACTGAATGTTGTTAATAAACAATTTCCTTGTTCAGTTCCTTTTCTTCTGTTATTGTAAAAATAAATAATACTTAATTATATTTTAAAAAATTTAGCTAAACAAGTTTTTCGAAAAAACCAGGAAAGAACCGCAATGAACGTCTCAACGTCTTCGCAGGTATCAAACACAACAAGTTATGTAATTTCAAATTAATTATTCTTTTTAAAAAAAAACCCTCAAAAATTTCCACTTCAACAAAATGATCAATATCAAAAGAAATTTTTAAGAATTTTTGATAATCTTGAGATAACAACGATGGTTGTTTGTTCATTGCCATTCACATCCTGCTCTAAGTGTTTGATAACATTTTAAATCTTTGTTTTTGTACATCAAAAAATATTTAATATCGTACAATTGATTTATTTTAAGACTGACAATTTTATATTTGCGGTAATATTTTATAGTGATATTCTATAAATTTTAAGTACATATTTTCCCTGTAACCAGCCTTAACTAATCTTCTTCTTCTATCTGTTGTTATAAAATTTATCAAACTGTTGCTAGCTGCTTTATCATGCCATTTAATGCTTTAAATTTCTAAAAAAATGACTTCCGTAAGCTTATTTTGGGATTATTGTAGAAATTTTTTGTAAGTTGAAAATCATTTAAACATCCGAAGTTGAAGAGAAATCAATCGAAATGTTATTAAAGGTCAAATTAATTTGTCAAGCACTTTCTCAAACATTATCAATATAAACCGTGTTTGTTATTGCAATAGAAACTCCGCGTTTTTTCTACATTGCAACTTACGTCGACTCTCGATAGTTGATGTACTTGAAAACATCTGATACCCACCCCAGGGACATAGATTTTCCATAACAACAAATGAAATGCAAAACATGGATTGCTGATAAGTGAACTCTGAGTTTTCCCATAAAATTCATATAATTATATGGGTCCGAGCAGTTAGCAGAAAATCCGCGTAATCACACGGAATCCCGCATTCCTAATTCCTTTGTTGCCAAGCAAATGATAAGGGGCGAGGGCTCGATCAATCTCTCAAGTGACCTCAACTAGAGTTACTACTGAATTTGGGAAGTTTTCGTTTTTTCGCATTCACCAAGATTTACCGATTTTCCACAACAAAATTATTGTAAACAAAGCAATAACTTCGGAGACATTTTTAACCTTGGGACCGCTATAAAGTGAAACAGAAAACTTGAAAATCATGCCGCAATGGAACGGAATTGTTTTGAACTGGTTCGGTGGGCGACTCTATGCATTTTCAAACAGACGAATTAATTCATTATGTACGGATTTGTTGTAATATGACCGCAAATACATTCAACTGAAACCAGCCACGGTCCGCTGATGGCATTTAAAAGCATGCTTGATGCGGGCTCTGTTCTGCAATGCAATTTCCAGTGAACCACTTCGAAATGTTCCACAGAGTTATTCAATGTGAAAGATAACAACATTTAGTTATTATGTTTATTCATTTATTGATACTCTGAAAGTATAAACAATTCGTCAAATGAATTAAAATTTCGCGAAATGGAAAAATTGTGAATAACGAAAACACTCAAAAATATGTAAAATAGATTGTTTCGCAATTTCAGTTGGTAAATTTTGTTTTTGCGGGTTTGAATTTTATGAATGCTTCGGTAATTGTTTAACAATAGCTCTTCTACCTGCAATTTAATAAGAATTTATGGAATTTAAAAATGAGATAGCAAAGTTAATTTTATTAGAACATTTTTTGAAATATTTTCAAAAATTTAAACGTAAATACAATACAACTCTTCCAAACATTCATAATACCGAATATTATTCTTATTAAATTTTCCGAGCGCTACATTCAGAAATTAGCAATAAAAAATCATCCCCTTCCAATATAAATTTCGAGCCATTAATCAAATTCTCGCCACACACTTTAACCCTCAGATGTTTATAGCCAGCTCCTGGAAAATTAATCATGTTTCTAATTTCTTTGGCTCGACCGAATACAGAATATATAAATTATCTTTTGTTTATTAACCAGAGAAAAGTAAATGTACAAAATTTTTCGACGCACAGGGCCTGCTCTTTTTTGTAGAGCACTTATTTGCGATAACATTCACGTGGAAGATATTAACGTCCAACAGAGTCTCACTAATCCTTTTCGGGTGTCAGGATGCTTTCTATTTTTATAAATCAAAACATTATAGGTACATTTTGTTTACCAAACATTTCAACATTTACACAGTTTCGTATTTTATTATTAATTATATTTATTTAAAATTGACACGAATTGTTTACGTACTTGAAAACTAATTTTACGTATTTTACAAAAATCAAACTACGCCAAAGAATCTGTTTTGAAATTGTATTAAAAATTAGGAAGAGAAAATAAGGGGAAAATTCACTCCACAATACAATCTGATAATTTCGATGGAAAAATTTCGTAATTACTTAGTTCTGTCTTGTGCATTTATCAATAACTTTATTTACAATATAGTCTAATCAATTATTACTAACCCGTTAAAACAAGTTTTACGTAGATCGAGAGGTAGTAAAATCTATTTGGAGGTAGCTTCCGTCATTTCAACACTTTTTATTTGTCATAATGTTTTATGATCTTGTTTTTATTGATTCATGAAATTTAAAAATTTTTTGGGTACTGGCGAAAGCTTTACGTAAACCTGACGTAATGTTGCATTCGAGCTTAACGAAAACTTAACGAAATAATTAATTAATAAATAATTGAAGTACTTAAGAGCTTTTGCCGAGAGGAAAGTTTAAAAAGCTTGAGGAATTCTCGAATTTGGTGTGGAACACAAGTTTTCATTTTAACCGACGAAATGGTTTCTATGTGGAAACTATTTTCGAAATTGGGATTTTCAAATCTGTGAAAGGTTTCCGAGCTGGGACGCGAAATTTCGGGACACGAGATTCCGACGGTGCATTTCCATGGTCGTCACCTAGGTCGCGATGTTACGAGGTCCTAAATTCCGAATTCGATGGCGATGATACTGCCGCATTTAACGTTATCCAATGGCCGGAAATCGCATTGATTAAACATGACATGACATTAATTAAACACATAAAAATAATATAAATAAGTAGAATAAAGTTATAATATAGTTTAGGATGAGAAAGTTTTGTAAATCAAAGAATTCACTCGTAATCATGAGTATAAAACATAGCTTATTTGTTATTAGCACAACGAATTAATTGATTTACGTTTAACGACTAATTAGTAGAACACCAATGAGTACAAATCGGATTAAGCAATAACATTTAAATGTTCGGTCATTAAAGTTATCTCGTCTGGTTTTAAAAATTGTCTGCAAGCACCGTGAAAAATGTCAGTGGATCACATTTCAGTTTGAAATATGATTTTTTCTCGCGCGTGTGCACGATTCCATTATTATGCAAAAATTTCTAATCTTTCAATACGGAATTGATAGTACAAATTTAAAAAATCGAAGTTCATTCCAGTTGTTCATTTGACATTGTAAGAAACTTTTTATACTTTGGATATTTTGTTGTTTAGTCATTAGTTTTTATAAAAATTCGTACTCATCAAATATTGTGAAATACTTTTGAACAATTTAAAAGGAACATTCCAAAATGAAAGAAAACGGAAACAGTTTACGGATTGGTCAGGTAATTTACCCATTCATTTAATAGTTAATTTCAATCCGAGCCACACGGCAGTATTTATAGATCGGGAATTATACGACATTATTTAGTTCTACCGATGCAGGTTGGAAAACAAAACAATCAATCAATTGTAAAACGTAAGCAATTCAATTTGCCTTGGTCTCCAAGGCTCATCTGCGCAAATGCAACTGAGTCTTAAATTAACCATCTCGAACTATCGTAATTTGTTTCCTCACAAACATTACAGCAAAATTTCATCGATTCAAAGCACGCTCGGATTAAAGCAGCAGAGCGGGAAGTTACAATTTCTTATCAGTTGAGAGAAGTCCAAGAAAAATAATCTAACGTTTTCCGCTGATGACTGCAATTTTACCGCTCGCCATTATCACAACTCGCACTCTAAGCTTTCCACTGATCCGTTCGCGGGCGATTAACACGAGGGAACCATCGTCCATCAACCCAACACAAGAGCATCCAATTCAAATGATTTAATTAACTGTAACAGGCTAAATGTACTCACCTCTTGGACAAGTGCACCACAAAGCTGACAACCATTTTAAGCAGCCTCTGACGATCCTCTTTTATGCAACACCACAGAATTCGCGTAGGAACTAGTCACGATCGCAAAGCTAAGTTGCTAGCAAGTTGATAACACAGAATCAATTCAGGCGAGATCCAGACACCGAATTTCTCTGCCAAATTAACAATCTATACTCTACGTGTCAAGATCGCTCAATTGAGAAGCCGAATATTAATTCCTCGAAGCCCGACGACAAATCGACCCGGTATGATTACGAATTTACGGTGATGATGAGCTGAACCACTGCACGTAGCTGGAGAACTCTGCTGGAGATTACTCTGGGACCGACCGAGTTAACTTCGCCGCATGCGCATAATCAAGTGATAACGCATCCGACGTTCGATCTCGGGTGAGATTGTTAACTTCCAGGCAACATTCAATTTGAAACATTGACATTAATGAAACAATCAATCCTCCGCATTCTCTCTACGGTCATTTGGGGAAAATTTCCTTTCCTTTTCATGGAATAGTACCGCAGCGGACAATGGCTGGATTAGTGATAAGATACAAAACACTGACAACTTTGAACTTTCTGATATCTGAACACAGAGCGAAGGATTGAAAGCACTTTACTTTCTATTATATTTAAAGCAAAACAAGTTTCCAGAATTTCAGACCAATAAAAGCAGGTGCTAGCAAAACTGGTTGGCAAAGTAACGCACAAAATACCGAAATAACACGAAATATTAATTTAAAAACTTGGTTTACTATCAAATTATCAAATTTTATTTTTCTAATTCCAGAAGTATGTAGGTACCTACTTGGCCCTAATATGGTTCCGAAAATTTAAGAGGAAACGGAATTACTACTGAAATACTGAGAATTGATTTATTTCTTCAAGTGACGGCGGCATGCAGTCCTTTCGGCCAGAGGCAATATAATATATATAAAGGACTTTATTTGGCTTCTCTTTTGCGATGCCTAAATAAAGCTGATAACAAATTAGTTCTGGTGATTTGGGTGAAATCAGCAGCAAAGAGTTTAATTTTCCAAGGAAACTGCATCTGCGTTGGAATTCTTTATTGTACCTACAGAAAAAGAATATTACAATTAAAATGTAGGTATTTTTCATAATACAACTCAAGGCGACAGTAATCAATTTTGTATTTCGGTTCTAAGTATTGCAATAAAGCGAGGGCAGACACATAAAAGCAGTTAAAGATAGTTTGCCTTAGTTTTCAAATTTCAAGATATTTGACATAATGAGAACTCATTTTTACCCGCCATACACGAGAGACATTTTCCTCAAATTTCGTTTGCAAAAGTACAGATTTAATCGTGTACAGCGCTGTTAGCGAACCACTTAAGGATTTAAGGAATATCTTAATTTCTTAATATACTAGGCGCTGGACAAGTTTTCTGAGAAACGTGTTATAGGATATACTAAATATAAAACAAGGAAAAAGAATAACAAAATAAATCACAATAAATAAAAATATGTAAGACAATAAATAGCAATTATGCTATGTTTTTATGCAAGAACTCATCCCCCATCCCCTCGTACCTTGCAACAAGTTAACAAAGATTAACAAACTTTCAAATTTTTTTTAAATTTAGCCTAATGGAGATTTCAGGAACTACCTTTTTATGCTAACAGCTAATACCGAATTGAGTTTCCAACAGATGTCTCTCGCGGCAAGTCGTTTGACAGCTAAGGTTTGTTTACAAATTGCGCGATCATCCCCACCCCGACTGAATTTGTTAATTAATTGTTTGTTTCTCTGTGCAAATAGATTTGAAAATGGTTCAACGTAGAAAATGATAACACAGATTGTTGACTGTGTGCGACAGTTAAATCACATCGCCCCAACTGATAAGAAGTTCTCTCAGCTCCTCCAACGTCGTTGTATTTGTTCTGCGGCTAAAAGTGTCTGATAACGAACTCCATCCAGATTGGACCACGAGTGCTTGGTGACTAACTTAACCGAATCGCAGCTACACCAACGATAAGTTAAAAAGTAATTAATTCATGAAGTATTATGATTGTTTTCCGAAAAATGTTTAATTACAGATGCCGCAAACAGTTCTAGTTACTGGAGGAGCTGGTTACGTTGGCTCCCACACCGTTATAGAATTACTGAAAGCCAATTTGAATGTGATATGTGTCGACAATCTGTGCAATGCCTACAATGAGGACGGTGCCAAGCTTCCGGAGGCTTTGCAAAGGGTTCAACAAATTACGGGGAAACAAGTTGTGTTCTACGAGGTTGATATACGAAGCAAAGAAGATCTGCAGTGTGTATTCAAAAAGGTAATGCATTTTGGCAATGTAGGCTCATCAGCCAAATCCAGTACATGAACTTTTAAGTGAACTTTTGCATGTACATAATTAATGTGTTTCCTTGCGATTTGTTTGCCTAAATTTCAACTGCTTCCCATAGACACTACACAGTCATACAAATCCAAGAGCTAATTTTTGAATCAAGCACCGTCCTCCCTTGCAGCATAAAATCGATTGCGTTATTCATTTCGCCGCGTTGAAAGCTGTTGGAGAGTCATGTAAAAATCCCCTGCAGTATTATCAGACCAACATTACGGGAACCAGCATCCTACTGGAAGTGATGGCGGAAGCGAATGCCTTCAACTTAGTCTACAGCTCTAGTGCAACTGTATATGGCGAGCCCCAAAGTCTTCCAATCACAGAGGCCCATCCGACAGGGAACTGCACTAGTCCCTACGGCAAGAGCAAATTCTTCACAGAAGAAATTCTCAAGGACTTGTGTCTGTCCGATGATGTAAATTGGATCGTTTTGAACTCTCGTTTACTTGAATATGTTCCTTTTTTATCCGCAGAGATGGTCCGTGGTTTCATTGCGGTACTTCAATCCAGTTGGTGCGCATCCATCCGGGAAAATAGGTGAAGACCCTAACGGAGAGCCTAATAATTTGATGCCGTACATATCCCAAGTAGCTGTTGGTCGAAGACCGTTCTTGAAGATTTTTGGAGACGATTACAATACGAAGGACGGCACAGGTGTTCGCGATTACATCCATATCGTAGACTTAGCCGAGGGTCATCTAAAAGCACTGGAGAAATTAAAATCTGGTTCTTTAAAAGGTTTTGCCGCTTACAATTTAGGTACTGGTCGGGGATACTCTGTGCTGGAAGTCTTAAAGGCTTTTGAAGCGGCTTCTGGACAAAAGGTTAAATATGAAATAGCGCCGAGAAGACCCGGCGACATTGCGACGAGCTTTGCAGATGCATCTCTGGCTGCCAAGGAGCTGGGATGGAACGCCAAACGAGGTATCAGGGAAATGTGTGAGGATACTTGGCGTTGGCAGAGCCTGAACCCCAGTGGATTCTCCAAGTTATAGTAAACTTTTGTGGATATACCTTTTTGACATTCTAACCGAAACCAAAGCATTTTATCTTATAAAAACTATTGATTTTTATAATTTTATGCCATGGCAATTGCCATTGTTTAGCTGAGTTAAACAATTTACCAAAAATCTTTACGTTCCTTTTGTTACAAGTATTCTTAAATAAATAAATGTTTTTGTGCAATGTTTGTGGGGATTGTGATTTATTTCTTTGTGAAAGAAATGACTAATGACTATGTATGACTAATGTTTCTTGATCTCAAATAACTCTTTCAAAAAGTGCAAAACCGTGTCTAGCATAATATAGTTAATATTTATGAGACTCTCGGGTTGTTTCTCTTGCTTGCTATGAAAAATAAAGTCTTTTTTGGATTACTTTATTTTTGAGTTCGTTGTAAACTTTCAAAACAGTATTATTGGGTTTTTTCTTCTTTAATTTTGCGCTTATCCTTGCTGGATTATCAGAATCCATTGAATTGCACTGAATTCGAATATAATTTAAAAAACTAAAACTGCTCTCGATCCGATCGCTCACAGAACTTTTGCTTCGCGGCTTAAATCTAGTACATATTCCTAATTTTATTAAATTTTCTCACAAAATTTCATGGAACGCAACTTAATATTGTCTGTAGAGTGTTTCGCGGCTGTTTGAATGCCTATAATTCAACTTATTGTGAATCATGTTCAAATCATTGTGAATTGTTTTCAAATATATACATGACTTTGAATTATGAATGCCGCTGTAATTAAACTTCGTGTATTCTGGTGTGATTTATGTTCAGTGACATGTTTCTCTTTCTTTGCTGTCAGTATAGTGACCAAGGTGGGTTGTAATTTCGTCCAATGTATTTTAATTTTGCAATTTCAGCCGTAAAACACCTTTCTTCGTTTAAATATTTATTTGTGCTTAAATGTTGTAACATTTTGTGCTGGAGCATGATTCAATTTTTCACCGATGACTACAATAATACGTGATAAAATGAGATTGAAAGTTAATCTCAAACTGGGATGAAGTGTTATTAATTTGGAATATTTCGCTTGTAATTACGTCAAACGATAGCAAAATTCATTCATTAGAATTTTATTTCGAATTACAGATGATTGGTTCGAAGATAATCAAGCCCGGTGGCGGCGAAGCCGATGAGTTCGAGAAATCCATTGGACAAGCTCTTCTCGAGCTTGAGATGAACTCCGAGCTGAAGCCACAGCTACGAGACTTGCATATTACACGCGCTAGAGAAATTGAATTCAACAACAAGAAGGTAGGTAAATTGAATTGCTCGAAATGAGTTATCTGCAACGACAGAATTATTTGCAGGCAATTATCATCTACGTGCCGATTCCAAAACAAAAATCGTTCCAAAAGATCCAGATTCGCTTAGTTCGTGAGTTAGAGAAGAAATTTTCTGGAAAGCATGTTGTGTTCATTGGCGAGAGGAAGATCTTGCCCAAGCCAACAAGGAAAGCTCGTAATCCATTGAAGCAAAAGAGACCACGATCACGGACTCTGACAGCGGTTTACGACGCCATTCTTGAGGATTTGGTGTTCCCTGCTGAAATTGTTGGTAAACGTATTCGTGTGAAACTGGACGGATCACAATTAATCAAAGTTCATTTGGACAAGAATCAACAAACGACAATTGAACACAAAGTGAGTATATTTTGCTGGGGATTAAATAGGGATTACGGTCTTTCTTGTCCTTGTGTTATTCGCAAGTAGCAATAATTTCGCTTGTGATTGTCAAAAAGGACATACAGTAATGTTCCTCATTACTCGTTATCTTTTTGCCCTGAAATGCAGAGCAGGAAGTATTCCAAAATGAGGCTACAAAAAAATCTTAAAGCAGATTCAAGTGGTGGTGTACGAAGAAAGTTGCGTCCCTTTCTTGTTTTCGCAGGGCTGGTTGAGTTAATTTCCGCTCTAGAATTTCGATACACGTAAAATACGTGAAACTCAATGTATCACATCTAAAGGAAACAATAAAATATACAGCGAAAGGAACTTAGCCTTTATTAGGCATACATTTAATTCAGTTCTGTACAGGTACAGAATGTTTTATTTGGTAAAACAAAAACAAAATGCCGGCGCACGAGTTGCGTAGGCACTACTGACTTTCAGCTAAGCCTTCGCTTTTCAATTCCATCACTTTACTGCTTGAACTGCAAATTAAATAAATTAATGTCCTTAACTTAAACTTAGAAAACGATTTTAGAGTAAATATTCAACTAATGAGGCACTCTTCTTTCAGGTTGATACCTTCACATCGGTATACAAAAAACTCACAGGAAGGGATGTTACATTTGAGTTTCCTGAACCATATTTGTAAACAATTTTTCCTTGTTGGAAAGGAATAAAATTATTTTAAAAACTACTCAACATCTTTTTATACATGTACAAATAAAAAAGTTCGCTTGATTAGGATAGTTTACCGTCTGATGCACACCTGCACTCCTGTTCATAGGAGCTCAGGTGCTATTCGAGACGAAGAGAAAATTCCTTTCCTAACTTTCAGTATTTTGAATAAATCGAAAATTACTGGAATACAGAAAAGATACACAATTACTAAAAAAAAAACAATTTTTTGTTATTGCTTTTATACTTTTTCTACTGATTTATTTGGAAATTGGTTGAGCGATAAAAAAGCAAAGATCGAAAATTCTATTTTATCTTTCGAAAATTTTCTAATACTAATGGAAATAGTCGTACAAGCGATAGAAACAATAGCAACATCATGTTGATTAAAATTCCGGAATTTTGCAAACCCTTCACTAAATCAGCTTTCAGAATAGTTAGACGAAATTATTTTGATTTCAGGAGGAGGAAGAACAACCTCCCCAAATAACTCCCGATTTAGATATTGTTATCACTTTGGTTATAAAATGAGGGAAACATCCAGACCGGAAATAGTTGAATTTACTGTCCGCATACCACAATGCATTAAAGTTCATTCTATGTGTTGTTTAAGATAGGACAAATACAAAGCATCCACTTAAACTTTACCATTCGGCTCAGTTATGATGGGCTCACTGGTTATACGGGGTGGAAACAATTGTGTTTAACTAACGACGTCCATTGCCGCTAATTAACAGTATCAATTGTTAGATTAGTCTTCCCTTAGGACGTAGAAAAAAATTCAAATCAGGTCAAGGTAGTTAAATATATTGTTTGACTCGATCGTTTTGAAAACAAACTTACTATAACACTGGAAAATTGATTGGCAGTCGTCCCTTGCTCCTTGTTTAGTTAAATAATTAAATGAGTCTCTAAAAGGACGAAGATTAATGCTGTTTTCTTTAACTTCGCCCTTTATATGAAGTGCCGAAGTAAAAAAAATTAGCAACAAATGCAATAACCAATATGACCATGAACAACAGTTGATTTTCGAGAACAGCTATGCCCCCAGATTTTATGCCATGACTTCTTTTCAGGACAACAGTTCTTACAAATTTATGGATGAACAAATGCGATCTGCCTTTTGTTTGGGATTACAGCATAACTATAAAGGAAATACATTATAATGAATGAGGCTCTTTATTATAGTAATTTACACATGAGATATTGTTTAGATAAGCAACAAGGATTTTAGCAATAACGGAATTACACGCCAGTTTGAAAATCAATCTGCTTGGGGGAAATGTGCGTTTGAAAATAACATTTACTAGAGAATTAATCAAAAAATATAATCGGTGAGCCCCACTGACGTACTATTTGGGGGAGGGGGTTCGCTGCGAGCCACATATGCAGAAGTAAATTGCCTGCAAATTGACCCAGATTTTTTAATCTTTCCCTTATAGCAAGAAAAAAGAGCAATTTTAAATCAAATGTTACACAAAACTCAAATTATCAAATAAAGGAACAAATTAAATTGATGGTTTTAATGAAAATAAACGATATAAGCATGTGGCTTGTGTTCCACCTCCCCGCAAGAGGAAGACGCGCTTGACAGTTTGCCGGTTCGTCAGTGTAGAGAGTAAGTAGTAAGACTGTTTACATTAATAGTTATTGTATCGTTCGTACATATTTTGATAGCCATTTCAAGCATACTTCAGTAGTTTTCGTCAGCGACGATGGTCCTACAGTCATGGGCACTAACACGTCTTCGCCCCTACTTCGGTGCTATCTTAAAAGTGCGGCAAAGTAAGTCATTGGTGAATTTGAAAAGAAATCGACATAACTTAGTGACTGTTTCCTCACTTCGATCGGAACAGAATGGAGAAGCTGTTAAAATTCGAGTAAGAGTCTATTTAATGTGCCTTTTTCATTAAAATGTCATTGGGAATCATTTTAGGGTTGGGTGCAAAATGTACGAAAAATGAAAAAGAATATTTTCGCCGACATCAATGATGGATCTTCATGTCGAATTATTCAAATTGTCTTTAACAAAGTGGATCAAGCGAAGTTCTTGAGTGTAGGAGATTCAGTAGAGGTCAGCGGATTGTTAAGTTTAACTCCAAAGCAACAACTGGAAATACAAGCGAATGATATCAAAATAATAGGTACATACATATTTTAAAGTACAATAATGACGATTTGAGTAATCTCGTAATACATAAACATATATCCAGGCGAATGCAAACTTGAAGAAGGATATCCTTTCACACCAAAGCAAACCCACTCCCCGGAATATGTACGGGAACATCTGCATTTGCGCTCCAAAGTAAGCTACATGCAATCGGTATTCCGTGTGCGACATCGGGCGGTTAGACTCATTCATGATTTCATGGACGAAGCAGGTCTAACTGAAATCCATACACCAATCCTCTCAACGAATGATTGCGAAGGTGCTGGAGAAGTATGTCTTGCCAAATTCAGATTCTTCCTGATAAAATTTGTAAATTAGGTTTTTACAGCGACTCCTAATAATAAGGAACTGCTCAAAAACATGGCCAAACCTGATGTGAATGTCGAAGATGGGTTTTTTGATCAAAAAGTTTTCCTATCCGTCTCTGGGCAACTAGCGTTGGAGGCGATGAGCCACGGACTAGGTGATGTATATACGTTGTCTCCCACATTTCGAGCAGAAAATTCCAGATCGCATTTGCACCTCTCCGAATTTTATATGCTAGAAGTTGAAAAGGCCTTCGTCACAGAGTTAGAAGAAATTACTTCGTTTATTGAGCAAGCAATCAAAACTATTTCGAAAAGATTATTGGATGTTTGCGAAGAAGAAATTAAAAACTGTGTGCCAGGAAAAGAGTGGAATACAGATGCTTATTATTGGCTACAGCGAAAATGGTCGACTGTAACATTTAATGAGGCATACGACATTTTATCACAAAATTCAAGTAAATTAACGACTTCTTTAGACTTCGACAGTGGATTTTCAAAGGAACAAGAACTTTTCCTTGTGAAACACATTGGAGCACCTACCTTCGTTGTAAATTGGCCCAGAGCACTGAAATCCTTCTATATGAAAACCATTTCAACGGATCCAACAAAGGTACTTAGAAACAACAATTGTTCTTTATTTAATTTCAAAATATTTGAAGGTTCATGGTGTGGACTTATTAATGCCTGATATAGGAGAATTAGTTGGTGGCAGTTTGCGTGAGGATAATTATGATATTTTAAAAGAAACAATTCCTGAAGGCTTGGAATGGTATTTGGAACTTCGGAAATTCGGGGGAGTTCCAACTGGAGGCTTTGGCTTAGGTTTAGAAAGATACCTTCAGCTCATGACCGGTGTTAAAAATATCCGGGATGTTATACCGTTTCCACGGTATCCTCACAGTTGCAAGATGTAGAAATGCTCCGTAAAAAATGTGTACGTAGAATTCTTGTATTTTGCAATTGTTAGGAATCATAGCATTGTTTAAACAACTTTAATTGGATACCAAAAAATATTTAGTTGTACAATATGAGTATAAAGAATTTCTATTAACACAAAAATAGATATGAAACAATACCAAATTATTATTTCAATTTAATGAATTGTGATTGAAATCCGTAAATTCCTACACTAATGTTGTTAACATTGTCATATTCAACCCAGTCGTCATCTGATAAGTCAACATTATGAAATGTCTCCCCATCACCTTCTGAAAAAACAATCCAGCCAGTTCTAGGTGAGAATTCAAAAGGCTCAGCTCCTCTGCAATCAAATACAACAATTGTTTTAAACTTTTCCGAGTCTGTCGCTTTGTACGAATCTGCAATATAATGTTTTTATTGTTTCTTTGTCATTTAACTATTAAGAACAATTCACCATTGCTATCTTCAATAATATCAATTGTGTTCTCCCGCTTACACATTTTGCATTTCATGTAAAAATTAAAACCGTCTGGATTTCTGGAATTTTGTTGAATCCTTTCACTCTCCGTAATGTCATGCCATTTATCTGATGCTTCTCCGCAATTTGTACATCTTACTTTTACATAAAACGAGTAATTCGGATGGCATGTTCTAAAATGTTCAATATATTCCAGTCTTGCACTAATTTGCAGTCCGACTTTAACCATTTTTCTCAGGTATTTTTATTTTTGATTCCGTGAACCGGGAATGACAGCTGATTCGCTGACGTGAATTCCAAAAATATCCGTAGTTGGCGCAGTGGACGGTAGGAGGAACTTAATTTTAAAAAGTTCTACAGAGGTTCTACATTTTGTCGCATTTCGCGTCTTTTTTTTCTCTTAATAATATTCGTGTTAACCGAAGGAAGAATGAACAACATAAATAGCAGATAAATTAATTATTTGTGGTATAAATTTATTAAAGCACTTGTAAGACATTAAATAGTTTCAAATTTCCCAGAGCAGCAAGCACAGTGGTCTACAGTGATTGCTTTTGTCTCTGACATGTCGTTCTCTTTTAATTCTGTTATAATATCATTAATTTTTCCAACTATAACATCATTCACCGGAAGTGCTTGACTGGAATTCACATCGTGCAGCACTTTACAGAGTTCAGAAATTTTACTTTTCATTTCATCCCTTTCAAGAAGTAATCGATGCAATTGCATATCTTTCTCAATCTCCCTTTGCTTCAGCACCCGTCTTTGGGTTTGATACAAGGCTATGTATTCCCCAATAGTTTCAGTTTCGCCCTGTAGTTGAAGAACTAAATGTTCCAGACGTTGCTTTTCATCCGTTAATTCAGCAACTTCTCCGATTAAAGTTTTAAAACGATCCTGTAACTTTACCATGGCTTCTGTGGTTGGCAATTCTGATGGTAGTGTACTCGCCCTTTCGATTCCGACCTGCGTTCCATTGTTTAGATTTTGAACTGCGAATAAAGTAATGTAGTTCGATTTGGTTTTAATTATATGATAGGTTACCTCTAGCTTCCAACTCTTCAGTGTTATCACTATGTTGATGAAGTGATTGTACTTCAATCTGTTGTTCCTGTTCAGAAGCACTGTTTTCTAAATGGGAGCATTTCTCTGGATTGCCACTCCAACTATTGTTATTAGCTTCGCTTGTGTCCGAATATTTTTGCTCATATTCCTTCGCTTCGTAATGCATCAGACGATCCAATTGTTGATTTAACTGAAGCACTTTCTTGTTTAATTCATTGTTTTCATGAGTTAATCTGATCATTTCCTCATCTTTGAAGTGCAATTTCTCAGTTGTGTTTTTCAGTTGTTCACTCATGTGCTCATAACTGCCACGCATTTCTTTATTTGTGTGTTGTTCGGAATGTAACTGTTCCACTACCTCGACTTTTTCGTTCGTCACTTGGATTAATTTCAATTGAATCTCCTCGAGTTGCTTCTTCAGTTCCTCATTTTGTGCAACTGCTCTTGAAGCAGCCACTTTACCGCTTTCAAGTGACGCTAATAGTTTTGCACTATTTGGCTGCACTGTATGGAGATCTTCTACTTTTTTTTCCAAGTCTGAAATGTATAACTGCTTTTCAGCCAACTCTGACAACACTTCACCTATTTTCAAGTCAGAAGATTGCACTTTCGATTCTAAATCACGTTTTAGTGTTTGGAGACTCGCAATTTCTGCTTTTAGCAAAAGGTTTTCTTTAATTTCCTCAGAGTTTGGCTGTAATAGAATCTAAATTAGTCTTTCAGCAATGTTTCTAATATTTTAACAAAAACCTCATTTTCCTTATTCTTCACTGTCTTCTCCTGCCGGACAATGTGTTCTTGTATTTGCTTCTCAAGTCTGGTGATGTGCTCTACCATATTTTTTTCCCTTTCAACTAATTTGCTTCGCTCACTGAGGAGTTCAGCATTTTTTTCGGAATACGTCGATATGTCCTTCGTAAGATGTTGCACATAGTTTTGATACTGCTGGTTTGCCTGCTCTTTTTCTTCATTCAGTTGCTTAACTATGGCCTACAAGTATGTCCTAAATTTTTTTGAACACCGTCAAGTTATGTGATTATTACCTCTAAGTCCTTAATTTGTTGCTCATGTGTGAACTTAATCTGGGTTAAATCTTCCACTCGATTATCCGTGGCCACATTTGCTTGTTCTGAAATCTGATGTATTCGAATGCTGTACAATTCTAACTGGCACGATTTGTCCTTCAGCTCTGCTTCCAATTTGTCAATTTTGCCTCGATTCACATTTATTTCTCTTTTCAGCTCCTCGATATGATCAGTCTGTTCATCGTAGAGCAGTTTGTATTGACTTGCAGAATTTTCTTGTGTCTGAAGATTATGCTGCAGTTCTTCAATTCTAGAACGTAAAGTTGATATCTCTGAATTTTGTTCAACGCTTGTTCTTTCTAAACTTTCTATTCTTCGTTTTGATGACTGTAGAACTGTGTTTAATTCCTCAATTTCTAAATCCTTCTCCTTGAATGATGTTTGCAGTTTTGTAACCTGTGTGGATAATGTCGCCTTCTCTGTTATGAGCAATTCGATTGCTTCAAAGTTATTGTAATCTTCTTTTCCATTGGTCTGCTTAATCGTATTTTCCTCGACATTATTTTTAACTGAGTTTACTTCGAAATGATTAACAGCTTCACTCGAACCCTGTAATACTGGGGCATTTTCAGATTCCTCACCCGACAAAAATGATTGTTTAACATCACTTAAGTGGTTATCATGATCAATTTGCTCATCCTCATTATGCTTCTTTGACTTCATTTGATGGTACTCTTTCAGCTACAAAAAAAGTAATGATGTGTCACTAATAAAATTTTTCTTAGTTTTAAATCAATAAATTCCTACTTTCTTTCTGGCGGCGGCGAGTTTTTGAGCTTTCGCCTTGTCTGACATAATTAAGAAACCGTTTCGTACAGATTAAAGTAATAAATTGCACAACAATTCATGTATTTCTTTCGGAAAAGTCTCTATTTACATTTCTTCAACCAACTTCACAATAACTGTCATAATTCCGGACGCCAAGTTGGAAGAAAGAACGATGGAATTGAGATATCGCTAAAGAAGGAAATTCCCCCTTCTGGAAATCGGGAAATTCTCGGACCCACTCGAACCCCCGTCGAAATTCAAAAAAATGGGCCGAGAAAGCATCACCGAAAGAGCCGTTTTCGCCTTGACAAAACCGTGCAATTTGTTCATTGCTTAAATTTTCAGTTCCATTTCTGATTTTCCAAAGAAAAAAATTGTGCATTCATGTCATGCTTGGTCCGCATATGACAAATATCCCAATTTCATTTGCATGGTTTCAAGAATCGCGTGGCGTACGCGTGCGACAAGAAGAAGATTATCGCACAATCTGATTTCTCGAGACCCGCTGTCAGATCAGATCAGATTATTGAAGTAATTTTAAAATATGGCATCCAGAGTGATTCCGCTATTCCCTAAAGCCTTCGGGACAGCATCGCGGTTAACTGGCAATTTAAAATCAAGGTATTTATAAAATACAAGATGATGTAATTTTTAACCTTAAATTCGTTCGTCGGCTCCTTACTTTTTAGTACATTTCATGTTTATAGTTAATACGATAAAACAAAATAACTGTACCTTAAAACAAAAGTAGGTAAGGTTGCATTCTCATGAAGGTACTGCTTCTATCTTCTTATGCACCTCAATTAATTCAGCGTGTTTTGAAAGTGTTATCTGATTTCACAATCATCAAACCAATTATTTTTTTTTAATATGCTTCTTTTTATTTCAGAAGTCGACAAAGTACATTTGCCAGTTTATTGCTACAAAGAAATTTTGCAAATGAAGATATAAATGTGAAGAAAGAAGACGGAGAATCCACGGAAAATGAGAAAAAACTGGTTGCAGAAATTGAGTCACTTACAAAAGAGATTCAAGGATATAAAGAAAAAAATGAAGATTTATTAGATAAATACAAAAGGTCCTTAGCTGATGGGGAAAATCTGCGAAGGAGATTAACAAAGCAAATCGAAGACGCGAAAATATTCGGTATCCAAGGATTTTGCAAAGATCTCCTGGAAGTAGCAGATATACTAGGTCATGCGATGAAAGCTGTTCCACAAGATCAAGTAACGTATTTTATAATAAATGCGTTTTATTTATCTGAGGAATCTATTATAGATTTCAGATAATAACCCACACCTGAAGAACTTATATGAAGGACTGTCGATGACTCAAGCATCCCTCCTACAAGTGTTCAAGCGTCATGGATTAGAACCAGTTAATCCTATAAATGAGAAGTTCAATCCAAATTTGCACGAAGCACTATTTCAAAAGGTTGGTCTGGATTTTATTAAATTTTTTAAAAGGAGATCCAAATTTCAATATTTTTTCTCAGGAGGTGGAAGGTGCTGAACCAAATGTTGTCGTCGAAGTCAGCAAAATTGGATACAAATTACACGAGAGATGCATACGGCCTGCTCTCGTCGGGGTGTCGAAGAGTAACTGAATGCGTGGATTGTTAATTAAATTGCTCTTTTCGAAGGACAATATTAAGTTTTGTGAATAAATTGGAGTAGATGGATATTGCTTAGTATGTGCGGAAACATTTTTGTTAATTTTATGTTTTGTAAAATAAAACAAAATAAGTACCTACTCGTTTTTTGCCTACAAAAAGGCATACCCTTTAATTGAAATTTATTGGTTTTTTAGATTCCCAAATTTTTCCATTTTAGGAAAGTGCTTAAAAAATTCTTCCGGAATGTATCAAGAGGATATGTGATATGTGAAGATATTTCAAGCGTCTGGTAAATCTGCGCGATCGGCCGAAAAACTGACTACAACGTTTTCCAGTTCACTTTTATTTTTGTGTCTTTTGGCTGGTGGTACTCGTGGGCCGACGAGGGAACGTCGTGCACCGGAATTTGTCACTTGCCAAGTTGTGTTGGGATGATCGTGCCAAAATTTATTTTTACCCACTGATGATGTCCCAGAGACATATGCAATGCAGCTAGTTGGTGTCTTGAATGAATTGCAGATCAATGACGTCCAGTTTTGTTGTCCTTTTTTAAGGGACTGCTCGCGGGGATGGGATGTAGATGTAAGGGAAATATAATTGTAGAAGAAATCCCAGATGGAATTAATGTGGTCATGTAAATTGGTATGGAGATGAAAATGATCCCTCAGCATTTGGAAATGCCAGTCGTTAGATCCTGACAAGTTTTTAAATTTATTTTCAACAGATGATGGAAATTTAAATTTATAATACATAATTGATAGAAAAGCAACAAACAACTATCTCCAAAAATAATATTGCAACTAGCAAGTAGAAGAAAATTGCCGGAAATTCACTCATCGTTCATATTGCAAAAAATATTTCAACAATAGATAAATCCAAACTGAAAAGAAATGTAAACAGTTCCCGAGAGAGGCTTAATAAACGAGTACGTAAAGTACGTCAGAGACAACCAGAAGATGCTAAAAGTGAATTCAATTAAATTAAGCCGGGAGCGATCATCCACAACACACAATCTTAAGTGGCAAGATGCGCGCGCAAATGTACGACGCGAGGATCAAACGCGAAAGAAGTCTTGTTGGCGGGCGAGATGCCAAGGTCCAGAGTTCTTCTCTCATCTATTTAAGAATGGTGCTCTTTGTTTGGTTTTTGAATCTCGGAAAGGATTTGCGAAATTATAATTCTGCCTCGGAAAGACTTCATTGTGAACCTCAATCGAGTAACGTCTTATTCGAGAAACATGTGTTGAAAAAAATTAAAACTCATAAAAAAGTTTCTACATTTTTCTGATTATTTTTTCCAAATTAATGCTGCACCATTTCGAGGTGTTGGCTGCTTAAGTGCTGCGTGTCTGTTCGGCGTGTATAGTTCTCTTCCGTACGGAAGTAATTACCAGCATCCGTTTCACTTGTGATTTAGTGATGTGACTGCAAATTTAAGAAGTGCAAATTTTCTGAGAAATTTTTCTGAATATTAATGTTAAATATTTTATTAGTATTTAATTCAATTTAAAAGTAGTCTTTTTAATAAGAAATTAATGTGAATGCGTGGGAGCAAAATTTATTCAAACGAATTTTATATTCATTTAAGATAAATGTTTGAGCAACAATTGAATTATCTTCAAGCTGTTTTTTACGTCTCATATAAATTTATAACTAATTTAATATAAATTTCAACAACCCAAAAAATTTTTTATGTTTATGTTTGAAGTAGTTTTATTAATAACAAACTAATCTTGGCGTTGATTGAATAGGATATTTTCGAACGTTATCATTTTAATACTATGACAAATAATATATCACTATTTCATCTAACAATTAAAATATTCAATTAATATATTTAGCAGTAAAATCGCTAATCGTTTATTACAATTATTAATAGATTTCCGAGACGTAATTTGTCTGTGAAAATATATGAATAAATAAATATAATACAGCATGAATAAATTATGTAGAAGAAAACGTTTAGAGCCAGCTGTTATAAATTGCTTTATTTTTTACCAAAAACAATAGCGGCGACTTGCATTTAATTTATAATAATCTGGGTATTAGTTGCATAATAAACCTGTAAAATTAAAATTACCTTAAACGAATAATTTCAATTACCACACGGCTAACCGAAATTAGTTTATGCAACTGCAACTGCAATCTTTACCAAATACCAACAAAAAAGGATTGCACTGTTGAGGATTTTCTTCAGCAGCGAAATTGATTTCGAAATGCAGAGCAGAGCGCAGCTGTGGCGAATGTATGTTTGTACCGTAACGCAAAAGTGAAACTACTGCACTTGGGACATACGGCCCTTAATGGCTCAGCTCGATTGAAACAAAACAAAAGTTCAACAGCTTCCCGTTAATTGATAGTGATGTCGCCCTCGAAAAAGCTCCTAGCGGTTTATTCTGGTCCACAGTATCCTTCTTCTTGAATATCAATTTCACTGTGTATGTGCACTTCCATCTCCGGAGAGCAAGGATCTCTGTAAAACATTTCGCATTGCTTTTCCTAAATAAATTTAAGGCGGCTTCACATACAATAGCAAAAAAACATATTAAGATTTAAGAATCTCTGTAACAGTGTTCTCAGTAGAGAATGAGCGACATATAGATGTGATTCCCAAATTCATTTTTATTGTGTGAGTCCATTGGATTGTATTGGTCGGAAAAAACAGGACCTTTTTCTTACTATCGCGATAAACGATTTTCCTCTCCCTTTTTGCTATAAAATTACAAAAATTATCTTATACAAAGTGTTTAAATTTTATAAATTACTTTGAAATTTATTCAAATAAGTGCAATTTATTGCAGTGAAAGTATTTAAATGAGAATTCTTTTGGGGAATGTGGAAAAAATTGTGTGAAAAATTTATCTGAAAATTTGTCGAGCTTTCCTGTTGTATTGAATTGTCCTGTTGACGCAGCAACACAAAATGGAATTAGGAAGGATGATGTTACGAGATTAAAAATATAATGTTTGTGATTATTTTCATTTGTTTATATTCTTAGATCACTTTGGTGTCATAAACTTTATACAGTTTCAATACTATATTCATTAAAATTGAAGTGTAATAAAAATGTGAATCCGGCTATTTTCCGACGTATATAAATTTCCACCCCTTGTGTCTCTACACTCTACAGATTCTTTAACTTTAGTGCCATTTGTGAATTGTCAAAATTAATTTCCATTTAGTGAGTGGAGTAAAATAGGACGCGGCTATAAATAAATGCGAAGAAATTCCAGTGTTTGTACAGGATTTGTGTGAAAGTGGTAATATATTTATATTAAACAAGGAGTTAGAGGAATGTGAAAATAGAGGTGACTCTCTTGAAGTAAAAATATCATTTTCCAAATGGAAATTTGTATGAATTTCCTTATGAGCTGAAAGTTTTACTAAAAGAAGTGTAATTTCTGAGAATTTCGTCTTGCGTAGAACCAGAAAAATTATCTATCCGTTATTAGTAATTTCTTAGCATTAAAATAACCGGGAAAGTTTTACAATGAAATATAAACACAATACTCAAAAAATGGTGAGAAAAAGGTCAATACTGAAAACAGACAAATTTCCGAGGGTGTAGTATGAAAATAAAGTGAACTTCCAATTGATATTGTAAAAAGAGTCCTGCAAAATGCTGAATATTTTAATTGTTTTACAAACGGTGGTGATATCATCACTTGTACAAAGCCAGCGTCCTTTAGTGAATAGTAGTACTGTGAACCTGTCCCAAAGGAGTCTCCTTACGACAACAGGTAGTGCTATACCAGTCCCAGGAGTACCATCACCTTCCAAGTCAAAATACAAGGATCGAACCGAATTTCCAGAAGCCAAACAACAGGGACGCAAATGGCATCAGCAAGGGGTACGAAAAGCCCCTGCATTCCTTGCAGGAACATCTTTTCCGCCAGCAATATCGCGGGAGGCAATCAAATCAGAAGAGCCAATTTCCTTGATGCAGCTTGAATCTCCTTTTCCTCCGGCTCTCGATTCAGCAGCAGCATCATCAGCACTTCCGTCTTCGATTCCCGGTAATTTTGGTGGTGTAAACCTCCATGAACGTCCGGAGCAATATTCGCCAGCACCGTCGCGGAATCAACAGTTGCGTCCTTTGCGGGGCAAAAAGAATTCGTTAAATACGATCAAGAAGAATTTATCATTGCAAAATCCGCCTTGGTACACCAACATGGACAGGCAGAGCGATGACCCATCACATGCGGTTGATGAAGACACTTACGAGGATCCACTTCAGGCCCTCAAGAAAAAAGTGAAAAACAACAACTCTAATTACGTGAGTATCTTGCATCCTTAGGTAGGTTGCATCCTTCACTCGGTTACGCACAAGTCCGCCTCGATGACGAGGAGTTCGTTAGTGGACCCTTGTGGACTCATTTCCTGCAGATTTTACAGACGTTTTGCTGAATTCAGAGAACTCCTCCAGAGAAGCATTGTTCCAACATGGACTGCTGTGAATTCGTGGGGATTCCCACACGTTTCCATAATTTTTCCGAGGGAATTGTAATAGTCCCCTTTTTGCATTATTTTCTGGTAAATACCTGGTAGCATTGTTGCATACCCTTAATCCTTATTGGGGAGTGTGCAATTAAGATTTGCAGTTTTCCGGGAAGTGGAAACGAACTTCACGTTATCAAAATCTGAAATCATGTATGTTACTTTATGCGATTAAACTAGTATTATTACTTTTTGCTGTAAAGCGCATTGCAAATATTGTAATATTTTGATAGAACCCATTTACGTATATTACAGTAATCGGAATAATAGATGGAGAAATAAACATTTTAGTATGAACTCCACCTTAGAGTATATTATATCCATTAGCATTATGATTATCCGAAAACTTCCTAGAATTAGGTAACCGAGCACTCAGAATTTTAAGGGATTATGAAAAGGATTGAAACACAGTTTCCTGTATTGTAAAAAACTTTAGACTTGTCTTTAAATACAAATCTTTTGTAGTTACCTTAAATTACATTCCTCTAAAATATTTACGTGATTTGTTGTCTATTTATATTGAATATGAAGATGAATTCGTAATTCGTATATTCTCATTTTATATTGAAAGCAACAACAAGTTATTTTCTTACTTTCAATAAGAAGTATCAAGTACTTCAACATAAGTGCAATTTTCCAAACTTTATTTCATGCGAGCAACTCGCAATTTCCCCATTTCCGTCCATAAACGAACGGAAATGTCACGTAAAAATTGCAAGCATACATTCAAGAATATAATATCCACAGATGGTGATCGATATTTCCGCCTTATAGCGTTAAATAATTATCAATTTCAAATCACTGTAGGTTAAGTTTACGCCGGAATGGTCGAAGATAGAGGTCAACCATTAGCGCCAACAAGGGGGTTGGTACATCCCTCCTTAAAAAATAAAAAGTTTACGACGCGTTTAACTGCGCGCCTTTCATGCAACAAGAGTTGAGCAGGAGGATACGGCTGTAAAATATATTTGTCCTTTTAGAAATGAAAGTGCATTCCACACGTCCTTTAACGGTGCAAAACATGGAAAGGATCATATAAAACTCAAAAAGACTTAATAAAATTTGAGATAGACACCATTCACCTTCTCAATTTTTATTTACCATTTGTTTTTATTTTTAGAGCAAAAAGGATATTTTCACAATGTTTTAGGGGATTGACAGGATTTCGGATGATCGTAGGCGTTAGCCTGTAACTAATAAAATTCGTATTAACACCAGCTATAGGCACTTTCAAATTTATCTTCCGCAAGAATTGGTTTCAATGGTGGAAGTGTTTACTTTTTTTCGCAGGTTTTTTGTTTGTTTTTTTTAGCACAAAGGCGTGTGTGGATGTCCTCGAAATTTTTGGAAATTATGCGAACTTTATGGAGCAGATAATACTCCGCATTGAAGTTGTTTCGATGTGGGATTTGAGTGTGAAATATTGAGATAAGTTGAAAATTTGTTATTGGATGAAGCTATTGAAGTCGTTGTGGAGTAACCCACTGTAAATGTAAAAGTTAAAAAAGAAAACTAGCATCATATGCATATCTGCACCTGAGAAACGATTTTTATAAGCGTCGAATTAAAAAGTTTTAACCCCACATGTTTAGAAAAATATTTGTTTTTTGTTTGAAAATTATCAATTCATAGGCCTACATATTATATGTTTTAACATTTTCGTGCATTTCAAAACATTGAAATTGGTTATTATTTATTAATTAACAATTAATAAAGACTTGTCAACTGCATTCCACTTCAAGCAACATAAAATTGGAGATGTCCTCAACTGTTCATGACCTAAATATAAATTTTAAAAAAAAAAGGAGAAAGAGATTTTGTGTAATTTACTGTAAGGATACTTGGTTGGATGTCAACGTTAATGTCGTCTCACAACATCCAACTGTGCTAAGCTATTTCGGTTTGCCGATGGGAACTTCCTTCCTTCCATTGTATTTTCATTTTTTACATGAATATAATGGATGTGAAAAACGAGCTGATATTTTGATAGCATGATGTGACGGTCCTCATTTTGGTTCATCCTTTCTGGGAGTATAATATGAATTATGCAGCAGTTTTTAATATGTGATAATTGTTGCATCTGTCATGACTAACATCAAGACCAAATTACGCAAATGGAAATGCAGCAAGGTTGTTCAAAGGCAATCATCAATAGCATGAAATGTTTATACGTTCCGCGTTTCATCTTAACAGAAAGTTCACCAAATGTTTTATTAATAGACCTAAAGTCACACAAAACCAGCATTTTATATATTCCTGAAATCGCCTTAATAATTGAAACAATTGTATTTGCATGTGTGGTCGAGGTTTAATCATAAATTCAATCAGAGGAAGTTCGAAATATGTTCTAAAATATAAACAAGCCTTCAAGAATTTTTATTTATAAGTTATGCTTGAAGCAATTTTTTTGTCGTTTAACTGTAAAATTCCCATGAAAAGTTAATAAACGAGAGGAATCGCAATACTGATGTTTGTTCTGAAATGAAGACTAATATATTGTATGCAATTATTGTTGGACGTTGATGTGTCTTAGTTCTATTTGACTGACGAAAATCGAATTGCAGGACTTCCGATTTATACAGTAAACTTGTTGAAATTATCTATCTTGATAGAAGTGACAAAACCAAAAATACTTTTATGATTGTCTAATGACTAACGGACAAAGTTTAATCAACCGGTAAAATTGAAAATATTAAATAATACCTAATGAAAAACTGTCCAACTGTGCTTGGTAGCAACATCATATTTTGTCCTTGTGATTTCCAATCCAGTTTCTGACGAAAATGAATTTTGAACACAAATTCTATAATATTAAACCACAAACCTAAATAGCTATTCTTCCTCTTAGATGACTTTTCAACCAAAAACGGAAGCTAATCATGAGCAAGAAATTGAGGACATCCTTGGAGTGAAGTGTACTTTTGAAACTGAATGCGCCTGGCAATGGGATAAGACTGCACCAGGTGGATTTCACGTTGTTACCGGAGCCGAATTAACCGACCAAAATATGACGGGAATGATGCCTGGACCTGTGGCTGATGTTCGAAATAATGCAAATGGTAAGGGCAATAACAACCGCACAGAGAAACGAATGCAGAGATTTTAAATTATGTATTATGCACAGGACATTTTCTGTATGCTCGTCTAAATCCACAAACGGATCAGCTGACGATAAAATCCCCACAGTTCAGCACCACTTTGGAGACTTGCAAACTCGAGGTTATCCTGCATCAGAGTTCAATGGATTACGGTCTTTTTCGAATTGTTATTGAACCTCTGCATTCACATGAGAGTTCCTGGGTCCCGGGGGAAATGAAAGGAGATGATTATGGCCAGTGGCTGTATCACCAATTCAGAATTGGCAGAATAACTAAAGATTTTCAAATAATTTTTGAAATTGTACCTAATAAACTCGGCGGACATCAGCGAGGTCATGTGAGCATAGACAACATCAAAATGTCGAACTGCTTTCCAGAAGGAACTCGAAGCGAGTCCTGCAGCATTTCTCAACTGAAGTGCAAAAGGAACAAGGTTTACGTTTGCTTCAAAATTGCTTACATATGCGACATTAATGTGGACTGTGATGACGGCGATGATGAACTCTACAGTTGCGGTTAGTTTAGAAAATATTTTAAAGTTTTGCGGAATTTTACTGTCGATTTATTTGTTGTATAGATAAAATACCATTCGGTGGACGATGTGACTTTGAGAGTGGGTGGTGTGGTTGGCATAATTCAGGAAAGGCCATTCTATTGTGGTCGCATCATTCTGGCCCCACTCCAACGGAGAGAACTGGCCCTGACTTGGACCACACTTATGGACAGGGCAACATTACTGGGCATTACATGTTTGTTAATATGAATCAACATGCAAATGACACGGAAAAGAAGAAACTAGTGGGATTTGCAAGCAATGCAGTCATGAATAGTGTTGTATTTAATCCGCCGCCGTCTGTCCACTCTAACGACAGTTCACCCTACAGAAATTCTTGTATGGTAGGAAGACTTCTTTCTTATTATTATTATTTTTTTCAATTTACGTTTTACATATTCATATGGACATTACTTTAGGTTCGCTTTTATGTTCATCAATTCGGAATGAATGCTGGGAGCATAAACTTGTCGGTTGTGGAAATGAAGGGGAAGGAAAATATCACAACCACGCTTTGGTGGAGCTCGAAAAATCTCGGCCAGCAATGGGTGCGAGGAGATGTCATTTTACCAAACATTACATCCAAGTAAGTTAATCGAACAATTATAACTATTTATAATATAATTCTTAATGGTTGTTGCAGATATTTTTTGCAATTCGAAGCTCGAATGGGAATGAGAATCTACTCCGATGTAGCGGTAGATGATTTCTCTCTAAGTCCAGAGTGCTTCGGATTGAATATTCCTCCAGAACATTTGCAAGAATACAACTACTGGGATCCCAGATCAGCTGTGAAAAAGGAACCGCACAAAGATTTTGTTAATAAGAGCGGTAATATTTATTCTAGACAATTTTTATATAGGTAGTATTCTCTACTGTTGTATTTCCTTTCAGTCTTGGAACTTACTACATGCGGTGCTCGAGGAATCTATGGACCCACATCCAGCAAGTGTCAGGAAGCATACAACAACACAGAGGTGCAGAACAAGATTGTCGTCCTAGAAAAAGCTCCTTATAAAGGAATGCAGTTGTGGAAGGTTCCCAATGAAGGATATTACACGTACGTTTTATATGAAAATAAAAACCCAAACATCTCAATCATATAAATCTTCATTATAAATCTTCATAGAATTATTGTAAAAGGCGCTGGAGGTGGTTTCGGCTCAGGAGGGGTAGGATCTTCCCGAGGAGCAATGGCCATTGCTGTTTTGGAGTTGCACAAGAACGAGGAGATCTACTTTTTGGTAGGACAGGCTGGAGAGCACGCATGCATAAAATCTATTAACTTCCGGGACGAGGACTGCGAAAATAATACAAAAAGAATGGATTCAGATAATTTCTATTCGAAAACTCATATGGTGAAAAACATTGTCATAGAAGATGGGGCGGGGGGTGGTGGGGGTGCATCATATGTGTTCTTGGTACTTTTGAAATATCTGCTTTTTAACGAATATTTTTAACTATGTTTTCTCGAAGGTGAATGCTGCAAATACCGCGGTGCCGTTACTAGTTGCGGGGGGAGGTGGTGGATTGGGAATCGGCCGTTTCCTGGATGATGACTTCCAACATGGAAAAGGACCTGATCCTGGCGGTCTGGACGTGACGGGACAAGTTCATGGCGATATGGCCATGGCGGCAGGACCTGGAGGTGGCTGGCGAGCTAAAACGGATGCTGCTCTGGATCCCAGATTCGGGGCTGCTCTTCTGGAGGGCGGTCGTGGAGGACAGCCGTGCTATGCACCTAGAGGCTATCATGGACAAGGAGGTAATAGGAGACCTGATGGCGAACAAAAAATTGTTGAACGAAAAAATTCTATCCCCACCCCTTCCGATTTAGAGGGGATTTTCTAGTTCTTTGATCGTGGGCGAGGTTGTTGCACTAAAATGCCAATATCTCTGAAACGTTGGCTTGTTTTTTGAATTCATTGGTGCCAACATTCAAGAAAATAAACACAGCTGCGGCGGTGCTCTTCCCCTCGATTCGATGAATCATTTCTAGAAAGTTATTTTTAAAATGAAGTTTCCGTAGATTGCTGACCAAAGATCCAATTATAATTTTATTTTCAGGATTCGGCGGCGGAGGTGGTGGTTGCAGCACGGGCGGAGGTGGCGGTGGCCTCTTGGGAGGGGACACTTTCTTCAATGTGACAAATGGGGGAGGTGGCACTTCTTACATTGGCGTTAAGAGAAGCATTAAGGAATTAAACGTGATCTTTGAGGCAGCGAACAGCGGCGCTGGCACTGTTTTGATCATACCAGCAATCGAAGGGTGCGGATGCGATTACCTTTGCATTGCACTCGACGAATTCCGTTCAGCGACGCAATGCATTTGCCCTGACGGTTGGAGACTGAAGAGGGACAACAACACCGCATGTGAAGGTAATTTTCTATAATTTTAGCATTCTTTTTCATACCACATTCATAAATAATTTCAGTGATCGGAGAAGAGGACATTCCGCTCTACTATTGGATTATTTTCTTCGCGGGGCTGACATGTCTTTTGTTCGGTGCTCTCACATGTCTGATTTTCATGTTATGTAAGCTTGTTTCGATGTTTTCTTGAAAAATTGAAAAAAAATGTTTTATTGTATTCACAGATAACAGATACCAGCGAAGAAAGCAAGCAGCACTTCGCCATAAGATGCTCTTGGAGCAGGATCTGCAGCTAAGTCGACTCAGAAATAACGCGGACGATTCTGCGCTCACGAATTTCAACCCAAATTACGGTTGTGACGGAATTTTGAATGGCAATGTTGACGTCAAGAGTCTTCCCCAAGTGGCCAGGGAAAGTTTGCGACTTGTGAAGTAAGTTCAGAGCAATTTATGATTATATTTTTCATCCTAACATTTTTGAAAACAAATTTCAGAGCTCTTGGGCAAGGAGCCTTTGGTGAAGTCTATCAGGGACTGTATCGTCACCGGGACGGGGATGCTGTTGAAATGCCAGTCGCTGTAAAGACCCTTCCAGAAATGTCGACGGGGCAGGCCGAAGCAGATTTTCTGATGGAGGCAGCTATAATGGCCAAATTCAATCATCCAAATATTGTTCACTTAATTGGAGTTTGTTTTGATCGACATCCTCGATTCATCGTCCTTGAACTCCTAGCTGGCGGTGATTTGAAAAACTTCCTACGGGAAGGACGCAACAAGCCCGAAAGACCATCACCATTGACTATGAAAGACTTGGTATTTTGTGCACTGGATGTTGCGAAAGGATGCCGATACATGGAGAGCAAGAGATTCATTCATCGGGATATTGCGGCGAGGAATTGTTTACTTAGCAGTAAAGGACCGGGTCGGGTGGTGAAGATTGCAGATTTTGGAATGGCTCGGGACATTTATCGCAGTGACTACTATAGAAAAGGTGGTAAAGCTATGTTGCCGATAAAGTGGATGCCGCCCGAGGCATTCCTAGATGGTATTTTCACGTCCAAAACAGATGTCTGGTCATTCGGAGTTCTTTTGTGGGAGGTATATTCAAACATTTCTATTTTTTTTTTCTTGATTACTAAAGCCTTGTGGTTTCTCAGGTGTTCAGCTTAGGACTTATGCCATATACAGGGCTACCCAACAGAGATGTTATGCAGCTGGTTACCGGTGGTGGGCGATTAGATGCACCTCCAGGATGTCCGCACGCAATTTATAGAATTATGGCGGACTGCTGGAATCCAACACCAGATGAAAGACCTTCCTTTTCAAATTTACTTGAAAGGCTAACTACATGCACTCAGGTATTATCGTTATTTTTTCTAGCATTTTAATGGCATTGTGGTAATCATTGAATCATTGAAAGGATCCTGAAGTAATGAATGCGCCATTGCCGAGTATATTCCGGCCGCCATCTACAGAGCGTGATCAAACGATAATGCGGCCACCTGGGAATGATGACTTCTGTCTGCAAGTTCCTAATTCCTCCGATTACTTAATACCATTACCAGGGCCCAGAAGTGCTGCTGAAAGGCTCCTGAATGAGGTAACGGGTGTCACGCTATCAGAAGCTGTAACAACTTACTCGGCCCCAATTGCCACATCTCCGTCCGCACCAAGAAACCAAGAAAATGGCGGATGCTGGGAAACATCCTTTATGCTACCCAATTCAAAAAGTAATCAACCGCTCATACCCACTGAATCCCAAAATGGTTTGGACGCAGTTGGAAGTCATAAGTCACAGAAGCCACCCACTGGAGAACATCGGGAAGATGAAGAAACGAAACTAATTTCATTGGACACACCTCAGCCGACCCCAACAGCAATAAAACCCCCAGTGTCATTCGATGGTATAACTTTGGATCCTTCTGCTTTGACACAGAATCACAATGCCCAACAAAATCAGCTTCAAGTGTCGTACGCAAATGTTCAAATGATGAATCCTTTGAAGGGTGAACCGAATCCTTGCACTGACAACAAAGTGAACGGCAATAGCAACAGCTTCGATGGCAGCAGTTCAACAATAAGCGCCAGTTCGGCACCTTTCACAATACAAGGATTCAGTGATCGATACGGAAACAAGGATAATCATTCGGAGATCAGCTGTTAATTAAGTTTATACAGCAATGAGATGCATTTTTAAGTATTTTAGTAAGAGCCAAATGTGAGTGAGAGTCTCTTTAAGAGAAGAATGTTTTTATACGTCATTTTTAAGTTGTACCTAAGCATATTTTATGTTGAACAAAACAAAAAATCAGCCAGAATAACATTATAAATAAATCGATTGCACATTAAACGAGTAAAACGAAATAAGTGAAGTAAAATGTACGTATTCATGAAAGTACATACTTTCTTGTTGAAGGAAACTGAAAAGAAATTTTCTCAATATTGTCAAACTGAATTCATTACAATGAAATCTTAAAACGGTTGCCAGAATGTTAAATTGTCGACACTTGAACTTTTTAAGCGGTCCTTGAGGTATTAATATCATTGTACAATGTACAGCCATCAATTTGAATTTTAGTGTTAATAGGATTACGAAACTAATGCTGGGAACTTTAGAAACTAATTTGCAATGTTAAGATTTATATTCCCATAAAAACCATTTCGAATTACATTCACAGAAGTGTTATAAAAAAGTATTTATCATTTATCAACTACTTGTAGGCTAAATGTTTCTAAAATTGATCACTTCATCACTTCATTTTGCACCATTCATAAATTCTACATATTTGTATTTTGCATTAGATGCTGAGTCCTGACCCTGTGTATGAAGAGTTTTTGTTGCTAACTTATTAAATGAAGTGAATGACTGCAAAATATGAGAGAAAACTGAAATTATGACTGACTCGTAGGTATTAAACAAACACACATATATACGATATTATTATTACCTATGTTCTTGCAACTAATATGCCATGAAAGAGAAAAAAATTCCGATAAGAATTTGCAACAACACTACAAAATTAAGTTCGATAAACCTTTGCCACTACATAATCTGGATTAGGAAGTTCGATAACGATTGGAGAATATATTCAAATGTTCTCTTTACAATATTGAAGGATCATTCTTTTTTACACATTCCCTTTTGCTTTTCTTAAAACAGGGCTATACTGAAAAGAAACCCCATTTAATGATAGAGAAGAATTTTTTCGAATGCTAATTGCCATTTATTGAAAGCTATTGAAATATTTGTCATTGCACTTCCAGCAAGCATTGAGCTCTTCTGGCGTGCACTCACATAGCGTATAAGAAGATACAAAATAAATTGAGTAAAATTTGTTTGTAAATGTATAATATTAAGGAAACAAATGATGTAATTAAATTTATAGCTCTAATTATGCTGTAACAATTAGCTTTGTTGTTATAAAGAACGTTATTCTATTGGTTGAATTTTCATTATTTTTGCATCGTTTTACAATTGGTTACATTCACATTTTTACAACCCTCGATGTTAAAAAATTAGGACTGTGTTTTCAAATGTGATAGAAAAAAAAAATCCTAAAGGATAGTAGGGAACGTTAAAGATTTTACTTCCAATTGTTTTGTTATTAATTTTTAAAAAGTAAAAGCATTTGATAAAAGAGTTAGGATGAAGTTAAAAACTGCTTAATATAAGATGATGAAAGTTTATAAATTATACTAAACGATTTAAAAGAAAATGCACTAAAAATTATAATGAGAATAGTTCGCACTTATTTTTCGAATACAGAAAAACATCTAATTTACTGTTTTTCTACTAAAAAAGAAACATAGAGCTTCGGATTGAAAAGATAAAGGAAATAACGTGCGGACACCTTTTTTCGATTGCAACATTGCATACATTATATTGTTAAATTTTTTAGATAATGTTATCAAATACCTTACAAAGAACGTTACTATCACAAATCTGTTCTATCACATTTATAATAAAATTACATTATTATACTTGAAGTTTTAAAAATTATGTACCAATAATCAGTTTTTAAAGGTTTGTTTTTTTTTTAAACAATTACGTTATATAGAATAAGTGAAATTGGTGAAACCACTAAAAAAAGTATTTCGTAACGAAAAACTTATTAGAGTAACTTATTTAAAATTTACAAAAAAGAAAATGTAAAAAAAATTAAAAAATGTAACTTCTAATTGATACATTACGCATATGGTTGTAATTAATTTGGTTTAATTTAATGTTACCTAGCTGTAAATGAATGTGTTTAGAAATATATTTATTATGCTAAATGTATTTAATTTATAGTTTCGGTAGATGAACGTCTAAATTGTTGAATTAAGGGCATTAACTCCATCAGCATGCGATGCGAAATTTGCGCTTCGTACTGTTATTGATAAAACTTGCTCAAGGTATTTTTTCTTGTAATATGGATTTCAGTTTTAGGTGGTATGTGCACAGATACCGTAAAGTACATATCACACAGTTTTAAACCTTATTTTATGTATAAGAAAATAAATATGTGCGACATAAATGTTACAGAATTGTTTCCAGCTTTTACGTTGAAATCTGTTTTACGAATGAACTTAGAAGTCGTCTGGCGTCTTTCTTCATGTTAACCAAATAAATGTTATAATATAATTTTTAAATATCCAAAATACATATTAACTTTCAATACGTTCAGTTTCCCATAATATAAAAATTCTGATGGTGTTCTGGGATTCATTAACAGTATGAAAGCGAATGTAGTCAATTTGACTACGCAAGGGCTGTGAGCTAACGGTTGCAAGGATACCTTTTAATGTATGTAGGAGTTGGTGAGCTTATAGCTTCTGGAAACCAATCAACCAGTAAAAATCAGAAGATACCATAAACATAGTGACCACAATTGGAATTTTCATAGTTTTATTTTGTGAGTATTTACTTTGCTGTTATAATCCAAATAGGTACAGAATATATAATGAATGCTTCATTTGTAAACAAAGCACTGCGTAATTGTAAATACATATTACATAGGTATATATAGGTATCTCAGACAAAAGTATTTTAGAATTTTATTTTACAAATATAATCAATCACAATATAAATGAATGGTAATGCAAGAATTTTATTTGTCCTGATTGCTAATGTTTGTTTTGTTAAGTAGCTCAAATTGTACTAATTAATAAAAATATACCAGGATTACAAAATAAACAGAAGTAAATGAAGCAAAAGTTCAAAAATTTATCATAATATTATGAAAATGTATAAGAAGATGTAATCGTCTATTAAAATTAATGTATCAATATGTAAATATTTCAATTTCGAGCTTTTCTATAATTTTGCAGGAAAAATATTATTGCAAGTTGTAAATTTATTGTAGATAGAATTTAGGAGGATGCAATTAAATGCATTTAAAACAAATAAAAAAGAAACCGAAAAATGAACAATAATAATGTTTTCATTTGCGATCTAGAGAAAAACATACTTACATTATTTATTAAGGGATTTCAAGTATTATATTATGACTTTTATACAAATTTGCTCAATTTTTATAGATTTTATAACTGTAGGCAATAACAATTTATTTTATAACAAAACTTAGATATTTTTTTTTTCGTTTTTGATACTTTGCTAATGATAATTGTCATTAATTATAATTAATCACTTTTTATCTCAATACAAGAAACTGGGAAATTTTTAACATACAAAACATATATTTTTTTGCATGGTCACATATACATATTATCTTGAAATATATTCCAAATATTATTTAAAAAAAAATTCAATCTCTAAAAGTATATCTATTTTATTCTTTTATTTAATATTGATTTGTAATTTCCTCTTCTTTAACATTTTTTTCTTAATTCTTGTAACCATCAGAATACTCAAAAACATTCGAGAGAAAAAGCTGCAGTTACACTTTCATAATAACTATACTTAGTTTTCAAATATAAAATAAAATTTAGTAACAAAACAATTTGCAACGAATATTAACAAAATTTCATTCAACAAAAATTTTAAAATTTTTATTACAAAACAAGTTGAGAACATTTAAATTTATATTTGTGAATATAATTTACAAAAAGTGATAAATGTGTAACTGTTTTATAGTAAGCATAAATAAAAACAAGAAGAAACACGTTCGCAGAACAAAGATAAGATAATCCTTTGAAAAACACAAAGGACTGGGGAAAGTGCTCCAGTGCAGCGGTTTCAGAAACGATTTGCTTTGGAGAAACCAAGAGATCTTTAAGAAAATGAAAACAAAGAATTTATAATGAAGTTATTTTATTATTGTATATTTAGGTATTAAGAAAATTCAGAAAAAAAATTAGGATTATTTATTGAAATTTAATATACGCATTGATTATTTGGCGAATACTATGAAATGCATTTTTTGCTCCCTCAATCAGAGATGATTTCATTTTGAAACGCAACCAATTATTTATGAAGACAGTAAATATTATTTACAATAGAAATTTCAAAATTTCGAAACAAATAATTAATGTGAGTGAAATGCTTTAACTGAAATATTTTTTTCAAAGATAATATGTGAAATATAGAAAAACTAATGAATTAACATGGTATATGTATGCATAAAAATGTTAAGTAAATGTAAAATAAATATTTAATGTAAACTCACACTTGAGTACGCAAACACCTTGAAAAATGTTGGAATTACATCTCGGTGATTAAAATATAATCCGAACCTTTTCTATCTTATAAGAATTGTAAGCAAGTTTATTATACAGAAAATATTCGAAAATTTTAGTTTAATCTGCACTATATACGAGAAAAGATGAGAAAAAGGAAATTCAATAAAATAATACCTACTTTAGAACTCAGAAGTGGTTGTACGGGAAAATTATAGTAGGGATGATATGACAGTAAAATATTTATTTTAAGAAAACCCAAAATATACGTAAAGTTTTAAACGTAAAAGTTTTCAATTTTATTTCATAATCAGAGATTTGAAAGGACGCTATTTGCCTATTTGTTTATCTGTTTGGAAGGTTTTGCTGAGTATTGCTTTTATTTTAAAACAATTGCCTACAGCCAATATAATTAATAGTACCTACTATTTGGAGGGCAAATTTTCATTACTATTTAACTACGACTGCATATTTTCCTGCAGACTTAAGCAACTGAAGTCTGTTCGCTTCAACATATATAATTTACTTCTCTGTTTGTATACTTAGTTTTGTTTACAATTTTCAATGGTTTAGAAAGTTAACCAAAATTTGTGTACCTAACCTAGATGTGGGAGAGGGGTATGTCCAGTTTGACTTGAGGGAACGTTTGCAATGTGTTGAAATGATGGTAATTATGAAATGAGTTGATGGATCAAGATGATCTATCCGTCTGTCTACAGCTAGACGGACCACATTTAGTCAGTATGAATAAAAGTGTATCTTTAAGTTCGAAGACGAGACAAATCAGGCAACATCTTCTTAGTGTTGCCATGCAAGATTGAATCATTTTTGCACACCACTGTTGATTTTCTTGATAAATGATGGTTCTTCCTTTAAATATATTAGTCTGCTATACCAACTACATCTAGGGTACTAGTGTACTACTGATTTAAACCACTTATAGTTTCCTTTCTCTATTAGTTAATAGTTTTGGATATTGTTAATTGATTTTGCAGAAATCGTCAGTTGAATAATAAATTTTTTTTGTTCCCCACCATGCTTTTCTACTATAGAAAACCAAAAGGATTATGGTCCGAACAATGTAGACTCCACACATTAAAAATTTTTTCAAAAATATAGTAGATTCATGTATATCTGATTGTGTTCTAGTATTAACTGCAAAACGGTGTGTCCAACTACAGTTGTTATATCTACATACATAACGGTACATTTACATATAATAATAAATAATCACATAACACCAACATTTTATGTATAATGTCCTCCTCCAACCATTACAAAGAGCCACAGAGCGAGTAGAAAAAAAAGACAAACTCACACGCACAAGTGATTAATATAATTAATAAACAAAATTTAAATACAAAATAAAGGCTCCATTTGTTGCTGGGTATAATTGATATTACTCGCAATTTTTATTTTTGTAGAAAACAGAAAATGGGGAAAAAACATCGATAACGATCACATAACCCAAAAATGGTTAAAATAAAAACAGACATAGTGATTATAGTGTACATTTTTATTTTAATTATATGATAAAAATATGTTTCATATAACCACAATAATAATCGAAAAAGTAATTTCTATATTATATTATATGTATAAATCCAAAAGAAGTAAAAGCAAAATAAGAAACTAAATGAATACCTGAACAAAATATTCAGCAAACGCAATGTTAGTGAGATGAAATGCATAAACATTGATATAGGAAATATACTTATTAATGAAATGTGATTGTTTTACTGTTTTACATATTATTGTCACTCTGTATTGTGGAATCACTCGTGAATTTTAAATGAAGATTTTCTTCAATTGTTTATTGTACTGAAGATCACATTCAAAATTCGCAATTAAGATTAAGATATCTCTGGCAGCTACTTTTTGAACACCGGCCCGATTATTTTTAGCACCCACACAACCAATAATAACTGAGGAAATGTCTTGCATATTTTCACAAATTTGCTGAACGGTAAGTTCAAGTGCAAAACTTCGAAAGGGAAGCCGCGTTTCAGTCTTTTACATTTAAATTAATTATTTAACAAAAAACAAGAATGTTTTCGTATGAATACACTAAAAAAATTGTTGATAAGAACGGCGATGTTAAAACTATAACATTAGCGTCTGGGTAATATCTTAATTTACAATCATACTTTTCGAAATTGCAAAATTATTCAAAATTATTACAGACCACTTTGTAAGAAAGGGCCTTGCGTTTGCGGTATTAAGGCCCCTAATGGGCGTTACAAATTCCGTTCAAGGGAATTTCGCGGCGGGTGTACTGGATGGGGAGATGGGGAGCACCCCATTTTCAGAGTTTTTAAGGTAGGTAACTTCACAAAGTCTTAAGTTTCAGGTTCAAGTAGTTCAGTGCTTAAAAACAAAAATAAGTAACATTAATTGTAATATTGCTACTTCGTTTAAATTAAATAAATAGGTAAGATAAAGACAGGTAATATAAACTATAATTAAAGTAGTTAAAAATAAATAAAAAGGGTCCTTTTGCCTCCTCCTTTGAGGATTGAACCCACATCCGCAGGTTCACACAAACTGTGGAAGCTGATAGAAAAATTTAGCGCAATGAACTAAAAAGCCACTTTACTACTTCATTTCTTTTGCATTATATGATCTAAACATTATTTTGTAGCATTTTCTTTCATGGTAAAAAAAGTAAAACGAAACCATTTAGTCAAACACTCCTCTCATAGTCTCATATGATTTGATTTTTCAGTCTTTCGCGGGCGGTCATGACATTTAGGTCTGTAATACATATCTCGATATATATTCGTTTTCGTGGGCATCTAAAGAATTGGTTAAATTAGACAATAAATATTTTGTAATCAATTTTCCAATTACTTGTGGAACTTGACAGAAAGATGAAAGATTTCCGGTCGTGATAAAGTGCCGCATTAATTATTCTCTCTAGTCTTGTCGGCTTGTGGTATGCAAAGTGAGTAAATAATAGTAAATAAATAGATAAATCAAGTTGTGCATTAATTAATAAAGTTTTGATCGGGGTTTTTCGTGTTGGTGAAGTGCTAATTGAAAAGTGAATTCTTTCAAGTCTACTGAGAGTAAATTTGTTACCTTGGGATTTGTTATCGGGCATTGAGGATTAAAACTTCAGTACTAAGTAAGTTTATTTACGCTTTCAATAGCAACAAGATGTAAGGAATTCAAAACGTGGAGAAATTTTGACATTAGTTTTATGAACATTTATGGAAGTTCAGTTCTTTCTGGATAGGAAAGTCAAGCTGAACCAAAAGCCCCTGACGTATTTGGAGAGTGTTGCCAATTCTTTTTTCCACTATGTGAACATGTAAAATTTGAAATACTTTTTCCCTAATATAAGTGACTCATTCTATATTTATCATGCTAGAAGTTCCCCGCTGTGGGCAGCCAAGATTTGAAGATTCACTTTTCTTCTTGGAAATCCTAAAATGGTGCAACACGCTTTTTAAGAGGTTAACTCATTTAATCATGCGTTTTGAAGAACGAAATTTGGGATTTCCCAAGGTGAGAAACGGTTTAATACTTCTTACAAACAGGCAAATCTTTTCATAAAATTTATTCAACATAGATTTCAGTTTTTCTTATTAGTAATCTGAAAATTGTCTGTTCTCATTCCCAATTATTATTTTTTCGTTAATTGCAATAAGTAATAAATAACTCATTGTTATTGTTACGCTTTAATGGAAGGCCCAATTGGTGCCGCATACCATTCTTCTGTGATGTCCGCATTCAGGGAAACAGAAAAGAATTTATTCGATTTTTCAAGAACATACTTTATAATGTAAAAACTGTCGTTTTGAATTCTACACATTTTGAAATCATTTTTTGATGAATTCCAAATACTAATGTAAATATTTTTTCCAGATTTATTACAAAGTGTACTTAACATTTATCGGGCTTAAAACTAATTAAATTATCATGTCAAACGTTTACTATCCAAAAAATTGGCATGCTAATGGATTAGGGTTTGTCAATCTCACTGCAATGGGTTATCCTCAGCCTCCAGGACCTCCTCAGCCGGCACAGATGCCAATTTTGCCATATCCAGGTCAACGGTTGAGTTATCCAGATGCAAACATAAATCAAAATCAATTGCCTTACCCAACATCTCCGTTTTCTATGATGCCCCAACCAATGGGGTCGACGTCCTCTTTGCCATACCCAACAACCCCATACCCAAACTTTCCGCAACCTATGAGTGGTCACTCCAGTGGATACGGTTCTAACGCGTCAAACTTGTATCCAGTAATTCCGTCGCTTCCAGGTAAAATTAGACAAGCACAAGAGTTTAAAATATTTCATTTAATATCAATTACAAATTACATTAACAGACACTGATCAAACGGCCTATGGATTTTCACCCAAGAAACGTAGCTTATATCCAAAACTAGACTCCGAGGACGACTCCGACGTAGCACCTAGTGCTCCTTTGGATCCTTCTGAAACAGCCGAAGAAATTCCTTTCAGTTCCGTTAAGGTCCCTCCAACAGAGCTTTCGTTTTGGGTAAATACAAGAAATGCTTTTTTATTTGTTATTATATTTATTCCAAAAATAATTCTTGCTGCAAACAATAATTTTTTTTCTCTTCAAATCATAAGTTTCGTTATTGTGGGTGGTGTGAATTTATTTAATGTAGAAAATTTCACACAATCAATTTGTCATCAGTGATTCTCGTTGTTTTCTATGAATTTGGAAGTTCGTCAATCAGACGCTCACAGTTTATGTGCCAGTAGTTTATTTTTTGTCCAGACGCTGCGATCTCGAAATAGATCGGAAATGACTAAGTAAATAAATTAAAGTTTCCCAATCCTGATCCTATACATGTGCATAAACGTATTCGGGAAGATTTTCTTTTACATGGTTGTGGTTATACATGGGTAATTTTTTATTTGATATCGTAAAATTCCTCGTTTATGATAAGCGTTTTCCCACGATTCCTACGAAAAGGATAAATTGTATATCCCCCATCGTACCGGTACGCATGGAAAACATGTTTTAAAAAAAGTTTACAGAGAGCCAAAGTTTTATTAAAGGTGTATTAAAAAATGTCTAAAATCGTCGAAATCTTGCTTTTCCGTTTCCGAAGAACCAATTTTACTAAGAGTTTACTAGTTTCAGTAATTGTTAATGGATTTAAAGAAATTCCCCGTTTGGAGGGGAAAACTAGGGATTTTGAACTGAAAACAATAAAATTGTTGGAAGAATGTATCCGTAACATAACCTAACCTTATTTCAACATAACCTAAAATTCTGTGGTTCTGTTCTAGTTATCTAGACAAGCTCCAAGGTGGAGAAAATTGCGAAAAAGAGACAAACTGACTCAGTCGGTTCGAGTATGCAAGAGTGAGGGAGACGGATGTATGTGCATGAAGATTTCTAGACTTCTAGTACAATTCCGTATTCAGTCATCCGCCGCGGCGCCGCCATCGAAGGCGGATTCGAGGCTACCTAATTAAAAATGAGTCTGCAAATAAAAAATTAAATTTTCCCATAATTTAGTCATTTATAGATCTATGGTAAAAAAGTTCTAACAATTTTGTAACAAACCTGAACAACCTGGCAATAGAGAAATATGAAATAGCTATGTAAGTGTATGCGTGTAGCTCTATAGACTCGAGGGGAAATATTTACTTTCATTAGTATGTATACGATGAAAAGAAATTCCCCAAGGAATACAAGTGAAGTAGTGAGATTACCGTCTGGCGTCTAGTATTAAAGTGAACGCGATGGGATGTTTAAGTTCGTAGTGCAGCTATCAAAATTTAGATATTTGAAAATTATTCGATCTGGAAATTAATAAAACGGAAACAGTTGGATGATGCATAACTCAATGTAGCACACACAGTGGCTTCTTTTTAACCATCGGTATACAAAAAATAGGGTGATGATGTCATGATTTTTGGCTCGGAACACTGGAAGTGTCAAATTACGTTGCCCCAAGTGATAGTGATAATCCAGTGGCACTCTACTTTATAATCGCATGCTAAAAATTCCTCAGCGAAAAGACGTTTAAAACGAGAGCGACTACCGCAATATTACTTGGAGACAATGTTGCCAATTTGGCATTTTTCCTGCTAGATTTAGCATTAATTTTTTAATACTAGCAGGAATAATTGGCATCTAGCATCTAGCAGTAATTCTAGCATTTTTTATTTTTGAATCCTGTATTTATTTTATTTATTTATCTGACATAAATCAAAGAAATTATAGAAATTCAATAGGAAATAAAACAAATATGGCAGTACTACACATATGGAAGCACACTCTGCAAATGTCAATTTAGGACAGCCTTTGCAAAGTAGAGAGCAACGAGCATACCGCAATCCGATGGCATTCTTAATTTCTTACTTAAAATATCTCAAATTCTCAATTCAATTTCAATTCTTACAAAGTTACAAAGTTCTTAAAGTCAGTACATAATCATGGACCGGTAAGTTGTGATTAATTTAATTGTAACATTATTACATTAATATATTTTGCAGTTTTGTTATTCGTCATCGTAAAGCAGTAAGCGCTGAGAAGGAATTGGAAATTCCGACGCAACCTCATAGGTAACTTAGTTTTATTCAACCTGTGTTGCGAATCGCGATAATATTATAAAATGCCCAGTGGCACAAGAATGTACATTGTACATTTGTCTGCCGTCCTGCAAATTCCGATAATGTGATATTTTACACATTTATTCATTTCCAATATATTTTCTTAGCCGGTTGACAGCTGCAGCCATTGTGTTTCTGTTTCTCTACTTGAGTGTAAACATCGATTCCCAATTACGAATTCGCTACCAAAAAGCGGTCAGGATTTCAAACATTGAGTTAGTACTAAATTTTAAAAATAGTTTTAAAATTAAGATGTGTTCGATTCTTTTATGTGTGCCTATATCTAACTAATTTGTTGGTTATTGGGTAAATTTGTACATAGTTTGATTTTAATTGTGCTTTGCGGTGGGGTGCGGGTATTTTATATTTCTAAAGTATTTCATAACTAAATTAATATATTTTATGTCAATTTTATGCCATAGGTATTACAAGTGCATAAATTGTTTTAATCATGTTTTATACTAATATATTTTTTTAATATGAACACTAATCTAAAAATTGTCATTGGATGCTTTATTAACTTCTGCAGTGCAAGAATTTTAGATGAGCATATTATATGTATTTAGATTTTGTGATTACCTGTGTTATGCACGTTTTAATGTCTTGTGTTTATGATAATTTTTAGCATTGCAAATGAAGTTGAACTGCTCAATAATGAAATTGGCTCTGGGTCTGGGTCTCACCATCACCATCACCATGCCGACCAGTCTGTCTCTGATCTAGATTCAGATTTCGAAATGCTGACTCAGACTGATTACTCTGACTCTGACAGCTTAAATCAGTCTGAAGATCGACAGAAAGAATCGTAAGTGAAATTTTATAAATTAGTTTTGCTGAAAAACCGATAAAATCTTTTACCGCAAGATCCGTTAAATAAATTTAATTTTTATTTATGAAATTTTATACTTATTTAATTTCAGGTCAACGAAGAAACGGAAGTTATATGTGCAGAAAGCCAGAACTGAATGGACAAAAAATCCGGAATTCAAGGATTGGCTGCAAATCGATACAAGTTCGAAACTTAAATGCAAGTACTGTAATTGCAAACTTGTTTCAAAAAAATCAAGCATTGTTGAACATATGAAGACAAAAAAACACCGGTTTGCGATTTCCGACTTTGGGATTGGAAGCAACAGTCAATCACACATCGAGTTCCCAAGAAAACGCGTTGACAAATCAACACATGTTCCCGTTGCGGAAGCGCGGTTAGCGTTGCTAGTAGCAAAGCATACCTCAATAAACGTTGTGGACCATATAACAAAAACTGTTAAAACTTGTTTTTCGGATTCAAATGTAGCCTGTTCGATTCAGCTAAGCCGAACCAAATGCGCTGCTATAATTAAGAACGTTTGGTATCCGTTTTTTCGAAAATATTTGCTGGAAGACGTTGATGGTGCATATAGTTTAATTATTGACGAATCGACGGATATTGCAACCATTAAGTTTCTTGGAATCGTAATCAAATATTTCAGTAAATCCATGCAAAAAGTAGTGGGAACCTTTTTAAAATTACAGCCGATTGAGAGCGGAGATGCTGACGGTATTATTAGGGGCATCAAATCTGCTGTTTTAAATGATTTTGGTCTCAATTTGAAGAATTGCGTCGGCATAGGCACAGACAATGCTTCCGTCATGGTTGGCCGTCAAAGTGGAGTTTATGCCAAACTCAAAAAAGAGATTCCAAATCTTATTTTGGTTCCATGCGTTTGTCATTCATTGCAATTGGCAATTTCTGAGGTATGCAAAGATTTTATGCCTCCACAGTTGGAATTCTTAGTGGCCGAGACATATAGCTGGTTCTCGCGAAGTTCCTCACGTCAACAGCAGTATCGGGCCATATATAAACTTATCAACGATGGACACAATCCGCTAAAAATTGTACAAAGTTGTCAAACTCGCTGGTTGTCTATTGAGACAGCGGTCAGCCGAATCTTGGACCAGTGGCTCGAGCTGGAGACGCATTTCAGGTTGGCAAGCACAGCGGATAGATGCTTCGTAGCGAACCAGTTATACGAAACATTTCAAAACAAGGAGATGAAGTCTTATCTTATCTTCATTAGACCGCATTTACAGGCTGTCCAGCGCGTGAATAAGCTTTTTCAAGGATCGTCAAATACAGATATGAGCAAACTCTTCGATGAGGTATGCTTTCTAATTGAAGAAACGGTAAATGTTATCGTATACAGAAGAATGGATTTCGATCCGTTTACATCGACCATCGAGGATTATTTAACACCAAATCCGAATCTCGGTTATGAATTTGAATTAAACATGGTAGAAAACAATTTTTCGGATGAGGTTGCGGGGAATATCCGCAATAAATGTATTCGATTCATAGAAAAGCTCGTTTACTCCTTGCGTAAGCGACTACCGGAAAATGTAAACATTTTGCGAAAATTAAATGTGATCTCTGTAGAACGTTCGTTGCGAGTCATCAAACCAAGCTTGTCATCCATTCTAGAGGAATTGAAATACCCTCCATCCAAGATAACTCAAATCGAAAAGCAGTGGAAGAATATTCATCTAGTACCTTGGATAAAGAAGGAAACAACATCGGAGTTCTGGGCGGAGGTTAGTAATTTTAGGGATGCCGGTGGCAATAATCCTTTTGTGGACCTGGCGGATTTTGCATGTCGAATGCTTACATTGCCATTCTCAAACGCAGAGGTGGAAAGAATTTTCAGCCAGATGAATTTGATTAAAACCAAATTAAGAAACAGGATGGAAAGCGACATGATTAACGCCATTATAATGATTCGTTCTTCGCTAGCAAATTCCGGAAAATGTTGCTCAAATTTTGAAATCACTTCGGATATGATCCGAGGGATTGGATCGACCGACATTTACGATCGACGAGCTGACGAGGAATCCCAGGTTATCGATCTGATCGACGAAAATTTTTTTAATTAATTTTATGTATGTATATAACAGTTTATAACTATGCTATGAAATAAATAATTAATTTGATTATAAATAATATTTTTCTTCTGGGAATTTGCTCTTGGTATAGCGTATCGTTTTACCAAAGTTTATGTATTCTGGCCAGATATTTTCCTCTGCATATATGAAATTAATATTGAAAACTTCCCTGCAAATAAATACAAATTCTAATCCATCTTTTCTGGAGATGTGTGTTTGTGTACCTATGTAACAAATGCATAAAAATATGTTTTATCATCAATAAAAATATAGCATTTTTTAAGCATTTTTTTTTTTTAAATCTAGCAGGAATCTAGCTTTTTTTGTGTGAAATCTAGCAGATTCTCATAAATTGACTTGGCAACACTGCTTGGAGACTTCCCAAGTTGGGATTCGCTCTATTTGTTTACAAAACCTTATCGCAACAATATTTACCTTATCTCGATAATGAATGTTTTAATGCAGTGTTCATATCTAATCAAAATTGCGGGCTTGTCCACTGTTCGACGTCACCAATATTTCTGCAAGATTGAAGTCAGGTGAGGTGGTGGATATTTGTGAGTTCATCATCATCCGTGATGTCACAGATTCCTCCCATAACTTGTTAACTCTGAGTAGTGATAGCTTTTTTTAACATCGTCAGAGGAAAGTAGTTAAATTTTCCTATTATTATCACTCACAAATTTTATTGTTCTATAATTAATAGCAACTTACTCTTACTGTAAGTAGTTAAATTATTCAAAAAGTTTTAATTTTGCAGCATGTTGGCGTTTAAAATTTTCCGTACTGTATGAAATTTCAATATGTGATTGCCCGAAGCATTTAAAACAGGAATAATGGAAAATTAACCCGATTCAGTTTTAGTTTGTCTACATTTTCATTAAATTTCCTAAATACGCTATGCAATTTCGTTAATTCATTAAGATTCAACCTAATAGACGTAAACAAAATTGAGTTATACTTTCGATATATTTTATTATATGTGGACCAGTAGGTACACTGTACCTACTCATTGCAACTTCCATCAAAATAACTCGCATCAATGATCGAACGGAAATTGTCACGCACTTGGATGCGGGAATCGTCACCGGCGCGAAATGCTCGTTATGGCTAATCTCAAAAGAATTCAATATGAATTATGAAATTCTAGTCTGCATTATTGCAAGCAATTGGCAATTATTTCTAAACGAAGCTCGCAGATCATGAGTAATCCTCTAACTAGGTTTCTACTTTTTTCAAAGCGTGATCTATCGCTGAAACTTTCAAGAATGCAACTGCACACAGCTATAAGTTTTCAATAGTTGAATAGTACAAATTGTTAGAAGTTATTTTCTCTTTTTGCTAAAAGTTAAAAGTGAATGCAACAATCATGACATTGTAATCCTTAGATTCTACAGATATTATTATAGAATACTCATTTGTTTTCTGCATGTGCAGAAACATTGGAATAAGATCAACGAAAAATGGATGGGTTTCGGAATTTTATCAAAGACACTGGGAAAGATTTTCTAAATGCAACCAGTCACGCCTTTGCGGACGCCGCCAAGGAAGTGGTTGGGAGTGTCATCAATGAGATTTTTGAAAAGAAGCAAGTTGAACCGCGTGTGTTGCCGAGTTTAGAGCATATTAGGGTGGTAAGTATTATCTACATGACCCCATCCACATCCAGTTCGCGTGCAAATATAAACTTACTTTTTTTTTACATAAATTTTTTCATACTGGGGGTTCAAGAACTGCCCAGAAAAGTGTGACTTCGTCTCATGAATTTAGTTTGTTGATACCCCATTTCATTAATGTTATTCCTGGGAGACAAAATAAGTTCGTGGGGCGGATGAAACTCCTGCACGTGTACATGGCCAAATAATAAAAGGGTCACGAACCTGTGGTGAAGTATTTTCTCCTCTTTATATTCATTAATTAAAGTCAGTTCAAATGAAATGCAGTTCTCAGTACTTTAAGTTGAAACTATTGTACAAAATAATGAATTCATATAATATAATCTTTGACTTTGTTATTTATTCACATTTCGCGAAGAGGGTAGTGGAGATAAAAGAAATCACATTCTTCACGCATTACAATTAAACTATGCGTTTTGTATTTGCTCCAAGTATTAAAACCCATAAGTTTTCAACAATCAATTTTTCGGCGACATCCCGACCTACCCTCTCAGAGACAGTGTCTGGAGCCAAGGAGGCTCCCTCATAGCCTTCACCCCAATTCAAAAACTAGACACTTAACAGCAAGAGGGCGTGTTCTGCACATTCGCAAGTTCGCTTACAATTGTACACTAATGTGCCCAGCAGGCTCCATCGTTATTTTACTAGCGCGATGCGGTCTGATTCAGTAAGATATCCTTTGGGGATACTACTTCTAGGTCGGATATGAACGGGAACTTTCAGTGTAGTTTCAGCACTCGAAGCAAGTAGTCCAACTCTTATCTTTGAAGTGATAATGCTTCCAACCATATGGAAACGTTATCGCTGCAAAATTCCTTCATCACCTAAATTGTAATAAATTTTACTTGGCGAGGTTCATTTTTTGAATTTTCGGTTTTAATTGTGGGGAAGTGAAAATGGCTGTTGAACAGGAAGTGCCTTTTTTAAAACGCGTGTACAAAAGAGAGCAAAGTGTATTACTTAAGATTTGGCCAAAAGAAAAATTCTATAAGCTCCAGGACGATGGAGATAGTGTTGTGGAATTCACGTGCCACAAAAGATTGATTAATTCGCGAAACTTAGCCGAAAAGCGAATTCCAACTCATGTACAGACGATTGAAAATCTTTCCACTAAGCTTGCCGACATTCCGCTCATTGATAGTGATGAATCGTCTAACATAGACGACATCAATCACAATGAGAAACGTGAAGAGACTCTGGACGAAGAAGAGAACGATATAAAAGCCAAATCAGCAGATGGAAAAAATATAAATCCGCCGCCGCGGCCTTGGAAACGGGATAAAACTCATGATGGACACCCCATTTTTCGTGTAAATAATCCAAAAGAATTTACTGCAACTTCAAAACTATATTGTAGTTCTTTTCGTTGTCCAGATTTTGCTGAAAAAATTCTACTGAGTTATATTCTTTTCAAAATTCAAGTCTGTACACACAACTGAGATCTATAAATACACAACATATCTATAAATAATTGTAACGCATATCACAAATTCACATAATAATAAATTCCACTTTGTTTTTAAATCTAGCTCGGTGAAAGGGGAGCCAGTTCCCGCACAAAGGATTGCCAAGATTTCGAAAGTATTCGAAGTTATTGCCTATCAAATGGAACTCTCTTTGAAGATCCTGAATTTCCGGCCAATGATTCCTCACTTATGTTTTCTCGCCGCCCGGATAGACAAATTGAATGGCTGCGTCCAATGGTATAAAGAACATCAATGAATTTTGATAATTGAACTGAAACAAAATATTGTTGAATGATTGCAGGAAATCGCCGATAGTCCCCAATTTTTTGTGGAGGGATATTCCCGTCACGATGTACGGCAAGGTGAGCTTGGCGATTGTTGGTTGCTAGCAGCGACAGCCGTGCTCACCCAGGATCCAAATTTGTTCTTCCGTGTTGTGCCTTCCGATCAAAGTTTTGAAGAAAATTATTGTGGGGCTTTCCACTTTAGATTTTGGCAGTATGGAAAATGGGTGGATGTTGTAATTGATGACAGATTACCCACTTACCATGGAAGGCTCGTTTACATGCATTCACCAGAGGAAAATGAGTTCTGGAGTGCTTTATTGGAAAAGGCTTATGCCAAGTGAGTATTGCGCTGACGAACAATTTTAGAAAATTGATTCCCATAATTATGGAATATTACATCATAAAATCGTTATATCAGCAATTTCAACTGTTTGTATCATATTAGGTGGGTCTTATTTTTATTCTTTTTTGCAGACTTCATGGTTCCTATGAGGCTTTAAAAGGAGGTACCACCTGTGAGGCAATGCAAGACTTCACCGGGGGTATTGGTGAGATGTACGAGCTTAATCAAGCTCCGCCAAATCTGTATAGTATTTTACACAAAGGATACGAAAGAAATTCTCTAATGGCTTGCAGTCTTGAACCAGATGCAAATGTCTTCGAAGCAGAAACACCACTTGGATTGGTTCGTGGTCATGCGTATTCAATTACTAAAGTTCAAATGATGGACATTTCGACACCCAACAAGTCAGGAATGATTCAAATGATTAGATTGAGAAATCCTTGGGGTAATGATGTAGAATGGAAAGGTCCATGGAGTGATCAGTCTCCCGAATGGCGATTCATACCAGATGCGACAAAACAGGATATTGGATTGACTTTTGATACCGATGGAGAATTTTGGATGTCTTTCAGTGATTTTACGCAGCAATTTGATCGAGTTGAAATTTGTAACTTGTCTCCTGATTCATTAACCCAAGCCCAACAGAAGGGTGATAAAAAGAAATGGGAGATGTCCGTTTTTGAAGGAGAATGGACACCTGGAGTTACAGCTGGCGGATGCCGTAATTATTTGGAGACATTCTGGCATAATCCCCAGTACGTGTTTCAACTTGAAAATCCAGATGAAGAAGACGATGATGGAAAATGTACTGTTATTATTGGTTTGATGCAAAAGAATCGACGCAAAAATCGTAAATTTGGCTTAGATTGCTTGACAGTTGGATTTGCAATTTACCACTTAACTCAACGCGATTTAATGGTCAAACCCCAAAGAATGGAGTTCTTCAAGTACAAAGCATCAGTGGCTCGTTCACCCAATTTCATCAATCTCAGAGAAGTTAGTAAACGAAGAAAACATTTGATCGATTGCCTGTAATTGTTTATTTTTCAAAAGGTGAGTGCTCGGTTTAAATTACCTCCGGGTCACTACCTCTTGGTGCCATCCACCTTCGATCCAAACGAAGAGGGCGAGTTTCTTGTCCGAGTCTTTACGGAAACTCCCAACACTATGGAGTAAGTTTAGTTTATTTTTCAATCTCAATAGATGTGTTAAAGTAAATTTCTGCAGGGACTACGATCAAGAAATTGGAATGGGACAAGTGGATGACAGAGTAAGATTTTTATAAATTATACATTGTTGACCGTTCATTCGTTTTTCTCATGTTCACATGCTAACCCATATGGACCATTTTGCTATAATTATACGTCAATAATGCACTTGTAATTAAAAATTAATTTTCCAAATTATTCATTGGTAGTTGAAAGGAGATATTCGAAATCAGGAACCGAAAGTAAGTTAGCGATCGTGTGCATACAGTTTTCTAATGTCTAATTTTCTTTTGTTCTTATAAATAATATCACAGACTTAGTTATTTATGAACATACATATTCCGATACCTACTCAAGCTCTAATCAATTGCATGTCGCAGTATCTTAAAAATTGTACATTTACAAGAACTACTGCAGTGACTGAACAAATACTGAAAAGAAATTCAGCACTTGAGATACGAAAACAATCTGTTGATAACTAAGGCGTTTAACATAAGCAAAGCATTTATATAGCGTTTTTAGAGATAGAAGTTTTTAAAATAATCATAACAGATTAACAGAATGAAGGGGTATAATTCAGAATGATATTCGACTTCATTCAATTTAGCCAAAAAGTCTCAATAAAATTCACTAAAGGCTTATGGTCGTCACAGTTTTGCTTTAACTTTATGTATAAAAAATGTTTTGCCCGTGTCTACTTATTAAATTTTGAATAGCTGACATAAATTAAATGCCATGAATGTTTTTTTTTTTTATAATTTAACAATACTCTCAAGGAAAACTGATGCCAAGTCAAAAAACAAATATATGGAAATTTGCAAATCGGAATCGGAGTCAGTTGAATCAGAGTGCAGACGACAATTTTCATGTAATAGAGCAGCACCGAAATTGTTACTCCCATTCTAGTACGGAGTAAAATAAAATAATAGAGTACGAAGTTTCGAATGATTCGGGTTCGATTCCCGACGCGGTCAGGATTTTTATTTCAGTTGTAAATTAAATTTTTTAAATTTCACCTATGCTTATAGGAGATCTTACTTCTTTGCTGTTATAATATTTTTATGATTATCATGTTCATTGACTAAAAGTATTTCTATAAATTAATTTTTAAATCTAATTTACTTTGCAAGTAATAACATTTATTTATTCCTCTTAGTTGGATGAAGATGTAACGAACCCAAATCGTTACGATCCACAAAAGTCTGCTTTGGAGAAATTATTCTCGGAAATCGCCGGTGCCGACATGGAAGTATCTTGGGTTGAATTGAAGAACATTTTAGACTACTCTATGCGAGATGGTGAGTGTCGAATTTAAAATTTAAGCTAATTTCTAGGAGACTGACAAACTTTACTTTTTTGTGATACGTATTTTCTTTTTTCTCTCTATCTTTATGATAGATGTTTCGGCTGCAAAAAAAATGCATTTATAGGTATAATATTTAAATTTACTAACGTAATTTTGTAAATGTTTGGTTGAATTTATTGTGAATTCATCTCCTGTTAAGCTTCCCGTTGACGCCTGTAGGATTTTTCATTATCAATATTTAGAGAAAATGTAAAGTTTAAAAAATTAATCCCCATCACTTAATATATATTAACGTATATTAATATATAACGTAGACACATATTTGTAGTAATCTTTATGTACAAGTTGGCTTTACACATTAATTGATCAAAATTATCCTCCCCTAGTACATTAAGATAGTTTGAAATAGTGTTTTAGGGAATATTCTTTTTTGAACAGTCACAGATCTCCATTTGAAATTCAGTAACTGCAGACACTATTACATAAAAACACTATTTCAAAAAAAACTTGACAATATATGTTTTGTTAAAAAAATAGTTTCATCTTACATGCAATTTTCTCGTCTATTGCATTTCTTATTTCATATCACGCTCTTCCGAACTAAAAAAAAAATGACTCCATCGACTCCAATATCAATCAACGATTAAAATTCATCACACGTGACTAAAGATTTTCCAAACGCCCGCGGCAATGGATATCGCTCAAATGCTGGGTACATCAGCGCAGGACGGGGTGCGGGCGGTAATGGTGATGATGGAGGAGGTGGCGGGAACTGGCTGGCTATGCTATGTGGTCCATTTTGTAAGGATACTCCACTTGCTGAAGCCTTCAATTTAAATGAGCCACAAAACGTAGCTGCAACCGGAAACCAAGTGATGTCCACAGAACCCCCTGGTGAGAAATACAGCATTTTTACACTATTATTTTGTTTTTCACTTTCAGTTTTAAATTTTGCTTAGTGCTTACATTTATGTGCACAGTAAAGTATATTTATTTCACTATAACCGTTCAAAAGTTCAAATGATTAAGTTATTTTCCAAAAATATGCGAACCTAATGCTTTCATGGAACAGGGCCATTTGTTTTTAATGACATGCATGTTTTCCAAAATATTTAATAAAGGTGTTTTTACTCTGTTTTGCTTATTTCCTTTGTGCCTTATTTTTTAAACAAAAACTACTTTAGAAAACAAATTCTTTACCTTCTTAGCCCTGACCTTGATTTTTATTTCAACACGAACCTCTAATCTGAGTTTTTCTTTAATCCTCTACAAATTAAATATGTATATTTTTTTGCATAAACGTAAAATACCCACTGCTTAAAAATTGTCTAAAGTTCGTTTTGGCTTCATAAAAATTATACAAGTGTAAATTTTGTCAGTCGACTGGAAAATTTAGTCAAATCAGAAAAAAAAACTTTAGACTACAAATTGTTTGAATTTAAACAAAAACTTTTCTTTACAGTTTCGGCAGGCTTCTCGAAAGACGTTTGCCGATCAATGGTAGCTATGATGGATGTAGATCAGTCTGGTAAACTGGGATTCGATGAGTTTCAACGTTTGCTGACCGATGTCGCCAAATGGAAAGCCGTTTTCAAATTATACGATCCGAATGGTACTGGCTGTATGAATCAATTCCAATTGCGTGATGCTCTTACATCGGCTGGCTATTCGCTTAATAATCGCGTCTTAAACGCTCTGGCACACAGATATGGATCACAAGATGGAATGATCACCTTTGAGGATTTCCTTATGTGCGCAATAAAAATCAAAACTATGATCGGTACGTGTCGAGCACTTTGTACTCTTAATTAGAACAATTCTGCTTAGTTAAAAATGTGTGATATTGTAAAATAAATTTACAGATATATTCAAAGAGAGAGATGTGGATGGAATGAATAGAGCAACATTTAACTTGGACGAATGGGTAGAGAAGACTATTTATTCTTAAAAACATCTCTTTACGTTTGGTTGCTTCATTGGCTTCGGACGACTTATCAACTTTGGATTGCATTTTGAAGAGCACAAATGGGTCCTTTCAAAACATTTGGCAATGTTGGACTTTTATTCATTCAGAGAACAAATTTTATTTACAAATATTTTAGAGTATTCAGTTATTATATATTTTTATGAACAAACATTTGCGCGAGCTTGTATTTATAACGGGATTTGTCCTTTACTAACAAATTGTATCTACTAACTTTGTTCCAAATCATCTCGTATACATAGTTGTTGTATGTTTTTCAATTTAAAAATTAATTTCTAAGAATAAATTTATATTAATAATTGATTTCTCTTGTTTAATTAATTTATCACTATTTTACTGATATATAAAGGAGAATGGGCAAGTTGGAAAGTCTTTTCCCAGGGTTGACACGTAGTGCACTGAATAGTGTTTAATACGGTACTTAATTTTTATTGTATGTGACAATAAAAATCGTACTCACAGAAATTAAAATATTTAGCTTTTAATTTTATTTTTTAATCTTCTGAATATGAATGCATTGCAGATGCATAAGCGGAAATGTGTTGTGCAAGCGAAAAAAGCTCGAACAGGAGGTGAAAGTGAGAAATCGGTAGTCCAACGATTCCAGCAGGTGGACGAAACGTTCAATAAAAATAAAATTCAAAATAACAGCAAAATCGAAATGTCCAGAAGTTACGAAGAGATCAGTCGGTAAAATCAGTACAGGAAAACAAACCGCATAGTGCTAAATCACAAACGGTAAGCGTAAGAAAGACTGCGCAGTGCGTAGCCGCAACGCAAGCTCGTTGGACTTTCTATTTACTGATGAGGTAGCCACTAGCCAGTCAATTATTCAGGCTTCTGTTTTTACTACATTAGCATAGATAAACGATATTTATTTTTTTTTAATAAAGACATATATTTGTATAACATGCTCTATAACTCGAATACAGAATATTGATAACTAATGAACTATTCTCGTACATAAACATTTATAAAAACTTAACTAAGCCTTAAGTAATTTTCGCAATGCTAATTTGGCTGCGGCCGTTTTCGCTTGCTCGGAATTCTTGCCGAATCCATTCACTTCTAGTATTTCATTGCGACATGTAAACGTGCACTTCACTAAAACCACATCCTCATTAATAATAGGATCAGAGAATTTAGGTTGTGCCCCATTGTACTCATATAGTTGTCTGACAATTTGTATAGGAACATTTCTCGAAAATTCCTCCAATTCCCTATACATTAGTTTATAAATAAAATTCCAGGTTGTGCGTAAACAATTCCCACAATCAAGGAATACAGCGGCAATTATTGCTTCGAAGACATCTCCTAATGCTTTTGGTACATCAATGTAATCAGCCATTGCTGCTTGTCCAACAGTTTCCTCCATCAAAATGCGACACTGATCAGTTATTTGAAATTCTTGGGTCTTTTGAAATTCAGCGAATTTCGAAATAGCTTGCGATAGCAAAGCATTTTGATACAACAAGAACAAGTGAACATTGTAACGTATAGTAAGACATGCGAGGGTCACATTGTTCACCAGTGCTGAACGAAGATCCGTTAGTTTGCCAGGATCCAGGCTTGGATTTCTTTCAAATATGTACATTGTAATTAAGAAGTCTAGAATAGCATCCCCCATAAATTCCAATTGCTGATAACAACCTGTTATACGGTTTGTTGGATACGACGGATGGGTGAGAGCTTGCAAAAGGTAGGCACGATCCTTGAACTTATAACCTATATTTTCCTCCAGCTCAGCACAATTAATTAGGAAACCATTAATCTCTTTATCAGAGACATTTGCTCTTAATCTTGGATTGCCAATATTTGTGTTCAATAAATTTGTCAGGTTGTCTTCTTTTGGACAGATTCCCATGAAGTTCAATATGGAAAAAGTTTTCTGAATTCCGTAATTCTTCAGGCACACACCAAGTAAGGCTTCCACACTGTCTGAACAAACTTTGTCAGCAACAATTTTGCTCGAATTAAAAGAATGAATGTCGCTCTCGATTGCTGGGAGTTGGTTGGAAAAATGGGAGGCCAAATCCTGCAAAGTATTTTGTGTGCAAGATCCACTTCGAACTTCCTCGTCGCTTAGCGAAAGTTCAAAGAATACGGTCGGAGAGATTCCATCTCTGTTAACCAGGTCTTTTGCATTTTGGGGTACTCCTAAAAGTGGTGGAGTCCAATCTTCTTGTGGTTTAAACGCATTCACTTGCAATTTTCCTGGCAAATCAAAATTAATAGCACAATAGAGTAAATTTCGGTTGCTGACTAAACGTGATTTAACTGCTGTAAGGTGCGCTTCATTCCACTTAGGATGCTTATATATTAGATAAAGCGAAATACTGAACTTTAGAAAAGAGTCTCCTAATATTTCAAATCGTTCACCGTCAAAAACATCGTTAGCTCTGGCGGCTGTTATTGCTGATAAGAACTCACTTTGTTCGGGACTTTTCAAGAATTCGGAAATTCCAAGAATGTTTATATTAAAATCTTCATTTGGAGAAACATTGCAAATTGCCGGTAAATTTAATTGTTTTTCTGCGCGGGATCTTGAAGGCTGGGGAAGTTCAAGAAACTTTCCATGAATGAAGGAATGATAGTAATCAATTTCGATCTTATGAAGGTTTTCATGGTTTTCGAAAATTGCACACGGTTCCTCAAACGGTTTCCACTTGTACAAAAGGTCATCGACACATGTAATTAAGTCATCCATAGGTTTTGATGCCGTTTCCTTTGGATTAGGAAACACGGGCGCATGCACTTGCTTTACTTCCTTGTCGTTGTTCACTCGGCGCAGATTGGTATCAACAATCAAATCTCCTGGAACATATGTTGAGAATGTTAATCCCAGATATGAGTTAAATGCCAGTCTCAGTTGCTCTGCTAAGAGCATGTAATGTATTCTGTGCAAAATACTCGGAATAAACGAAGCTTTTTGCCACATATCGCCAGGATATTGGAAATTATGACATAGTTCCGGAATTAACAAGATATCATCAAGTTTCTTTTTTTTTTTTGCGTCTCCTACTGGAAGGAGGAAGTTCAGACGTCTGGTCAGCGGTTTTACCTCAAGTAAGAATTGATTTTTGTGAATAACGTTCACTTTATATTTATCTTCCACGTACGAAGCATACGTCGGATAAACAGAATTCGGAAAAATACTGTCTGGTGTAAGATCCTCGCGAACTTTCAGGACTACGTACCGTGTTTTTTCATCTACACTGTACCAAGTGTTAATCGTACAATTTTCGAAATCCTTAGGCTTAAATGTTGAACGTTGTCGCTGTAATTCCGATTGTTCCCTCAATGTTGTGAGCCTCTGAAATTTTTTAACTAAACTCCAATCTATGTTTTTTCCGTCTAGAGGGACAATAAGGAATGCATTTTCCTTGTTAGAATAATCATATGCGAAGAAGTCTTGCCAAACTTTAAGCATGTCACGAAACAGCATAACATGGAAATTGCGCAACAGCGTTAGTTCTTCCGTATCGGATATTTCGGCAGTATACGGAACGTAAGCAACCTCAGCGCGCACTTGTCCGTAGGTCATGAATAATGGAATTCCAGCCAGTTTTGGTAATGTTTTCTTTGTTGCGATCGCATATTGACCTTTAGTCGCCAGCAAATCTATGATGTGACTATTGTCCTCATCTCTACTGAACTGCGGTGTAACTTTGAATTCGTACAAGTAAAACTGAGATTTGGCCTCAGGCATTGCGTTCGTGAGCTCCTCAGGGTTTGTGCTCCGGTAAATACGAAGGTTTTTGTTCGTCCCTGCTACCTTATAATTATCTAAGAACACGAAATGCTATGATTTTAGAATATATATATGCATGTATAACTAACCTTCTGAGAATGCCTTCCAATGACTGAAGTATGTATCTTTTACGATATCGACACAATCAGCTTTTGTTATTGGTAACAGGCGAGCATTCAATTCACCACTTTCGTACAGCAGTTTGCAAGCATTAAAAGCTGCTGATTTTTTGGCCACCGCTAACGAACTCGCTTCATCACTCTAAAAACAATATGTAAAATTTTGAAACTTTTTATCCATTATTATTATACCTTTACAACATCTTTGATTGTTGATTGCAGTGGCAGGGTTAATGAGACCACATACTTGTCAAGATATCCGGGCTTGCTCACCACAACTTTTTCCCATCTGACCCTTGAATTCGTGTAAGCATCTCCGGGTAAGCAGCTGCAGTACCGATTAAGAAGTGGCAGAGCAGAGACACCCTGTAATCTAGCTCCTTCCGGAGTTACAAATGGATGAATTTCATCAAAAAATTGTTCATTTATTTCGTCATCTAATGGAGGTCTTCGATCGATTGCCTTTCCGATTAGATACGCTTTTAAATCTTCATCCACTCTTCGAAATAAAGCGATTTGTTGAAGCAATTTATTTTTTTCCGATTCTTGTTCTAACATTAAGTAAACACTATCTTGATTTCGTGCTCTTCCCTTCCTTTGCACATAGGAAGCAAATGTTAGGTGAGGATCATAACCAATCACAAAATTACATGATTGTATGTCCATTCCCTCCTCTAGAACACTTGACGCAACAAGCAGATTGTACTCTCCTCGCTTGAACTCATTGACGACCTAAACACATATTTTTAAAAATATATAGATAGGTACATAAAAAAATAAATACAAAACCTACATTTCGGTTGCGTTTGGTCTCAATAATGTTTTCTATTGTATTCACAGATATTCCACGGCGGCCCACTATGAAATTGGCTCTGATTGGCAAGTTTGACACTGCCTTAGAAAATTCATTTATGAGGATGGATAAATTTTTTGCCGTGCTTCTCCGTTGCACAAAAATAATACAAGATATCTCTTCAGCTTTCTTTCCTACAAATTCTTTCAGCAAACAATATAAGAGTTTTTGAACCTTTGAGGAAGAATTTGCTAGTATCGTATCTTTTAACATGTCCTCTTCGTCCCCAGTCGACTTGATATATCTTGTAATTCTGTGGTAAATGAAGTTCATTGTGGTAATTGTAACACGATGCATGTATCGAAGAATAATCATGTCAGACTCATTCTTTCTTAGTTCCAACTCAATCAAGACAGACAAGCAAGCTATTTTGGCTCCATACAAGCCAAAATCCACCATTTGGTGTAGAAAGTCCTTCAAAAAGTTTTCAATTTTTTTATACGGGCTTGCTTCTTTAACGGCTCCTAAACTTCGCGAATACTTTACGTATGCATCTTCATACTTCAAGTCTTTTAGGTTTGCCAAGCATTGGATAATTTGTACTTCTGTTTCCCGAAATATTGGATTAGTATGTACAATGTCGGGATAAATCGCAAGTTGCTCCTTTGGTTTTGTTGAATACCTAAACGTAAATGTTAGCCAATCTAATCAATTACACAAATCAAATACTCTTTACAAAAGTACATTCTGAAGTTTATCCATATTAGCAACGGTTACAATCTTTGCGCGATAGACAGCCTCTAAGTCTTTTAGATCTTTAATTAAGGTATCGGGCTTGGAAGACATTAGCAAGACCCCGGTCAAACCAATAACTCGTGGCAAACACTTCTGGTCTTCAAATTGGAAAAGGCTCATCAACTGAAACATTGGATGATTTCCTGTTCCATTATGACATTCATCTACTATCACTAAATTAAAATCTCGTATTCTAATGTAATTGTGGCGCACGCAATCCACAATTATTTGACAAGTTGCCACAATTACCTGCAATAATAAATTCAATAGTAAATTTATGTGTACGTAGTAAAAATTATTTCTTACTTGATGTTTTTTGAACTCTAAGTCCCATCTATCCTTTTTCCAGTTATCTACATTCAAGTCGCCCACGTACAGTGCACATTTTAAATTAGTTTGTTTTTTCAAAATTTCATGCTGTTGTCGAGCTAGGACCACAGTGTTGCATATGTAAACTGACCGTTTTGCTCCGGACTCTAAATCTCTGCAAAAATTTTGATGTTAAGAAAAGGATATCTTTACAACAGAAAGCTTATATACTAAAAAAAAATTAATAAAACTGTTTGACTAAAATGGATTTTTTTCCTTATCGATAAATTGGTCTTGGAGCAGTGTTTCCCAACACATTTAATTCATGCTAGAAAATAACAGTTACCTATTTAAAGTATTTTAATTTTTCGGAGCTAAATAACAGCTTTATTTGAGCTTCAGTTTTTTCAGATCGTTGAAAACTCTGAAGAAGTCGTTTTATTATTTTCTGGCGAAAAAAAAGTTCTTTTTGACGCTTTATTTTTCCAGCAACTTTTTTTTTCTTCTTACATACATACCTATGTATTTCTATTTTATAACTTCACAAGAAAGAAATCATACGGACAAAGTATAGGTACTAACTATTCAATAAGAGGCGGATAGCTATAATATATTATAAATGAAAGCTGCAATGAATAATTATGTGCATAGCGAGGAGCAGCGAAGACAGAAACACTAAAATCGTAGGTATTTGAATAGAATCTATGTACAGTACACTACAGCCCCGTAAGCCCCTTGCCTACGATTTTGAGAAAAACATTTCCGTTTTTTTTATCCGGTTATTGGATTTTAAAAAAAAACTGAACAAAATCAAGTTCGTAAATATTCTTTCGCGAATGAATTATTGAGGCCAAAGATTCGAGGGAGAATTTTAGAATACTAACATTCCATTCGCGAGAGAATGAAAATGCTAGAATATTCTTCAGTTACAGTCACGAGACATTGAACATTCTTTGTATTTATTTATTTATTTATTTACAAGCTTAATACAAGTTGAACAATAACAAAACTAAATAAAAATAATGATATTTCTAACAGAAACACGAACTAACCGTGAAGTCTACTGTAATAACTCCGTAAAACAAGTTTAAAGGAAATTAAACAAAACACCTTAATGACTTCACTTTGATATTTTAATAAATTCAATTTAAAAACAAAAACAAAATCTATTAAATTTTCGGATGCATTTCGGCAATTTACAAGCCATCCTCAGCAAGTGTTTCTAGTCACTTAATCAAAATTCCTAAACAATAAATTACAACTGCATTCCAGAAATGAAACAAAGTAAACAGCTCACTCGTCGCAACAAAACAATAAATTCTTTTTCCTTTTTTCTCTCTTAATCCCACGTAGGTCTTTTGTTTGTCCTTAATAGGCTAAACAGAGATGATCTCGTTGGTGCTGGAAAAGTGTTCATAAGTATGTCATCATTCAGATACATATAAATACTTTCATACGCGTTCAGCTGATAAGCGCTCCGTACATGTTTTACTAATTTTAAATTCGCATCACTAATCTTATGATCGAATTCAAGTATGTGTTCAGCTACATCTGATTTCGATGCCCTTTTGTATTTGATATGTGCCATATGCTCCTTGAACCGTGTTTTAATGTTGCGTTTCGTTTGACCGTAATATTTAGATTCGCATATTTGACATGATATTTCATATATTCCTGATTTTTGTTCATCGATGGTTTTATCCTTCGTTGAGCCTAATTTATTTTTCATTTTATTAGTCGAAGAGAACACTAGATCGATTTTATGCTGCTTAAAAACTTTCTTCAGTTTGTTTGTTATAACTGGCGCAAAATGTATTTTCATCCGTTTATTTTCCTCCTTAACAGTTTGATTGAAGAGCGTTGATAGTTCATTGCGTCGTAATTTCCTGGAATGTTTATCCACCATTTTCGTTATCATACCTTCATCATACCCATTCAACACAGCTACGTGTTTAATGTATTTCAATTCATTCATGTAATTCGATGCGTACAGCGGCAGCTTGCATAAACGATAAACCATGCTATTGAATGCTGCTTTCTTATGTTGAATTGGGCAATATGAATCATTTGGTATATATCTTGGTATGTTAGATGGTTTACGATACACACCAAACATCAAATGATCATTGAATCTGCTCACCTCTAGGTCTAAGAAAGGAATTTTCCCGTTTTGTTCTAATTCATATGTAAACCTAATAGATGGCCATTTACTATTAAGTTCGTTGAGAATTTCATTTTCAGTGTTTATTTTAATTACCGCGAAGACATCGTCGACATAACGCAACCAAATCCTTGGTAATTTAATTTCAGAAAATAGTTTAGTCTCAAAATTGGACATAAAAAGATTTGCTATGAACGGTGATAAAGCGTTACCCATGCTTGTTCCCGATACTATTTTATAAAATTTACCTGCAAATTGGCAGTAATTGAAATCCATACACATTTTAGCCGCTTCTAACAGTACTTTTCTCTTCTGCACGTCTGTTTCGTTTTCTTCTAACCATGTTTTCAACATTTTTAGTGTATCATTAATCAATCAACGTCAAAAGAAATCATAATTTACGGAGTTATTAAATAAAAATAAATAATTAAATAATTAAAATTATCATAGGGGACGGGAAAGAAGTTTTTTTAAAAAAGATTTAGAGCAGTGGGGATCGAATTCAGGGACGGAGTTGGCCTTACGAATCATCCTGGTGATAGGTTCATTCAAGCCATAATTAGTGCGGTGAGGGATAGGTCTAAGGAACCGAGCGAAGATTACGGAGATTACGACTGTAATAACGACAGGCAGTCGACAATCCCTGGACAGAACCATTTGATTTCATTTAATAAATGAATTATGTAATTCGTATCTTATTAATTAACTTCCTTACCCTTCTAAATCTCTGGCCATTTCCTTTAATGCCATTATGGCAATGAATGTTTTCCCAGCGCCGGTGGGAAGGTATATAATGACATTATCTTTTAGTGCTTCTTCCAGGAGGTCCTCCTGATAGCTTCTGGCTGTCTCCATCTAATTGTACAAATCATGTTTAATCAGGAAAAATTAAAACATTTTAAAATTAAACCTTGAGTATTTGCAGCAATCACACAATTGCACTGAACGAATAAATAAAACTGATAAAATGAATTCCAAACTATTTCGCCATCCGTTTGCGCTATGCACATAGAATTAGAAATCACTTCGATTGCACTACTGCACAAGAAAACGAGCCGACTTCATTGGCTAAGCATTGGACCACGTCATTTGCAAAACATAAATGATAAGGGCAAGCTGAATTTAAATTATTAAGTTAACTCTGATAAGGGGAAACACAGCACTTTGATTTTTTTTAAATAAAGGCACGCGTGTAAAAAGATTGCTAATATTTTCGATTTAGATCAGACGGAACGAAAATTCAAGAATTGCAGTTTTCCGTCAATTCTAAACAGCACACTCGGACATATGTTAAATTGTTAAGTGGTGTGTGTCAGTGCAACCGGGCAACATAGGTCGTAGAGTTCAACTTGTGAAAATCTTTGTTTCATTGCATTTGTTTTGCTTTACGCCGGCCGGTGTTTTTTTTATTAGAGATAGTACAATGGGTGAGATTTATCATACGTATTTCTGCAGTGATAGCAGGCCCACCCACAGGAACTTCAAGCCCTCTCAAAGTTTTTCCTGTAAGCTGCTCTTTTTGGAGTATCAAGTAGTTTTAGAACAGGTTCAATAATTAGGCTTTTTTAAGCCTCCCCGAATGTGAGGGCCCATCACAAATTTTTCCTTCTCCCCCCATCCCTCTGTCGACATTACTGAGCGGTATTTTCGCAACGCGAAATGCGAAGATATGTTTTACTTATCAGTTTTTCAAATTAAATAAACATTTGAATGGTTTGCATACCGATACATCATGAATTAATTATCAAAGGGACATCGACTGGGCTGGGATCAAATCAAAACACGAAATTTTAATTCGTAAACAACTGGAGTAGTATACTTATGTATATGTATGTTCGTTTTTAAATTTTAATTTTTTTTAAACAGTTTATTGGTTTAGCGAATGTAGCAATTGCACGAATACGTCCTCCAACACAGTGCTACCAACCCCTGCGTATCAAAAGTGGTCGGGCAATCGCGAGTAACGAAAGGAAAATAAAATAAGTCTTCCTAAGATGGCTTCTGCGATGTGAAGAAATTTGCGGATAAATTAAAGGTTCTTATGAGTCTAAAGTTAAATTATTCAAACTAGAAAAGCATTATTTATAAAGTGTAATGTGGTTGCAAGTGATATTCATTCAGTTTACATTGTAAAAATGATTCAAATTTTTCTAACATATTCTTAATTGTCACACTTCTCACACAGTGCAAAAAATAAATAAATTTCTCAATTGTTAAAGAAATTATGAAAACGCGTTTAAGTATTTGAAGAGGAATGCCGGCGACTGTTCTTAAAAATCGTTTTATTTTTGTTATTCGTTTGTGTTTTGTATTATTGATATGGAAAACGAGTCTGTAAAATCAGAGCATAGCGGAAGATCGAGGCGTTCTCGTAGTCATAACAACAGTGCAACAGCTAGCAGTGGCGGAGGAGGGGGAGGGACAATTGGAAGTCATCATCATCGAGATAGAATTCGACATTCGCATAGAAGTACTCACTCGAAAGGAAATAAACGCAACGAAATGGCACCGTTCCAAACTAGTGTCAATTTAACAGGTTTGTCCACTGAAGTACGGTTATTTTAATAAGACTACAGAGGTGTGGAGAATTGCAAAAATGGAGCAGTAATCATTGCATTGACTCTAGAACCTGCTCTCCTTCCCCTTAGAATGTTAGCATGAACTGAAATTATGACAAAACTGGTTCTACATACTTCTCTAGAAATTTAAATATATATTAATTCGCTTCATGATTCAAAATCTGAGTTCACTCATGAATATTAACTCTAAAGCGGGCAAATGTTGTTTTATACGTACATACTTAAAAGGAACCACATTTATCAAAAGATCCCTTGAAAAATTTCAGGTGATGATCGGGATGGTCAGGAAATAATTGAAGTTCAGATTTTGCCCCAGGATGAAAATTGGGGAGAAAATACAACAGCTGTAACTGGCAATACTTCAGAGCAGAGCATATCGATGGAGGATATAAATAACACATGGAGCCGCGAGCACGAATCTGGAATTGGTTTTGCATGCCAGCGATATATCGAATCCACGCTGTCGCTGATTCTTGGGTTTGTGGCTTTCTTTTCTCCCATAGCAATGGTGATGATGCCGAAATTGGGATTTTTTCCATCGGCATTTGACCATGCCGATTTTAAGCCAACAGTTAAAACCCAGCCTCTCGGCTGCAGCAGCGAATGCAAGGGTTTGCTAGTGTCTCTGACTGCACGACTTATATTATTAGCTTTAGGATTGTGGGCGTTGTTCTTAAGGCGGCCTGCTGCTACTATGCCCCGAATATTTTTACTGCGAGCCACTGTCTTGTTGCTGGTCACCGTGTCCACATTTACGTATTGGCTATTTTACATTGTACAAGTGACCAATGGGCCAAAAATTGTGGTGGAGGAAGGTGAAGCGGTGGATTACAAGTCATTGGTTGCGTATGCAACTAATTTCGTTGATACACTTCTATTTATTCATTATATTGCTGTGGTCCTGCTAGAATTGAGGCATCTGCAGCCCACTTACTACATTAAGGTGGTTCGATCGCCAGACGGAGTCAGTAGGTCTTACGCAATTGGTCAATTCAGCATTCAACGGGCTGCTGTGTGGGTTCTCCAAAGATATTACGTTGATTTCCCTATTTATAATCCTTATCTGGAAAGAGTTCCCATTTCAAAATCACAACGAAAGCAAATTTCATCGAGTTTTAAGTATTATGATGTTGATGGGGTGAGTCCTGCCCAACAGCAAAGTCAAAGCAGAGCGGTTTTAGCTGCCAATGCTCGCAGACGAGACTCGTCGCACAACGAACGCTTCTATGAGGAGCACGAGTACGAAAGACGTGTGAAAAAGCGTAGAGCAAGGCTTATTACAGCAGCGGAAGAGGCATTTACCCACATCAAGAGGATACACAATGAACCAGCTCCAGCCATTCCACTAGATCCGCAGGAAGCAGCACAGGCAGTGTTTCCGTCAATGGCAAGGGCGCTGCAGAAGTATTTGCGAGTCACTCGTCAGCAGCCGCGGCACACTTTCGAGAGTATTCTGAAGCACCTGGCTCATTGTTTAAAGCATGATTTGTCTCCGCGTGCATTCCTTGAGCCGTATTTGACGGAGTCTCCAGTTCTTCAGAGTGAAAAGGAGAAGAGATCCGTTCATGCGTGGTCCTTAATATGTGATGAGCTCTTATCTCGCCCGATTTCCAATAATTGCACATTTCAGCTCATACAGAACGACGTTTCTGTCCTCGTCTCCGTTCACCGGCTGCCGCATTTCAACATCTCCGAGGAGGTGGTCGACCCAAAGAGCAACAAATTTGTTTTAAAGTTAAATTCCGAGACTTCGGTGTGACACCGTGCTCGATCAATACTTCGCCAGCTCATTTGGAATCATACTTTAAAATTTACTAGAAATTCATTAAAGCAGTAAAAGATGGCCCAGATTTTCTGTTTAGTCCACTTAATTTGTACAAAGTCTGCATATCAAATTAGTTAATTTAATTTAATTGTTATAATTATTTTTTAAGATAAATTTCTGTAGTGCTGTAGGTTTCTTGTTTCGTTTCCAGCTGTTTTTATTACATTTTTTTAAAGGAGTAAAATTCAAAAATCCATTGCAACTTTCGACAATTAAGTTTTGTATTAAGCCCAGCTGAAAGTCATACATTTAAAATAAGCTAAGTAATTAAACATATCACGCACTCTCTAAAGAAATTTCCTTTATGCTCATCTGTGATTTTTAATAATAACTATAAAAAAAACAACCAGTTGAACAGTGATATAAGCAGGTCTTAAAAGGATCGCTATATCCTTTAAAAATAACAAACGGACAAAAACGCACAACAATTATAATCAAACTTTACCAATTAAGAATACACATAATAAAATATGCTCAATCATGACAATACAATTATCCAAGAGGATTAAACATAGATTTTCTGTACCAACTCAATTATGACTTTCAGTTGTATAAAGTTCTACAATTTTAGCTTCTTCATGTGAAATTAAAAAGGAAAAAACCAAAAGTATTATAAATTTAGCGTATTGTGTATATTTAAGATACTAATTTATAGTTTATTTGAGAAATTTGTCGTAAATCGAATTTTGCTTTATGCTTTGTAAAAAATGGAACATCAATTGGAGCCTCATTGCAGATTTTCCGGTAAAGTATCATAAGTTTCTCGACTACACTTTCCGATAATAGTAACCGTTCTCTATTAAAATGTAGTTAACTAAAAAAAGGTATTTTTCATATCGTATATCCTTGAATTGAGAAATAGCAATAAAAATGTTCAGTAAACAATACAAATTAAAAAATGTATTCCAGTCTTTTCTCCTATAACATTTTATTCATAAACACATTTACTGTTTGAAGTAACGTACATAAAATTTATTTATAAGAAACTAGTTGCTAGGAATCAATTTTTATCTTTTAATATTTATACGTGTTTTGTATTGCATTTTATAATTTTTATATCAAATGTGTAGATAACAATTAGATAATTGTTCACTTCATTTGCGTGGAATCGCCTCAATTTTTATATGGACTAAAATGTCGAATCATAAATAAAGAAAAAAAGAAGAAGTATTTCTTTTGGATATTGAAAACCCCGTCGTCTTGTTCCAACATTACATCTTCCCTTTCTTTGTTCGCATATGAATTATTCAACAGTTTGTTGCCACTGCCCCCTGCGGGGATTATCTAAAATCAGGAGGAAGGGGAGACACCATATCTCTGTCTGACCGCAGCGCCGCTCTACGTCAGCGAGCAGATGATTCTCAAACGTCATCGCGATTCACCAAGTTCGAGTTGCAATATTGGAACCGCGAATTTCCGCTGGGATTGTGAAACCTGCGCGCGAAGGTGAAATGTGACAAACGAAAAGTGTAATGTGCATTTCTCAGGGAAAGTTTTATTGAGATTTCTGATAAATCTGCTAAGTGCCATGAATTTCCAAACCGCCCAAACCAAAGTGCATTGAGATCCAGATATAAATGAATTTGCCTTGTTGGTAACTATGTTTTATTTATTTATACTTTTAAGTGAAGTTATATTGCACGAACTTTATGTTGAGATGATTTCGAGTAATTAGATCATGACTTCATTTCTAGCATAGATTTTTGGGATATACCAAGTTTGCTGAAGGTGAAGTTGTAATATATTTAGTGCAAAATCACATGTTGCATGTAGGTATATATATTTTATATATTTATATATCGGTGGAGTCAATTTAATTATATGATGCAAGATTTTTACATTTTGTGCAATTATAACAAAAAACATAAACGGCAAAAAGTTTGTTTAAATGTAGCAGAAAAACTCATCTGCCTATTTATTTCTTGATACTTTATTTTTACTTTCACTTCTTTTTGTTGTAAAAAAATTGTTGTTTGAGAAATATGTTGGAAAAAACTAAGCACAATTAATATTTTTTCTTCATGAATGTTTAAATTTTTGTACGTGATTACTTAACATAAGACCTTGAACACACACAGATTACACTACTTAAATAAATGAAGAAATCCAAATAGAAGTTGCACACAATCTGTTGGAAATAAGTTAGAAGGTGATAAAGGGTTATATTTGTAATTTTTTAGCGTCCGAAACAAGTTTCAAAATTGAAAATAAAAACTTACGGGCACATCAAAAACCAAGAACAAGTTTTTCTTAAATATTGACGTACTTAAAAACCTTGAACATAGTTTTTACCTTATTCAAAATTATATATATTTAAATACCTAATATTCCCGGTAAAACCATTAGGAACTATTTTCAAACAATAAAAAATCCGTTAGATGATTTTGAATAATAAAAGCTGTAAGAGCCCAAAGAGATGGTCTTAACTTATGTTTTTTTATTTTAAAATCTTCGGGCGCTACGAGTTCTCCAATTATGATGTGAATAATTCATGAAGCTTTCGTAAGGTGTTATCTTCAATAGTCACATTTTGTCCACTTGGATGAGTTTCCACCTGATTTGGCTTGTTACAATTTACCCAAATTAATAGAGCCTGATAAAATCTACGAGGTGTTCTTGTTAAAAGCTCCATTAATATTGCCATGCCATGCAATGACTCGCAAAGGGAGCACTCGCCGGGATTTCAAAAAGTGCAATGCCATTAGGTTGATGCGGATCTTGTGAAGGTGCGACTCAAAGTAGCAGCTATAAGCAAAAAACATTGAAAAGGATCAAAGGTGAGATGAAGTGATTTTCCAGTGAAAGAACCTTAAAGCATCTCAAGTGTATTGTAGTAGAAAGCTGAGTGCACACCTAGCGCAGAAATTGGAAATTGTTGCTAAGTGCAATTCAATAATAGCTGCTTTGCTAATACTATGATGTGGCTTTCTTTCCAGGATTAAAGTGGCGAAAGATGTTACGTCGCCTGATCACTTACTCCATTACTGGAGCTGGACTAATTGGGACTGGTGTGAGTCTGCACGGTAACGACTACGATGTTAATTCGTTGGGCATTGTACGTCTTGGTCGAGCAGCAGTTACAGTGTACGATATTGGACTCACCTACAAGCTACAATTATACAATAAGAAATGGGATAAAAACTCAATAGAATTTAAGGAGCAAAGAAGCAAGGTTCACACTATAGCTGCTAATAAACTGCTGCAGCTTATCTGCACAAATAAGGGAGTCTACATAAAAGTTGGACAGCACATTGGGGCCTTAGAATATTTGTTGCCAACGGAGTACGTCCAAACTATGAAAGTACTTCATCACAACGCACCCAAAAATCCTATTGAAGATTTGTACAAAGTAATCCGGCAGGACTTAAAGAAGAACGTAAGTTCAATTTGCTGCGACTTCTGCAGTTGGTCTAACTTTCCACTTCCTTTTCAGCCTAGTGATATTTTTGAATCGTTCGATCCCGAGCCATTGGGGACTGCTTCCTTGGCTCAAGTTCACCGAGCCACCTTGAAGAATGGGGACGTAGTAGCGGTCAAAGTTCAGCATCCATACGTTAAAGGGAACTCAATTGTAGATATGAAAACCATGGAAATCCTTGTAAAAATTATGACCTATGTCTTCCCCGACTTCAATGTGCAATGGTTGGTGGACGAGTCAAAGAGAAATCTTCCAGTGGAACTGGACTTTCTGCATGAGGGAAAGAATGCCGAAAAGGTAGGGAGCGATCGCGAATTCTTTTACATTTGTTACTGACATTTGCTTTCACAGGTAGCAGTAATGTTTAAGGACTGCAAATGGTTGAAAGTGCCCAAAATTTACTGGGAACTATCAACAAACCGAGTACTAGTCATGGAATACCTAGACGGTGGACACATTACGGATATTAACTACATAAAGGAGAATCGAATCGATCCATTCGACATAGCAAATAAAGTGGGTAGACTGTATTCTAAGATGATCTTCACATTCGGTTTTGTGCACAGTGATCCGCATCCCGGAAACATCCTCGTTAGAAAGACTAAATCAGGGAGCACTGAACTAATTCTGCTCGATCACGGTCTGTATGCCACTTTGAGTGACCGATTTCGATACGAGTATTCTCAGCTGTGGCTGAGTATTCTTAAAGTGGACCGAGAGGCTATGAAGAAACATGCTGTAAATTTAGGAATCAAAGAAAATCTCTACGGCTTGTTTGCCTGCATGGTCACTGGAAGGCCATGGGAAGCGGTGGTGTCGGGTATCGACCGCACTAAACATTCTGTAAATGAGGTAAACTCTTCTCCTTTTTTGCTCGACGATTAGTAATGTTCTTTGCATCCTTCTAGAAAGAAGTGGTTCAAAACAATTCAGCGCTCGTGTTGCCAGACATTGCAGCCGTGTTGGAGCAGGTGGATCGCCAAATGCTTTTGGTGCTGAAGACGAATGATATTATCCGAGGCATTGAGACAACATTGAAGACAAAGGACCGGATGACTGCTTTCTGGGTGATGTCAAAGTGCTGTGTTCGATGCGTTCATGACCGAGAGAAGAGAGATACAAAAAGATATTGGACCAAATTTACGATAAATATGAGAGAAAATTGGGATATATTTAAGTTAAATATTTATTATCTGTACCTGGGCCTCATCAACTTTGGTTTGCTCGCTGCGATCAAACAAATAATTTAGTAAATTTTTATTACTAGCATAGTTACCGGAAAACTTTTCTATTTTATGATGCTTAATAAAGGTTTATGATATGTTATAAATTTTAAATAGAATTTTTATAACTTCCCTGCAAAGAACGACTCCAAGAGTCGCAACTTGATGGTATTCAACAATAAACAAATGTAAAACTTTCAGGAAAACTTTATTGTTTACCGTATTTGAGTGTAAAATAATAAAATCCAACTTTCTTACAAGAAATATGTCCTTGGCTTCCTGTAAGAGAACAGTTTCCTATTGCCCTTGTGGTGTACTCTCTGTACTAGCGGGAATCTGATGGTGGAATCGTGGAATTGTTTAACATGTGGCCTTCTTGTCTTACTGGCTTGAACTGATTCCACTTTGATGATTTGGATTGAATGAGCCCGAGCACGATGACGAGCACCCATATCACGGTAGCACTGGGTAACAGCTCCACCTACAGTCAAGTCTCGGTATTCACGGTACATGTTGTGGGTACCTGAACGAGAATCATAACGCAACCAAATCCCGAAATTCTTGATTTTAATTGGAGTCTTCTCGTATATTTGCTTAAGAGCAACAATTTCACCAGTGGTCTTCTTGAATTTTTTCAATTGGCGCAAGAAATACCAAAAGCGGGACTTCGCCACAATGTTGTCGGGAGCAAAAATCCTCATCTTGTAGAGAGGAGTTCGTGGCTCCTTTTCTGAGGGCAATTTGCGCCCAATTACTTCGTATTCCTTCAACTAAAATGAAAAAGAAAAAGTTATTAGTAGAAATATGCAGAAACAATTTCATTGAATTTAATATATTTTGTGGATTGCAAACTTGACAGATTAAAATGAGGTTATGCTCGATATTAATACTTCGGCAATAATATTCTTGAACCCCTTCAAGAATTTTTAATCATTAGCAAATAATAAAAGCAACTAAGTGTTTAATTCAGTATTATTTCCGAAAAATAATGCATTCTTCTTGGAATGACAACAAAATTGATTTATGCACATGTTCTTCATATTCTTTTGATGTTTTCACATTGCAAATCAATTTTCTTGGAATTTCTTAAATTGCGCACGAGAAAAGAAACATTTCCACATCACACTGTAACTTTTAAAAATTCTAAAATTGCAATATTCAGTTGAAAATTTAATCGTACCTGTCCTTTAGCTTTCATTTTGGCTGCGTTTTTTGGAAAAGAAAGATGTCGGGGAAAACGGAAGTGGAATGTGACATTGACAGCGACGATTTTATTTTGAACACTGAACTATATTTAATCCTACGTGTTTTAATTATGGAAATTGTTTGATTTTGTAAGTTTATTATAATCAATTAATTTTTATACATTGCGTATGGTAATGCAAGAATGTTAAAATTTCATTTTTATGCTTAAAGAACACATTTAAACCCAAAAATATAATTTTTCTTGTAGTTTTTTCCTGTAGATTGAAAAAGCTATTGTGAATAGAATTTTCTACAAGGTATTTGACAGTTGAGTTCTTTCACATTCTCGAATTTTCTCGGTAGTTGAGTTTTATGACAAAAGTCATATGCATGTAAAAGTATGTGTTTGATGGCCGCATTGTAAATTGGTGAGTAGAAAGAATATCCAAAGATTTTTCTTAACAAAAGGCTGCTAATTTCATTTCTAAAAATGTCTGCTTTTTAGCCTTTAAACAAGAATCATTCTACAATTTTAAAAAGGATACATTTGGTATCAGAAACTGTCCTAGTTTCTATTAAGAGAAGGATATTTTTTTCTATATTCTACAAATAGTTCCCAAGGATAAAATAACCTTACGAAATGGCGAAATGGGGCGAAGGAGATCCACGCTGGATAGTTGAGGAACGTCCTGACGCAACAAATGTTAACAATTGGCATTGGAAAGGTATCAATTTAGACAAGAATATTTTTCATGGTGCAGTGACAAAACAAGTCTTTTATATAAATTTTATCTTTTTAATTTAGAGAAAAATGCCACTCCATGGTCCAAGGAACGAATCAAGGATCTTTTCAAGGACTTTAAAATAGGTGAGAATTCATAGAAATGTTAATTTTAAAATCAAGACGTTAAATTTTATTTTGCAGCTGATAATAGTGGAATTGAGTGCGTGATAACCGAAATCGATAAAATTGATGGTGAAGCAACGGCAAACAATCGGAAACAAAAATTAATATTCTTTTATGAATGGAACATAGTTTTGAAGTGGTCTGGACGACTCCCATCGGATGCTGAAAGCCATGAAGGCAAAGTAACGATTCCGAATTTATCAGAAGAGAATGATTTGGATGACATAGAAATCACGGTAACAATTAACCAGTCAAATTCCAATTCGGAAAAACTGAAACTCTTCATGTATAACATTGGCCGAGACAAAATTAGGAAACAACTCGGAACTTACGTGAAAGACCTTAAGGAGGAGTATTCGAAGAGTTTAATATTGCCCAAAAAGGAAAATGGCCAGCAGCGAAAACCTGATGGAGTAACAGTCTTCAATTCGGGTTACAACAAGAAAACGGATTCAGATAATGCAATTTCTGTAGCTGGCTTAAACATTCAGAACAATGTCAGCGTCGGCTGTAAATTAGACGTTAAAACTCTCAAATGTAAAATCAACTTCCAGTGCAGATCCCAAGAGTTGTACGATGCCCTAACAAAAGTTGAAATGGTGTCAGCATTTACCCACGGACCAGTAAAACTCGACGCAGTCAAAGGAGGAGAGTAAGTTTCACATTTCCGCTCAAATACATTATTCTGATAATGAATACGACTATTTTGTAGTTTTGTGCTGTTCGGGGGAAATGTACATGGCAAATTTAATGAATTAGTGCCGAATAAAAAAATAACGCAAACATGGCGGTTGAAACAGTGGCCAGAAGGTCATTTTTCGGATGTAGTTATTAAAATCGAAGAAAAAGTACGCCCATACTCCTTTGTTTGGAATCAATTGTACTTCAATATTTATTATTTTTTGCAGGCCGATCATACTGAACTCGAATTAACGCAAACGGGCATTCCTGCTAGCGAATTTGATGCGACGCAAAGGAATTGGGATCGTTACTATTTCAATAGTATTAAACAGCAATTTGGATTCGGATCATTTTTAGTATAGAGCATAAAAATGAGAAGTAAATTGCCACACAACATTTCTGGTGAAATTGATGAGGCCCTGAAAAAACTCAATAAAAATAAGAAATTGATTTGGAACTGAAAAATGCAATAGTAATTGGCTATTCAATAGTATCTTCAGAATTTGTACAATCAGTTGTCCTTTGAATATCCAGATATTTTTACCAAAATTGTTCAACATTATTTACTAACATATTGTTAAATATGATTTTACAAATATCTCTTTTTCAATTATGTAAATGCCTCACAATTTAATTGCGAACAGAAAATGGTAAATAAATGCTTTCACAAGGTCAACTTCTGTAGTGTTTTTTAATTGGTTTAGTTTAAGGAGGATTTCAAGTTTTAGTTTTGAATGTTTCTAGATTCCATGGCTTCCATATTATATTCTACAAAAATTGCTTTCGACGCGATTTTGTATAAATTAGAAAATCACCAAAATGAAAACTTTAAGGTATTATGAGTTTTGGCTAGAATTGAGGAAATTTTTTTTAAAAAAGCTACTAATAAATAAAAATTACAATAACATTTAAATTATTCGATAATTTTTGGGGCTCTGCAATAAATATTATTCGTCACTTTTATAACAATAATATTTCATGTCTCAATCATGCATTTCGAGTTCTTTAGTTAAATGTTCCTTTATTTCCAATTATTTCCGATTTTTCATTAAAACCATTCATAGACGAGTACGACTACGTTCGTTGTCCTTTGTCTCTTCACGAAAATTTGCGTTGACTTACTTGCTTTTGCTTTTTATACCGAACCAATACAGCATCGATGGATGGTTGAATTTCAGAAGGGATATTTTTAAAAAATTCAAAATTTATCGGACAAAAGGGTCTTATGAAATTCGTATTCCGTGAGCTCAACATATTCCGTGCAAATTGTCTGAATGTCCATAATAAAGAAATTGGTAATATGTATATCCTGAATGTGCTAAGTCGAATAGAAGAATTTTCATAAATCTCAGAGGAATTTCCCAAAAGGGATACCGACCTCTTTTTTCCCAACTTCGTCGAAAGCAAGATAAAAACGACTTTTTTAGCGGAATTGTACATAACAAAGTTACAAAGTTGCATGTGACATTAAACACGATGGATGTTTGAGTAAGCAAGTTTGTGGCCCTTAATGGCCGTCGGCTTGCCATTCTAGATAACGCAGCAGTGGTTTTCGGACTTTTGGTGGAGCATGAACAGCGGGTTGAGCTTTATTTGCAGATAAGCGACGACGGTCGCCCAAAAGAAGTAATAAGTTTTCGGTTAAGGGTATCATATACTCACTTTGCATATGCACTCTATCTACGGACGGCATTCAACCCTAACTCCTTCCAAAGGTTATCTTTAGCATATGTTTAGCATGTAGTCTTTATATGCGGCTGAAGATCTGGAAAATTAAAACGAATTAAAATCACTTTAATTTCTCGTTTTCTTGGGCTTTTGCTAAAATATAAAGAAGATTTTTCGATATTTGTATTTTCCGTCTATTCTGCCGGAAAGTGCGAAATAATTTATGCTTTTAGAAAACAAGAATTTGCAGTTGTTGTCATAAATTCAATCCTCTTCTAATATTTATGATACATCAAATCCTTGTAAAATGGAAACTCTTGTTTTAAGAACTATTCCTGAGAAAGTCTTGTTTCAGCACAATAAAGATATAAAAGGTGTCGTATTCAAAAAATTGCAAATACAACTTGTTCCTTTCATGGTTTATTTATTTAAGAGAACTTATATGAGGATAATTTCAATAGAAGTGGTTTTATCTTGTGTCCTGAGAGTTTTCATAAATATTTAAATCTAAGGTGTTCCTGCAACCATAGTTGAGTAATTGCCAAGTGCCAAAACAGTGGCTGCAAAACTATATTCATGAGAAAAAACGATTTGATGCCAGCCCTGAAGGTGGCACTCCAATTGCTATATACACTATACAGTATACGGCATACGCGGCCTCATTCCAAATTACAATAATAAATTGTGAACTTAGGCAATTTTCCAATTGCAGTTTGCAAATACTTACGAAACGAACACCGGGTCAAATGTAACACCGCGGGCGGCGGGGGTGAGTTTTTGTATGCCGAGCATAAAACGAGCATCAGCATCGTGTAATTACTGAAAGGATTTAGCGCCGTTCACAGAAGTGATAGCAAATAACACGCGACACTACTTTGTGTGTCCTTTTAGCTCCAATTCTCGTTTTTTGATTGAAGGTCCAGAAAAAAATGTCTTCCTTTCTCAAAAGTTTTTCTATTCTATGCTTTTCATTCAGGCCGTCTGCCATCGTCCCATCCTGCCGCTTAGCATGTCCTTCTGCGCTTAAAGTGTAGTATACATTAAATAAAATCAAAACGATCCTGAGAGAGAGCTTTTTAACCATTCAAAATTCTGCCGTACATATAATAACTCCCGTTTAAGTATAATTGCATACATTTAAACATTTTTTGTTGTTTTCTTTTATGTTTTATTATAAAAGTATGATGCATGCTTATTCACGTTGGATGCTGGTCCTTTTTTAACCTGTTCACCCCTTTTGTGGGTGAAGTGCGCGTGTGTGCCGCGCCCGTAAGTCCTTAAATGGAATTTAGACAACTCTCAGCTAACTAATACATTTGCAGAATGATTTCAAGGGGAAGTACCGAATTGCACTTCGCGGTGCAGGGATGGAACTAATGTGAAAGCGCGGCCAACGAAAGTATGTTAGTCGGTAAAATATCTGGGTTGCCATCCTGTGAGCAAGGCTCTTGGGGAGCAACCTTAAGAGAAATTTCAGGGTAGTTTATTATTGGTTTTGTACATGAGTAAGACCACCCTATTGATATCCCCTTAAAGCGGTAATTCTCAAATTAAACTACAAAAAACCTTTATTAAACATAACTTGAAACTATTTTCAATAAGCTTCAGTATTTTTGTGAAATCAACAACTTGTTGATGACAAGTGAAAGTACTTTATCAAAAAATTAAACGAAGTTGTATATAGTAGATATTATGTGGAGTTTATATTGATGCTCCTTTATAACATACATAATGTATTACAGTTACGATGGAAAGAAATAGTTCTGAACAGGTTTGTGCTACCTATCTTCAGATTTGGCAAGTCCTTAGGGACCAGCAAGGGTTCCATAAAGCACTTCTGAAACTTTGAAAGGCTTAGATTTTGTTTATAAATTTTGATATTCTGATCTCGTACCATTAATCCACGCATACGGATGAGAGCTTCATTCGTCATCCATTCATAAACAAAGATTTTCCATTCTGATTTCCAGCCGTGAACAACATTTCTTATGGTTAGGGAAATCCCCCAGTTTCTCTCTTTGCCTGCAAAGGATGAAAACGGCGAAAATATAATGATGGCGCGACTGAGATGTAGAGATGGCAAAAGCTTTTGGCACAGCCTCAAAAACACGAATACGAACAAAAACAATATTCGCAAAAGCTTATTAAGGTTGAATACCACAAGATTGTTGTATTTCAGGACACTCCACGTTTTTTCTCAGTACATTTCATCCTCAATTTCCACGTAATGGAGATCGCTGGTGTGGATCTAGCTAAAGCGATGAAGGATATCGTTTTCTCTTTTATCTCAATACCAGGGAAATTGAGGAGGGATGGGGTGTATTGATAACACGATGTCGAGAAAATCTCTGATGTCCTGGTTGTTTGTTATTCAGTCCCGGACGAGAACTTGAACTGTAAACTTATTCGGCAATGAAAGCTTTTCTCAGACAAATTCCTCCACATTTTGGTGCTTTTTAGATAAAACATTTGTGAAATTGTTCGGAAAATATTTCAAATTTCATTTTAAAAATGTGAAAATGTTCACAAATGAAATTTATTTGGGGTAAATTGTAACTGTTATTGAAAATTACCAATTCGAATTGCTTCTTATGCACGGGAACTGCTGTAAACGTTTGACAGAACAGTGGCTACTATTAGGGGAAATGAAATTAGGCCGTGAGCGGGTCCTTTTACAGGAAATTGAAAAAAATAGAGCAGAAAGTGCACGATAGCGAAATTCCTGCTGGAACTGAGTGTGATTGAGTGGTTGGTAAAAGGCTATCTTAGTCCTAACCGAAAGATTGTGGTTCTTCGTAAAAAGTGACGACGACTATAAAAATGATATCCAGCTCACACACATCCTTGATCCTTGGTAGATTTAGCCAGCATCAGTGAGGAGCTGAGACACCCGATGGGAACTGATATGATAGTGTGTGTGGAGCTAGAGTATCGGTGCGTGATGTGCTGTGTTTAGAATCTGTATAGAAAAATGTCCTGTGTGTAAAATCATCGGAATTTACTTCGGTCTGTTCCTTTTCGACAGTTACTACACGAAACAGGAAGTAGTGACACAAAGTAAAGTGAAAGCAAAGTAATCGACTAAAGTGGTCATTTCAGACGAAGGTTCATTCAAACCTTGAACATCTGCATTCTGCAGTGTAGGTCTCTCCAATGTCATCACATCCTTCGAATGAGGCAAGTGTAATCTTTATCCTTAATCCATATACAGTTCTTGTTCATTTCATTCCTGTTGTATTCACCCTTTTACAGTTTATTCTACTTTTACCTGGTTTTTTGGGCGACTGAGAGGATTTCTATGATTGGACTAGGTTTTTTGCTTTAAATTTTCCAAAAACCTGGTCTTTCAATGTGTATAATTTTGGACAGTTTCAAAGTATCCTATTCAGTATCCTGCTGCAATTAGCGATAGTTCCAAGAACAACTTTCAGTTTAAACTTGATTAAATTTCCGTAAAACAAAGGATTATCTCACAATCAGATTCTCTTTCAATTTATTTGCAAAGGCATAACAATTTTATTGTTCTACTTTTCGCTGTGGAAGATTATTTTCTTTTACCTTTCCGATAAAGATTGTAATAAAATAGCAAGCAAGGACGTAAATAGAAATCCTTTCTACTACTTTCTAATAAAGGAAATTGATCCCCTACTCACCTTTCTTTTATATAGATGTATTCCTACAATTGTACACTCAAAACAAAATGAATTTAATGAACTGATTTTTATAGTTTTTATTAAGTATAGAGATTTATGTGTTTGTTTTCGGCTTCATGAAAACTCATATTAAATGTGGTCTGATAAATTAAACAATTTCATTTAAATACTTGTAAAAATCCTTGTTAGTCAATGTGAGATTTATTAAACATACTAATTAATTCAAAAAAATATCTCAATCACCCCAAATATCAAAAAGCTTCTTGTTTATGAAACCGCCAAATATTATAAACAATAAACTTTTAATAATTTCAAGGAAAATATAACTCCTTAAATTAAAGTAATATGATTACAGCACAAATAAATGTTGTAAAAGCAATAACTTAATTTAGTGCAATAATAAATTTGCTACTAGACAATATTTGTTTGAAAGCTGTAATTATTAAAATGCCTGTTTTTTATTTAAAGCACTTAATATAGTAATTTTATAGAGCCTATGTGACTCTAATTAACTGTTCGTGCCAACATTAAATTGGATTGAGCACTTAATTCAAACAACACAGCATTGTTTTATGAATTCCCGTTTCTGCCATTTTGAACAGAAAAAAAGAGGTAAAAATAGAGACATTTTCAGTTGAAAATGTTGAAAGTAAAATTTTCGCTTTTCCCTTAAAGCATTTCTTAATTCTCAATTTCTCAGTTTTTGCTCAAAAGGACTTATCGGGTTAGTCATGTGTTAAATAATTGCCCCTTAATTTTTCACTTTATCCCGCGCGAGTTTTGTTTATATCTAACAATAAAAAACAATGGCTCAGTTGCTTAGCCACTTGAAACTGGCAACAGTTAATAGAACATTGTTTAAAACTATTTGTTTTAAAATTCTTGTTTTGTCTACAGTTTTCGGTTTCCATTTTCGACTTTTACAATGAAACAAAAATGGCTGCTACTGATCTTTTATTTATATCTTACATTCTTACCTAGGACCTAGGTAAGTATATTCGATTTTCACATGAAATATATGATCAGAAAGAAATCACGTTTTTGGTTTATTATTCTCTGAATAATACACCTTTGTAATCGGTTCGGAATAATTTTTAATAACACTCCCTCAAATTTGTTTCTTTTACGTTTCAAGATGCGTAGAGTCCAAAAATGCAATGTATCATATGTCCGCCGTGTCAGCGATATCTACCTTAAATAACCGTCGAAAAAAATCGTTCTTTCGCATATAGACTACACTTGGGCCCTAGTTGTGTCCCGAAGCTCGGCAGCTTGATCGGAATACACCCTGGGGTTTTAGGGGTGAAGAAGGGGGGTAAAATTACGCATTTTTAAAGTTTTTGTGAACAATTGGGCATCGTTTTTTATGTTTTATGGATATCGAATATGAAGTCGATTTTGACGAAAGAGTGAAAAAGTTAAAAAAAAAAAAACAATTTTTAAAAATGAAAATTTTTTTTTTAAAAAAAGACATTTTTTTTTTATAAAATAAAATAAATGCTGCTTGAGAGGATTACCAATGTTATTGTATTCAGTCAGAAATAATAAACCCATGTGTAAAGACTTTGCAGCGTTTTTGTATTTTGTTTTAACAACATCAGATATTCACCATAATAAACGAATCGCGGGGTCAGATAACGCCCGTAGGGCGTAGGATATTAAAGAAATTATCAAGTAAAATTTTCACTTTGAAGTCGGTGGAAAACATGGAAAATTTTCGAATTTCTGACAAGTTAAACGTAGAATAAAAGAAAAGGTCTTCACCGACTTCAATCTCAGATGTCAACACAACAAACGAGGAGCAACGAATGCCCCGAGAAAAATTGTTTTGAAGTGCTGATATCTTTTTTTTTGTAACAAGAGGATTGTAATAAAAGTTTTGAAACTAATTTTTTTTTTGAGTGAAATTTAATTATGCTTTAGACTTTGGGAAAAGTAGAGGAAAATTGACTTCCATTATGTATAAATAGCAATAAAACATTAAAACAGTTTGGGTTTGCTTAATATGTAATACATATACATGATATACATATTATGTGTAAGGAATATTACGAAAGGGTGTCGACTGACGTTGTGCCCTTTTTCATTGTTATTGACTCAACATCAGAAAAAAAACTTCAGATTGTTTCCATAAACAGGGTATTGAAACGGAACTGCATTGAAAACTATAAAAAAATCCGTTATTTTTTCGGAACGAAAATCGAAACTAAACTGATATAATATTATATTTATACCTATATTTTTTTAATTAAACCAAACTTTATTCTAATTCAACCCCCTAAAGCCACTCTAAAACCCAAACGAGTAGGCCTGCTCGTATAAAAGTAGAAACGTATGGTAGGGATCGTGGCAGCACTTAACCCAAAGCGTCACCACTATATACCATCCTGCAGGCGGCGGCGATGGCAAAAGGAATATGTGCCTAAGATCGGCGATGGTCGTGCACGAAAAATATTTTTTATTTATATTTTTTTTTCGCATTTCGAAAAATCTGTTGTTTTCAACACATTTCCTATCTAAAAACTCTCCTCAGAAAATCGGGATTAATCTCCAAGAATAATAATTTTCAAATAAATTGTGGATAAAATGTTATTTACAACTATTAGTTTTTAGTATCGTAGGCGCTCGGTCCCTGGTATTCAATATAATTTCGACAATTTACTTTTGCTAAACATATTTCAAATTGCAATAAGGGTGCATCGAATAAGTAACAGTTAACCATTTGAAGTAGTACTGCAAGAACATGCTTGCTTGAACAATTTCAATGGCGTCCAAATATCATGACTGAAACAAAAAGAAATACATAAGTCCTTTCATGTCCTCCTCCCGAAATGAAATGTTATTCTTTACTTGACAGCTCCTCAAAAGAGCTTTCTGGGCGAACTATTCATCTACAATTTGCTGGAAGCCGAAAAACGGTTAACGGGATAAGGTTTTTAAGAAAGATATTCTCGGTACCTTGCAGAAGAATTTGTTAAGACATTTTCTGCTCCTTTCATCAACAAATCCTTGGCCAAACTTCAATAGCGTTTGAGAAGTTTGAGGAATTCTAAATTAAATTCTTTGTAAATGTTTTCGATCTGGGAAAATGCTGAATATACGTAAAAAACTGGCGAGGGGTTGTTTTTTCCAATAAAACATTTTTTTTCACGGATTTAAAGGGAAAATTTTGTTGGTGTTTTTCTTTTCAACAGTTTATTGTAGCTTTAGGACGCTCTTTCAAGAAATGCTTGCCGCCAACCGAAAGTGTTTCTTCTGAAAAAAGTCAAGCAACATTTAATTTTGCCCATTTCCTCCATACATGCATATAATAATCTCTAGTCGATAGTTCTACTGCAGATCCTTGTGGCCCTCCACCAAGAACCAGGACTCTCCCCACAACTGCAAATTCCCTGTTAATTCAGCCGTGCCATTTAGAACGTCCGTTGGAGAACTTTTTCTAGCATTCTCTGGTCCGTATCTGTTGACAGATTAATGTTCTCCAGTGTTTGTTTTTTTGTAATTCTCAGAATTATATTCAGCCCTTGTAAATTTAATCAAAAACAAAAGGTGTAAAAAGTTAAGCTGGAACACACAGCAACACCCTCCTGTGCTTGAATTGCTGCCATAATAATCATCGTGTTAGAATAAAAGATGCGGGTGGGGCTCATAGTAGACGTGTTGGAGTTTAAGCGGGGGCCATGGCACCTCGTCATCCAGTACCTGCCCTCCAACAGCTCCAACAGCCCCCCCCCCCCTTTCACCCTCATCAACGTAATGTAAATCAGTTGCTAGAGAACGAACACATGTAACGATGTAATTACGTTGTGATTTGCTTTTATGAAGTGTTTTTACGGTGTGTGTTGAGTTTCTTGTGTAAAGGTATTGCTCATTGAGTCTCTTTTTTTCTTAGTTTTTAGCATACATTTTAATGTTTTAAATGTGCAATATGGAAACATTAGGATTGTCAAAACAGGCGTCCTTTCATTCAAGTGCAAATTAGAAAGCTCCAACAATGTTTGTGTTGTGTATTTGATTTAAGTCGTCTTCAACAACATTCGCATTCACAATTCTGCTAGTTTTTGGTGAACAAAAACTTTTAAAATATACTTGAGTAAGAAATACAATAGAATCTATTTAATTTTCTATTCATTATCAAACACAAATTGCAGCTGGAACAGTTTCGTAGAAATTATCTATTGAAAATACAGAATTTAAAAAAAAAAAAAATATTTTATGTAAACTACTACGGAGGACAACACGACGGATGACACGGCGGAAAGTTTTCTCGTCCAGGTCCTTTTAATGGCATTATTCTAAAAAGTTGTTACAGAATAAAATGCTGTTCCGTTAATAAGGATCACGCGTTGCCACCATATAGCGACGCTTGGACGCGACGCGACGATAGAAATGTGGAGGAAAAATTTGTAGAGTAATTTGCCTTACGTGTTGAAGTAATTAATATACAGTAGACTAGACTAGTAGAGCATCGATTATCTAAAACCATTCTGCGTTGGGGGTGTTCAGATAACTGATCATTTGCGAAAAAATGTGAACCAGTGCCATAGGAGAAATAGGAAACAGAAGCAGTGATATTAAATACCAAACTGTACATATATATTTTGTATCACACGTCTTAGAAATACATTCCTTACATAAAAAGATATGTACATTAAAGCATGTAGGTCTAGGCTGAGCCTATAGTATACTCGGCAAAGAAGAACAAGAAGAAGAACAGCCACCGAACACACGTTTCGGTTAACCGGTGTTCGGATAATCGATGCTCTACTGTTGTTTTCGACAACTCGGGGAAGCAGGCAAACGAAACGACTGTACTTTTGTCGTGGGAAAAATCGGCCTCTGCCGATAAAAAAACCCACATTTATTTTCGAACTCAAGTAACAATTTTTACAACCGCTCGACTCAGAGGATCGCAAGACTCTGGTCCCCTTAACATAAAAAACCGAGGTGCGGGTCCGCTGCTCACACAAAACATGAACGGTTTTGTACACTCCCCGGGAAACCCTCGGTTTCTTCCGATCTAAGGCTCACTAAAGCTAATACAACTTATCGACAACTAACAACTAGCCTATATTATAAGTCGCTCTGCTATTAGGGCAGCTATCCCGCATCCTTCTCGATGGTTGACTCCGGTACGGGGACGATCACCAACTTCTGGACAGCTCTTTTTAATAATCCTGAAGCAGTCTGGACCATCACGTTCCGTACGACTCCATCCTTCCCTGGTAGTAAGGCGTTAATTCTCGCTAACGCCCAATGCGACGGGGGAAACTGCTCGTTCCTTAAAATGACGAGTTGGCCGAGTTTAAGGTTCTCTCTCTCTTTTCTCCATTTTTTCCGCTCTTGACAAGTGGTTAAATACTCATTACTCCATCTCTCCCAGAAATGCTGTAACATTCTCTGTCGCTCTCTCCACGCCTTGCTCCCCACTACGTCTTTCGGATTCGCATGCCGAAAGGCTGGTGGCAAGACTAACTGCTCCGATGTCAAATAATGACCCGGCGTAAGAGCCTGTAAATCATCGGGGTCATCAGTCAACGGACTGATTGGTCTCGAATTCAGAATTGCTTCGATCTGCACGAGCAATGTCATGAATTGCTCATATGGTAGTCTCCTTACTCCCACGATTCTCTTCAAATGATGTTTCATAGACTTCACAGCCGCCTCGTAAATCCCACCTTGGTGCAGCGCGGCTGGTGTCATGAAACGCCATTCCGTGTCCGCATTGCTCAAATGACGGAGCGTCTCATCAGTTCTCCAGGCTTCATAAGCTCTTCTTATCTCTTTCTCAGCTCCGACGAACGACGTCCCATTATCACTATACATTCTCTCACAACGGCCTCTCCTGGCGATGAAACGATCAAAACAGGCAATGAACGCACTGGACGTCAAATCCGTGATTATATCTAGATGAATCGCACGAACCTTCAGACACACAAAAATGGCTACCCATGCTTTTGCTGTCGTCAAGGTCGCTCCGTCTTGCTCAATTGCTCGGAGCGAGAACGGACCAGCATAATCAACTCCAACATGTAAAAATGGTTTGCCTGGTCTCACTCTGTCAGCCGGCAAATCTCCCATCAACTGTTGCTCCAAGCGATGGTTGTAGCGTACGCATACTACACATTTATGGATGTATCTCCGTAACTCCGCTCTAAGCTTGGGGACCCAATAACGCTGTCGAATAAATTGCATGCAAACCTGCACACCTCCGTGTTTGGTTTTTGAATGTGCTGACTCCATAATCAGCCATGCCAATCTTGACCCATTCGGAATTATTAATGGGTACTTGACTTGGTACTCAAGCTCCGATTCTCCGATGCGGCCGTGCACTCGTAGCAAGCCGCTCGAATCCAACATTGGTTTGAGAGACTCAATTCTAGATTTCTCCGGCAATGGTTTCTGCCTGCGTATAGCTGTGATCTCAGGGCAATAATACTGTTCTTGGGATTTTCTCACCATATACTCCATAGCCCATGCTCGCTCCTGATTCGTTGGAAGCGATGGTGTCAACCCTCCGCTCCGCAAACTCCTTGCTGGCGGCTTGTATTTGCTCCTTAAGGCGTTGATATAACGAATCACATACGCTAAGATATTCAGCGGGCGGTTCAACTCCGAAGCGTATTCCAAGATCGAAACTCTCTTACTAGTTCCTTTGATGTTAATATCCAACATGGATTTTCGTTCTTCCACAAAATGAACTCTCATTTCAGTCTGTGCTGCCTCCAAATCTATAATGCCAAATCTCTCCTTTGGCCACTCCGATTGTGGTAACCTCAACCAACTTGGCCCGTGTAACCACAGCTGATTGTTGATCAACGCTGACGGCAGCACTCCCCGGCTCAACAAATCGGCTGGATTCTCTTTAGTGTTGACATAATGCCAACGTTCGATTGCCGAATTCTCCTGGATGGACGCTACTCTATTAGCGACAAAAGTGTTCAGATTGGAGGGTGACTTGCGGATCCAATACAAGCATATCGACGAGTCAGTCCACATCGAATATTCCAATTCGGAATACTCCATTTTATTTCTAACAGTGCTCATCAAACGTGCCAATAACTCCGCTGCAGACAATTCAAGACGTGGGATCGTCACTGTCTTCAACGGTGCCACCTTAGTCTTTGCTATCAGCAAATTGGATTTAACGATTCCACTAGGGTACTCCACTCTGGCATATATAACAGCGCCGTATGCCTGTGTTGAGCTATCAGAAAACCCGACTAACGTAACTCTGCTGTCATCTGATGCTCCTATCCATCTGTCTATTTTAAACTTCTCTAATAGCACAATCTCCTTCCAAAACTCATTCCATGCCTCCGTAATCGCTCTCCCGGCGATTTCTTCATTGGTGATTTCTCTATCCCAATCTAATTGTAATTTCCATAGCTCCTGTATTATCTTTTTACCGATAATCACCACCGGTGCAATGTACCCATTGGGATCGAAAAGCTGAGCTATGGAACTCGCGATTTTTCTCTTGGTGAGAATTCCTTTAATTTCTGGTGTTTTTACTTCGAAGGTGAATTGATCTGTCGGGATCAACCACTTCAACCCTAGAACCGAGGTTTTGCCCTCCCCCGAAAACACCATGAAACTCTCACTCTCAGACTCCATTGTGGTTAACAACTCCTGGCTGTTAGATTTCCACTTGCGCAAAGTGAAACCAGCTTCTTTCAAAATGATTTCCATCTCTTGAGCTAATTTGATTGCTGCCTCTACCGACGACGCTCCTGTCGTACAATCGTCCATGTAAAAGTCGCTCAAAATCGCCTTTGCTGCCTCTGGGTATTGTTCCTCGGCTTCTCTTGCGGCTTGGACCACGCAGCGAACTGCTAAGTATCCCGAGGACGCTAATCCGAAGGTTACTACTGTTAACCAGTATTCTCTCAGTGGCTCAGCTCTATTCTCTCTCCAGAATATCCTCATTAAATCCCATTGACTTGGGTGCACTCCGATCTGGTTATACATCTTCTTGATGTCTGCTGATATGGCTATTCTGTGCCTTCGGAATTTCATAATCGTATCGTGCAGGTCTGGCTGCAACTTTTCTCCCAACATTTGCGCATCATTGAGCGACCTGCCAATATTTGTTTTGCAACTGGCGTCAAACACCACTCGTGGCTTCTTCATTACGCAATGGTGTGGTATATAATATACCATTTCTCCAGGGTTCGGGTTACGAGTCGCCAATCTCATGTATCCGTTTCTCAATGCTTCGCGCATTTGTTCCACGTAAAACTCTTTTAATTCTGGGTCTCTTTCCAGTCTCTTTTCTACTTGAAGGAAGCGGCGCAGCGCAGTTTCTCTAGAACTCCCGATCTCAGTTATTTTCTCCTTCATTGGAATCGTTACAACGAATCGTCCGTTTTTCTCCCGAAAATGTGTTGCCATAAAGTGATGTTCGACCGCCTCCTCCTCGCTTGTCCGCTTGTGATTCATCCCAATTTGATCCATTTCCCAGATCTGCTTTAACAAATTGGCCAATCGATCATTCTCCTTAAACTCAATCGACGGCAGGACCTGACCGCATTGCAGATCTGTAGATTCTCCCTGCGAGCCTAGGATCACTGTACCAAAGCTAGTCTCTAATCTCGTGATGCCATTCTCATATGTGCTCAACACTGACCTCATAATTCTGGCGAAGAAACCGGCTCCCAGCAAGATATCTATTTCGCCTGGCTTATAGTAACTGGGGTCGGCCAATGGGCGGGCGCCTTGCTCCATGGACACTTCGTCTAGGGCCGAGGTCGGCACTGTAGGTCTCCAGCTACTCTCCTTGGGCATAACCCATAAATCCTCCTCAATAAACTCATCCGAATCAAACCATGGTTTAACCCGCACCCTCATTCGGTGCTTAATCTGGAAGGCTTCTCCGTCAATCCCGATTATCTTACGGGATGTTGACGTAACTGGCCACTTTATTTTATTATAAAGACTTGCTCCTATAAGACTGGGCTGAGCTCCTGTATCCAACAAGGCTCTGATACCACCAATAAAACAATCTCTCCACTCCAAACCTATCATAACCGTAGGTAAAATCGCCATTCTCACCCTTTTTAACGAATTAAAACAGCTCGTATACGTCGAAAAAGGCCAATTGCATAGTTTTTTATTGTTCTCTTTTGTTTTATTTACATTAACTCTCTTATTTCTAACAATCTCATTTGCTCTCTTAGAATTAAAATGCTCACTCGACTCTCCTGGTGATTCTCCATCGCCATTTTTCTGAATTTCTCCCTTCAATTTCTCCAGTTGCCCGTCTATCAATCTCTCCTGCGTATTTAATATCTCTAATTTGTTGTTCAGTATCTCGACTTTCTCTTTGAACAACACTCGATTCTCCATCTCTGGGGGTGGGGGCTCCGGACGCACGATGATACTCCGTAACCTCCGCGACTTCGCAACTGGCTCCTCCTTCCATCAAATTTTCTCATTTTTTCGCTTGCTCACCGCGCTAACTGCCTGACTCTTCTCCTCGGTGGCGGTTGTCACCATTCGCTGCTCGACTTTGTGCGGGCACAACGTGCTATTATGCGAGCTGCCGCCGATACATTCGACGTTGGTGCATCCTAACTCCATGCAGAACGGGGTCGAATGTCCCTTCCTTAGACAGTTTCTGCAGAGCTTGCGACGCTCCACAAACTCCCTCCTGCCGTTCAAGCTGAGTCCTAAGAAGTTCGGGCAGTAAAATATGGCGTGATTCCCTGTGCACGCCTCACATGGCTCATTCTTGTGAGGCCCGTCTCGAGCGGAAGATGCTCGTCTCGGTCCTCTGGGGCGCATTCCACTAGATGACCTACTCGAAGATTGGCTCGACATCTCTACTCTCCGTGCGCTGTTCTCTACAGCGCCTTGCCGGGCTCCCACGGCGTTAGCGAGCGCTGCTGCTTGCTTATCTATGAACGATAACATATCCTTCAGAGATGGCATATCTGTTGCATGTTGCAGAAGGTCCCACTGCTTGGCGGTGTCCTCATCCAGACGTTCGTGTAGGGCGTGCACTATGATGACGTCCCAGTGATCCACCGGTAGCCCCTGTGCTCTTAACTCTCGGAGCATGGTGTTCGTGATGTCTGACATCCTTTCGAAGTCGGCTGCCGTTGGCTTAGGACCCAATCGGGGAAGTCGGTAAAAGCTCCTCAAGTGTTCTCTCGCTAACGGGTAGGGACGGTTGTATAATGACTCCAACCGGAGCCAGGCTCCCTCGTAGTTCTCATCGTTGGGTTGCCATCCTCCAAGCGCTCTGGCCGCCTTACCCGTCAAGGAGCTCTTCAAATAAGCGAACTTGAAGGCCGGTGTAATGTCCTCCTGCTTATGGATCACCTCAAAAAATCTATCACGGAATCCCTTCCACTTCAATATGGACCCATCGAAGGTGCCCCAGGTGTTTTGAATATTCCGTTGCTGCACGGGCATCTGCAGTGTGATGACTGCCTGGCCACTCGCCTCTCCTTGCTCTGGGGGTGATGGTGACACCGGGTTCAATTCCTTAACCTTGCTTCTCATGACGGCGGTCGCCTCGATATACCCGTCCTCTAGCTCGTTCATCCTCTACGTAATCCTCTCCTCGTCATCTTCTGGTCCTCTCTTAATGACCTCCAAATGTAGCTCCGTCAATTTCCCCCATATCTCCTTCAGGGCGTCTTGACGAGTTATTACCAACTCCAAATTCGCTGTTTGGAATTGCTCTGACCTCGTGTATGAAACCGCACGCTCTAGGCGGTTCGCCACCGCCTTGTGCTGGTTCAGCAATTCTCTCCGTTCTGCTGCTTTCTCGGACATTATGCTAAAAAGGAATAAACTCTGTGATTTCCTTAACTCTGAATTTTCTTTAACTCTACGTGTGCATGTATGCGTGCGCGCGAGTCTGTTTTTTTTTTTTTAGATCAACTCATAATAATGGCATCATCCTCTCAGAATGACGGCCATCCGCGACAGTTACGCTCAACAATCGCGGGCTCAATATATTTAACGAAAACAGAAGGACTCCACTTAATTAAATTTTTCTCCAAAAAATCAATAAACTACGACGTAGGAACAAACTACACGCGCAACGCACACTCACAAATACTGCCGTGTCTGGTTCGTGTGCTCACAACAATTCTCAACTCGGTTCGCAGTCGCATTGCGATCTCACATTAAATTTTGTAAACATAAACAAAATTACACTCGATTTGCTAGCGTTCTCCATCTCTACTTATCGGACAAAGCGGGTCACTTCATTTAACATCTTGGTGTAAATAAAGCACGACCAAACGCTCGGAATCAATTGCGAATTTTTTTTCTTTTTGCACACACAATGATTCCTCGTCCACATCTCCTCTCTAAGGGAAGCGGCGCAAAACGGAATTCTCTGTATCGCCTCTTGCGATAACTGTAGTGGTAGTGTTTGCGCGTTCTCTGTGCGTCGGTGCAGAGTTCTCACGTCTGCCCCTCGTCCGCTGACAACAACGCACTTACACCGACACACCGCACGTGGCGCATTTTTCACTCATTTAACTACCGTTTATGCCGACTTCTTCCTCTAACTCTCATGCATGTTCTGCTTGTTGTTTTTTTCACATAGCATAACAGAATCTCTACTTCTCTACACGAACCAAACACAGACACTTTTGTATTGAAAATTACGCCGCTTCTGCGTAATTTGCACTCAAATTAACCGAATCATTTACCTGCTTATTTTTCTAAAATTTGATATTTTGCTACGTTGTGGCCTGCTGCACTGTGACAAACTGACTGAGCTTACTCTCGCCCTAAGCCAGCGCGCCACAGCATCTCGTGGTGTGTGGTGCCTCTGCACTCCGCACACCCCAGACCAGTTTCTCATTCCGCTAAGGGTTACCGTTTTCTCACAACGGCAACGGTATAAATCTATTTATAGATATGAAAAGCAAAAGTGAACTTATCTTATCTGGCTCGAAGGACCAATGTTTTCGACAACTCGGGGAAGCAGGCAAACGAAACGACTGTACTTTTGTCGTGGGAAAAATCGGCCTCTGCCGATAAAAAAACCCACATTTATTTTCGAACTCAAGTAACAATTTTTACAACCGCTCGACTCAGAGGATCGCAAGACTCTGGTCCCCTTAACATAAAAAACCGAGGTGCGGGTCCGCTGCTCACACAAAACATGAACGGTTTTGTACAACTGTACATACGTAATATGTATCTGAAAAGCAAAGCAATAAAGCATGTAACATAAGCATGGAGTAAAGAAAATTAAAAAGCAAAAATGTTTGGAAAATGTGCGATGAATATAATGAAAACGGAATATTGTAAGTGAGTATTCAAAAGTTCCTGATTTGATATCAACAAATTACAAAGTACGTTCACGAAATTCATTTGTTTTCAACATATTTTTAATTACAATTGTGCAAACATAAAATGTTTTCCGCTGAAATGAAACATTTGCGAACATTGAGTGGTGGGAATCAATTCCCTAAGCCCTTTCAATACCTCACGTCAGAGCATTAAAATCGCATCCCCAATTCCCCACATTTATTCTGGAAAATGAAATTTGCCTTCAGAATATCTCAATCACTTTTCCCAGTCAACACGACTTCCGACTTGCCCTTTTAATTTGCCTTTTATATCAATTTATAGCAATTTGTTTGCTGTGCAAATTATGTTGATGTTAATACTTTCTGTCGTTCCCAAATTAAGTACTCGAAACGGAAAATGGAAATAATAAGCCAGCGGTGGATGATATTTAATTCAACTATACTCAAACAAAACTCGGTACGTTCTGGTTTGGTTTGTATTTATTCAGAGTAAAATTTGTGGAAATTCTTGAAAACGCCCACAAATCGAGTTCTGATATTCTTTCAAGCCCGCACCCCGCAAAAAATGTTTTATTAAAGTACCCACCCGCACCCCAATAAAAATGTTTTAAAGTACATTGGTATAAAAAAAATATATTGAGCTTGCCACTTTTCGTCTCGCAAATCTTAAATTTTTCGATAAGAACTTCAATTTTATTGTGCCAATCTGAAAGAGCTTTACGCAGGACCACGGTCTCACGATTTTCCCTTCTCCTTGCGAGCGCCTATAGTAATTCTTTGCTTCTCAACATTTTATATACATACATAAATGTAATAAAAGCGATCTGAAATTCGTAAAAGGGACTTAAAATGCTGGAGATATGACTAAATTTCAGTCGGTTTTCATCTTATTTATGATTTATTCCTGTAAAAAAATTCTGAATCGTTAAAGTAATACATTTTACGCCTACGCACAGCACAAATCCTTTTGTATCCTGGAAAGCTTTTCACAAGAAGTAAGGAGTACCTACACGTGAGGATTTCTTATATTATTCATCGGATGAACTTCATTTTGACAACGTATACATATTTTGTTTCATCCTTTTTTTTGGGTAGCTTGCAAAAATTAAAAGATCCTTGCGAATACCATTACAAGGCTTATTACCTTGCGCGTTGAAAAATCAACACTAATTTATGAATTAAGAGTAATTATTTCTGAAACTTGATTAACGAATTTAATTTTCATCAAGCATTGCAAAGAGAAAGGCATGGAGTTTTTTTTTTTTAAAAATGTATTCTCTCGAGCAGTTTTCTTTTCAGTTTTATATAATGTTCTTAAATTTGAAGTGCTTAAAAAAAATGCAATATATTAACAAAACTACATAACTAAAAAGTTAACAAGAACTTCTCAGTGAAGTATGCTTAATTCTTTCTTGTTTGCTCCTCAGAATTTTGCAGGGTCAATTGGGGAGGGATAACTTCACTTGAGGGGAACAACGGAATCGCAAGGAATGGGGTAATTTGCTTAGGTGTTCGTTTAAACGGTGCATATACCAGAGCTTGGGCATTTATGAATGTCACATGCAGCGATGTCAGAGATGAAGAACTGCTCCTTCGTGTCCTTTGTGTTCTTCGCAGCAGTGTTCAATTGTACAAGAGTTTATGTAAAGCTTAGGTTCGCACCCATTTCATCAGGGGATGCCATATAAATTTTGTCACAATTCTATTTTATTTATAACTGAAAACATGAAAACTTGATTGAGGTAAAAAATATTTCGAAAGGAATATGAAAAGAAAAATTCTTTTTAAAATAGAAAATAATGACAGGAGTTTGGACGAAGATGGAATGTAAAGCTGTTGAAAACCACCAGCAATTTCAGATTTTATCGGATCTAACCCAACAAATAAATTCTGCTGACTTGATATTTTTGTGTTTCCTTCATCTGGACGTTCACAGTCGTTCGACAGAGAACTTCCTTGAATGGTGTAAAAGTCGTGAAAAAAATCCAATCCCAACGAGCCTTTGACTGCCTTCGAATTGACTCGGCTCATCATTTTTGCAGGATTCACAGGATTCATAGTCCGAAGTTTTGGGCGTACTAGAGCGAATAATAAAACGAAAGCTGAAAAGACTGATTGTGGCGTATCAATTATAGGCTCAAAAGCATCTGACTGGGTGTGAGCGGAAATTCGGCAGGGAGGTTTTTTGGTATTCCGGCGGCACCTACACGTCGGCCATATTATTCCTGAAGGCGAAATTAAAACCGTGTCACTCAGTTTCATCCTTGTCATTGTCAGAGTTTTGTTGCTTTCATCCACGGTTTTAGTAGGGGCCTGAAAGAATTGCTAAAACTTCCTTAAGTGGTATTGGAGCACCAACGCAAATATAGTATACGTATATAATATAACAGGAACTGGGTACACAAAATTGTATATTCACTGTTTTGGTGGTGGCGTTGTTCTCAATGAAACGAAACATTGTCGGGGATTTGCGGATGCTTAATCAATACAGCTATAATGTGCTACTCGTATTCCACTATCCGCGCAGATTTTCACAAAAATCTTTGATGAATGACGGGGTGTCGGATTTTAATGACGCTCTCCGTCGAGATTGCTTTACAAGTCCATTTAATATAATCATCGGTTGTCCGTGGCCGTTGCAACTATTCCCGACATTGATCCAATGTTCCATGATGGAATAATTGTTATTTACTGTGTACTTTTAATTGAAGTGCAGCTTATGTCTGAAAATTAAATCAAAGTAAACAATGGTTCAAGTTTCTCCACAACAAAACCGTTAATTAAGCCACATTCAGTTTTGGATGTGATCCACGATAACCTCTGGGTTTAGTTTACACTAATTCATCGTTTCCCTGTTCTCGTAAGCACATGTATGTGAGGACCCCCGAAAAGGGTGAGACTTGCAAACAATGTACATTGTAGTACATATAATAAACCATTCTTTCCATGCCCGCAGGTGTACAGGGTACACTGTACAGATATTACATGAACATGAATATATTGCTCCAGCCGTCCTCTTGGGATGTAGAGAGTTAAAACCATGTAAACGAAATTTCCTAAAATTAATTTACGAAAACTTATTAGGTATTTTCATAAATCCCTTAATCATTTTCCAATATGTATTAGAATGGGGTACAAAAGCTGACAATACAGATATATGAGGGCACTGACGTACATATTGTTAATTCTCGAATGTATAATTAATGGACGGTTAAAATCTCTTGAATTATAATTAGAAGCATAATATGAAACTTTCGAAATGTTAATATCCTGTTTTACTATTCATGAAAACGGCATGAAATTGTAATGGGAATTATTTCCCTTCAGAACATGTTTTTAATTAAGACTTTTAAAAGGTATCAATAATAATTTTAGAGGCAGTAAACTAAATTTCGCCTTGAGGATTTGATTATTACATAATTTCAAATAGAATATAAATTTAGTTCTTGACGTACGTTACACCTTGCTTGATACTATTTAAATTGTTATACTTACATGTTTTAGAGCAATTGCGATTTTAAGGAGATTTCTCACGCAATCCACTTCAAAAACAACTTAAGTTGCTTTCTCTGATTTCGTGAATCCCTTCTAGCAGTTAATATTTTGTACATTGCTAACTGCTTTTGTGTCTACTCCTTGGCTTAAAATTCTCATTTCCAAAATTTCCCTAATAAATAATGGAATGAATGGAATGGAAGTAATAATGGAGTTTTGAAACTTCCTACAATAACCCTTGGTTTTGATTTTCAGTCGCTTCAAATGCTTGTATGATATCATGTTAAGTAGGGTCCTTTTGAAAATCTTCAGTCCGTAAAATTAAAATTTAAAACTTATTTTCCACTACCGTTTGTTTTAATTAATTTTTGTATTCCATTATTTCCAGCCAAATAAATTAGCATCGCTCACGCAGCTTCCATACTCGACTCCATTTTAAAACAGCAATTCGGTAAAATAGAATTTTAACCATAATATTTTATTGTATTTTTGACGATAAATATTCTGCGAAAACCAACAACAACATCGCAAGGAGTGGTGGAACCAGTTCGTTAGGACACAGGAGGTGCACCTTGTTGTCAAGTGATAAACTGGCGTGAAGACAATGCTAAATGCAGAAACGGTAGTCTATCTTGAGCTGATGTGCACAATGGCGTGCATATTGAAGGTGTTATGAGGCAATATCACGTGCGGAGGTTGTCCTATGCAGATAGGTTTGTGCAGTAGAGCACATCCTCAATAACGCGACAATCACACCTGAGCGTTGGTTATGCTAAAATGATGTATCACACGATAAAATGGAAACACCGCAGAGGATCCTGGACGACTATGTGATAAGGTGAGTTACAATTTACTTTTATTATGTGGATGTCGCATGCATAATTTACACACGTTGCCTCTGAGAGGATTTCATTTTTTTAAATTTTGTTTTACTCGTGTTGTATTACACTTTCCCGTGTTGAACTTCTTGTGGGTGGATTGGTGGAAGTTGATGTTTTATTTATGTTGAACTGTGTCAACGGCGTTTTTTGTGCGAGCTGTCTTACCTCGTATTTCAGTGGCTATTGGACTCAAATTCGGATGACAATATCTCATAGGCGTATGAAGAATTTTTGTCCTTAGAAAGGCCGTATTGCATTTAAGGGTGCAGATTTCATATTAATATCATTGCAGAATCATTATTGTAAGGCAAATTTATTTCTGAATCAAAATTATCACACCAATTCGAAATTTGTTTTTGAGGCAAAATCGTGTGAGTAACAGTTTTCGCCTCTGGTCCAATGAATTCACTACAAAACTGAATACGAAATATCGTCACATCACGTGTATAACATTTGCAAAAACAAGCCCCGCATATAAAACCCCGGCATACGAGATGTTCAGGTCCCATCAATAATATTTTTTGAAGGTTGTGTAACTGCAAATGTGGCGGAGGAACATTTCCCTTTCATAGTCAGTACCTAATTCCACCTTTAAGCATGCCCCGCCATTATTTGGTATGGCGACAGCCGACCAAATGCTGAATAACACAGTCATAAACTACAGGGGAAACGCCATCATTTTACCAGGGTCACATTTATCACTCCTTGTAGACCACTTCCAAATCCACTGTGCTATACTTTACAAAAATTCATGCCCATCTCCTGACATCGTTGCGGGAATCAATCACGTCATCATACTCGTAGCACCATCCGAAACCCCAGATGTTCGGTCTCTGTCTATCATTCGTTGGGGTGTTGGAAAATGTCGCGGTTTAAAAAGGTTGTCTTGTTGTTTCCGATCTGTCCGTGTTTTTATTCAATAACTTTGATAACATCCTGGAAATAAGTCCAGGCAACCGTGATTTACTCGCATTTGTTAGAACCATCAACTACAGTCGTGTACGATGTGTCCTTGGCTGGAAATGCTATCCGCCGTAGTCAATTTAAACCTGGCTCCTTCAGCTCCTTATTCATGCCTTCAATTTATTCCTTGACGTTTACTTTATTTATGAGGAGCGAAAAACATCCCGGAGCCTATTGCCTGCCAAAGGATACCCGACTTATGTATATACCACTTTTCCCGAACTGCGACAATGGAAAGATGAATGTAGCGCCACAGAAGTTTTTAGGTAAAACTTGAAATTATTTAGTATGGGGTGTTGTTGCAAATATTTCTCTAGTTGTTGAGGGGAGTGAGGGGTGTCCTGGCCCCGCATGTTGGTTAAGTAAATGTTACGTAAGCCCCGACATAGCATTCGGTATGTAAGACCTTAGTGATGCGGGTTAACAATAATTTAGGTGGAAAACAAACAAACAAATAAATCTAGTGAGATCACATTGCTCCTTGAAGGATGATCTCCATCCTATTTAAAGTTAATCCGTTAGCAACGCAAGCTTTTTTTGCTTGACGTTCTTCCTTCAAGTCGACCGTGAATATTTTGCAGACTTCAATTGAAATTTGCAGATATTTTATGCAGACCAAAAGCCATAGACTAATAGCGACTTCATTTACTGAAATTGACTTAATTCAATTTGTCATTGATATGTGTAGTTCAAGTACGTGATTGATTTATAAAGATGTTCCCTGCCAGCGTCAGAGTCTCCCTTCTACAATTGAGTACATACAGAAAATAAACAAACAACCAAACACGCATAAAATTTAATGTTCGAAGTCTTAATCGTTCCATTTTCACTTGTTGGGGATAAAACGTTAAACAATATGTGAATAGTCAAACATGATGGAAACAAATGGGGGATGATGGCTGGGGGGGCTGATATAGCGTAAAGGAATTTCGAATCAGGCATACGCTCGTTGCTCGTGAACTATGATCCCCGCTCTTAACTCCAGATAATTGATCTGGAAGACGTGAGAAAAATTAAATGGGGACAAATAGCAGCCTACATTTCACCATGACAAATTGAGTTCTTCCGGTGCCCCTTGACACGTAGCCACCCACATTCTATCTCTCTCCCTAATCACCGCCGCAGAACAACTACCCGCATCCAATTTGTATTGATTCGGTTATACAGATGCCACCTTTCATAATCAGGCCACACCCAAGATCGATGGAGCTGTCTAACTTTACCATGTTGTTGCACTTAACATCCGTTATCAGTTCAATGTCAAATTGCAGTTCGCTCCTCATTTACATTAGCTCCATTCCGGGATTTATGATTTCCAAAAAGGTGTCGCTCTTCTTCTCAATCGACGGAATACTAACGCCATTTGCACAATTATTAAATGGGACACTTAATGACCACCCGGTGTTTCAACCTGACAATGCTCCCGATTTGCATAAGCAGCGCAGCGAATAAAGTGCACTGCTGCTGCATTCCTAGAATCTGATAATATCTGTGCGGCTCGAGCTCTGAGTGGCTGCCACGCGCTGATCCGGCTGCTCGGAATGCATATTTCGTGTTTATTAAAAATTGTGAATTTCAATTGCAACGATAAGTATGCTGCCCCGTTCGTATGAGAATGAACAACCGCCAAGGACCACACCGTAGTATGTGGGAGGAGATTTTAAAATAGCTCGAATTGCGCCAAATGACTGAACATTCCCAGGACACACGATACCGATTGTCCTTGAAGTTCAGCCATTGAAAACAAGTTTGCTGGTGATAAATTAATCAAAATTCAGGATAAAGGACTTCATTAATCTCCAATATTCGATTATGTAATCCACGGGTTCAAACAAGTGGTCAACCGCACACTGCATTTTCGATTTGGCTATAGAAATTTCAATTCGAATTTTAATCGATCGGTAATTGTTTATTAAGTACATTTTCATTAGCTTTAATCAGCAGGAAAATGCACGTTATTAAGATGTAAAAATTAATTCTGTTGTACCACTTCTGATTTCTTTTTATAACTTTATTATTTATATATTTTTTCACTAAGCTTAGTCACAGTAAAATTCCAATAAGTAATATAGATTTAGATTTTTTTGATGACTAAGTTGACTCCTTTAGAGTTCTCTAACTTCGCAATCGCCGGTGATATTGTACAGAAAAGCCGAATCCTAAATACCTTCTTAAACATTTTAGGTATTTTAATTCAAATTTTCTTTAATTTTCTATTTTTCGACTACAATTTTAAAATTTATTTCTGTTACGGTTATTCAAAGAAGCTTCTGGTCATTCGAGATTTCAGAAAATCTGTGTTCCAACTTTATAAATCATTTTATGTTGATTTGTTTTTAAAAATTCACAATATCATCGAAAATCTGTTATATAAATATTTTGAAAAGCCCAGAGTCACTCTAAAAATATTCAAACCAAATTATATTTGAAAGCTTAAGGTTCTTTTCAAGTCTCCGGCCCAATTTCATACCTGACCGAATTTTTGCGGTATTCATGTGGAAAAGGTAGCGAAAATAAGTGGAGCTGAGCGAGACTCGCATTTGGGCCAAATGGGCAACTTGCTGCGAAAAAGGATTTCGGGAACAATCGAAGCGAAAATGTGAAAAAGCAAATGTGACTCAGAGTTGAGGAACGTGCTCAAAATTTATTTCATTAAGTTTAAGAAACTTTTATGCTGGAAGAAAATACAAAAATAACTCTGCCATTTAATGGAAGTTTGGTGAACGATATATGACCGAATGTGGTTGCAACTTTCGGACGGAAGTAGAGAACAAATAATTTCTACAGCCCTGATAATGGCACAGCAACAGTAATAGGTCCCCTGGATCGGACGCGAGTGGGTCTGCCTTTTATTTCCAGCAATGTTCCAGTTAGAATGCGGCGAACGTTGTTAAACTATCCCTGAGTGGTGAGTTTAACTTCCTGAAACCATATGTTCTGGAAAATTAGTTTTTGCATTGTATTTGTCCCTATTTAGCTAGGTACATATTATAGTGTAGTTCCTGAACAATCTCGTGGGACGAAATGATGAAGTTTAACTTCCTCAATGCTTTTTTGGAACATTTGGAATTTCCGTTTGGGTACAATTTTAACTAACACATTTTTACCACGTCATATGGAACACCAGTGGACAAAAACTGAACAATTTAAAGTTTCGAAAATCTCTTATCAGCATTTAAAATTGTGAAAATTTTTCAAGGACGAATCTGTCTTAGTTCTAAGTTTCTCCTGGAAGCGATCTTATCCCTAATCATCATCGATTTTGTATTGCATGAATCATTTTCATCCATTCGTCATGTTCAATGTAGAACAAACAGGAATCTACGATCAATTCATCAACAACTTTTCCCATTTAGGAGTCTTAAAAAAAATTTCACTCTTTTTGTTTTCTCAAATTTCCAATATAATTTCCCAGTGACTTTTGTTCTGGCAACGAGGACGTAGTTCCTGCAATTTAACTACACAGCGATATCTATACTTGATTTGACTGTTTTAATACAACACATTGTCCTTTTGACGTTGTATTGCTCAGGGGTTGATTCTCGGTTTTGAATTACATGAATAAAGACGTTTTCTTTTATGTGCCAAATTGATACTTTGTTAGAAGGAATGTGATACAAATCGGTACACCCCATAAATTCCAGAGATTTGGTAATAAAAGGCGATGAATAATAGGAGGAAGTTTTGAAAGTATACATTTAAAATTTATTACATGCAAAGCGAAATGGAGAAGCAAACACTTTGTGTATTACAAATTTACAAAATTCTGAACTTGAGTATCGAAATACGAGACCAATTAGATTACGTGAATGAAAGTTTCGGTTACTTTGGTCCTTTTGTCTTACCGTGCGTACCTTTCTACTGCAGAGTGAGGCGAATTCTATTCCAGACTCAACTAATCGTAGAGAACGTGAGTAGAAAATGGAACACAAGAAAATCTTTATGGTCTTTGAAAATTATACAAAGTTAATGAACCTTTTGTGTCTTGTTGTTGAACTTCATTTCGGAAAGGACCTTCTGGACGGAATCCAAAGTTCATTGTGACAAAACAAGTTTCTGCTAAAATTGATTATTTTGTGGTAAATGTGATTCAAATGCAATTGAAAATGTTGTTATACAATCAAACCCAAGAAAAACTTTATTATAAATAGCAGATAATTTATTGTTAATTCTCTGAGTTAAGTTTGAAATAGTTAAATTGTGCAGTTCCAACTGTTGGGAGACTTCTTCAGCCACGTGATGGAATTGAATGTTGTCACTTATGTAAATTCGTTTTAAGACATTCAAACAAATCATTCCCAATTAACTTTTAACAATTTGTACGAACATTTCGTTAGCTAATTATTTCAGAATGAGTTTAGAAGAACCTTAAAAGCCATATTAATGAAAATTAATTTACTGTTAAATATGTTTCCCAGGTGAATGTGGAATGTAATGAGATGAGCACATTTGTTTGGATTACGACAATTGTTCTGAGAAGTTATAGAAATGCTCACGAAGTACAGAATTGCAAATTTTAAAATTGAAATTGATTGGTAGAGCAAAGTGAACGTTTTGCAGAATTCTCTGATAAGAAAGATTAAATTTCTTGTTTTATCTTTAGGCCATCTCGGGTGCCTACGTCGGTCGTAGAATAATTGTACTTAAATTGCGTCCCTTGTTAGTTTTTAAACAAATTATCCGAGATATCTCCATCACTTAATTATATCATTTTAAAATTCACTTATCCCAACCCAGAGGGTTTCGGTTCGGACAAGCGCATGTATAGCAAAAACAAGGAAGTCACTATTCATACGTTCAGTGAGCTCGAAAAGGTTTTTCTAGATTAAATATCATCATCATACTCCATTAACCTTTTTACATTGAAATTCATGGCTGCTGTAATTCTCAGCGCTTTTGCCTGAGTCTTTTCAGGGATTTCAGTCCCATTCCAACCATATCCTTTCCCTAAACATTTTTGGTTTTTTTTTGTGAAAAAATTGTGTTGTTCTCTTGGCTTTCGTGTTCCGTAAATGGCTGCAACCCTTAGCAACATTAAAATTTCATAAAGATTGTTATGAAGTTTCAACTAAGGCATTTCCGAGTTCCCATTAAAAATTAAGAAAGCTTCTTTATGGGTCAGTTGTAAAGGTCCTTAAGCCACTTTGTCTCCTGCGCTGGAGGAAGATATTAAAAATTAGTTTTTCAACCGCATCAGGACGAGCCAATTGGATCCTTCTGAGTGGTTGCATATTTCGGGGATAAAACGACAAAATGACAGTAAAATTGTTACATTGGGACTACGAGGAAAAAATTTATTTAATATGTAATGAAAACAAATTATACGACATTGTGAATGTCCTGATTGACCTGAAGGCATAAGAACAGAGAAGAGGAAATAATGCAGGATGGAATTGAATCTATGAATTTGTTCAGCACCATAAACACGATATTTTGCAGAGATATAAATGCCAGAAATTCGTTATTCGACCAAACTAATGGCCACATGAAAATTCGTTCGAGAGGGATGAAAGTTATGGTCAATGGTGAATCCATCTCTGTATTCCTCCAGCAACAAACTCTATCCTGGGGTTCTAGTGGTGAGTATGCGGAAGACGTAGTCATAAACTTGTGTCGAACAATCTGTTGGGTAAAAGTATAAAAAGGACTATTGCAGAAGTTTCCTCAGTGTTGGAATGCAATTACCCACATCCTGACAGGAATGAGCCAAAAGAGTTCATTAAGGACAGTAGTTCTTATTCCAAAACGACTGTCATTTGATACATTCCAGAAAAGAGAATTATTTCCAGAACAGTATGTTTTGTTTATACAATGATTTCTCATGATCCTTCGCATATCGATATCACCCTCTCAGGAATTCTGAATAAAAATTGTGAGCAGATCCGATTTGTAAAGTTCAAACATTTATCATTAAAGTTTTCTGTTATCCAACTAAAGACACAATTTTTGCACAAGGATAATCCTTTGTTAAAAGATGTAGATGAATTTGGAAGTTCTTTTCAAAGTGCGTTCCTCTTTATAACACTGGAATTGATTTTATCTGTGCACACGAAACGAAACATTGGAGCACATTAATAATAGTCAAGCGGACTTTCTATTTTGGATATGATTCCAGCAAAAATGGCAACTTTGGGGTGCCAAAAGAGCAGTGGGGTGGAATATCAGCAAGAGTAAGGATCGGGAATTTAACAGCATAATCGAAGAGCTGTGATTTTCACTGGAGTAAAAGTTTTCTTATCCCGCCACCGTCCAGTTTTTCAGGAAGACTAGTTTCATGTGAGAAAACTTTTACTTCCACAGAACCTAATCGAATTAAGCTGCGCCTGACAGGATTATCTCGCCCGTTGTAACGGCAAAAGGCAGAAAATTTGCTCCGAAAACTGCATTACATGACACAAGGAAAATCTACCACCATTTGGTAGTACCAAATCTAATTACAGTTGCATAAATTGCAATTGGAGCATGGAGGAAAACTAAAAGAGCATTCAACACTCATTTATCATGTACCCCTTTCCACCTGAACCAAGAATTTTAACCCTTTTATGGCACCTCTTGTGAAAAGAGCTTGTGCAGTTTAAATTGCGAGTTATGAAACACACAAAAGGATGAAATCTGCTCCACATATGCTAAACGAAGTTTACACAGTGCGGCGCTGGGGGTAACAGGAAAGTGGTCCAAGATGCAGGAAACTCTTTCCGTTGCGGTTGAGGTGAGAAAAAGAACCGCTACTCTGCCAGGAGAATGAAAAGCTTTTAAAAAGGAGAGGTCTTTTATGGCGAAACGGCACGTGGGATGCTGAATTTTTTTTCGACACTGTCCACTTTGCAGCAAACTATTTTAAATAAAACACGTTTTTTCCAAGATGGTGGCATTGTTCTTATAGTTAGCCAGGGTTGCACGTAGTTTAAATTCAAGGATTCTTAGGACCCCACAGGAAAAATTCTGACAACTGTTTTATGAAAGGTAAACCCTTTATGATTTATGGAATACTTTGCCGCGATCTCAACCAACTTAAATCACGAGAAAAAGGATGTTCGTAGAAGAATTTTTCAAGGAAATTTCTTCTCCAAAACTCATATAAGGAGCTCTTCCGAAATGCATTTATTCATTTGAACATTGATGTCCTACAAGACACAGTTGAAAAGTATGAAATCAGTTTTCCAGTTTGTAATTTTTATTGGAAAATGTTGTTTCTAGTTCGAAACAAATAAATAAACGAACAAAAGGGCAAATGGAGAAAAACAGCAAACAAATACTCTAAAACGAAAATATAATCAAAAACAAAGTCAATTTAGAAATATCCTTGATAAAATCGAAAACTAAAAGTTAATACATACTTAAATTTTTGCTCCAATGAAAAGAAAGGAATGAAATGTAAGAAATCGTGTTCCGAAGGAGGTTTTTTGAGGCGCATCCTTTGCTCTCCACTCTCCAGCCGCCATAAATCCAAAACGAATCCTTGAAGCGTGCCGAATCAAAATAACAAAAGGGTTTTGTTCCCATCAAAATAAAACTGTTATTTTTCTCAAGGAATTACAAAAATATAGATATATTGTTTACGGAATGCTGTTTCGCCAACATCTTCAGAACGTTCGAGTACACAATAAATAAGAAAATTCTGGAGCACTTTACCAACATATGACCGTGGATCTCAATCAAAAACGAGACAGATTCAGCTGCTGAGATGGCGTTCATCCTATTTATTGAAAATTTCGTCGAAAAATTTCAGTGAAAACCTCCTCTCAGACAGTCAGACAATGGAATCTTTTTCGCGTAAGGAGTCGCACGAGAAGGATCATGGAAACAGCTTCGTTCGGCTGTAGTCCACGACTGAATCCTTCCTCCTTAATTCCAAAACCTGCAGGAATTATGCAAGTGTGCTGAGAGCCCTTTATGGAACATCTGGTTTACTTTATGTTCTTAAATAGTTTCATTTATGTTTATCTGTCGTCATTGTAATTAACTTCCAAGTTTTTTTTATGCAAGTAGTTTTTTTATCTCTAAGAAATCATCGGATGTAGGGCGAAAAAATTCACGCTCGTTAGAGTTGCACATCTCGTGGGGAGAACGTTCTTTGAGGATGAATTTTCTTCAGTAATTGCTTTCAACAGCTTCTTGTAATACATTTACTCCTTTCCAGCTCCAAGAAGAAAAAAAAAATAAATGTGCGGGACTAGTTGAGTTTGAAGTTGCCTGGGAAAGTGGGAAACGCCTCAAAAGAGCAACTGCAAGTTGCAGGGGTAGTTGCAGGGTGAGAGGAGGAAATGTCCTTTTCCTCAGACTTTAACATTAATTTTCCGCTTTTGGACGATCAACTTTACTTAGAAATTATAGATGCTTTTAAAGTTATTCGTGATCGAGTTCGAATGAATACTTACAAAAATTACAGTTGAATTAATTGTTCTTTTTGTAAAAAGTCGTTTGAGGTACTATGTGAATATTTGTGCGAACGAAAAAACTTCTTTATTTAATTCAAGACTTGGAGAAAACTTATTTAAATTTTCTTTTTGAAGTACTTAGAATCCAATACAGAAATATAATAAGCAGTGTGATTAAAAGTTATTTTGAACGGCTGAACATTGCCGCGATGGCCACCGTTCGCTAGTTTCCACAATCTGCCATCAGAAATTCAATTGAATGGAAATTGGAATGGAAAATTTTAAAAATATGTACTATCGAATAAAAGAATATTGTTGCACCTACAGTAGTTACGATAGTTTCCATTCGATCGTTCCCGTCACTAATATACCTAAGCAATAATCATTGCGGTTGAAAAAAAGAGGACAAAAAAAACTTTTCGGATCACTTACCTAAAAAGCGTATAAAAAGTGTTCAAATCTAAATATAAAAACACACACTCACAAAAATTTATTGGCGAAATTGGGAATTGTTTTCTGACAACAATTGCCTGTCACAATTCTATTGCGATGTTTTGTTTATGCCTTCATCCACCTGGTTTGGATATTAAATATAGCAAAAAATCCTTATCGCTGTATGTAGTGCCATTCCTCGCTTTTGTCCTGATGTTCGTCTCCTGGGATGTCAATGTAGTTTCTGGTTTTGAAGCTGATCCCAAATGCTTTATAATATGCATTTATGAAATGTGCTTGCTGCTTGCAGAATCCTGTGCGAATGCGATAGCGTTGGACTCTGTTTGGTGTTGAACGCATCTATTGAATCTATTCATTCAGCTGACATTGGACGTGCCAATATCAGAAGCGTTGGTAGAATACTCCGGGAAGGATAAACTGATTTTATCAGCCTTAGGGACACAGTTCTCTGAAACGTTGAAATTGTTTCGTACGGACCATGCATGAAGGATAATGTTACGTTGCGAGTTTAGACAAACAAAACACTTTTGAAGTTGTGAAATCAGTTGACCGCATTTGTTCCTAGCTTCATCAAACGAGTGTTGTTGATGTTTTTCCGATCATTGAAGTAGAAACTTGCGTCCTAAATTTCACAACATCAAATTTAAATATCAATGTAGGTACAGCGAAAAAGGAGGTACACGTACACTTTAGTTCAAACCACTTCACTAATCCATTTGCAATGGAATGGCTGACCAGTTCATGAAAGCAATCAATATTGTTCAAATATCAATTGCACTGCTGTACTTGGCAAAATAAATATTTTCTGATGCTTTTGTGGCCAACTTGAAAGATATAAACGATGAACGATGTTCATAATTACACTTCAAGCATGTTTTAATAGCCATTAAAGTTTGATATTGGAACTGCGTCAAAACATCTCTTCTGTACATATAGATGCTTAAGTCAACCTATCAAACAACATGTTAACAAAAATGGTAAAGGAACCCAGATTAAATCGAAGATATGTTTTCTTTTTATTGTGAAGGAATTTATGTAGCGCCCGGAAGAGCTTTGGTCCTTCAGACAGCCATGGCAACATGCGAACTCATTCAACAAAGTAAAGCTCTGGAAATTATTACCGACCATAAATTCTAATTCCAATGTCGTTTGGTTCTTTTCAAGAGACGAAAACAAAATCATCCCCACTCCCTCAACATTGTTGAAATTGTTTATCCTTTTTCCTGGCAGATCGCTTAGAAATTCTTCTGCCTACCAGTTACCACTCATCCTCGGCGAATGTATTTCGAAAATAAGGGTTATCTCTCGCCGAGGCCATAAAGTAGTCCATAAGGTTTGCTGATAACCGTAAGAAAGATTGTAACTCTAAGTCATTTTCAGGCACCAGATCCTACAACCTCCAACTGTAAACCATCCTTATTCCTTAGTCCTTCTGAGCTCATCGCTAGGCCACGATATTAAAAAATAACGCTCAGCCGTGCTAAGTCACGACAGTTGCCAGTTGGGCGAAATGTTGACGCCGTGACGGGGAAGTTAATAGCGGTGGATGACAGGAAGAGCGCAAAAGGGAATTTGCTGAACGATTATTTATTATGCGACAGGTTTTAGAATTCAGGCCACTGTATTTACATAATGAAACATCTGAAACTTTGTTTTATATATTTTAATTACGCATCACATCTTGCCCAAACATTTGCAACAAATTTTATTTTTAAGCAAAATTTTCCAAAGAGCGAATGGAATGGATAAAATAAAAAAAAAATTCTGCATAAATCGACCACCCCCAGATGTTTTCTTCCCATTTTGAATAAAATAGCTAACATTTTTTACCATATTTCATGATAAAATCTTTCTACCTCCTGACCATCCCTAAAAAACCACATCACAAAAGTTTTATCAACGTTCATCGTCGCAACAGATAAATTTTCCTTTCAATACCCGAAAATTATATTTCTCAATTCATTTATTTCTAGTTTTTTCATGCAAAACACAGCAAGAATAAAAAATATTATACCATAACGTTGTCTCCATTGTTGATTCTGTGAATTCAAACAAACAATTTGGTTTTTCGTAGACTGAAAACGATACTGAAGTAAAAAACCAAAGAAGATACCTCAACAATTGTATAGTATAAAATTGTAAATTTTTTGTCAATATTTCCTTGACACCAACACTTGGGAATACGAAATTGTGGAAATGTATTTCTATGTGTAAAATTTTTGGCGTGGGGGGAAGTAGGATGTATGAATGGTTCCAAATTTAATCAACATCCTCATTCGTCAGCTTTCTATCTAAATTCATCTAACGGTGATTGAGGAAATTGAAGTACACCCCACCTGGAATGTTTGACACTTATCTTCAATGCTTTCAAGAATTTTTCGAACATAATTTAAACAATTTTTATAAATTACTGGAATGAATTTATTTGAAACGTTAGATGTCAATATTAACATACAATTTATTGTAATATTTTGTTGGATTGCATTGTGGTTAACTACAAAATGTATTTTCTTTCATTCCAGCATCACAAATCACTCCATCTTAAAGTCATTTCAGTCATCGGAAAATGGATGTTTACCCAACAAATCTGTCATCGCGACCGATGTCAATAGAGTTATCAACAACATACAGCACTATAGAGAATCTAACAAATCTCACAAATGCAACAGATTTGGAGCCACCTGGATTGCGGTACACCATACCGCAAATGGTTGTACTTGCAATAATAGCAACAGTACTGAGTATTTTGACTGTGGCCGGTAATTTTATGGTGATGATATCGTTCAAAATCGACAAGCAATTGCAGACGATAAGCAACTATTTCCTCTTTTCGCTGGCAATTGCCGACTTTGCTATTGGCCTTATCTCGATGCCATTGTTTTCGGTGACAACAATCCTAGGATACTGGCCGCTCGGACCGCACATATGCGACACCTGGCTGGCGCTAGATTACTTAGCATCGAACGCATCTGTTCTAAATTTGTTAATAATTAGTTTTGATAGATACTTTAGTGTAACTAGACCCCTAACATATCGTGCGAAAAGGACAACCAGTAGGGCGGCTGTTATGATTGGGGCCGCGTGGGGAATTAGCTTGCTCCTGTGGCCGCCGTGGATCTACAGTTGGCCCTACATTGAGGGTAAGCGTACCGTTCCACAGTATCAGTGCTATATTCAGTTCATCGAGACAAATCAGTATATTACATTCGGTACAGCATTGGCCGCCTTTTATTTTCCCGTTACGATAATGTGTTTTTTGTATTATCGAATTTGGCGAGAAACAAAGAAACGCCAAAAGGATCTGCCCAATTTGCAGGCTGGAAAGAAGGATTCCTCGAAGCGATCTAACTCAAGGTAAGTTGATCACCTAGTTTATTTAACCATAAAAAATTTTAATATGCTCTATGTCATTTGAGCCCTCGCTCCTCGGCTTTATCACATCCTCCTGAATCAGCAAATCCCATTAGTAACTTGGAAAAGCTCAGCGACCCTCATCTTGTACTACGCAGAAATAGAATACTTCGAGAGTAAACACATACACCCACACCCACACCCACAGCAGGCCCCCAGAATACATTCTCTGAGGGTGTGCTATTAACATTAACGACATAATCAAAGAGTCCACTGTAAGTGCACACTCCGTACAATATTTGGATCGGGGCTCGACTGAGGCCGGGATACTTCAGTTTGGCGGTCAGAAGTCTGCACCGGAAGTACATCAGGTCTTATTAGGTCCTTGAATGCTCGATCGGAGCACGAGAAGGACAATAAATGGCCTTAATTACTTACTCACGGAAAATTAATATTGCAGTTAATTGTGCTGACACACAAGGCTGAATGTGCTCCTTGACGCGGGGATAACTTTAATGAATTCTTCAGCACGTGCGCCAAAATATGAACCCCATCAGAGCTCCCGGCGGGATGTGGGCGGTTGAGGACAATATACAATATACATAGTGCAGTCCTGAAGTCCTTATTCCGTATGCAATTCCTGACGTTTTAATTCAAATGGAGCCCTGAAAATCACAATTTGCAATTCCAATTTGCATTTAATTCCACACAAAAGGACACTTCGGCTTCATTTGTTTAATGGAAGGTGCTGCAGAATTGTCAGAATTAATTAAGTGAACCTGACAGTCGATGATCGATATTTAACGATAAATGCACACAGAAGTTGTTTTAACAATTTATAACTTTTAACAAAAAATAACTTTAGCGTTTTTTTTTGTGTGTGAGATTTTATTAAAAAAGTAGTTGTTTTTTCGAAATGGCAACATATTAGCAAATTTTTTTCCGTTTTTTCAGAATGATACGTCCAATACTTTCCTTGGCCTTAAGTCGGTGGGTATCCTTAAAATTTTTGCTAATGCAATTCAGTATTTTTGTGCTATTAATTACGATTTAGAAATTGTGTGTTTTCACGGCAGCAAGTTTGAATTGTTTATTGGAATTTATCAGTGTCCTGTGTATTATTTGCAAAGTTATTGTTGTTAAATAAATTTGCATTAGTAGAGTTAAACAGTTATTGTATTGATCCGTCATTCGAGTTCGGCTTAAAAAAAATGCAAATGAAATGGTTGTTTTCAGTACTCTCCGTTGGAAATGAACTGTTCCTTTTGAATGTGTGTAAACAATCTCTTTATTTTTAAAACTGTTTTCAAATATATAATTTTGTCTGTATATTCCTTTTCAGGATTAGGATAATTGACTTCCGTACTTTCCTGGAAGGTTAAACCTTTTTACAATAGAACTTCCTATTTTATAAAACATTTCCAAACGCGTACCTACATATTATATAAACATCCCTGGAGGATTATCCTGCTTGTGTGCTACATCAAAGTCATTCAACGAAAATTTCTTCAAGTTAATTTTCTTCGGTTCAATTCCAATCACACTCTGTACACAAGACATCCTCGAAAAGGTTCTCGAAACGTCTTAGTTATATGTCCCTTCTGGAATGTCCGCTTGAATTGTGTCCATATGACCTAAATCATTTGAAAAAATGATCCTGAAGTAAGTGGAAAGCATTCTGTTCAATAAAGTGTTCAAAAACCAAAAAAGCATTGAATTTTATTTAAAAAGGTTCACAACTACTCTTACAATTATCCTTCGTTCTGGCGTACGATATTTCCAAGAAATTGAAATAAGTCCGGACATCGGAGGAAACTCATGTCCTTTCGAAAGTGTTCGTTTGTAGAGTGGTTAGGATTAAGGATATAGCAACCCTTTAATCTTTACGTTTGATCGTTTTATTTGTGTACAAATATGTAAGAGAAAAAAAATGGGTGGTGAGAATGAAAATTAAACTTCAGATTGGAATACAGTTTTTGTTGCACACTCGAAATTGGAAAAAAAAATTAAGTAGAATATTTTTCTCTTAACAACATTTAATGTTGTTAAAATCTACAGAATTCTGATTTCATTTAAGTAATAAAAAGTATTTCATAAACAATTGTGATAAATTTATACCGTAGCAAGAAGAAGACAATAATATTCTATTATTTGGGATTTCAATTAATAAAAGTTGGCGTTCTTGTTTGAATGTTTGAAGACAATCGTTGTTGATCGTCCTTAAAAAAAATAATCAACAAATTTCGTAAAGTCTAATAAAATTCCGAACTTATCTCTGACATTTGTGAACAGTGGATTTTTGTTAGGTTCACTTATGTGAGAAGTTTCAGGATAAACCTCTTAAGCTCCATAAGCGTCAGAGAATTATTCAGCAAAAGGACGTTGAAATTATTATCCCTTGATTTTTAAATGAGTGTTAACGCCATTTTGAAGTCAGCCCCTGATTAAGAAATTTAAGTGGAAAACTGTGCGTGACATAATGTGATGTTTGGTGCGTTCACACTCTAAAACAACTTCAAAACTTTTAATGTGGGAGAACTGCCAGGAAAACTTTTGTCCACAGGAGCGAGAAATTGCCTTTGACTGAGCTTGGAAAGCAATTAATGAGGACTAAATAAATAATTTTTTTGGATATGAATTTATGGCGGTAATCTCTCAAAGTGAATCAAATTTGTTCGTTTGTTTTGTCATGCTCTTCGGAAATTTGTCGTCTTACATACAAACGAAAAGTTTGCCGTAGCTAGCGAAGAAATAAAATGGGTCGACGCAAGTGTGTAAGCATTTCCAACTGGAAAACTTTTGCGAAGAAAACATTAGTAGAATTATGCTGAGCCATTCCGGTGCAGGACTCCAAAAAGGAGTCCTCATTGGTATTCTATAGTGGTGCTATTCTTGGGTAATTATCTTTCTGTTCGGAGGGTTTTGTTGAACAGAATACATAAATTTATTCCAAACTTAATTGTTTGATGTTGCATATCCATAGGAGCTTCAACTTTGCTATAGACTTGTGTTTGACTTTCAAACAATAACTCAATTCAATTTAATATTGAAATGTATAGAAAAATATCTTAATTGTGAAATACTAATATACTATTTAAAAAATATATCTTGGTGGGGTTTAGTAGCATTAGTCCCCAGGGTAGAGTCACCACTGCCAGTAATAATAGCCGTTCTACAATTCGCTATAAAATCCTTGATGCTTCCAAAGTGAAATCTCCGTAATCACTTCAGGAATATAGTCGAGAAAAAGCATTGACAAAAAGGACGACAATACTCTCATTTCCGTAAAATTAACGATCATCGATCCGGACGGTCTTTAAACGCTCACTTCCGTTCGCACTCAACGTTAATGGCATAACTGAGGCAATTTATCGAAGCAATATATCCAGCCGGAATTCGATATTTGCATTTTTACTGAATTCGGAATATTTAAGGAGATGCCCCAGCTAAGAAATTGGATAGCGCAAGCACTACAAAAACGGGGGGTCAGAAGGCAAGGATAATATTTCCACCAATAGTGGAAAAAGAAAGTATTTTTCTCCACAGACCGTTTGAGTTAATGGCTGGTGGAAATGAGTTCAATCTTCTTGTCCCTACATCAATAAAGTCCTGGGCGAGAAAATGCAATGAATTCGAATGTAAGAAAATGGCCACTGAGGCGAAACCCATAAAGCCAAGGAAATTGCTGAAAATTAATTAGAAAAGATGCAGACCCCATCTTGGAGAGTGCTCAAATCGGATTTTGTAATTAGTTTTGCTGTTATTCGACTGAAAATATGAAAGTTGATTTTGAGTAGAAATGGATGTAGTTAACAAGGTGTAAAAAGGAGTTGGAAAATGGTCACATCGAAATCAAAAAGCTGTCTTCTACGGCTTGCGAGTTTCAAAACTATAAAAAATAATTCATAGAACAAGTTTAGGTCGTTGGCGTTGAATTGTTCCTTAATTTTTGTACAAAGTCAATTCACGACTAGTTTATTAAGTTAACGCCGCAGATGCAATATTTTGTAGTAATCGCTAATTTATAATAATGGCGTTGTTTCTCAGAAAGCTTTTTAAAGTTTTTATGTACGTATTTTTTAACAATTATATGTATAACTATGAGTAGATAAATGTTTTCGGAATTTAAACAAAATTATTTTAGAATCGAAATGTTGTCTGTACGACAAAACCTATTTATTTGAATTATCCACAACCCCTTCAATGTCTCCCTCCGTACCTACTCCACTAACAACGCCCTTAACACACACTACGCAAATACTAAGGACATTAGAACGTTGAGTCACGTCACCAAGATCCTATTTATTTGGTTCAACACTGACTTCTACACTTGTTGCCACCGGCCCCGACTTCTGTTGCTGATATCAATTGAAATTTCCTGGCGTTGTCACTCTGGAACCGGAACACGAGATCAACCGCACCATCCTTTTCGGCAGAGCAATTTCAATCAGCGTGTGAGACTTGCATAAAGGACAGGAAAACGGAAAGGCTCCTGTGATGATGTGACAACAGCTTTTTCGCATCTCCTTACTCCTTAGTCTGTCCAGTTTATAGTCTTCGTTATTGCAGTGGAAGGACATTCTTTAAACTGTCTCTTTTCGACGTCATCTTAATTTCCTTTTTCCGTTTGATGACTTAGAAAGAATAATTTCGTTGTGCGAACTGGATTGCAATGAGTCTCATTTTCGTTGCTAAAATGATGCTCCTTTGTACCCTTTCAGTACGTATATGTTTAGAAACCAGCAAGGATCTTGCTCTGTCAATCTATTTTGAATTATCCTGAATGCGCAGATAATGGAAAACTGGAGCATCGGTATCAAATTGCAGAAATTGTCCTGCATCAACATCATTTCGCTTGTGTCACTCACAGCTGCCAGGATTCGCCGAACCGAGGTCCTGTGTTCTCAGCAGAGGTTCATCTAACGAACTCGCCCGTTCTCGGTAATGCATCTGATCCCGATGGGGCTCACCTAATCGATAGGATCCATGTGGAAAAGTCCTCGCCGTCTAACAGGACCTGCTCACAGTCGACCTCGCATGCTCGTTCCCATCGTGACCAAAACACCTCCAGGATAAACAATGCGAAATGAAGTTTCTCCTAGCGGAATCCTTTTCCCTGGCTCTATTCTTGCTTCCAGTTGTTTTGCTTCCTTTGCGAAACTTCTCTTTTGGGATCGTATAACTGCCACAGCTATTTCACTGTCGGTTTTGTGGACATGAAATTTGCATAAAAATTTGCACCCACTCCTTTATGTGGGAGCAATGTCGCCGGTGGCTGTGCCTAGACAAGCTCGAGATTTATGTAATCCCTCCCCCAAACATTTATGCTTCGGTGTCCTGGGATCGTTCTTTTGCTGCAATCCTTAAGTTATGGACTTTGTGCGAAAAAGTTGGAGTTCTCGAAATGAAAAACGGCCGGAAAATTTTTCTCAAAGACATCAACAATACCAAGGAGTTTTGCTTCCTTTATCCTTTCTTGTTCTATAAAAAAAACATAAAAAAATACATCTGGAAAAACAACAAACAGAAGAAAGTACAAACGCCCTCTTCGTTGAGGAATTTCTTGACGAATTTTTCTTTGTGAAAACAGCTTGAAGTAATGAAGTTAAGATGAATCGCATGTTCGAAGCATCCAAAAAGGAATTCAGGACAGCACGAAATCCGGGCCCAACTTCGACTCCTTGCGACTCCCATCCGGTAATTAAAAAGTCTTTCAAGCCTGCAATTTGCGCGGCAGGTGCTATTTCAATTTTATAATGCTGACCTCGTCCATTAGCGCGATTGTTTTTTTTCTGTAGACGTGAAATTAATTTGACCTTTTCGTTCGCACGGATACCATTTTATGGTGCTCTCCTTTCTTTCTGATCCTTGTTTCTATTTATTTTCTTTATTCTTATTTCAATCCTCTATGAGAAACGACCCTGAATCTTTAAATGGATTCGGTATAAATTGTATGGAGTGCAAACGATTTGTTTTTCTTACAAATATTTTTGCTGGACCGTGCCCCAAGGATTTTACAGAATGAATTCGTTTATATTAAACAAATCGAACTGTTCAAATGTCCCGCAGGGAGGAAATTCTGAACCCCTTTTTACCTTTTATTTGTATAAATAATGTGTTTTAGTTTGTAACGAGCACGAAAACTTTATCCCATTTTGATTGCATTGACATTTTTATTTTTTATACCCTAGAAGCCGAGTATATTAAGTTTGCAACGTCTTAAAAGACTGGTGATAAAAAAATGAATGATTTATCCATTATTTGGAAAGAGAGAAGAACTGTTTTATGGATATCCGTCTGTCTCCGGACGATAACTCGTGAACGTTTATTACTAGAGGATTGAAATTAGTGTTGCCATATCAGATTAAATTATTTTTATGCACTACATGTTAACATTTGTTGCTACTATAAGCATTTATTATGTAGTACATTTAACTCTTTTACACTTAAATCTTTTGTGCACGTGATTTTTACGCGAATTTTTAAAAACCAAAATTGAATGCATGCTTCCAGAAAAATCTCCCGCATTACATCATGTTTGTCTGAACCAATTATATTTTCTTATCTATTTTTCATTTTTATTGTTCTTACTTTTGACATCCTTGTAGAAGAATATTGTTTGAAAGTGTGTATTACTGAAGTGAAGTTTGAATGTGTGTATTAAAGTTAGTTACTTGCAATTTGATTACAAGTGATTTTGTTAATATGTATTGTTATTATCAAATAGCAATACCGTATAATACTAGCTATCCTTTCTGCTTTTTAGATTTGTTTCTTTTAACATCCTCTGCTCTTCTAAGTTCAACAGCGCAACTCCAAATGCTTTGCACATGTTGGTCCTTTTAAACTTAATTGATGTTTATATTTTCAAAAATTCATTCACGTAATTTCTCGAATCGCATATTTTTCTCAAATAATCAACATTTTTGTTTATCTTCGAAAATATACAATTAACCTAAATCTCTCCTAAATGCTCCGATTAAATGTTCCATATTCATGGAAGCCTTTTGTCCGCCCCAAGTTTGACTGATTGATTAATCCGATACCGAGAGGCAATATGTAAATAATGGAGGACATTAAAATTTCCGAGAGGATTTCTTCCTGCCCCCACGATAAAGGAATAATTACCCCTTCATAGCTTCCAATTTCCTGTAGATGGTCTGATTTTTCTATTCATCAAGAAAACGAAAAAAAACCATCTGGCGAGCTCACAATTGTGCAAAACGGAAAAGAAGCAAAACAGGAAAATTTTCTGCGTTCTCTCCTTTGTTTCGATTTCATAATCGAAACAGAATAAAAGTTGTCATTGATATAGCACGGGATGGGGGATGAGGTGGACGGAAAATCCTTATCTCAACTTTTCCGTTTCTCGAAAAAGGTCTAATAAAGCGATAACACGAGGGGGGAGATCGGCGAAGGGGCTGAAGTGGTGTAAGTAAGTCGATAGATGACTGCGAAGTTTAAGGATTAAATTAGTTTAAAAGTAATTTTCGTTCACTGGTCTCCATTGGATGCCGCTACTCTTCCTGTGGGGCTCAAGTGGAGTTGAAGTCGTGCGGCTATTGAATGAAAAATTAAAGTTTCACTTTATTGTTGCCATATAATGATGAGATAAAGTACAAAATATAAGGCACTACAATTAGCAGTGATTATTTGGGAAAATTTATTACAGAATTCAGGAAGTAACTAAGAGAAATTAATTTTAATCTCGTAAATCTTGCTCCTTTTCAACTTCTTGAAAAAGAACATTTTCACGTCCGTATTTCTTTGGGTCGTTTTCAAAATGAAATTAACAGATTAACGCCTATAAATGCATACTATTATATTATAATTATCTATCCCTGTGGGCTAGCAACAAATTAAGACAACAGCTCCTTGTTGAGAATAATTGCCTAACACCGAGCAAGAATTTCGTTGCTAATTCGTGACAAATAATTGTTGAGAATTAGAAGAAAATGTTAAATATTTTTAGCCGTTTATTAGCACAGAACCAATTGTTGTCCAGTACACCAATATTGTTACTAACGTGTGCTTTTCGGGGCTATAGGAAACCTTGTGATTAATTTATAAAATTTTTTTTCAGAAGTAGGAAGTTTATCTTGTTTCAGCGACCATTTTGGGTCTTTTTGTGTCTCCGAAATAAACAGAATCATGACAATGTTAAGTTGAAATAAATTATCCAATTCAATAAATTGCTCTGTAGAAGCCAAAATGAGCTTCAACGCATTTCTAAACAGGCGTACGTGACTTGCATCTGAATAGTGAACAATTGAACATCCCTAAACAAAACACATTCAAACATTTATAGACAATAACGGTCGTAACAAGTTTTTCTACATTTACTGAAATTTGAGTATTGTAAACATTCAAAGGTTCTTTGTGATAAACGATTACAGTTGCTTGATTGAAGGTTTATCGCTCAAACGAGCATTAAATGTAGCAAAAAAACAAGTAATCGAATGAGTGCAAAACATTGAGACTTTTTACGGTCGACATCATTAGTACGAAATGGCAATTGAGAAAGTCCAATACATAAAAATCAGCACTTATTTGTAATTTATCCAAGAAATCCAAGAAAGTTGTCTGAAACAAACTTAAACATGGAAAATATTTGTATCCCTTGAAATCGACCATTTTCTATTTCGCCCATTGGTAGGCAATTTCAAATAAGAATCATGAAAACTTCTGTGGTGTTTTATTACGCTGAGAATTTTTCTCAGTTCTGCTTTTTGGTCAAAACAAATTAGGAGAGGGAGGATAGCTGTTTGTCCTTAAATTTGAAACGGTGCCCCTGATTTGGCAACAAAGAAATATCACCAATCATGTTAAAAGCACATTTTTCACGTATACTTCTGTATTTTTACAGTGACGAGATGACAGCAGTCAATCACTCTGGGGTCGTATCCGTTTCGCATGTCAGTAGCGGCGATCACGACGGCTGGAGGCGTCCACGGTCAGAGTCTTCTGCCGACGCTGAAAGTGTTTACATGACGAATGCAGTACTATCAGATTCTGGCTTCGCACATGGAATTCAGTCAAGGAAGTCAAGTGTAAGTACATTTTCTATTTGAACGGTTTTTTTTATCATTTAACATGCTGTCATTCAGCAATCGCCATTCCTCATCCACATAAAATAAAACGGAAATTTAGGACAGCCTGCCGATTGTGGATGTTAGAAAAGTGGATATTGAAGTACGAAGAAAGCTGTAGTCTCCTCATTTACGCCTGTTTCAAATGTCCGTATGATCTGGAGACTTGGCAGATGTCATCCTAAATACGCCATATCTTTACTTGAAATCTGCTGATAATACAAATTCAATAAAAAACGAAAGAAATTCGTTGCGGTATTTTGCGTATACGTGTAAATTCCTTTTCTCGATTCCTAGACAGCAAAATCAATAGCGCACAGTTTTTATATATTCCAAGCTTGACACAGGACATGTGGGATGACAAGCACTTAACCACTTTTCTCCCAATATTCACCAACAAGTTCAATTTGTTTTTATAGGGAATACATGGAAAAGATGGGAATAATATACGTTATAGATTTTTACGCTTCAAGAAGTATTAACCTTTAACTCTCGGTTTGTTTCATTTGAAACGACGACATAGACGATGTGGAGCCTTCAAGAGAATATTAATTTTGTTTATTTGTGTTGTTGTTTAACTTATAGTATTAAAAGATTTGTATTTGTACGTTGTAATACTTTCAAATTGCGTTTAAACATTATATAACAAATGGAAACGCCTTTCGGAAAATTCCTCGTAATTTTTCAGTGTTGCTTGTGAATAGGAGCAAAACAACTGCACTTTATACTCATGTATTTAGCATTAAAATAGTAATTTTTATTTCCAGATAACGAATACTGCTGGCCTAAAAAAGTCGAGTAAATGCTTCGGTGGCATCAAAGAATGGTGTATAGCGTGGTGGCATTCAGGCCGCGAAGATTCTGATGATTATAATTATGAACAAGAGGAACCATCAGATTTAGGGTATGCAACACCTGTATCCATAGAAACTCCTTTACAAAGCTCCGTATCCAGGTAGTAAAGTCAAAGCCATAAAACACGGCTGCTATGTAAGATGCACCTGAATGTATACAATCTAAGAAGCGCACTTGTTCATGTACCTTTTATGTTAATTGATTAATGCTAGTTTACGATTACGTGTGTTGAAATTCAGCGACTCCTGCTGCTTGCAGAAGGGCGTAATGTACATTGTTCTTGTTTTTCTTTTTTCAAATATAAAAATCACCTTTTGAAATTCCATCATCGTTGGTGTTTTGCATTTTTTATGAAAACGCGCCTTCAAAGCACTCAAATGACTACACCCGGTTAAGTACGTAATGCTAGTTAAGCAGTTTGCAAAATTTTATGGGATTTCAAAGGACCTTTTAGCAGAAGGAGTGATGTAATGTAACTCTGAAAGTTTGGTGATAAAACACTTTCATAATGTTCCACTTTGTAATATAAACTTTGTAATTGCTGGAGCCGTTTTGGAGCCGGCGTTGGTGTAATGTTCAACAATGTCCTTCCCAAGTGCGTATCGAGTTTGCTCTTGTCTCAAAAATTTTCAGGAGATTGAATTTTATTTGAGAACAAAGTTAGGTAATTTTTTGCGGTCTTTTTTCATTGTCTGTAATTTATTTCCGGTGAATTTTAATGTATGTTGTAATTGAGCACAATATTCAACTAATAAAAGAATAATTAGCTGCAGTGTCATTAGAAGTGGTTAAAAAACTTTCAGAGTTATTCTTAATAGTTCGAGTGGAATTAGTAGTTTTAAATCCTACTACACTGGCGATAATTGCAGTTATACTTTAATTGAATTCCAGATGTACATCTCTAAATGTGATCCGAGATCCGTATGTTCCAGGACGGCCAGGAATGGTTAGTATAATACCAGATGTGTCACCGACACCGCACCGACCACCCCTTGCGCCCATAACGCAACGTCAAGAAATTCCGGGACCACGTGATACGCGCTCATTACCAAATAGCAATCGTCTTGGTTCACGATCCGTGAGCCAAGATTCAGTTTATACAATTTTAATACGCTTACCAGCAGATGGCGGACAGGGTGACGAACGGGCACCCTCAATAAAAATGATCCAAGATGATGTTCCTCTACCGGTGATGCCAGTGCCACCCCGACGACATCTACCCTCTCGAGACTCCGAATATAGTTTTCCACTTGGTCGGCGGATGTCTCATGCACCGGATATCCGTATACCGCTTAATGCAAAAATAATTCCTAAGCCGTTGACAAAAGCCCAACCGCAAGCACGACAGCCAAAGAAAAAGAAAAAATCACAGGAGAAGCGTCAAGAAACGAAGGCTGCCAAAACTCTGTCAGCCATCTTACTTAGCTTTATTATAACATGGACTCCGTACAATATCCTAGTTCTAATAAAACCTCTAACAACGTGTGCCAACTGTATACCCCAGGAATTGTGGGACTTCTTCTACGCCCTGTGCTACATCAACTCAACGATCAATCCTGTGTGCTACGCTCTGTGCAATGCGTCCTTCAGGCGTACGTACGTGAGGATCCTTACGTGCAAGTGGCACACGAGAAATCGAGAAGCAATGACACGAGGTGTTTATAATTGAAATGTTTTCTGTGAAATTCTAGTTATTAAGTAGGTTAGGTTAAATTTTATTGATCGAAATACGAAAATTAACAAAAAATTACAAAAAAAAAAGAAGTAGCAAAACGACTGATGGACGACAGGAGTGTCCTCTCGACGGAAACGGCAGGTTTTTCACATTGAATTTATTTTCCGGCTGAGTAAGGAATTTCTGGTTCAGAATTTCTGGTCGAATGGTGTACTTTGGAATTACATATTATAATTTGTTTTGCATTCATCCAAAAGTATTCACACATATTTAAAAAATTACATATTTACAAGCGGGCAGTTCACCCGCTCGTTGGCGGGAGGATTATTTGCTGCAATAAATTCCACTGGCTGTCACGATTTTCTCGGGTTAATGAAGGACACAACAGAAATAAATGTTATTATTTCGCAATAATTAAATTCACGCACAAAAAATAATTAAGCATAAATTTTCGTAATTACTTTTGCACACAATATTGTGCGTTAAAACAATGATTTTATTTTCGAGATCCATTTCAATGATCTGAAAGGAACACATAATTATATGAATTTTGTTGCTTCGATTGTATTTACCTGCGCTTGATGCTATGATTGATGAATGTTATTTCAAAAAGTGCCATTCGAAAACAATAAAAGGATTTATACAATCGTTCATCACCAGAAATATCCTTTCTGAAAAAAAAACCCAAACTTTAATTGTGATTAATGTCGGCTGTTTTTTTTCCTGCTTTGGTTTGGAAATATCTTCATGACAATATACACACATCCTGTTGACAGGGCTTCTCTTTTTCAATATAGCGGATTCCAAGAGAATCGTGTGGAGTTTATTAAATTACAGACGAGGGATTTTAATGTGGCACAGAACAAATTCCGTTGAAGCTAGATAGATTAACATTTCCTGTGGCAGATGTTGTCATTCATAAAAGCCTCCTCAACGTTCCTTCCTCAAAGGAGATGGTTTTTCTGGAAAACGAAATATTCTTTCATAGTTGCAGAACAGATTCCCAGTGACTGATATGATGGTTGCTGTCTGTTCATTTTCGTCTACACAAACGTTTCCGGCAAATCCCATTAGGATGGCGATAATATAAGTTTACGGTTGGAAAATGTCTTGAACGATTTTTATTTGGAATCTATTTTGTTCTTTTTAAAGGAATATACATTTCCAAAATTGCAAGCAAATTTAAAACTTTGAAGTTTAAAACTTGTTCAAAAAATTAAGGTGAAGTTTCCTCGTCCTGAGGGAAATTTCGCTTCTCTCCATTTATCTCCTTATGCACTCTAAAAAACTGTTAAATATGCAGGTACATATAGCTGTTCTAAACGGAAATATGTTGCATTTATCCAATATTAAATTTGTAAGTAGTTCCGATAAAATACGAAAGTTATTAAGTCTCTTCGGAAGGTGAAGTCTTCTCCAGAGGTTTCTCTCATCCTGTTCCAAGCAACGACGAAGTCAATATTGTGCTGGAACATATCACAGGAAAATTGAAATAAACGAGTCCAATTTACCTTCGTACGTTCGAAGGGAAGGAGATTAAAAAACACATATAAGTCCAAGCAAACGGTTTTAAATGGAGCAACCAAAATATTTGCCAGAAGTCCAAGCAAGGGTTGCACCTGTTAGGGTAAACCACACTCTCTACAACCTCGTCCTATTTTCGCGATATAAAAAACATTGATACAGTCTTCTTCCACAGGAAATATTAAAGTTACTCTTTCTAAAAAGTAGTATATGGTACCGCATCGTAAAATTTTAGATTGGGACATTCTTCGTCCTTCCCGTTCCGTCACTTCCTTCCTTGTATTTACGAAAAACTGCCAGCCCTCAGAGGCAAAGAGAAAATAATACAATATAATAATTGCATGTTTCAAGTTATCCTGGTGGCCCGGTTGATAATTCCTTCTGCAAGATAAAATTATATCTCATTTGTGCCTTCCATTTCACTTTTCACTATTTGAATTAACCAGGCATTTCAGTTTACATTTTTTACTACTTCACTTTTTATTATTTCTTGTTACTTATATTGCAATCGCAAGTACTCCACTTCGGACGCCCGTCTTAGACAGAGGAACCTATTCCTTTTGGTGGGACCTGCCCTTTATATAGGAAAGAACGTTCCACTTTGTATATTGCAAAGTCACCAGAAATTCATTTCAAAATCTTTAGTGATGCGAAATGTGAATTGTGTGAAGGAAACAATTCTTTGTCAAAAGGTGACATTTCCTATAATAAAGATTTCTGAAGGCTGCATTTTAACTGTCGTAACTTTTCATTCATCACAATATTTGTATTATTCTGGTGGTGAAATTCAATTTTAAAAACTAGGTATTTCTATATAGCTATATTTTTGCCTCATAGTTCTTTCTTATACATAGGACGAGAATGGAGCCCCATTTTCATTTTACAGGAATTTTGAAAAATATATTCGCCTGTTTCATTGATCGCAACCTCATAACTGAACTGGGAGGCGTTTTCCCATGGTATGGATGACTGTCTAGTGCAGTTCATTCACAATCCGCTAGAATTTCCTTATTTTGTCACTCTGAAATGAAGAAGGTCCATGATACCTGCGGGTTACCTATAGGCTATAACTACGTTTTCCTCTACTCAATAACAAGCTCTTTGTTCCCTCTCTAAAATGAGCTCATCTTCAACAAGTAATTTGTTTTAATTATTTCTGGGATTGGAGTTTGTTCTAAGATTTTCCACAGTTGAAATAATGCCTGAAATATTTAAATAATATATTGTTAATAATCCTGCTGATTTACCAATAACCATCCGGATTTTATTATATTTCCAGTTTATTGTTACGAATTTTTTTCATGGGCACCATTTACCAGAAATTTCTAAGTGAAACACTAGTGAAGTTTAGAAAGTTTAGTTTTTAAAGCAATTTTTTATATAAACACACACAAATATATTTTTTTACAAATTATTACAATTTACAATATTCGTTCGGATTTGTAAAATTATGAATTTAATGTAATGTATTTGTGTATATTTTTTAATTCAGGTAGAAACAGTTGAAAAAAAAATTACTAATTAAAACAAGAAGAGAAATAAACAAAAAAATTTGTACATAAAAATTGTATTTGGGGCAAGCGAATTCTAAGTAAAACTTTAGTGCATCATCTAAGAATAAGAATTTTTGTAAGAAATTTTTTAAAACCAAACCAAACAGATGACAAAAGTCACTCACTACAAAAGTACTGTAATTATGTAATAATCAAGTAGCGCAACATTTGTAAAAAGGCACGCATTTGTAGCTCGTAAAAAACAACAAAAATCTGAATCAAAAGCAACCTAGCGGACACCGTGATTATTTATGTGTAGTAGAAAATATTTATAATAAACAATAAATTTTGGACGCTAAAGCGGCTCTGAATTTGTAAGGAATTTTGAAGATTTTGCTGATGAGTCCTGAATCCTGATTTCATTTCCGATGAAACGGATGTGCAGGGACTGTAAGGAATTTGTAAATTTACTAAGTCTTCTAGTATGTTTTGAATACTCATTATATGTGTGCTGAATTTAGCAATTTATTCACTTCCTTGCGAGATCGTTTGTTTTGGAAAGGTGCAAGATTTAGTTTGGTTCTAATCTAATTAATTAATTATAATAATTAATAGAAGTTTTCTGAATTTTTCAAGACATAAAGTACTTTTCACATTGTTTCGACTTCTAAAAGAAATTGTTTTTTTATCATTGATTTAAAAAACTGGAAATACTTCACAAAATGTTTGCATGCACATATTTTGAGTAAACATAATTTGTTGTATTTATAATTAAAAACCAAAGAGTAAGATAAAATGCGAGTGTTGAAATTTTTGAACATCGTTTTATAAATGTGGTTTTATAACATAAATTGAGAGCTTTAATAATTTTTAATTAAAAATTGTAAGTTATCTATAAAATTATTGAAAAAACCAAAGACGTAATATTACATTTAAAAAATGTAAAATACATTAAAAATAATTATACAATGTCCAGAGCAAATAATTTTGTGTATGAATTCATTTTAATACTCACCATTTTGTTATCTTTCATATCGAGTAAAACTGAGTTTTCAATTGAAATATGTTTTTGAAAATATTTGAACAATGAACATACATACATATTTTTTATTTCATTGGAAATTTATCTTTTAGTTATCCTTTAAAATATCCGTAAACACCCAAAATAAATCGACAATAACTCACTGGTATTTTTCAATTATCTCCCCTCCTTTCCGCGTCTTCGTCGTTGTATAATAATGTAAAAAAAAAAGAAGAAAAACTAAAACCAAATATAAAAAATAAGCCAGAGTGTATTAAGAGAATGATATTAAAAAAGTTTAAACGCACACTTCAATGTTATCTGTAGAGAATATCTTTTTAAAACGTATTGTAGAATCTTGGAAAAGTGAATCACTTCAACTAAGATAAAAGGATAATTCAAATATAAAACAAAACCAGAACCGGCAGAATCATTGACCGTTATTGCATGATTGTCACCTTTACATTTAATTTTTGTATTTTTAATTGTTGAATTTAGTAAATGTATTGTAGAACGGATGAATCCTTGTCATCCTTTAAGTCATATGGTTGTCCTTGGTCACCAAAATGCTCCCACCGAATTTTGATGAAGGGAATTTACTACTATTGTTGAGAATTGCATTAAACGTGATTAGTTGCGTTATCATTTTGTTGAATTTTCCCAAACGTGAGCATGGCTTATTAAAAGTATATCGTACATATTATATCAATGTGATTGTTTTTTAACATATTTATATACGTAAATACCTTTTGCCATCAACATAATTTTTACTTAACATGAACATTTGTTTTGCAAATTTTGAAACGGCGATTGAGAATATCCTAATATAATTTTGTTTAAGAATTTTTTACTGTAATGTGTAAAACTGTAAAGTAGTGTACATAAACATAAATTTTTGAAGTGACTATAATATTAGCAAAAGCCAAAAACTATCCTCATTATTTTTGTGCCAAAAACTAAACATATAGGCTGCTCAAAAACCAAATTAACTTTACCTAGTTTTGCTTTGCCACAAACTAAACCTGTAAAAAGAAGAATTGTTGAAAAATTCATAGAGCTTTATCTTTATATATTTTTGTTCAAGCAAAAGGAGTTATTTTCTTTTAAAGAGTTTAATACTACAAATAGCTTAGAAACTAAAAGAAAGTAACAAATATGGAAAATGAATGTTTACTTAAGTGTTTTACAACAAAAAAAAAAAAAAAAAAACTTTTTATACCAATTGTTTACGTAGGAACAATTTTTATAACGAAATAAATATGTGCCAACATAAAACATGGAAAAATATCTGTGCCGCAACATAGAAATGTATAAAACAAATACCCAACAATAACTCAACTCACACACAAAAGCAGAGAATTTGACATGATTATATGATAACGACAGAAAAAAATATCAATAAAATGAACAGAAAAATTTGTTCAAATGATTGTTTCAAAGCACTTTCCTTAACTTGATATAAATAGTAACATTTTCAAAGATCGATATAAATACTTAGCGATAAATAAAAGTATATAAGTACGTATATATGTTGAACTCACTTAAAAAATACATTGCATTACGAAAATCTCTGTAATTAACATTATGAAAAAAAGTTTAAAATCGAAATAGTCAGGAATGATATTGAATAAATTCCTTTACTACCAAAATAATTCGATTCGTGAAATTATGATATGTCCTTGTTTAAGGATGTGGTGGTAAATAAATGTTTAAAATGGAACCTACGGTATAATGCAGTCGCATAGAAAATTACAGTTTACAATACGAACATTGTTGTGTAGGTGATAAGCAGATTTATTGGGAGAGATAGTTTTTTGTCTATGTAATAGAATTTTATATATAAAGATTATACGGGTATATGCCAAGTATTATATATTGAAACAAAATGGAAACAAATATACATGTATGTTTATTAAAGTTAACTGAATTTCTGTTTTCCGAATTAATTGAACCAAAAGCTCCTTTCCATAACCAGCATCTGGTTAATATTTTCATAAATTATTTTACCTACCTTTACCTACATTTATTTTTATTAATCTCATTTATTAACATCAACCGTATTTATGTAATAAATAATTCGTAAAATGTCTCTTTTATTTTTACAACATCATCAATGTTCGTTTTCGTGTGTCAGGACAACACGCAATAAAAGCAATCTTCTCCAATCCTACGCAGGTATACAGATCCTGTATGTCTCCCGAGGGGACATTTCTGTACGTAATTATCATCTCAGGATTAACCAAACTGGAAATGTCAAGGGAAATTCAACCCCTTTTTATTGCTAAAGCATATAAACAAAAAATGAATAGGAAAAACAAAGGAAAGAATTACCGAGTCTGGGAGCTCACACGACAGCAATTTATTTTGTCTTATGCGAGCAAGGACACATCAGATGGCACACGTACGCATTCACGGGAGCAGGTCGACGTGCACGGACGTGAAGCAAACAAATTACGATAATTGCTGTATTTGGCGCTTTATCTCAAAATCAGTTATTTCGAAACATGAAATGTGTCCTTGCACACACACGCACGCACACACACACTAGCAGAAGTCCTTAACGTTGTGGAAATCAGACAGGCAGTACTGCTGGGCTCCCATAATTGAAGTTGGAGGGAGTCACAGAGTGGAAGGACACCACCAGTTGGAGCGACAGGAAGGTTTGGAAGTTCGGTTGCCGTTCAGTTTTTCAAATTTCCTATAGTGGCAGTTGCTATCAGTGTTTTTTTGTGAAAATGAGAAAATCCATAACTGTTGGTTGTTTCTCGCATTGAAGCGGATAGTTTTATACTCAGCGATACTGTATTGTTTCCGGTTAGTTTCCTCGATTTCCTATCGGTTATTTCCATCGGTTTTCCGCAGGCGACTGAGCACGACCGCGTTCTCCTCTGCAGCCCCGGCCGCAGATGACGAGAAGATAATGTTGGCTAGGCAGCCAAGGAAATTCGATTACAATTTGAGCCCCATTGGACCACTGAAGCAAGCTAGAAAATCAAAGATGGGATGTGCCTCCTCCCAGGCAGCCGTCAAAGGATCCCTCAGCAAATTAGAAGGCGGCACAATGACCGCTGTTGAACCAGTGAAATATCGTAAACTGCCAAGCATTTATATCGAGACCACAAAAAACCATAACCTAACTCTCTTTCCAAATCTAGCACCGGCGGAGGCCTTCGAAATTCCACTGGACGAGGAGGAGGACCAAATGGATAGCATCATCAAAAAACATCCCCCAAAAAGACTTCAAAGGCTCGCCGAAGTGCCCGCGATGACAGCGACAACCATTGAGGATCTTGAGGAGAAGTTGGCCAAGGCTGAAATCCGCCGAAAAACCTACCTACAGCAGAAGATTGAGGGGATCACTTCCATCACCCGACCGCGCGACCCCACCACCGACGACGAGTTGACAGATTTTAAGGAATCGCCACCGCAGGAGAGCCAACTCGAAGATCTCAAGCCCGACGAGAAAGTGGGTGATGAGATGTTGCACAGCAGGACTCAGGATTAATGGCATTTATTGTTTCATGTCTTCACTTCTCCTTCTGGTTCCAAGCCATCCAATACGATTAAAGTGTGCTCTGGATTTTGCACAATCAAACGACAATGTGCTGCAGCCTTTTACTGAAAATAGATTTCTGAAATCAAACAAGGGTGAAACTTTATGCTTAGAAAAATCTCACAAAATCTCAAAAAGTTGCTCACACACCGATTGTAGCTGTAAAATTGATGAACAATTTCTAATAACACGACAGGAATTTCAGCTTTCTAACACTGATTATTGTTTTATCCTAAAAAAGGTAATGAAAAAATGGGAACACATATTTGTAAATACTTAATTCTTTAATAAATATATTAAATGGTTGATTGCTTATCAATAAATTTGAAGTAATTGAACCAGCTCGACAATTCCAGAATTCATAAGTTCCTAATCAAGTATCCTTCAATTTGCAGGAGGAAAATCCATCACCACTGACATTTTTATTGATTCCTGAAAAATATTGTTCTGGTTTCCTCCCCGTTTTCGCCTCTGTAATGCTGTCCATTTGGCCCATTCCAGTGTCCAACCCGAAATGAATCATTACCGCCGGCTACTCGTTCGCCTTCGAGGTATCCTTAATGGATGCGACATGCGAAGCAATCGATTGTACACGAAAAAAACAGAGTGTTTTCATAAAAGGATATGAGCACAGGAGGAGTTTGATTCGGCTAGTCATGTTGAAGGCTGTTCAAGTTTACGGTTTAATCGGAAAACTACGTGTGGGTGGAAAATTTGCATGCCAGAAACTAATCAAGTGCTTTTTATTTATGGCAGGTCCTTTGACGGTTAATATTTAAACACAAATTGTTGCTATCTGCATTTTTGGAGGTGATTTGTCATCGGATGATTGACCTTTGCTATGATTTCAGTCGTTGTGACTTGTGGGATTTTCAATTATCCTTTTTTATTGACACTTTTTTTTGGGTATTTACTTGAAACATATTTTTTATAGCTCAACTATATGAAATTGCAATTAATTGAAATTATTAGGAAAAAACTCATTAACATATTTTAGTGTTTTGAATTTATAATAAAATCGGAAAACATTCAACAAAAACAAATGGTGGTTGCGAGGATCGCGCCCATAATGGCCGCTGTATTAGGAAGTTCCGGTGCTTTGACTCTCAGCAATTATTCTCTGTATCACTTGCAATCAGATTTAATGTGACTGCGCATGCGTGCTCGCAATTTGTAATAATTTTTATACTGTGAAACGCATACCACAATTGTCCAGTCCTTTTTCGGCTGAATTTCGTTGTCAGAATATGGCGACGAAACCAGACCCGAGCAGACACAAAAGATTTCTTTTCGGACAGCACAATTTCATTGAATGTTTGTTTTTTAATTAGTAGTTCGGAGGAGTTGTCCGTCTTCTCGGGTTTATGGCGCGTTTATGAATTCTTCGCATCAGCAATGTCATCGCAGTCGTGTTCCACTTGCTAATTGCGCGAATGTTGCCCATCGAACGGTGTTCGCGAATCTAAATTCTTTTTATTTGATTTTGTTTAGTTTTTTATTTTTATCACGACGAATGGGTTGTCGCGGCTGAGAGAAGGCGGTCGCTAAGCAGAAGTCGTGTCTAATCATCATCCCACCCGAATGGGCATCGAGAGAGCAATCTTGGATGGTTTAAGTTGAACCTTTTGTAATCCTTTCACGGGCCAAGGCACGTTCAAATAATTCACCATAATATACATAGAGTCCTTTCAGCAATAATTTTCCAACCGACATTGTACACTTGCCAACTCATCCTTGTAATCCTTGCCGTAGGCTCATCGCATTCTGGGGACCACCAACAAAACCATTTAACGTTATATGCAATCGCAAACGATAAAATAAAATCATAAATGTCTTAACGAAGTTGAAATCTCATTTCGCACTATTTTACAACTGTGCAAATAGAAACGGGTGCTCACTAGGGGCGCTTTAAGGACTCGTAAAACATTTAATTGGGTAAACGCTCCTCAACGTAATCGAGCAACTTTGAGGATCTTCTTGAGCACAGGACAATTAGTTTCTGAGGGCTAATGTGTCCCAACGGCTCCCAGAACTCCAATTAATGACAGCCCAGACTCCGGGTGTAAACAGATTGTCAGCAGCAGATCCTGTGCGACTGTGCAATTGTAGTTGTACTTATATCCTGTGCTCAATACACACTGACCTCAAAAGGAGCACTTTTTCAATGCTCACCAAAATCGACCATTCTCCTCATCGAACGGCAACGAGGGCGGACTCCGTACGAAATTGAATTGAGTCGGAGGATTAATGGGTTTTCTTAAGTAGTTTCGATAGGTTTAATTGCTGTAAGTAATGGGGGCCGGGGGGACAGCGCACTTTAATGGGTTGCCTTCATCTACGCCGTGTGGAGTTTTCCCAGCATAAATTCCTGACCCTGAATTGAGCATAAATGCAGAGGCGGGCTACATTTTGGTGGTGGAGCAAGAAAATGGGTGAGAGGTCTTTATATGGTCTCTTAAGGTGTTTACAAAGGTTTCGTTAAGGTTCAAAATTGAATTACTCTGTTCTACATCTTCAGGTCATCAACGGATGAAGCTATTGACACATCTTCCTGTAAGGGTTCGCCTCTAATGGTTTTTGTCCCATAGACAATGTCCTAAAAACCTTGATTAGGTAAATACAAACGAAACCCCAGGACGACCTTGAGAGTTAGGTGAATTTGCGGTTGACAGCCGATAAAAACTTAATTATTTCGTGCCATAGCAGAATGAAATATGACTCTCGCTAATGATTGGAAATTGCTCTGGGGACTCTCAGCTGAATGTTTCGAGAATCGATGCGTAGGTGATGAAGGATCCTAATTGTTATCCCTTTTTGCTTTTTACGAGTTAATTTCTGTATTTTGGTGATTTTTAAATAAAATAAATTTTTACAATTGCTCACTTTGAATTTCCGAGAAATACATATGAAGAAGTAAAATTCCAGAAAAGATTAAATTTACTTCAAAATTTATTACATACACTAAAAATAACATGAAGTTTATTACTATAATAAGATATCAGGAAAAGATCAGCGCACATTCCATTTAATAATCACTTAAATAAATATATATGAAAGTTTTAAATGTGCATTGAATTTATGATCACCTTTCAACCGATAATTTTATGTATAATAAATAATGAACATATGAGTCAAAATAAGAATAATTCTCAACGGCTCTACCCAAAGCATTTAATATTTCTAACTTATTTCAAAACGAGTAAACAATTTTTAAGGGAGGATTTTTATCTGATGTCAGCTAAAATTCAGTTAGAGGTTCTATAAGTCTTTGGCAGTGAAGAGAAAATATTAAACACAATAAGTAAAATCATGATATGAATACCATGAATATGACAACACTTACCAAGAAAGAGCATGATAAAAAAATTAATTTATAAATTAGAGAATGAAGACAATAACGTAAATCACGGTATACAGAATACAAAGTATAGCAATCACGATGAACCACCCTGTATCTTCCTTCTTCCGCGTCATCAACAGTGACAGTCAAAAGTTTGGTTGTGTCAAGGTGTAGAGAATATAGCTTGACAATTTGTTTTCTTTTTAAAATATTTAGTGTTTCCAAACAACAACCTTTTTCAAAGTAGGAAGTTGTATGGGAAAGAACTTTGCAAAGTAAAAACAGTAACATAAAAGGACAATGGGCAAAATGGTTCTCCTGACCAATATGGACGAGACATATGTAAGTAGAAAGCTATTTTACTGTACTCCAATAACTAATATTAGTTAGTGGAGTACATTATAATAGCTATCCACTGACATATGTCTCGTTCTTATTGATTCCAAAACCAGCTTTTGGCCACTGCAATTTGCCGGGCACCATTTTTTCGTGTTTTTTAACCGTTACAAATAATCTTTTCGAATTGTCAAAAAATGTAGGAAGCGACGTCAAAATCACCACCGATTTTGAAAATCGTCCTTACTGCTTACCTTGTATGTAATTGTAATATGTTTCTGTAAACCGGAAACGTAACAACATTTATCTAAAAATTGTTAAATATTGTTCATCATAGTTTAAGAAATCTTAGCATTTCTATATAATTAATTAATTGGATGTTTTTGGAGCTAACTAAACTAGCCTGTACATATTTACAGTAAGTGAATACTGAATGAACTGAAAATCCCACACCCGCTATTTTCGGGTGATTTATTAAACTGAACGAGAAAAGTGACCAGAAAAGGTCGAGCTTACTTTTTATTTGCGGTCAGCCGGTGGTCGCTTGAAAAGGAACATATTATAAAAATGAAAATTAAATGTTTTTTTTTGTATTCAAAGATTCACGATGTTCAGTCAATGATTTCCTTCTTAATACGAACGCCTTCCATTGGCGGGGATTCCCGGCCATTTGCGGCCAGTGTTGATGTTGTCAAAACGCTTGTTTTCGCCGACAAGTCTTTGATGTGAAGTTTGTTACTGTTACTGGTACTGGGATGCGGTGATGGGCCACTTCCTGCGGAAGCCAAACTTGAACTTGAACTGTTGCTGCCGCCACCACCAGCTGGCATCGAAAATGGAATTGTTATGAACTGATGACCGTTACCATCTGAAAATGGAAAAATTAATTAAAGCCTAAAAACAAAAAAAAAAACAAAAAAAAATTAAAGTATTGTAACAGCAGAGAGAAAATAATTTAATACGGATCACAACAATACAGCGACGTGCGATTGCGGTTTAAATGTGGACCAAAAGTTATGGTCATGGAGGACATATTTGCTTTGTTGTGCTCGTGGAGTACGCAAATAGGGAAAAATTTCATTTTCTTTGGTGGGATTTTGGTTACACGAGAACGGTCAGTATGGAAATGGTGCTCGGGGAGCAACAACAAACAGTAAAGACATCGATTTTGGATTGGCCTCCTTTACGGGATCACAACACTTGTCGCAGTCTCTTTATGGCGGTGGCGCTAGACGCCATTATGTAATCTCGGACTACAGAAGCGATGTCACGGGCACGGTGACGGAATGGGATGAATGGATGAGTTTTAAATGGAAGTTAAAACCGTCTGCCACACTCGCGGAGCCTTATTAAGGAGAGTACTATCTGGACAGGTGCATTAATTCATCT